>JAUMIR010000003.1:265669148-266919148 GCA_030847615.1 Gambelia wislizenii
CCATCACTATAACCATAATCTACATTTCTGCTCCAACTACAGAGGTAGAAGAAGAAGAATCTGAAAGATCCTGTCCTGGAGTCCAGGAGGAAATTAATTATACACTAAAACAGGACTTCTTGTTAATCATTGGTGACTGGAATGCAAAAGTAGAAAACAGAGCAGAATCAAAGATTATTGAAAAATTTGGCCTGGGATCAAGAAATGAAGCAGGAGAGCAACTGATTGAAATCCAACTGGCTCCTACATCTGTAGGCCCAATATAACAAATATAAAGCATTTGTTAATCTGTAAATATACCATTGTTCAGAAAATCATATATCTTATACCAGAAGATGGTTTACTTAACTACAGTCCATAAAAGCTGAAGTGAAATGGCATGGAAACAGCCTTATAATATCAGGTATAGGGCTGCTCTGGTTCCAAGGCTACAGTCCAACATATTCTGGATATAAAAGGGCTCCTGTTTTATGCATGAAGATACTATTCTGAGAATAAACTTTCCTTAACGTAAGAAAGTGCCTTCAGCAATACAATAGTCGCAAAGCATAACAACCATTTCTGGAGCTATAATGACTACTTAGCACTTCTGGGAGCACAGGAATCATGGGGACATTTAAAAAACCTTTCACAAAATGCTTATCTTTCCATCTAAATTTACTGACAGGAACTGATTCTATTAATAGATATAACAGGAGACACAAGCATTTTTTTCCTTTTATTTTTTAAATTATTGAATTATAAATTTATCTGGAAGTGTGAGGCCATCCACTGGTTGAAGAAATCAGTAACATAAAGAAAAGGTATTTGCTATAATCTTGCTTTATTTAGACTGTAATTTCCTCTACAAGAATTACAAAGACCATGGTTACAGAAGCAATGCAATGGAGGGTGTGTGTTTGTGTTATGTTTCTAAAGACACAGACAAAAGATTCAAATAAATTTCTATGAAAGTGCCTACATAGATTTTCCTTGTTTTTTTTTTTTTCCTGGGCTGTGAGGCCGTGTTTTGGAAACTATTCCAGGACACCGCCTCACAGCCCAGAAAAAACAAAACAAAAACCCAAGGAAAATCTATGGATGTGGGCTGTGAAAGCCTTCAACTTCACAAAGTGTCTACATATTTGACAGAATCAATAATCTCTTAATGTGTACCCTTTAATCTATCAGTACATATTTCAGCTACCTTTCCCCATACTGTCACAAATTTACCAAATTGTGAGAAGAGGGAGATTGGTGTGCCTATGTGTGTGGGGTGGTGGTGGTGCAGGAGAAGCTAAATCTAAGGAGATTTTCAGAATGGGGGGAATAACTCCCATGGAGAACAGGAGAGAAACGGGGCTGTTCTGCTGCCAATGCTCCGTTTCGCACACCCCCATCCTTCTCCTGATCTCCATTTGTTCTCCCTCCATCCTGCTTTCAAGTTCCTTCCACTATTTTCCGTTATTTCTTACTAACAAAAAACTTCCGTTATTAAAAAATAGCAGAAGGAAAATGAAAGCAGGATGGAGGGAGAACAAATGGAGATCGGGAGAAGGACAGGTGTGTGTAAAACACAGCGCTGGAAGCGGAACAGCCCCGTTTCTTTCCTGATCTCTGCGGGGGTTATTTCCCCCATTTGAAAATCTCCTAAGATTGCTTCTAGGAATATTCTACATTAAGAAGTGAGGCACTTTTGAATTATTACTTCTAAGGATTTTTTTAAAAAACACACAAAATCCTGCACAGTGGTCTTGTTTATAGGGTCAAAATAATATGAATGGGATGTAAACAGAAGGTGATCCATTCATACGGACATGTGCATAAATATGTGTCATTTGGAAGGGGGGCAGCCAAATCTATTGCAAAGTTCGTGTGCATCATGTCTGGGGCTTCATCCAGATTTTTAAAAAAGTTCTGTACGACATGCAAATGTGTGATCCTTTGAACTCACATTCACACAGATATGAAGCAGCAGCATAATCTGATTGGCTGGACAAGCATGGAGGGTGGTGCTAGCAAACAAAGGAAGCACCTGCATCCGTCATGTTACATTTTTGGCTAAGTGAGGGTCGGTAAGTCAATAACATGGCACTATTAGACTCTTTCTTTCTTTCTTTTGTAAATACGAACTATCAGTTGTGCACACCATGGAAAACTTTTTTTTTTAAAAAAAAATGGCTGCAGCAGATTTAAAATTGTGAGTAAATCACTCACGGCTGCCATCTTGGCTAAGGAGTCATGCACAGTTTAGGGGGGCTTTTTTTACCATGAAGACAGGCTGTGTTGTTGCAAATGCCTGCTTTTTTGGACATGTTCGTATCCCTCCCCCCAACAGACAAGACCAGTATGTTCAGAGGCCTTCGTTGCTGAGAGTTGGACACTGAGGTGTAAATAACATGCCATGTTAAATGTTTTCTTTTTTACTTTGAAGTATGCAGTAGTGCACAATGGGTGGGGTGGGAGGAACTTTAAACTACCCTCCCTTTTTTTTCTCACTAAATTTACCCCCCCCACACACACACACCATACACACACATGTGGGCAGGAGCTGAAAAAGGGAAAACACTTTAGAGTAAATTTTAGCACCATGTACACACTACACTGGAATGGGCAAATGTTGGAGCTCACAAGCCCTCCAAGATCAAGTAGAATAAAAACTTCCATGGCACTGAAATTTAGCATCTCCTTCAGATTGTTCTGAGGTATGCTGCCAAAACCTAACATAAAATCACACCTAGAGGAGATTAGACTAGGTAGGATGCTATTTGGAGCAAAGGCAACAACAGCCAAAGTCCCCACACCATCTCCAGCAATTGACTCTGTTGCATGGAGCCAACTATTTCCTGAATGACTTGGCTCTGTAACTTCAGAGCCAGACTCTGTGAAAGTGGCTAGAGTGAGTAGAAAAATTGCCATATTTTGGCACAAGAATTTTTCCTACTCATCTTTGCCCCCTTCCACAGTCTGGCTCTGAAGAGTCAGAGCCAAGCATTCAGGAAGCAACTGGCACTGTAGACCAGAGCTGGCTGCCAATAGCAGTTCAGAGCTTTGGCTGCTTTCTTCCTGAGAGGGCAGGGAATTCTTCTGTGCAGGGCCAGTTTAAGGAATTTGGGCCCCCCCTGCAATGCTTTATTTTGGGGGCCCCATATGTTTATCTCAGGTCAATGTAACCTAACCTATTCACAGTAAAGGATGTTCAGATTACAGTAGGACCCCCGTATCCATGGATTCATTATCCATGGGACACAAAACATCACACCTACCATAGAATCTTCCTAGAAAATGTGTCCTCCCTAACCATTTTCTAGGCCCTCCAAGGCAACTCTATGGTATTTTAAACCAGAAGTCCCATTATTTTCAATGACGTTCACTATTATCCACAGTTTTCAGAATCCATGCCTGCACAGAACCAATCCCCAGTGGATAAGGGGGCCTACTGTATTACATAATTTGCCACCAATAATTTAGTTTAAAAACTATATTATAGGCACTAAAATAATATTTTTTGTTAATTAGCAATTAATGTAATGGTGCAGATTTCCTAAAAAAGAAAAGAAAAAGAAAGTGTGGACTGCAAGCTAAACATGAGTTAGCAGTGTGATGCAGAAGCAAAAAATGCCAATGTGATTCTAGGCTGCATTAATAGGAGTATAGTGCCTAGATCAAGGGAAGTAATACTGCCACTGTATCCTGCTCTGGTCAGACCTCACTTGGAATACTGTTTCCAGTTCTGGGCACAACAATTCAAGAAAGATACTGAGAAGGATGGTGGGAGGTCTGGAAGCCATGATGCCCTATGAGGAGTGGCTTAGGGAGCTGGGTATGCTTAGCCTGGAGAAGAGAAGGTTGAGAGGTGACATGATAGCCATGTTTAAATATTTGAAGGGATGTCATATTGAGGATGGAGCAGGCTTGTTTTCTGCTGCTCTGGAGACTAGGACACGGAGAAATGGGTTCAAACTACAGGTAAAAAGATTTCACCTGAATATTAGGAAGAACATCCTGACAGGAAGAGCTGTTTGGAAGTGGAATACACTGCCTTGGAGTGTGGTGGAGTCTTCTTCTTAGGAGGTTTAAAAACAGAGGCTGGATTGATATCTGTTGTGAGGGCTTTGATGGTGTGTTCCTGCAGGACAGAAGCCGATTGGATGGGATGGCTGTTGGGTCCACATGGGGTCCCTTCCAGCCCTATGATTTTCCAGAGCCTGGAACAGTTACTCTTGGATTACACCTCCCAGAATCCTCCTGCCAGCACCCTTCTCAAGGTCTGGTTGCATTGTTCCTTTTCCAGCATTCTCTAGCCCATTGGTTCTTAACCTGGGGTCCACAATGTCCTCACAGGGGGTCCTGTGAAGGCTTGAAGGCTGCTTGGCCTACCTTCTCCCTGCAGTGGAGCAGCCACGTGACAGGAACCAAGGTAAAGGCTAGCTGGCTGGCTTGGCCTGCACATTGCCATTCAATCCACTCCAGCCACAAACTGCAAGAGTGCCTCTGTGGCAAAGTTTAATGGATGGTGTAATTGTATTGTTGTTGTTGTTGTTAGCTATTATTATTCACTAATATTGTTAATATTATTAGGGTTTTAAATCTTGAGTTAAGTCTTGGGACAACAAAAGATATTTAAAGGGGGTCCCTGGTTAAGAACCACTGCTCTACCCAAAGGCTTTCACATAACACTAATGGGATACTGGTGTGTTTTAGTGACAACAATAAAACCATTGTTCCCAGTAATATTACTCCAATGTTTTATTTATGTTCTTTATATTCTTCTGTTAAAAGAGCTAGAGTGTTGTAGAATATCAGCATTGCACTATGACTGTGAAGATCAGAGTTTGAATACTTACTCAGTCATGAATACCCACTGGGTGACCTTTGGCAAGTCACACTCTCTCAGCCTCAAAGGTAGCCAAAGCCACACCCCCTTTGAGAAAACCTTGCCTAGAAAACCCCACGGCACATTTGCCTTAGTAAAAAATGACTTGAAGGTGCATAGGCAAACACACACAAATTCCTTTTGCAGGTTGAACTCAGTTGGCAGAAGGGGAGGAAGCTGAAGAAGACCAAGAGGGAAAGTGAGGGAAAAGGAACCAAGACAGGTAAAAAGCAGCTGGAAAGATGGATGGAGGGGATCTATGTGGAAGGAAGGGAAGGGAAGAAAGAAAGAAAGGAAGGAAGGAAGGAAGGAGGGAGAGAAAGAAAGAAAGAAAGAAAGAAAGGAAGGAAGGAAGGAAGGAAGGAAGGAAGGAGAGACGGGGGGGGGGATAAAAAGTGAGAAAGAAGGGAGAGAGAAAGAAAGACAGAAAGAAGCCCTTTCTGAAGAGAGAGGAAAGAGATGCCTCCCCACCACCACGCACACTCACCCTCTCTGACACACACCTGGCTGGCTGGCTGGCTGGCTGGCTTGCCTTTTGACAAAGATTCTGGCAGGAGGGGACGAGTGAGCAGCAAACTCCCTCCAGAATCAGCCACACAAAGAAAGCTCCGTCTTTTTCTCTTTCGCTTTCTATTTGGGAGAGCTGTGTTTTTTTTTTTTTTAAAAAAAAGCCAGCAGGAGATTTTTGCAGGAGGAGAGTTACGGCGGGTGGGCTGGGTGCCCCCCCCGCAAATGCTGATTTGGCAGACTGGTTAAGCCGGCCCTGCTTCTGTGCCATTGTGCCACATCTAGCATTCCACCATGTTGCCTCCTCCTCCTCCTCATTGCTGAAGCAGCACATGAGTAGTCAGATAAGTGAATAAGGGAATGAATAAACACTAAATTTTAAAACTCAAGAGGTTATTTTAAAACTTAGTGGGGCTTACTTTAGATCTTATACCATATACTTAAGAAACATTAAAACAAAAACAAAACAGAAAATCAGAAAAAAAAATAGAACAAAAGCATGGCTCCAAGGACTTCCCAGCTCAGAATGTAGCCCTCAGCCTGGCTGCAGTCACTCACCCCTTCAGTATACTAAAGTACTGTGCAGTTTAACCCTTAGGGAATCTGCGAGGCCATATCAGCTCTGCATTTCCCTCCATCAAACTTGTAACTTTGGAAAAGGGGAAAGTTAAGGAAGAGAAAATTGGCATATGATTATTTTTTTTAAAGGCTGGCAAGAATTCTGAGGTATATTTTCCAATAATTAAAAAAAAAGGCTTAGAAAAACCTAACCTACTCCACATCATTATGAGAATCTTACCCATTTCAAGTAATGCCGCCACCCATCCCCATTTTTTAAAATGGAAAACATCATAAAAGAAAGGAAACATTGGAATGAAAATCACAAAATCTAACGCTCCAGGTGATACGTATTGCATTTCTCTTTCCAGCTGACACCAGTCACCTTGTAGGAAGAGGCAGTGTGGGCAGCAGGCACAGGCAAAGACAACAGCATGGATTAATTTCAGATGGATCGCACCCTCTCTTCCATAAGAACAACAGACAACAACTGATGCGTTTCTTCAGCATGCAGTTCTTATGCATTTATCTTACTCTTATTTTATACATCCTCTAAGATCACCCAGATCTGCACAGCATTGTCATCAGCGCTGTATATGCACAATCCTAAATATACACTGGACTGACTATGTGACAAATGTTGCTGTCCTTGAGCAAGCAGGGATCACCAGCATTGAGGCCATGATATTGAGAACACAGCTGTGCTGGGCAGGGCACGTTTCTAGGATAGAGGACCATCGCCTCCCCAAAATAGTACTCTACGGTGAACTCACCACAGGTCAGCATAAGAGGAGTGCTCCAAAAAAAGCGATACAAGGACTCACTGAAACAACATCTCAGGCTCGGCCAAACTGATCACCAACAGTGGTCCGCCCTGGCCTCACATCGGGAGGCATGGAGACGCACTATCCACAATGCTGCGGCCTTATTTGAGAAGTCACGCCAAATAAGTCTTGAAAAGAAACGACAACACAGAAAGAATCACAACCCGGAAACATCACCCAAGGAGACCTTCTGCAACCGGACTTGTTTATCTTGGATTAGCTTTTTTAGACATCAGTGCACTTGCAGAAAGTGTGGGATGAGTCCTTCCTGAATCTTCATTTGCGAAGAAAAGCCAGAGAGATTTTATACATGCTATAAGCCATTTTGAAGACTAGTGAAAACGCAGGATATAAATCCACTAAATAAACAGTAGGTTTAAATTTATACTTTAGAATTTGGCCATATTCTTGGTCAGACCTCACCTAGAATACTGTGTCCAGTTCTGGGCACCACAATTCAAAAAGGATATTGACAAATTGGAGCGTGTCCAGAGAAGGGCGACTAAAATGGTGAAAGGTCTGGAAACCATGCCTTATGAGGAGAGACTTAGGGAGCTGGGTATGTTTAGCCTGGAAAAAAGACGGTTAAGAGGCGATATGATAGCCCTGTTTAAGTATTTGAAGGGGTGTCACGTTGAGGTTGGAGCAGGCTTGTTTTCTGCTGCTCCAGAGAACACGGAACAATGGATGCAAGCTCCAGGAACAGAGATTCCACCTCAACATTAGGAGGAACTTTTTGACAGTAAGAGCTGTTCGGCAGTGGAACACACTCCCCCGGAGTGTGGTGGGGTCTCCTTCCTTGGAGGTCTTTAAACAGAGGATGGATGGCCATCTGTCAGGGATGCTTTGATTGTGATTTCCTGCATGGCAGGGGGTTGGACTGGATGGCCCTTGTGGTCTCTTCCAGCTCTGCAATTCTATGATTCTATATAAATAAACATATGTAAATTTTATTCCATGCCAGAAACCATGTGGTTCAAAATACATATGTATGCTCACACATTTAGAATTCTGAAGGAAGGGAAGGGTCTTGAGAGGACACAACATAGGGGGAAAGCAACGGGATAAAGACCCCTACTGCTTCTCTGCCCCAATCATTCTTCTCAAGTTGCTATGCTAGAAGAATATGGATCCAGACCCATGTGAGATGCTGCGGGGGAGGACCTGCTTTTGCTGGCTTCCGATGTAGGAGAGTCCAGTGTTGATGATGTCAGGCCCAATGTGCCATGAAACCAGGTGTTTGGGGGAAGAGCTAGGATGTTTATTAACTCCATCTACCCTCTTTTGCTTCCTCTTGGATGATGCTTTGACACACACCCTGCTCCAGTGCAGTGAGAGCTTTGCTGGTTGCTTCGGGACTGGGTACAAATTTTTGGCTCTTTTATCTGTTTTTGTTTGTTTGTTTTGTTTTTTGTTTTGCCTACCCTACAGTGTATTTGGGGGACTGTGACAATTGGCTTGGGGTGGTGTCTTTAAATAGGTGGTCACTTGGCAGGTAGTTGGAGGAGAAGTAATTTAATTTTAATTTTTAAATTTTAATTATGTATTTCTACCCTGCTCTTCAGCCACAAAGGCTATCAGAGCAGCTTACAATTTGTTTGTTTTTTTAAGCAATAGCAATTTACACATCTACACTGCATTAAGCAGTTTCCAATGTGTGTTAGCTAATAAGAGTTACAGTGAACACCTTGTCACCTTTTGGGTAAAAGGGAGGGTTCTGGAACTGTCTCTTTAGGTCCTGAGACCCAGAGGGTGGGGAAGGAGACTACCCTTGGGGCTGGCCTGGAGAGCTTTGACCCCACTTAAGTCCTGCCTTCCAGTAGATGACCGGACAGGGAGCAACCCAGCTACTGGGTTGCCCTCAGAGCTCAGGTGGTTCATGTAAGGTAAAGCTGAGGAGGAAGTCATGGAGTGACACCTGGCCTTAGCTGATCTCATGCTAGGTTGCTCCCCCCTCTTGCACCTTTCCAGGTTCAACTTGGTTTAAATAGGTTCTAGGTTAAATAAAGTGGCCCTTTTCAACCCATATTTCTATCTTGTCTTGTTATTTCATGGTGAGTCAGCAAATTGTATTAACATGGAGCTGCCTCCTGATTTCATCTAATCTATCTATCTATCTATCTATCTATCTAGCTAGCTATCTTGGTCGGTAAAAAACAAATACACCAATAGCCCTGGTTAAATAAATATTGCCATATATTTACCTTGGGATTTTGCACTACAGGCTCGGTGAGAATAATCCCTTCCCACCGGGAGAAATATATATGTAACCTATGCACTTTCACTCATGATTAAGAGAGTTACTTCGGAATACAACATATTTTCAAGTTATCTTCTCAAATAACAATAGCTTTCACATGCACGGTTGCTTCATTAAGCTTTAGATATCAACAACTAATTAAATTGATCTACAGGTTTAATATACAGTATAATGATTATGGTGCTAAAATGACAGGATAAATCCATGCCAATTTCAGAATTACATCTAATATCACAGACCTGGAAGACAGTGTCACATATAATTATTGCTACAAGCCCACAAGGGTAATTAACACTGCAGAGATTTCACATCACCACAAGTATTAAAGGAGAAAGTAAAGTTCATTCCTTTCATTTCCTTAATTTAGGAATGTATCAATTCAGGTCTCAAGGGGAGCCATGATGTATTTAAATTAGACAATAAAATGTAACACGTAATTACACAACTCCTTTGAGTAACTATTAGATATTTTGGGGGGCAAAATACTCCATACAGCACTGTAAAGATGTAAATCACTTCAATTGTTATGTTATTGTCAGCATAGATAAATGATTCATCCATATACATCCTCATAAACATTGTATTTATAATGCTAGTACAATATAATTACACCAGCAGTCAAACAATATGTACAATGATATTATAGTCCCTACTTTCTCCCAGTCTCTCCACTGACTGCAGTAAATTAATATTTCGAATACAAGGATATATCAGCACTTCGGATCTTTTCTTTAAAATAATGTCTTATCATTACAGTGGGCCCTTGGTATCAACTGGGGGTTGGTTCCAGGAACCCCTGTGGACACCAACATCCATGGATGCTCAAATCCCATTTTATATATAACGATTCAGTAAAATGGTGTTCCTTATATAAAATGGCAAAAACAAGGTTTGAATTTTTTTTTTTAGTGTGTATGTGGATATTTTCAATCTGTGGATGATGGAATCCATGGATGCATAATCCGTGGATACAGAGGGCCAACTGTAGTTCTTTTTGAAAATGTGATGCTTTCCTTGTTATTTTAAGAGCAACATGTTAGTAATATTTTAGTATAAGTAATATCCCCCAAATTATTTTAGAAGCAATGAATAAATGTTAGCTTTTTAACCTTAAAATGTAAATGATATTACAGATTATGTTACTTTGAAAAAACAACAGCATTATACTTGTCAAAAATGAGGGTTTCCTACAATGCATGACTTCCAAATCTGGGATATACAGCATAGCAGTATTTCGTTTTGGTAAGGAAACATACAGCAAGGCCTAAATACTTTAAAAGCACCAGATCTTATCTGATCTTGTCAGTAGTATGTGGATGGTAGACTGCCAATGAATATTAGGTGCTGTAGACTATATTTCAAAGGAAGCAACTGGCAAAACCACTTCTAAGTATTCCTTGCCTTAAAAAACCCTATGAAATTCACGTCAACAGGTGACCTGAAAGCACACACACACACAAACACACTCTAGGAAACATACACCTATGGCAGGGATGTGGAACTGTGAAGATTGCCAGATGTTGTTGGACTATAACTCTCAGCACTCTTAGCCTGTCTAGTCAATTCTACATATTTTTAGCAGTTGCACTTCAACAACATCTAAAGGGCTGCACAATTCTTACCTCTGATATATAGGATGTAAATATGTTTATCTATGCTTACCTAAAGGTGTATGCTTCAAGCATGTAACCAAAGACATGTTTAATGGTAGAAAGCAGAGGCTGAATGAGAGAAAATGAGACTTTACTATAGATCGTATGTCTAAATGCAGGGATTGTCTTCTTTTAATTGAGGTATAAACTGCTCTGGAAGCCTTTTCAGCCAAAGACCAGGGCATAATGTTTTCAATCAATCAATCAATTGAATTTGAAATAAATTTATTTTTAAAATTCCATAAATTAATAGATTTCAAAATAAATAAATTCAATGGACTTCAAATTTAATTTGAATGAACAAACAAATCTATGCCTTAACATTATTTCTTTAGCCAGGACGAAATGTCTATGGCTCCACACTAGGAGTTAGAACAGGATCTAGATAAAGCTGTTGAAAGCAGTCATCGGACATTTAGGGTAGGATGTCATCAGTATGTCTGTCACAATTGACTCAGATGTGACTAGGCAGAATCTGGTGTGTTACACAAGAGAGACCCAACTCATAAAGATTGAAGCTCTAGGGGTAGGTAGTTCCCAGGTTAGGTAACTTGCCTATTCTGGAAGTGCTTGCATCCCTTTGTCAGGATCGGTCCCAGGTGTAGCAGGAGTAAACTGTACACAGTGATGTATGATAATATCAAGAACTTAAATGTGGATGCTCTTGGGCTGGTTTGGAAGCTGCAGCTAGAGCAGAATGTAAAGGCTAGGTTGCTTAGCCTGTTTGTAATTCATGTGGTAAAACATTTGTATTGATTACCATTTAGCTACCAAACTGGGTTCCCTGGTATTATTTTTGGGTTATAATGTCCTAAACACTTCAAGTTTAGGTTATCTGAGGGATTACCTTCTTCCACACAGACTATTCTAGTCATTATAATCTAAGGGAAGGGCTTGTTTACATTACCTAGTGAGGCTATTTTGGCCATGGTGTGGAGGAACACTTTCTCCATTGTGGCAGCTTCCATGTGGGATGTTATACTTACTGAGAGTAGGCAGGCTTCCAGTGTGGGATGTTTCCACTATTAATGGAAGACTTATTGTTTGCCTGGCTATTTTCCTGATAATTTTCTTGATTGTTAACATTGGCCTAAATCCTGTTGTTAATCTTGACTATAGAAGACCCACTGAATCAATAGGGTTTACCTATGCACTGACTCACCATTCAACAATTGAATGAATGGGTCTATTCTAGTTGGGACTAACCAACACAATGCCAGCCTTTGTCAGTAATTTAATTGGTACTTAACTGTGGGTTTGTCTAGATGAGAAGATATAATGCTGATTGCTGTGCATTAACACAAATTTGTAAAAGTGTTCATTTGTTTCCATGGTTTTTTTGGGGGGGAGGGGCAAAATCAGTGGTTTTCAAAGCTATCTGTTTTTGATGTTCACATGGAGCCATGCCTGCGAATCAAGATGGTGGCTGGGAGTGAATTGCTCACATTATTATTCTCAACAAATTGTTACCACTGCACAGTAATTTTTTTACTGTAAACCTAAGGTGCGCAAGTGCATCCTGACATTTAAAAAGCTGTTTGGTCACCTCAGCATAGTGAAAAAGCATACACCTGTGACCACGAAACTCCAAAATGGCATTTCCAGCTACTTCATAGATGGCAAGCCTGTTCCCTTGTGTACATCCGACCAATCAGGTTTCCACTTCTGCTCTTATTCAGGAATGTGCTGTGCTGAGATTCAGTTGTCCTAACAAGTGGGAATGCACATTTCCTTTGCATTAAAAAACAAAAAACAAAAAACAAAACACCAACCCAGGAGAAACTGCAAAGTCTTCTCCCGCGTAGTTCTTGGTCTTTTTGGTCCCCCTCCTTCTGAATATGGTGAATCACTGTGGGATCTCGTTGGGACAAAAGGTATTCTCCTCAAATTATATGAGGAGTTTTTCCAGCATCTAGACAACCCCTATAATATTATTTTTTGTGTTTTGTTACTTATTATTGATTTTGTTTAATCAACTAGTTTTATCTTATTTTTGCTATGAACTACTTTCAGATTTTTTTTAAAAAAATGAAAACTGCTGCACATTTCAAAAACAATACATATATTTATCCCTCTTCTTAAGGTGGTTTGAAACATTACAAGTAGTCAGGACAGCTTGCTGATGTGCAGCTCTGTACTGACAACTCTGTTATAACATCCATATGTGAAATACAAAATATAGAGAGAGTTGGCCAATTCTCCCTTTGGATGTTCCAGGGAAAGATGAATATTACCTCTGTGACATACATAATAGATTTTGTCTGATACATCTTAAACACAGTAAAATAAAATCTAAACAATAACCCCATATATTCCTCTCCTATACTTCTATCCATATATTCTTCTCCTAAAATGTTTCTCCTTGTTTCTGAATGACAAAATTGCAGCACACATCTGCTGAGTTTCTGAGAAATTTACTTTCAGTAGCACTTTGGGTACTCTAGAGAAGCATTTCTTTAGTTTTTTTAGTGCTGCGTGCCTATCTTTGGGCTACTATTTGGCTCATAATAATCAACTCTCATCCAAACATCACTGGATAATCCTAAGAGCAGTGCAATTGTGTTCACTAAGAACATCAGAAATAAATGAAAATTTACATAGTTGTTTTGGTAGAACATGTGCATGGGAAGAAAATAAAGCAATGCCTTATGAAGTTATGCATTAATTAATACTATAACAGAGCTAGCAATCAAGTAACTGTAAAGAGGAAGAAATTATTTCCAAAACAAATTAACATCCAAGATCCTTACACTCTGGAGTTCATAGGTTTCAGAGTTAATCTGTGCATTGCCAACAAGAATCTAATAACATCATAAAAATATTTTATAGTATAGCCCTCTGGTATATATGCAGATCCTGCTATAGCAAATCAGACATATACTCCCCCCACCAATATTATGATCACATCCATGGAGACTATGAAGTGGAACAGTAACACAGTGCTCACAGTGCCACTTAAAACCTGGCGACTAGATGTTTTATTAATATGTTAGTCTACATACAAAAACCAGATATTCTGGTGCTGCCTTTGGTTTTTGCTTGCTTCTAGTAAGGAAAACAAATGTGTGACCTAATTATCACTAAGTAATACAAGTTCAGACATTGTTTATCTCATTAACATGCACTAGAAGTAAGTCCTAATTTTCGCCAGTGATGTAGAAAACAGAACTGATTCACATTAGGTAAACTAGAAAAATGTAGAGAGTTTATATTGCTGTAATATGTACAGGAAACATAGGAGATGCTCATATATGTGAAAGATCTGTGGCATCTAAATATCTGTTCACAAATACTATTTGTTTTCTTTCTTCACCAGAAAGAGCTCTTAAATTCATAACATTTTATTTGTACCACTCCCTTAAATGAGATTAAAATTAAATGTGTGTTTCATGTCCTTTTCTTTTTTCCTAATAAGGTATAGTATATCTTTAAATAATATGGAAATCTCTTTCAGTGTGAAAAATAAATGCATCCCCTTTGAATAAATTGAAAAGTGAATATATAAAAATGAGTATATCCCCTTCCCATAAACTGGAAGGTCTCATTCCTTCTACTAAGAACAATTCTCTTATTTAAATCACTAGGCTTACCTGCCACTGCTTCATGAGCTCCCGAACTCCCTGGGCATCCTCTAGTATTTTCTCTTTGTGTGTGGCATCCTGTAGGACATTGGCAGTTGTCTCTGCTTCTGTCAGCCAGGCAAGGAACTTTTCCAGATCCAAGTAGAATTGTTGCAGCAGCCTTAGGGCTGCTTCTAATGCAGCTTCTCGCTCACCAACTCTGTGAAAGCACAAATATAGTCAATGGATCATAGTGATTGAAATCACAAGGATAGTTTATTGTTGTGGAGAGAGGTAGAACTAGAGCATGTGAGCAGCTCTGAGTAAACCCAGAGTCTAGCTACAGTACACATGTCATAGTTATAGCAGTTTGTGATCACTCTGAAGGACAAGCCTCCATTTTAGGATTTGGAGTTTGATGAGAGATTTACAGTAGAACTCTCTGTTAGAGAGCTCTAGTCCTGTAAACTATTGTTTCCAAGGAGATATTAAATCAGTTTAATTCTATAGTACAGAAAAATCCAGGGCCTTACACTATAACCTTCTAGCAGATAATTTTAAAAATCTCACTAAACTACAAAGTCTAGCATTTTGTAGGTTGGAAACAAGGCAATTAGCAATAGTAATAGCAAGCAATAGCACTGATAATTATATACCGCTTATCAGTGCCAAAGCACTCCCTAAGCGGTTTACAATGTTTTTTTTAGCTAATTGCCTCCAACAAGCTGGATACTCATTTTACTGACCTATGGAAGGATGGAAGGCTGAGTCAACCTTGGAGCCCTCTAGGATCGAACTCATAACTTGTGGCTTGCAGTACTGGTATTTAACCACTGCGCCACCAGGGCTCCAGTGTGCCAAAGTGCTTTATGCTCCCAGAAAGGGAATCTAAGGACTTTTTTGGACGAAGAAAAATAACGCAAGCAGCCTCTCCAGCTTGTGAGGCTGCTGCGCTGCAAAGCGCCCCTTTCGTATGACGCTCGCCCCTGTTGGTACTGTTGCGGTATCGCAGGGAGAGCTTAGCATCATATTTCGTTGATTTTTTACTCACGAAAGTTGATCGTGAGTAAAAATCAATGAAATATGACGCTCAGCTCTCCCTGCGGTACCACAACAGTACCAGCAGGGGCGAGCGTCATACGAAAGGGGCGCTTTGCAGTGCAGCAGCCTCGCAAGCTGGAGAGGCTGCTTGTGTTATTTTTCTTCATCTGAAAAAGTCCTAAGACAGTAAAATTAGTGAAATAATTACAAATGGTTTTGATATCTGCTTTACATGTTTGTGGATTTCAATAGCTTCTCTGTGCATTCTGACATGATAGTTGTTGGCCTGGTCCAGAATTTCAGTGTTTTTAAATAGCATTTTGTGTCCAGGTTGGTTTACACCATGTTCTGCTACTTCTGATTTTTCTGGCTGGCCCAGTCTGCAGTGTCTCTCATGTTCCTTGATTTGTGTTTGCACACTGCATTTAGTAGTCACTATGTAAACTTGTCCACAGTTGCATGGTATGCGGTAAACTCCTGCAGCTGTGAGAGGGTCTCCTTTGTCCTTTGCTGACAAACACCTGGACAACTTCAACAAGAAAGAAGAAACCCTAAAAGTAAACAAAATCTGGCTCCCAGTTTTGAAAAGCAATAGAATCAAAACTCAACACTTACAAAGGAATTCTACCAAGGGACAGGGGGATTTCCAGCAGATAATGGCCCATCAACCAACCATCAGCCAAACAGACACTAACGAGCCTTGCATTTCTATACCCAGAAACTAACCATTCAATTACACAAATTTACATATACTCCCCAACAAGGGTTTACAGCAGATAAAGTCCACACACACCCCTACCCAACCATTCTCTGAGGATGCCAGCCACAGATACAGGCGAAATATCAGAAAGAAACTATTCCAGAACACAGCCTCACAGCCTGGAAAAAACCCAAGGATAATCTATGGATACCGACCGTGAAAGCCTTCCACTTCACAATGTACTATGATGACAGCAACCTAGGCTGACTGAACCCGCAAGTCCCCATGAGAGTAGAAACATGATGGTTTGGTTTGTCACACTACCCAGTGGTTTAGTAGCCCTGCAATCTGCTCTGTACCATTGTGAATAGCAGGGGCTGCTACGTCTATGATCTGACCCAGTCATTGCGCTACCAGGTTTGATAACAAGGGTTGTTGTGTTAATGATAAATCATAGACAAGATAGTATAATGGTGCATATGATTTTCCAGGGGATAGTGAACCACCAATCAAAAGTTGGAACTTAGGTGATACCAAAAAACACACACAAAAAACAACACCCTTAGGAAATATAGTTATATAGTTGTCCCTTCATATTCACTGGGGGTTGGTTCCAGGACCGCCCCCGTGGATACCAAAATCCATGAATACTCAAGTTATGCAATGGCATAGCAAAATGGTGTCACTTTATATAAGATGGCAAAATCAAGGTTTGCTTTTTTGGTTATTATTTTTTAAAGAATATTTTCAAGCCGTGAATACTTAAATCTGTGGATACCAAATCTGTGGATACAGAGGGACAACTGACTATTGAACCTCTCCCAAATGTGTGGAATCATTCCAGAATGGGCACTGAGAGTTGATGAAATTTGATGGTTGTTTAATCGTTAGTATCAAAAACACCCAAATATTCTACACTTGGTGATTTCAAATCAAAAATGTGTGGTGTGAGAGAAGGAAACCTCAATGGTCTTTTGTGAGTGGACCCTTGTGTTTTTTGGCATTTGCTCAAGCCCTGAGACATTAAAATAATTGCATTAGATCTGAATTGAATTATATCTGTAATATAACAACAAGAACAACAACAACATTTATTTATAACACCCTTTTCACCAAAGGGCAGACCATCAAACATATATAATCAAAACAAGACAATAACACACAACACTAGAAAGTACTAAAACCAATTTAATATATGTTTCTGTTATTAACAGACAAGCACCATATTAAAAGAAAAGGTAGCAAACTTCCTGGTACACTGTATATTAATGTGTGAAGGTCAATAAACATGCAAAACTGGCTGTGGCTTTATCCTCAGCAGAACATACGAGGCCATAAACAATTCTTGTAGAGCTGAAGCAGCAAGGCTCAAGAAATGAGCAGTTCATTCATCATGGGCTGAAATTTTGCTGAACACAGAGTCTAAGGCAGTAGAGTTACTGTATGAAAATGGACAAAAACATGTTTGCTTGTCTGTATCCTGTTAAGGACGTAGTGTGTGAAAATGAGCTTTCACTTCGGAAATACACATTAAAAACTTCTGGATGAATAGTCTGTTTTTTAAAAACTGAATTGAGTTTTAAATGCCACAGCTCCCTAACTTGGCCAAAATACCATTCAGAACAACATGAATAATTGAATGTTGTTCAACTACTCAGAAAGCGAACATGAAACCAGACCAACAGAACTGAATATGAAGGAAATGCAGCTTCCGAATAGGATTTTTTGGTAAACTTCATTGTCTTTAAATTTTCAGTTTCTATTAGTTCACACAGGCATTCTGACAGGCAGACGCAGAGCCTTATTCTGCTTACTTCTGAGTAGCCAGACAGAGCCTTAGTATATAAGATGCTGTTTGAAAGTAAGTGATTCATTCCTGCTTACGTATTAATGCAAAGCCATGTCCTGCCTATCCAGATGGTTTTAAAATTGCAAATTGATTGTTTTTAATATTTTTGCCATTTAAAACTGTTACACTCTTTTAAATGATTATGTATTTTTAATTGGTGTTCTTGTTTTTAACTGTGTTATGCATTTATTTGTTGCTGCTAATCTGTTTTTACCCACCTTGATCCATAAAGAGAGGCAGGTGGTGGTATTATTATTGTTATTGTTATTATTTTACAATCAGGACAGCAATGATACCTGTTTCAGTGGGGTGATAGGTTCATTCTGTGTTTTGGTCTGAACTTCAAAGAGCTGAACCTATTTTGGAAGGTAGGATTCAGCACCCTGGATAGCTCCATTAAAGTCTGGTCTAAAGCTAGAAGTGAATTCACTACTACTCTGACATGAAGGCCACTAGTCATCACTGCATATTGGCCCTGTCCACTCTATCCTTGGCCTTTCCTATGGATGAATGCTGCCCTCAAGACCCAAATGAGGCTGTTGGATTGAAAATGTTTGCACTTGCAAGCTAGCACTAAGTATGTTCTCTATCTAAGAACTGGCCTTGCCAAGTGTAAAGGTTACAAATCCATCTTTCTTTATCTTACTTATTTACCACCTTGATTTCAAGAGATTTTGAAAATAGTAATGCAGTGTTACAAACTACTGCTGCCTACTCCAAAGTTTACTTGAATGAGAGTTCTGAACTTTTTAACCATAGCTCTGTTTTGGGATACAAAATTTAACAATAAAGAGAGCAGTGCCTCTAAACAAACTGCTTTTGCTTTACCACAATCAGATGACATAACCTAGAGATTAGAAAAAAATATCTGCACTGCCTGAGGTAGGGTAGATATTTCAACCCAGTTTCACAGTGCCAGTGGAATAACAATCTGCTTTTGGGCACAATTCAAATTGCTACTCTTAACCCCTTTGGACTAGAATAACTCAAAGAATTTTTTATCTCATCCTTTGTTCAATATCTGAAGGCCTATTCTCCTCCACTCCATCTAAAGTTCTGGAAGGAGGAAGCTGAAACAGATGACTATAGCATTTTTTATTTTTTTTTACTATAGCATTTAAACAGTGGAACACTTTTCATGTTTCTTATGGGGTTCATGTGCAAAAACATTTTTGGAGGTCCCTCCCAGCTTAGTTTTAATATATACCAGTACCGTATTACACACCTTCTGATCAATGATGACTATTTCCATTTTTCAACTCAAATTTATTTTTGTACTTGTTTTCAGGTGAACAAACACACCAGTGTTTTTTTTTTTATCCAGCTGGCATACTTGTTAAAGGTGCTTAATCAAAAATATTTAGAAATGGCTGAAAAATCTGTTTCCTAAGTGCCAAGAAACCCTAATGAGAAGAATTCTAGACTCACTAGAATCTTTGGGTTTGACTCAATGGGGCATGGTGGGGTTGGGTAAAATCCAGATGAAATTCAGACCACTTTGGCCTGGAGATATGGCACATGAAATCCAGATTACTCTGGCCTGGATTTAAGTGCCACATTTGCCAAAGCCCAAATCTGCATTTAGATTTTTACCCCAGTGAAGCACTTGGCTTCCATTCAAAGCAGTTACTCACACTTAGGGCTTGACTCTGAGCTCTGTGAAAGCAAAGCCCCAGTGGTAGTCGCTCTCTCTGAAGTCAGAACAGGTGGCTAGCAACATGATGGTGGGGCAGGTCAGTCTTTCTGACATCAGAGAGAATGACTAGCACTGGAGCTTTGCTTTTCTGGCACACAATCTCCCACTCTGAGCTCTATGAAAGCAAAGCTCCAGCACTAGTCACTCTCTCTGAAGTCAGAACAGGTGGTGGCTAGCCTTGCAATGGCAAGGCTTGCCAGGAGTTCTGACCTCAGAGAGAGAGACTACCACTGGGGATCTGCCTTTGGAATGAGAAGTGGTACTGAAGAGGACGGGGGGGAAGGCAGCACCCCAGGGGCAGCACTTGTCCTTTCTCTCCCCACCCCCAAATCCAGTGTTGATGGATTGTTTTTGACACTTTTCTCTGGATTTTCAAGCAAACTCTGTACAAAATTGCGAGTTTTCTGAAACCCGGATTAAGGAGGTAATCCCTAAATCTGGTGCAGATAGGGCCGTACATAGTGTGGCATTATTGCACCAGATTTGGGGAAAAGGCCACGTGTTCTATGGCATTATTGGGCTGGATTCAGGTAGGATTCAGAGTTCTTCACTAGACAAGCCCTGAGTCATTATAAAAGGAAGCTTTTCAATACGTATAGTACTAAAACAGGGTTCCTTGAATTGTCACAGTACAACTGAACAGGATCAGGCACTTATATCACATACAAGACACAAAATTTCACAAGTTAATCAAAGATTATCACAAAAAAGCAAAATTTGCATTATATTTAAGGATAATGCTTGATGACTCAGCCTAACAATATTATATTCAATATATATATATATATAGGTACATAGAAAACCAGTATGAGAACATGCAAGAAAAACATTCTTACACTAAATTAAATAATACTGAGATAAGGATACAAGGGGAATGCCATTTTTGCAATGTTTCCATGATTTTGAAATAAACCAAAAGATTTGAATATATTGTGCACAACTTTTAAAGTCAATACAAGAGGTAGCAATATATCAAAAATAGTTTTATGTTCAGCAATATCATACAGTATATGAACCCAGTTTCCTGTCTGATACATTTTGAACAATATAGAAAATTGCAAATATTAAATAAACCAAATTGATTAGTTTGATTTACCGTATATTCTGGTGTATAAGACAAAGTTTGAGCCTTGAAAAATAGGCTCCAAAATCAGGGCTCGTCTTATACACCAGATACACTTTGCTTCACCCTGCCATCTGAACTCCTGCCTTTTTGCTCCCTTCGCAAATGGAGCAAAGAGGCAGGAGATCAGGCGGGGGGGTGTGAGGCAAAGTGCTTACGGTTCATTTGCCCCCCCTCTGCCTTCTCCCCCTTTGGGGAGCAACCGAGGACAGAGGAGAGGGCGAATGTTGCTGAAAAGCCCCCCTCCAGCCACCCTTCCACCCTCCCAAAAGCTGCGATCCGGCTCCTGATCGTGGCTTTGGGGAGGGGTGGGTGACTGGGAAGCCCCCCTTCCAGCCACACTTCCACCCTCCCCAAAGCCCCCTCCCTCCAGCATCCTCCCTCCAGCCACCCCCTCCCCAAAGCCACGATCCGGCTCGAGATCGTGGCTTTGGGGAGGGGGTAGGTGGCTGCAAAGACCCCTCCTTCAAGCCACCCTTCCACCCTCCCTGAAGCCCCCTCCCTCCAGCATCCTCCCTCCAGCCACCCCCCTCCCCAAAGCCATGATCCGGCTCGAGATCGTGGCTTTGGGGAGGGGGTGGGTGGATACGAAGCCCCCTCCCTCCAGCCACCCCCCTCCCCAAAGCCACAATCAAGCTCGAGATTTCGGCTTCGGGGAGGGGGTGGGTGGCTGCAAATCCCCCTCCTTCCAGCCACCTTCCACCCTCCCTTAAGCCCCCTCCCTCCAGCATCCTCCCTCCAGCCACCCCCCTCCCCAAAGCCATGACCCGGCTCTACGAAGCCCTCTTCCTCCAGCCACCCTTCCACCCTTCCCAAAGCCCCCTCCCTCCAGCCACCCCCCTCCCAAAAGCCACGATCCCACATGAGATCACAGCTTTGGGGAGGGGGTGGGTGGCTGAGAAGCCCCCTCCCTCCAGCAACCCTTCCACCCTCCCTGAAGCCCCTCCCTCCAGCCTCCCCAGGCCAGCTGGCTATTCCACATTCCCCAACCCACAAGGAGGCTGGGCAGCCTCTTCATGCGTTGGGGAATAGAGGGAGGAGGGAGAACCCCCCCCAGCCAGCTGGCCATCCTGCATTCCCCAACCCACGAGGAAGCTGGGCAGCCTCCTCGTGGGTTGGGGAGGAGGGAGAACCCCTCCCCAGTCAGCTGGCCATCCCACATTCCCCAACCCACGAGGAGGCTGGGCAGCCTCGTCGTGGGTTGGGGAATAGAGGGAGGAGGGAGAACCCCCCCAGCCAGCTGGCCATCCCGCATTCCCCAACCCATGAGGAGGCTGGG
The DNA here is from genome assembly GCA_030847615.1 of Gambelia wislizenii. Taxonomy (NCBI): domain Eukaryota; kingdom Metazoa; phylum Chordata; class Lepidosauria; order Squamata; family Crotaphytidae; genus Gambelia; species Gambelia wislizenii. The sequence goes on from JAUMIR010000003.1 coordinate 265,691,053, forward strand.
CAACCTCCTTGTGGGTTGGGGAATAGAGGGGGGAGAGAGAACCCCCCCCAGCCCGCTGGCCATCCTGCATTCCCCAACCCATGAGGAGGCTGGGCAACCTCTTTGTGGGTTGGGGAATAGAGGGGGGAGAGAGAACCCCCCCCAGCCAGCTGGCCATCCTGCATTCCTCAACCCCACGAGGAGGCTGGGAGGAGGGATCAGGGCTGTGCAGCCAAACGAGGCATTGTCACCCCTTCTCCCCACCTTCCTTGAAGGTGGGGAGAGCGAGCGAAGATGCCCTGTTTAACTCTGCAGCCTCAATGCCTTCTTCTGGGCTCTCTTGCAAAGGGAGCCCAGAAGGAGGCATCGGGGCTGCGGAGTTAAACCCCTAGATTTGCTCCCTCTTCCTTGAAGGTGGGGAGACGGGATGAATCCCGGGGTTTGGCTCCATGGCCCCGCGTCCTCTTTCTGGGCTCCCTTCAGAAGGGAGCCCAGAAGGAGGGATCGGGGCTGTGGAGCCAAATGGGGCATGTTTGCCCCTTCTCCCCACCTTCAAAGAAGGTGGGGAGAGGGGGCGAATCTAGGGGTTTGCTGGGGCCGCCCCCGCTTCCCCCGCCTTGGTCCCCTTCGGAAGAGCCAAGATGGAGGGAAGGGGGCTGCTGAGGCAAACTGGGCATTTTCGCCCCTTTCCTCCACCCTCGAGTCAAGTTTGACTGGAAGGTTGAAGAGAGGAGCGAATGCTGCGGGTGGCTGGCTGGGGGAGCCCTGCCAGCTGATCCTGTTCGCTTTCCCAACTCAGGAGGAGATCCTCCTGAGTTGGGAAACAAAGAGGATCAGCTGGCAAGGCTCCCCCAGCCAGTCAGCCAGCCAGCCAAATTGGGAGGGGGGTCTTATATGGTGAATATACGCCTAAGCCTAGATTTTTGGGTGGAAATTGGGGGGGGTCTTATATGCCCAGTCGTTTTATATGCCGGAATATACGGTATGTGTTGAGAGCCACCTTGGGTCCCATTCTGGGAGAAAGATGGTACATAAATCAAATAAGTAAATAAGTAAATAAATAAATAATCAATTTTTAAAAACAGAAAATCTGAAAATAAAAAAGGAGAGGATGCCTAAATAATACTGTAGGTCCCCCACTGGAGATACATTCCTGGATTCACTCTTTATAAATTAAACCACAGGTAATAGGGAACCCTATTAAAATAAAGGACTTCTGGTGAAAACATACCATAGGGTTGGAGAATCTAGCAATTCTTAGAGAGGACACCTCTCTATGCATTTTCCAGCATGACTCTATGTGTCCCTATTTTTTTCAGCCACGGATAGCTGAAACTACAGATATTGGTTCCATGGATACCGGGGGAGGACCTGTATATTGCCTGAATACTCATTAATGACTTTGGAGGGCTCCTATGAAATAACCAGGGTCTTCTTTTTTAAAAAATGATACCTCAATCTGAGGTTAGCTTCAATAGCAATTCATTAAACTTTGGGGAGGGAGAAAATTTTTGGAGGAACAGAAAAGGAGATGAAAAAAACTGGTTGAATCCAATTTATTCATACTCTGTGCATGAACTAAATGAAATAAACAGAGCTTAAGTTGGTATTGAACTGTTTTGGTTTAATTTAATGGGTCATCTTTAAGTATGTGAGAATAGATCAAAATAATTCAAAACTTCTCATTGGACAAAAAGTAGTGTTTCACAGTTAGAAAAATCTAGACCAATGCTTAAGCCCGGTGTAACAATACAATATACACTTATCAGAACTTGTCTCCTTTTTTTTTCTTGGAGGAGGAATGTAGCAATTCATATATGATGAAAGCAATGTGCGTATTACTCCATGGTTTTACTTACATGATGCATTAGATAGCAGTCTTATATACAAGGGTAGTGTACTAGGCCATTCCCCCCCATCAGTGAACAAACATGTACTGTATCCTATTTGAAAGTGAAGTTGATGTTGCTCCACACTGAGGTGCATCATGGAGCCCCAAGCAATACATTTAACATTAACATCTCATGTTTCCACACTAAGCGTTCTGAAGTTAAGGAAGCTAGCCAACCCAAAGATAGCTCTTCTTACTGTGCCCTCAGTGAATAAAATGCACAGACATGGGCAATACTTTACTTTTAGCTGAAGAATATATTTTCTCTGAGGCTAGTTATAACCGTAAAAGGCAGGCCACACAATGAAATTCTTTTATTTTGAGGAAAAATGTTTGTGTAGTCTTTTCACTGTGTAAAAATCAGTTTATATAGTTCATAGCCAATGTCATAAAAGATGTGATGGTTAGAACTAAAGGAAAATAACATTACCTGAAGGCAACTAAAGGTTATTTAACTAGAACTAAAGAAAATAACAAGGATGATATTTAATGGTATGAGAGATGTAACCAACCCAGGCTAACAAAACTACCACAGGCTCAAATGAATTTTTTTAATAATGACAAGTAGGAGGATTGTGATAATAACAGAGAAAACAAATAGGAAAGAGCGAAGTGTGGTAAAACAAACTCTTTATTCAAGTAATTAAAATAATCAGAAAATGGAGGCTCAGGGGGCATCCTCACCTCATATGGTAATGAAACAGGCTCTGTAACACTGCTAACAGAAGGGAGAAGGCTGCCAATAAGGGAAACAGTGGCTGTACTGAAGAGATTGCTAGCAGTTAGCAGCACCCCCCTGCTCCATGGTTAGTTTTCATCAGTCTGAGATGCACTTTGTCATGAGCAATGGCCTACTTGGAAGCAAGAGAACAGATAAGGCAAAAAAAGGCAAGAAGCTGGTATGGATGGAAAGCTGCATAAAAAGAGGCAGGCATCTTAAAGGAACACTTATCCTTTCTACCAACGGTGAGACTACTAGGAGCTATAGAAAAGAAAGAAGAAATGCATAACTCCCGTCTCTCTTGCTGAGGATATAGTAGGTCCAGGACCTGGTTTTGTTCCACTTTAGGGTTCAGCTGCAATTGAAATTATTTCCAGTTTAGTTTCATTTCAAGTCAGTAGAAATTCAATAACTGGTTTGCCACAGATGAATGAACAGGTTCTGTTTCAGTTCACATGAGAAAAATTAAATCAAAGGACAGATAATGATCATTTGAACATCCAGATGTCATTGCAAAGCATCATCAGTAAGCAACACGAGGCCCTAAACATGACACATTGATTCATTATTATAGACTCATATTTGAATATATCCTTACAGAGTTGACTTGTCCCCTTCCCATATTGAAAACTGAATGTAATGCTAATCTGTTATAAGCAATGAGAGAACTCCCGTAATGTCACATCACTGTAATTTCAGCATAATCCATCAATGGCCTCAGCTTATCACAAATCACTTCCACGTAGTGTTTCTCTAATATTAATTTCCTCATTACATAAGGAAACCAGAATCCCCATACTGATCTTTTCCTCCTTTTCAAACCATGTATCCTCATAATGCCTGACATTCTGCTCCTGTCTTTCACAAGATGCTGCCTCTCAGCCCAGTGACCCAGCAGCACTAACTGATATCCCTCATTATGCTAAGAGCTGCTTTTTCTAGTGTAACAATCCTGGCTATATTGCATAGTGGCATAAATAATGTTAAAATATTCTGAAACTCCTGGAAAACAAGGAGTCACAACAATAGTCCAGGTATGTCCTTTGCCTGCTGCTTCCATAACCTGGACCAGTGACTTTGGGTTTTCTGGGACTGAGCCAGTTCACTTACTCCTTGACACACTGGATCTGGACAGCCTACTGCATTATGCTTTGCTGGAGGCCCTACAGGATTTCTTACTACAGAGAAGCCTACTGTCCCAATCAGAACATATTGTTTCAAGTTAGGGAGACAGACCAGGGATTTAGCTGAGGATGAAGAGACATCAGCTGAGTTCAAGTTCACTATCGTACCAAAAAAGCTGCCAAAGAAGACACAGTATAAAATGAAAATAAAGGGGGTGCTGAAAAGTTCTTGGCCCAACTCACTTTCCAAAATCTGAGCATAATTTTCTCAGTGTAGCTTGAAAGTTTCTCCTTTTGTATTATAAATTGCCAATTGCAAGATTGTAGCTCCAATTTCTGTATTTTCTCAGATCATTGATAGAAGCATATCAACGAAAAGTCTGGAATTTTCAAGTACTGAACTCTGGGCCATCATTAAGTTCCTGTTTCTGCAGATGAAAACTCCAAAGGAAATCTGTAAGTGTATGATGCAAACATTGAATGACAAGTGCACATCATACTCAACTGTGAAGAACTGGTGTGCAAACTTTCAGCATGGAGATTTTGAGACCAAAGATGCAGCAATGTCTGGGAGGTCTTCAACATTGTTGAATCCTGAAATTGTAGAGTGTGATCATGACCTGATTTTGGCAGATAGGCGAATTTCAGTCAAAACAGTTGCTGAGACACTAGAGTTATCCTGGGTTTATAATCATGAGCAGTTGGCTATGCAGATGCTCACAGCCAAGTGGTTGCCAAAATGTTTGAATGCTGACCAGAAACGAAATCAAGTGCATATCTCCAAGTTGATTTTGCAGCATTTTGAGCATTCTAGTGATTATTTTTTGGAACAACTCATCACTGTTGATGAAACATGGTTACATCACTATGATCCAGAGACAAAACAACAGTCCTTGCAGGTTCTCCATGGCCAAAGAAATTCAAGACTCAAAAGTCAGCCAGAAAGCACATGGCCACAGGTTTTTTGGGATAATGAAGGTATATTGATGACTGACTACCTTCAGGAGGGCCAAACAGTTAATGCAGAATACTACCATAACTTTCTGTGCTGATTAAAGAAGGCATTGAAGGAAAAACAGTGAAGGAAGCTGTAGAAAGATGTTCTCTTTTTGCAGGACAATGCACAGGGCTTGCAAAATGATGGAGGATTGATTTGGGGTTTCATTGCATAGACCATCCACCCTATTCACCAGATCTTGCTCCATCTGACTACTTCCTGTTTCCAAACCTTAAAAAGCGTTGAAAGGAAGGGAATTTTTGAATGATTCAGAGGTGATAGCAGCAGCAGAGCAGTATTTCAGTGACCAGACATCAGATTTGGTTTTTGGGGGTTGGGGAGAATTAAAGAAACTTGAGAACCGATGTGCCAAGTGCATCAAATTTTTGGGTGAATATGTGGAATAGCATGCATGTTTCATGGCTCTAGGTCATTCCCTTCGTGGTCTGGCTGAGAACTTTTCTGCAGCCCTTGTAAGTCAATGACAGGAATAGTGAAAATAAGAAAAGTAGAGGTTCATGAAATAAGAAACACAGTTCTAATGCAGTTCCCAGAAAGTCTTTGGCGGAAGGGCTTGTGACTGACAGTTCCACCACAGGGCATACTTGTACTTACACAAAAATTACATGACAAAATTAAGCACAAAATTATAGACACTCCACAGTGGTTCATCTTCAGGGGAAACTATTGTCATCTGGGAAGAAATTTCATATTCTTTACTGCATTCAAATACACATCACCACTGAGATTTTATAATAGTCAACAGTGGTGTCAAAAATGGTATATTAATTACTTGGATAAAATTCATTTAACACAATATCTTGAATTCCAAAGGCACCTAAGTGTAAACTGATTATGAAAATAATTAGGTTTTAACAGCACCTACTTTCTTACTCTTAATTACTGAAGAAACAACTAAATTTAATAAGAGTGAAATGAACTGATAGCATTACATAAGACCAATTAAGACTCACAAAGGACAGTATTAAACTGTTAGCATCATGTTCATTTCAAGTTGCTATCCTTAGAGTTGGAGCTTGATGGCCTTGCATCAATATTCCTTGCTATTATGCAAGTGATCAGGGCATCGTTTCCAGCCTTCCTTTTCATAAAAGTTGTTTGGATACAACTGAGTGATTTGTTGAATGCTGACTAGTAACGACAGAAAGATGATGGTTTCCAACAAACATTCATACAACTGATCTGTGGCCCTTAGGACCCCTAAGTGTGGTCCCTGAAGCATCCCAAACCTTCAGAGGCCTCCCCTCATACAATTTAAAACTTCTGTCAGGTGATTTGGTTGAAAAGGCCCCAAAGCCGCCCAAACCACCCTAAAATGCAATGATACAACTATAGCAAAATAATATTTTCTGCTAGAGAGATGTGGAACAGGGGTGAGGACATGTTATCATAGTAGGGTGAGGTGACTTCCCAAAACCAAGCCAGTGGGCTGAGTGATGTTATCTAGGGCTGGGCCTCACCAAAAGCTCTTCTCTTCTCTGAAATCATCCACTCTTGTCATTTCCCCTTCCATGCACACACAGAGGTATGGAGTTTTACAGCCTGTCTGTTTTACCAGGATAAGTGCTGCTGCTTACTGGTTTGCAATACATCTACTCAAATGGAATTTCCTGGAGAGAAGAGATTAGAAATATGGGATTCTTTGGTGAAACTCAGCAACAGTTTCATCTAACTTTCCAATGTATGGACGTGATATTCACCTGTCACCAAACATACCTCAGTATGGTGTTTCTGGACAAAAGGAATGCAAGGATGGAGAATCGTATGGAGAATGGGAACAAAGTAGCATAGCCCATATATTCTTACTAGCTCTTCCTTCATCATAGGTTAGCATGGATGTTTAAAACAGGCAAAGCTTTGAATATATACCTTCTTAGGAGGCTTCTTAAGATCATGGCACTATGATTGCACAGAGCAGTGTGGGGTATGTGCAAAGGTTTCCCTTCTTCAGACACCTCCTGTAACACACAGGTAGCACACACTGGGCTGGGAGGAGCTATGTGGGTGACTCTGCAGTCCAATTAAATACAATTTGCCCTTTTGTGTGAGTAATGTGATAAGAGGTCTTTTCTGATAAGCTTAACTGATTGTTTCTAACATTTTTTTAAACAAAAATTCAGACCTCCCAAACGTACTTTATGCCAGTATTTTCCTTCTGTGGATTTGTGCGCTTTTCACTACTATCTGTAGGATCTTCATATTTTCTCAATGATATGTGTTAACTATATTCAGTCAATTTACTTGCTGCAGTTTGGCAAATCTGAAACCTGCATTAATTTAAACATAGCAGTCAGAACTTGTGAGTGCATGAGAGTATAATTATTTTTTTGTTAATAAAATGTTTTGTTTATCTTTCCACTGATGCAACAGTGCACATAATTTGTTATGGTTTAAAACTGTCTATATTGCCCACCAAGTGTGCTAGCTGGATAGGTTATACAGATTAATTGTTTTGTTGTATACAATGATCATTTGAGTCAGTGATTCCCAGTCATGAGTCCCCAGATATTGTTAGATTTCAACTCCCAAAAGCTCCAGTCAATATAGTCAATGGTCAGGGATCCTAGGATTTGGTATCTATCTGGCGATCCAGGTTTGGGAAACACATATAAAGTTCAAGAAGTGTAATTATTATTATTATTATTATTATTATTATTATTCCACCTTTTACCTAGGGAATCAAGGCGGAGCACAACATAATTATAACAATAAAATGAACTTTTCTGTGTATTGATATCATAACGTTTGATTCATGCCTGACATCTGGTGTTATTTGTAGCAATGGTACATTATAGTTAGTTGTTATTTTGCTGATTTAGATGATATATACCCTTTTTATGTTTTACAACTGTTTGAGGGATTTTTTTAAAAAAATATAGTGTCTAGTTAAGATTAGGTGGGTTGTTATTCAGTGGTGCTGATCACAGAATCATAGAGTTGGAAGAGACCAAAAGGCCATCCAGTCTAACCCCCTGCCACAATCAGGAATACACAATCAAATCATTCCCAACAGATAGCCATCCAGCCTCTGCTTAAAAACCTCCAAAGAAGGAGACTCCACCACACTCCCAGGCAGTGTATTCCACTTCCAAATAGCTCCTACTGTCAGGAAGTTCTTCCTAATGTTTAGGTGGAATCTCATTTCCTGTAGTTTGAACCCATTGCTCCATGTCCTAGAATCATGGAGTTGGAAGAGACCACAACCCCCTGCCATGCAGGAACACATAATCAAAGCATGTCCGATAGGTGGCTGTCCAGCCACTGTTTAAAAATCTCCAAAGGAGACTCCACCACACTCCAAGATGACGCATTCCACTGCTGAACAGCTCTTACTGTCAGGAAGTTCTTTCTAATGTTTAGGTGGAATCTCTTTTCTTTAAGTTTGAACCCACTGCTCCATGTCCTAGTCTCTGGAGAAGCAGAAAACAAGCTTGCTCCATCCTCAGTAGGATATCCCTTCAAATATTTAAACATGGCTATCATGTCACCTCTTAACCTTTTCTTCTCCAGACTAAAACTACTCATAGGGCATGGCTTCCAGACCTCCCATCATTTTGGTCACCCTCCTCTGGACACATTCCAGCTTCTCTATATCCTTCCTGAATTGTGGTGCCCAGAACTGGACACAGTATTCCAGGTGAGGTCTGACCAAAGCAGAATAGAGTGGCACTATCACTTCCCTTGATCTACACACTATACTCCTATTAATGCAGCCTAGAATTGCATTGGCTTTTTTAGCTGCTGTGTCACACTGCTGACTCATGTTCAGCTTGTGGTCCATTAAGACTCCTAGATGCCTTTCGCAGATACTGCCATCAAGCCAGGTGTCACCCATCCTATATCTGTGCATTTCATTTTTACTGCCCAAGTGTAGTGATCCTGCCTTAAAGTATGAATAATTTGACATTGTGGGTGAACCGAAACTTGCTCAGTCCTTTGTCACTCTCTGATTCTGTGTAATATTACAAAATGGAGACAAGGACATGTGTATCTATTCAAAAACGGGGGAAGGAGCCCAAGCTGATGCTTAAACTTCTGGAAGCAAGATACTGCATCAAAATTTCAAATTACCAATAAACAACTTCTTCCTCAGTTTCAGAATTAGTTAAATAGTGCAGCTAGAATGGTACGGTATTTTATATCCAGCTGTGACTACCAAAGAACAGGAGACAAAACATTACACAAAAACATGCATTTTTTCAGAACAAAACCTTCTTGGTCACTCAAATCTTGCACTCTTGATTGCATTTGACAGCATCATCATCATCATCATCATCATCATCTTGCCAAGTGGAAACCATGTTTGCAGTAACTGAGGTCAGATCTGTTTCTTCCAAATCAGAAAATTACAGGTTTTATCATTTCCTATGATATAGGCTTTCATCTGCATTTCCACAGAGACTAACATTATGATGTAATAAATGCAGGAATTTATCCTGCTAACTTAAACATATGGTGATAAAGAGTAGTTAGAGGATGAGGGTGGGAGAGAGGACCAATATTACAATCATAATAGAAACTGAACTTGTCACCCTACCCCCTTACTCACACTCACAAACACCCCCCCCACCCATTCATAGTATAAATGACTGTCCACAGGGTGCTTCCTTCAATTCATCTGATGAAGTAGGCTGAGTCTATGAAAGCTTATGCAACAAACCTTTCTCTCTGGTAATCTCAAATGAACTACAAAATCCCTCTGTGTACTGATACAGATTAACAAGGCTATGGGTTTATCTAGACGAGAGGATATAATGCTGATTGATGCGCATTAACGCAAAATCACAGCAGTGTTCTTCTGTCTCCATGGTCCTTTGGTAAAATCACTGGTATGTGAAGCTATCCATATTTGAAGTTCACACTCAGCCATGCCTGTGAATAAAGATGGTGGCCAGGAGCAAATCACTCGCATTATTATTCTCCACAAGTTGTCAATGCTGCACAGGTTTTTTTTAAACTGTACAAGTACAACCTTCTGCTTAAAAAAAGCTGTTTTGTCACCTCAGTATAGCAAAAAAGCACACAATCAGCAACACAAAATTCCAAAATGGTGCTGCCAGCTACTTCATTGCTGGCAAGCCCACCCTCTGTTCATGTCTGACCAGGTTTCCACTTCCGTCCTGAGCAGCAATGCAAATTGGTTTGTAACCCCATTTCCAAGGCACCCCAATTCTGGAATGTTAGCATTGGCTGTAGGCCTCAGAAACTGGCCAACTTGGTTCATTATTGTGGCCTTTTACAAGGGAAAAGACAGGATGGTCTCAGAAAAGGTTATTTCTGGTTTTTCCCTGGAAAGGAAGGCCTGAGGCTGAGAGGCCAAAAGGAGGGACATTCCACATAAATGGGAAGTTAATGGATGGAAGAAACCCTTTTGTGCTTGCTGATTGTGAAATTTCCTCTCCTCAGCTCCCAACCTAAAAGAAGTTGCTCAAAGCTGTTAAAATCCAATCATTGGACATTAAGAAACACATTTAGCATCTTCCTCACCTTTTGTTAAGACCAGGAAACTCATTGTGCGATCCATGAAGGCTCATGGAATTCATTGTTTCAACCCATGAAGCACCAATCCCCTCAGGTGTATTTGGAGGTATAAAAGACCCTCCAAAGCATACCTCATTGGTGCACATCCAGTAACAGGGGGACACTCTGTTGCTATGTGCTGCCACATCCAGTTTCCTCCATCCACTCTGCCAGACTGACTACAGGACAGATAATATTATTATCCCAGCAAAACCCTCTTGCAACCCTCTATCCCAAGTTTTCCTACTGTTTCTTTCTATAGCCTTGAGTGAATGCTTCTTCTGGGTGAATGTGTGTATGTTTGGTGTTATTTTTGAACTCCTTAATAAAAAACCATACTTAATTTTAAATCTGTATGTATTCCATCTAGACGAGTACTGGTATAATTGGTTTTCAGATTCCCTTGTTACCCCCTCTTTTGCATAGCTAAGTCGAGTTGCTGCTAATTTCCCCAACATATTAGAAACTCGATATTTTCTTGGAATTTTCCAAGGAGCATTTTGGGTAACAAGTTGTCCAAATGAACGGTACTGCACATTTCTGTGTATGTTTTTTAAAAGCTCAGGAAAACTCTTGAAGGCTTCCCCTCTGCAGTTTTTGCCATCCCCCCCTTCCAAATGGGCTAGAAAACCTTTCTGTCTCTGAATATCTTTTCTCCTCTCTTTACATATCTTAGGTAAATGAGCTTTGGAAGCCTATTCATATATTGCATCACACTCCCTACACACGCACACACACACACACAAACGTGCACACACGTTTATATTTTAACATACTCCTTGCTTCTAAATATCAAGAACCTGTAGAGCATCAACAGAGTTTGCTTTGCTTTTCTAGATGAGTTCACTAATACTTAAAGCATTTTTTATAATTATACAGTCAAGGGAATGCTTTCTTAGTTACTGTGTTCTTCCAGATTCTATGATTATTGTCAAATTATTGTGAAACTACTGATGTATTTTATTCAGTTTTGTTCTGAAATAAACTTTTTATAGATTAGGTGAATGTCTGAGCAGCAGTCAAAGGTTATTAAGGTATGAAGCCCCATTAAACCCAATGGGAGGAACTAGTGGCAAAATGACCACACACAGTCTCACTTCTTCATTCTGAAGCAAGAATCTTCACCAGTACTCCCATTGACCTTAACTGGACATCGATAACTGGCCATGACCTTTTTCTCTTTGTCAGATTTGAATAGCCAATTAGCTAATTACTGAAGGAATCATGCACTCCAACCCACAACTAGGTGCAGGGGGTTTGTGCTCTATAAACTTAACATTTTGATATTTTTTAAAAGGAGATGAATTATTTAAATTCTTGGTAGAACTAAAAGAAAATTGACTGGGATCAATCAAGCCTATCACGTTTCAATTTGATACCTGCAAGGAGCACTGCACTTTTAAGGGGGATATGGGGCTGACCATGTTAACAACTTTAGGCAGCAGAAGAGTCTCAGTAGAAGGAAAGTGTATTAATTACCACGGAAGCTCATAGCAGGTGAGAGGACAGGGACTGGTAAGTAGGAATTTAATCTCTTGTACAGAACATAAAGGCAAATTACTTTCTTTAAAAATAAAAAGAATAAAGGCCAAATAGCTCCACTATTTATTAGGAATGACACAAATATTAAAGCTCAACTGGTATGGCTCAGAATTTCATAAATGTTTGCACATAGGAAAGGCAAAACAAAAGTTTAACTTAACAAATAATAGTTCAGCAAACACAATTAAGGATAAGATGTTGTTGTACACCTTCAAGTGATTTTTGACTCATGGTGAGTCAAAACCTATCATGGGGGTTTCTTGGCAATATTTGCTCAAAGGAGGGTTGTCTTTGCCTTCCTCTGAGGCTGAGAGTATATGGCTTGTCCAAGATCACGTAATGGGTTTCCATGGCTGAGCTGGGATTCAAATCCTGTTCTCCAGAGTCCTAGGTGTCGTTTACACAATGAAAATGTCCCGGGAAAAACCGGTTTGTGCCATTTTTTAAAAAAGTCACTGGAGGATTCAGAAAATCGGAAATGTAAACAGCCTGGGACAAAATATCTCAGTACTAGGGGATGGCCGGAAATGGTGACCGGGGGCGGGCTCAGAAATCAGCGACCAGAAAATGAGGGGTCAGTCACCCATTCAACAGATCCAGCCTCACCAGCCGAAAACAAAGGCATCCCTTCCTGCACGAAGGTTGATATGTGTGCGCGCGCGTGCGCGCGTGTACTCAATCACCTTTTTAAATGGATTTCTACACTGCAAACTCTTCAGCTTTACCTTTTCCTCTACTGCATGTTACAGAGAGATCGTGGTGGGCAGAGGGTCGCCCATTCATCCCCTGCCTTGATCACCTCCCTGGGTTTGAACGGGCACAGTAAAATATTCCAGCCTCTGAGCAAATGAACACCCTTTAGTTCCCCCTCTCTGTGTCTGTGTCTTTCAAAATGCCTGTCTGTAGCTGGCTTGAAACCTAAACTCTGCTGCTAAATCTCTGCTGTAAGGGTTAACATTTTAAAGAGGCAAGGAAACCCAAGCCTTCCCCCACACTCACTCGGCTTGATTTCAAAAGGAAAGCCCTGCGTCTGAGTGAAAGATCTCAGTCTGGGTCTTTCAAAATGCTTTCTGTCTCTGCTTAAAGGGTTAACATTTTAAAGAGACAGGAGAAACACAAGTGTCTGCCCCCCCCCAGCCAGCCAATAGCATTGCTTGTGGCGCGGAACTCTAAAGGAAGTGCGTCACTGAGGTTGTGAAAACACGAGTAATCGCATCCTTGATTGACAGCCAAAAAACCCCAAAAACCTAAAACCTAAAAAAAACCCCAAAACCAGAACTTTGGACATGTAAATATCAGTCACAGGACCACCCGGGATATCCAGATCAGTGACATAAATCGTATAAACAGCGAGGGATGGATTTGTGATCACAAAGTCACGGTAAGCACCGTGACAATTTCTGTCATGTAACTGGCACCCTAGTCCCCCACACAAAACAATACACCATGCTGGTCCTCTAAGGATAAAATATCAAAGGTCAAATATATTCTTCATGAAACTTCACTAATAGGTCAGACTCTATTTCCTTTAAAAATCTATGTAAACCCTTCTGGGTTTTATTTCTCAAAAGGATGAAGATCACAATCTGTTGCAGGGATAGAATTCTTCACTAATTTTATTCTGAAAGTGAGCAATGTGTAATTATACCAATTTTCTTCTTGCCACGTAAAAGTCTTCAAAAATTACACAGTTTTCAGTGACTATTCACTATTCAGGTCATTCTTCACATTTGCATGTGGTTGTTTTGCACAGAAGACAGCATTTTCTGTGCAGGAATCAGATTTTCAGTGTTTAAAATAATATTTCTGCAGAGAAATATTTTTTGAATAGAAAGTACTGTTTCTGCAAAAACAAAACAAAACAAAATCCAACCACATGCAAATTTTGCATAGAATTTTTCCATAAGAGTTGAACTATGAAGATTCTCATCAGTCCAGAACTCTTCCTATGAGAGTCTCTTGACATTCAAGAAATCATTTTTCAAACATTTTTTGCAGTATTTTTCCTATCCTTAAAGTAGTCAGCCAAATAATGAAGTTTTTACACTTTATGATCATCACTAAGAATTCTTTTTGGGACTCTTTAACTGTAAGCCATGAGGTGCTCTTTGAAAATATTTTAGAAGTTCTTTGCTTAAAAACTGAGCAGTATCATTTGGATGTTTAGTGATATAGTATACAAGGTCTTTTCTCATCACGAAATTCTGTGGACTATTATTATTATGTTTGAATGCATTCCACTGCAGCAAATGTTTTATAATCAGTCTGTCCACCACCAGTTTCTGAATGCTAATCAGTCTATATGCTATAAAATTTTACATGCACTATGGTAGTATTGCTAAGGGAAATCTGTGTTACTCTTTGTAGTGTTTCTCCACGGGAGGGGGGGGGAATCAGTTTAAATCTTAACAAAGCAAACAGCAGCCCAGCATTGTCCTTCCATTATGTCCACAGTAAAATCAAAATATGGTTTTAAAATGAAAGGCAATTTCATTATTAATTTCTAATGGATAGCACAAGTTAGTCACATCCAGGACTCATGGATGTTTTTGTCAGGGATGATGGGAGTTGTAGCTCTTCACCTCTGGCTCAAACTCACCACCTTGTTAAGCAGCAGAGCTGACCAGCTTAGATCAGTGGTTAATGCTTTCCTTCAAAGCAGCAGAGTTTCAGAGAATAGGTTGAAGATCCTGACAAACTCTCCAAGCCTTCTCACTCTTCTCCAGGTGTCTCCAAAACGTCTCCAGGATTCACTCAGGCAACTCAGTAGTTTTATATAAAACCTACTTTATTTTTCTATATAAATATACTATATGGTCAACAAATCACAATCTCTACACACTACTCCACAATCTCTACACACTACTCCACCTCTACTCAACCACAATACATTGGCAAACATTGCAATTTTATAGCCATTGTTTATCACCACCCACTAATTAGTTTCCACCCAGTGGGTGTGTACTTCCATTCTGATTGGTCCACATAGTTCCACCCATGCCTAAGACCAACCCATGTATTTCAACATTTCACCTTGTACACTTAATGATTCTCAGGTGTTTCCAATCTGCATTCAGTACCTCTGTCCTTGGCTCTCAGGCCTTCTAGATTACATTAGCAGTTTCACCTGTGTAGCCCCATAATTGCTCTTGCTTAGTCATTGTGACTTTCACATACATATTTTATTTCTTTCACTGTATGTCCCATGTTGCATTTTCCTTAACAATCCCCTCCGAAATAAAATATTGTATGTGTCTTACAATGTCATTCCAACCATTTGTGTCAGCCTTTCATGTTTTTCTACTGTCAATGCTTTTGTGAACAAATCTGCTATGTTGTGTTGTGTTTCTATATATCTCAATTCTATTTCACCCTTCTGAACCATGTCTCGCACATTTTGATATCTTACACCAACATATTTTGTTCTGTTCTTCAAACTTTCAGTTTCAGCCATTGCTATGCATGACTGTGAATCTTCCAGAATTTCCACTGGTATCTTGTAACTTTCATTTAAATCATTTAACAATTGCTTAATCCACTGTACCTCATTTACTATCTCATTCAAAGCAGCGAATTCTGCTTCCGTTGTGCTTATCGCTACATTAGTTTGTTTTCTACTTCTCCAAACTATTGGACTTTCATTATATTTAATTATCATTCCTGTAACTGACTTCTTGTCTCCTAATTCTGATGCAAATGAACTGTCTACATAACAATCTAGATCTGAACTACTGCTTCTTATAATCAATTTCCTATCTAAGGTTCCTTTCAAATATCTCAATAAATGTTTTACCGCTGTCCAGTCTTCAATTTTTGGATCATTAACCCTTCTAGACAATACATTTACAGCATAAGAAATGTCTGGTCTGGTGTGGCAAGATATGAATTGTAAAGATCCTATTATACTTCTGAAGAGACTCTTGTCCTCAAACGCTCTAGTTGTTTCCTCAGACACAAAACCAGTTGTCATTGGAGCTCTTACTATTTTTGCATTCTGTAATCCACACTTTTCAATCAGTCTTTCAATTTTATTTCTCTGACTTAACAAACAATGTCCTTCTTCTGTCCATTCAACGCAAATACCTAAATAAGACTTCAATACGCCTAAGTCCTTCAAAACAAACTTCTTAGACAATTCTCTTTTTACTGACTCAATTTCCTGTTTTGACTTTGCTGCTACGCACAAATCATCTACATAAATTACTAACACTATGTCTCCTTTTGTATAAACACAAGCATCTGCAATGCTCCTCTTGTAACCTAGCTTAACTAGCTCATCATTGATGCACAGATTCCACGCTCTGGCACTTTGTTTTAAACCATACAATGCTTTCTTTAATTTATATACTCTTTGACTACCATTTTCTTCGAAACCTTGTGGCTGTTCCATAAATATTTCTTCATCCAGAACCGCATTCAAGTACGCTGTCTCAAAATCAAAATGTTCTACAACTAAATTCCTTTTTACTGCTACAGCTAGAACCATTCTCAGACTTTCTGGCTTTGCAGTTGGAGAATATGTCTTATCATAGTTCTCATACTGCTGTTGTGCAAAACCCTTAGCCACTAACCTAGCTTTATATTTGATACTTCCATCTGGCATTTCTTTCCTTTTGTATACCCATTTACAACCAATTACTTTCTTGTCTTTGGGTCTGTCAACAATTTCAAAAACATCTTTATTTACCAGGCAACCAAACTCATTATCCATTGCATCAAACCATCTTTCCTGTTCTTCACTAGAATAACTTTCCAATTCTTCAAAACTTTCAGGCTCTTCTACTGCTAAACAAGCTCTTGCCTTTGTTACAACAAACCTATCTGGAGGCTTTCTAACTCTATGACTACGCCTGGGAATAAAATCTGCTGTTCTGTCTCTTTCATCCTCACTTTCTCTACTGGGAGTTGTAGTTCTATGACTAAATCTCTTGTCTTCAGTCATTCGAGTAGTAGTAGGCCTAGATGCTATCTCATCATCGGAAGAACTGCCACTGCTGCTAGGTGATGCTTCCTGCTTAACTGAAACCCCTCTGTTTCCTGAGGTTGGTTCAGTTTGTGCTTCTGGCTCATTTGAACTCCCTAATCTCAAAAACACTTCTTTATTGGTATGCAGTTTGTCCCAACCAGCATGTCTCTCAAAATTTGCAGACCTAGAATACTGCACTTGTTTTCCATCCAAATGAAACTTGTAGCTATTTCCAGAATACCCCAAAAACCTAAGCCTTTTGCTTTTGGGTTCTCCTTTCCTCCTGAAACAAGCAGGTGTGTAAACATGAGCAAATTGTCCAAAAACCCTTAAGTACTTGTAATTTGGCATTCTCCCATACAATACCCTGTAGGGAATGATACAATCTGTTACTGATATGTATTGCAGTCAAAGTTGCTTCTGCCCAAAAACTATCTTTCACCCCTGCATCTGCCATCATACAAGCAGTAATTCTTTTTATATCTTGTATTTTCTTCTCTGCTAACCCATCCTCACTAGGACAAGCAGGGTTTGTAGTTTCATGCCTTATTCCCACCTTTTGAAACCAGTTAAACAATTGATTATTTAAAAATTCTCCTCCTCTATCAGTAACAATGGTGCCTACTCTACTATCAAATTGTCTTTCCACCATTCTTACCCATGCTTTTAAACTTTGCCCAGCGTCAGATTTGTTTTTCATTATTCTCACAAATGCAAACCTTGTATACCTATCAACAATTACTAGGAAATACTTGCTTCCCCCTAAGGACAAGCAATTAGCTTGGGCGACATCTGCATGTACATACTGAAATGGTCTTTGAGCAATTCTTTTTGTTTTCTTAGCTACTGGAAAAGCTCTGACCTTTACCTGTTGACATACCGTACAATCTAAGTGGTTTTTGCATTCAGTAACTTTTAAATCTGGACACATACTGATTAAATTCTTTAAACATTTGAAGCTTGCATGGCCGAATTTTCTGTGAAGCTCGTGTATGCAGTCTTTGTGGATTGGAATATTTTCTATGTTATTAGCTTCTTCAACCCTGTAGCTATCAATATTGTCCTCCAAATAATAAAGTTTGTCCTTTTTCAAACCTATGCCACGCAATTCCCCATTCAGTTTTATCTTACACATGTTCTTTTCAAAGATGACTGTGTAGTCTCTTTCTGTTAATCTGCTTACTGATAACAAATTATTTTCTAACTCCTTTACATGTAAGACATCATTAAAATTCTCTTTTAGCCCTGGAATGTACACAGTACCCATTTGTTTTACAGTACTTAGCTCTTTCCCGTCAGCCAAAACTACAGCATTTACATTAGCTGATTTTCTATTACTTATTAAATTTATGTCATTACACATCAAAGATGTGGCTCCTGAATCAACTAGCCATTTAGAATTTGCATTTTGTTTTTCCTTAATCATGGTTGCAAACCCCTTTTTATTACCACTGTCCCTCAAAAATGGAGGTCTGGACTGTTTTTGATACTGCCGCGGCTGCCATCTGCTCTCTGCTTGCTTGCGTCTCTCAGCTGCAAAATGTTTACAATGTCTCTGCAGATGACCAATCTTCTTACAATAAAGGCACCTCCGTTGCTCCCTTGTAGAGGCTGCTTCCTCCTGCGTTCGCCAGTCAGGAGTTGTTCGTTGTTTTGGCACAGTCTTTAAGCTTGCTGAGTCACCCTGCTCAGACATTCTTCTCTGGTTCTCCTCCAGTATTCTGGCCACAATTAAATCTCTATTAAGCTCAGCTTCTGGCAAGTTCTGCAAGCTGTTCGTTATGTTGTCCCACGAAGAGTCTAGCGATTCTACTAAAATGTAGCATTGCTGCTCTTTGCTAATTTGCACTCCCCTCAGTTCAGCTTGCACAAACAAATCTTGCATTATTTTTAAATGTTCTATCACACACTGCCCTTTAGCCATCTTTTGCCTGTATATTCTTTTAGACCATAGCATTTTTGCAAAAGCAGTTGAAGGAGTGTGTAATCTCTGCAAGGTATCCCACACATCCTTGGCGGACGTTTTATCTCTGACGTCATTAATTAAGTCTTCTTCAAGCATGAGATAAAGACAGGCTTTTGCTTTACTATCTCTCTCTTTAGTGGCTTCATCAGCATCAGCTGCCAGCCCTGTTTCAACTGTTGACCACAGACCTTCCTTTACTAGTAGTGATTGGGCATAAATCTTCCAGGTAGAGTAGTTGTTTCTATTTAGTTTACTAAACTTTAGAAATTCCATCTTGATTTGTGCAGTGACTCAATTTGACACAGTCCTTCTGAGTATGCACAGCCAACCCGTCTGGGCTTAACCAAAACACAAAATGATTTACTTCTGAAGCTTATCAGTGCAGCACAAACAGCTTGCTCTGATCTGTTGTCCACAAAGCTTTCTCCCACTCTCTGGAACTTTCAGCTTCTGTGGATGCTGGGTGCTCTAGTAACTGGGCCCATAACCCTTGTCAGGGATGATGGGAGTTGTAGCTCTTCACCTCTGGCTCAAACTCACCACCTTGTTAAGCAGCAGAGCTGACCAGCTTAGATCAGTGGTTAATGCTTTCCTTCAAAGCAGCAGAGTTTCAGAGAATAGGTTGAAGATCCTGACAAACTCTCCAAGCCTTCTCACTCTTCTCCAGGTGTCTCCAAAACGTCTCCAGGATTCACTCAGGCAACTCAGTAGTTTTATATAAAACCTACTTTATTTTTCTATATAAATATACTATATGGTCAACAAATCACAATCTCTACACACTACTCCACAATCTCTACACACTACTCCACCTCTACTCAACCACAATACATTGGCAAACATTGCAATTTTATAGCCATTGTTTATCACCACCCACTAATTAGTTTCCACCCAGTGGGTGTGTACTTCCATTCTGATTGGTCCACATAGTTCCACCCATGCCTAAGACCAACCCATGTATTTCAACATTTCACCTTGTACACTTAATGATTCTCAGGTGTTTCCAATCTGCATTCAGTACCTCTGTCCTTGGCTCTCAGGCCTTCTAGATTACATTAGCAGTTTCACCTGTGTAGCCCCATAATTGCTCTTGCTTAGTCATTGTGACTTTCACATACATATTTTATTTCTTTCACTGTATGTCCCATGTTGCATTTTCCTTAACAGTTTTAATACTTAGTTGAGATCTGAACCTAAAATAAATATAAGAGATACGGCAAAAATAAGGTTGATAAACAGGGAATCTTACTAGGGGAGGAGCCTATGCTAGTTAACCAACAAGCCCACCTTTCTATTACATTGAATTGCCAGCAAACCTTCCGCTGCAAGCTTTTAGTCTGACAGCTTTCCTGAGATTGGGAGATAAGTGAAAAAAAGTTGCTTTTAAATATCATGGAAGTAAGCAAACAAAATGTTTTCATTTGGTGAAAAAGCCACACCAAATGCTGACTGCACACACAATGTGCTCTCAAGTAGGCACACCAGTGCGACACAGCCAGATTGGGAGTGATTTGATGGCCTCCAGGAATTGAGGCCAGAGTAAGAGTGGGCATGGCATGCAGTGCCAGCCTGAGCTGTTAGGAGGAGGGCTGTTTTATTTAAGACATTTCCCTCCCTGTTTCAGCATCTTTTCAGGAGAAAACTGATGGTCCCTGCACATGTCTGGTTTTCCTAGGCATTGAGATTGACATGGTAGCTCAGTATTGCAGGCTGCCTATAGAGAAGCTACAGGATCTCAACCACACTGTGTCAACATTTTTGGGGCTCAGAAAGGCTACTCTAAGGGAGTTTCAGGAGCTCATAGGACACATGAACATTGCTTATCATATAGTAGCTCCAGGTAGGGCCTTTTTTCATCACCTTTGCAAATGCAACTGCTGGTGTTTGGAAACCCCACCATCATGTTTGGATTAACAAGGGTATTGTGGATATTGTCGTATGGTATATGTGCCGTTTTATGTTCATTAGGCATCATTATGATGCCATATCCGCCACATCTCATAAAGTCCCTAGCATTAAGACAAGGCTTAGAAGTAATTAAGGACCAGCCTGAGAATCTTAGGATTATTCCTAAGGATACAGTATGGACCAGTCTCTTTAGTGGCTGAAGACAGGACTATATTAACAGTTCTGCCCTAGTAATATCTATTCAGAAGTACCAGTAAACCTCACTGCATCAATAGAAGTATAGTGTCTAGATCAAGGGAAGTAATAGTGCCACTCTATTCTGCCTTGGACAGGCCTCACCTAGAATACTGTGTCCAGTTCTGGGCACCACAATTCAAAAAGGATATTGACAAATTGGAGCGTGTCCAGAGGAGGGCAACTAAAATGGTGAAAGGTCTGGAAACGATGCCTTATGAGGAGAGACTTAGGGAGCTGGGTATGTTTAGCCTGGAAAAAAGATGGTTAAGGGGCGATATGATAGCCCTGTTTAAGTATTTGAAGGGGTGTCACATTGAGGTTGGAGCAAGCTTGTTTTCTGCTGCTCCAGAGACTAGAACACAGAGCAATGGATGCAAGCTCCAGGAACAGAGATTACACCTCAACATTAGGAGGAACTTTCTGACAGTAAGAGCTGTTCGGCAGTGGAACACACTCCCTCGGAGCATGGTGGGGTCTCCTTCCTTGGAGAACATTAAACAGAGACTTGGATGGCCATCTGTCAGGGATGCTTCGATTGTGATTCCTGCGTGGCAGGGGGTTGGACTAGATGGCCCTTGTTGTCTCTTCCAGCTCTACAATTCTATGATTCTATGACTTTAATGACACTCAAATGTTGCTAATGCCTATAACACAAGTACAGTGGGTTCTCCCTGTCTGTGAGCTGGCCATCCGCGGATTGGAGTTTCTGTGGATTAGCATGTCCCATATTATTCAATGGTGGTGCATGCATGTGACTGGATCAGTGCATGGTCACATGCACACAGCACCATTGATTAATATGGGGCTTGAGTGTCCATGTTTTTTTTTTCCTATCTCCCCCCCCCCAAAATAAAACCCCTAAACCCACATGGATGGGAAGGACCCACTGTAGTTTATTCTGCAACAGTTAAAACAAAGGTAAAATGTGTATCAATACTTGATGGTCTTAAATGGAACTTCAATTTTTTTAAAAATAGTGTATTATCTAATTGAATGATTTAGATTGAAAGTTTTCCATTACTCCCATGGATAAATTTTTGGTAAAACATAAAAAAGGAGGGAAAAGTTAAAGAGGAGAACAAATTGGAGGAGAGAAAAATTTAGAACTTTTTTTTCAGTTTGAAAGAAGAGTTGGGTGCCAGTCACACGACAGAAATTGTCGCGTTGCCTACCGGGACAAAGTGATAACGAATCCGCCCCTCGCTGTTTATACGATTTATGTCTCTGATATGGATATCCCAGGTGGTCCCGTGACTGATATTTACACGTCCATAGTTCCGGTTTTGTTTAGGTTTTAATTTTTTTTTTTTTGGCTGTCAATCAAAGATGCGATTACTCGTGTTTTCACAACCTCGGTGATGCACTTCCCTTAGAGTTCCGTGCCACGAGCGATGCTATTGGCTGGCTGGGGGGGGGGAGAGAGAGGGGGGCAGAGGTTTGTTATTCCCCCTTGCTTCTTGAACATTTTAACCCCTTCAGAAGAGGCAGAAAGCATTTTTAAAGATCCAGACTGAGATCTTTCGCTCAGACGCAGGAACGGAAAGAATGCTTTCCATTTGAAACCAAGCGAGTGAGGGGGAGGGGAGGGGAGGCATCGTATTCCCCTTGCCTCTGTAAAATGTTAACCCTTACAACACAGATTAGCTGCAGAGTTCATGCTTCAAACCAGCTACAAACAGGCTGTTTTGAAACACACAGACATAGAGGGGAAATTTAAGGGATTTTCATTCGCTCAGAGGCTGGAATATTTTACTGTGCCCGTCCACCACGATCTCTCTGTTCAGAACCAGGGAGGATCTGCCCACCACGATCTCTCTGTAGCATGCAGTGTAGAAATCCATTTAAAAAGGTGATTGAGTACATTCGCGCACACACACACACACACATCAACCTTCATGCAGCTGGAAGGGATGCCTTTGTTTTCGGCTGGTGAGGCTGGATCTGTTGAACGGGTGACTGACCCCTCCTTTTCTGGTCCCTGAGCTCTAAGCCCGCCCCCAGTCACCATTTCCGGTCATCCCAGTACCGAGACTTTTTGTCCCACGCTGTTTACATTTCCGATTTTCCGAATCCTCCAGTGACTTTTTTAAAAACCGGCACAACCTGCGGGACTGGAAGTCCCGCAGGTTGAGGGATAAAAGGTGGCCCCCCTTCCGAAAATCACGTACCCGACCCGATGTACGTGTAAACTGCCAGGGATAGACACGAATTCTTCCCAGGACATTTTCATCGTGTAAACGGCCCCTTGGAGAAAATAGTTGGAAATAATTTTTAAAAATGCAAATAATCCAAATAGTACTTAAAAATCTACGAAACAGCCAATAATGCCAACAGCTAATAGTAATACACTTTCCTCTGGAAAGGATTATTAGAGTGGCCAATAATGTAGTGTTTGTGTTTTCACGGAGAACAACTCACAGTTGCACGGCTTAGTAAAATGTTCTAAGGGCCAGAATCCTAGCTTAAAAGTATCTGTGTTTTTGTTTTCAGTATTAT
This sequence comes from Gambelia wislizenii, assembly GCA_030847615.1. Classification (NCBI taxonomy): domain Eukaryota; kingdom Metazoa; phylum Chordata; class Lepidosauria; order Squamata; family Crotaphytidae; genus Gambelia; species Gambelia wislizenii. The sequence continues at coordinate 265,714,421 of JAUMIR010000003.1, forward strand.
AATCATTCTTGCGTGAGGCAGCAGCACTGCAATAGAAGGAATTAGTGTTCAAAAGCAGAAAGAGACTTCGGTAATCCAGACCACTAATAACCATTTTACATGCAGAATATTCTGGCAGTTGCTTCCTTCAGTCTAGCCTTTCAGTTACAAATTTTTGTCCAGCCACCGGATTTGCTGATGTTAATTCAAATAGCGGAAGCCCCACAGTCCCCTGGTACCTGTGCTTAACACAAAATACCGTTATTTTGGTGACAGTAACTGCTTCTGAAAAGAAAATTAAGACACATGTTTACAAGTCATTTTGGCTCTTGCCCAAGTAATTAGCACATGTGCCTCTGGTGCATCTTTTTCACTACCACAAAAATGAGGAAAAAGGGAAGCACACATCAAACACTCACAAATTTGGCAATTACAGGAGTTAGAATGTCATTTTCATTATGGCTCAGTGTTATAAAGCAAAATGATGGGGCAAAGGGTAAATACACAGCAATCAATTGCAAATCTAGCTAAGCTAAACAAAATGTAAGACAGCAGATGTTCCTACTCCAACAGAAACACTTATTTTGACTGAACTTCAGCTACAGGCAACATGCAGTAACTTCTGGTTTTTATGGTTCATTGTATATGGCCTGTCATACATGGCACACTTTACTGACACATAATTAGTGCTTCAGATGCTAGTTTAGTGAAAATTAATTTAAACTATACTAAACACAATAGAAGCCTGCTTCTCAAGAATTTCCTACTTGCCTCAATAATTATAAGAAATACAGGGCCCATCTACACGGCAAAAAAAAAAAAAAGCATACAAAAGATCGGTGATCCATTTACATGCACGTTCGCATAAATATGTGACATTCAGAGAGGTAGTGGCAAAACTCACCATAAAGTCTGTTCATGGGGGGTCCGGGACTTCATCTGAATTTCATGTAAAAGATCCATACACCGTTCAAATGTGCGACTGTACACCCATGGTAGCACAGATTCAAACAGGCAGCGTTATGATTGGCTAACCAGCACAGGGGGCAGGGCTTGCAAAGGAGGGAATCAGAGGTGGCCACCATTTTTTAAAGGTATGTGAGAGCCTCACCACCGCCGCTGCTGTCCTCCTTTTAAATGGAGGTGCTCAGAACCGTGATATTGTTGCAGTTGCTCCCCAGGTAATTCTAGATCCTCCTTCCTCCTCCTTTGGCCCGTCCAAGCTGGACCATACTGGGCCATGCCACCTCCCCCTGACTCCCCTGGGAGGGATGAGAAGGAGGACAGTGGCAGCGGCAGTGGGGTGGGGAGGGGGTTGGAGCCAGGGCTGGTTTGTGGGGCTGTGCTGTGGTCCTCCTTCCTCCTCCTTCAGCTGGGCCGAACCGGGCCATGCCACCTCCCTCCGGATGATGACCCTGGCCCTGGCTCTAGCCCCCTCACCACCCCACTGCTGCTGCTGCTGTTCTCCTCATTCCTCCCAGGGGAGTTGGAGGAAGGTGGCATGGCCTGGCTCAGCCTGACTAAAAGAGGAGGAAGGAGGACCACAGCACAGCCCCACCAGCAGCAGCCCTGGCTGGCCATGCTGCTCCTGGATGACGATACGGCCCCTGGCAAATGGAGCCCTCCTCCTCCTCAGAGGGGGAGGCCCGCGTTCCTCCATACTCCCACCCAGTGTGAGGTCAGAATCTGGACTTTTGTGGGTAGGACACCCCGTAGAATCCCCAGCCAGTTTGGTGGCACACTCACCAGCTGGGCTAGGGGTCATGCAAAGTTTGTGGGGGGACTTAGAAACCATGTAGGCAGTTCGCATCTGTGTTCCCATCTACCTTTTGGACATGTCTGTATCCCCCGCCCTCATTTAGACAAGACCCAAGTTCCCACAGCCTACATGCTGTGTTCTTTTTGGCCTTTTTGCCACATTAGGCTTGCCAAATCTCAAGGTCGAAGTTACAGTAAAAACAACACTTGACATCAAGAAAACTCTTTTGTATCCTCAGAAACATGCCTGTGACAGTGGTGTGGCCAAGAGAAAGCCCTCTCCTGAAAACCTTAAAATGTGGGCAGGTTCGTATGTGGAGATACAGTCTTTCAGATAGTCTGGACCAAAGCCATATAGGGCTTTATTGGTCATAACCAGCACTTTGAAGTCTGCCTAGAAACAGACTAGTAGCCAGCAAAGTGGTCACAATGAGGCAGTTATGTATTCCATGTAACCAATCCTGGTTAAGTGTCTGACCATACTATCTTGAATCAGCTGAAATTTCCAGTTTCCAAAGGCCAATTAGACTGCATTACAGTAATCCAAATGGGATGTAATCTGGGCATGTATCATCATAACCAGATCTGACATCTCTCAGTGTTAAAACCTGGGCATCACAGCTCAGGTCTCAATCCTGGTGTATGCCTAAATTACAAATCTGAGATTGTAGGGTAAGTGTAAACCCCAACAGCTCAAACTAAATCCCTGTTCCTTGATCTTCCTTTGACTGACCAAGAGTACTGCTGTCTTGTCTGGAGTCCTGTCTATATGGTCAAAATAATATGAACAAGATGCAAAAGATCGGCAATCCATTCAAATGGCCTTTTGCACAAATACGTGCCATTCGGAAGGGTGGCAGCCAAATTCACCGCAAAGTCCATGTGCTCCGTACGACTTCCGAATTTGTGACCATTTGAACACTTACGTTTGCACAGATATGAACAGGCAGTGCAATCTGATTGGCTGGATGAGCACAGGGGTGGAGCTAGCAAAGAGGGAAAGCAGCTGTGGCTGCCATGTTGGATTTTTGGCTAAGCGAGGGTCCAGTAAGTTAATCAAATGGTGATTTTATACTTATTTTATTTTATTTATTTGTAAATATGAAGTGGTCCTTGTGCGCACTTTGGGAAACTGTTTGTTGTTGTTGGTTTAAATGGTGGTGGCAGATTTAAAATCGTGAGTAAATCACTCATGGCTGCCAGCTGGCTACGGGGTCCCGTGGAGTTTAGGGGGTTCTTTTGGCTGTGTAGGCAGATTTCATCATTGTGAATGCCTGCCTTTTTGGATGTGTTCGTATTTTTTTCGTATTCCCCCCCCCCCTTGTATAGACAAGACCTTGATTAAGCTTCAGTTTGTTCACCCTGATTCAATTCATTACTGACAGCAGACACTGGTTTAGTTCTGAAATACTTGAAGATTGGGCTGAGACATTTTTCTCAGTGTGTGGCCTACAGACATTCTAATAACTTTATTTCCTGAACAGCTGTAATGATGGTGATCATTCTGTTACATCTCACCAACTCAGCCATGGGAGTAAGTGCCAACAGGGCATAGATTTGTGTTTATGAATGGCCTGGACTTGAAAAAGCAAAAGCAGTAGCACCAGTTTTCCTGGCAATATCCCCAGAAGAAATAAAGGCAGCCCTGTCTGCTTATTTTGAGTGTTGGAATAGGAATCCTTTGAATTAGGTTCATAATTCCTCTTCCTTCTAGATTTTCCTGCAATCAGATTTCAGATCACAGAATGGCACTATTGACTGCCCTGTCCATGTCACTGCAGCTGAGCCCAGGATACAGTGTAACACCATAATCAATATCTAAAGTACTGACAGGAAATATATGAAGTTATAGCTCTCCCTTCTCATGACATGTACACATAAATCACACAAGGGAGAACTGCAGTAGTGGGAACTGTGAAAGGAAACTTTGCCCAAAAGGAAGTACTTTGCCCCAAACAGCCTTTCTGCAGACCACCCCAAGGAAATGAACATATGGATCATCCTTCTTTTCCTGGAACACTAGCAGGTACCTCACATTAGACATACAGTATTAACACCATACTTTGATACAACCACTGTCAGTGCTAGGACAGTGTAAGGGAAGCTTCAAAGTAATACTGCTGAATATGTCTTTTCCATCCCATTTCCTATCGGTTAATACTTTGTCTTATCAGAATTATACTGCTACCCACCATTTGCATCCAGAAATGGTAGGTAGATACTCATCCTCACCCATATGTAAGCTCTCTCTTGGTAAAGGCTAGGAACTCCACTTCAACCATTTGCCGGTCTTGGCCAAACAGTCCTGAACACTTTTTGCTATGTAGAATCACAGCCTCCATGCAAAAAGCATAACAAGCTGTCACTTCCCATCCCACTTCTTTCTCTTGACACTTAGGAGATTTTCACACGCCGAAAATATTCCCTCCAGAAACCGGGACAGAAATATTTCTGTCCCGGAAGCAGCGCCGCGGTTCGCACGCTCACCTCCCTCTTCCGTTTTTCCGTCGTCCTCGCTTTGGGTTTTTTCCTCCCTCTTCTGGAATATTTTACTAACGGGAGTTTGCCGTTAATAAAATATTCCGGAAGAGAGAGGAAAAAACCCAAAGCGAGGACGACGGAAAAACGGAAGAGGGAGGTGAGCGTGCGAACCGCGGCGCTGCTTCCGGGACAGAAATATTTCTGTCCCGGTTTCTGGAGGGAATATTTTCGGCGTGTGAAAATCTCCTTACTGTCCTATCACACTACACTGTTATAATGCTGCATTCCACTTTAACTGCTGTGATAGCATCCTGTGAAATTATGAGGTTTGTAGTTTAGTGAGGCTCAAGAGCTCTCTGGATGAGAAATCTAAATACCCCTCCCCAAACTGCAAATCCCATGATTCCATAGGATGTTGTCATCCAGTTAAAGTGGAATCTAGCACTATAACAGTGTAGTGTGATAGGGCCCTCAATGTATATGCAAGTTCGGGAAATGCATGATTCAGTAGTTGTCTACTGACCATTCTTCTCTGTCTCTATCTCTCGATGCTTTCTGCAAGTCGCTTTCCATTTCATAACCCATTCTGTGCACTCAGGAGGCAACTGCACTTGTGACTTCCCTTTCAGGATCTCTACTATCCCAGAGGCTGTACAGTTGGAATTGTGGCTTTGGTATGTCTAGAAAACAGTATGTAAGGATCTCTTTCCCCCACAATAATATGTTTTGGCTTCAGGATTGAACTTGTGGGGTAGGGGAGGTTTCTGGACCCATGAGCAGTGGCGTATTGGTATGCTCACCTGGTAGACTACACTCTTATCTCAGGAGAGAAGGAGGGATGAGTGATACTGCTATAAAAGGCAGGGTTTTTGGAATGAGATCTTCTGGGGATCTCATTCAGCAAACAGAGTGGCAGAAGGATTGGTCATATGGGTTGCCAAGGGGAGAGGTGGTTGTGGGGAAAAAATCCTAATTGGTTGCTAATCTGTGAAGGATATCTACTCCTTTATTTATGGGGCTCAATTTATGATCTCAGATGGATTTGCTGAAACCCAATTGACAAACAGATATATTTAACTGGCAAATGATCAAGTGAACTATTGTAACCTTGAAAAGTCTGAGAACTACAAAAAGGACAATCTCCTGTTACAAAAGCAATTCTCCAACCAGGACAGATTGTCCATTTTGTAGGTACAATTCAGGGTGTGACAAATAAATATTTATATGAAATTGCTACAGCAGATGATGAAGCATGATATCACCACATGGAACAGTTTCTCTCTAAGGAAATGTCAACCCTATCTATATCTTGTTGTTGTGAGCCTTCAAGTCATTTTTGACTCATGACAATCCTAAGGTGAACCTAGCATGGGGTTTTCTTGGCAGAATTTGTTCAGAAGGGTTTTGCCCTTGCCTTCCTCTGAGGCGGAGAGAGTGTGATTTGCCCAGGGTCGCACAGTGGGCTTCCATGGCTGGGCAGGGGTTCAAACTCTGGACTCTCTGTGTCCTAATCAAACACTGCACCATGCTGGGTCTTCATCTAGGGCTACCATAATCCAGTCAAAGGAAAGTGCAGGTGAACAAAAAGGAGATGAGACAGACTCAGGTCTGGGTTGATCCATGGGGAGTCACAAAATGTTGGTGTTGGAAGGTGCAAGCCGTGATGGTTATCAACAAAGAGTCCAAGATGCATACAGTGGGCCCTTTTCATCCATGGGGCTTCAATTCCACTACCACCACCCACACATGGGAAAAATGCCAATGCTCAAGCCCCATATTAATCAATGGTGCCATACTGCCATTCAATAATATGGGGACGTGGCCATCCACGGACATTCCAATCTGCAGATGGCTAGTCTGCCAGTATGGCAGGCCCACTGTAATAGAAAAGGGGAAAGCAGATACCCCCAGCATGTTAAAGAAGCATAGATATGTAAGTTTGGCCACCAAAATGGAAATCATAAAAAAGTGGAATCTAGTGAAAGAAAAAATTATCCTGGATACATTTTGGAAGAAACTTTTGAGTGGTCTCTAGAAGGTTCAAAACGTTTTTGTTTACTTATGCAAGGCTTATCTGACCTGGTTGTTTTATTTCACACATGCATAATGTTAGTTTTGAATAAAAGTTTGCTGAATCATATGTACTATGTATAATGCAAAACTCTAGTCAAAATTACCAAGATAATGCTTCTTTCTTCAGGTATTAGTTACTGAAGCCTAAATATTCCAGAATATAGATGGCATGAAAGACATGCTTTTTAAGGGCCAAAACATGGGTGCAAGGGGATTTGAAGGAGCCTAGGCTAAAAGCCCATTACCACAAAGGGAAAAAGAAGGGAAAATTGCAAACCAAGCTTGAGTATTCTGATGCAAATTTATTTCATTTTTTCTATGTAGGGTTTCCAAATCTTGTAAGCTCTTATGAAATTTGCTAAAGTCAGTCAGAAGCAGTGTAAAGAAGATAACAAGGAACAGACAGAGAGTGTGCCAGTTTACGTAACATGCTCTCTTAAGAACTAAACATCCCAGTTCCTTAGTTCCTACTAGCATTTTCAGTGCACAGACAGGGCAAATGGCAGCTGGGAAGTAGCTAGTGAGAAGTATAAACCACATAATAATCAAGGACATTAAAATCACATTGACTGTGGAAGCCACGAAAAAGCTTGTTAAACCTGTGGTCTGGAATTTATCAAACATCTGACCCTAGACCTCACAAACAGGAAACTCTGTCAAAGGGCAATTCATAATTTTGTGGCAATAATATATATACAGGTCAGAACCCCTGTATCCATGGAACCAATATTGCCGGTTTAAATTATCTGCAGGGCACAAAATAGTGGACGCATGCCATAGCGCTTTCTCTCTCTCTCAATCTCTAGCTTTCCTTTGCAAACGAAGATTCAGGAAGGACTCATCCCACACTTTCTGCAAGTGCGCTGATAACTAAAAAGGCCAATCCAAGATAAACAAGTCCAGTTGCAGAAAGCACAGCAGAAGGTCTCCTTGGGTGATGTTTCCGGGTTGTGATTCTTTCTGCGTTGTCATTTCTCTTCAAGACTTGTTCAGCATGAGTTCTCAAATAAGGCTGCAGCATTGTGGATAGTGCATCTCCATGCCTCCCAATGTGAGGCTATGGCGGACCATTGTTGGTGATCAATTTGGCCGAGCCTGAGATGTTGTTTCAGGGAGTCCTTGTATCATTTTTTTTGCAGCGCCCCTCTTACGCTGACCCGTGGCGAGTTCACCGTAGAGTACTATTTTTGGGAGGCGATGGTCCTCCATCCTAGAAACGTGCCCTGCCCAGCGCAGCTGTGTTCTCAACATCATGGCCTCAATGCTGGTGATCCCTGCTTGCTCAAGGACAGCAACATTCTTCACATAGTCAGTCCAATGTATAGCTAGGATTGTGCGTATACAGCACTGATGAAAGTGTTCGAGGAGTTGTAAGTGGTGGTGATAGGTGACCCATGTTTCAGACCCATAAAGGAGAATAGACAGTACAATGCCATAGAGTTACACTGAAAAATGCCTAGAGAAGCATCTTCTCTAGTTATTTTCTAGGTCCTCCAACACAACTCTATGGTATGTTGTTACCAGAAGTCCTTTATTTTAATATGGTCCACTGTTATCTGCAGTTTCTGGTATCCACAGTAAGTCTGGATACTGGGGTCCGACTGTACATACTTTACTGTCATGTAAACCTATGAATACACAGCAGACAGCCAGAAATGTACTGCTGCCTCACTATATAACAGGAACTAAAGAAGCTAAAGGACTTTAGAGGGGAAGAGGTTTATACATGAATCTAGATACATAATAATTGGAAATACAGAAATACAAAATATGTAAAGCCATGAGCAGGGGCAGGGTGGTGTCCAAAATTTCTTTAAAAGATTCTGATATGAACTTCTTTGCTCACATTGCTTAAAATGTGCAACAATAATAGGCAATGTTGGTAAGCAAATTATCCATAATTTCAGAAGCACAGACAAGAAAGCTGCTTTAAATAATTTCTCCTATAACAACAAACCCTCTGATTATATATGCTACACTGTGGGTTCTTCTGACCTTATTCATAAACTGTAATTAAAAACAATTTAAAACCACATTCATTTTGGATTTGATTATAAGCTGTAAAATGTAATGCTAGATACTAAACTAATTTAAGTGAACTCAACTTAATTTTTTAATGCATATCATTGAACATGCAATATGAAACAATGAATCTGAGTTTTATAGCTGTAATAAAACTAATTTTATTCTATGAATTTCTGTATAGATTTTATAATGGGTGATTCACACTTTAGAAGAAGGCTCTAAAATATCTTTCAGAACTGATCAGAATCTAAATTGATCAAAGAAAGGCTACAAAAAGAAACCAAGAAGTAATGGTTGTTATAGTTTTTTTTTAAAGGGACACATGGTACAGATTCTAGCCTTATGTGAACTACATTTTTATGAGACAAGGCTGTCATTTTCATACTTGGTTGGAAACAATGGTCATAACAGAATGAAATGTAGTGTAGCATCTGCACTAATAGTGTGATGGTAGAAAACAGAAAATGTGGGAGAGAGAAATACTTAGCTGGGCTGGAATACTGCTGATACACACTGCATGTATAACAATCTGTTTTGAGAACAGCTACACTTTCTTCAGGCTTATGCAGGAGGGATGATGTGGTTACAATGGCAATGAAAGAAGAAGGCTGCCAGTTATGAGGCACCATTTTCTTTAACGCATGGTTTCAGCGACAGGGGTGTATTTGGATGCCATGAAAGGGGTAGATTACTTAGATAATCACCTGTGACCCAGGACAGGCAGTTCTTCAAGCCACCCCTCCCAGAGCTACATTGGTCAAAGGACATCATTCTCATCACAAGACATCCTTTGGAAAAAATGGCAGCTCAGAGCTGGCAGCCATCTCTTCCTCCCACCACCATGACTGACTTTTTCCTCCCTTTCCCTCTGCCACTGCAACTGTGGCCTTTTAAATTTTGCTGCTGCTGCCTCCACCACCTTAAACAGTAGTATAATTATGCTGTAATATAATTATGCAACATGTGTGTTGACTGAAGGTATCTAAAAAAATTAAATATACAAAAATTCAAAACAAAACAGAAAGCAATATAAAACAATACCCTCCCAGAACAAACCCTTTGGATAATCAATTGATCTAAGGACAGTTTAAAGACTAGGCAATAATATTCCTTCAAATGCCAGGGTGTAGAGAAGCATACAGTTTGAGGATCCCTTATCCAGAATTCCAAAATCCAAAATATTCCAAAAACCAAAATGTCTACATGGGTGGCTGAGATAGTGATACTTTTGCTTTCTTATGGTTCAATGTACACAAACTGTTTCATGAACAAAATTATTAAACATATTGTGTATAAATTACCTTCAGGCTATATGTATATGGTGTATATGAAACATAATATGAATTTCGTGTTTAGGCTTAGGTCCTGTCTCCAAGATATCTCTTTATGTATATGCAAATATTCCAAAATCAGAAATATTCCAAATTACAAAATACCTCTGGTCCCAAACATTTTTGCTACGGAGTCTCAACCTGTATTATACTGCTGTAAAAAATATAATAGTGTTGGGGCTAGGTTGAAAAGAGCACTGCATGGGGGTGGAGTCACAACTGAAAAGATCCTCCCCAAAATAGTAGGTACAGCAATACAAGCAAATAGGTTCATGAGCAGGAACTAAAAATGCTCATAGAAAATTATTAATTAAAGAGTAAATAAAATTAATTATGAGAACAAGTTGTGGGTAAGAGCACATTTTAAACAAAAAACATTATTTTCTTCCAAGGGACTTTCCCTATCACCTTGAGCAAGCAGGGATCACCAGCATTGAGGCCATGATATTGAGAACACAGCTGCGCTGGCCAGGGCATGTTTCTAGGATGGAGGAGCACCGCCTCCCCAAAATAGTATTCTATGGTGAATTCGCCATGGGTCAGCATAAGAGGGGCGTTTCAAAAAAGTGATACAAGGACTCCCTGAAACAACACCTCAAGCTCGGCCAAATTGATCACCAACAATGGTCAGCCCTGGCCTCACATTGGGAGGCATGGAGATGCACTATCCACAATGCTGCAGCCTTATTTGAGAACTCACGCCGAACAAGTCTTGAAGAGAAATGACAACGCAGAAAGAATCACAACCCGGAAACATCACCCAAGGAGACCTTCTGCTGTGCTTTCTGCAGCCGGGTTTGTTTATCTCAGATTGGCCTTTTTAGTCATCGGTGGGCTTGCAGAAAGTGTGGGATGAGTCCTTCCTGAATCTTCGTTTGCGAAGAAAAGCCAGAGAGAGAGAGAGAGAGAGAGAGAGAGAGAGAGAGAGACTAGAAAACATGTCAGCCAGTTCCCAAATGCACAAATGGCATTCTGCTTGCTAGGTCCAGACTATGCATAAGGGCGGAATATAATATAGCTACACAACCAGTTGCTTTTGAACAAGTAGGGACACAAGTAAGTATATTTTGTTGTTTGTACAACTGGAAAAGACAATAGAACTGCTGGTGCCCTGTTTTCCTCCAGTAAAATTACATTGTATTTAGGCCATAGAAAATAATAGCTGGTGGGGAACTGTTTTTCCCATTGATCACTTTCACTTTTATTATTTCCTGAACATTCTTACATTGTCACAAAGAGAAGCAGTCCTACCATTTCATTAAGTTTTACAAGAGTGATGAAACTAGATATGTTATCCTACCTCTTATTAATAGTAGCCCAAGCATCATTAATGTTATTGGTCATCAGTTCTACTTTTCTGGTATCATCAGTTGAGTAATCCCGGAGAAGCTTAAGTGCCAAATCATTTGCCACATCCACATTTATATGCCACTGCCGTAGCTCTTTTGCAAATTGCTGGAAGAAGAGAGGAAAAAAAGTTTTATGAAACTTTAAAAGAATCATAGAAATAGAAAGTACATAGAAAATGCTTTGAAAAATACTTTGTGTATCTCAGTTAACAAAGCCTCTGACAAAGAAGCTCCTTTTTAGAAAGTCTTTTCATGTGACGAATGTTGCTGTCCTTGAGCAAGCAGGGATCACCAGCATTGAGGCCATGATACTGAGAACACAGCTGCGCTGGGCAGGGCATGTGTCTAGGATGGAGGACCATCGCCTCCCCAAAATAGTACTCTACGGTGAACTTGCCACTGGTCAGTGTAAAAGGGGCACTCCAAAAAAGCGATACAAGGACTCCCTGAAACATCTCAGGCTCAGCCAAATTGATCACCAACAATGGTCGACCCTGGCCTCACATCAGGAGGCATGGAGACGCACTATCCACAATGCTGCAGCCTTATTTGAGAACTCACGCCGAACAAGTCGTGAAGAAAAACAACAATGCAGAAAGAATCACAACCCAAAAACATTACCCAAGGAGACCTTCTGCTGTGCTTTTTGCAACCGGACTTGTTTATCTCGGATTGGCCTTTTTAGTCATCAGCGCTTGCAGAAAACGTGGGATGAGTCCTTCCTGAATCTTCGTTTGTGAAGAAAAGCCAGAGAGAGACCCACCTCCTTTCTTGTCTTCTGCCTAGCTGCAAGGTTTTTTTTTTTTTTTTTGGTAGCATTGACATTGGGAGGATGGTGAAGGAGGGCAAGAGAAAGACTTTTAATGTTGGGTTGCAGCAGTGTGAAATGCAATAAATGCAACAGAACTTGATCTGTGAAAGAATGGGATTCTACACTAGGTGATCCTAATGTAGTTCGTTGTGCTTATGTACAACAGGCCAGGTAAACAGTTGCATTCAGAATCACTTACTGAGCATGTGTGATGATCAAATCAAAAAGAAAAGGGGAAAACACATTAGCCTGAGTCACCATCTACCCTGGTCTATTGAAAAAACATGGATCTATAAGTTTCATCCCAAAATGGAAATCATACAAAAAATGGGGGCTGTTGAAGGGGGAAAAATCATCTTGGGATACATTTTGAAAGCAGTTTTCAAGTGGTCTCTAGAAGATTCAAAATGTTTTTGTTTACTTATGCAAGTCATACCTCAACTGGTTGATTCATTTCATACATGCATAATGTTAGTTTTAAATAAAAGTTTGCTAAAACATGTGGAACTGCTCTTCCTATTCTGTGGGTAGGAACCTATCCCTATTCTTTCCATGTTATTTGTACCTCTGGTATCCAAGTTTCCATTAAAGAAGTAAAGTTCTCCTTTGTTAACTAGGTAGCGCTGTCTACACACAGTCCTAAATATACACTGGACTGACTATGTGATGAATGTTGCTTGAGCAAGCAGGGATCACCAGTATTGAGGCCATGGTATTGAGAACGCAGCTGCACTGGGCAGGGCACGTTTCTAGGATGGAGGACCATCGCCTCCCAAAAATACTATTCTATGGTGAACTCGCCATGGGTCAGCGTAAGAGGGGCGCTCCAAAAAAGTGATACAAAGACTCCCTGAAACAACATCTCAGGCTCGGCCAAATTGATCACCAACAGTGGTCCGCCCCGGCCTCACATCGGGAGGCATGGAGACGCACTATCCACAATGCTGCAGCCTTATTTGAGAACTCACGCCAAACAAGTCTTGAAGAGAAATGACAACGCAGAAAGAATCACAACCCAAAAACATCACCAAAGGAGATCTGCTGTGCTTTTTGCAACCGGACTTGTTTATCTCGGATTGGCCTTTTTAGTCATCAGCGCGCTTGCAGAAAGCGCGGGATGGGTCCTTCCTGAATCTTCATTTGCGAAGACAAGCCAGAGAGATACCTGTAACCTATTAAGTAACAGATAATCTTTGAAATATTTCTTGTTAAATATTTCACTCACTTCAGTGAAAAAAATCATGCCCACCCATGTATCCTTGTGTATATAAAATTCTCCTTTCTACTGAAGGGAATGGAAAACCATCAAGGTTGGAGTTCCACTTAATCAATAAGAACATCAAAGCCCTCTCAGAAAGGCCTCGGTGCGATAGAATCATAGAGTTGGAAGAGACCACAAGGGGCATCCAGTCCAACCCCCTGCCATGCAGGAATACACAATCAAATTATTCCCGACAGATAGTCATCCAGACTCTTTTTAAAAACCTCCAAAGAAGGAGACTCCACCACACTCCGAGGCAGTGTATTCCACTTCTGAACAGCTCTTACTGTCAGGAAGTTCTTCCCAATGTTTATGATACATATTAGCTGCTGATACACTGCAGAAATAATACAGTTGGACATCACTTTAACTATCATGGCTCCATCCTATGGAAGCCTGGGATTTATAGTTTGTTGAGGCACCAGAGAAGGCTGAATATCTCACAAAACTACAAATCCCAGAATTCCATAGCATTGAGCCATGGCAATGCTACACATTGGGAGAAATACAAGAAAACTACAATATTAATAACAGCTTGATTTTTTAAAAAATTACCACTCCCTGAATACCCCAGCCAGAAAAAAGTAACTTTATGAACTTTGAAATGGATATAATCAAAAACAATGTAAGACATAGCATGCTATATTCATTACCCAACAGTCGAAGTCCTACAAGAGTAACTATACTACAGTATTTTAAACTTTATAGATTTCTCAAAAGAATCATGGAAACTGTTCAATAAATATTATGATCATTTTTGTTGGAAATTCCTTGTTTCCCCCCACAGAATTATAATTCCGAAGGTTTCAGGGGGAATCAAATGTCTGTTTAATAAGTCTGAGGGCCAAATGATACCTTTCAGATATAATCGTCTTTACCAGGTAGGATGATTTTGTTGTTTTGTTCCATTTTTTGCTTAAGGAAAAGCGCCCAGACCAGTGGGTAAAATGGAAGAAAAGAAAGTGTTCCAGCCCACCCTTCCAGTTGTACTTTCACTCTCAGCTCTCCCTACTCAAATTGCTTTTTTACCCATAGGGAAAATGGCATTGAGGTAACACATGTGGTTTTAGGACTTTATCAGACACACTAACTATGGTGTCATAACAATGCTACATAAATACAAAAGGGCGTGCAGATCAGACAACGTCGCCCTTTCACGTTTATGCCCTGTCAAGATCCCATACCTTTTTATTGATGGCTGAAGCTATCAATAGATCCCCTGTGGTGCTTTAGTGCCAGCTTTTCTGGCATGCAAACCTCGGGCCGTTTAAATCTCGTCACTGCAGTGACGGTCCAGCGCGAACGTTTTCGGGTGAGAGCAGGACATCCAGGTTAAGTTTATGACCATTTCTGGGTTATTTGGGACTTTTAAATTGTGTTTAAGTGCTTAAAAAAACTTTTTAGGCTTTATTTTTATTTTTGAATTTTCTGCACAATGAAATCTCATGGGATTTCAAATGAGGAAATGAACAGGTCTCCGTTCACTTCCTTTTTTGTTGGGGCTGCCTTTGCTAGGAGAGGAATGTAAACGCGGACAGGAGTGTTCTTTTACCAGCATAATTTTTTTTTTTATGCCAGCAAAAGATTGTTTAAAGGGGCTAGTCTGATAAAGTCCTTACTGTAAGCCCTAAATGCAGCTTAACAATAGCAGAGTGAAATCTGTACTAGTGATACTTGTACCAGATTATACCTTTGCAAAAGTAGTTGTACAAGAGGTTGCAGAACCTCTTGCAACAGCTTTGCACAATCATTTGCACAATAAAAAAAAAATATAATGGATACTAACCTTGTGTTAACTCTGAAAACACACATCTGCTTACAGATTGGGCCTTACACTAATACATCGAATGCAAACTACATCTATAAGCTAGATACAGTATATAGCCATCACATTACCACCTTAAATAGCTTTTTAAAAGCTCTTAAGATGGATCTCTTCCGGCAGGCCTTTCCTGAATATATACCCGGCCATCAGAGAGAGAAAAATCTTATTAGTCCGATCCCATCCAGCTTTTTATTGTGCTGTTTTTAGTATTTTTAGTAATTATTAAGTATGTTTTAAATGTTTAATTATTTAATTGTATTTTAAGGAGTGGGTGGGATAGAGGGGTTTGTATGTATATTTTAATGCTGTAAGCTGCCCCGATTGCATTTTGTAGAGGGGTGGGATACAAATAAATTATTATTATTATTATTATTATTATATAATACTTATATTTCCCCCCTAAAATCAAATGCATTATTTAAATATTGACCATGTAATGTATTTAATGTGATGGTGACCTATATAAATAAGAAGTCACATATGCAGAGCAGAGTTACAAAATAAAATAAAGTGTAGATGCTCTGCTTACATGTAATATTTTTCCTTATTGTTTTATTCATTAGATTATGTAATGAGTGCCACCTACTGGAATAGTACTAAATATGCATACACAAAAATTAAAGTACTATTAAAAGTATTATGTATTAAAATATACTTTCCTTACTACTTTTCTCTGAAAGTCCTCCCCTCTGCCCCACCGAAAGTTCTGGGAAGCTTTTAAGAATGATTTTACAACGTTGATCATTAAGCCACTTTGGATCCCATGCCAAGAGAAAGGTGAGATATAAAATGAATGAATGAATGAATGAACGAATGAATGAATGAATGGACTTTGTTTCTGTTGTAGAATATTCAAAACAGTTTTATCCCATTTTTATTAAAATCATGGCCCTAGAATATTTCACGTTAAATGGAAATTATTCTGTGAATACATCCCTTTAGAGATAAATCAAGTAATAATAATGATATAGCAATCTAGATGACAAAATATAATGCTGACTGTTGCACATTAATGCAAATTTGCAGCAGCATTCATTTGTCTCTATGGTTTTTTTTTTTTTTTTGGCAAAATTGCTAGTATGTGAAGCAATCCATTTTTGATGTTCACATGGTGTCATGCCTGTAAATCAACATGGTGGCCGGGAGTGAATCACTTGTGTTATTATTCTCAACAAGTTGCCGCCACTGCACAGTATTTTTTAAACTGTAAATCTAAGGTGCTCTAAGCTGTTTGGTTGTTTCAGCGCAGCAAAAAAAAGCACATGATCACTACCATGGGAACTCCAAAATGGTGCTTCCAGCCAATTGTAGCCAGCAAGCGTACCCCCTATGCATGTCTGACCAATCGGTTTCCACCTCCACTCTTATCCAGGAATGCTCAGCAATGCGATTCGGGAGTCCTAAAGAGCAGGAGTGCGCATTTCCCTCAGATTTTTTAAAAAAAGTTGGGAAAAGCTGCAAAGGCTTTCCCTGCACAGTTTTTGGAGTTTTTGGCCCCCCTCTTTCCAAATATGGTGAATCGCTGCAGGATCTTGTTGGGACAAAAGGTATTCTCCTCAAATTCTATGAGGAGTTTTTTCACCATCTCCTCAAATTCTATGAGGAGTTTTTTTCACCAACCCCTGAGACTGCTGACAAAAGAAATCTGCAAAAATTCTTGAGCAAGTACTGGGCAAGTTTAAACATTTACAGGAAAACATAGTAGTGTCATCACTGTGTCAAAGTGGTTTGCGATATGTGTGATGTCCCGCTTCTTGAAAATCTTTATTCTCAGTTACAAGTGCAGTGAAAATTGTTTTTGACTTAACAAACAGCACTGAATTAATCCCGACAAAACAATTCTGTCATTACTGATGATTTGAAGCTGACATAAATGAACAGTGCAACATTCTTGTGTTTTATGTTTGGGATAAATGATAACTCAAGCAATGTGGATGCATAACATCCACATTACTAATTATGCTAATCAGAAATGAGTTATTTTGACTTACTCATGGTTGTACCTATTATGGATAATTTTTTGGCTAACATGCTCCAATTTTTTATGCTAAAAGTCAGTCCTCACAGGGGCATTGTCTTTTGTGCATTTTAAAAAGTGTGTTTAATCTCCAAACATTTCTTTTTCCTTTCAAAGAAGGAGGTAAAATGTAACAGGATCAGCAAGTGTTTCTTTGGTAAAATGGCAAAGAAGTTATGACCTATAGGTTTTCCTGGACAGAACAGAATGAACAGTCTTGGATGGGGACCGCACAGAGGAAGTGGCTGCGGAGGAGAGGGTCACTTCACAGACACAGGAAGTAGACAGCTGGAGGAATGTCACACACAGAACAAGAAAATCCAGGGATTCTTCGAGCAGCTTGCAGCTACAGAATCGATTTGAAGCCCTTTCCCTTATCAAGGACAACGAGGAAGAACAGCATGGACAGACTTCAGGAGTAGAGCAGGGGACCTTGAGAGGACCACCGCAAGGAACAGCAGCTGCGAAGCCTCAGCGGAGGCGTGTGGTGGTGGTGGGGGACTCCTTGCTGTGGGGTACAGAAGCAGTGGTATGTGGCCCTGACAAGATGACTCGGGAGGTGTGTTGTCTCCCTGGGGCAAAGATCTGTGATGTGACCGAGAGGCTGACAAGACTCGTCAAGCCTACGGATCATTACCCCTTCCTTTTGGTCCATGTGGGAACCAATGATACTGCAAGGCACAGCTTTCCCAAGATCAGAAGAGATTATGAGGCCCTGGGGAGGAAGCTGAAAGAAATGGACGCACAGGTGGTCATCTCGTCTCTTCTGCCAGTTGAAGGGCATGGTCCAAGAAGGGAGAGGAAAATAACTGACGTAAACAACTGGCTCCATAGATGGTGTCGCCAAGAACAAATTGGATTCTTGGATCATGGACTGCGCTTCCATGCGGGGGGACTTCTGGCAAGAGATGGGGTGCATCTTACAAAAGTTGGAAGAAACATTTTTGCCAACAGTCTCAAGAATTTGATCAGGAGGGCTTTAAACTGAGTCAAATGGGGGAGGGAGACAGTATTCTGGAAGGCAAAAGGGCTGGAGAAAATAGTCAAACTGTCATAGAGGGAACAAGGCAAACAGCGCAAGGACCCAACAGTGGGAGGCAAAAAAACTTTCACAGGAAGCAAGTAAAGGGAACACATGGTCTCAGATGTCTCTACACTAATGCACAGAGCATGGGAAATAAGCAAGATGAACTTGAACTCCTCGCACTACAAAACAAATATGATATAATAGGCATTACTGAAACCTGGTGGGACGAGTCTCATGATTGGAATGTAGGAATAGATGGGTATAACCTTTATAGGAGAAACAGGCCAGACAGGAAAGGAGGAGGAATAGCATTATATGTCAGGGATATTTACACCAGTGAAGTGATCCACAACATCAATACTGGAAGCCAGGTGGAGAGCGTCTGGATAAAAATTAAAGGGGAGGGAAACAACAGGGATGTTATTGTGGGACTCTACTACAGACCCCCAAATCAGACGGAGGAATTGGATGTTGCCTTTCTAGAACAGATGAACACACATGCAGAAAGGAGAGATGTAGTAGTGATGGGTGACTTCAACTATCCTGATATTTGCTGGCAATCTAACTCAGCCAAAACTACAAGGTCTAGCAAATTCCTTACATGCCTGGAAGACAATTTCATGGTCCAAAAGGTGGAAGAGGCAACAAGGGGGTCAGCTATTTTAGATCTGATCCTAACCAACAGAGATGACCTGGTTAATGGGGTGCAAGTGGTGGGATCCTTAGGTGAGAGTGATCATGTTCTCCTGGAGTTTGTTATACAATGGAAAGGAGAAGCCAGGCATAGTCAGACACGCATTCTTGACTTTAGGAGAGCTGATTTCAATAAACTCAGGGAAATACTGGGGGTGATCCCATGGTCAGGAATACTAAAAGAGAAGAGACCTCAAGACGGATGGGACTTTCTCAAAAAGGAGATACTGAAGGCACAATTTCAAACAGTACCATTGAGGAAGAAAAATGGGAGGTGTCTCAAGAAACCAGGATGGATGACTAAAGAACTTTCAATGGAGCTAAGTTTTAACGGAACATGTATAGGAAATGGAAAGGGGGGGGGAATCACCAAAGAAGAATTCAAACAGATAGCGAACACGTGTAGGAGTAAAGTCAGAAAAGCTAAAGTGCAGAATGAGCTCAGGCTTGCTAGGGAGGTTAAGAACAATAAAAAGGGTTTTTTTGGGTATGTCCGCAGCAAAAGGAGGAAGAAGGAAATGATAGGGCCGCTACGTGGAGAAGATGGCAAAATGCTAACAGGGGACAGAGAAAAGGCAGAATTACTCAACACCTTCTTTGCCTCAGTGTTTTCAGAAAAGGAAAAGGAGGACCAACCTGAGGATAATGGAACAGAGGACACAATAGGGGAAATCCAGCTCAAAATAAGTAAAGAGGTAGTACAGGAATACCTTCTTAATCTAAAAGAATTTAAATCTCCAGGACCAAATGAACTACATCCAAGAGTTTTAAAAGAGCTGGCAAATATAATCTCAGAGCCATTGGCAATAATATTTGAGAACTCCTGGAGAACAGGAGAAGTCCCAGCAGACTGGAGGAGGGCAAACGTAGTTCCCATCTTCAAAAAGGGGAAAAAAGAGGATCCCAACAATTATCGTCCAGTTAGTCTGACATCAATACCAGGGAAGATTCTAGAGCAGATCATTAAACAGAGAGTCTGTGAACATTTAGAAGGCAATGCCATAATCACAAAAAGTCAGCATGGGTTTCAGAGAAACAAGTCATGCCAGACTAATCTGATCTCTTTTTTTGATAAAGTTACCAGCTTGGTAGATGAAGGGAATGCTGTGGACATCGCATACCTTGATTTCAGTAAGGCCTTTGACAAGGTTTCCCATGACATTCTTGCAAACAAGCTTGTAAAATGTGGGCTAGACAAGTTAACTGTTCAATGGATTTGTAATTGGTTGACCGGCCAAACCCAAAGGGTGCTCAGCAGTGGCTCCTTTTCGTCTTGGAAAGATGTGACCAGTGGGGTACCACAAGGTTCAGTCCTGGGCCCAGTGCTATTCAACATCTTTATCAATGACTTGGATGAGGGAATTAGGGGCATACTTATTAAATTTGCAGATGACACCAAATTGGGAGGAGTAGCTAATACCCTAGAGGACAGGATCAAAATTCAGAATGACCTGGATAGACTGGAGAGCTGGGCCAAAGCTAACAAAATGAAATTCAATACGGAGAAATGTAAAGTACTACATTTAGGGCGGAAAAATGAAATGCATAAATATAGGATGGGAGAGACCTGGCTGAATGAGACTACGTGCGAAAGGGATCTAGGAGTCCTAGTAGACCACAAGTTGAACATGAGCCAACAGTGTGATGCGGCAGCTAAAAAGGCCAATGCAGTTTTGGGCTGTATCAATAGAAGTATAGTGTCTAGATCAAGGGAAGTAATAGTGCCACTCTATTCTGCCTTGGTCAGACCTCACTTAGAATACTGTGTCCAGTTCTGGGCACCACAATTCAGAAAGGATATTGACAAATTGGAGCGTGTCCAGAGAAGGGCGACTAAAATGGTGAAAGGTCTGGAAATGATGCCTTATGAGGAGAGACTTAGGGAGCTGGGTATGTTTAGCCTGGAAAAAAGACGGTTAAGAGGCGATATGATAGCCCTGTTTAAGTATTTGAAGGGATGTCACGCTGAGTATGGAGCAGGCTTGTTTTCTGCTGCTCCAGAGACTGGAACACGGAGCAATGGGTGCAAGCTCCAGGAACAGAGATTCCACCTCAACATTAGGAGGAACGTTTTGACAGTAAGAGCTGTTCGGCAGTGGAACACACTCCCTCGGAGCGTGGTGGGGTCTCCTTCCTTGGAGGTCTTTAAACAGAGGCTGGATGGCCATCTGTCAGGGATACTTTGATCAAGATTTCCTGCGTGGCAGGGGGGTTGCACTGGATGGCCCTCGTGGTCTCTTTCAACTCTGCAATTCTATGATTCTATGATTCTATAACATCTGCTTAGGAAATGTGTGAATTGAAATGACCTTGTATTCCTCTCTGAAGAAAACTATTTAATAGTCCTAGTGAATTACAGGCCATTTTAAAAGTGGTGCTTCTCACCATTAACTTCAGTACTTATATCTATTAAATTCCTGACATCACTAAATAAAATATTGGTTGGAACATTAAAAGGAGTAGTAGGTATCTCTCTGTGTGTCTCTCTGAATAATAATAATAATAATAATAATAATAAAAAATCTTTTCAATAACTGTGAAGAACTCTTGTCTTGAGACCTCACTTCCCATTCTTTTTTGATGAGATGGAGACCAAAGTGATGCAATGACTGTGTTATCAGTCAGCCTATTAGAGCCCCATTATTTTCTGTCTTACATGACTTCATGTAATGAATTTTTATAATTAAACTAATGACATACTTTTCCTCTTCTTTTTTCCTCCCTCTCTTTACTTTCAGGCCCCATTTATCTCTGAAATAATTATGGTGTCTTTCTTTCATTCTCTTTCTCTTTTTTTCTTTTTAAAAAAGGGTTTCATTACCGTAATTTCATTGTGACATATTTTAAAGTAGCTTTCTTAGTTTATCCCTCTCACTGCTTAAACTCCTTGATTTTGTGAAAAGGCTCATGGAATTAGAGAAATATGTATGTTTTTCAATTCATATTTTTTTAACTGAATTATCTAAGAAAATAGTTGCAATGATTTCGGATGATTTTGAGGAAAAGCAGTAAGAAAGTAAGATAGAGGCTCTCCTTCTATCTTTATATTTACCCAGCAGAATAATATAAGCACTGGGTGACAAATACAGAAATATGTGTGGTGCCACTAAGTTAAAAATATATGTAAGCAAGCGTTAATAAAACAAAACCATGCTAAATATTGCAAAGTTCCAGAGGCACAGTGGTTACCACATCCCAGTTCTAGAAGAAAGTTAGTGGAGGTTTAGGGTGTATTCTAATATTTTGATTTTGTTAACACATATACTGTATAGCTTGAACATAAGTGGACAATTGGGGTGGGCAACTGAGCAGGGGTGGTAGCTATTTTTGTTCCCTGCACCCACCCAGCAGGCTGCACCCAGATTTGGCATGCCCAAAATAATGCAACATCACTTCTGGCCACCATTTTGGCTGATTTTTAGCTGATTCTCTCTCTCTATGTCAGTTTTTATGGGAGGTTTAGGAAGTTGGAGGGGTTAGATGAACCAAACCACTGTACTTTTATGTGGTTTTGGATGATTTAGACAGTTATTTGGGGGAGAAATGTCCTCAAATCAGCTCAAAATAATATTTTATTTTTTTAGGGCTTGGGAGGGGGTTTCTGGGGATTCCAAGGGCTGCACTTGGGGGTACCAAGGGCTGCATGCAGCCCGCGGGCCACACTTTGTCCACCCCTGGCTTAAACAATCCAACAGGCAGTCAAATCCACTTTCCCACATCAAATCCCATAGAGAGTCAGCCCCCAGACCTCAAATGCTTATAAAACCCCAAACCCAAAACTCAGCTCTCTGCCCCCTCCTCTATATCCCACTTAAAGACATCAGTTTTTTTAAAATTTAGACTGGGGCTAGGGGGAACAAGATTGAGACTTCAACTTCTACTGTTTCCTTATTGAGCTATTTTCCTTGATTAAGAAGTTATCTAGCTATTACACTCTTTTCTCAAGTCCAAAATCTTGACTAGATATCACCTTAAAAGAAACCACAGTGTTCAGGAATATTAAAAACATCACTAAACTTAATCTCTAAATCCTCCTCCAAAAGCTTGTAAATATAGTCAGCCCTCCATATCCACAGATTCTGAATCCACAGATTCAACTATTCATTGCTTGAAAGTATTTTTTAAGAATTCCAAAAAGCAAACCTTGATTTTGCCATTTTGTATATAAGTGACACCATTTTACTATGCCATTGTATATAATGGGACTTGAGCATTCATGATTTGGTGTCCATGGGCGTTCCTGGAACCCAACACCAGTGAATGTTAGGAGGCCACTGTATATATAGAAACTGGCTGGTTTTCTGTAGAAATAAATATATTTTAAAAACCTTTAAAAACTAGTATAGATTTTCCACACTAGGTAAGAGAGTATGAGAAGATGGAACAATACATATTGGGTGTTGCCTGGAAACTAAGTTATGGACTGATTTTGGGCACTGATTCCAGTGGTTATTAATTTATGACATACACAGGAAAAAAGAAAATTGAGGAAATATACCTTGAAACTAGTGTCCCTTTATATACACATTTTTACTCAATGGCAGCTCACAATTATGATAGTAGGAGCTGTAGGCATCTTTCCCATAAGCTTCTCACTTGTTACTTCCCAGGTTGTAGGGGAACACATGCTGGGAAGGTGATCAGAGAGGGATATGTCTCTGTAGCATATGAATGATCAAGACAGAGGACCAAAATCTGTATCTGGCCAAGGCTGACATCTATCTAACTGTAGATTACAAAATAGTATGTCTGTGGTCATTTTCTGCCCACTTCCTTTTACACATTTCAACACTGCAAGTGGGGATGCATAATGTGGAAAAAGTTCCAGTCTTCAGCATTATAGAGAACTAAATAAAAGGGTTGGAAATCTTATTAGGCCGCATTAGGGAAATTATCATTTGCCTGCTGCAGCATCCAATATACAAGAAGTATATGATAATACTGGCCTATGTTCCAGGCTGTTACTGAAATGATACTGAGAGTGCACAGACAGCACTTTGAAGAGATCAACAGTTCAATTCTGTTATTGTCTACTCAGAAGTAATCCCCACTGAGTTCAGTAGAAATTACTCCTAGGAAAGTGTACATAGGATCACAGTTGAAATGCATCAAAGTGCTTATTTAATATTAATATCATTAACTTGCAAAAAAAGAAATCAGTCTGGATGTAAAATACCAGCCCTCTGCTATAAATGTTAACGTGTAACAGTACGAGAACATAAGAAGAGTCCCACTGGAAGCCTACCTAATTCAACAGTGGTTCCACAGTGGGTCCACAGTGGCCTACCAACTGCCTATAAGAAGCCCACAAGCAAGATGGGAGCACAACTCTCTCTCAGTTATACAGAAAATGCCTCTGATCCTGGATGTAATATAGAGTTGCCAGGACCAGTAGCCATTGATAGGCTTTTATTTCATGAATCTGAATAGTTTTTTTTAGTCAATAATTAACCTTTTAAAACTGTCATTTTTCCTTGTATTTAGTTTAAATTACCAAAAATACAGACCATAGATAAATCACACCAGAGAATAAGGGAACATCTTACAAGGAACATCTTTAAGAGAGATTAAATGTAGAAGCCAAGATATTCCAACACAGAGACCATGATGACACTAAAAAACCTACAAAATTTATTGCAAAAACAGATCTTTCCAGAGATTGCAATGTGTAGTTGGGGGATATTAAACATCACTACTATTATAGCAGTAGTTAAAGCCACCTCTGAGTATTCCTTGCCTAAGAAAGCCTGATGAAATTCATAGGGTCACCATAAGTCAACAGGTGACTTGAAGGCACATACAGTTAATTAAAGGATACCAGATTTCATAAAAGGAATTGTCTATCTGATTCTTTCCAGATACTCTAATGTTTGCTGTCAATTTTAAAATGTATATTTCATAAATAAACCCTAAAGTTTATTCATCCAGTCTGAGATTGTGGGGACTTGTTAGTCTTTCCAAAATCTAGCTATTGCTGATCCACCAGAGAATAATGAGATAAGACACAGAAATGGGTTGAATGAGGCCACTTTATTTAACCTAATTCCTATTTAATTGTGTGGAATCTAAATGTGCAATATGGGGGGCAACTTCATGCAAGATCAGCTGAGGCAGGTGCCACTTCCTGACCTACTTTTCAGCCTACCCCTGGGTGAACCACCTGAGCCCTGAGGACAACCCAATAGCTAGATTGTTCCCTGGCTGGCCCTCCACTGGAGGGTAGACCTGAGGACATCCCCAGTCCCATGACCTAAAGCAGTGATTCCCAAACTAGTCCTCCAGGTGTTTCAGACAACTCCCACGAAGCCTCAGCCACCTTGGCCAATGATAAGTGATTCTGGGAATGATGTCCAAAACACCCGGAAGACCAGAGTTTGGGAAACAGTGACTTAAAATGAGGGCACTTCCCCCAGGCCAACCCCAAAAGTAGTCTCTTTCCCCACTCCCTGGGTCTCAGGATCTAAAGAGGCAGTTCCAGAGCCTTCCCATTCATCAAATGGATGCCAAGGTGTTCACTTTAAGTCTTATTTTCCTTCCTGCATTACTTACCAAGTGATAGCCTATTTATGGACACCACTCTAAGCCAGTTGTCCAAGTCCCTTGATAAAATGTAGGGTGGGTAAAAAAGGGGGGGGATTCCTACCAGACCCCCAAACTACCAGCAATGTTCAGACTGCACTGGAGGCAGGAGGGTGGGTAGTTTGCTGCTGGAAACAAGAAGCAAAGGGAGCTTAAAACCCCACTGACTCCTCCTTCCACTCTCATTATTGTGGTGCAATGTGCCGGACATCAAAACCCTCTGGCCTCTTACTGGTGGGGGCCAGTAAAGCTGGCTCTTTCCCCATAGCACTGTGTGCTGTGTCCTCTATGAACATGGAAACATATGGCCATCCTAGCTGGTAAGCATTGGTATCACCAATTATGTTTTTTTGTTCAAAAGATTCTCATTCTCCCCCATGAAAAAATTCAATAGTGCTAGGTTAGGATGTAGAATTACTTGTTGATCTGTGATTTTAGTGATTTCTTCAAAACCTAAGCTCCAGTATTGGTTAAATCAGCACCAATGTGCTGTGCCAGTGAATACCAAAATTAACTATGTACTATGTAAAGTACTACTTATTTCTATCTGTCCTCAACCTCTTGCCATTCCTCACCATTGACATTATGGATCCCATGGTTTCAAAATTATAAGGTACTCCACCCAGTGCATACTTATATACAGCGCCAGCACACACCCCTCTTTCCCTCACTCCCCCAAAACAAAATCTTTCATCAGAAGAGAATTCTTCCACCCGCCTGATCACTTTGGTTGCTCTCTACCTTCTAGGTTTGATGTCAAGAATAAAAAATAAGTAATCAAGTGTGGAAAATGAAATGATTAACGTTTATTGTACTGCTGGGGGCGGGGGGGGGGAAGCTGTTAAGTGCTAATTCCAGCATTTTGTACAAAAAAGATGCCAGTGGTTTAGGTTTTCCTGGAAGTTTTTCTGTGTAATTCCTGATGTGTGGGAATCCTCCATCAGAAAAGTGAACTTTACACTTGCTGAAGGGCATTTCATCTATTCTTTCTTTGTATTTTCCAAGGCTCAACCAAGGTGTACAAAACAGATGCCTTGCTGAACCCTGGTGGGCCCTGTCACAGATAAAGCCCTGGGACTGGAGGGAACAAATTGTTTTCAGCACTAAGGAAATCTCTTAGCTTTTACTTTTTCTATATACCATCATATACACATAAGACAGACAGTATCTGGCTCAATGTATGGAATAAAACCTATATTAAAAATGATTAAGTGAAAATAATTCCCTGTGCATTATAAATATATCAAGGGCTAGATACCCACTACTAGTGCCTATTTTAATACAGAAAACATGAAATTACTTCTCTTGAGGGCCTAATTTATTATCAAATCCTTACATTCAAGCACTAGCTTGTAACAGAAATCTAAATCAACTGAGTTGAGCATGATTTCTCTTTGGATTTTACATATGTTTAGCTCAGTCAAGCACAAAACTCCCAGCCATCACAACTGAAAGGCTTTTATGCAGGAACTGACACATTATAGAAATCACAAGGCAGACAAAAGGAGATTTTTCTTTTGCTATGCAATATATAAAAAAGTTACGAAACCAGAGCATAATTTCTTTCAGCTCAGGGGAATAAGAAAAGCAACAGCAAGAACAACTACCAATTGGACATTGTGTGAAGAAAATGCTGGATTAGAATAGGCTTGGATCTGATGCAGTGTGGCTCTTCTTATGTTGCTAAAAATCTGCTTGACATTGGTTAGATATGTTGTTATTAGGGAGAAACTACTCCACTAGGAGGGAGATTGGAAATGAAAGAAAACAAATCAAGATTCAGTTATAAATCAAGATAGATGTTTGTGTTTTTTTCTTTCAGTACAATGCATAAGGCCTATTGCTTGTGGTATTTAAGATATGCAGGCATAACTCACAAGCTTTTCCAAGGTGACTGGCATAATTTCATTGGTTTAAGGGTCTTAAGGCTCACAGAGAACCTGAACTTGTGATAGTTGCTATACTGCTGCAAACAGCAACAACAATGAACCAAGGCAGACACCAATCATCACAATATCCTGTTCTATATCTAGCTTGAGTTAGTGTGTAACTAACTCAACTCAATCTACCAGCTTTGATGCTAGAACTGAACAATATCCTAAGGTTTAATCCAGTAGGTTTGCTTTCATTTTGATTCTCTTATGTTTTTAATTTCATTTATTTTCTATATACTAAGGAGATTTTCACACGCGTAACATACCCCCTGAAGAAATCGGGACAGAAATATTTCTGTCCCGGAAGCAGCGCCGCGGTTCGCACGCCCAGTCCCCTCTCCCGATATGCCATCGTCATCACGCTGGGTTATTTCTTCCCTCTTCCGGAATATTTTACTAACGGGAGTTCGCCGTTAATAAAATATTCTGGAAGAGGGAAGAAATAACCCAGCGTGACGATGACGGCATATCAGGAGAGGGGACTGGGCGTGCGAACCGCGGCGCTGCTTCCGGGACAGAAATATTTTTGTCCCGATTTCTTCGGGGGGGGGTATTTTAGGTGTGTGAAAATCTCCTAAGAAAGTTCTGTTCAATATAGATATCACCTTTTCTTTCATTCAGGTATTTGTGCTTCTAGAGAAGTTGTAATGGTAGTTACCATTCCAGTGAATGGCCCTATGAACTTTTTAACACTGTCTTGGGTATGCCTACTCAGGTGAGTTCAGTGGGACTTAATTTCCAAAAAAAAAAAAAATGTATCTAAGTACTTGTAGCAAAAACGGAAATGTATAAGATGTGTCTGGGTATGATTTATTTTATAGTTAGAACAGGTTAAAATTATTTTTATCAAAGCATGTTCCTTGCTGTGCTATATGTATGTTATAATCAATTTGTATCACAGATATTTTTATACTCTTGCTTGAATTATGTTATTCTTGCAGTGAAGTATGTTTGTACCTGATATGTGCTGGCCATGCATTACTATTTTATCCCTAAATTTTTGAGTATTATTTGAAACTTCCCTTTTTTGTTGTTGTTGTTGCTTTCTTGCAGTTAAAGAACCAGACTGCGTTCCTGTCAATATTATGTTAGTATTTCCTTTGCCTTCATTGACAGAGCCTATACTGTGCTTCTCAGTTCTACTAGTTAGATAAGACAGAGGCAATCAAAGCCAGCAAATGGTGAAACATCTTATTGCATCACAGAAGTAGGAAAGAGGATGAGCCAAAAGTTCACAAAATATATTCAGAACAAATTTTAACATGCTCTGAAATGAACTAACAGTTGGTAGATGTTTACATGAGAGAGAAGCTCTGGCTTAAGAATCTGAAGTTATTTGTGTTGCTACATAAATGTATTCCATTAATGAGGACCGCCACCACCTTGATCTTGGTTCAATAAGTTATCTAAAGGCTCCAGAATACCAGGACACTATAGCTGTATAGATGAATTAAGGCAGGGAATAGGGATACAAAGGGATACAATTTTATAGTATGCTGTGGTTAATAGGGCTGTGCAACCAACTTGGCTGAACCCCAAGTAATGAATAGAATTATGGTGACTTAGAGCTTCAGATTGGAACAGAACAGCCCCATTTTGTTCCAGCATGGAATAATAGAATCTGAAATATTTTGATCTGGAAATCTGGGCATTAAAAAAATAAGTGGGAAAAATAAAGACATGACTATAAAAGGAAAATGACAAGGTGGGGTGATGCAGTGCAAAAGGAGGGGGAAATGGGCCTAATTCATTGAGAGCTCTGTCGTATAGGAGATTTTCAGACGCCTCTTGCCGCACAAGCAGCCTCTGGAGCAGTAACAAGGCTGCTGCGCAGCAAGGGGTCCATTTTGGACGCCGCCGTTTCTCTCTCGGTGTCGTCCGTGACTGTTGCGGCTAGCATTGGAGGCAGCCGCACTGTTTTTCACTCATGGAAGTTGTCTGTGAGTAAAAAACAGTGTGTCCACCTTCAATGCTAGCCGCAACAGTCATGGACGATGCCGAGAGAGAAACGGCGTCATCCAAAATTGACCCCTTGCCGCGCAGCAGCCTTGTTACTGCTCCGGAGGCTGCTTGCGCGGCAAGAGGCTGAAAGAGGCATCTGAAAATCTCCATAGTCTGTGATGTGAATTTCACCAGGACTTTTCAATCACAGTGTTTATGGGGAGAGATTGTGTGATACCATTGATGCTATACAACCAATTATCTCCCCCTGGCAACCTTTTTCTGTGTTAGTAGCTTGTCTTGAAAGATCTGCTACAACAGATCTGTGGTGAATGATGGACAGTAGTTCATTGTTATCTGTGTTGGTCTTACTAAGCCACTGAGTCCCCCCACCCTTTTTTGTGTGTGTTTCTGTTACAGACAGAAAACCTATTCTCCCTGCTGCCTGAATTGTCAGTTGTTGCTGTTGTTGTTGTTGTTTGCCTTCAAGTTGTTTCTGATTTATGGCGATCCTAAGGAAAACCTATCACAGTGGGACCTTGGCAGGATTTGTTCAGAGGGGGGTTGCCTTTGCCTTCTCCTCAGGCTGAGACAGTGTGACATACCCAAGTCATCCAGTGAGTTGTTAGAAGTGAAGAAGCATCAATGTTGGGGAAAGAGGGAAAGTCTAGACTAGCATGCCTATCCCTTTGTCTGATCTCTGTGAGTCACTGATATGTGTTTTCAAGGTGTTACTTCCCACTTGCATGTACAGGTCAGTCCCCCCACCCATGCCTTGCTCCAAGAAGTTTAAGTGTTTTACAACTCTTTGTCCCAGAAGCCAGAAGCTAAGAAGCTAGCAGACATGGGCAGCACAGCCTCAATATGCCTTACACCCACTCATGAGAGTCAGCTTCAGGGACTCTTGTACCCAAGTTAGATAACTCTCTTCTATCTATTTTTCCTATCTCAGATGTATTCTCGGCCATAATAAACATAAGTTTTGCCCCATTAAATTAACCACCAAGATTAAAGCAGTCAGCAACAGCGTTTTTTTTTTTAAACTACAACACCCTGCTTTTGTTTATTTTAGAAAAACAACAAATTCCAGGTGCAGCCCCTGGAGTAATACGTCTGAAATCAGAATGAGCTAATCCCTGTATCTCCAAATTTTATAGGATGTGTGCAGTGGCGGCACTAGGGAGGTACAGAGAGGCTGAACAGCACCAGGTGACACTGTCAGAAGGAGGGGTGACACCGGCCTTAGTAATATCACAGGATGTGTGATTTTTTTTCTTTAAAAAAGTAACAGAATCTTAGTTTTCCCCATGGAAGTCAGTAGGAGACGACTTGTGTTCCAGCTTACTGACTCTCAATTCTGATATGTGGTCCAGGTTGGAATGTACTGTATTTGGATTGATCCAATCTGAACTGGACCTAGATCCAAATTGCCAAATGAATCTTCAAAGGAAATTAGGGATTTGAGCACAGAATTAATAGTTAGTTCTTATCTGACCACTACATCAGTTAGGTGGCTATCAGTGGCATACCATGGGAGTTATCCAAGATAAGCCCTTCCTTTAAGGAACATTAGACATTTCTAGGTTCTCCAATGCAATTCTATACTCAACTTCTGGCATTTGTCTCACTGAAAATAATATGGTTCCCTATTATCCATGGTTCCCTATTATCCAGGTACCCATGGGGGGCGGGGGCTTGGTACATATCCCCCATGGAATACAGGGGTCAACCTTTATTGTGTGTGTATATATTTCATAGTTTTGCACTATTAGACATTTAAGGATAAAGAAATTAAATAAATACTGTAACTTCATTTAATTTTTTAAAAAAACAGAGTAAGTGAGAAAACAGTGAAACAGTATTGGAAAATAGGCTATATTCTGTGGAGATGACAGAGTTATTAGGCAGAAGAAATGTCAGGGAAGATATGCATGCATTTACATGTCTCCGTCCCCGGATAGTACCTTGAGTTCAGCATTCTGCTTCTTCAGTCCTTCCACAGTATAAGAAATCTCTTTCCATGACTCAAGCTTCGCTTTGGCACATTCCAGAACCTGCTCAGCTTCTTGCCTAGCTTCCAACCATTGTGTTGAATCTTTCAGCATTTCATGTAGCTGCTGTCTTCGGTTCTGAAGGTGCCCCTGCACTTCATCCCACTGATTTTGTATCTTTTCAACTGGCAGACAGAAAGGCAAAAGCAAAATGTGAATCCTTACATGCAAAACTGTACAGCAGTAGCATATCCAATTTGAGTAGTTGAGGGAAGAATGGAAAAGTCTGCTCTTGCGTATATACAAGATTAGAAGGTAAAAACAAACCCACACAAACTCTTCATCCTAGTGCATTTTAAGAACATATGTTGTATTAGTTTTTTTAACGACATAAAGGCAGCGAGCCTAATAACCCACTGTTTTGAACCAATATTTGTATGTTCTTGGCATAGAAGAGTAGTATAAAACCCCATAAATAATAGCCAATATGTAAAATCAGAGAACTATCCAAATGTATTAGTAAAGCTGAAAACAATACATAGACTTTTAATAACAACATGCATTAACTGCCTCTCCTAGTATCCCTAAAGGAAATCCACATGAATTATTATCTATAAATCTGGCTATATTGTGCAACTTGACTAGTAATACACAGACTTCAATTATAGTCAGCTATAATCAGCTGTAGGTAGACAAGATAGTTATTTCATCTCTGTGGTTAAGAGACCTGCAGGCCCTAATTACTATCCCAAGAAATGGCAGAATAATCAGAATTTATGAGTTCACCATTTCCTCTGAAGAATTATGTAATACCTAAAGTACGTCCATTTTTCTTCATTACCTAGAATGCGCTGTGTGAAATATCCTGGAAGTCTGCTGAACCAGAATATAATTTTTTTAAAAATAAACAAATATATTATCCTTGTTATGGATAATCCTTCTAGTTGTCTTACCTCTTTTTAACACCTTTTAAAAACCTATGCTCATTAAATGTTTATAAACTGAATGGGTCTACAAAGCACGATGAAATTCATAAGCTTGCCATAAATTGGCAGGCAAACTGAAAGCATATAGTAATGGTACATAATATTATGGTACATGAAATAAATATAACTTATAGGTGACCTGAGCACAAAACAGAAGGGATTTTTTTTCATGAGTTCATACAGATTTCTCTATGTCAGTTGTTTCCCTGCCTGTAGTGTGAAAAGGGGAAACCCCAGCATAGATGACACTTTATACATATGAAAAAAAAAAACACAGATATTTGTTATTACAGTTGGCCCTCCACATTTACTGGGGTTAGGGGCTCAGGACCCCTGCAAAAGTGGAAAAACCACAAATACGGTATCTCTAGCCCTCCCCCAAGCCATATTTAGTACTCAAAAAAAAGTACGGTACCACAGATCCACCGTGGATGCCTTTAAGGTGGTGGGGTTACTTTGCAAGGCAGAAGCGGGTGGCTGGTGGGGCTTGCTGCTGCCTCCACTGCTGCTCTATGCTGTTTTTAATAGGGACTTACAAGCCTTACTCTGCATTCACAGCCTCCCTCAGTCTTATGAGGCTTGCAGTCCCTATTAAAAATGATACAGGGAGGAGGAGGAGGGGCAAGATGGCAACGGACTAACAACTTCTGAATTGTCCTCCCACTAACATCTGGCATTACCACCTACATATACCTCAAAAATGCCATCCAAAGGCAAGAAAAGAAATCGGACGAGCCCCTGTAATAATAATGACAATCAGAAAACCTCCAAAGCAGAAAAACAAATGAGGATGGACTCACTCTTCCCAGCAGCAGAGACAACACAGCTCGTGAGTAACAGATCTGTAACAACAGCTCCTTCTTTACTCCCTAAGCCATCACAGACACTTGTACTAAACAAACCAGCCTCCTCAATTCCTCAAAGTGTAAATATAAATTATGTGCCGGAGCAAGTTCATAACAAAGTCAAACTCCCGGAGCTTGGCAGCATTCCCTACAATAACAGCGCTCAGCTCTTTTATGATTTCTACAAACTGTCCATAGAGACATTGATCCTTATTTTGCAAAGATTAAATGACATTACAAACAAGCTTTCTCAACAAGCTTTTCAAAGGCAAAACCCATATGGTACACAGGGGGTTAAAAATGTAGCAGATTTGGAGGAAATGTGCCCTGCCACATCACAGGATGCAGTTAATCACTGCCAAGTGTTACAGAAAAATCAGCTCCTGCTACAAATACATAACAATGCCCATAGGTGGAACACCCAGAAAGTCAATTGTAAGATACCTTTCCCAACTTTTAAACATGCACAACAGAACAATTGATTTAATAGACTGCCACTTTTTACCCAGCTCAAGAGCTACTAAAAGAATTTTTTTGACCTTTAACCAAGCAAATATTCCTAACAGGCTGTTACGGAAAAGAAATTTCTTCTGGAATGCACATTACATAGAAACTAACAGAATTTTTAAGGATGAAACAGTCCATGACCTCATCACAGGGAAAACAGCAACAATAACACAAAGAAACAATAATTCTGCAAACCAAGAGGGAGAACCTAAACACACCTCAAAGCAAGAAGCTCAGGCTATAAATCAAGAAGTAATTAAACTGAGAGAAAAACTCACAGAAATTTGGGAACACACTCCCACAATACAGCTGATGAGAGATACCCTCCTGAGTCAATCTAACAGCAATCCAGTTTCATTGAAATCAGCCCCCCTCGCAGAAAACTGTCAGTGCATTTTCCTGATTTTTCTGACAATGAAAGCGAAAGTGATGACTCTCTACTTGCAATCAAGGAAGCCTTGAAATCCCAAGTTGTAGCCAACACTCCTTCAAAAATGCAATATACTTCAGATGCACCCCCATCTACAATTAAACTCCAGGGGTCTCAAACATCCCTGTGCAAACCTAGTTCAAGGGGAAAACAGTCTTCACTGCCACCTACCTCATCTCCTAAGCCAAAGAATGCCCCCTCACTAAAGAGATGGAATCCTTGCTTGCTTGTGATCCTCATTTCGCTTCCCATGCTGCATTGGTTCTTCCAATCTCTCCTCCAGAACAGGCAGGGCAGGAAGAACAGGAAAGTGATTCACTACCCCTCCATCCACAGAGGAAGACACAGCCACAGTCAACCCAGCCATTTAACCAACTGCCATCAGATGAATTACCCATCCAGCCTGTGGCCTGCAATGTGACTGCCTGACTTCCAACAGACCAGCACAAGGTTACTCTTATGACCTGGAACATCGCTGGGTGGCTGACGGCCCACAGAGATCCTTGTCCTAGTGACTTCCTCACCCAATATGACATTATACTGATCCAGGAAACATGGACTAATAAGGATCTGTTATTAAATGGCTTTCACTCATTCTCAATTCCAGCAGAGCCAGGGAAAAAGCATGGAAGAGCTAGAGGTGGCCTGGGCATTCTGGTTTCCACCACCCTACGTGCCATAACAAGGCCTTTTCCCACTTTTAAAACATATGCCATGGCAGTGCTAATTCAATTTAACCATTGCACTTTGCTGATAATAAATGCCTACATGCCTCCAATGAAGAAGAAATCCCAAATCAGAGGCCTGTGGGCTGAACTGGAATCATACACTGCTAATCTCATGTTGCAGAACCCAAATGCATTTGTAATTTTGGGGGGTGATTTGAATGCCAGACTGGGCCCCAACAATCATACCCTATATGCCCAGCACAAATGCCCTCCTCCTGATTTTGAAGATGATGGAACCCACCCTATCTGATGCTCAAAGGAAAAGAAATCAAATTTTGCAGGACTTTGTCTGGATCAAATGGTATTCAGGCTGAACCTTCAAATCCTAAATGGTGCCCTGGAAAATGACTGCCCAGCTGAATTCACTTATCTCTCTGGGTCCAGAATGAGTGCCATTGATTACATAATCATTTCTAGGGACCTTCTTCCCTATGCCAAGGAATTAGAAGTTATGCCCAGATTTGAAAGTGATCATTTTCCAATTCGGCTACATCTTAGTGACTTCACTCAGGAGACACACACCAGGGAGCGCTATCACCTTTCTGTGACACCATCAGGAAGGACTTATCACCGAGCTAAATGGACCCCCCAACTAAACCAAACAATAAGTGAGGTATTGGCTTCAGACCAACTTCAGCATCTTAGGACTGCCCTGATATCAGCTGAGTCCCCTGATGAAATCTTGGAAAATTACAATACACTTACCCAAGCTCTACACCAATATCTAATCCGTCAAAATAGCGTACATCAGTGGAAACATCAACAGCACCACTCCAAACCATGGTTTGACAAGGAATGTGTTAATGCTAAAAAAGCCTTCATTGATACTTATCAGGGTTACCTATCTAATAACATCCCAGATGCTGTACCAATGCTGCTTCAGCAGAAAAGAGACTACAAAAAGCTGCTGATGAACAAGAAAAAAGAAGCCATGAAGAATGACTGGACACAACTTATCCAGGCAGTCAGATCCTACAACACAGCTCTATTCTAGCCTATTACATCAAGTTCCCAGAGAAATGGGCCAGCTACAGTGGATTGTCACATCCCCCCAGGGATATGGGAGGATCACTTTCAAGCACTTTGTAAGGACAACTACATTGAAAGTGGATGCACTAGCCAAAATATAGAAAATATCCAAGGGTGGCCACCAGTGACAGCGACAGAGATCACGAACCTTGTAGCCCAGCTGAGAATGGGGAAGGCTCCAGGGGAAGACTTAATACCTGCAGAAGCCATTAAAAACAACCTCGAATTTTGGGCCCCTATCCTGGCCTCACTTTTCACCTGTATCGACAAATATGGTTGAGCACCCAAGGATTGGGGCCTTGCAGTCATCGTCCCCATATATAAAAAAGGAAGCAAGGATGATCCTGTCAACTACAGACCAATTAGTCTCCTCAGTACAATCAGAAAA
Organism: Gambelia wislizenii; assembly: GCA_030847615.1. NCBI lineage: Eukaryota > Metazoa > Chordata > Lepidosauria > Squamata > Crotaphytidae > Gambelia > Gambelia wislizenii. The sequence goes on from JAUMIR010000003.1 coordinate 265,750,409, forward strand.
CTCTATGCAAGACACTTACGGTGGAAATTTCAGACCTGGTTGGAACAAGAAAACATACTTGCAGAAGAACAAGCTGGCTTCAGGGAAGGCCGCTCCACCATAGACCAGTGCCTTGTACTCCACCACCTTATTGAAAAATACTCCACCTGCAGCACAGTTTCTCTCTATGCTGCCTTCATAGACTTTAAAGCAGCTTTTGACTCTATATCCCGAACCAAACTGTGGAAAAAACTGGAGGCTTCTTCAATTGACTGACGTTTACTCCATCTAATACGTATGCTGCATGAAGGGACCTCATTAAAAGTAAGATGTAACCCCCAGGGACATCTCACCAATGACATTGTCACTGAGAAGATTGTCAAGCAAGGCTGCATTCTAGCTCCACTCCTGTTTTAACTTCTACATCAATGATTTGGTGGATCACCTCAACAACACTAACTTCCATCCCCCAAAATTAGAGGGAAGGCATATTTCAATGCTGCTTTATGCGGATGATGCAGCAGTACTCTCAAGAACTCCCATTGGCCTAAAAAGAGCCCTAAGAGCACTAACACAATATTGTAGAGCGGAACAGCTAGAACTCAACTATCAAAAAACTAAAATCATGGCATTCGCTAAAAGGCCTAAGAACTACAACTGGAATATAGATGGCCACAAGATTGAGCAGGTCTCTTGCTTCAAATACCTGGGGGTAATTTTTCAAGCCACTGGTAGTAGGAAAGCGCATGGGGAGTATGCTGCTTGCAATGTGCAGAGGAGTACAACAGCCATTCTCAAATTTCTTAAGACAAGAGGAGGACTATTTACCTGCAGCGCTCAAACTCTTTGAAGCCAAACCAGTAGCACAACTGCTTTACGGATCCCAATTGGGACCCTTCCCCAACCCTGCTCCATTAGAACTTGTCCAATCCAAATTTTTAAGATCAGCTTTTCAAACTCCAAAATGTGTCTCTAACGCAGCTCTGAGACTGGCGTCAGGATTTATGAAAGTGGAGGCCAGAGTCTGGGTGACCATACTCAGCTACTGGCTCAGACCATCCCTCTTTCCCACTGGCCTTGCTCCACTAACCTTAAGTGATGATTTCCAATCCAGCTGGAAACAGACAGTGATGACTAAAATTTCAATGCTGGGCCTTTCTCCAAATCTTCTGCTTAGCCTGGGATATGATAGGGCGAAAGCTACTATAAAACAACGGGTAGCAGATATAGAGCGACAACTGGATCTAGCCAGCACTCCAACCTTCATTGCTAGTGACTCCAATAGATATCTGGCCTCTCCTTTGGCATACTTAGCAACACTTGAAATACCTAAACATCGAAGGGCCTTTACTCTTGCACGGTGTCGTGCCCTCCCTTCAGCTGTCCTTGAAGGCCAATACAAGAAGATCCCCTTCTCAGACAGACTGTGCTCCTGCAACTCAGGCCAAGTAGAAACAACAGAGCATGTATTACTCCAGTGCTCATACTACAGGGACATACGTCTCAGCCTTATTTCACCCCTGTTGCATAAATATGAAGGGCACACTGGACAATTCTACAAAAACTTGTTGCTTTCAGACACCAACCCAGGAACAACTTATAATGTTGCCAGATTCTGCGCAGCTGCGGTTAAAATTCGACAGACAATGTCCTCAACAGTAGAATAGTATCAACCTAGTCTTGTTATACTGGAGCTAACATTTTAAATACTGCTTTTAGCCTGTTTTTATCCTGTGTTTTTACCTTTATTCTGTATCCCTTTTACCTGTGCTGGTCTATGACCGTAATAAAGATTCTATTCTATTCTATTCTATTCTATTCTATTCTATTCGATACAGGGCAGCAGTGGAGGCAGTAGCAAATAATCCACAAATAATCAAATTCGCAAAAGTTAAAACTGCAAATGTGGCGAGCCGACTGTATAATATTAGATACATAATTGAACAACACCCAAAGGATATTAGCTATGTAAGATTTACAAAACAAAGACTAACATTTGAGTAGATTCTGGATCGCCTGGGGGAGTTAGGCATTGGAGGCACTGCTTTGCAGTGGTTCCGGTCCTTCCTCTCAGGCAGGACCCAGAGAGTGCTGCTCGGGGACAGTAGCTCCAGTAAAAGGGAGCTCACCTGTGGAGTACCACAGGGTGCTATTCTGTCCCCGATGTTATTTAACATCTATATGAAGCCGCTGGGTAAGATTATTCGGAGTTATGGAGCTGGGTGTTATCAGTACGCTGATGACACTCAGATCTATTTCTCCGTATCTCGTTCGTCGGCCTTGAATTCTGACGGCATCTCTTCTCTCAATGAATGTCTTCGGGCAGTAATGGGCTGGATGAGGAAAAACAGATTGAGACTGAATCCTGACAAGACGGAGGTGCTCACGGTAGCGGCCCCGAAACCAAGAATCGAGTTGCAATCTCCAGTCCTGGATGGGGTCACACTCTCCTCCAGTGACTGTGTTCGCAGCCTAGGGGTGCTCCTTGACTCGTCGCTCCTGATGACAAATCAGGTAAATGCGACAGTCAGGAGCGCTTGTTATCAGCTTCGGCTGATACGCCAGCTGCGCCCTTTTCTGGAAGTAAGGGATCTTGAGACCATTGTGCACGCGCTGGTAACCTCATGTCTGGATTTCTGTAATGCTCTCTACATGGGGCTACCCTTGTGCCTAGTTCAGAAATTACAGCTGGTACAAAATATGGCAGCAAGGTTAGTTTCTGGAACATCTAGGAGGGACCACATTACTCCGGTTCTGAGGTCCCTCCACTGGCTGCCTATCAGCTTCCGGGCCCAGTACAAGGTGTTGGTTATCACCTTTAAAGCCCTAAATGGCTTGGGCCCAAGCTATCTCAGGGACCGCCTTCTCCCTTATAATCCTCCCCGCGCTCTCCAGTCCTCTGGGAGGAATTTGTTGCAGTCACAAAGACCTAGGCTGGCGACTACCTCCCAGAGGGCTTTCTCGGCTGTCGCCCCCAAATTGTGGAACGGCCTGCCCGACGAGATCCGCCTATTGACATCATTAGACAGCTTTAAAAAGGCTGTCAAGACGGTTCTCTTCGGGCAGGCTTTTCCGGAATAGCTAACCCCGGCCTCTGGAACCCCCTCTGGAGGTTCCTTTTGGATCTCCTAACAGATGCTGCCTGCTTAAAAGGATATTTAGCATATGGTACCACATATTGATTTTAACTTGTATTGATTTTAACTTGCATTAATTTAATAATGTTTTAAGGGGAGGGAGGGATTTTGGGTTGTTTTATACTGTCTACCATTTTATCATTGTAAGCCGCCCCGATTGCTTGCAGAGGGGCGGGATATAAATAAATTTTATTATTATTATTATTATTAGATACTGGAAACATTACTTTTGGCCTGTAAATTTCAGAATGACCCAGCCAGGCCATGTTTGCTGGGGTATTCTTCAAGTTGTAGTCCAAATAACATTTCCACACTCACTGTAATAATTTAACACTGCTCTCTTATTTATGTTTGCTAATCATTTTTATCATTCCACGTGCTTCAGATGGCTCGAAAAAGTGAACTAATACTTTGAAAATAATTTATCTGACCATTATGATCCAGTTCTCTACTAATTGAATATTGTATATGACAAACAAAATCCTTATAGAGAAGGTTTATTACAGAAGTTAAAAGAAACCTCTGTATAATTCAGACATCATTGATTTATTACTGAGTAAACCAAAAATATCATACATAAAATATCTATTCATCACTTTCTTATAATACATAATTGACACATTCTTTTTAATATGGACACAGGTAGTAGCCTTTGAAACAGGAAGACAATCCATTCAACTAAGCATAGAAATTATGATGTATCTATGTATTAGTTAGTATGCTAGAAAATAAGAGTTATTCCTTTTGATTTCCTCCCCTCTCTTTTCCTTGCTTTACACTTTTGTAAGAAAGGGGGATGGAAGAATGCAGTGATGTAGACTCAAGTCGATTAACTTACACTCAGGGTGGACTCAAGTCACTTCAGTGATTCTACTTGGACTCGACTCAACAATAAATGATGCACTCCCTCAACTCGACTCGCGGCTTGTATATTTTTAACAACTGAATTGCTGACCTTGGTTCAGTAACATAACACATTCATCCAGAAACATTACAGAGCAGAAAATGGTTTTCTTCCTTTGAACAATGCTTTCGTGTTCTCACTGCTTTTTGCCTACTGGTCGTGTGATGGAAGCAGTAACAACAAATGGATTAAGCAACAGGCTTGAGGTAGAGAGATCCTTCAAAATCTTTAGAAGGCTCCACCAATGTGCAGAGGAGACAGGGTGCCGAGCAGACCCCAACCCCTGCCTCAAGCCCATCTCCAAACACCTTCACTGATAATTTAATATCTTTTACCTAACTTTATGCAAATCTTCTTGATTTTCTAGTTATTGAAACTCCATCCCTCCACACACATACCCCACCAACACCACCTCCTTTTTTTTCTGTTAAAGTTGGCTCCCAGACTTGAGACTCAACTTGAGACTTGAGACCTGACTTGAGACTTGGACTAAAAGACCTGAACACATCACTGGAATACTGTTTTATTATGATGTGTGTGCTTATGCACCAAATGGGTGTTTTGAGGTATGTTCAGAATTTGTTCCAAATACAGAAACAACACTTTCAGTAATGGGACCAGGGTATCTGAGGGAGAATATTCTCCCATATGAACTAGCTAGGCTTGAGATCTTTGTGTGTGGCTCTTCTCTTGCTACCCTTGCAGGCACATTTGGTGGGACAGTAGATAAAGCCTTTTCTGTGACTGTTTTCACCTCTTGATCTCTTCCTAGGCAGAAGCAGGGCAACCTGTCCAGCTGCCAGGTGAAGATCCCATCCCCCCCCCCATTGCAACACTCTTCAGGGACCTGGCTTTTTCTACAACAAAGCTTTTCTAATAGCATGTGTACTGTTTTAATCCTTGCTTTTTAATGAATATGCTTTCAATCAATTTTTAATTCTTTAAATATTTTTACCAATAACATTTTGTATGTTTCTACTTAATACTTTTCTTAATCTATATTTGTGTTAATTTTTGAAATGTGATTTGAATCTCAGTTCTAGAAAAGGAGGGATATTAATAACAATATGAGTGGCAATTAAGCTGTGGCAAGTGAAGGGTGATTCTGAGGCTCTGTCTGTTGAAGAAAATAAAAGCAAATCAGAGATTGAGCATGGTTCCCCACCAGTTTTCAGAGATGAAGCTTGCAAAATTATTTCATGTAAAGGACATCTTGACAGGATTTGGGCTTCAGGAGCTACTCATGCTCAGGACACAAATGATGCTGTGTACATAAGAGAGATGAAGCATCATCCTGAGGGAGAATGGATATACATAAAAACTTATATACAACCATACTTTATTAACTAACTACATAGCCTGTTAATCATACTGCCTGATTTTCCAAGGGCTTATAATCAAGCCTCACAGTACATCTATAGCCCAAGTTATGCTATATTTGTATAAGCAAAGCTAGATTAAGATGGCAAGACTGTCCCTCAAAGAAAGAGGAACTTGAGAAAATACAAGACATTTCCTAATGTGGTTATTATACAATGTGTGCAAAGAAGACAAACATTTTGTTGCGATCTACAAGGCATTCTTTGGACAGTGATGATTTCTAGAGCCTGGGGACGTGCAAACTTAGGGGAATACTACACGATGGCATATTTGAATGATAGTACTGTGACATAATGAAGTGAAAGTATTGCGGAACAGAACCCTTACCTACTGCATAGTGCCCTCCATTCTGTTTCTGCAAAGGAACAACACGTTTTCCAAAGTGCTGCACACACACCACACACAATATGATAACCATGCCTCCCCATGATCTCCCCCTTCTCTCCCCCTCCTCCATCTTTAGGATGTCATTTCTTCTAGTTTCTATGTGCATGCCCCCCTTTTAAATCCATCTATTGTGTCACTCAGCAGATCCTGCATTCAGCTCATATGGAATTCTCCTCCATAAGCTTGTATCAGCCATTGTGGCAAAGCAGGGAATGACTTGGTTTTACAACCAGTAGGTTGTCAATTCAAGGCTGGTATGAGGCAAATGTCTCTTTTAGCATTTTAAAATTTCCTCCCCCCTCCTCTCCCTGCCCCAAAAGACTTATATTTGTTATTTAAAGTACTAAACTAAGAAACTGATACAGGATTCTGGCCAAGATGTTTTAAAAGTTCCTGTTTCAAGATGGCATTTTTCTAAGTGATCATACATTGCATCTAACTGCTTGCCTTCCCCCCCCCCCCTTGCCTTATAAAGATGAGAGCAATTTACCCACCAGCATTCACACCTTTGGGAGCAAAAGGGATTTTAATTGCATTGCCAAGAAAGAAAAGAAGGGGGCACGAAATGCTAAAATTCTAAACATGAAAAATGGAGGAATTAAAATGTACCCAAGGCCAACATAGAACTGGTGGCATTCTGATTACAAAGCAAGTTTCTTGCTGACTTTGCCACCACAGCCTATGTAGGCTGGGGCAGCAGAAATCTATCTGAGCTGAAGGAAGGATTCACAGCATGACACTCTTGTTTCTTTGTTACATTTTAGCAAAAGAGGTCTCTGTTTATTTAAATGCCCAGAGCCTCCCAATTTGCTTAGGTTAACAGCAGACACCTGATGGGACAGGAGTGAGTTTTTCAAAGCACAAGGGGAATAATACATGTATTTTAAATGGTAAGGAAACATTATATTAAATGCAAGTATTGCTAATTGATTGTATTGGTAAATTTAGCTACTGCTGAATTTTGCAAATTTGGGGTTTAAAAGTTAATGGAGAACTTGGGAATGAAGTTATTAGCTTGTGAGTTTGACTGCAGGGAGCGACCACCGGAAGTTGAATGCCAGGGAAGCTGGAGGAAAAACCATCAGGGAGCTTTGGGCAGAGCAGGAACGCCCACTACTCTGACGTGTTTTTACATCATCCAGTCACAGTTGTGATGAGGTGCTACTGCACAGTAAAATGAAGTGGTTTTGAGTCGGAAGGGCGGTTATTCACGCACAGTGCTCGTCAATAAAAATAAATGCTTCTGGGACACGTTGCACACGGAACGAGCACCGAAGGGGGGCGATGTCATCTGGTGAGAAGTTTCACAAGTGATACTGTTACTGAGGCACTGTGCTACAAAGGCTTGTGTGGTATTCCTCTTAGTAGAAAAAATAGGGTGGAATAGGTACAGGATGAATCAGATCCCATCAGCCCTGGTTAGTTCTTGGATGGGAGACTGCCAATGGGAACCAGGTGCTGTAGGCTATGGAGATTTTCAGACAGGCAAAAATCGCCCCTTGCCGCGCGAGCAGCCTCCCGAAACTGCTGCGCGGCAAGGGTCTTTTTCGGACGACGCTGTGCCTCTAGCGAAGCCGTCCGTGTCACTTCCGTGAAGCTTCGGACGGCTCCGCGCCATATTTCAAGCACGGAAGCTGCCCGTGCTTGAAATATGGCGCGGAGCCGTCCCAAGCTTCACGGAAGTGACACGGACGGCTTCGCTAGAGGCACAGCGTTGTCCGAAAAAGACCCTTGCCGCGCAGCAGTTTCGGGAGGCTGCTCGCGCGGCAAGGGGCGATTTTTGCCTGTCTGAAAATCTCCTATATTTCTGAGGAAGGAACTGGCAAATCTACCTCTGAGTATTCCTTGATTCATGGGGCCACCATAAGTCGATAGGTGACTTGAAGGCAGATGTACACATGTACAGTAACTATGATGTTCAGTTCAAAGGTAATGGGTAGTTTACAGCATAAAAAGAAGAAAGGATGGACAGCACATTTAAGACTAGCTGGATTTTATTTTAGCATGAGCTTCTGTGGATATAAACCCACTTCTTCAGTTGTAATACCCATGAAAGCTCATGCTAAACTAACCAGCTAGTCTTAAGGGTGCTGCCACGTTTCTTTTTTTCTCCCCTCCCTTCTTTCTTTTTATGCTGCAAGAGACAAACATGGTTTGAAAACTATGACAATGGGACATTTACAGGATTCATCTGTAGCACATTCAAAGACATTACAAATGTCTTTAGCTTTGATAATGAACTCATAAGTAAAATAAACCACATGTCTGCAACTGCCTGAATCACTTTTGTGTGCTGCCATGTGTTTATCCAAATCCAAAGGTAAGTGGAGTGGGTCAATACTCAGTAGTGGAGGAAATAGTTTGCAGGCTGGTTCAGTCTCTGGCATCTCCACTGAAAGACATCACATACCCATTGATGGAACTGACCTGACCTCAGATCCTAAAATTCTGAGGCAACATAGTAGGATATAAACAATATAGTTGGGCTCATGGGGCATACGTCTTCATCAGGCTGTTATGGCAGTGACTGTAATGTCCATAGCTACTGAGGTCTGCTGCAGCAGAATGGGTCATAAATACATAGGATAAATTTTACACAACCCTTTTGGGAGCTTTTTTTTTTTAAAAAAAGAAGGGATTCTTTATAGATTGATTTTTAAGCTTCCTGAACATATTTGCAAAGATGAATTTTCTGTGATGGGCTTTATCTCTTTACAAAATAGTTCCCTTCCCAGGCTGCTCTCTTCCACTACTGGAAGATAAGCAGTTTCTGAAAAAGAATACTACTAAAAATAAAAATAAATCTATGGAAGTGAGCACAATAACAGGAATGTAGAAGAGAAGAAATTTTGCTGCCAGACTAGGAGCCTTGCACAAGGTTGTGACTTAGCCTCATAAAATCTCTAATGTTACAACGAACATATGGTATTCAGTGGAGGGAAAAATTAGTTCTTTCTCTATCCAGTGACCCTCATTTGAGAGCTTGAGAAGTTCGTTGCTGGGGATGTTGTACAGAAAACTGCACACATAAAGGATACAAAGGTACCAGCCGTACATACACATTGCTTGAGAAGGAATTTTCCCACCTTTGTTAAAATAAGTAGGGAATTTCATAACACATTCCTCATCACTGTGGTCCAGTGGAATAAGAAATTATTTGAGCACCAAGCTGTTGCATTCTAGTCAGTGTGATGTATTGATCTGACTATCAGACTAAACCTAGAGAGATTTAGGTTGAAATCTTCACTCAGCCATGAAACTTAGAGAGTGATCTTTGGCCAGTGATATATTCTGAGCTTACTATATCATACAAGGGTATTGAGGAGAATATGAGGAGTTTAACAGCCCAAAATATTTGGAGGAAGTTTAGGAATATGGGACATACATGTCTTAAATAAAAGTAGTAAAGAAATTATCTGTTCAATAAAGCAATTATTTCTGTAAATGTATGAACACCCGCAGTTAGCACAGTGTACTTGATAGCTACTATACTTGTCTTGAATATGACCAGGCTTCCTGCCCAGAGGACCTAAAACCTGTATGTGCAAGCCCATCATCATGCCACGTCCCATCCCATCTTCTATGTTCAATCTTAGGTCCCAAATCAGAAGGAAAACCACAATAAATGAGAAGATTTCTATAGCTGAGTGTTAAGTTGTGGACCAGTCATTGCCTGAAGACTGGAGCAGCTCCAGCTACCAAAACTTTCAGGTTTAGTTTAGCAAAGGAAGCTTGCCAATTTCAAAGTTGCTATTCAATTTATTTTGCATCCTCCTGAGGTGCCTCATCAGTTTAGTCAGGAAGTACTGACATTGGAGTAAATTAATTTAAAAGCCAAACACTGGATAACTGTGTTGCAACATAGTTACAATTGATCTGGTTATCAGAAAAAGACAGGATCAGCAAGTAAACCCGCTAACCTGAAACCTATTTTGATCACGTATTTACCTTGCCGTACTTCCTTTACTGAATACATTAAAAACAATTCTCCTTACAGGTGAAAACAAAATACAAGTATCTGGATGATTCCAACAAAACAGATTTATGACCAAAATCAATACACACATTTAGCAGGATGGATCTAAAGGGTAAATTAATAATAACTCTGAAAACAGAGTTGAAACAATTGGAACTTGTGTCAAGGTAGGCATGATCACTTAAAATATCCTAACATCATCCATGATTTCACACTGGTCTTTTTTCTATTTTGGCCTAAAGTCTTTTTTTCAGTACTTGACTGAGTATAACCTGCCCCCCCCCACCAAATAGCCCCCACCATGAACTGTTATATGACATCTTACTGTAGAATAGCCAACTGACAGGAAATCATTTCCTGTGCTAATATCAGCTGCAAATATAATGTGTTTAAATGTTGTATTATAAATTGAAGTACGTTTTTCTTTGATCCATTAGCCATGCTTAAAAACTAAAAAAAAAATGTATGGATATTATGATCAATATGAGAATAACCTTTTTGGTATATAGTATCAATGGCTTTATGAATGCTGTGTTGGAAATACAACAACACTTAGCACTGAAGAGTCAAGAACGAAATGCATAGATACAGGATGGGGGAGACCTGGCTGAACGAGACTACGTGTGAAAGGGATCTAGGAGTCCTAGTAGACCACAAGTTGAACATGAGTCAACAGTGTGATGCGGCAGTTAAAAAGGCCAATGCAATTTTGGGCTGCATCAATGGAAGTATAGTGTCTAGATCAAGAGAAGTAATAGTGCCACTCTATTCTGCCTTGGACAGGCCTCACCTAGAATACTGTGTCCAGTTCTGGACACCACAATTCAAAAAGGATATTGACAAATTGGAGTGTGTTCAGAGGAGGGCGACTAAAATGATGAAAGGTCTGGAAACCATGGCCTATGAGGAAAGACTTAGGGAGCTGGGTATGTTTAGCCTGGAAAAAAGACAGTTAAGGGGTGATATGATAGCCCTGTTTAAGTATTTGAAGGGGTGTCACATTGAGGATGGAGCAAGCTTGTTTTCTGCTGCTCCAAACTGGAACACGGAACAATGGATGCAAGCTCCAGGAACCAAGAGTCCACCTCAACATTGGGAGGAATTTTCTGACAGTAAGAGCTGTTCGGCAGTGGAACACACTCCCTCAGAGCATGGTGGGGGTCTCCTTCCTTGGAGGTCTTTAAACAGAGGCTGGGTGGCCATCTGTCAGGGATGCTTTGATTGTGATTCCTGCGTGGCAGGGGGTTGGACTAGATGGCCCTTGTGGTCTCTTCCAACTCTACTATTCTATGATAAGAATGCCTGAGAGTGGACAGTAGCAATAAGGTTAGTTTGAGTGACCCATAGTCACTTTGGGAGAAAGGCAGGGTATAAATAAAATAAAATAAAATAAAATAAATAAATTAGTGTTCTCCCTGCTTGTCAACTTAGCCCACTCCCTCTGTGATATAAACTAATACTTTCAGGGATATTGTTTCAGCTCTTCTCCTTCCTAGCGTTCTCTCAGGTCTCCCTAAAGATGTAGCTAGCTTAGATTAGCACCCTGAGTAACTTTCCTGTCTAAGAACAGAGTTCCTATAATGAAGCCTTAGTTTGTTTCTGTAAAGCCATTGGTGTCTCTCCTCCTTAAATCAGGATCTCTAACTGACCACTGCCTGCAGGCACTCTCTGTTATGCTGCTCCTGTGATTGTATTCGGTCCTGGCATCAGCATCTTGCCATCTTGGGTGCTTCTGGGTCTCCAGTGACCTGGCAGGCAGAAGAAGTGCTTCCTTCTCCTCTGGTCACAGACAAAGATACCATTTTAACTGCCAGGATAATTCTCACGTTATCCCTGGACATATTTTGTGCAAGTATAAATTCCCACGTAGGAAGGCAGTTAATATAATAGCATAAGTTCTTCCAGACAATACTTCTGCAGAGAAGTAGACAAGCATTTTTATTCCTTTACAAAATATTATTTCAAAACAGAATGGTATAAATGCTTAGGTAGCATGAAAGATAGAAACTTTGCTGGGCAGATTTAGGATGGCATTAACCTTAGGAGTTTAGGTAGGTGGGCAGAGTTAACTTCTGGGAACATGTATTTTGCCAAGCTTTCTGCCCCCTCACCCCATACAGATTTGTCTGGTTTACTGGAGTGAAAAAGAATGAAATACGGAAATAAATAGGAACCCCACTTTTGTATTTTGTAGTTTTGTATTTAGTTCCTCCTTCTCTTCAGGTTGATTTATGGATATTTAGCATTTTAGAGGTTGTCTTCTACTTTGTTAAAAAGTTTGCATATAACAAGGAAGAACAAGAGCATAATTCCCTGCATGCTCACTCAGAAATAAGTCCCACTGAGTTCAGTGGTGTTTATTCCAGGTACATTCGTACAGAATTGGGGCTTGAGTAACAAAGCTTGGCAGTTCTTAAGTGATCCTGCTTCAGGACGATTAAATAGTTCAAAATAATATATTATTTTTCTATGCACAAATAATCAAAATACAATATATCTAGTGGGCTGGAAAAGAAGCATGAGAAAGTCTCATCCAGGCACATCCAAACTGACTAAAAAGTCTGAGATTTTATTCTGTTCTTTCCCATTTTATACTGGATTAAAAGAAACTGAACTGGGAAGCTGGTATAAAAAAAATCTCTGATTATATCAGAAACTGACAGAAAATATTCTGGGATAAACAAAATATGAATGGATCTACAAAATAAAATTCAAAAGAATGGAGGGGGGGAATTGAGATGTTTTAGTCTTTTTAATCAGTCTGCATTTGTGCTCAGAAATACAAAATGTTACTCTATTACCTGTTGCTATAAGGGTTTAACTGTGTTGGCTTTCCTTCTCTTTCCCCCCTTCTTCAATATTTTCACTTTAAAAAATAGTTTATGATGTAATTTTAAATTTAGATTTAATATCATTGTGGATGTGCACTATAGTGATAAGATTATGGCTAATATTATTTAAATATATGTGCATTTGTCAAGAACTCTAACATTATAGACTTTTTTAAAAAAACAGTTTGTGGTGCGTAGCTAATGTAGCATCTGGCATTATTTGGGAGAGAATTACAGTAGGACCCCCATATCCACTGATTCATTATCCACTGATTCATTTATCCATGGGACACAAAACAGCACACTTACCATAGAGTCTAACTAGAAAACGTGTCCTCTCTACCATTTTCTAGGTCCTCCAAGGCAACTCTATGGTATTTTAAACCGTAAGTCCCATTATTTTCAATGGTGTTCACTGTTATCCACGGTTTTCAGTCTCCATGCCCACCCGCAAAACCAATCCCCAGTGGATATGGGGGTCCTACTGTACACTCATTCTGCTTCAAATTTGTCAGCATTAATCCCTTCAATGTGATATGTGACATCAGTATTTCTTCCATCTTCTCTGGAATTTCAGTTTTCAGGAATATCAAGCATATTTTAGTTGTAAACTATAAACATTTGATCATACTTAACACTAGCAACCAGAAAGCTGTTTCTTTTCACCAATTTTCAAAGTGATATTCTCTCAATTAATAGCAAAGCAAAATACTGCATGTTGTTACAGTGCTATCATAGATAAAAGTAAACTTCAACACTAAGCAGATTTACAAGCAAGACCTTTTGAACTCAATGCAGTTAAATCATATCTGATTCCTCAATACCCCTGCATCCCCCAGGGAGACGTCAGTGACCTTCCAAAGGGTTCCCCGATGTTTGACACACTTTTATTGAGTGAATACAGCACTGTAGGGTGGGGATGAAATTGTGTAATTATGCTTAAAGAATTAGTAACAATATTTAATAAGGTTCTTGCTAATCTTCAGTAATTGTATTTTTACTTCATATTTCATTAAAACATTCCCATAAACCATTCCAACAGTCTCAAGCTTGGGTCAAGGCTGTTTGTATGGGCTGAGTGTAGGCTTACCTGGGGGGACTCAATAGCATTTGTTTGGTGAGCTGCTTGTTGAGAGGAAGTGAGTCAGAGACTACTGAGAAGAAGTAGGTGAGAGGCAGATGTAGGAGCTAGCAGCCAGTAGCTCTCTGTCTATAGCTGCAGCTTCAGTCTCTGGAGCTCAGCGTACAAGAGCAAGGTCAACAGGAGAGAGGTGAATGGGGAGGTGTTTGGCATGGGTGTGGTGGAAATGATAGCATAAGGTAAGCAGTGGCTGTTGAATTAAACTTCTTCAGCCCCAGAGAGTTTGTTGGGTAACACTAGTGTGCTTGCTTGGGTCAAGGCTGTTTTCCTTGGGTTTTTTCCCAGGCTGGAATAGCAGATAACTATAGATAACTATAGCAGATAATAGCACGGCCTCACAGCCTGGAAAAAAACCAAAGGAAAATCTATGGATGCCGGCCATGAAAGCCTTTGACTTTGGAAGGGTATGGCCCAGAAAGGGAGAGAAAGACAGTGGAGGTCAACAACTGGCTGTGCAGATTGTGCCACCGGGAACGGTGTGGCTTCCTGGACCATGGGGTGTGGTTTCATGGAGCTGGACTACTGGCAAGGGATGGGTTGCACCTCACAGCAGTTGACAGGAATGTTTTGCTAAGAGTCTGAAATATCTGATCAGGAGGGCTTTAAACTGAGTTGTGTGGGGGAAGGAGACTGCATTCATGAGGACAGGAGTTCATCAAGTGCTGGAGATAATAGCCAAAATGTAGCCAATAATAGACAACAAGGCAAATAGTACAAGAACCCAAAAAATAGTGGGGATGGCTCATGGTCTTAGATGTCTCTATACTAACACACAGAACATGGGAAATAAACAGGATGAACTTGAACTTGAACTCTTGGCACTGCAAAGCAAATATGATTTAATAGGCATCACTAAAACCTAGTGGGATGAGTCTCATGATTGGAATGTAGTAAGAGAGGGGTATAACCTATTTCAGAGAAATAGACCAAATTGGAAAGGTGGAGAAGTAGCATTATGCATTAAAGATGTATACATCTGTGAACAGAACCATGACTTAAATCCTGGGAGCCAGGTTGAGAGCATCTGGGTAAAAATCAAGGGGGAGAGAAACAGCAGGGATGTCATTGTGGGGGGTCTACTACAGACCTCCAAGCCAAATTTAGGACTTGGATGATGCCTTCCTAGAAGAGATGACTGCACATTCAGATAGGAGAGATGTAGTAATAATGGGGGATTTTAACGAGGCTGATATTTGTTGGAAGTCCAGCTCTGCCAAAAATTTAAGGTCCAACAAATTCCTCACTTCCCTTGAAGACAATTTCATAGTCCAGAAGGTGGAAGCGGCAACAAGGGGAACAGCTACTTTAGATCTGATCCTAACCAACAGAGATGATCTGGTCAATGGGGTGTAAGTGGCAGGATCCTTAGGGGTGTGTGACCATGTTGTGCTGGAGTTTGTTATATGGAGGAAAGGGGAGGCCAAACATAGTAAGACATGCCTTTTATAGTTTAAGAAAGCTGATTTCAGAAAACTTAGGGAATTACTGGGGGTGATCCCATGGTCAGGAATACTAAAAGAGAAGGGAGTACATGATGGATGGGAGTTACTAAAAAGTGAGATATTGAAGGCACAACTTCAAACAGTTGGAACAAGGAGAAAAAATGGCAAGTGTCTAAAGAAAGCAGCATGGATGTCTAAAGAACTTTCAAATGAGCTAAGACTTAAAAAATCACCAAAGAAGAATTCAAATAAATAGCCAGCTCATGTAGGGGGAAAATCAGAAAAGCAAAAGCACAGATGGAACTCAGGCTTGCTAGAAAGGTTGAAAACAAAAACAAGAAAGAGGCTTTTTTTAAAATATGCAAAACAAAGAACAAGGAAGTGGTAGGATTAATAATAATAATAATAATAATAATATATTATTTGTACCTCAACCCTCTATAAAATGCAATTGGGGCAGCTTACAACATTAAAATCTACATACAGCCCCTCCATCACACCTACTCCTTAAAATACAATTAAATAATTAAACATTTAAAACACAATAAATACTAAAAATACTAAAAACAACACAATAAAAAGCTGGATGGGATCAGACTAATTAAGATGGCCAGGTATCTATTCAGGAAAGGCCTGCTGGAAGAGATCCATCTTAAGAGCTTTTAAAAGCTATTTAAGATGGTAATGTGACGGATCTCATCCGGCAGGCCGTTCCATAATCTGGGATGGTGAAATGCTAACAGGGGACAGACAAAAAGGCAGAGCTACTCAACACCTTCTTTGCCTCAGTCTTCTCCCAAAAGGAGAACAGTGCTCAACCTGGAAAGATGGAGCAGATGATGCAGTAGGGGAAATGCAGCATAGAATAGGTAAAGAGGTTATTCTGGAATACCCGGCCAGTATAAATGGTTTCAAGTCTCCAGGGTCAAGCTGGAATGTGTCCAGAGGAGGGCGACCAGGATGGTGGGAAGTCTGGAAGCCATGCCCTATGAGGAGCAGCTTAGGGAGCTGGACATGTTTAGTCTGGAGAAGAGAAGGCTGAGAGGGGACATGATAGCCATGTTTAAATATATGAAGGGATGTCATACTGAGGATGTGGAAAGCTTGTTTTCTGCTGCTCCAGGGACTAGGACACAGAGCAATGGGTTCAAACTACAGGAAAAAAGATTCTACCTAAACATTAGGAAGAATTTCCTGACAGTAAGACCTGTTCAGAAGTGGAATACACTGCCTTGGAGTGTGGTGGAGTCTCCTTCTTTAGAGGTTTTTAAACAGACTGGATACCTATCTGTCGGGAATGATTTGATTGTGGATTCCTGCATGGCAGGGGGTGGAATGGATGGTCCTTGTGGTCTCTTCCAACTCTATGATTCTATAAATTATATCCAAGGGTGCTAAAAGAACTGGCAGAAGTAATCTCAGAACCACTGGCAATAATCTTTGAGAATTCCTGGATAACAGGAGAGCTCCCAGCAGACTGGAAGAGGGCTGTCCCCATCTTTAAAAAATAGGGGGGGGGGCGGGAAGAAGACCCAAATAATTATCACCCAGTCAGCCTAACATCAATACTAGGAAAGATTCTAGAGCAGATCATTAAACAGACAGTCTGTAACCACTTAGAAAGGAATGCCGTGATCACAAAAAGTCATTATGGATTTCTCAAAAACAAGTTGCACCAGACTAATCTTATTTCTTTTTTTTAGAGTTACAAACTTGATAGATGGAGGGAATGCAGTAGATGTAGTGTATCTTGATTTCAGTAAGGTCTTTGCCAAAGTCCCCCAAGATATCCTTGCAAAAAAGTTAGCAACATGCGGACCAGACAATGCAATTGTTAGGTGGATTTGTAATTGGTTGATGGGTGAAATCCAGAGGGTAGACATCAACAGCTCCTCTTCATCCTGGAGATAAGTGACCAGTGGGGTGCCACAGGGTTCTGTCCTTGGCTCAGTGCTATTCAACATCTTTATCAATGACTTGGATGAGGGAACAGAGGGCATGTTTATTAAGTTTGCAGATGACACCAAATTAGGAGGGGTAGCTAATACCCCAGAGGACAGGATCAGAATTCAAAATGACCTTAACATATTAGAAAGATGTGTCAAAATTAACAAAATGAATTTCAAGAGTGAGAAATGTAGGATACTACACTTGGGCAGTAAAAATGGAAAGCACAGATATAGGATGGACGATACCTGGCTTGATGGTAGTAGATGCAAAAGGGATCTAGGAGCCTAAGTGGACCACAAACTGAATATGAGGCAACAGTGTGATGTGGCAGTTAAAAAAGCCAATGCAATTCTAGGCTGCATCAATAGGAGTGTAGTATCTAGATCAAGGGAAATAATAGTGCCACTCTATTCTGCTTTGGTCAGACCTCACCTGGAATACTTTGTCCACTTCTGGACACCACAATTCAAAAAGGATATTGACAAATTGGAGTGTGTCCAGAGGAGGGCGACTAAAATGGTGAAAGGTCTGGAAACCATGCCGTATGAGGAAAGTCTTAGGGAGCTGGGTATGTTTAGCCTGGAAAAAAGACAGTTAAGGGGCGATACGATAGCCCTGTTTAAGTATTTGAAGGGGTGTCACATTGAGGATGGAGCAAGCTTGTTTTCTGCTGCTCCAGAGACTGGAACACAGAACAATGGATGCAAGCTCCAGGAACCAAGAGTCCATCTCAACACTGGGAGGAATTTTCTGGCAGTAAGAGCTGTTCTGAGCACCACAATTCAAGAAGGGTACTGACAAGCTGGAACACGTCCAGAGGAGGACAACCAAAATGATAGGTGGTCTGGGAGCCATGCCCTATGAGGAGCGGCTTAGGGAGCTGGGTATGTTTAGCCTGGGGAAGAGAAGGTTAAGAATGGACATGATAGCCATGTTTAAATATTTGAAGTGATGTCATACTGAGGATGGAGCAAGCTTGTTTTCTGCTGCTCCAGAAACTAGGACACGTAGCAATGGACTCAAACTACAGGAAAAGAGATTCCATCTAAACATTAGGAAGAAATTCCTGACCATAAGAGTTGTTTGGTGGAATCTCCTTCTTTGGACATTTTAAAGCAGGGGCTGGATGGCCATCTGTCGCAAATGCTTTGATTGTTTATTCCTGCATGGCAGGGGGTTGGACTGGATGGCCCTTGAGGTCTCTTCCAACTCTTTGATTCTATGATTCTATGAGGAAAAAATGCTATTGATGTAAAAGAAGTTTTATTGGTGATGAACAGATGCAGCAGGTGTTTGACAAAAGAGAAGAAAGAGATCACACACCCTTTGGGCAATGGAAACCAGAATTTCTTTCAGTTTGTTATGGATTGGGTCCCTAAGCAGTACCAGGCATTGGCCTGAGGTTGACACAGTTTCTTCATTATGGTTGCATACTCCCTGCCCAGGCAAGACTAGGTGTGTGTGTGAATAAAAAACTCACTTGCCAAAGGTTTAAACAAATGAATTTGTATTGTGATGCTAGAAGTTTTAAAACCAGAAAAATGAAGTGTATACAGTAAAATCACTCATCCATACACGTCACAGCTAGGCCAAAAGGTGGGGAATGTATGCCCAATGACCTCAGAGGACAGCATATAAGAACACGTTGCTTATGTGTAACTAGTCCTTTGAGGTTGCTTACTTGTAACAGGGAAGTTTACCTAACACAGACACTAAGGTCTTCAATTTAGTGGAAATTACTCTTTGGTAAACATGTTTAGCATTGCACTGTGAACTCATAAGTTTCTGAAAACTAAATTAGTCCATGGTAAACCCATGCTCTTATTTAAGTCGGTCAGTAAATTGAGTACCCAGCTTGTGGGGGCAATTAGCTAACACACATTGGAAACTGTTTAATGCAGTGTAGATGTGTAAATAGCTATTGCTTAAAATAATTTGTAAGCCGCTCTGATAGCCTTGTGGCTGAAGAGCGGGGTATAACTAACTAACTAAATAAATAAAAATTAAGTCATTGTTAAGAATTGGATGTAAGTGGAATACAGATAAAATCATCTGTGTGCTGTCAACAAGAGGACATATCAATGCCCCTTTCCCCCTTTCTCCTCACAGAAAACAGAGCACACTCAGTAGACTCTTTTCCACAGAACAGCTGTCAGCAGAGACTTAAGGGCTGCTCCTTGGAGGAACAGAATGGATCTCTTTTTATTACAGGTATGTGTAAATAATATGTGGAAGACATTGATTATTGGGAGGATACAAGATTTTATTCCTATTAGAAATTGAAAACAGATGTTCAAATAGGGACAAATTTTATTGTAAGCCTGTTTGAAATTTGTTACTTGTCAAGCAGTATTTTATATAAGTTTACATTATCTTATATGTATGAATGCTCAATAAAGTTTTCCCTTAGAAGAAACCAGTATTATGCCTGTCAGCAGAGACTTAAGGAAAATAGAGCTGATCAAAAGCCTGTTTTTAAATATTACAACTGTTCAAGAAGGCTGTAGAAGGCACTGGTAGAACTCTAGGAATTGTCTCAAGGACTTGGGTGTTTGTTTTTTGTTTTTGAATGTTGCAGTATTTATGTTGAAACAGATTATATTGTATTGTTAAATGCAATCGACTGCTGAAGATGTAATTTTTTAAATGTAAGTTAAGTGAACACACACAAAATAATGAATTGTTAGGGATTATTTATAGCTTTTGTATTTGTATGGAGGGAGGCATGGATGTCGCATTTGAATGAACTTAACCCACTATTAGTGAACAGTGTTCTATACATGGTCATCTCAGTCTATTTAACATCAAATAAATCAGATCAAGCCAGAGCTCTTCCTAGAAGCCAAAAAAAAACCTAAATTGAGGCTGTTGTACTTTGGTCACATAATGAGGAAACATGTCACCCATTGGAAAAATCAATAATGCTAGGAAAGGTGGAGGAAAAAAGAAAGGAAGGAAGACCACACTCCAGATGGACAGACTGAGTCCAAGAGGCCACAGGCCTGAATCTACAAGATCTAAGTAGGGCAGTAGAAGACAGGGGAGACTTTATTAGATGTGGCAAAAACTGCATCAGAAGAATGCTACAAGAACAAAAATGGGTGACATCACCAGACAACGTCATCCTTCAACTGTTACGGGGATATAGCATGGGTGTGAATAATGGCTTAGCCCATCAATATTGATGGCTTAGCCTGTCAATAAAAAAGGGATACTTTATCCATGCTTGCGCTACATCCCCAGAATGGCTGAATGATGCAGGAGTCTGGTAATATCACCCTTTCTGTTCTTGTAGCATTCTTCTGACATGGTTGGGAATATGGTTTTGTGCCAATTCTCTTTTCAACTGGGGAGCTTTTCAAAACCAGTTTATGACATGGCACAGAAATAAGAAAGGTGAGAGCCCGAACATATGTTACAAAACAATTCTTGTGAAGAAATGCTGTACACCAAGTATGGATGTACACAACCATTTTTTGGGGAGTGGGTGCAAACCACATAGTATTACTTAGTTATAATTATGCATGACTATAATAGTTTCCTGGTTGTTTGATTACCTTCTGTTAGATTTATAAGACTACAGGCAGTAGCAGAAAATCCTGGGAATCTGACAAGCACTAATGTAAAAGAGTGTTTTATTCAACCTCTGCATAAGAACTATCACGAACAACAATCATTTGGAGAGAGGGCTGTTAAAAAAAAAAAAAGAAATGGAGGAAAAGATTGACACACACAGTATAGCAATCTTAAGAATGTATTCAGTATCTTCTGACATCCTTACTCTTATTGTTAACAATTTCATATAATGTGTCAGGAAAAGTTTCTCCACTGGCAGAGCCTCTGTATATAGTACTAGTGGATTCTGCAAGGAGTGACTGAAATAGGGAGAAGAAATAGATAGATATTGTCGATCGGGGTTTGCAGTTAAACACTACAGGTGGAAAACAATATTACACAAGAACTATCTTTTTATTATTATTATTAACAAAGCTGACACTCCAGAAAATGGTCTATCATGATGATGATGATGATTGCATTTCAGGGTTTTCTGTGGGAAAATGCACAAAAACTTATTTTGTGCATAAACAAAGATTTTGAGCAGGAGATAGGGTATTTTATGCAAACCCCACTATTTTCTCCACAATCATGTTTTTTTTTTTTTTGCACAGAACCCTAGGCTGTCATGATCATGATTTCTTCACATAAAAGTTATGAAGTATAAAAAAATAATCAAAATGTATTAAAAACTCAGATTTTGCTGAGTGATTTGTAATTGTTAATTTTTACATGTGAAAATGAAATAAGCCAAGATCTACAACCTTACACTGAAAGGTGGGAGCAGACTACTTCATTTCGAAACAAATGGTAAGACTAGTAGCTCTGTGTTTTTCCTCATCCAGCTTCTACAGGGGTTAAAGATTTACTCTGTTTTTTTAAATGAAGGTTGGCACTCTGTAGATTACGGCTCATTGTATTTGGGGGTGCTCTACTTAGATGCTCATGAAGCCAAATGCATTTTGAATGAAAAAATCTTTCTCAAGACAACTCAGGGCAAATCCCTTATATTCAGTTCTGCTACAACACAACACTCCCCCCTGCCCCTACTTTTTAGACTGACTGATCCATTATCCAGCACTTGGTAAGGGCTTTTCCTCTCAATTGCTCTGCTCATTGTGCTCACCTCCATCTATATTAAGTGTATAGCATGAAGCCATATTATTTGAACAAATGAAAATCCTTATGAGCCCTACATGAATCTCTGAGTGTTTCAGAGGCAGCTCACTGTATCTTTAGCAATGTGGAGCACCTAAAGTAAAAACTGGCTTAATCAGATATCAAGATAAGCAAAATATTAATAGATTTTATTTTGTTTTGTTTTGATTTTCCCAAGTATTTTGAAGACTATTATAAAAAACCACCAATCATTAATTTTTGCCCACTCTTCATACCATGGTTATTAATGAAATGTGATGGTGTATGTAATTATTTATACTCATTCTACTCTTCTGCTTATACTTATGCTTGAATTTTGACTGAATTCTTAAGCAAGCTATTTGCAGGAAAGAGGGTTGTAATTAGGAATTTAGTTGCTGTTCATGGATGAAGGAACTTGTAATAATCACCCCCAACAAAATATATTTAAAAGGCATCTTTCACCAGTCGTGCATTTAGAGATGGGACACAGAAACAATAAAACAGTACTTCATTTTCTCAGAACATAAACAGAAAGTTATTAGCCTTATTAAAATAAAACAGATCTACCAAGGTACTTAAAAACAATTTTATACATGCTGATGTGCAAATTATGGTCAGTTTGGCAGTTTAAGGCTAGAAATGTGTGAAATTCATTACCTGCTTAATGAAGTCTAGCCAAAGAGTTTAGAATTTTTCAAAACTGCAAAACTCATTGTTGTCTTACACAGATCTGTATTTATACTGTATTTCCTGATAGCTGTTGACAGAGAGGGACAGGAAGAGTAGCCATACACCATCATCCCTTGGCCAACAAACTGGTGAGAACCTTCCACCTTTCCAATGCTACTACTCTGGTCTCTAAGGTGAAAGGAGACCAACCAGCCAGGCAACCTCCACTGTGCAAGGACATAGCTGCTGCTGCACATTATTCCTGTTTCTTCCCTCCTCATCTCTTTTTTCCTTGCGCGTCATGTCTTAAATTTTAAGGCCTAGGGCAAAGTAAACGAACACACAAGCACTGAAACAAACCTTAAAATGTGCAAAGGGAAGAGTTCATAAAAAGAGTGTCCTGTGCTTTATTTTTGCATTCTCACCCAGATGTTTTTTCACGAAAGACTATAATCTCGTGATTACAATGGGGCGTGATTCTGCATGCAGTCAATAGCATGAAAAGAGCACTATTGATGATATATTGATGGCTTGTCCCATGAATGAGAAAGAATGTCTTTTTTGTGGCT
Source organism: Gambelia wislizenii (assembly GCA_030847615.1). Classification (NCBI taxonomy): domain Eukaryota; kingdom Metazoa; phylum Chordata; class Lepidosauria; order Squamata; family Crotaphytidae; genus Gambelia; species Gambelia wislizenii. The sequence goes on from JAUMIR010000003.1 coordinate 265,773,469, forward strand.
GGAGCACGGAATAATAACATGAACATGATGACACTGTGTGATAGCAGGGCCCATTTGCACTACCCTGATGTCACAATCTCATGATTTTGCTGCGTCTGATAATGTCCTAAAATATAAATGCAGCAAATGCTGGAAACAATCAAACAAATGTTTTTAGAGCATATCTGGTTACGAGGCTGAATAATGTAGCCCTGCTACCATGCTTCTCCTACTCCTATTATAACATTATTTTCAGCAAAACATCTACAGATTTTTCTAGCCTCTTGGATCTATTTTAAGGTGAAGAATCTCAGGATCACAAAAATTTTACACTATGGACTTTTTCGGATGCATGAAATATACCGCAAGCAGCCTCGTCGCATTGCGAGGCTGCTGTGCTGCAGAGTGTCCGTTTCGTATGACGCTCGCCCCTGGCGGTACTGTTGCGGTACCGCGGGGAGAGTTGAGCGTCATATTTCCTCGATTTTTAAGAATGATCAACTTTCGTTCTTAAAAATTGAGGAAATATGACGCTCAACTCTCCCCGCGGTACCGCAACAGTACCACCAGGGGCGAGTGTCATACGAAACGGACGCTCTGCAGCGCAGCAGCCTTGCAACGCAATGAGGCTGCTTGCGGTATATTTTATGCATCTGAAAAAGTCCTAAGAAGCACTGAAGATAGCATATGGATTCTGTCTATACAGTACTCTCATGTCTGTCACACAGGTTTGTGCTTCTGTTGTACATACAAATGCTGGAAATGACAAGTAGAAGTAAGTAATCACAAGTAGTTAGAGGAATGCTTATGAATTGAAAAGTACTCCAGGGATCCTTCACTATCAAATAAACATAATCTTAATCTCACAATTGACTGGATATACATTACAGAACATTAGTGGTTTCTGTGTACTTGGAATTCATCCAGCTTTAAGCACCTGAAGAAAAAAAGGTCCAGCTGGGGTATCTAATTAATAATCTGTAGTCTCGTTTTAACATTTTCAGAACTTCCGGGTGATTTTAGGATTACACCTTTTCCCTTCATTAATTACTTGCCTGAATTTAAGACTTAAATCTTAAAATTTTGATCTTAAAATGTTACGGAAGAGAGATACTGGATGTTTACTAAAATTACAGTGGGCTATTGGTATCCACTGGGGTTTGGTTGTAAGATCTTCCAGGGATACCAATCTGTTGATGCAGAAGTCCCATTATATATAATCACAAAGTAAAATGATGCCCCTTATATAACATGGCAAAATCAAGGTTTGCTTTTTGGAATTTTATTTTTTGGAATATTTTCAAGTCATGTATGGTGGAATCTGTGGATGCAGAATCCGTGGATACAGAGGGCCGACTTGCCCCTTAAAATGAAAATAAAAGTTTGGAAAGATGATAATACACTACATAAATCTTTCTGATAACCCCATAACTCATTCCCATGTAATCATTGTTCCAGAAGCAAAAGTTTAATGAAATAAACCCCTTTCACATCCTTGGAAGAAGGAGTCTCAACTTCTACAATGAGCAGTGAATACATAATTGAAGTAACTCTCTACTGAAATGCAATTAGTCATAATACGAAATAACTAGCCTATGTCATCTTTACAGCTGACAGCTTACACAGTGGTCAAACACAGTGGTCAAACACAGTGGACACATGTTCTCATATAGGCATTCTGTGATGCTTTAAGCATGCTTAACTGCTATCTGAAAGCATCCTAAGTTCACTTGTTTTCTCTTGGGGCTCAGTTACATGGCAGTTTTTATTGCAATTAGTTTGTGCTTTAGTGCATTTTCATACCATTGCTGCATAGTTTACACGATTTACTGTGAAATTGGTTGATCTGTTTAGTTTTCCGTTTTCTAGTTCACATAGACAAAAGTGGGGGGCATGGCTTCCCAAGCACATCTGGGGGAAGATGCCGGGAAGATGAGAGGGAGGGAGGGAAAGAGAGAGAGAGAGAGAGAGAGAGAGAGAGTGCTGTCACCTTTCCCTCCTCTGATTACCAGAGGGATGCCTGCTAGTTTTCATCCCTTAGCAGGGAGTGCTCCCTCCTCTTCCCAAAACGAGAAGGGTGGGAGGAAGGAGGCAGCCTTTCAGCTCCGAGGAGCCATGCCCCCATCAAGCCCCCCTTCCCCTAACCTACTCTCTCTCCCTCTCTCACACGCACATACACACAAACATGATCACAGCAAGGCAAGGGAGTGAACAGCTGGAGAAACAGATCATTACTCTCTCCTTCCCTCTCTCTCTCATACACACACAGGGGAACAGGCTAATGGGGGATTCTTCATCCGCAACAGCCAAGCAAGCCAGGAGGCAGACAGCTGGGTGATTGGGATGGGGATAGCACTGGCTGATCTTTTCCGTGGCTGGAAACAACAGGGGCTGGATCTTTTCATTTGAGGGTCCTCCATCTCCACCCCTCCGTGGTCAGTCCAACCAATCACAGCTCAGCTCTGCTGTTGTTGTTTTGGAAAGGAAGTAGTGTGGTGGGGTCTCCTTCCTTGGAGGTCTTTAAACAGAGGCTGGATGGCGATCTGTCGGGGATGCTTTGATCGTGATTTCCTGCATGGCAGGGGGTTGGACTGGATGGCCCTCGTGGTCTCTTCCAACTCTGCAATTCTATGATTCTATGATTCTAAAGATTGCTGGTAATTCACACAGACTTTTCCGAAATGGTAGTTCACACAATTGATAGTGCACTAAGTTGCGCTACTTTTCAAAAAAGTCGGGAAAAGTAGTGAAAGCCCTTATTATGCTACTTTTGAGTTTTTTAGCTCCCCCCTTCTGACTGAGGTGATATTGTGGTGCAATATGTGTGAACTATTAGGAATCTTAGTGAATTTTTCATGGACTTATTTTGCCGTGTAAACGGGGCCTTGAATTCCTAGGCTTGGCAGTAATATTGAATCCCACAGTTCACCCACAACCCAGGCATCTTTCTAATTTTAAAATAAAACTTAGCTGTAAATTGAAATAGTTTCCAGTCTTCTAAATCATATTTTCCACACTGGTAACTCTCTGTGCGAGTTAAGAGACTGTTAATGTTCTGAGAAATTCTGCTGTGAAAATCATCATAGGGAGTAGCCCTTCAGCTGTACATAGAGGAAAGGAGAAAAAGAACAATTCCCTTTCCTAATAATATTATACTACCCAGGATATTGAGCTGGCCTAAATATCCTAAAGGCACCAGATCCCTTCTGGTCTTGGAAGCTAAGCAGGGTCAACTCTGATTAGTACTTGGATGGGAGACTGCCAATGAATACCTGATGCTGTAGTCTATATTTCAGAGGAAGGAACTGGCCAAACCACCTCTGAGTATTCCTTGCCCAAGACAACCCTGTGAAATTAATGGTATCACCCTAAGTCGACAGACAACTTGAAGACAAACAGGAATCTAGGAAATGTTTTTCATATAGTTTAGTTTGCTACACACACACCAAAATATCTGTTCAATATATAAGTTTAAAATCTCTAACAATAAACAATTTCTCTGGTCCTTGCTACTTGCAGGAATACTGTCTGGAAAACTACCACCTGATCTCATACCATCATTACAAAACCAGCAGCTATAATAAGCTGTATCTGGTTTTTAGCAAAATAACATTACTTATGTACACAAATTGTACTTAGTACTTAATAACAACTTTTTAGGTATACAACAATTCACATTAAAAAACCACATTCAACACAATTTGGTTTCTTCATACCTACGAGAGCAAAATGATGAAGGACATGCCAGACATGGCACCTGGCACTATTTATCACTCACTGCACTGTAATATTTGCATCATATGACAAATCTCTCTGGGACACTAAAAGAAATTTTGTCCTTTAAAGGACTGCAGTACTGAAATATCCCCTCATTTGTCATATTATTCAGATTTGTGTCTCCTTTTTTCTCCACAGATATTTTTTGATACAGAGAATCAATGTATTTTTGAAGAAAATGTGTTTAGCATGGAACTGAAGCCATCAGTTTAAATTCCTCCATAGTTATTTAACATAGTTTTCAATCTTATCACTTGTAAAATGGCTGTAATAATGCTATGCAATAAACATGAATGGGATGAAAGCTATAGGGGTTATTATAGGGTGAATCACATATATCCATACTTATTAAAATAGTTTGCTAAAAAAAACCAAAAAGCCAATTATCTAGTCTGTACATGGCATAATAGAACATGTGAATTACATGTAATCTATTTCTGCCTTAGAAAACACATTATGTATTATGACTAGTTTGGATTAGGATAAATTGACTGCAAGAAACTAATAAAACCACAAAAGTTTAATACCATCTGCATTTTATTACTTCCTAAATAATGTGGGAAATGGACAAGTTGAGAATTATTCAATGTCAGAATCTGTTCAGTTATTTCTCCTTTCCCTAGCAGCACCATCTAGCTATAAGGAGGTTGCTTAGCTTCCTTCCTGAAATGCAATCAAACAAACACAGAAAGCAGGATCATTCCTAGTCTTTCTGAAGAAAAAAGCTTCAGAAAAAGGTCTGGATCAACTGCAAACTTGTACTGAGATGGACTATAGTAATATTGGAACAATATGATATTATTTTTAAATAATTCATGGTTTTTTTATTTTTATGTATTTCATTTTACTAACATTTTAAAATAAATAAAAGGATGTGGGCCCTTAAAAGCTTAAGGAAATGTTGTTTCCTTATGAAGTGGGGCTTGGGACACCCTTTTCTTCAAGACCACTGAAATCCAGTTATTCCCATGCTGTTGCTAAAACAGTATTCCGGACTCTCAGCTAGCCTTGCATCCAGCCTTATAACAAGACCTTGGACCCAAACAGTGAATAGTGCCATGGGGGAGGAGCTGGCTTTGATGGCCTACATGGCAGAGAGGCCAGGGTTAATGGTGTCTGGTGCAAAAAAATCAATACACAATGCATGGGACCAGCAGGGTAGGAGAATTTTTAAGGCCTTACTACACCCCTTTGCAGCCTCTTGTTCTCAGTCTTGAAGAGCTTGGTCACACTCTCTGAGCAATAGAAGTTATCCAGATTCAGACACTCTGGAGCAGGGACTGCAGGAACGATGATGGAGATCAGTGCACAGCATGGGATTGGGTTTGCTCATGGGGGACTGGGTGAGAGGTAGAGCAGAGAGCTGGATTGGGGGTAAACTGTGGGATTTAATAATTAGGCTCCATGTTTCTTTGGGGTTTCAATTACCTTGGTTGGAGATAGTGAGTCTGGGGGTTACAGGGTCTTGGTGGAGTGGTATGGTTACTGTGGGCCTCTTGTGTTGCTGGGTAGGCAGTCTGCATTCTTAGGCCCTTTGGGCTTGTGGTGAGGCCTGGGAGTTGGGCTTCAGTTGGCCTTTTGGGGAGTTGGGATGGTTTTGTGGAGCCCCCCTTTGGGTGGCTGACTAGGTCCATGGGCTGTTCTCTACTAAGTGCAGCATTTTCTTGTTGGGACTAGGATTGGCACCTTTTTCAGTACAGGCCTTCAGGCCTTTATCTGGGCCTCTTTTGGCTATGCTGGAGGGACAACTAGGCCTCTATTTGCCATACACATGACTGGCAGGCAAGGCCACATTATGTGTAGGCCTCATTATGTGTAGGTGACATGGGTTGTGTAGTTCTCACTGGGCCACATGAGTTTTATAGTGGTTGGGTGACCTCAGCAGGCCATGGGGTTGCACAGACCTCATTAGGCCTCGTGGTTATAATAGGACTTATTAGGCCACATGGATTACATAGCAGTGGTGTGGGCCTCACTAGGCCATGGAGTTTAATAGCCATTAGGATTCATGGTTATAACAGGCCTTATTTCCCCCTTCTGTGGCTGTATCAGTGCTTGACTTTAAAAGGGTTTGAGTTTTGGACTAGGACTTAAGTCTTCTGCCTGTTTCCTGGCTATGTCCTCTAAACAGGGTGGTAGGGTATTCAGGGAGAAGGGCCCAGCCCAGAAGCCCCCAGCTAAGCACTCACCTCTGGATCTTCCTATTTCCTCTCATGAGAAGGGTGAAAGTGGATGGCCATTCTGGCCAAATTAGAGGAGCTAGAAAGGATCCAGACTGTCCCAAACATCCAGTAGTTGAGGTTTCCAAGGAAAATAAAGAGAGCAGTAAAGCAACTTTAATAAGATGGTCTTGTCTTGTTTAGATGCTCTGTAAACATGTCTTTGGGGTGAAGACACCCCTGTGGCTGTGGAAGGTGAAGATTATATGGTTCTGTGGCTGGCGGGTGGGGAAGGTGGTGTCTCTGAGCCCACAGTGGCAGATGAGCTGCATGACATGCCTACAGACTCCACAGGCACACGTGCTAGTTCTGACGCAGGTGTCCTGGGTTAGCCTTGGGGAGTCTGGAGCATGCCAAGGGGGAAGTTACAGGGTGGTACGGATAATGCAGGTGGGAGCTTGGGGTGGTAGGCTTCCCAGCCAGCAAGGATATAGTTTTGGCCATCCACAAACCCACCCTTATTTTTACCAGCAGTTGCTCAATCAGGCATGAGGAATATGCAGCAGCCCTCCAGTAGCATGCAAACCCACTATCAGGCATCATATATGCAGCAGTGGCCTTTTAGGGATATCGGGAATATGTAGCAGCCCACTTGTAATGGTTATAGTGGGACAGCTTATGGGGCCACCCCTTTGGGGATCAAATGCTTTCCATGCCACTAGGGATAAAATACTACATGGTAAGTACATAGATGTCTTCATCTTATTGTATAAAGAATTAGAGAAGAAAGATAAGGATGAATTAGATGAGAAGGAGAAGTTGCATAGGTGCAAGATAGATAGGACCTCATCTATGCTGGGGTTATTGTTACGGCACAGACCTGGAGGGCCTTCCCCATGCTCTAGTACATAGGTATATGTAAGGCTTAAGTGGACTTTGTTGGGCCAGCCTGATTGCTTTATAATTATGCCTTCCATATGAGGGTTGCTATCAATTTCACCTTCAGATGGGACCAGATGCAGCCACAGTTCTGGATGCAGATTATGCCACCTGTGCGACCAACTCCTGGGGAGAGGTCACACAGTGGTCATATTATTCAGAAGTCTTCATCTGGTTTGAGCTCCAGAACAATCCAGTTCCAAGTCCCCAACATAGGTTGTTGTGCTGGAACTTTGGGGTTCAGGGTGTGTGGGCAAGATGGCCTTGTAGATTTTGACACTAGTGTTCTGTTTGTGGGAGATCACATTCCTTTCTGAATTGACTGAGAGGCAAAGGAGCAGGCAGTCAGGTAAATGAGGATCAGTTGGTATCGCTCCACCTGCAAAGAGGACCAGTCTAATTAAGTTGGACAGGTTGGAGTTTCTTTTACAGTATTAGCCTAAGGTCATTGCTCAGTGATGGATTTTTTTTTTACTTGGACTGGTCCCTTCCTATGGGATGTTCAATGCCATGTGCTGCATTTGAAAAGTTCAACACTTTCCTTGAATGGCCCCTTAAGGTTAGGTCTGGGCTAAAAGGGCTTGTCCATTATCTTGACGATTTTTTGTTTTTTGGCCAGTCAGGAGAGTGTGCCTTTTTTTTAGGAAAGAGTTTTATTCCCTAACAGCTGAATTGGGTGTGTCCCTAGCACAGGAGAAGACAGAGAGGCCTAGTAACTGCTTAGTCGTCCTGTGTATTGAGATTGATATCATTGAGCAGTGTTGCAGGCTGCCTCCTATGAGACATAGCGATTTGAGACTTGGGTGTAGATGTTATGGGATGCAGGCTAAAGTCAAAGAGTTCCAAGAACTCATTGGGAATTTGAACTTTATTTGCAGGGCTGTAGTGCCTGGTAGAGCTTTCTTAAGAAGGCTGTATGATGCTGTCTCTGGGGTTCTTAAACCCCATCACAGGATTAGAACTACTCAGGGTATTAGTGAGGATTTAGGTGTATGCCAAGATTTTCTTATCTCATTCAATGTGATTTCATTTTTGAGAAATTAGTTGAAGATTATGGATGCCTTAAAGTTGTCCTTGGATGGTACAGGCTCCATTGGGATTGGAGTATTTTTCTGTGGGTACTGTTTAGCCCAAGTATGGCCAGAGGAGTGGTTTTCAGCAGGTTTGTTGTCTGACTTAACTTTCTTGGAATTTTTCCTGATTGCAGCAGGAATTGGCTAACTCCTCAGCCACTTCTGGTCATTAATTTGCTGTCCTCCAAGTCCCCACATGGGTCATGCATTTAGTTTGGGCCTTTACACTGCAGTGCCTTCACCACAATATTTTGTTTCTGGTGTTCCATGTGGCGGAAGTGGACAATGGGATTGCCAATGCTCTCTTCAGCAAACAGATGGAACACTTCAGATAACTGGCTCTGGATTGAGAAGTCTGTTTGGACCCAATGCCTGCAGTCCTATGGAGTCTTGGAGGGGTGAGATTGTCAAAGCCATCAGACTCTCCTTAGCTCCCAATACCAGGAACAGTTACAAAAAGGCTGGTAAGGAGATTGAACACATGGCCCATACTGGCATCCAACATTTTAAATTATTGTGCTTAATTGAGGGGAAGGGGATTGGCTCCCCAGTTCATCACAGCTAGGTTTTAGCATTGGCCTTTGCTTTCAAGGGTCCAAGGACAACACAGGCAATTTATAAGTTTGCCTGGCTCTGGAGGGATGATTCTGGGAGTGGGGTAGGGTGGCTGATAGGCAGGAGCCATTATCACCTGAGTATGGGCAGATATTTGTTTGTCAGGTTTCATGCTGCAGCTTTGACTGCATTTTTGGAGGTCTTGTGTGTTAGTGAATTGTTGGTTTCCTCAAAGTGGGGCATTTCAGGCAGAACTTTGAGATTTAGAGATTTAACCTTGTCAGAGCATCAAGCAGTGATTCAAATCCGGACTTCTAAAACAAACCAGAAGGGAGAAGGGGCAGTCACACTGGAGTGGTGGGTTGATCATGTTGTATGCCTTGTGCATGATTTGCAGAATTATAGATGTGGCACCGAAACCAGACCAGGGTTGTTATTTTGTCATGCTGACTTTTGTCCCTTACTAAAGTATCAATTTTGGACTGTCACCTCTCAGGCCTTGCAGTGTTTCGGCCTGCAAGGGGTTAAGTTTGGCACCCATTCATTTAGGATTGGGTCTACCTCTACAGCTTTTGTCATGGGCCTGTGCCCTCCATCTATCCAGCATATTGGGCATTAGAGGCCCTCAGCATTGAAGAGCTATATGTGTCCTTTCTAGTTTTAGTCATGTTGCTGTTTACTAATTTTTTTTCTAGATTCCAGATCTTGTCTAGAGAGGTGGCAGGTCCTGATCTGCGGCCACTGATTGGTATACTGGGCTGACACCAGGCCCAGAATTGCCAAACACAGTCCACTTTGAGTGCATGTACCTTAGCCTGAGGACCAGGGATACTTTGGGGATTCTGCTAGTATACTGACCACCCCGTTGTCTAGCAGTCTCCCTAACCGAGCTGACACAGCTGTTCTCAGAGTTGCTGTTGGAGTCGCCCAGACTTTTAGTTCTGGGCAACTTCAACATTCCACTCGAGACCAGCTTGACAGATCTGACTGGTGCAGCTTGGGTTTTCATGGAAACCATGACAAACATGGGCCTATCCCAATTGGTCATCGGGCCCACACATTGTGCGGGTCATACCCTCGATACAGTCTTCAGTACAAAACAGGAACCTCCATGGGCGGTGGTTATTAAAACCACCGCATTGTCATGGATGGATCATCTCCTGGTCAAGACTGAACTAAGAGTCTCTTCCTGCCCCACTGGGGTTGGTGGACCCATTAGAATGGTCCATCCCCAAAGGCTAATGAAACCAATAGGATTCCAGAAAGCCTTGGAGGGGTTAATGGCTGGTAATGCCGGTGACCCTGTCGAAGCTTTGGTTAATACTTGGAACACCGATCTTACCAAGGCTATCGACCCGATCGCTCCCAAGCGTCCTTTCCAATGCATTCCTAACCGTAAGGCATGGTATACTTCAGAGCTTAGGAAAATGAAGTAGGTTGGACAACGACTAGAGCGCAACTGGTGGAAAACTCGACTCTTATCATACAGGACTTGTCATAGGAACCTTCTTCGGTCCTATCGAGAGGCAATACGTGCAGCGCAGAGATCCTTCTCCTCTGCACATATTGCATCTGCAGAGTCCCGTCCAGCAGAGCTGTTTAGGGTGGTAAGGGAGATGACGCAGGTTATACCTGCGCAGAACCCATTGCTTAACCCAACAACGACCTGCTGTGACGCATTTAACAACTTCTTTGTAGATAAAATCTCTCGGATAAGAGCCAACTTAGATGCCAATATTTTGACAGAAACAGAAACAATTGACGAGGTGTCCAGCAACTCCGTTGATGTAAGTTTACTGGATCACGTACAGAGGACATGGACAAGCTACTTGGTAGAGTGAAGAAGACGACCTGCCCTCTTGATTCTTGCCGTTCATGGCTGGCCATCCGGGGTGTGTGTGCCTTGATGGTGTTCCTTAAGGACATCATCAATGCATCTCTCAGGGAAGGGTGTGTTCCATCCTGAAAAAACCTTCCCTGGACCCCCTGGACATGAACAACTATAGGCCGATTTCTATGTTACCATTCTTGAGCAAAGTGATCAAGAGGGCTGTTGCTCTTCAACTCCAGGTGGTCTTGGATGAAACTGATTATCTAGACCCATGTCAAACTGGCTTCAGGATGGGATTTGGAGTTGAGACTGCCATGGTTGCCTTGACTGATGATCTGCATCTAAGCATCGACAGGGGTAACGTGTCCCTGTTGGTGCTTCTAGACCTCTCAGTGGCTTTTAATATGATAGATCATAGCATCCTCTTGGATTGCCTAAGCGGGTTAGGAATCAGAGGCACTGCGCTCCAGTGGTTCCGGTCCTTCCTCTCAGGCAGGTCCCAGAGGGTGCTGCTCGGGGACAGCTGCTCCAGCAGAAAGGAGCTTACTTGTGGCATTCTGCAGGGCACCATCCTGTCCCCGATGTTGTTTAACGTCTATATGAAGCTGCTGGGTGAGATTGTTCAGAGTTATGGGGCTGGGTCTTATCAGTATGCTGATGACACCCAGATATATTTCTCCTTGTCCCGATCATCGGCCTCGAATTCCGATGGTGCCTCTCCTCTTAATGACTGTTTTAAAGCAGTAATGGGCTGGATGAGGAAAAACAGATTGAGATTAAATCTGGACAAAACGGAGGTGCTCATGGTAGCAGCCCCGAAACCAGGAGTTGGGTTGCAACCGCCAGTCCTGGATGGGTCACGTTCCCCGTAAAGGACTGTGTTCGCAGTCTGGGGGTGCTCCTTGATTCATCACTTCAGATGACGAGTCAGGTGAATGCGGTGGTCAGGAGCGCCTGTTATCAGCTTTGGCTGATACGCCAGCTGTGCCCTTTCCTGGAAGTAAGGGACCTCGAGACTGTGGTGCACGCGCTGGTAACCTCTTGTCTAGATTTCTGCAATGTGCTCTACATGGAGCTACCCTCGTGCTTGGTCTGGAAACTTCAGTTGGTACAAAATATGGCAGCCAGAGTGGTCTCGGGAACATCTCAAAGAGACCATATTACTCCAGTATTGAAATCTCTCCACTGGCTGCCTATCAGTTTCCAGGCCCAGTATAAGGTGTTGGTTATTACCTTTAAAGCCCTAAATGGCTTGGGTCCAACTTATCTTTGGAACCACCTCCTCCCATACAATCCTCCCCATGCACTCCAGTCCTCTGGGAGGAATTTGCTTCAGCCACAAAAATCTAGGCTGTCTGCAATCTCCCAGAGGGCCTTTTTGGTAATCGCCCCCAATGTATGGAATGGCCTGCCGAACGAGATCTGTCAGATGATCAGCTTAAGTAGCTTTTAAAAAGCACTAAAGATGGATCTTTTTTGGCAGGCCTTTCCTGATTAGATCCCGGCCTCAGGAGCTGCGTCTCCTGGCCTTTTAAAATCTTGTGTATATTTGTTTTTAATGTGATTTTAGTTAGATGGTTTTAATTTTATATTGTTTAATATCTTTTTATGGGGGAGGGCGGTGCTTTTAGTCATTATTACAATGTTTTAATTGTTGGAAGCCGTCCCAATTGTTTTTAGCAGAGGAGCGGGGTATAAATAATAATAATAATAATAATAATAATAATTAATATGGGGCTCAACTGATGTTGAGTGAGTCTGCCACAATGGAGTGCCTCAGGAGAAGAGACATTCATTGGAACAGTGTGTTGCCTCTTTTATTTGAGGAGTGTATTGGGCCTCCTCTGCATGTTTTAGTCATTTACCTCAATGGGAATGACTTGGGCTTGTTGGAGGGCAAGGTCCTCATTCTACAGACTCTGCATGATCTCCATGCCATTAGCTGTCCAGGTGAAACCCTTGTATGGTCTGCTATTTTGCTGGAGCAAATTTGGCAGGGTTAAGGGGATCCCCAATGCCTTGACCTAGCCCACAGAAGGGTAAATAGTGAGATCCAGAAGTAATTATATAGGGAGCTGGGCTGCTTCCTTCCACATCCCACTATAGTATTTCGATGACCAAAGCTCTATAGGGCTGATGGCTACATTCATCTAAAGTGAGTAATATGTTGTTCCTGGGGGACCTGCAATAGAGGGTGAGGGCCTTATTAGCCAGCCTGGGGGGGAAGGGACTAAGCAGATTCTTATTCCTTGTCCATGCCAGGTAGCTTAGGGAGATAAAGTAAAAGTTTTGGTATACAACATGACACCCTTTGATGAAGGGCAGAGCTCTACTCTACCACTTTAGGTCTTAGGAGTCTAACCTTGAGATTGGTAAGGAGTCTAACCTTGAGATTGACCTGGGGGTTTTGATCTCACTTTAAGTCCTAGGACTTGTGGGGGATGACTCAGGTCTACCTTCTAGTTAGTAGTTAGCTGGGGAGCAACCCAGTTATTATATTGTCCCCAGGGCTCAGGTGTTCCCAAGGGAAGTCTGAGGAGGTGGTCAAGGAATGACACCTGGCCTCAGCTGATTCCACATTAAGTTGCTCCCCCGCTTGCTCCTTTCAGGTTCAACCCAGGTTTTAAGTCAAAGAAAGTGGCCCTTGTTTCAACCTAAGTCTCTCTGTCTGGTTTAATTATTCCATGGTTGGTCATCAATGAGTCTAAAAGTAAGCTGTCCTTGGCTTTTACTTTTTGCAGCTTACCCTAGATTCTTGTGTTTGGCTTGTATAGTCTTCTGGATGGTGTCCAGTTAGGGCATGTCACAGTAGCAACAACGAAGAAGACATATTTAAACCATTTAAATCTGAAGGAAATGTTAACAATTTTCAAGAAGTCTTCAATAAGTCTTAAGCATCAAGGTTGCTCCAAGGAATAGAAATAAATTTCTTATTGTTATAACAAGCAAATGTTGGGTCAGCTCCTTGGAATTGTACATACACATTTAAATGAAACATAATACACTGAAGTTTTTTAAACATGAATCTAGTAACAAAGTGTTGCACAGATTGTGCAACACAAACTTTTGATTATAATCAGGAGCATAATACATTTGATTACAAAATTAATATGGAATATATGTACAGGTCAATCCTGTATACACAGATTCATTATTCATGGTTTCACTTATCCCTGTCTGGAAAAATATGTTCTCTCTAGGCATTTCTAGGTCCTCCAGAATGATTATATGGTCAATGTCCAGTGTTTGTTTCTTTGAAAATAACAGGGCTCCCTATTATCCATGGTTTCAGGTATCCACAGGGGGCCTTGAAACACATCCCCCACAGATATGGGGGTCAACCTGTATATATGTTCCATACTGTTACTGCAAGGGCAAGTTCATTTTTTTTTTGTAATACAGAATTTTCTGCTTCATAAAATGTTCCCATTTACAAAATTCTATCTACATATCATTGCCTCATGAAGCATTATTTCTTAATCAAGCTCATCACTTGATAGGAAGAAGACTAGAATGGGATAAGAAAGAACCATCTGAAGATAATGGATCTGTGACAATGGTATCATTATCAGTAACAACGTGGTAATATAATTTATCAGAAACCAGCCACTTTTAAAATCTATCATACTCATTTTGCTGAGAGTATTTAATTTCTATACCAATAAAAACATGCTGAAGATAATTCTCTAATGTGGAAAAACTTTATTCCTGAGCTCAGATATATGATGGCTGGCTCAAGCTTCCTTCTTTGCACAGTGAAAATGTGTTTTAGATGAGCTGAAGAAATTTGGTACCCATGGTCTAGGGTTGAGGCTTAAAGCACGTTCCATGCCACTGAGTCTTGCCCAGAGCACCTCAGCTTTAGTGGAGGCAATATACCCAGGAGGTACGTAAACAGTGGTTCTGTTCTTTTCAAACAGTGAATCCACACTGGTTTTATATAGCTCCCAGGCTTTATGGGAGCTATATAAGGTACTAAACCTTATCCCCCAAAAGAGGATCAGCACCACTGACAGCTCCAATATAAACTAGAGCAACCCCCCACAAAACCCACCAAGGATTCACTGCACTGAAACAATGGATCCACAAGCCACCTATGAAATGTACTACGGGATAAATTAGTCCCATGCCAGATTTTCACACCAAGGAAATATGATGGGCTTCTGAAAGACATGAAAAGACCATTTGTCCAGCACATTGAATGAGAATGTCTGCTTCAGAAATGTCTGCAGTTAGGATTTCAAGTTGGTATGTACAGACAATTTACAAAGATTAAAATGACTTTTCTTATGCAATATTATGTATGTTTTATCATAAAATTATATGTTGTCTTTTTTATTTTATGTTTTTTATATAGCACCTGAAGGCCATAAACATAAATATGGGTAGAAATGTATTACCCTTTCTCTATAATAAAGCAGCCATCTATTGAGCACTTTAAGGTATGTCTCCAGTTTTTCCTATGGATTTCATTGGGTGCTCTCTGGTTTTTGTCTGTTTGGTCTTTTTATGCCTTTTCAGAAGTCTCGTATTCTGGTAAAAGCTTATTTCTTTAGTGATCTTGCAATTAATAAGCCAACAATATTTGTCTACCTGGTGGCACAAATGTGACATAATAAGTGTATTCACTAATAGGGACAGGGAAATTGAAGAAATATACCCCCATTAATGAACCACCTATCTTTATTATTTCTCTTAAATTTATATTCCAAATAAACAGCTTAATTTTGATTTAACTCTGTTTTTTTACTCCTGAGGCAGCAAGCTAAGAGCAGGATTTCACAGGAGCTGAAAGCCTTTCTCTTGATCACTTCTTGGTGATACTGAGTTTTAAACAAACACTGCCTTCTATACTGGGCTGGTAGTGGCTTTCTTAGTGAGACCTTTATTTGATACAGCTCTAGTTGCATCTAGTTGTGTGCACGTAGTTGTATCCATTTTCTCTTGGAAGTAGTGCTGTGTGGACATGCATTCAGATGCCTATCTGAATAAAAATTGCCCGAACTGAATTAAGTCCTGTGGGGCATGCATCTGAATGCACTTTGCCCAACATCATTCTGTCATAGGTGAAACACTGACCTGGTTCGTTTGGCAAGTGCTGGGCTTTCCATTATCGCCTGACAGCTGCCTCCTTGAGAACAAGTTTACATCATTTGGGGCCATGCTTTTCACAGTGGTTTAATGCTTTCCACAGGAGCTACATGATTCATTCAAACTGTACCCTTGTTTTGGCTCAGCAAAAGCCCAAAGTAAATTTTCATGGAATCAAGATTCTCAATGAATATATCTATTTTACACTTCCTGGGGGCTCATTCCAAGACAAAATGCACCTTGGCTTGGAAATCAACATGTAGTACATTTTGGGGAAAATAAAATGCAGACTTAAAAAGAAAGGGAAAAAAGCACTCAAAAATACCTGATAATGATCAATAAGTATATAGTCAATTAGGGAAATTCATATCAGTATGCATCTGTAAGGGAAAATGTGTAAAAAACTATGTATGAATTTGGCAAAGCATGGGAAGAAAAAACAAAACTTGCAAACTGATATAAACAAAGGCTGAGACAAGAATGCAGGTGGTATTATGAGAAACACAACCAAATTGAGACTGAGAATTTTTTCACAATCCTACCCAATGTCAACCTAGGCTTAGTGGGAGATGTTTGACTTTGGCTGGCTGTATATTAAATACAATCAGAACAACATTAAACATTCTTGAACTTCCTGCTCCCTGTGCTTTTTCACTCAGAAAAACATCTTCACTCAGATAGAATCACCCCCTTTCTTATGACATAGAGATACTACAGATGGATCAGATATACACTAATGTGAAGTTGAAGGCTTTCACAGACAGCATCTATAGGTTAATTGTGGGTTTTTTTCTGGGCTGTGAGGCCGTGTTCTGGAAGAGTTTATTCCTGACATTTCACCTGCATCTGTTGCTAGCATCTTCAGAGAATGGTTGGGTAGGGGTGTGTGAGGTTTATATACTGTGAGTCCCTGTTGAAGAGGATTAGCATGTAAATTTGTGTATTCAGTTGCAGGATGTTCAGTTCTTAGGGTGGGAGGATATGAGAGGGGGATTAGTGTCTATTTAGCTCATGGTCCATTGTCTGCTGGGAAGCCCCCTGTCCCTGGGTGAAGTTATTTACATGTGTTGAGTTTTTATTTTGGTGTTTTTCAGGACTGGTAGCCAAACTTTGTTTACTTTTAGGGTTTCTTCTTTCCTGTTGAAATTGTCCAGGTGTTTATAGATTTCAATAGCTTCTCTATGCATTCTGATCTGATATATGTTAGCCTGGTCCAGAATTTCAGTGTTTTCAAATAGTATTTTGCTTCTACTGAAGATATAAAGGACTTTAATAATAACTGAGAATAACAACAAGAAGTGGGAAAGATTTGAGAAGAAAACTGGAAGTTTAGGAACACTTCTGAAGGAGAAGGAAAGGAGGAAGCTTTGGAGGAGGAGGGAAGATAACATTTGACAAAATTTAACATTCTATATTCTGCAGCCACTAATTAACTGATAGTAGAGAAAATGGTGAACCTCTAAAAGCTTTGCTACACAACTACAGATGTCAGTATTGGCCAACCAGTGACATTTTGGCACAAGTAATTTACAACTGCTAGTAATTGGTATAATTGGTAAAATGGTGTTTACAAGGAAAGACTGTAGAATTCTGGGCATTGTACCTTCATCTGGGATTGTTCCCTCAAGAAGTCAGAAAATCCAAACAAAAATTAGTTTCTCACAACATGAGAAAAGGACAGAGAAGAGGTTGCAGATATGGTTGATCACTCCCCAAATTCTATACTGGATAGATCAATAGATTTTAAAAGAAATTCCTGTGGTTTTAACAAAGATATATCTTCTATCTAGTAGACGGGCATGGCCCAGGAAGGAGAGAAGACTAGCGGAGGTGAACAACTGCCTACACAGATGATGCAGCTGGGAACAATTTGGCTTCCTGGACCATGGGATGTGGTTTCAGGGAGGTGGACCATGACAAGGGATAGTTTGCACCTCACAGCAGTTGGGAGGAATGGTTTTGCTAAGCGTCTGAAAGATCTGATCTGGAGGGCTTTAAACTGAGTTGTGTGTGGGAAGGAGATTGTATTCATGAGGATGTTAAGAATGTGTACACTTTGAACAGATCCATGACTTAAATTCTGGGAGCCAGGATGTTGTTGTGGGGGCCTACTACAGGCCTCCAAGCCAAACCGAGGACTTGGATGATGCCTTCCTGGAACAGATGACTGCACATTCAGAAAGGAGAGATGTAGTAGTAATGGGGGATTTCAACTATCCTGATATTTTTTGGAAGTCCAGCTCTGCCAAGAATCTAAGGTCCAAAAAATTCCTCACTTGCCTTGCAGACAATTTCATTGTCCAGAAGGTGCAAGAGGCATCAAGGAAATCAGCTATTTTAGATCTGATCCTAACCAATGAGGATGACTTGGTTAATGATGTGGAAGTGGCGGGATCCTTAGGGGTGTGTGAAGGGGGTAGGGCCACTGCACGGAGAAGATGGTAAAAGGCTAACAGGGGACAGAGAAAAGGCAGAACTACTTAACACCTTCTTTGTTTCAGTCTCCTTCCAATGGGGGAACAGTGCTCAACCTGTGGAAAATGGAGAAGATGATGCAGTAGGGGAAATACAGCACAGAATTGGTAAAGAAGTAGTTCAGGAATACCTGGCCAGTATAAATGAGTTCAAGTCTCTAGGGCCAAATGAACTTCATCCAAGGGTATTAAAAGAACTAGCAAAAGTAATCTCAGAACCACTGGCAATAATCTTTGAGAATTCCTGGATAACAGGAGAGCTCCCAGCAGACTAGAGGAGGGCAAATGTTGTCCCCATCTTTAAAAAGGGAAAAAGAAGAAGAAGACCCCAATAATTATCACCCAGTCAGCCTGAGATCAATACTAGGAAAGATTCTAGAGCAGATCATTAAACAGATAGTCTGTAAGCACTTCAGAAGGAATGCCGTGATCACAAAAAGTCAACATGGATTTCTCAAAAACAAGTCATGTCAGACTAATCTTATCTCTTTTTTTGATAGAGTTACAAACTCGATAGATGAACGGAATGCTGTGGATATAGCATATCTTGATTTCAGTAAGGCTTTTGGTAACATTCCCCATGATATTCTTGCAAAATGTAAGTAACCTGTGGGCTAGACAATGCAACTGTTAGGTGGATTTGTAATTAGTTGACTGACCAAACCCAAAAGGTAGTCACCAATGGCTCCTCTTCATCCTGGAGAGAAGTGACTAACTAGTGGGGTGCCACAGGGTTCTATTCTGGGCCCAATGATATTCAATGTCTTTATCAATTACTTGGATGAAGGAACAGAGGGTATGCTTACCAAGTTTGCAGATGACACCAAATTAGGAGGAGTATCTAATACCCCAGAGGACAGGATCACAATCCAAAATTACCTGAACAGAGTAGAAAGCTGGGCCAAAACTAACAAAATGAATTTCAACAGGGAGAAATGTAGGATACGACACCTGGCTTGATGGCAGTTACATGTGAAAGGGATCTAGGAATCTTAGTGGACCACTAGATGAACATGAGTCAGCAGTGTGGTGCAGCAGCAAAAAAAGCCAATGCGATTCTAGGCTGCATTAATAGGAGTATAGTGTCTAGATCAAGAGAAGTAATAGTGCTACTGTATTCTGCTTTGGTCAGACCTCAGCTGGAATACTGTGTCCAGTTCTGGGCAACACAATTCAGCAAGGATATTGAGAAGTTACTTATTTTGTATCTAATTTGTCCCAGACTGTTGGTTTTTGTTTGTGCCAGACACAGCTGACCTGATGTAAAAGTGGCTTTTAAGCAAAGCATTTTTCAGTCCATAGGGCTACACATAGATCTGTAGGAAAATGAGATTCAAGTTTACATTGCTCTTTTCATCGTATGAGATTAATTGTTGAGCTGTCAAAAATTGAACACAGCACTTTGAAGACAAACATTATAATTACTTGAATCCATTATTTCACATATTTGATCTGCCCCAGACTGTTGAATCTCACTGTGTCAGCCACGGCTGTTCCGGCTTACCAAAAAATGATTTGAAGTTAATCATTTTTTCAGTCTGGAAGGTCACAAATAGATCTCTAGGAATATGCCTGACCTTGCAAAAAGAAGAACATCATTAATAGTGGTAGTGTACTTTAGAAACTACCTTAGAAACAATTAGCTTGCAAGATTCATCTCATTGATTGGAATTAGATTCTTGGTATAAAATGTATGTATATTATATATATGGAAATTATTCAATGTGATGAAAATTTGCACACTGTTTATCTATTGTTTGTATGAGAAAGCCTTATACATTCAAACCTATGTGAGATTTGGAATGTGTTAATATTGCAATGGGAAGGTATTATTATGGAGTACAATTTGAAAATGACACTGTAACACAAATATGACTATTGGGATACACAGTTACCAAACTGAGGATTCATTTTTACTGTAAACCAGATATTCATTAAACACATTGTGAATTTTTGAAATAAATTTGTTGGCAGATAAGTCTGAACAGAGTGAGGTCAGGTGTAATTTAATTTCCTTGATGCCCAATGTAAATTCTGCAATAACCATGAAGCCTTCCACCTGGTTGGATATGAGATTTCTTGAAGATGAAGAAACAGGATATCCAGAGAAGCCAATAGAACTTACTTGGCACTAGGAAAATACTATATATCCACTAATTTCAAAGGTGAGCAGAGTGAATCCAACTGCTGATGTGATTGACTAACCTGGAGGATGAGACAGAAGTATTGAAGCTGCACACAGAAGTGAATTATGAACAAGTGATGACTGGCATGCCCACCAAGACAAAATAATGTCCAGACTACAGAGGAGCCCTTGAGATAAATTCAGGTCTGATGATGTGACCAAGAAAACTCCAGTGATTGAATCTGATGTCTGTGATATGCATTGTTTAAAATCTTCAAAGGATCATATCTCAATATATAATGACCAGGAGGAAAGTAAGTTTCAATAAATGGGTCTTTTGGTGTTCCTGGGAAACAATCAAAACAGCACTCAGCCTTTTTCTGTGTTCAGGAATGTTATAAAAGTATTATTTTAGATGAGCTAGATCTATCTTCAGTCTCTCTGCTTGCAGGTTTCCTCTGTGCCCCCCCCCCACCGCCTCAACATGTGCAAATGGCAATGACTATACTTGGACATCTCACTTTCAAACAAATGTGGCTGTATGGATTTGACTACTCTGCTATCGCACCAGTCCTCTAAAGCAGGTAGGAAAGTAACTCTGAATAATAAAATCACAGAATCTTAAGAGCTGGAAGGGGCTAAAAGGGCCATCAAGACCATCCTCTTGCAATGCAGGAATCCCCAACTAAGGCACTCCTGAAAGATGATGATCCAACTTGTGTTTAAAAACCTCCAAAGAAGCAGGGTCCACCATCCTCAGAGGCTATCTATTCCACAGTCAAACAGTTCTTACAGTAAAGAAGTTCTTCCTAATTAGGTGAACTCTCTCTCTCTTTTTGTAATTTGAATCCATTGGTTTGTGATTTTGTTTCTGGAGCAGCAGAAAACTTCTGTGAATGGAACAGAGATTGCCTTGTATAACCAGTTTCAATGAGAGTGATTGCATCTGCACAGCTGGCTCTCCTGGCTATATTATTCCACAGGTTATTGGACTCTAACTCCCATCAGCCCCAGAAAGCATAGCCAATGATGATGGATGATCAAAATTGCTAACAAGTTCCCAACCCCTGAAAAGTCAAGTAAAAGGAAAAAGAAGTAAAAAGAAGTAAAATGAAACACCATGATCAAACTGTGGTCTTAGATTTCAGTGTTATATCCATCATCAGAGTTTTGCTCCATCACAGAATCGGAAGGGAGCTCAGCCTGACAAGACTCTGCATTTCCTCTATGGACACAGGTTCCTAACCATTTAGGCAGTTGCTTGATTGTCCAATTACATTTTTATTGTCAAAATATGGCATGGAAGAGGGTGGTGGAAGGTAATAAAAAAGACATTAAAGTTTGCAGTAAAGACATTAGAGAATGTGAACACAGAACCCATTCCCAATATCACTATGCATAGTTATTGGCACAGGAGAACTGTCTTGGGAAAAGAAGAATATTATATAGAGATGAAACTCTCAAGAACTTGCTATTTTCTCCTAAACAATTGTGTCATACAGTAGGTCCCGTCTATATGAGGGGAAAAAACACAATCCCCTCTGAAGAAACAGCAATTTGCAGCAGCTGCAACCTTTCTTAATGGTCAAAAGAGTCTCCCTAAACTTTGCATGCCCCTCACCAAGATGGCAGCCATGAGTGATTACTCGCCATTTAAAATCTGCCTCTGCCTATTTTTTTTTTAAAAACCTTTTCACCATGGTGTGCACGTGCAATACTTCATATTTACAAAAGAAAAAATAAGAAAAGAAAGAGATTATTTATTTTGTTTATATGCCACAGGCACTTCAATAACAAATTCATAACTGATGTTCAGTTGTCATCATCTTTTTGGATCTGACTTAATCACATCTACATAGTTGGCACAGTAATAAATATATACATGTTTTAAAAATATATATTTGATATTGGATAATAAGTCACATTAATCATATATACCTAATTAATTGGCATACTAATACATGCTAAGCAGGGTTGGTTATGGTTTATTTTTATATGGGAGACTGTATGAATCACGACATAATTCTTCACTATATATTACATTGCATTTTACTATCTTATCATTACTTTGTGGATTCTCTTAATAGTGCCAGATCCTATTAGATCTTGCAAGCTTAGCAGAATCAGCTATGGTTTCTTCTTGTATGGGAGACCAATTATATTACTCCATAATTCATTCCTATAGAGTGTATTAAATTCTACTGTCTATAGATTGTATTAAATTCTACTATCTTATTAGCTGGCGAGGCTTTCCTAACATTCATAGAATCACAGAGACTGATTCTATCCCTACACAATTTATTAATGTAGTTGCATTAAATACTACTCTTTTAATTTATAGTCAGCATTATTGCATTTATATTCTTGTATTTATAGCTATTAATCATCCAGGACACCAGACTTGTTTGAACTTGGGTTAAGTGGGGTTGGTCCTGGTTTGTGCTTGGATGGGAAACCTCAGGTACAGACTGCTTTCTTTTATTGCTGACAGCATGGTTTGTTTCAGCCAGTCCTTTCGTGGGAGGTGTTTTGGTGCCTGATTATTTTGGTTGAAGAAAGGGGTGCCAATTTCTTCATTGGCACTTGTGGCCATTTGGTGTGAGGCTGCCGGAGCCATTTTGTTAACTGGCACTGGCAGCTATTTTGATGCTGCCTTAGTGATATTTTACCTTCATTATTTACATACTTACAGTGATTCAATTCCTAGGAAGTGCAATGAATAACTACATACATATCTCTTTTCATTTAAATAACAATGAATAAAACAGTTATTGACAATGTACAAGTTAGTGGTATGTTTGGATTAACTGATTACATGTTGTTAATGTCAATTTATTTTATCAATATTACCTGTATTTTGCTATTAATAATCCCTCCTAGCTACTGTACAGTTTTAGATCTTGGAGGTTAAGGGGACTCCTGGTGGTGGTTTGGGGGGGGGCACTTGTGAAGGCTCATTGTAGGCTTTATTTATATTGCTTACATTATCACATTTATGGCTTTATTTTTGAGGCATTAAGTTGTTTGGGGTTTGAGCTCTGGATTAGCACTTGGTTTCTTGGATGTTCAACAGGGTCAGATCTGGTTGGTACTTAGGTGGCTAACCATTGGTGAAGACTTGGTTGTGGATTTTCTGTTCTTGCTGATATAGTCATACTAGGTGCTACACAGGTCAGAATCTGGTGGCGCAGTGGTTAAATGCCAGTGCTGCAGCCATGGCGTTGTGGGTTTTGTCCTGCTGGGCTCTAGGTTGATTCAGCTGTCCATCCTTGAGTGGGTTGGTGAGGTGGGTGACCAGCTGTTTGAGAGACAATTGGATGGCACATTGCGGTCTGCTTGGAGAGTGTTTGGCACTGTGGAACACTATTGCTTTTGCTGAGTGCTATTTGCTTTAATTAATTACTTAATTGATTAATAGATTTCTACACTTACTGGTGTAATGATTTTACATATTATTTAATTGATAAATACATTGCTGTCCTTTATTCTAAGTCATTTTAAAAAATACCTTAGAGATACCAGATTTTTGAAGATACCATATTCTGGCTGATCTTGAGTGCTAAGCAGGGATTGTCCTCAGATGGGAAAGCCGCTGCTGCTGCCATGTTGGATTTTCAGCTAAATGAGAGGTCGGTAAGGAGATAATACAGCAATCTCTCTCTCTTTCTCTCTTCTTATTTTTTCTTTTATAAATATAAAGTAGTAGTATCACTATCCACGGTAGGGCTTGGAACCAATCCCCTGCAGATATGGGGGCCCTACTGTGATTATTTAAGAAGCCTGGTCTTCATAGGGCTGATGGGATTGGTTTCCTCCACCTCAGACTTTAGAATAGGAAGAAATCGTAAATGAGGACAAATCAGCAACAAGTTATGAAATCACTCCTTTTATAAGAAGCTCTAAGGCAGAGAACAAAGACTCTGTTTTTAGAAAGTATACACAATGTTCTAAGGGGAAACAAACATATTTTAAGGAAGGTAAAATCTTACCAGTTTGCTAATTTAACATATCAGAACTGTGAGACTGAGGCCAACAGTTTTCATACAAGGCATGCAGTACTGATGAATTATGTATCCACACTTCACTTGGTAGCCTGATTCCCATTTAATAAATAGTTCCAGTGACAACCTTTAGTATGTATTAAGAAAAATAACCCGCAAATCTAAATTATAGCATCATTTAGATAAATATAGTAGCTTTTTCCTTTAAAAATGTCGCACTCACATAGTTAGCATATGATTTCATTAAGCTTCCAAAGTAGATAAATTACTCTTGTGACTGCTGTTTGGAAATTAAAGCATGACGAAGAAAAATAGCTCACCCTGGTAGAACTTTCATCAGCCAAGGCCTTCAAAGATCAAACAGTCAGAGAATATTTCATTAAATTTAAGAGGCAGAGAGTCACAGCAGTATGGATTTTCAATTATAAACAAAATACAGCCATTAACTACTTTTGAAAACAATGTTCTTCTTGATGATACTACATTAATTGCAAGAGAACCAGCAAAATAATCCAAGTAAGCCAATGCCTGGTTATTGAGCTATTTACATTTTTTTAAAAAAATTCAACATCATAATAGATTGACTGCACAGAAATAACATATTAGTAGAGACACTGAGGGAGCCAGCATGGTGTAGTGGTTTGACCGTTGGATTATGACTCTGGAGAACAGGGTTCAAATCCCTGCTTGAACATGAAAACTCACTAGGTGACCTTGGGCAAGTCACACTCTCTCAGCCTCAGAAGAAAGCAATGGCAAACCTGCTCTGAACAAATCTGGCCAAGAAAAACCTGTGATAGGTTCGACCTAGGGTCACCATAAGTCAAAAAACAACTTGAAGGTACACACCAATAACAACAAGAGACACAGAGAAGTTTGACCCTTGTTTCTGATGACTTTTAATAAATAATTAAATAAATGCAAGCAATAGGGGTGAAGCTGACTGGAAAAGTCTTTTTTTGTTTAAATCCCTCCTGCAGCTCAACAGCATTTTCTGTAGGAGAAAAATATGAGAGCACCCTCATTACTCCCCCTGTGGTAAAATAGATGTGGATGAAAAATAGACTGTGGAAAAGGAATTAAGCACAACCTCTTTTCTACTACAGCTACCACAGCTTCAATCAAATTCATTTCCCCTTGTCACTCCATTCAAGGGAAATTGTCAAATATCTCTCAGAGACTCATCTGATTTGGTTATATGAATGGATCAAGCTGGGTAAAGAAGGATGGAATTTCTACCCTTTCAGGAAACTGAGATAAGCATTTAACTTGAGAGGTGAAATTTGAAGTAAACTAGAGCCAATGTGGTGTAGTGGTTTGAGTGTCGAACTAGGACACCAGGGTTCGAATCCCCACTCAGCCGTGGAAGCTGACTGTGTGACCTTGGCAAGTCCCATCCTCAACCTCAGAGGGAGGAAAAGGCAAACCCCCTCTGAACAAATATTGCCAAAACCCCCCAGTGATAGGTTCACCTCAGAGTCAGAATAAGTCAGAAATAACTTGAAGGCACACAACAACAACAACAACAACAACAACAACAACAACAATAGAATGCAAACCATTGCATATTAATCTGTGTTCAGTTAAGCCTAAACAGGACTCTGGCTTAATTTAAAGAATTCAAATATATTTAGTATCCACATAGGGACAATTGCATCTATCTTTCAATAATTTCAGTGCTGTGCAAAGAGCTAAGAGGTCCATCTTTTACACCCCATGTTAGCTTCCATGCATTTGTAAAGCTGGCACTGAAAATTATATAAAATTTATACAAAGAAAGACAAATGGATTCTCGCTAATCTAAACCTAGCTTCAGACACATCTTAAAACTTTTTCAAAAAAGGAAGGCTATCAGGGATGGGATTTTTGATGCAAAAGCTTACTAATCCATCAGTTGCACAGTGTACATGTAAAAATGTTGGATAACAATGTGGTGATAGAAAAATTTTGTTATAAACACCAAGCCATAAAAACCATAAGAGATAATATTTTCCAAACAAAGATGAAGTGCATCATGGTTTACCTCCACTATGCAAATACAGCAGTTTGATACCACTCTAACCATCATCTCTCCATCCTATGGAATGCTGGGATTTGTAGTTTGGTGAAGTACTTAGACTCTTCCTAGAGAGCTCTAGTGTACTCCCCTTAACTACAGAGCTCTCTAACAAAGAATTCTAAGTGCTTCACCAATCTAAAAGTCTCAGAATTCCATATGGTGGAGAGAGGACAGTTAAAGTGATATCTACCTGCTATAACTGTGTGATGAAATAATACTTTTAATAAGCTAATTTGAACAACATTAAATTCTCAGGGAATCACTATGCTAGAAAACATGTCACAAGACTCTTGATTTTGCTACTCTTTAGGAAAACTTGGGTGTTGTCTAGATGAGGCAATATAATGTGGATTGCTGTGCATTAATGCAAATTCGCAGCAGCATTCGTTTGGGACAGTTAAAATGATATCTACCTGCTATAACTGTGTGATGAAATAATACTTTTAATAAGCTAATTTGAACAACATTAAATTCTTAGGGAATCACTATGCTAGAAAACATGTCACAAGACTCTTGATTTTGCTACTCTTTAGGAAAACTTGGGTGTTGTCTAGATAAGGCAATATAATGTGGATTGCTGTGCATTAATGCAAATTCGCAGCAGCATTCGTTTGTCTCCATGGCTTTTTGGCAAAACTGCTGGTATGCAAAGTTATCCATGTTTGAAGTTCACACCCAGTCATGCCTGTGAATCAAGATGGTGGCTGCAAGGGAATTACATGTGTTATTATTTTCTACAACTTGTCACCACTGCACAGTATTTTTTAAACAATGTAAATCAAGGGTTCAGAAGTGTGACCTCCTGCTTAAAACAACAGTTGGGTCACCCCAGTGCAGTGAAAAAGTGCATGATCACTACCACAAAACTCTAAAATGGTGCTTCTGGCTTGCAAGTCCACCCCCTGCCCACATCTGACCAATCAGATTTCCACTTCTGCCCCTCTCCGAGAATGCACTGCAATTTGAATCAGGTGTCTAAACGGGCAGTAATGCACATTTCTATGCATTATTTTTAAAAGTTTGGGAAAAACCATGAACCCTTTTCCAACATAGTTTTTGGAGTTTTTTCCCCCCCTCCTTCTGAATATGGCAAATCAGCGTGGGATCTCTCATTGGGACAAAAGGTATTCCTTGCAAATTCTATGGGAAGTATTTTCACTTTCTAGACAACCCCATGGTGTGTGTGTAGGGCATCACTGAAGATCAGGAGGAACAGCTTGCATGGATGGAATTCTGCATGTGCTTCCCACTGCATGTGCTTCCCATCTGCTCCCACTGCAGACCCATATACCAAAAGCCAGGCCTTTCCAGAGGGGATGCTTTTGAGAAAGTGGGGTAAAGTGGACTGATGTATGGAAGATGAGTCAGAGAAGCCTCACTGCGTGAACAGCTTTGCACTACCTCATCTTTTTGGATAGATTCTGGCATCATGATAATAGTCACTACTTACTTCGATCAGTAATGACTGTTCGAGCCTCTTGATTGCTGGTTTTATTTTTCAGATTCTGTGCTGCCGTTATTAACTCCTCCAGTTGGGGGCGCCTTTGTTCCAAATCCTGTATTGTCGCCTACAAGCATAAACATATATTTATATATGCCAGATGATCTATGCATCACTCGTCTTCTTGAACAAATGGAAAAGGACAGCATCTTCCATTATGAATACTGCTGTGCCTTTTTTGGAAAAGGAAAGCTGCATACAATTGCATATTAACATACCTCTCTGTGAGCAATTGGATATTTACTCTTCTCTTCTCAGAAGATTAAGCGATGTAATAAATTAAATTAAATTAAATTAATAAGGAACACAATGACATTCCATCATTTTAATTTGTGGATTTGAAGTTACATATTCACAATATGCCTCTCAACACCTTTGGTGAACAATCAACCAAATGAAATAAAGACATAGTTTCTTGTTATGCAATATGTTAATGGGATTAAGAAGCTCCACAAAAGAAAGAAGGCTGCAATATGGCCCAGCACCAAGGGCACTAACAAGCCTGTAAACTGTGTGAAAGGTTAACTTTGCCAAGCACTAAATGCAATAGAAAACCATTCAACTCTTTAAATGGGAATGAACAACAGTCTGGAACGATATGCAATGAAGATAAAATCAGCCTGTTGGTAAGAGAACTAATGACTATCAGTTGTACAAGCATCATAAAACATGGGCAAACATGATAAGTATCATTAGTTATTCTAGTTGCTCAACCCAATGACTCCAGATTCTCCCTTGGGTCATCTTCACCTATTCTGCAAAAACCTCAGTTTGCTAGATAGACCATTGTGGTGCCTATCCAATGATTGAACAGTTCTACTATTAACAGCATGGCCTATCAATATATTATTAATGTGTTCTAATGACAAGAGATGGGAAGAGGAGAACAGTTGATGGCTTTTATGGACACATACTGAGAAATTCTAGCAGGAGCCTCATTTTCCTATAAAAAGAAAAAAAGAAATACCTGAAACACTTGAAACATTATGGCAATGGAATACTTAATTAAACATCATTTCTGGTATAAATACAGTGATTAGTTGGGTGTTGTATCCAACTGTGTAAATTTTGTATCTCCGATTTCTCTTCAGATTATATAAATCTTTTGCCTTTTACTAAAACCACATTTTGAAGGAAAACATTTTTTTGTTTTGTCCTCATTCGTTTAAGTAAACCAGCTTCTAGAAGTGACATCATAAAGTGATATGATCCAACAGCAAACCCCTCTTTGATTTTTTTTTTAAAAATGTAAAACTAATGCTACTGACTTTTAAGACATTTTCCATACCTGTGGGTAGTGACTATTCAAGGGAAATCCAATTTTCAGGTTTCTAACTTTTATAGGTTCTTTACATAAAATTGTGGTTGGGATATGGAACAAATTGCTGAAGTCAGCAACTGAATGTGAATAAAGTGGACCAGCTAAGGGAAAAAGATGTGGGAAATGTCAAAATGAGAAAGATTTGTACATATGAAGGGACTTATACCAATTTGGATATGCTAACTAAAAATGCAAACATAATGG
Source organism: Gambelia wislizenii (assembly GCA_030847615.1). Classification (NCBI taxonomy): domain Eukaryota; kingdom Metazoa; phylum Chordata; class Lepidosauria; order Squamata; family Crotaphytidae; genus Gambelia; species Gambelia wislizenii. The sequence continues at coordinate 265,802,558 of JAUMIR010000003.1, forward strand.
CCAGATAAGCATGAGATCCCTCCAAACAAGACATGCACGTATTTTACAGGAGTTTAAAATGGCTACAAATATATTGGCTACAACTGTTACATCCCTGGTGCGTTGTAGGTTAACTGATCTACCAATGATGAACTCCATACACCAGACTGTCTTCTGCAAACCCCCAAGATGGCAATAAATGGGATCAACATAGATGTCCTGAAAGTGAGGCTAAGGACATCCTCTGGGCTGGAATGATTCCAATATCACCATCCCTGATATTCCTCAAGGGGATCCACTGAAGCAAGGGCATACAGGCTCTGCCTGCCCACCCCTTTGGACCCAGACTTATACCAAAACTGTCCCAATAAAGTTGTGACCAGAAAGCACATAACTTCCAAAGCAACTGCAAGCCAATATTAACCTCTAAGTGGAAAAAAAAGTAACAAAGTCAGGGAGCAAGCATGGGAGGAAAACTCTCTCAGGAGGATTGGCTGACAGCATGGCCATTCTTCATCTGTATCCCTCCCCACGGAATGAAGACTGCCTTCAATGGAGACCTAATCATTAGCTAGTATCCTAGGGCTTATTGGCTGGGTGTCCCAAGAGGTACACCAGGAGCTTCTGCCAAGTGTAAGGAGTCCCAGGAGGAAGACATTGCTGCCTGTAAGAAGATAGCAGCTCCCAGTGGTTCCACCTTCTTCTGCAGCTGACAACACATACTCCAAGTAAATCCAGAACCCAGGCTTTTAGAAGAGTTTGTCACGCTATGAGCAAATGATTATGCTACAATTTTCTAACTGGGGACACTAATTTAATGCAAAGGATTACCTCCAAATATTTTCTAACTATATCCAAACAAAAATTAACAGAAACCAGCACTTCTAAATCAGCCTTGCAAAGATAGTTAATGGCCTCATTTGTTTTGGTGTTGAGCAGGCCATGTGTGTAAAAAAGGCAGATCTTCAGTGAGTCCAGAAGAGCATACCAAAGTGAAATGATGGATGACAACTGCCCCTAACATTACCTTGGCAACAGAGTGGTGAGCTGACTGAGGAGATTTTCAGATGGGGGAAATAACCCCTGTGGAGATCAGGAGAGAAACGGGGCTGTCCTGCTGCCAGCACTCCATTTCACACACACCCATCCTTCTCCCGATCTCCAGTTGTTCTCCCTCCATCCTCCTTGCATTTTCCTTCTGCTATTTTCTGCTATTTTTTACTAATGAAGAACTTTCATTAGTAAAAAATAGCAGAAGGAAAATGCAAGCAGGACAGAGGGAGAACAAATGGAGATCGGGAGAAGGACGGGTGTGTGTGAAACAGAGTACTGGCAGCGGAACAGCCCTGTTTCTCTTCCAATCTCTGCGGAGGTTATTTCCCCTGTCTGAATATCTCCTGACTCTGTGGTATCATCATAGTGGGTCTCCTGTTGAAAGAGCAGGGCCACATTTTGCTTCTCATTTGGGAGATGCTGGATGAAGGAGAGCATCATATCCCAAAGGAACCTATGGGATGCTGACACGCAAGCCCTTATTACCACAACCACAGACAAATAAAAGTGGCGCCTGAAAATGTTGAGAAGCCCGCCCTCTCTATCAGCTGGAAGATGAATGAATTTTCCTACCACTCTGTGATTGAGACACCTTCACCACAATAGAATTTGGAGTGGGGTGATTGAAGAGGAAAGAAGCTCCCTTGTGCTGCGTCCTGTATGTTTTCTAAATGCCAAGAGGAAGGTGGCAGTGATGCTGGCTTGAGCCACAATCCAGCTTTTTCCATCTTGCATAGATGGCCCACAGATGTAGCTATACCACATCTAAACTGTACTTGCATAACAATAATGCATGGTTAAATACTTCCACTAGAATATTATTTGTATGTGTATTGTTTCTTTGCTCCAAGATGTATGTTTTGGAAAGAACCTTTACAGAACTTGCAAAAGACTTCAACATTTCTTTAGAAAAGGCTGTAGTTTATTTCAAGTCATTAAGGTTTGCTTTTTTTTAAAAAAAACCCACCTTTTCGCTCCACATATTACGTAGTTCAGTCTGATTAGTATGGTTTTACTCACAATTCTCCCTCCAGTAAATCATTATAATTAGAAACTATATCCTTTAACAAACAGGGAGGGGGACACATACCAATTAGTTATCTAGCTTTAATGAATATGTTTCAATCAGAACAAAAATAGCAACAGGAAGTTCACTTTTTCTTACTTCTTCAAGAAAAAAAAGTTTTTTTAAAAAACTGCTTTACAGCATTATCCACTTATAATGACATCTTCAGACCTTAAGTTTTCTGGCTGAAATCTAAAAGTAATGATTATGTAATTTTTGAGACGGTCCAAAAAAGTACAGAAAGAGGACACTTGGAAGGCATGCATGGAAGCAAATATATTATTTCAGTATGACAACCAGGCTGCCTGTAGGTGGTTTTTGATGGGGACGTGCATCCAAATTGTCACTTCAGTGAACAGTTCAGTTTTGGAAGTCGAATGGGGGTTGATGCTGTGGAAACATGAGATTCCATTGAGCAGAAAGAAAGTTATAGAATGGTTTTATAATGGCAAGCAGATCACAAATGTAGCAATATAAGTATATCAAATGGACTGAGAAAATTCCTTCCTTTGTGCAAATATGTGTGACACGGGAAGAACCAAGAGGCTAAGATGTCACAAATTTTAACACCCCACAGACACTTAGATATGTCTGAGAACTTTGCTACTTATGTTTTTAAAAATTACATGCTTTGAGATGTCTAAACAGAATTGATCCTTAACAGGATCTTCCATCTTGATATTGATAATTGAAGAAAGAAATAACAGAGTTCCTGGCATACCATGAAGACAGCAGTGCCCTGTGTTTCCGTTCAGAGCCTTTAGATATTTAAATACTTGTTTGTCTTATTCTTGACAAACCACTCACCCACTCCTTGCCTGTGAGACAGGTTAGACACTTTCTGTTAGTCATGAGAATCTTCAAATTTAAGAGAATTTTGTGCGTGTGCAAATTGCATAAATAGCATAAATTGTGTCACTAGAATGGAATCGTTTTTGTCTTGTTGCATGGACTTTTAAAAATCAGAAGTATCAGACTGGTTATAGTAGAACCCCCTTATCCGCTGGGGATTGGTTCTGGGGCCCCCCGTGGATACTGAAAACCATTGATAATAGTAAACACCATTGAAAACAATGGGACCTCAGGTTTAAAATACCATAGAGTTGCCTTGGAGGACCTAGAAAATGGCTAGAGAGGACACATTTTCTAGGAAGACTCTATGGTAGGTGTTCTGTTTTGCATCCCGTGGATAACTGAATCAGTGGATAATGAATCATTGGACATGGGGATCCTACTGTATTTCCATCTTTTAAATCATTCATCAGTTCTTCTCTCTCTCTCTCTCTCTGTGTGCGTGTGTGTGTGTGTGTGTGCACGTGTGTGTGTGCATGCTTTGATTCACAAAGAGATGAGTCTATGGTTTTGTGCAGAGACATATTTTTTTGCTCAAATTGCAAAAATCTTGATGAAAAGTAAAGCATGCTTTGTTGCATACTCATGCTGGAGGTGAAACTCTCACAGAGCCTAGGGATTGTTCAAAAGGCTGTCTCAACATGTCTAGTCTAGGATGAAAGCTAAATCTGGCACAGATTTCACTGGTAGCCCTCAAAATTCATGGAGATGGTTAGGTATGTATGTGAATATATGCATGCACATATGAATGTATGCATGCACATATGAATGTATGCATGCAGATGTGCATGCACACACACACAAATGTTAAAGAGGTAATGCCCTTTATCTATATCTTTGCTGCTTTCTCTGAATAGGCAGATTTCTGTGTTTAGCTGACAAATATTTCTTTAAAATGCTTGCCAAACACAAAGCAGATACACAATGGACAAACCCCTTCAGGTGATAATCATGAATTGGCTTGCTCCCAGCCTGCTACAGCCTACAGGCAATGCCCAGTAGAGATCCATCCATCTCTTCATTCATCCATCCATTATGTGAGTTGTATTCTGCCTTTCTCCCAAACTGGGACTCTATGTGACTTACAAAATAGAAAGAACTACAAATAAAAACACACATCATTGTAAGCCAGGGGGCAGGAAACTCTTTTGTTCTTTTAGCTGTAGAGCACCATGTACAGTGATGGCGCTATATAAATAAACAACAGCAACAACAACATTAATGTAGCTAAAACATACCAAATATTATTACAATAGTATTAAACTGTCAACAAAATTAAAATAAAGAGGGAACCTCATTTGAAAGAGTGTTGCAGAATCTGGGAGAAGCTGTGGAGAAGGTCCACTCTCACGTTTGCACTAAACATGCCTATGAGGGTCATGGGATCATGAAAAGCACTCCCAGCAGATCTTAGAACTTGGGCAAGTTCATATGATACAGTCTTTCAGATAGCCTGGACCTAAGCTATATGGGGTTTTATCAGTCATAACCAGGACTTGGAATTTGCTTGGAAACAAATTGGGAGCCAATGGAGCTGATGTAACAAAGGAGTTGCGTGCTCCCTGTAACCTCAGCCTCACATAGAATACATTACAATAATCCAAAAAGGATATAAGTCTACTGAAGCAGACTTAAATCTATAAAAGCTTCTGCTACCAACTTCTTTCTCTCAGTTAGTCTCAAAGATGCTACAAGATCCCTTTGCATACTGATCTAGACTAACATGGCTATGTTTTTGAACATGGAAGGATGTTTAACATGGTAGGAAGGCCCACCAAAGCCTGAGGGCCAACTAAAACCTGGGCTCTAATACTGACATCGGTGGAGTAGTAATAAAATGGTCAACTTTGTGACCAGATTTCACACTCTTTCATACCAAAGCTAACATTTCTAATGATAACAGTATACAATATGATATAAAATGATTTAAAAATGACTGAAACAGCAACAGTGAAACTAAAAACAGATGTGCTGGTCATGGAATAGCTAGGGGAAACTTTTGTACTTAAGAAAAGACGGAGGAAATTCCTTCTGGCAGCAGGAAAAACAACAACAATGGCTTGGTTGGTAGATCAGTTTAAACAAGGAATCCCAGAGGGTGGGTATGTTTGAAAGAGAAGGGTGTATGCCATCATGTCAATCAATATCACTTCCAAGGAGAAATGGGAATGCAGAGTAAGGCTCTTTTTTTTTTTTTTTAACCTGAGGGAGAAATATACAAGCAATTTTGAAAGTATGTAGGGTGTCTTTCTCTCTAGGTCAGGTGAGAAGAACCTCAGCATTCCAGTCCTAAATCAGCCCACGAGGGTCCAAATCCACACCACCAATCTTCTGAGTCCAAACTCTACTCATCCAAAAGCCCCAATACCTTCTAGCCACAAAAGGGACTTCCCACTATCTAGGAGCAGTGAGGCTTCCAGTGGAAGATTCCAGGTTTTCCTCGAACTGCTGGCTGGAAGTGGTTCAATCCTCCATCCTCCTTACCACTCAGGAAGTGGACGAAATTAAAAACTCAGTTAGTGCTTCCAGGGCCTTCTTCAAGTACCTGCTAACATTTCTTCACTCCCCTATACTTTTCACCATGAAGGGGGGAAGTGTGAACAAAGTTTGGCTCCTAGCCAATTGTCAGGTCCACATCCACAGTCTGGGGAAGGCAAAAAGGCCCCGGGTAAAAGGGCAAAAATTCCTACCCAGCCCAGAAGTGACCAATTAAATCACACTGATTCAGTAGCAGGAGGGTGGGCTGATCAAAGTGATGAAAAGGAGGCGGCAGAGGGGGGGTTGAGCTTAAATCCCTTCTAGCCCCACCGTCTGCTCTCCTGGCAACAGCCCAGGGGCTGAGGCAAGTTACAGGTCTCTATCCTGCGTTCCCTCAAAAGGGGTTCCTACAGTGTAGTCACGGCCACGCTGGGAAACCTATTGCCATTCCCTTCCCTCAGGCTGAAATAGAATGACCTGCTCAAGGTCACTCAGTGGGTTTCCATGACTGAGTGACAAGTATTCTATGAAGTCCATATGAGAGAAAAGGGTGGATTTGGAGTAGCTGAATAAATAGATATATTATTTGCTTTTGCAAATGTTTATTCTTGAACTCTTGCAAAGGCTGAAGCTAACTGTAGTAAATGTGGAAGGATGGTTCTTGGTCAACCACCTTTCCATCAAGTTAGATTGTTGGCCTCCATAAAAACAATACTGGTCTCTTTTATATTATATAGTTATAGGGAGGTTTTAGGAATGTGTTTATCCCATGTTTCTCCACAAAATTATGTACTTTATCTCCTTAAGCATTTTGTATAATTGTCAGTTGCATCAGATTGATTAAACTTAGAAGTCACCTTCAGCACTATCTAGTCAAACACAACAGAGAGCAGGACACTAGAAAGCGAAAGGGTAATGTTCACACTATTTGTGAGCATATGGTGAAATGTCAACTAATGGGGTCACATTGACAGCAGCTTACCCGCTGGAAATCAGATGTCATGATGGATTCTGCTAGCTGAGAGAAGATATGAAGAAAAGAAAGGGATAAAAATGACACTTCTGATAGACAAAAAACCAATTAAAGATGAACCAGTCAATGGAAGAGGAGCATGAAAAAGGAACCTGACATAAATAAAATGAAAGTGGTGGTTGCTATGGCCTTACAAAGGATAAAGTATTATCAGCAATGTTTGCAGGGATGTATATCATACACTATTTGGCATATAAGCATGACACTTTGATCATAAACAGAATAACTGTATATTATACACACCTCCAAATCTTGCCAGTTATACTATATGTTGCTTAAAGTCCCAAATTACTTCATCACTTGAATTATTTTTTTAAGCCTAGTAAATGTAAAAATCTTATGCTAAAAAAACCCTTATACAGGCATGTATAAGTGCTATACATACATATATGAACTTTCAAGTTAACAGGCTTTTTAAACATACAAAAATTTAGATATTTAAAAGGAGGTGTATTGTCCCTGAAAGTGTTGATTGACTGATGTACCCTTATTGTTAAGCATTATATCTGCTGGTATGGTTTGTTAATCAAGTCCACTGAAAAGCATTTTGTTTAAGATAATGTGAGGTGATACAATCTTTTGGCATTTATCAGTGTCACCACCACTTCCTGACACAGTTGTTCCCTATCTGTTTCTTTCAGTAACTCTTTTGTTCACATAACTCAGAGGTGGTGAAAGTTCAGGCCATGGCTGCATGTGCCCTTCAGGCTGCCAAAACACCTAGATCCCTCCTTTTTTCCTGGCCAAGGAAATCCATAAATTACCTCTCCTGCAATCTTTCCACAGGAAGAACAATTCACCTTCTAAATATGTTGTAGCCCATCCTACACCAGCACTATTTCACTTCAGAAAACATACACCTGGGTTTCAGGACACTTCTGGTTTGGTTTGGTTTTATTTTTGGCTTTTGGGCACCCTGTGCATTTCCAGGACAGTCCCGGGGCACAAAATCCTCCCCCCATCCACTATGTTGCCTATCCCTGACATAACTGATTGATAAAAATGCAGACATTTTTATCAATGCCTATTGTAATACAGCAGAACAGCGCTAATCAGCACTGCTTCTTCCCTGTTCCAAATATGTGGGATCAATAAGCTAGATGTTTAGCATCATCCAGATACAGTATTTAGAATTTTTCTCTTTCATCTTGCATCTCCATATTGACAAATTGTATGCTACAGATAGCAATACTTTAACTCATATAAACTCTTCTACCCTGGCTGAACGTGATTGAAACAGCAGTGCAAAACAGCTAGAGCCAGATTATAAGGAACTGTGCTTCTGATGACATGGAACTAACTTGACTCAACAGCTTCCAGAGAGATTAACAACACAACCCTAGGTATGTTTACTTAGAAGCAAGACCTACTGAGTTTCTCTCAAGGGGTTCTCTCAAGTAACTGTATACAGGATTGCTGCCTGAACAGCTACTGTGGAATGAAGTGAGAACCAGGTTGATACTGAAAGCAGAGGACTGAGGGAAGAGGTATTCCCCCCCACTCAAAATGACTGTACAATCTGTTTTTTCCCAGCAGGAGGAAAATATTGGATCCTGAATACTCCCCCACCAGTGGATAGAAGCAGCTGCAGGAAATATTATTGGGTGTATTAAGAGGGGAAAGAGTTAACCAGTCATCTGATCTTTGGTTCCTGATTTCCACTCACAACTGATGTTTTGCTTAAAGAAAAAGAAGAACAAGGGTATCTAATTCTGCTGATTCTCTTGTATCGCTCTCCAACTTTTATTACTATGGACCACAGTATTCTTCTGGACAGGCTGTTTAGATTGGTAGCTGAAGCTCAGTGTTACAGGTTTTGTTCATATCAGGTAGAAAATGACTCCAGAAAGTGATGCTGGTTCTATGCTAACCCTTAGCTTGAACGTATTTATATAAAACCACAGAGAGCCATCATTTGGCATCCTGAGGTTAAGTATCAACAACATGCAGGTGACATCCAATACTTATCACTCCTTTACATCATATTCAGATGAATCAGTGCTGAATAATTACCCAAAGAGACTAATTCAGAGCCAAAATTATAAAGCTCAGTATTGATTAAAAATCAAAAAAGTCACATTGCATGTAATGTCTGTAACCTCCAGTATAGAAAAGATTTGTTAGGCAAAGTGAGACTATTGCTTCAGGCAGTGGAGTGCCAATGAACGGTCCCCCCAGAAAGACATATACCATTGTTGCTGCTTGGGAAAGCTTCCCAATGTTCCTGTGTTCCCTTTGGAACTATCATGAAAATGGTCTCTCAGATCCTTTCCAACACTTTTCTGCTACATGTACATTTCCAGCCCTATTCTATCTGTTAAACATATATTTCCAACTCTGTTCTCTTTGTTACAATGTCAAAATGTTGACTCACTCCCAGGCAAGTAATGTCTACTTTGATTGGCTTTGGATTTCATCTCTCCCAGCACCTACTACAAGAGGTACTTTCCTCTGAAGAACTGAAACTACAGGAGCATATACATGGAGACAATTTGCTATAACATTGACCTACCACTCCTTCCCCTTCCAAAGGTCAAAACTCTAAAGATTGGATTTTTGTTTTTCAAAGCAATCTCCTCAGAGCTGTAATTCATCAATGAAAGCAATTCCCTTGAGATTGGGCCTCTTTAAAAATTTCTAACTGTAAGTAATATCTGCTACTCTGTGATATATTAAAAGACACTGTCTTTTTCAATTAAATGATTCATTGGTAGGTGGACCCAAGATAATCAAGTAGCTATATAGAAGCAATCATCTCAGAAAACATCTATCATGATGATTCCACTTTTATTTTGATACACTGTTTACAAACAAAAAGAACAAGGATTGCATTCTAATATTTCTGGGTTTTCTCCTAAATGGTACAAGAAAATAGCACAAGCAGATATATTATTTTCTGCATTGGAAAGCGTTACATTGGTAAAAACTGCTCTGTAAAGAGGAAAGGGCATTGAATTAACAACAAAGCAGGAAATGGCACATCTGGACTTGTTGTCATAACAAAAGAGGCTAAACTAAATGGCCATATTGAGAGGTAGGGACCAGTGTTTTGAAATGAGTTACATTTTAAAGAATTAATGAAGTGTATCTTCCTGTGAAAATAAATGTGTTGTTAGAGAGTGACAAGCAGTTCTTAATAATGAAGATCCTAGAATGGTGCCAAGTTGAAGAGCTTGTCTGTACTGGAATGACAGATAGAATGGAACAGTACTTTTATTGCCAAAAATCATTTCTATGTTTTGTTTGTTGTTGTTGTTCATGGTATTGTTTTAATTCCACTTTCTGATCTTTATTTATTTTCTGCTTAAAAATGTCTTTTATTTAAGTTACCTTCTACTAATGTTGAATGATGTCATAGGGATACTAAATTTAAATGTAGTCCAATACTCTGAACATTGTGAAAAAATGTGGCTAGGACTTTGAAACATAAAATTACATGAAACAAATAATAGATGCAAAATAAGAGACACATACAATATTATGTGTTGATCCTCTATAAAGATAACTTTTTCAATGTCCTAGAGCAAAAGTCAAAATTCTTTCTATAGGAGCAGTATATTTGGTTGTAATAACTAGAGAGAAGAAAGAAGGACTGAGGTGATGTTGGGAAAGGATTTACAACAAATCTTGTTCTTCATTCTATTTAAGTTTATATTACAAATGATAAAAGTAAAATGCATATTTTGCATTGTGTCATTATTATGACCATTTTCAATACTTCTATTGAATACTACATTCTATTGTATTAAAACAAGGGAAAGATAATATGAGACTGCTGCCCAGTAGGGATAATTCCTGTCCAGTTCACATGAGAGAACAATGTAGCAAGGTTGGACTTTCACTTTTAGCATTAGCACCCTAATAGATATGTGATATGTACGTATGTAATATGTATATACATATTAGGATGCTAATGTGCCCACCTAGCCTCCCACAGTTCCCCACCCCTGTGGAAGTTCAACCTAGTTAAGTTGTTCTCTCACATTGACTGGACAGGAATTATCACTATTGGGCAGCAGTACTATCTAGTACTATCTTTCCCTTGTATTAAAAGGGTAAGAGTTCAGACGCTAAAAACTGTAGGCCAGTTAGCCTTGTGGAAATCACCTCAAAAGCTCCAAATCTCAGCAGAAGAAAATATCATCTTAATGGAAGACCAGCTTGGATTTTGGCATGGTAGGAACACAATTCATCAATACTCTATGTTCACCCATTTGATTCACAAAAGCCTGATTCAGCTGAGAGGAAGCTTGAATGTGGTCTTTGTGGATTTAACTCAGCATTTTAATAGTTATAGCTTAGAAAAAAATGTCAGACATGACTATAGATAAGCAACTCCTGTTTTTATGCAGAAACATTACTCACATACTGATTTAAGAGAGCAGTCAGGTTTGACAGGCACTCTCTTTAGTAAAGCCAATACCAGAAAAGGTGTTAGGGTTGCTTATTGGCTCCTTTTCTATTCAATTTCTAGAGAAACTATCTAAGCTACTTTATAAGCAAATTCTCCAGACAGCAAATGTCACCTGGTTTGTTTAAAATTCTCCTCAATTCCACTTGAACAGTAGATAAGAGGGTGATATTGTCTCTATACAGCTGCATTTGATTTTTCTACTTCCAGTATAAGGAGAAAAAACAGTCAAGAAAACAGCTACACATTAGTTTACACAAAATTTAAATAAAAGGAGCCAATAAGCAACAAATAATATAGAAGTTGGGAATGGAAAAAATCCCATGTTTTAGAACATCCTGATCAAAGTCTGGGCCTAAATCTCATAGAATCATAGAATCATAGAGTTGGAAGAGACCATAAGGGCCATCTAGTCCACCCCCTTGCTGTGCAGGAATACCCTATCAAATCATTCAAGACAGATGGACATCCAGCCTCTTTTTAAAAACCTCCAAAGAAGGAGACTCCACCACACTGCAAGGCTTATTGAAATGTTGTGGCAGGAGCTGAAGCTTGTTCATGCATGGAAGCCCTCACAATGTCACTGAACTGGAGCAATTCTCTAAAGAGGAATGGGCCAAAATTCCTCAAAATCACTGTGAGAGACTAACCAACAGTTACAGGAAATAATTTCTTCTGCTGGAGTGCCATTAGGTACTGAATCAAAAAATTTGCACACTTTTTTTTTCACACGTAGATATTGACTGTTGAATCAGTTGTGGATAAATAAATATTAAAAGCACATCATATTTGTGTGTCATTTGTTTAACCAGGTTATTTGTTTTTCCTTATCTAGGATTATGAGGTTATATTAATATATAATAGCATTTTAAGTGAGAAATATGTAATGGTCATCACAAATCTTTTCTTGCCACTTTATATCTGATCATTCTAGCATCTGGTGCATTTATGCAATAATGTATCCTCACAAAGAAGAAGTTTACCAGATAAGTAGGCACAAATAGCTAACTCTGGAATCAACCAGGTTCTGATGTTACCAATTCTATACTAATCATTGCTTACAGTGTTTCAACAAAAGCTGATCTGTATAAGAAATTTAATTTAAATTAAATTAATAAATATTCATAGTCCCAACCAGGGGATATTCGTTGAATCAATAGAACTTTCAAATGCATTGATTTTAAAAGTTCCCATTGATTCAATAGGTCTAATTGGGATTAGTAATAGGATTTAGGCCAAGTTGCTTGTAAAAGGCATTAAAAAAATAGAATGCAAATATAGAGTGAAACATGCCTCTAAACTCAAGAAAGAATCAACACAAGCCACATGCATTGCTCATTGTTCTGTCTGCAGAATTGTCAAAACCACTTGTTTTTATGTTTCTACAGTAGGTTCATGTGTGATTATGTGCAGGAAATTGAAAATGAGTTGTTCTGTTGACCTTATTCTTTCCCCCATGTACCAAGCTATTGTTTTAATTTCACATGCATACATACTATGATAGGAAAAATATGTATGTACTATACACAAAAATGTTTATTTTGAGGGCCAATACTTACAACATATCAGCAACACCATCAGGAGCATGTGATTGCTCAATAGCCTAGTTTTGCAAAAGGTTACTACAAGTGCCAGCTCCATAAGAGCAGGACAGATTCAGCACAGAAGTGGACTGATGTGAAAGATGAGAGGATTCAGGTTCATGTTGAAATTAACTATTAATGCGGGGGGGGGGGAATAGAACCAAAACACCTGATATTTTTCACTAAGACTGATTCCATCTACATGAACAAAATAGCTTGTGGACTGTTATGGTGCTTTAGAAGTTCTTCCCTCTGGCAATATATTCAAATGATAATCCAGATATTATGGACCCATCATGAGCAAAACTTCTGTGTGCCAGTGCTTTTACACAGAACTTCTTACTGAGGCTGATTAAACTCTCCTATGTAGCACGATCATAAGGACTCTGCAAGACATCTGAGCTGGGAAGCTCTGGGTCCATTTATGCTTATTAACTTAGATACAAGACTAGCATCAGATTTAAAACTAAATTAAAACCCTCTTGTTCTTTTCTTTTTCTGTAATGTCGGAGGAAAAAATGGAATGGTTTTACGAGCTATGGGTGTTACCTATAATATTTTAGTGAAATAAAAAGTCAAAGTAAAAAGCAAGACAATAAAAATGTTTTCAAGACACTAATATTTAAAAAAACCCAGTTCAAAACAAAAAGGCTGTTTCCTTGGTCCAATGGAAAAGGGAACAGTTATCATGATTTTGATTAGGGGAAAATTTGGAATGCCAGCAACTTGATCAGTATAATAGCTGGTATCACTATTTCATAGAATCATAGAATCATAGAGTTGGAAGAGCCCTCAAGGGCCATCCAGTCCAGCCCCCTGCTATGCAGGAATAAACAATCAAAGCATCCCGACAGATGACCATCCAGCTTCTGCTTAAAAACTTACAAAGAAGGAGACTCCACCACACTCCAAGGCAGTGCATTCCATTGCTGAATAGCTCTTACTGTCAGGAAGTTCTTCCTAATGTTTAGATGGAATCTCTTTTCCTGTAGTTTAAGTCCATTGTTCTGTATCCTAGTCTCTGGAGCAGCAAGAAACAAGCTTGCTCCATACTCAATATGCCATCCCTTCAAATATTTAAACATGCCTATCCTGTCCCCTCTTAATGTCTTCCCCTGGCTAAACATACCCAACTCCCTAAGCTGCTGCTGCTCATAGGGCATTGCTTGATTTATAACACTACACAGAAGATCCTACCATTCTTTATGTCCAGTAATTAGGGAGAAAACCAGATGCTGAGCTGATTTTCAAAGGTATAAAAGGGAGTTGTGAGCTCTCAGCAATTATTTTGAGCTATGGTCCTTTCTGCTGTACACTTATTGCACCAAGTGCATTTTTATATCAAATGGGAACAGGCATGAAGCAGCAAACTAGATCAAAGGGCATTTCTGATTATGTTTCTGACAGATTTTTAAAGTGATTTTATAGGAGCTGACATCAGAGAAAAGCTTAGCATCCATACTTCATAAAACTAGATTATTTATCCCTTTGTTATATGGCAATCTTCTGTAGGTAGAAAAGGGTAAATTTTAAACAATTTTCTCTTCAGTTCTCTCCTGAGTAAAGAATCAGTTCATCTATGTTTTCACCTTGGGGGAATCTCCTGGCTTTATTATCTGTTCCTATTTGGGGATTTAGAAATAATCCTGTCTCAGAAAACAGATAACAAAGATCCCATTTTCTTCTATTTAGACTAGATTTTAAAATAAGTTTTTGCAAGCAGTATATTTTTTAAAAATCCAAGTCTTTGGTCTGCATAAATAAAAGTTGATGTTTCCATGCATATTTCTTTACTGCATAAATATTGTACTGTAGGTAAGTCAAATACCTCTATGTACAAAAATAAATTACATGTTTAGAAATAGCTAATAAATGGGAAAATGTAAATAAGCATAAAACAGATGAAAGGAAATGACTAAGGAGATTTTCAGATGGGGCTTTTTCTGCGGGGCACGCACAGAACAGGGTCGAGAAAGGGGCTGTTGTTCAGACGACTTTGACCCCTTCCATCCTGCCCCTGTCCTGCTCCCGGGATATTTTATTCATGATGAAAAATCATGAATAGAACACCCCTTCCGTGCCTGTCACGGAATCAGGGAAGTGGGAAACGGAGCCCCATCCCTGTTCCGCGATGACAGGCATGGGGGAGGAGCTCCGTAGCAGGCACTTCCGGCCACCAATGGGACAGCCAGGTAAGTGTCACCCTTCTCCCCCCTCCCTGGGTTCCTTTTTTAAATTTAAATTTATTTTTAATTTTATTGTGTGTTTTGACAGCTGGGTGGGGTTAAATTTGAATTTCCCTTCTGTTCGTTCTCTCGTGAGAACGAGCGGGATTTCCCCTGGCCGGTCGTAAAGGCAGCCTTATGACAGCTGCATTTATGGCTGGCTGGGCAAGGAGGGAGGATGCCCATTCCTGGAGCAGAATGGAGGTAAGTGTATGAACATTTACCTCCATTCCATTGCAGGAACGGGAGAGGAGTTGGTGGGGCAGCAATGGGCCATTTTGGCCCCATCTGAACATCTCCCAAATCTATATTTCCACATATTTTCATCTCTAAAAGGAAAAAAGGTAAGATGAAATGGACACCCTAATAGTAAAGAGCATATCTGGGGCCTTTTTGAACAAAGTGTGCCCATTTTGTGCAGCATACCATTAAGCTTCTTATCTTTCTACTGTTCTCCCAGAAACTGCTCATTAATGACAAGAGATCGACATGCAATCTATAAGAGTTCTGACATCAAGAAGCTAGTGAAGTAATTCTCCTTCTCCTCCCCTTCCCAGACCTTAGGCAATGTGAATAGGGGTGGTCCTATGTCTGGGAAAAGTGTTAGCAGGTCCTACTACCACCTCCCTATAATATCTAATGGAAATATTTTATTATTTATTTATTTATTTATTTATTTATTTATACCCCGCTCTTCTGCCACAAGGCTATCAGAGCGGCTTACAACTTGTTTTTTAAGCAATAGCAATTTAAACATCTACACTGCATTAAGCAGTTTCCAATGTGTGTCAGCTAATATTGAACAGTTTGAGGAGATCAAGTTGACTGGGGTGATCCAAAACAGAGGTCAGGTGGAGGTCACAAGGAGAAAAGAAAAATGGCTACCCCAGGCAACAGATCGTGGGTATCAGAAAAGGACAGCAAATTTTTATTTATTATTTTACTGCCAGAGAGGGAAAGATGAGTTTATGGGACTTTTTTACACCGTGTGCCAAAAGAATTTGTCTGACCTTGGATTCTATATACCTGGAGTTGGGTGAGTGAGAGGAACCATTTTCTCCTCAGCGCAGGAAGCAAAATGCCTGACAACAGTTCTGGAAGGGGGTGGAGGACAGGCAGTATATTCCTAGGAAAATGTATACTTTTCCTTATGTGGACAAAATACATACATCAGAATAAAAGAAGTAGAAGTCCCTTGGTCTGAGAAGATTACAAGGTGAAGGAACCTTGTATTGCAGGAGTTGGCAAAGTGCAAACCACCTGTGGTCCCAGGACTTTCAAATGCCCCAAGTGTCTTCTGGTGCATGGGGGCGGGGGCAAGTCTGCTATATTTTTAACCACCTGGGCTGTTTCAGGCCTACTGGAAACTTTTTTCTAACAGGAAGTGGTCCTGTTGCAAAAAGGCTTCTCTTGAAATGGCCCAGGCAATCACATAGCAAAATTGTCCCCACTCCCCCTAGAAGGCATTTGGGGACATCTGGGATCTTTAAAAAAAAGGGGGGGGAATGCAGCATGGAAGGTATGACCCTTTGAGGTCTCCTGGAGGGCAATGCCACCCCTAATCCCCAACTGTTCCCTATCTGTGTTGTATAGGGACAAAGTTAAGACATGTACAAGACTGCAAAATTGGGACTCAAGGACAAGTATAGTTTAAAACAAATATAAAATAGCTAAAAACATAGAAAAGTCAACATTAAACATTAAAATAGAATTAAATTACACACAATGTTACAGCAATTTAAAATATATAACTAAAAGGAGTAAAAAACTGGTAAAAAAAATCAATAAAAAGCATTCAACACCCTCCCTCTAAAGCCTCCCTCTTTAACAAAACAAAACAAAACAAAACAAAACAAAACCCTTCAATTCTAAAGGCCTGCCATATTAAAACAAATCTATGGCTGCTCATAGAAGGAGAGGCCATTTTGGCCTCCCTGGGAAGGGGGTTGTAGAGCTTAGGAACAGCCCCTGAGAAGGCCCTATCTCACATCCCCACCATCCTTGCCTGTGAAGATGATGAGATGAAAAAGGGGCCGCTCCTGAGGATCTCAGAGTACAGGCAGGCTCATATGGGGAGATAAGATCTGCCAAATAGCCTGAGCCATATAGGGCTTTATGGGACATAACCAGCCCTTTAGATTGTGCCCTGAAACAGATTAGCAACCAGCGGAGCTGTTGTTGGTACAGAGGAGTTGGATGGTCTCTGTACCCTACCCCTGTTAACATTCAGCTGCAGAAGTTTCCAAACCTTCTTCAAAGGCAGCACAATGTAAAAATCAAACAGTTCCTTAGAATTAAGTGGAAAGGAGAAATTGAGTTGGGTGTCGTCTAACCTACTGGTGGCATCAAACTCCCGTGCTCTGGACAACCTCTCCCAGTAGTTTCATGTAGATATTAAATAGCAAGGGGACAGAGAGACTCCATAGGTCAATGGCCAAGAATTTGACCAGGAAGCCCCCAGCACCTACTTTTGGGCTCATCTCTCCAAGTCCCATCCCAATGAGGCTGCCCAAAAGAATACTATGGTCAGTGGTATCAAAGGCCACTGAAGGGTCCAGCAGAATCAACAGGGTTACACTGGTGTAGGTGACCAAGGCCTGAAATCAGACTGAAATGGGTCAATATAATCTGTTCCATCCAGGAACCCCAAGAGCTGGGATAATACCACATGCTCTAATACCTCACACCAAAGAGAATGTTGGGCACTGACTGCTAATTATCCATTATAGAGGGATTCAGGGAGGGCTTTTTAATAGAGGCCTTACAACTGCCTCATTTGGGCAGGCTAGAACTCTGTCTTGTTTATCTCTTTCACCCACTTAACCAGTCTGGTTAAACCAGTCTGGTTTAATGAACCAAAAGAGTAAGGGTCTAGCAGATATATGGTGGCTCTCATTTCTCCAATGATCCTATCCACATCCCAAGCCTGTACAAACTGAAAAGAATCCATTATTATTGGACAAGCAGGGGTCAACTTTACCTTCACTAGGACTGTGCCAATTATAGCATCCAAGTTGGAGTGGATCTGAGTGACGTTATCTGCAAAGTGTTGTACAATTTATGCACAGTGGGCTGTTGTATGGTCTACATTTTCTACTTGAGGGGCAGAATGTAATAAAACACTTGAAAAAACTGTGCTGGATACCTCCTTGCGAATGGTGGCAAAACTGGGGACCTCCAAGGGGCTGCAATGTTCTTATTTGGATCTGCAAAGGCTTGAAGGCTGCTCGGCCCACCTCTGCCTGTAGTAGAGTGAACATGTGACAGGAGACGAGGGAAAGGCTGGCTAGCTGGCTTGACCTGCACACTGCCATTCAAACTTCTCCAGCCATAGACTTGCAGAAAGAAGCAGGAGAAAAGTTTTCCCTCCTCATCCAGTGCTTTTGAGGGAAGGTTTAATGGGTGGTGTAATTGTATTATCATCATCATCATCATCATCATCATCAGGGATGATGATGTTTTAAATCTTAAGTCTTGGGGGTCCACAGCAACAAAAGATATTTAAAGGGGGTCTCTGGTAAAGAAAAGGTTAAGAACCACTGCTCTAGTCTGTTTCAATCTCACTTGTTTAATCACCACCAGCTCTCTGGAAAACCAGGTTTGGCTCCACTCTATGAGAGCTAACACTCTCATAGATTGTGTCCACTGCCCAGGCCATTTTGTCATTCTAGGTGTCAACCAGAGCTTTGACAGAATCACGGGAAAATCTCCAAAAGCCATCAAGAAATCATCTGGATCTATCAGCCTCCTAGGACAGATAATCCTAATTGGTACCCCATCTATACAGAGGTTTTGAGTGCCAGGAGTTTAAAGCCAAGCAGGAAATGATCTGTCCATGATAATGGGACTAGATAAAGTTTCTTCATATCCACCCAGCACAGAAAAATATAGTGTAGAGTGTGTCTGGCACTCTGAGTGGGTCCAGATACAACAGACTCATGGGTATTGTGTTGGCCATGATTTCTGAGCCACTCCCAAAAGGACAGTCTCAGCATAGATGTTGAAGTCCACCACAAGCCAAGGGACATCAACTCTACCATGGCTTGCTTAGTAAGGGAGACTGTTGAGCAGTGGGGTGGGTGGTACACCAACAGAACCACTAGTCTGTCTGACTACCAATTTTCATGTATATCTGATTAAAACCTGCAGACTGTGGCACAGAGCCACAGGGGGATGGAGTCACAACAGACCACTTCAACCCACCTCCCCCTTCCGAGGTATTTCCTGATGCAGCACAGAAAAACCTTGCAGGCAGAGTCAAAAATAACCCCTCTGCTTCATCGAGCCAGGGCCTCAGGTTGGTGTGCTCATTGAGGATCAAGTCCCGAATAGCAATTATTTCCCCATTCATTGGCCTGGCATTCAACAGCAGCATTTTCAACCTAGGGACCTATTTGAGCTCAGAGGAAGCCAAATACCCTATTACATTCCAATGTACACTGATAATATAACTGTCTCGCCTCTCCATATTTCACTCTGCCCTCTCAAGTCCAATGGCTGCTTCCTGATTCTTTCAAACTACCCCTTTCTGTTGGAAGCACACTCTTCCTTTATTAGGCAAACAAAACAATGACACCTATTTAGACCTTGACACTAATTTGTTCTGATACCCTCTTCTCTTTTGGGGTGCTACTCTTTCTGGTCATTCTTTTCCACCTTTAAAAGCTCTCTGATGTCAAGAAATAAAATAAGTAAATCTATCTACATTGCTGTATTTCTCTACTAGAAAAAGCTTCATTAACTTCTTTGTTGTTTTCCTACTACTACCTATTGGGTTTCTGCCTTCTTCAGCCATCTTACTCCCATGAACATTCTTTACTGCCCAGTACTTTTTATTTTAATCTCCTTTCAGTCTTATTTCTCTTTTTCCTTAAATGTTCACAATCCTTAGCTGGTTTAAAATATGATATGGGCTAAGATTACAATGACTTCAATTGTGTGCATATGCCTTCAAGTCACCAGTCAACTTATGACGACCACATGTGACCCCTTGAATTTCACAGGCAAGGAATACTCAGAGGTGGTTTTGTCAGGTCCTTCCTCTGAAATACAGTATCTGGTATTCATTGGCATTTTTCCATCCAAGTACTAATCAGGGCTAATCCTGCTTATCTTCCAAGATGAGACAGGATCTGCTGCTTTTAGGGTATTTAGGCCCTACAATAGCTATGTGCTGTGTCCTAAAAACTATATTTTTTTGTTGTTGTTTTTCCAAATAAAGTCCATAGTGCCATAGAAACTGATGTCACAGAGTTGAATATTTTCTGCCTCATGGAGATAATTCTAAAGGGTTTCTGATGGAGACTTGAGTAATATCAATTGTGAGTGTATATGGGCTTGATAGAGGAATGCTCCCAAAGGAGAGATAGCAGTGGCAATTTGGTCCTCCAACCCTGGCAGCTGTCTACTCTTACCCTATACCATGACACCCAGAAATTTTCTCCCATGAAGCTGTAACTCTTTCTAAATGGGTATATTGCCACTGACACCAATAGAGCTAATCACATTTTGATAGAGTACCATGGGGTGTGTATATGTGTGCACTCATATGTGCTATGGAAGCATTAACCTCCCCATCCCTTTGTACCACAGACCTGATCCTGATCACCTGTCCCAGCTGCCTTTTGCCTTTTGCCTTTGTCTTACCTTTCTTTTTGAATCCAGATACATTAAACTACAATCATGAATGTATGGTACTGTCTACTTTAGCTCTTGGTGTTCCCACCTCCTGATGTTATACAGGTGACCATACAGACCTTTTCGGTGATTTATCCAACAGGAAACACTATATTGTAGTTCTTATTTCTTTTTAGGGTGAAATTATAAATATTCTGCACATGAAGGAAATTTTTCTGTTAAATAAGCTTCATTTAAAAAATGCTAAGTTGCTCATATTTTCTTTTTATGGTGCCTTCTCAGGAATATTTCTTTTTGCTACTGCTCCCCATCCCACTTCAATATCTTAGAAAACAAAAAGGATTTAGTTTTGTCTTTGCAGTTTTAGTTGCATTCAGTGATTACAATTGGACTACAGTTTCCTGCTTTGTACATTGCATGGACAATAATCTATTCAATTACTTTTTCCTAATACTGGAACGGAAAGAAAATTAACAACCACAGTGATGCTTTGCCTGCAAGGAACATCAAGAGTATTTTTCCCCTTTGTGAGAAAACTGTCAAAATATGACAATCTTCCTGCAGTTTGTATTGATTCCTATCAATTTATTTCCAATCCAACAAAAAAGAATATTCCCAACAAAATGTGCAGAAATCCCCCCCCTTTTTTTTGAGGGAGGGCTTAAATTCAGACATGGTGACAGATGCAAAACCTTTTGCTCTGTGTAAAAATGCCGCACGATAGAAGTCATTTATCTGAATCTCCCTAGAGCATTGTTTTACAATGAGACCATCTTTAGTACCAGGGGGATTTTTGGTTTTGTTTTAGCTCTTTCTTTTTAGGAGCATTCAAATCTAACTCTTCTGTTGCTAACAGCAAGTTATTTTCTAAAATATTACTTTAGCTACAGTACTTTGGATTTACATGTATGAAATCTATGTTTCAGACAACACACTAGTTGCCTTCTAAAAAAGGAAGCAAAGTCCCCCCCCCCATATTGTCTATATCTTTGCACATGTGGTAGAACTGAATATGAAAATAACAAGGATCTCAACTAGTCATTACAAAACTCACCATGGCACTGCCTTTCCATGGTGGTTGGACTGCACACTCCTGTCAGGCAAGAAGCTATGCTGACAGTAGCAGTGCTGCTAGTAGTGAGGCGAGATGTTGCAAAAGCAGTCAAGAAATATAATGCAAAGTATGACTGAATCTTGTCAAGAAGACTTCGTGGAAAACCTATCAATACAACCATTATCCAAGTTTATGCTCCAACTACAGAACTAGAAGAGGAAGAAACTGAAATATTCTATGCTGGAGTTCAGGAGGAAACTGATCACACATTAAAACAGGACATGTTGGTAATCATAGGTGATTGGAACACAAAAATAGGAAACAAAGAGAAACCAAACTTTGTGGTAGAATTTAGCCTAGGATCAAGAAATGAAGCCGGAGAGTGACTGAATTTTGTGAAGCTAACAGTTTGTTCATCACAAACATTCTTCAGGCAATCAAAGAGGCAACTGTATACATGGACATTGCCTGATGGCCAATGTAGAAATCAGATAGACTACATAATTGGAAGCAGAAGATGGAGAAGCTCCATTCTCTCTACACAAACAAGACCAGGAGCAGATTGTGGCACAGACAATGAACTGCTAGTATATATAAGAAACAGAGTAAAGCTAAAGGAAGAACACTAAACCAACTATCATGATAAAATACAACCCGAAGAAAATACATCTCTTTAGAATTTAAAGATAATGTAAAAAATAGATTTGCACGATTAAGCCTAATTGACTGGGAGCCAAAAGAATTCTGGATTTAAACCAGGGACATTGTGATGGAAGAATGTCAGACGACAATATCTCTAGCCAAAAAGAAAGAAAAAGATGAGAAGCAAAAGTGAAGGTGGACAGAACTAGGGTCAGAACCCTGAAGGCAACTGTCCAGTGACTTGCATGTAGAGACAAAAAGAAGTACAGTAACAATCACTACAGGGAATAGAAGACTTCAAAAATGGTAGAATAAGATATCTCTTTCACAAGATATGAGAATTCAAAGGGAAATTTAAACAGAGAGTGGGAGTGCTCTATGACCAGCAGGGGAACACCCTACATGATCAAGAAAAAATAAAAAAGATGATGGAAACAATACAGTGAAGAAATATATAAAAGAGATGAAAGCATTCAAGGAACAACTATTTGAAGATGAACCCATAATTTTAGAAAGTGAAATGGAAACTGCACTCAGAACCCTTGGGAGAAATAAACCACCAGGAACAGATGGCATACTAATAGAGCTGCTTCAAGCTACAGAGGCAGAATCCATTCAAATTCTAACTAAAATCTGTCAAGAAATATGGAAAACAAAACAATGGCCCACAGATCAAAAACACTCAATATACATTTCAGTTCCCAAGAAAGGTGACACCAGGAATTGAAGTAACCACAGGACTATTGCATTAATCGCTCATGAAAGCAAAGTGATGCTCAAAAATCTACAACAAAGACTTTTACCATGTATGGAGTGAAAAATGCCAGATGTCCAGCCGGGTTCAGAACAGGAAGAGGCAAGTAGCATAATGTTGCAAACATAAGTTGGATAAAGCCTGTGCTTTATAGATTATAGCAACACATTTGATTGTGTAGGTCATGAAACACTATGGATTGCTCTAACAGAAATGGGTGTACCATAATATTTGACTATGCTAATGTGTAACCTGTATTCAGGACAAGAGGCCACTATTAGAACAACATAATGATTTTCAACTGGCAGGGGAGTCAGGCAAGTCTGCATTTTATCTCCGTATTTGTTTAAATTGTATGCTGAACATATGCACATAGTTGGATTAGACTCTGAGGAAATGGAATCTAAGACAGTGCTACATTTTCTATGGTATAATATCGAGCTAATTTCAAAACAAAATCTACATCCTTTGGTGGTGGTATGAGATATCAGCTGTTGCAAATGATAAAATGAGATGTGTTGACAAGCTTACATACTAAAGACTTGAATTTTTATTTGGCTTACATTCCCATTGGGAATGATGATCTAGCGTGGCCAAGGCTCCTTATATTTTACTCTTGCACAAATTTAAAAAAAAAAAGAGAGAGAGAGAGAGTAGAAGACTGGGTTCTCATTTATATTCAAGATACATGAAAGAATGGAATTATCCATATCCTAAAAGTACATTTCAGGATATCAAAGCTGACAGGTTTATATGATTTTTTTAAAAAATAGTAGTAAAGGGAGGATCAGATTCTTTCTTCTACATTTGAATGCAGAAAAATAGTTGTTCCTGTTATTTTTGGAATCAACAGTGACATAACAATGTGGCCTGCAAAATTTTACTGGCATAATGTGAGCCACACAGAAGGATGTCCCTTGAACCTATGTAGAGATAGATATTGTATAATGGCTTAATGGCATTGTATAATGATATGCCCAGCTGGCTATGCTGACTCACAAATTCACATTCATTTAGAATTAGGCCAATGTGTTTGAGAAAGAAGTAGGAGAGTAAATCTACACATAAAATGAAAGTACATTCCATTTCTTCTCTTGTTCCTCATCTTTTTTCTTGGGGCTAGAGACAAGAGCAAAGGCACATATAGAAAGCTGTCTTATATTGAGTTAAATCCTTCATTGTTCAGTAGAATACTGTCTCCCATTAAACAACTGTGGTCTATTCCAGGAATAACTAGAACCTGAGATTTTCCACACAGAAAACATATTGCAGTGGAGTTTTATCTTTGTTCACCATAGAGTACTATTTTTGGGAGGTGATGGCCCTCCATCCTAGAAATGTGCCCCACCCAGCACAGCTGTGTTCTCAATATCATGGCCTCAATGCTGGTGATCCCTGCTTACTCAAGGACAGCAACATTCGTCACATAGTCAGTCCATGGGTCAGCATAAGAGGAGCGCTCCAAAAAAGTGCTACAAGTATTCCCTGAAACAACATCTCAGGCTTGGCCAAATTGATCACCAGCAATGGTCCGCCCTGGCCTCACATCGGGAAGCATGGAGACGCACTATCCACAATGCTGCAGCCTTATTTGAGAACTCATGCCGAACAAGTCTTGAAGAGAAACAACAACGCAGAAAGAATCACAACCTGGAAACATCACCCAAGGAGACCTTCTGCTATGCTTTCTGCAACCGGACTTGTTTATCTCGGATTGGCCTTTTTAGTCATTAGCGCGCTTGCAGAAAGTGCAGGATGAGTCCTTCCTGAATCTTAATTTGAGAAGAAAAGCCAGAGATCTTTGTATTTCCCATGTGATGTCAGCTCTCTATAAGGTCCTGGAAGGTAAGTAGAGAACACTTCTGGTGGTGAGCCTGACATCCAGGTAAGTGACAGCCTTTTTTGTACCGTCCCCTGTTTACTTGTTGTTGTTGTTTTAATGTGTCTGTGTACTCGGTTTAATTTTTTAAAGTTTGGTGTTATATTTATTTATTTATTTTACTGTGCTATCCTTCCTGGATTTGCTTTCCAGGAAGTGAATGGAGCTCCATTCATGTCTGGCCTGCTGCAGGGGAGGGAGCAGTTTCTGTCCCGCTTTAAAAATAAGTGTCTGAATTTTTTTTTTTAAAAAAAAAATGTGACAGGGATGGGAGTGGGGCGGGAATTTATAGGTGAGATAGGGACTTTTTTTTTGGACTAGTGTGATAATCTTCCATATGAGCCCCCCTCCAAAATGGAGTGGCCTGCAGTAATGGATCTTCCAGCCCCAATAAAATTTGCATGCCCTATTGCACAGGGAGGTGAAGGGGCTAGCATCCCTTTCTACTCTCTGAGGCTGGAAAGGAACATCAGTAGCCACTTGGCCAGTGCTTGGAGGAGGAGGAAGGGGAGAAATGCTCCCCCACCTCCCTCTCCAAGCAAGTTTTAAGGCCTCAGGTACTAATTGTCCTCAATTACTAGCATTCATTGACCTAAGGGCTAATTGAGTTACATGATCCTGGTGTGCGTTCCAAATGCCTTTTGAGTGGAAAACTACCCCAAGGTATTTAAATACATTGACCTGTTCTAAATTATGCCTTTCGACCTTCCAGGAATACTGCTTAGCTCTCTTAGGGAAAAAAAAGGATTTTTGATTTATCAAAGTTAAGTACCAGATGATTTTGTCTACAGTACCTTAATGTTGCAGCAATTACTCTTTTCAATCCAATAGGAGTTTGTGATATTAAAACAGCATCATCAGTGTATAGGAGAATTGGAATTTTACAGTGTGCTAGATTAGGTGCATGAGTATCCAGGCTATGTAAGAGGTCCACAAATGAATTAATATACAGATTAAAAAGAATGGGGGCAAGAATGTAACCCTGACACACTCCTCTCTGCACATTTACTGTGCCAGAGAGGGTCCCAAGAGGGCCGCACCTCATTCTTAAGGTAGAATTTGAGTATAACTTCTGGATAAGATAAAGGAGGCATCTATCACTAGTTGTATTTTTTAATTTTTCCCAGAGCACATTTCTGGATATTGAGTCAAATGCTTGTTTAAAATCCAGAAAGGCTACAAAAAGGGATGATTTCTTTTTGTATGTATATTTTTGCACTAAATGATGGAGTACCAATATATGATCTACTGTTGATCTTCCTTCTCTAAAGCTGGCCTGCTCATCATGAATTATACCTTCTGATTCAATCCAGTCTTGTAATTTATGATTTAGATGTTTAGCATATAATTTACAGCCCACACTCAGAAGGCTAATAGGTCTGTAATTACATGGCTCATTCTTATTACCCTTTTTGTAAATTGGGACGATTATTGCTAACCTCCAGTCTCTTGGGATATGCCCAGTCTGGTCTATAAATGTTAACAGAGATGCTAATAGAGATGCCCACCAAAAACTATTTATTCCCACCAAAAACAATTTCTTTCTAAAATGTTCCAAACATGGCTCTGTGCAAGAACAAGACCTATTTGTGTGATCAAGAAAAACAACAAAGAAGTTTTCCAATAATGCTACAAAGCTTTTCTCTACATAAGGATATGTTTCAAAACATGCTTTTATTTATAGAGATATTCATGCAGGCTTGTACTGCTATAGGAATATATTTATGCAAAGTAATATAGCTTTGATTCTTATTGCTTTAAAAACAAAATTTGAAACCAACAAGAAGAGACTTCTAAATATATTACACAGCACTCTTATAAACAATGGATTCAGCACTTGCTGTGTTTGAGACATACTGAATTCTTCTACTGAAGACAACTTTATCACAACTTTACCAATCCCCCGTGGATACAGAGGGCCCTCTGTATACATATACATATATGTGTGCATGCGTCTCTCTCTCTCTCTCTCTCTCTCTCTCCATGTGTGATTAGCCTTCCTTTTGTCTATCTCTTCTCCTTTTTGACCTCACCCATAGGTGAATATGACATGTGCACCAGCTGTTAGCCACGTTTTTCCATCTTAGCTCACTTGAGACCAGGATTTACAAACTCTAGTTAAACTGTAAACTGGTTAGCAAAAACTGTAATCAAGAGAACAACAGTGCTATGATTGCAATAAGCCTGATATCCGATTATGCCATTTTTCACATTTTTTTAAAAAAGAAACCATACCTTTGAATGCTTATTGTTTAAGGAAATCTATTGCACTGAGTTTCTATCATAAAAATAGTTTTTTAAAAAACCCAGAGTAGGGTAGCTTCTTTATTAGACCACTGACATAATTATAAGAGCTGAACTTTTAGACCTTCAGAAATCTTAATCACACTGGTCAGTACAAAAGTTGGGATGGAAACAGAAGAAACAGAAACATTTAATAATCTGATGAAGAGTCTTGAAAGACTTAAAAGGTTTGCCTTTTATGCTATCTTGGTCATCTGTGAACTTTATCAGATGTAGCAAATATTGTGTTATAACAACAGCTAATGATTGTGAAAAGACGCCCATATCAAATGACGTCATCCTTTCACGATTGTGTACTGTCAATAAGGCATACTTTTTTATTGACTGGCCAAGCTGTCAATAGATCTTCCATTCCAGTTTGTTGCCAGCATTGCCAGCATTTGAATCCTTGTGCCATTGTGCTCAGTGCATATAGCATCAATTGTCAGAACGCTTCCAGGTGAGATTGGGACAGTCAGGTAGGGGGTGCTCTTTTATTTTAAAACCTCCCTGGTTCACTTGGGACATTTAAAGTGTGTTCCTGTGCTTGTGTGTATGTTTTATGTCTCTATTTTACTTTAATTTTTGAATTTGCCATGCTTGTGTCTTCTTGCTATAATGTCAGCTCTTGTACTGGAGGACAGGATGACTTACTTATGTATCATTGGGAAAAATTTAGAGTGTTCCCATATTTAGATAATGTTTATCCCTCATCCATGTAGATTTTCAAAAATGGAGTGCCTTAATCTGGGGTATTTACAGACTCCAGAATCCCTTTGTATTGTGGGATTTAAAAATGTTCACAGGCATATTTGTGGGTGAGGAATCAAGCACATTCCACAATAATGAAATACAAATGGTTAGAAAACTCATGCCCTCATGAGGTGGAACATTTGTTTTGAGTAGTGGCCCACTATTCTCTCAAAAAGTGTAAGTAATATATTGCTAGGTCTGGGTAGGTTTTTTTTAATCTGTTAAAATATAGTGTACATAGGAGATGAAAAACCAGAGTGGTGCAGTGGTCCATAGACTATGACTCTGGAGACAAGGGTTCAAATCGCTGCTCAGCTATGGAAACCCGCTGGTGACCTTGGGCAAGTCTCACTCTCTCAGTCTCAGAGGAAGGCAAAGGCAAACTCCCATGAACAAATCTTAACAAGAAAAACCCATGATAAGTTCAGTTTAGGGTTGCTGTAAGTCAGAAAATACTTGAAGGTAGACAGCTATAACTGAAATTCAGCAACATCGTTTACAACTTTTCAAGGGAGTAAGTCATGAATGCCTGCTTTGTGGGTCACATTCTGTGTTAATTATGGAACAAAACATGTGTCTGGGAGACTAAAACAGCCCATTTCCCTAGATGTGGGTTAATATTTGCATTGTGGCACTTAAAAGAAATGGGATTTCAATTGATAAAACCATAGTTACATTTATGGAGTCTAATTCTTGAGATGCTTACTCATGGACCAATTATAAACAGTCATCATTTTCATTCAGGTATAGTCTAGCTCTTAACTAGAAATATTTTATGGTATTTATGCACCTTCGGTGTGGTTGCTACACATACAATTAAAAGATGTAAAATAGTTTAACACATTTTCTATTGTATAAATTAGACTTTGCTCTAGAAGGAGACTACAACAATGTTGTATATCAAAGAAAAGTTGAATTCAGTCCACAAAGGATCAGTAGAATGGAAGCGTAGCACTTAAAGTTTTGCTCATGCAAGCTGGATCTTTTATGGTGAACACTGTTAAATCTGAGAGGCAGGTAATTACTTTCAGGCTATATAATAAACAAATTACTTTTATTGCACCAGAATTGCTGAAGTTAAAGTTTTGTTTTTGTCCACGCATATAGATTTCCATATTTTTGTGTGTTTTCAAAGATAAGTAGCACTTAAACAGTTTGCTGACAAAACACTTGCATTAATGAGATGCTCTTTTCTTTAAGGAGATTGAGAAGCTTTTCATAATAGGATGACAGCAGGATACAAGCCTCTCAGATAGTTCTTAGAGAAATATTCCAACATAAAAAGGTATGATGTTTGCTTATTCTGCTTGCATCATGCACTATTTAACCTATTTACTGCCTTTTGAAAATGCCATATGTTGGCATCTAGCTTCTAGAGTAATTGGCTCACTGTAAAGATAATATGTAGGCTAACCCCATTGTTTTTCTTTTTTTCTTCCTCCTTTCTTTTCTGTCTAAAATGAGAGCAATCATTACAGACACTTATAAACTGGTGTGGAAGTGGGCAATTATTTTCAACTGTATAATATGAGATTCTTATGTGAAATCAACTTCCCAAAGACCAGGTGTGCTATAGATTTAATAAAATGTTTTGTATGTTTCCTATTGACATTGTATTTGTAACAGCTATTTCTCTTGGTATTTAGAAAAATAAACATCTACATAATTCACATACCTTTTGTTTGATGATCATGTCATTGATTTCATCAAGATCACCCACAGTGACTATTTGGGATTTTATCACTCGATCCAATAGAGAAAGCCAGTCAGTGAGGTCTGCCCATGCCTTATTGAATTCCTCCAGGGCTGGCACCTCCAGGAGCAAAGATGATGGCATTTCTTGTTTGGAGATGGTGGTTTCCTTGGTTACCAGAGTTTGTGTAACCACAGTAACAGTTTTGTCAGGAGAAGTTACTGAAAGGGGAGAAAATGTTGTGGAATTATTGAATAAGAATACTAAGATAAAACATTCAGATAAATAACATATTTTCCCATTAAAATGATAATTATTTTAGAGAATTCATTTGCAATGACCATATCAACAACAGAAATAATTTTATTATTTTATTTTAATCATTGTATCAATGATTATTTTTATTTTTAATCATTGATACATAGCTATATAGATATTAATAAAGCACTACTCCTACTGCATGGGTAGCTCTTTCTTCGCACAATTCCAACTCTGAATACACCTAGAGAGTCAGGAAAACAACATTACATGTTTGGAATTGGATTTTTCAAGTGAAGCTACACATCAAATAGCAGGGATTTCTTGAAAGTTTCAAACCATGTTGCACTGGCCATCCCAAAATAATCTGAATTCAAAGTTGTAGATTTTCAAAATGTTTATAGCCTCAAATAGTTTGTGGAACCTGACAGACTCTATTCATTCTATCATCACATTTTCATGGATTTATTATGCCAACTGAAAAGGATCACCATGGCTGAGAGCCAAGATTCCAAGATGGAGTGTAACGTTCTACTCAGAAAGAACTATGGCCCATCTTTTTTCTCATCTCCTGCAGGACTCACTTATCTCATGCAGGGAGCCCCCAACATGGCCATTTAAAGGCTGGTACAGACTGTGATCCTCTTACTACTATGAAATTGGACATGGCAGAGTGATGAAAATGTGTTAAGCATTAGGTGATTTTAGACATAGCTGAGATATTCATAACGCGTAAGGTCCAAGGTCCATTATCTCTTGCTGAAGTGTTTAGAGAACAGGTCATATGGAAGAAGTCTACGTAATACCTGGGTGAGGCAATGCTAGTGAGAATTGGCAAAAACTGGTATGGACGAGTTGTTTGTAATGTATATGATCAGATCTGCTTCTTTTCTCAATTATCTTTGGTGACCACATAACAATACAACAACACAGAAGAACACATTTTAGACAATATGCACATATTAAAACATATTTCTCTCTCTCTCTTTTATTAAGATGGTGTAATCAAGATGATGTATTGTGGAAACCAGATGTTATATTTAATTATATTTAGCTATGGGTGCATGGGGTCATAGCTACAATCCCTGGTGTATCCAATTTAAAAGAAACAGTTTAAAGGGGTGGCAGTGAGTTTTGTTTGGTTCTTGTTGCTCATATCCATGCCATCTTGAACACACCCAGACTGCATCTGCATATAATATAGAATATATATAATATAATATAGAATATATATAATATAATATAGTTTGACACTGCTTTAACTGCCATGGCTCAATGCTATGGAATCCTGGGATCTGTAGTTTTCTGACAGCCCTTCTCTGTCAAAGTGCTCTGGTGCCACAACAAATTACAAATACCAGGATTCCATAGTATTGAGCCATGGCAGTTAAAGCAGTATCAAACTGGATTATTTTTGCAGTGCAGATGGAGCCCCAGACTTAATTTGTAAGTGAGTCAGTGTTGGCCCTTGAGAGTACTTGGTCAGATGAGCATCAGGAAATACCAACAATATCAATATCAATAATCCTGTCAGTTACCCTGGAAAACAACAGTTGCCAGTCAGGGTTAAACTAGGATAGATGGAACAATGGTGTGACTCAGGATAGCTGAGCACTCAGGACTGTGAATTAGAGGGGTCATTGACACGACTGTATAAGGCAGTTTCTAGTCATTTTTTCTGCATTATTGTGCTCACTCAAAAGAGTGAATGAGTACATGAAGTGTTACTCAATAAGTAATTAAAGAGTCAGGCATCCTGACTGTTCTAGGAAAACTGAAAAAATGGTACTAGACATTTCTTCTGTTGATCTGTATGCCATTTAAATGCATGGTCAAGAAACAGAATGATTATTTTTTATTATTATCTTTGATTATTGTAATTTGCAATTGGTAATCACTACAAGGAATCAGAAAATATTTTCATGTATAAATTAAGCCATTATATGCATTACACCATTACTGTCCTGACTTCTCCAAAAGATCAGTGAAGGAGAAATTACTAACTTGGAACTAAAATATGTTTAGGCTTGAAATATACAAAAGAAAAAAGAAAAAAGAAAAGAAGAAAGATAGATAGATAGAAAGAAAGAAAGAAAGAAAGAAAGAAAGATGCATGCAACAGAAAATAAACTCTTATTCCCAAATGCACTAGCACAATTTATGTGAAATATTTGAAATGCTCACAGAAAACAGAAGAGTTTAATGCTTATCCCCTGCTAAACATTAGGAAGCTCAAATAGAAACAGAATTAGTCCTTACACGGAGAAACATCTTTGTGTGCCATATTCCCTTCAGAGCACTGGAGAAGACTGACTGAAAATACATTTTTTACCACAACAGATTTTGCCATATGATAGAGTTGCTAAAGTCTTACATACCACATTATTTTTATATAGCTTTTTAAAAGTGTTTATATGTTAACTTAATTATCTTTATTAACTTAATAACAGTCCTGCAAGATCAGTCAGTATTAGTTTGTGACAGCTAAAACAAGTAGTCTGCCTAATGCCATAGTGAACATGAGATCTGAATGTATCCATACTTCACTGAGAGTGTATCTGAAACAAATGGAATCCCATTGTACCAAATGAGATGTACTCTTAGGTAAGCATGTAAGGAGATCTGACAGAGAAAAAATCCACTTTCCTCTACCTAAGTTTAACCTGTACTATATGCTTTGCTTTGCTGTTGAATTCAGGATTTGAGAGAAAAAATAGAACCCCTATTCCCACTCGTCACTTGTAGGTGCACATTAGATCAATAAGTTCATAGCTATGTACAGAAAGAACAGGACACAAAAGCTTGCTACTTGTCTCAAGTTTTGCTGTTTTTTTCTGAGCAGAAAAAGATAATAAACACATATTTCAGTAAAAAGATGTTTCTAATTGTTTGAGAAAGTTGAAAGGACTGAAAAAAAAGAAGCAGTAGGCATTTCAACAATGAATGTGCTAAATTTGCATAATTAGCAAACACTTTGCATAATTTGCAAAATCAATAGTCCTGATTGAAGGAACTTTAATATACGAACCCTAGGCAAATTACTCACATCCTTTCTTGTGATTGTAAGTCACACAGCAGGAATAATATGCCACTCCTACAATATGCCACAAGCAGAGCGCGGAACAACATGTTAATGTTAATTTGTCTATCATGTTTTTGATATTTCAAAAAACTTAAACCAGAGGGTAAAACAACTTCTCTCAAATTAAATTATGTAATTTTAAAGGCATTTTCCAAGGAATTATATGGCAGGTAGCATTTTCATTAACTAAGTTGTCACCTCGTCTTTGTCATTTTCCCTGGCATTTTTGCTGGAGTTTTACTCTCTGTGGTATGTGACAGTGGCTACAGCAAGCACATCAGGAAGCAAATAATAGGAGCAATAACATGAAGCAAATAATAACATTGTTGTGATAACACAATAACAAGTGTTGTGATACAATACTTTATACAGTAGCATCCTGTATCCACGGGGATTGGTTCCATCGGCCCCTGCAGATCGCAAATTCTGCAGATAATAGTGAACGCCATTCTGGGGCCCATCTAGCCTCCTACTTGCTCCCTTCACCCCCACCATGGTCCCGCCATAGCAATGATTGCAGGGGCGACAGGGCTAGATCAGTCCCCCTTCCCCTTCCCCCCAGCCATGGCCCCACCACAGCGGCAATCATGGGCCGAAGGGGCTAGATTGCTCCCCCTTCGCTCTATCCATGGCCCCACTGCAGATGCGATCATGGGGGCAGAGGGACTAGATCATTCTCCCCTTCACTCCAGCCATGGCCCTGCCATGGAGGCAATCACAGGGGGGAAGGGGAGGAGGCTAGATTGCTCCTTCACCCCCGCGATCACTGCTGCAGCAGGGCCATGGCTGGAGCGGCCAGGAGCTCTCCCTGGGGCAGAGATGGAGAAGGTGAGATTCCTCCTCCCCCCTCCCTTCCCCCTGCCATTGCCAACCATGGATAATTGAATTTGTGGTTGGTGAATCAGCATATGCAGGGGTGTTACTGTATATCCCTCTGCTTGTTGGCTTTGATTTAATCATGTTAAGCTGTACATTATCAAGCAAGTTTTGAAATTCATAAAAATCAGTTTTCGAAACACTATAAGAAAACAATCCTTACATACTTTGTTACAGTACAGACTGCAGCAGACAAGTTCTTTGAGGATTACTTATAGCTGTTATAGTTAAAATGTATATACAAAATTACATAGATTTCCCTTAACAAACAAAAATGATAGATCTCAAAACTCTTTTCTTTAATTTTTGTACGTTCAATCGTTTTCATTTGTAGTTAAAAAAGCAAAATTTATGTTAAAATTACTGTATGTTATCTTTTGCAAAAGAAGTTACTTCAATTATTTGTTGTGTCTTTGCTGCTAGAGGAAGAAAAGGAGATAAGAGTGTCTGTACACTGTCATTCTCTTTCTACTACATAGTTCGCACCCACCCACACGCATCAGTCACCATTTCTGGTAGCAATCCCAAGAGGTCATCTGATTTCATTTTACCATCATAGTGATATCCTTAAAGACAGATATACAGCAATCTAATTGCAAAAATAAATAAATAAATAATCACCATGTTTCTGATTTCTAGATATGAAGATAAAAAGCCAGCATATCTTGCTAAACACCAGTGTAGATCCTGACTTTTCCAGGAGTCCTATTAGATCCCAGCTAAAATTTTAAATAATTTACACAAATACCTTCTTTATAGACGTTCTGAATTTTCATCCCCAAGTAGATTTTTTTAAAGTGTGTGTGTGTATGGGGGGGAAATGTAGTGTATGTGTGGTTGGGTGTGTGCTTTGAAGGTATATTGGGGTGCTATGGCAGAAGCAAAATGGGACATATACACTGCACGTTCCCCATCCTTGCACTAGATTATCTGAACTAATGTTGATAAGATGGATATATGTGAACAAGCCAAAATATAACTGCTTGTATGCAAACCTTGTGATTCTTTGGTTAAGCAAACTGATTATTCAGTATGTACAAGAGCCTTAAAACATTTCAACATTCAAATGTGGGATGAATACATGTAATATGGAAATGATGAGATGTTGAAAACAGTCAGCTTTGGAGGTGTTAATACTCCTATTTTGATGCGAACACACTCATTTCCAGATTTGGCTGGAAACAATGGCAACATTCTATTTGGTGAGGACACTTTGATGTGGGGGGTGGGTGGGTGGGAAGCCCTTTCTTAATCCATTTTCAATTCCACAAATTCTACCTGATTTCTATTTCTATCTGAAATAAATTAACATTAAACTCTGCATCATCTTTTTGTGTGTACAAATCACTTCTTACTTCTTTACACATATAAATAAAATACTTGCAAAACTGAAACATCTCTTTATAGTCCATATGCCGGTAGTTACATGAACCTTGTCTGTTCCAAAGAGAAACATTTAAAAGATATCTCATTACAAAACAGAGGTTATAAGAATACAGCATCAAATAAGGTCACTGAGAACTAAGTTTGAGCTGTTCTTTTTCTAGATACTAGAACTAGATAATATAGGCCTTTCTATGTCATTGCACTGTGACTAAAATGGGGAGCCTCATAATTTAGTGCTAATGATATTTAGAACTACTTATTTGTAGCAAATAATTTCACAGTTGAAAAATGTGAGTTAAAATACCTGTGGATACAATGAAGGAGGACCTCCCCCTTCAACCCGAGACAGTTAGTGTGCAACTAAACATGAGCATGGCAAATCTACCCAGTGTGTTTTGCCAGTAAGCAGAGGATTTAGTTTGAACTCATCTTTCCGGGTCAATGAACACTGACTGAGATGTATCCATGGCATATCTTACCACAGAGATAAAGGTGGAAGATGAATAGAGGTAGCTTATGACAGCTGTTTCCCAGCACAACACATCTGTTAGCTCTACAGGGAATAGTCCTTGTTACAGAGAAGCTGGTAAAACTAGCCAATTGCAGATAAGAACAGACAAGAAAGTGAGGTAAGAATAGCAAATGACTAAACTGAAACTATTTTTTTTAAGAGCTTTGATTTAATGTGAGGTCAGCAGTTACAGTTAATTTGCTTTTATGGCAACTGATCCCAGTTAAATATCTTCTTATACATATGGACTTTGCAGGGTGTTATAGGGAGGGAAGAATGGAAAAGATGTCAGCTGTTTATACACTCATAAGCAGGATGACAATTCATTTTATAATTTATTGAATGTATAGGTTGCTTTATATAAATCACAACTTTATAGCACAATAATATGTGTCATTTGCACTACCTTGAGATCATTAGTGTTTGTTCAAAGTCCATTGTGCATGCAGATATTGGAAACCTACCAGTGATACATGACGGAACATAAAAAGAGGCATGCAGAATCAGATGAAAGACCCTTCTAGACCAGCATTCAGTTTTTCACAGTGGCCAACAAGATACAGGAAGTGCACAAACAGGACACAAATACAACAACCTATCCTGCCTTTGTTCACCAGTGTTGTTCAGAGGTATGCTATCTCTGATCCTGGATGCAGTATGTAGGCAGCTTGACTAGTATCCATTGACATTGTAATGCTACACCAATGTTACCCTACAGTCAACACAACATCATAAGTAAAAGGGTTGAAGAAGGGCATTGCAAGGTACATGCTGGGCTGCATTTACACGGCAGGTTTTATTATGATAAATGAGCAATCTTAGCGGTATATTTAGGGGAACATTTGCCCATGTAAATGCAGCCCTGGAGACTAAAACTAGGACCCTAAATGCTCTCAAACCCTATTCTTTGCCTCTGTAGCACTTCAGTATTAGGGCGGGAGATTGTTGTCAGCTTTGACTCATGGCAACCCCATGGATGACACATCACCAAGACCCCCTGTCCTCAACCACCCTAACTCAGGTTCTGCAGGTTCAGGCCTGTGTCCTCCTTGAGACACCTGATATGCAGTCTTCCTCTCTTTCTTTTCTTTTCCCCTCCACTTTTCCTAGCATTATTGACTTTTCTAGTGAGCTTCTTATGATGTGTCCAAAGTATGACAGCCTTTATTTTGTCATCTTGGCTTCTAATGAGAGTTCGGGCTTGATCAATTCTAAGACCCATTTACTGTCTTTTTGGCGAAATGAGTTGATTTTCATCCTATCAGTTTTCTTTACTATCCAGCTGTCCCATCCATGCATGATGGTGGTGGGAAATATGATGGTTTGAACAATCCTGGCTAGTGCTCAGTTTTATATCTTTGCATTTTATGATCTTGCCCAGTTCTTTCATAGCTGCCCTTCCCAGTCCCAGTCTCCTTCTGCTTTCCTGGCTGTAGTTGTGGGCTATGATCAAGCCAAGGAATGGAAATTCTTTCACTGTTTCAATTTCCTCATTGTCCATTTTGAATTTGTGGAGATAAGGTAGTATAAATAAAAATATTCTCACTAAATTAAATTAAAAGTCAACCCCTCTCTGCCTGTTTCCACTCTGCCCCAGACTTGTATAATAAAACATAGGATTCCAACTAATTCTGAATCCAAACAAAACATAGTGGACCAAATACTGGCAGTATATTAATCAGTTAACAGGTCACACAATGTGAAGTTACAGTTCTTTGGCTCTATGTCATGAATGCTCCATGGGATGAAAGTCCACAAATAGTAACTTTGGTGATGAGGTAATCACATCACTTTGCACAGACTGCAATATATATATGTATGTATGTGTGTGTGTGTGCAGTTGAATGAAGCAACTGATCAGCAGTGTTTCAGTTAGACCTAACTGTCCCAGAAGGATGCCATAAAAGATGAGATTTAATAAAATGACTGAAAACAGGTATTCGTATAATTAAAGCATCTGATGTTTCAACTTTTTCCTTCCTCAGTGATGTCAGTTGGAATAGGAGTAAATGAAAAGTATTCAGTGGCAGATAGATATGGAATTCAAAGACAATGTGGGAGGCAACAGTGGCACTGTCCTCTAAACATAGATCATACCGTGTCAAGGTATTCAGTTTGTAGATCTAAAAATTCTCATTCCCCCCCCCCCAAACAAAGTTGGATTATGGGTTTTCTTAACTAGTAATATGGCCATGTTAAAAAGGCAGCATCCCTCAAAATTAAAATGTTTTGCAACAGATTCTTCCAATGTTTTGGTGGTGATTGATGATATATGGTTCCTGAATCTTGTGTATGGATTAGTGATAGTTTCCTCAGTATATTACATGTTACATTTAAGGTGCTGGCATTCAATCACATACATGACATTCCTGGAAAGTTGTATTTTGTATAATGCAATATATTTTTACTGCTGCTTCTGTTTTTAAAAGTTGTTGTTTCACACAGGTATGAGCAACTGATGCAACACTTAGATGCAGAGTGACATGTTCAGGATTTTCAGTTGATACTTGTGTCTTTCCACCTATAACTCTTCCTGTTTTCCTACTGCATCCCACTTTACCAAGCACTATTGTATTTTCTAATGAGTCATTTTATCTCACGATATGTACAAAGTACAATAGCCTCAGTTTAGTCATTTTGGCTTCAAGAGAATGTTTACCCTTGATTCGCTCTAAGACCCATTTTTTTTTTCATTTTGGTAGTCCATGGTATCTATAGAACTCTACTCCAGAACCACATTTCAAATGACCTGATTCTCTTCCTGTCAGCTTTCTTCACTGTCCAGCTTTCACAACCATTCATAGAAATCCAAAATATTATGACATAGAAGATCCTGGTTTTAGTATTCAGTGATCAGTCTTTACACTTGTCTTACCTAGTTCTTATCTAGTCCCTGCATAGCTGCCCTTCAAAGTCCTAGTCTTCTCCTTTCTTGACTACAGTCTCCATTTTGGTTTATGACTGAGCCAAGATACAGAAAGTCTTGGACTACAATATTCTGATTTATGGCTGAGCCAGGAACAGAAAGCCCTTGACTATTTTGATGTCTTCAGCATCCACTTTAAAGTCTGAAATATGATCACTAGTGTCTCTTCCTTTTTTGAACCCAGCCTGGAAATCTGGCATTTCTTATTCCATATATGGTAAATGTCTTTGTAAAATGTTAAGCATCATTGTGTTTGAATGACAGATTAATGCAATTTTTTGTTACTGCAGTCCCTCATGTTCCCTTTCTTGAGGACTGGAATGTATTTGAAATGTCTTTAAGCTGTGGGCCATTATTCTGCTTTCCATATCTATTGCCAGATATTGATTTGAATGGATTCTATCTCTGTAGCTTGAAACAGCTCTATTGGTATGCCATATGTTCCTGGTGATTTATTTATTTCAAGTGCTTTGAGAGCAATTTCCAGTTCCCTTTCTAAAATGGTGAGTCTATCAATAAATAGCTCTTCCTTGAATGGATCTGTTATTCTGTCATCTCTTTTTATATAGTTCTTCAGTAGTAGTGGTTTTTAACTGCCCTCAAATCAACCTTGACTCATGGTGACCCAATGAATGAGAAGTCTCCAAGACCCCTATCATTAACAGCCCTGTTCAGGTCCTGCAGGCTCAGGGTGGCAGCCTCCTTGATTGACTCCATCCATCTATGTTCCTCTATTGGTCACACAGTATCCCCCTCTTGCTTTGCATTTCCATGTGATTTCTTGGATCTTATGGAAAGGGTCTCTTGTTCTACCTTTTGTTATCTTCTTCTATTTCCTCATGTTGATTATTATAATAGTTTTCTTTGTTCCTGTGCACAAGGCACTGAAACATTGCATTTGATATTCTGACCCTATTCCTATTATTTTTGCTTCTTGCCTGTCCTGAACTTTTTGAAGAGTTCCATGTGTTATTTAATGAGGCCTTTCTTTCTTTTTGGCTGACATTCTCTGACATACTCTGAAATTTTCTTGCCAGTTTGTTTTAAAGCTGCCAGTAAAGACACAAAAATGTTTTTCTGAGACTATCTATCTATCTATCTATCTATCTATCTATCTATCTATCTATCACAAGCAATAAATATTCTGGACTGAAAAAAATAACTATAATGCCATAGATTACAGAATATGATATCAAAAGAAACTCAAGTTATTTTGTGGATTTTTTGTGATAAAAATATCATAGATTTAAACCTGAAGAACAGAATTACAGCGTAATCTGCTCAAATCTAAAATTGAAGGACAAATTCTGTGTGCATATCAAATGCTTTGAAAAAAAAACACAGGAAAACAAATATGGAGCGAACAGTACAAAACATGTCTTCTCTCTCTCTCTCTCTCTCCCCTTTTGCTTTTTCACCAATTTAAATTTAGCAGTCCTCAAAATTGATAAGCTGGTATAAACATTTTTGTATGCCAGTCCACTCATGCATGGAGCCAAGTGTCCTTGTACAGATTACTGCTGGATGTGATTCTACATATATTAAATGGTCCTGGGAAAGGAACAATATCCTCATCCAGGAGTCAGTGTCCATTGTGATTCTTCTTTCTGTGAATAATCACAGAAGCCATTCTTGTTTCCCATCTTTTGCACTGCAGCTTTAAAAATGTGCTTCTGAATACATAAAATATGTTTGAATGTTAAAAGCTATAATATCAATTTAAGTAACCTAAAGCTCTGCAAGAAAAATAATATAGAATCATAGAGTTAGAAGAGACCACAAGAACCATCCAGTCCAACCCCCTGCCATGCAAGAATACACAATCAAATCATTCCTGACAGATGGCCATCCAGCCTCTGTTTTAAAACCTCCAAAGGAGACTCCGCCACACTATGAGGCAGTGTATTTCACTTCTGAACAGCTCTTACTGTCAGGAAGTTCTTCCTAATGTTTAGGTGGAATCTTTTTTTCCTGTAGTTTGAACCTGTTGCTCTGTGTCCTAGTCTCAGGAGCAGCAGAAAACAAGCTTGCTCCATCCTCAGTATGACATCCCTTCAAATATTTAAACATGGCTATCATGTCACCTCTCAACCTTCTCCAGACTAAACATGCCCTAAGTTATCTTGAATATCAGATACTTTTGCACAACCAAAAGATGAAAGAACTTTC
This sequence comes from Gambelia wislizenii, assembly GCA_030847615.1. Lineage (NCBI taxonomy): Eukaryota > Metazoa > Chordata > Lepidosauria > Squamata > Crotaphytidae > Gambelia > Gambelia wislizenii. The sequence goes on from JAUMIR010000003.1 coordinate 265,843,141, forward strand.
AGAAATAAAGCATGGATGAAATAATCCAAGAACTGGCTTTATAAAAATTCAATTGCCTGGTCTATCTCTGATGTCCAAGAATTACATCTATAATATATCTATGGCTGTGGCTTTTGTCATAGCTGGCAGCCCTGACACTGATTAAAGATTATACTTTATCTTGATAATCTGAAGTATCATTAATAAAGTTCATTCTGGCCTGGACTTATTGCTCCATTCAAAACCTTTCGTAAAGATAAACTACCTCCAGTTTCAGTCTCTTAAAAGTTACTGTTATTATAACATTCCCTATGAACCTCTCCTGGAGCATGTTCAAAATGATTTATCAGGCCCCCCACCAGGCTTACTTCAGAACAATAAAAGTGTGATTTGGTGTCAAAATTTGCTTGCATAATAATGGAAAATATTGTCAAAAACAATACTTTCCAGATTTTTTTCTAATTTCACCAGATATCCATCATCAATTTTATTAGCACAAGTTTAACACCTAAATAAAAGACAATGGGAAGACTTTAATGTAAGCCAATTATTTTTAAATATCCAGAATAATGTGTTTAGGAACAACTAATGCAAACATTTGAAAAATAACTCTAGATTTTTATTAATTAGGAAAAAAAATTATGCATATTGTTTTGAATTATTAAACTGTGGTCTTCAAATAAAAGACAATATTGTATTTGGTTGGAAATATGATACAAAGCACAGTATCCTGAAGTGAAGGTTAATTAGTGCATATGCATCAGGGATATTCATTCCCTTTTTGAAAAGCAATTAACAAAGAAGAATGAATGTTTTTCTTATTTCTGTATTGCATATCCTAGAACTCAGACTTCAGAAGTTACTAGGCTGCAATTCTTTGATACACCTCAGTTTTGCTATTATCTTCTACAACATTCATGCTTTTATTTTCCACTTGTTTGTTCCCTCCTCTCTGGTTCATAGTACTATAATTCACACTTCTTCCATCATTTTAATTTCAAAAGTTTATGTCAGTAGGGGTATTGTAGTCATTTCTACAGTTAAACACAGTACTTGAGGCAATTCCCTTGCATGAGTCAGTCTACTTTTATGTTTTTTTAACTGACTGTCCTACACATGGCAACTATTTCAATTTCTAACATCTCACAATATAGCTATGACTGTTCATTCACTTTAGCAGCCAATTCACTGATGTCATCCATGAGAGTAAGAGACAGGAAACAAATATTACCAATGACACATTCTGACTATAAGCATAGATACTGGCAAATGCTTTGCGCCTGCAGAAGAAACCAAGGCAAAAAGTGGAAAAAGAAAGGATGATAACTGACACAGTCGAGTTAAACAGACCACAGCTTTATTGATAGAAGGCTTGAACACATTTAGCACAGGAAGGCTAAGGGTTTCAAATCTCTAACAACCCACACTGCTGATATTATCACTCCAAGTTTGTTTGCTGAAAAAAAGTCATGAGAGGAAGGGAAGTATATAACTGGAACATAAATCTCCAAGTTAAATAGACCACTTAAACCATTTCTCCTGAAGTATCTCTTGATAGGGCACAGGCAATGGCTACTTTCCTTATGCCATTCCCAGTGACAGCAATCTTTGCTCAACAGCTTCAACCACACTGATCGATGTTTGCCCTCATCTACTGATAAATTGCCAGTCTTCATTAGAGGGAAGAAATTCCCCTTCAAGTATGCTCCAAACCTTGCCAACTTCCCATTCAAGGTCAGCTAGCAAATAGGATGACAGGCCCAAGAGAACTCACCAACCTGTCTCATCCTCACAATTGTCCCCACCTGGCAAAATGGCTCACTGTGTCATCTTGACCTGACACAATGGCACCAAGAGGGTCCATTCTTAAATGTTATGCCCAGCTTGTTGTATTTTGAAAGTGTTCTGGTCCATAAAGGAAAAAAAAACACACTCTAGATTTAATTTTGATTGCAGTTTTGTACTCAGCTGAATCCCAAAGGTGCAAAAGCTTTTTGGTGTCTCATCTTTTCTCTTGAGCAATATTGCCTTTCTATAAGTTCCACTGAAGTCAGCATTTTTGATGACAGGACACCAGTCTTTTCATACACATATGCATTCCCATCAGATTAAAAACAAAACAAAAAACAAACCACTCATCTTTTTCATTTATAGTTTGAAGCATTGTGGTACTTACCTTTCTATGAAAGCTATACCTTAGAATGTTTTCTTAGAATGTTAACTGCCATCAAGTTGACTTCAACATATGGTGTCCCCATGAATTAGAGACCTCCAAGTCACCCAATATCAACAGCCCTGCTCAGGCCTTGCAGACTCAGGGATGTGGCGTACAGTCTATTCATCTGTAATGTGGTCTGCCTGCTTTCCTATTGCCTTCTACCTTATCAACCATTATTGTCTTTTATAGAGACCCCTGTCTGCTCAGGATATGGCCAAAGTACAACAGTCTCAGTTTAGTCATCTTGGTTTCTAGGGAGAGTTCAGGCTTGATTAGCTCTAGGGACTTTTTCGGATGGGGTTTTGTAACGGAAGCAGCCTCGTCCCTGTTGCGAGGCTGCTGCGTGGCAGGGGGTCCGTTTCAGATGACGCTGTCCCCCTGCCGATACTGTTGCGGAAGTGCTGGGAGGCTGCAGTGCTATATTTGGCAATTTTCTAATCACGAAAGTTGATCATGATTAGAAAATCGCCAAATATAGCGCAGCAGCCTCCCAGCACTTCCGCAACAGTATCGGCAGGGGAGAGTGTCATCCGAAACTGACCCCCTGCCGCGCAGCAGCCTCGCAACGGGGACGAGGCTGCTTCCGTTACAAAACCCTGTCCGAAAAAGTCCTAGGACCCAATGAGTTGTCTTTTTGGCAGTTCAGAGTGTCTGCAGAACTGTTCTCTAGCACTACATTTCATTTGAGTTGATTCTCTTCCTGTCAGCTTTCTTCACTATCCAGCATTCATAACCATACATAGAAATTGGGAATACGATGGCATGGACAATCCTAACTTTAGTATTCAATGATATACAGAGATACCACCTCAACATTAGGAGGAACTTTCTGACAGTAAGAGCTGTTCGGCAGTGGAACACACTCCCTTGGAGTGTGGTGGGGTCTCCTTCCTTGGAGGTCTTTAAACAGAGGCTGGATGGTCATCTGTCGGGGATGCTTTGATCATGATTTCCTGCATGGCAGGGTGTTGGACTGGATGGCCCTCATGGTCTCTTCCAACTCTGCAATTCTATGATTCTATGATATGTATATCTTGATGCTTCAGGATCTTGTCTAGTTCCCTTCATAGCTGCCCTTCCAAGTCCTAGTCTTCTGATTTCTTGGATGCAGTCTCCATTTTGATCAATGACTGAGCCAAAGTATAAGAAACCTTTGACTATATCAATGTCTTTATTGTCTACTTTAAAGTTATGTAAATAGTCTGTGGTCATTACTTTTGTTTCCTTAATATTCAATTGTAAGCCTGCCTTAGTACTTCCTTCCTTGGCTTTCTTCAGTAGTTGTTCCAAATTGGCTATTTTCTGCTAGCAGCATAGCAGTAGTAGTGTAACTGTGCTGCTTACTAGAGTTGGAGGTCCTAAAGATGGTAGTGCACACACTGGTAGCCTCAAGGCTGGACTTTTCCAATGGGATACCTCTGTACCAAGTTCAGAAACTTCAATTGTTTCAAAACACAGCAGCCAGATTAGTCACTGGAACATCCAGGAGTGATCATCACACCAATATTGAAATCACTCCACTGGCTGCCAGTTAGTTTCAGGGCAAATTACAAAGTGTTGGTTTTTAACCTTTAAAACCCTACATTGTTTGGGTCCAGGTTTTATTTTTATTTTATTTATTTATTTATTTATACCCTGCTCTTCAGCCACAAGGCTATCACAGCGGCTTATATCTAGGTTATCTATGGGATCACCTTCTCCTGTATAATCAGCCCCATATATTTAGGTCCTCTGGGGGTCATTTGCTCCAGTCAGCCAGGATTAGGTTGGCAACTGTCACCCAGAGGACTTTATATTCAACCACCCCTAGACTGTGGAATGGTAGGCCAGAAGAGATATGGCAGCTGAATATGCTATTTGAATTTAAAGCAACATTAAAGATCAGTCTCTTCCAGCAGGCCTAGCCAGATGACTTTAAATTGTGTATTGACTGTTTTAAAATGTCTTTGTCTTACTTGTTCTTTTAAATTGATATACTGTATGTTTTAAGTGATATGTGTTTTATAACCAACATTATGTTTATATATTAATTTGTTGTTCCCCATCTTGATCCAGAGGGAGAGATGGATAAAAAAAAATCATCACCATCTTAAATTATTAATGATCCTCCAATTTTCACACCTTCTTTCTCAGAGTCTAATCCAGCTTTGTGTATGATATGTTTAGCAAAAAAGTTTAACAAATAAAGTAAAATCTGAGCAATTAATAAAGCTGAAAATCTTACTACTGTGTACTGGATACAGCAAACTGTATTGCAAATTTAAATGAGTGTGAATATATATTCCTATAGGGTGGCGGGGAGGGAGCAGTCTTCATTGCAACTGTTTCTAGATTGGGTCCATAAATGTTCTAATCTGCATGCTAAAGACCTTTGCTGACACCACAAAAAGGTCACAAATACCCTTCATATAAACCACAACAATGTATATTGATTGTAAAAATTAATCAGAACTCTTTGGAGAGCCTTGCAACAAGATAAATATGAATCAGTAATCTATTTTTGTTGGTTTAAGCCAAACTTCTTGTTCACACATTTTATATTCATGTTTATTCAGTTAGCTAGTGCTGCAACAAATCTATGTTCTAGTCAAAGATCAAGCTAGAAAGTCTCATGAAACACAAAAAATTAGTCCATGAACTAGCTTATTATACCTTTATTCAAGCAGTTTTGAAAGTACATTGTCAGTTTTTTTTTTTAATCCAGGTTCTTTTCATTATTTTTCCCTGTTGGTGTTGGGGCACATGCTGTGAATGACCTCCAGAGATCCCTCAAGCTATATGCAGAGAATAAATTGAACCTGAAAGCTTTATTACATGGATTCCAAAAGAGTAGCCATTTGTCTGAACCTTTTGTCTTTTTATTAGGTGAGTTTGTTTTTCAGCTTGTGTCTGATGTCAACTGTGTTGAAAATAAAACTTGTCTTGAAACTGGGTCTTGACCTTGAAAGTTCTTCAAATCAAACTACTAAATTCAATTCTGTTCTTAACGGTATTTATTAAACAAGTTTCATGTTTCAATAAACTTGCCTTCCAACTGAATTATCAGGAAATCTGTCCCTGAGGATTTGATTACTTACATTGTCAATGACGTTATTACCATTGTTCTATAACAGCTGAGTTTCTAAGCAAATATCATAGGGATGGGCTAACCTCATCCCCTGCAATTTGATTTGAGTTGAGATATGCCCTGGATTATATTTGAACAACCACATGCTACACAGTTTGAAATCCCAGAAACAAATTTCTTCCCATAGCTTTACTATTATGTACAGATGAATTTCTTGATTTTTGCCACATTTATAGTCCAAAGAACTTCTAGAGTTTAATGTTTAATTAATAGGTTGCTTTATAACTTAAGCCACTCAATGCTCAAACCGCCACACTGGCTCCATAATAACTAGGGCAAGTGAAAAAGCCTTAACTTCACCTATGTAGAAAAGAAGGAGTTGGAGGGACTGCTTGCCTTCTTTTTATATTTTGCAATCAGCTGATACAATCTGCTAGAGTAGAGAGGTTATGTGGTAAAGAGCCTTGGACCTAGATAGGTTGACAGTGGCTGAAAGCAGTTAAACTAAGTTGAGAGGTAATTTATAGTAGTTTCATGTGGTATCCATGCATTTACTTTAAATTACCGGACTATATTTCCAATTTACCTGTACACTTTCCAGAGACCTTTGGTTATTGTGCACTCTACAATGCATAACCATGCTGTAATTCTGTTCTTCAGGTTCAAGTATATTCAGACCCTGATCTTCTTACAGCTATGAGCTAGTATCATGCTCTATTAATCTGAACTCTCCTGCTGTATCATTAGAGCCAGCATGGCACAGTGGCTTGAATGTTGGACTATGACTCTGGAGACCAGGGTTTGAATCCCCACTTAGCCATGAAAACCCACTGGGTAACCTTGGGCAAGTCATGTACTCAGCCTCTGAAAACCCTTTGATAGGGGCTGTATAATAAAGAATGTATAATAGCTTAATAAATAAATATGAATTTGGATAATGTATCAGGCATTGCCTCATATTTTCAGCTATCCATGAGGGTGACCATGTACAACACAGCTATTTGTAGAGGCCAAGATTCTCATTTAGCTTAAATAGTATGTCAACACAACTAAAATGAAAAAGTAGTATCTATATGGCTAGATACTCTAGTATATAGGTTGTGGGACTTTTTTCATGCAGTTCTGTTATATGTGGGCCACGGGACAATGTTTATTTTACACATGTAGTCTTAGGGGAAAATTGTGGTTGCACCAGAAATCCAATATTATTGGACTCTGGAACTGGAAATTGGACTTTGGAAAATTGTTTTCTGTGACTGTCATAACTCACCCTCTGGAGTTGGAAGATTCAGACACAAGAGGAGGCAGATTGCCAGGATTTTCCTTGTTTTTTCCCTGGGCGTTTAGTTTCTTTCTGGGGAATAGTTTCTTTTTGATGTATTGCCTGCATCTGTGGTTGCCATCTTCAGAGAATGGCGCAGCCAGCCACAGATGCAGCCACCATTGCAGGCAAAACATCAGAAAGAAACTATTCCAGAACACGGCCTCACAGCCTGGAAAAAAACCAAGGAAAATCTATGGATGCTGGCTGTGAAAGCCTTCAACTTCAGATTGCCAGGAATCTGCAACTTCTGATGACAGTGGTCTCTCTGAATCCTAGGAGCTAGGTGCTGAGGCAGGGGGGAAGATACTTCTGAGCAGGAGGTGGTAGAGCTGAGGACACGTTACCATCCTTTGCAGAGCATCAAAGATACATGGAGAAGTTATGCCAATCCCGGTGGCTGTTCAATCCAAGACACTGACTAATTAAGCACCTGCTGTCTCGAGACAGCTGCCTTTAAATCTTCCAGCAGCTCCCTTGCAGATTTGTTGTGTGCAACCATTCTATCTTGGTGACTGGCAGTATTCTTTGGCATTTGTGTTTTCTTGACCTTGGACTGGCTTCGACTGACTCTGTTTTACTCCTTGCTGGCTTTGTTTACCTGGACTACTGACTTGTTGTAGGACATTTGGACTGACTGATGTCCATCCTCTTGTTTCTCCCTTCATCCTGCTTGACAACCTATGACTAACCTGGACAGGATTGACAACCTGACAGCACTTGCACTGCAACCACCTCATTCCTGGAACACTTGTTGACCTGAGCATAGGACAGTGACACAGATTCATATGTTATCCAAACTACTTTAACCTTGTCAGATACAGCTTTTCACAATTGCCTACACAATTACAAATGCACACAACATTGTGAATATTTGCTTTCCATAACCAAGAATTGTGGGATCCTAGCAACAAGCAGAGCCTGAGAATAATGTCTGATTTTTTTTTAACTTAACAGCATCTTGTTAAACATATAAATGAAAACCTGCAACTCCTTTATGACTGAAGTGTGTTGATTGGCTATTCATGTCCAAACCTTTGGTGGTGATGTTTGCATTCATTCATGTTTTAAATGTCAAACTGCTAACTATCACAAATTCCATCAGGCAACAACTCTCCAAGCTCTTTGGTAGATATCTTTCATATGGCTGTTCCTTAGACATTGTTAATTAAACAAGACATATGTTCAGATTTTTAATCATTCATGTTGCAAAAATGTTTTTATAAGACAAAATGTTTCTGCTTATTATTAATTTATTTAACTTAATGTGTGCTCTTTTTCCAAGCACAGGACTCAAGGCAGCTTACAACATGTTAAAACAAAGTACAGCTAAAAAATATTAATAGAAAAGTTTAAAAAACAACCATTCCATTTAAAACACAAGTTAAAAACAATTAAAAATATTTAAAACCTTAAATGCCTTTTCACCCCTATGAAAAGAGCCATCTTCTGCAACAAGTTGAAAAACCCCAAAGGGCATACAAGTGCTGTGAAGCATTAGCAATAGTTTTTGTGTTCTTTCCTTGTTCAAGATATTCTAAAGAAATGTGCTACCATACATGGTATTAAGATCAAAGCCATTACATGTCCATTCAGTTAAGTAGACTACAGGTAGACCTACTTGTCACTGCAGTAAAACATACCAGCTTAGACATAAACTGGTCACTTTGGGGCTGAGTACAAATTTTCTCCCCTATATCTGGTTTTATTTTATTTTAGTGCCTACCCAATACTGTATCTGGAGTCTTTTATGAATGGGTATGGGTGGTGTCTGTAAATATGCTGTCACTTGGCAGGCAGCAGGGGGGAAATATAATAGTTTTGGTGTATACCTTGGCACCCTTTTGTTGAAGGGTAGGGCTCTAGAACTACCTGTTAAGGTCCTGGGACGCAGCGAGTGGAGAAAGAGTCTGCCCTTGCTCTCCTGGTACTTAGTGTGTATGTGTGTGTGTGCGCCCTGGGCTTGCCTTCCACTAGATGGCCAATTGGGGAGCAACCCAGTTATTGGATCACCCTTGGAGCTCAGGTGTTTTGCCCAAAGGAAAGCTAGGGAGGTAGTCAAGGGAAGACACCTAGCCTCAGCTGATCCTGCATCAGGTTGCTCCCCCTCTTGCTTCTTTTCAGGTTTATACAACTTACGTAAATAGGTTCTAGGTCAAATATTTAACCCAACTTTCTGTGTCTGGTCTTTTTATTGCATGGTTGGTAATCAAATAGATGAAATAAGTATTCATTATTTTATCGTAGAATATATTGGCACTACTAAATAAGTACAAATAATTTAACAGTCATTCTGATTTTCAAATACACTAAGAGATATAAGGTTATCTAGCAATTTTTTTCATCAAACTATAATTGTTTGAAGGAGGCCATGATTATAAAAGTATGCTCAAACCAATATATTTTTGTAATGTAGATATGTCCTTAGCTAACCCATGTAGTGGGTAAGAAAAATTATGAATGTCAAAGTTTTTTATGGCTTATATCCTCCTCCTCTTCTTCAGTATGATAGAAAATATCCCTTCATTTTAACATTCACCTATTAACTCTGAAGATTACTGAAATGCTGAAGTACTTACCAACAGAAGAAGATACTATTCCTGGGAGCCCAGAGACTGGCTTTCCTTTTAACACTTGTATTAAATGGCTTACTGCTTTCCAGTCAGTATTTAAATCTTCTAATTTTCTCTGAAACAGGAAGACAAGATATATTAAATTTTTAATAAAGAACTAGGTTAAGAACATCTATAGCACTATTGTTTCTCGTATGTCTTTCTGTTGAAGTAGCAGGCATGCTAATGAAACCAAACCCTAGAAAATTCAAATGAATATTCACTTGGCAACTTGTATGTAGTTCATATTACCTGTTATTTGTCAGGGAAAAAGTGAGTTGAGAAACAAAGAGTTGTAAGGGTCCACAAAGGTCATTTAGCCCAACTTCCTTCTGATGCAGGAATCTTATACTGCTTCTCATAAATGACTACCCAGACAGTGCTTAAAAACTCCTGAAAAGGAATCTACCACATAGCAATATACTCATTTCCATTGCCAAACAGCTCATACCCAGGAGGTTTTTTCATAACATTTAATCAATATCCTCTTTCTGAAGCAATATTTTTCTCCATCATCAATGTAATAGCCCTACAAATATTTAAAGACTGGCACCATGTCACTAGTTGCCCGGACTAAACATTCCCATCTCCCTTAGCCTTTCCTCATAAGGTCCCTCACTATTTCAGTTACTTGATTTTGATGTGTTCCAAATTATCGTTCCCTTCTTCACCCTCACCTATTTCATTTTTTCCTGATGAACTCTATTGCTTTGGGAGGCTGAACTATTTGCATGTTGAGTGTAGGATGTGTCCCCTCTCACCCGTTCCCCAAAGAAACACAGACACCATATACATTTGAAAGAATATATTGAATGCAATAATATATTTGAAGATTATATGAGAATATATTGCCAATGAAGGACACAACTTTATTGATGACAACTGCTATTGTTTGACTCAAACACATTGGTTTGGATCCAAACATCGACCAACCTGCTTGTCTGATCAATGAGACTGTTGTTACCCTGCCTGCAGACAATCACCAGTTCGGAAGGGAAAGGAGTCTGGGCAGGCACCCTGGATTGCCTGCCAATCCCACCTCCTTTCCCTTCCACCACCAAAGGTACAGATGACAACATGGAAAGTGGGGGAAGGCATCCTGCGATACCATGCCCCAAGTTGGCATGCCCTGACTCCCTGACCCCTGGGGTCTCCTCAACCTTGAACTTGATTTTGACCTTGACCATGAACTTGACAGAGATTCCCCCATTACCGATGACCTTGGATCAGAACCCATGCCAACTGCCTCCCAAAGTTGTGACAATGATAACATGAATGCAGGCTAAATACCATTTGGCAAGAAAGAAAGAAGAGAAGAGAAGAGAAGAGAAGAGAAAAAAAGAAGAAGGTGGGTGGATGGGGTTCTGGTGCGGCGGTTGGGAATTTATCCCCGACTGCCAGAGTGGCGTGAAGGCCTGCTGCAAAAGGCAGCAAAGCCCCACCTCCCAGCCAATCAGAGGGCAAGGCCTATCTTTGCCCCTGATTGGCTGGGAGCCTGTTTAAACTGGCCAATCAGGTTGAGGCAAGCCTTGCCCTGATTGGTCACCTCTCCGGTCCCCGCCCCCAGCTCACATTGCAAGCCAGGAAAAAGTTGAGGAGGCATGGCGGTGCCCATGCTGCCCCTTCCCACCATGTGGGAAGGGGTGAGTACGGGGGGCCCAGACCAACCCACAAACGAGCCACTGGTGCGGGGCTGTTGAGTCCGGCAGCTTCATTCCTGAATTACATTTTAAAAATCTTGCTTAGTATCTATTTGGTTGATGGCCGAGTTTCCCTGTTCTGTTGCTTCTCTCAGCATCATTTAAATAAGATGTTCTTCTTAAGAACCCCTAATGATCTAGAGAACCTGAAAAGTTCCTGATGACATACAGCCCCAGAAATTTGGTGATCCAATATTATACAGCTCAGTTTCCAGACTCAACACTGCCGCTCCATATGACTGCATAGACACTGTTGTGTACTTTGGGAAAAACTCAAACATTGCAGAAAGTGGGACCACTGCCTAAAATAGTTACAAAAAGTATCTTATCTCAACTTAATTCCAGTTTGTACTAAAAATTTATACCTTCAAATATATTCTTTAGTTACATGTGAATCACATTCTTGAAATATACAGTAATAATATTCATAAAATCTCTGCAGCTGTTGTGATTACTCTTCCGGATTCTTCAAGAGCATTTTTTTCTTAGAACTTAAACTAAATCAACTGTAAACTAGGAATTTATAAAGTTTATAAAGAACTAGCTTACAGTTCTTTTACATTACATTTTACAATAGTGCTTATATAAGCTTGCCAAAGATAGAATATGGATTGTGAGTCTTGACACTGCACTTTCAATTCCTCCATTTTGGAAAACAGAATGGGGAGGGATCCTGAAGAAATCCAATCCAATGTTGAACATACTTTGACACCTACTGTTACAAATATAATCAGATGTGCCTTAAGAATAGTATATGTAACACTGAAATAAAAACAAATTGCTGGCTATAGGAAATGTTATTTTGTTTTCAAAATATGGCACAGATGTGGGGGGAGGGGAATCCTTAATGTAACCTTCTTTATGAAAGCATTAGCTGCTTTTGTTACATTTTTAATAATATGCAACCATTTCTTCACCTGAGGAAAACTAGAAAAATGCAGTCTAAAATAGATTTTCCATGGGTTTTTTTCCGGGCTGTGAGGCCGTGTTGTGGAATAGTTTCTTTCTGACATTTCACCTGTATCTGTGGCTGGCGTCTTCAGAGAATGGTTGGGTTAGGAGTGTATGTGGAATTTATATGCTGTGAAACCCTGTTGGGTTGTACAGTCGTCCCTTCACATTCGGGGGGGATAGGTTCCCCAGACCCCCGCGAATGTGAAAATTGCGCAAATAATGACTGCCCTCCCCCTCCCCTGCCAAAGCGACCATGGGGCCTCTGGAGGCCCCATAGTCACTTTCCCCCGCCTCCCTCCTCCCTTCCAAGGCCTTCACAGGGCCTCCGGAGACCCTCCCGAGTCCCCGTGGAGGCCTATTGTTCTTCAAAACTGGGAGCCAGGTTTTGTTTACTTTTAAAGTTTCTTCATCTAAAATATGTAATTTCTCCATTAGTTTAGTCTGGAAACTGGTCTGTTTTAATATACGTTTTTTAAATGCTGTATGTAGTGGGGGGAAACTGCGGACACTGAAATACATTTATTAATTTCTCAATCTGCAGGGATATTGGGTGACATTGGCAGTGCCTGTTCTACACTGAGGCCTTGTTTGATTTATTTATTAAACTGTACAGTATTTAAAAATCAAAAGCTTTAGTTAAAACACTTAAGCTGAAATAGTTATGTCCACTTAAGACATAACCAGAACTACTGAAAATATCAATTTCCAGAAAGTTTATTCTGTATAAACTAGATACATTAGTCCTTAGAGTAGTTTTATTTTTGTTTTGGCTGTTTGATGTACAATATGTTTTTGTATGCTGGTAGAAAAATAAACAAACTTTGATCTTCCATTGACTGATCCTTAAAAACAATAACTTAAACTAAATTAGGATGAGTAACTTTATGTGGGAAAAGCAGTTGCACTGTAAGCAATATAATGTTATTTGTGAAAGCCCAAAGCATCTGAATGTGTGCATTTGAAGTATCAAGGAAGTAATTCCACTTCAATGGCATCATGTGTGCACTCTTCTTTTGCTATCTGTACAACAGTTACTGAAGCAAAAAATTAGCTCCACAGTGTGGTTAATTAAACAAACAGCAGTGTGTAATTTTTTAAAAAATGCAACACAGTAGGAAACAATGTTTTCAATACCTCATCAAACTACTGCAGTTTATAATATTCTGCATTGACACATTACGTGGGATGCTCATAAATTATTGCCAAAGGACAAAAATTATTTACCACTATACAATATCACCTAACAAACATGTCTAAATCATTCCAAAGAAAATACCACATTGCTGGCAACTAACTACCTATATAATTATTCAGAATATTTATATTTACTAAAGCAAAGTTTTGCATAGATAAGGGGAAGTATTGTTTTGCAGCCATACTATACTATTCAGCCTAATCATTTCCTCACATTTCCCAAACATTTCCTCAGCTGAACTCTCAAAGACCATACTGCCTCTTTTTGCATGGAATACATATTTGGTTTTTATTTTTTTATTTTTATTGACTGTAAAACCAAATAGAACAAATATATAAAAAAGGTAAGCTACACAAAATGTTTACAAAAACACACATAGATCTGCAGGGGAGGCCTTTCTCTCTGTTCCACCACCTTCACAAGCATGTTTACTAAGGGCATGGAAGACAGACGTCTCCATGGATGCTCCCAAGGTGTGGAACACCCTTGTATGAGAGGTCCAGTCAGCCCCCTACCTGCTCTCTTTCTGCCATCAGGGGAAGACCTTTTTGTTTATACAGGCCTTGAGACGTGAATTGGGTTTGCAGTAGTATGAAGTGGTGTGCTGTATTTTATTTTATCTATTTTTTAAAAAATAATAATTTATGTTTTAAATATGTTTTAACTGTTTTAATCTTGGTTTTAACAACATTGGCAGAATAGGATTTTTAATGTATTATATTTATAATTTTGTAAGCCTCCTTGGATCTCACCTCAGGAGAAAAGCAAGGCAGAAATTCAATAAATAAATAAATAAATAAATTACATATATGGAAACATAACAACTAGAGACATGCTCAATAAACAGCAAAAATGACCAAGATTCAAGCCAGACATCTCAAGAACCAATATCAACAGTGATATCATGATTACAGAACATTTCTGTAATACCGTGTTTCTGGTATATAAGATGACTTATATATAATATGTGGGGTTGCAATGTTTGGATGCTACTTCTTAACAAAAGCTCACTGGACGCAGAAAATCAGCATGTTTGGGAAGAAATGGGGTTAGAACATGCTATTTTTGCATGTGGCTGAATGTCCAAACATATAATATCCACCTGCACTGTGGAGTGGTAGTCCTTTATAGCCTACATTCAACTATACTTTTAGTTTTAAAAGTGAGGGAAAATTTTAATATATGGTATTTTAAATATATATATATGTATATGTATGTATGTATATATATATATATATATATATATATATATATATATATAAACTCTTGGGTATGTTGCCTTTCCCAGTGTGCTGACTGGCTGCTTAGGAAACACACTCAACCAATCACTATCCACATGCAAAATCCCTCTCCACCTCACAATCCATTCCTGTCCTCAGTCTGCACTCCATATGCATCCCCCAACCTCACAAGTGCCCCTCCCTCCCCTCATTCCCTCAGCCACTCACCAGTCACAGGCTGCGACAGGACCCAGGCAGTCAACTGGCACTGGGCAGCCTGTGCCGGGACCCAGGCAGTCAACTTGTCAGGTCTACCAGGTGCTTTGGGGGAAGTTTTTAAATGGAATATGTTATGCCTGGTACAGCTAGTTAATCTATAATATATTATGATTAAATGTTTTATATTCAATACATTTTTTAATGACAATGCAAATAAGAGCAGAAAAGAAAGGTAGGTAGGAAGGAAGGATTGGAGGAAGGAAGGAACATCTATACTGTGGCAAGAGAAAGAATATCTATATTAGCAAGGAAAATTACACATAAAGCCTATCATAGGGAAAATTAATCTATGCAGTTCTGAAGCAGATTGGATCTTGGATCGCTTGAGGAGGTTAGGAATCGAAGGCACTGCGCTCCAGTGGTTCCGGTCCTTCCTCTCGGGCAGGTCCCAGAGGGTGTTGCTCGGGGACAGCTGCTCCAGCAGAAAGGAGCTTACTTGTGGTGTTCCACAGGGTGCCATCCTGTCCCCGATGCTGTTTAACATTTATATGAAGCCGCTGGGTGAGATTATTCGCAGTTATGGGGCTGGGTGTTATCAGTACGCTGATGACACCCAGATCTATTTCTCCTTGCCCCGATCATCGGCCTCGAATTCCGATGGCGTCTCTCCTCTTAATGATTGTCTTAAAGCAGTAATGGGCTGGATGAGGAAAAACAGATTGAGATTAAATCCAGATAAAACGGAGGTGCTCACGGTAGCGGCCCCCAAACCAGGAGTTGGGTTGCAACCTCCAGTCCTGGACGGGGTCACGCTCTCCGTTAAGGACTGTGTTCGCAGTCTGGGGGTGCTCCTTGATTCATCGCTTCAGATGACGAGTCAAGTGAATGCGACAGTCAGGAGCGCCTGTTATCAGCTTCGGCTGATACGCCAGCTGCGCCATTTCCTGGAAGTAAGGGACCTCGAGACTGTGGTGCACGCGCTGGTAACCTCTCGTCTAGATTTCTGCAATGCGCTCTACATGGGGCTGCCCTCATGCTTGGTCCGGAAACTTCAGTTGGTACAAAATATGGCAGCCAGAGTGGTCTCAGGAACATCTCGGAGAGACCATATAACTCCAGTACTAAAATCTCTCCACTGGCTGCCAATCAGTTTCCGGGCCCAGTATAAGGTGTTGGTTATTACCTTTAAAGCCCTAAATGGCTTGGGTCCAACTTATCTCCGGAACCGCCTCCTCCCATACAATCCTCCCCGCGCACTCCGGTCCTCTGGGAGGAATTTGCTTCAGCCACAAAAATCTAGGCTGTCTGCAACCTCCCAGAGGGCCTTTTCGGTAATTGCCCCCAAATTGTGGAATGACCTGCCGAATGAGATCCGTCAGATAACAAGCCTGAGTGGCTTTAAAAAAGCACTAAAGACGGATCTCTTTCGGCAGGCCTTTCCTAATTAGATCCCGGCCTCAGGGGATCCTGGCCTCTTCTAGGCTGCTGGCCATTTATTATATTTTATTGTATTTATAGTTTTAAATGTGATTTTAGATTAGTTGTTTTTAATTTATATTTGTTTAATGTTTTTTTATGGGGGAGGGTGGGAGTGGGGGTGTTTAGGGATTTTATTTGTATTGTATTTTAAATTTTGTAAGCCGCCCCGATTGTTTTAACAGAGGGGCGGGGTATAAATAAATTTTATTATTATTATTATTATTATTATTATTATTATTAAATAGGGGTGTTTGACTTTTCTCTTCCACAGTTGTGAAACTGCTGGTGGAGTAAAAAATTATTTTACTTATTTATTTTATGTACTGTATATGCTGCCTTTCTCCCAGAGTGGGACACAAAAAGAGTCAATTTAAAAAGCCCCAAGAATAAAATTAAAAAACCACCAAAATTCCCATACAAAACAATATAAAATTATTTTAAAACATACAAAGTTAAAAGGGGTAAATAAAACATCCATAAATAAAGAAGCGATTTGACCAATATATTCTATGATAGTGCCTTTCATACATTTACAGCACAATCTTACACATGTCTCTTTTGAAAAAAGTCTCATTGCTTTCAGAGGATCCTAGTTGATGTACATTAAGGCTATTTAGTAAAATGTGGCTTACTTCTGGGTAAATTACTACATATGTAGTAATTCAACTTTTTTTTAAAGGGCTACATTTTTAACATCAGATCAAGTACACAAGAAAATTATTTGTATGTCAGTTTGTATTTTCAGATTCTAGTTTTCCAAAACATAACTAACTCAGCTGAGATGTTGGAGCTCAAGGCTGGCTTGTTTTAAATATTTTGAAAAGAATCCACGCAAAAGATGTGTTATACTGTAATTGAGACTGCTCGATTCTGGATTCCCATTTTGTAAGAAATTGGTTCACACAACATCTAAAGGGGGAGGGGGCTTAACCATGAATGAACACAAATTATTATCTGCCAAGTAGAAAAGTACCGTGCTTTGCGTGTAACCATTAGGTAAGTTGATAAGCTATAATGCATTGGAAACTCAGGGAAACAGGAAATTGGTAAGATTGTTATCATCACTTGGCAAGACAAAACTGACCAATTTTCCAATTGGTCAAGGACCATGATGACCCACAAGCTGGCAGTTGAAAGAAGAATTTATGTGGCAATATTTCTGTCAAGTCCAGTTGTTCCATGCACCATACGGCTCCCCTGCTGCTCTGTGCAGCCCTGCAGCCGGGGAGCCTCCCTTGCAGGCCGGGCAGGAGGGAACAGACCCAGATCTAAGCGTCGCTGGCATGATCGCTGGACGCTGGGAAGAGAGCGGAGGCGTGGCTTGCCGGGAGTAGCAGGGGCCGGAAGGAGCTTCGCAGAACAGCCCGGCGCCACGGCGGCTAAGTGTCGGGCGTTGCCTGGAAGGAGTTTCCCCCTTTTATTTGGTCCGGAACACGGAAAGGGTCGGCTGCTCAGGGTGGTTGCTGGCACAACCAGGCCCAAGGGGGCCCTTTTACTCCCCATGCAGCACGCAATCCATTGCCGCCCGGGGCAGGGGATCCGCTGCGGGAACACCCGGGGAGATACTGGCCCGAGGAAGAGGTTGAAGCCCCGGGGCAGTTTACAGGCGGCCCGGTGTTGTGCCGGCCAGTGGGCCTGGGCCAGGCCCTAGGGGGCAGTTTTACCCCCCACGCGGGCCTGCATGGGCCTCATGCTGAGGCCTAGGGGGAGGCCTGTTGGGCCCAATCTAGGGGATGGCAATTTATTAATCAGCGAATTCAGGCCTCGTAGGTGGGCTGAGGCCTAGTGGGCCTACTGGACTGTTGCGGGCAGGCCTGTTTGGCAGGCCTCGTGCACAGGCCTAATTGTCAGGCCTCTGGTGTTGATCTGGGTCTAGGCCTGGGTGGGCCTTAACTTGTAGGGCCAGGGGGTCGGTGACTTACAGGCCATACAGCCTGAGGCCTGGTGCAGGCCTGTGTTGGGCTGCTGCCTGATACAGGTAGTTAAGCCACTGGTGATACTACTACTACTAATAATAATATGGCTACAATTCAAATACTGGTAGGGATTGATTTGACTGCTGGACTGTCATCCGCTCCCGCAGGGAGGGAGAATTTTGAATTTTGAATTTCCTCAGATGAGCATTGCATTGGATGGTGCCCTTATTGGGTCATTAGGCACCTGAAATATATATATATATATATATATATATATATATATATATCGATACATAAGTGGTGGAATAATAATACTAATAATAATAAGTAGCGAAGCCATGAAGTAACCGTCAGTGGAGATGCCTCCCAAAAAGGGTGGTTCAGTTAAAAAAGGCAAGGGCCCTGTGCCAAAGTGGTTGGAGCCTCCCCCTCCTCAATTGTCATCTAGTGAGGAGGAGGAGGAAGAGATTCCGTGGAAAGCAATACTTGATAGGATACAGCAATTGGAGAGAAGGCAGGGAGTCAAAGGCGGGGGACCATCTAAGCCACCTCTCCGCCCCACAAAGAAAAAGAAACTTACTGACCAAATTCTTGCCCGCTTAGATGCTTTGGAGCAGAATATACAAGGGGAAGATGCTTCAGGATCAAAGCTGCCTGATGGGGAAGAAGCGCAGCCACCTGGACCTGACATGGATCCTGCGCCTGGAGACGTTCCCATGCCGTTTGGTGAGTTACCCGCCAATTCGGCTACACATAACACTGGGCCATTTGGGCCGTGGGCTGCTTGGTCTACGGCTGCACCTACTCAGGGGATGGGTCCTCCAGCTACATGGGCAGGTTGGTCTATAGCTCCCCCAGCTTTTGGGTGGGTGGGTCCCCAGTAGTCACCCTGGGGATGTTATACCTTTAGTGGAGGTGGACCATGGTCAAGGACCATGATGACCCACAAGCTGGTAGTTGAAATAAGAATTTATGTGGCAATATTTCTGTCAAGTCCAGTTGTTCCATGCACCATGGCCTATTCCTTAATATACCTAGAGGCAAATTTAGGACAAGCCAGTCTATGCCATTCAATCTGTTGTTGGGAGGAATAAAAAGGAGG
Organism: Gambelia wislizenii; assembly: GCA_030847615.1. NCBI lineage: Eukaryota > Metazoa > Chordata > Lepidosauria > Squamata > Crotaphytidae > Gambelia > Gambelia wislizenii. The sequence goes on from JAUMIR010000003.1 coordinate 265,862,123, forward strand.
GAAAGAAAGGGGCCATGCTACTTAGCCCAGCTCCCATCAGTTCACACAGTAGTCACAGAACATGAGCATTTCCTGTCCTCTGTGGTCAGGTGGCTGAAGTATAGCTCTTGTTTTGAAATGAACTTTTTGATGAGGTAGAAGAACCTCAAAGTCAGATAAATAAATTATGTAGAAATAGTTTCAGCTGACTGGTATCTCAGAAAGATTCCAAGTTCTTTCATGGATTTCAAATAGATCACATCAAGGACAAGTGTACAACAGGGGAAGCATAACCCATTATGCAGTAATGGATATTACTAAGGTTGCTTCATTACCGTTACTGGTTGAGTGGCTGGTTTTTCCTTGTATAAATGATGCCCTTTAGACAAAATCCCTTCCACATCCGGCTGTTTGGCTTTCACGGCTGCTTCAATTTCCTGAAAAATAAAAATACACAGTGTAGATTAGCTCTACTATGAGCAATAAAAACTCTAAGTCTGAAGGCTCCCTGGGAAGCTGTATATACCTTGTAGATTAGTTTCTTCTTCAGAGTAGTAATGGGAATAGTTCAGCAAAACAGCAACGAGGGAGAGAGAGATTATTAAAAAAATAAAATAAAGGTAGCATGGCATAAAAGTAGTAAAATAAATAGCGATATAGGCAGTCATCCATGAAGGTCTCAGTGAACCAATGTTGTAGAATATGGCCAAAATAAAATTCATAGAGAAATAACAAACGTTTGAAAAGAAACCATCCCACAGAAAGTAGCTGACCTTGCAGCAACTGGCAGAGGTTAGTGGACCAAAGAGAGTCATAACATTGCTTTTCTGAAGCATTTTCAAAGGGAATTAGCTATTTATTTATTTATTTGCAATTCATGAGTGTCATCTTAGTGGAAGCAATTTAGATTTACGTTAATTTGATTTACACGTATTACTTTACTTGTTATAAAATGAGCATTTTCATCTCAGTTAGTGATAGGTCAGAGAAGCAATTCATCATGGCTGAAGGCTATCTACTTAAGAAAATACAGGACATTTTAAGAAATTTCAGGCATTTGTGAAATGTACATTCCCACAAACCATAAAAAACTTGATTACAAATAGTACTATCCTGCCAGGATACCCTAATTGTTCATACCAAGGTCCAGATTCATAATTGGCTAGGCTGGGAAGGTTGCAAGAAAGCTGTAAAGGCTTTTCATATTGGGGACATTATTACTATAGAGGACAGAACATGCAGGGTTTCTTCTCATGATCAGAATTTACAGCAACATTTCTTTGCACATCTACTTAGGAGTAAGTTTTGTTAGCTGGATTTGGTTGAAAGTATACAGTTGCCCCTCCACATTCGTGAACTTGACATCCGCGGTTTTGCTTATTCGCGGTTTTGGGAGGGCCCCCCGGGCCCCCCCAAAACCGCGACACGGGGCCTCCAGAGGCCCCATGAAAGCACTGGGAGGGAGCGGGGAGGCCTCCACGGGGCCTTCGGAGACCCTCCGGAGGCCCCGCGAAGGCCTTGGGAGGGAGGGGGGAGGGCCGGGGAGGCCTTCACGGGGCCCCCGGAGATGCTCCGGAGGCCCCATGAAGGCTCGGGGAGGGGGTGGGGAGGGCCGGGGAGGCCTCCATGGGGCCCCCGGGGTTGCTCTGGGAGGGTGGGGGGAGGCCGGGGAGAGCGACCACGAGGCCTCCTGAGGCCTCTGGGTCGCTCTGGGAGGGTGGGGGGAGGCCGGGGAGAGCGACCACGAGGCCTCCATAGGCCCGGGGTCGCTCAGGGAGGGCGGGGGGAGACCGGGGAGAGCAAACCCGAGGCCTCCGGAGGCCCCGGGGTCGCTCTGGGAGGGTGGCGGGAGGCCGGTGGGAGCGACCACGAGGCCTCTGGAGGCCACCAGGTCTGTCTGGGAGGGCGGGGGAGACCGGGGAGAGCGACCACTAGGCCTCCGAGTCACTCTGGGAGGGCGGGGGAGACCGCGGAGAGCGACCACGAGGCCTCCGGAGGCCTTGGGGTCGCTCTGGGAGGGCGGGGGGTGGCTGGGGAGAGCAACCACGAGGCCTCCGGAGGCCTTGGGGTCGCTCTGGGAGGGCGGGGGGTGGCTGGGGAGAGCGACCACGAGGCCTCCGGAGGCCTCCGGGTCGCTCTGGGAGGGCGGACGGAGGCCTGGGAGAGCAACCACGAGGCCTCCGGAGGCCCCGGGGTCACTCTGGGAGGGCAGGGGGTGGCCGGGGAGAGCGACCACGAGGCCTCCGGAGGCCTCCGGGTCGCTCTGGGAGGGCAGGCGGAGGGCGGGGAGAGCGACCACGAGGCCTCCGGAGGCCTCGGGGTCGCTCTGGGAGGGTGGGGGGTGGCTGGGGAGAGCGACCACAAGGCCTCTGGAGGCCCCGGGGTCGCTCTGGGAGGGCGGGGGGTGGCTGGGGAGAGCGACCACCAGGCCTCCGGAGGCCCCAGGGTCGCTCTGGGAGGGCGGGGGGTGGCTGGGGAGAGTGACCACGAGGCCTCCGGAGGCCTCCGGGTCGCTCTGGGAGGGCGGGGGGCGGCCAGGGAGAGCGACCACGAGGCCTCCGGAGGCCCCGGGGTCACTCTGGGAGGGCGGGGGGTGGCCGGGGAGAGCGACCACGAGGCCTCCGGAGGCCTCGGGGTCACTCTGGGAGGGTGGGGGTGGCTGGGAAGAGTGACCCCGAGGCCTCCGGAGGCCTCAGGGTCGCTTGGGGAGGGTGGGGGGCCGCCGGGAAAAGCCATTGCGAGGCCTCCGGAGGCCTTTGAGTCGCTTGGGAAGGGCAGGGAGCAGCCAGATAGAGCAACCACGAGGCCTCCGGAGGCCTCAGGGTCGCTTGAGGAGGGTGGGGGGAGGGCTGTCATTATTCACGGAATTTTCACATTCGCAGGGGTCTATGGAACCTAACCCCCGCGAATGTGAAGGGACAACTGTATTTTCTATTTCTATTTAATGAAATATAAACTATTTTAAATATATAACTTATTTTTATTTAAAAAATACATAACAGGGAGGGGGAGAGAGAGAAAGAGAGATCCGCAAATTTATATGAAAATATACTTTGGTGCTCAGTTTTGTTTTGATTCAGAAATGTTTAAGGCTGGGATTGTTAGAAAATAGTTTTGCAACATATGGACATATATATGGACATATATAGCATTAGACATTTCTTATGTAACAAATACTCCAGAGCTTGGAAACTTCACTGCGTCTAGGCAGCCTTCCCAACTTTCAAATCTCATTTGCTACTTCCCCTTCACTTTTTGTTCTTTCACACAACTTTCTGCAAATCCACTTGGTAACAGTCAATACAGTGTTTACATAGTCCACATTTTACAAGTCTTTCCAAATTTTGTTTTCAGACAAACTTTAGGTACTAAGAAAAACCATTGAAGAACACAAATGGAAGTTCTGCACTAAATTATTTTCATTGTTCTTTCTTTATACCTAACAACTATAACCCCACTTTCCCCAAGCAATAACTTGGGGAATGGATAATTGGAATGAATTCCAGGGCCATAAAATAGTGTGCACTGTGCCCAACTTCTCTTCTCTTGGAAAGATAGAGAGGAAACACTGAAGGGCAACCTTAATAGTACTGTATAGGGGGAAACAACCATTGGGACTTATTTAACAGGGATGGGGTTTGGAAGCAAGCAAACAAAAGGAACAATTCACATACAGTAAGTATACAATTTCTGACAGCTCTCCAAAGAAACTAACAGGAAGAAGATGGTTATTTTTCCACAGATAAACAATGAAGAGTCTTATATGGGTCATTAGCCACTCAGCCCTAGCAGGGGTATTAATAATGCTGCTACTGCTGCTATCACTCTTCTTCCCTGGTCATATGACAAGCAACACTTGCAAAAATTCCCTCTTCTACACAACTATTAAAGTGCAGAAGCAACCTCCAGTTTTCAGTCTGACAACCCTATTAACTGTTGCTACAACCACACTCTTTCTTTTTCATTGTCTTCTCTGAACTGGACAGTTCTTTCCCCAGTTTCTCTTTAGACTTTAACTCAACAACTCTGAGCCTATGCAGAAACTCTGCTCAGAATCTCTTCAGGTTTTTCCCCCCCAGGACATCTCTAGAAAGCACCATAACCTCTATGGTAGCTCATAAAGCTGAAAATAGGCTTGTGTAGTAGGCATAAAGTGACAAACATTTAAAAGACCAGATAGTTTAAGATCTGTCCACATTAGCATGTAATATTTTCCATTTTCACTATCCAAGGCTAGTGGCTGCATGTATCATTCTTGTACAACTGTGCTCCTGTTTAGCAGATGTGCCTACCTGGTTCCTTGGCCAAATCCTATTTCTTTCACTATTTCTTTCACTTACTTTCTTTCAGATCTTTTTTCTAACACCTTATCACCTGAGCCATTGTACTGTCTATTCTCCTTTATGGATCTGAAACATGGGTCACCTATCGCCACCACTTACGACTCCTCAAACGCTTCCACCAGCGCTGTTTACGCACAATCCTAAATATACACTGGACTATGTGACGAATGTTGCTGTCCTTGAGCAAGCAGGGCTCACCAGCATTGAGGCCATGATATTGAGAACACAGCTGCGCTGGGCAGGGCATGTGTCTAGGATGGAGGACCATCTCCTCCCCAAAATAGTACTCTACGGTGAACTCGCCACAGGTCAGCGTAAGAGGGGAGCTACAAAAAAGTGATACAAGGACTCCTTAAAACAACATCTCAGGCTTGGCCAAATTGATCACCAACAATGGTCCTCCCTGGCCTCACATCGGGAGGCATGGAGACACACTATCCACAATGCTGCAGCCTTATTTGAGAACTCATGCCAAACAAGTCTTGAAGAGAAATGGCAACACAGAAAGAATCACAACCCGGTAACATCACCTGAGGAAATGTTCTGCTGTGCTTTCTGCAATCGGACTTGTCTATCTTGGATTGGCCTTTTTAGTCATCAGCGCGCTTGCAGAAGATGCGGGATGAGTCGTTCCTGAATCTTCATTTGCGAAGAAAAGCCAGAGAGAGAGAGATCACCTGAGCCACACAACATTAATGGTAAAGATATTTACTTAACAATGAAGGCATATTGGCTGGTAAGGGAGTTTTACCAAGAGCAGGAAGAGGCTGATTGAGTCTTTTCTCACCCCCACCAACACAATCATATCATTTTCTGTGTGTCTGTATGTGTTTTTAATTATGGAACAGGACAAAATAAGCAAAATACACAAGTATAAAGTAATGAATCAGGTTTCATAAATCAAGTAAAGCCCTAATTCATCACTTTATACTTATCTATTTTGTTTAATTGGTGCTGTTCCTTAAGTAAAAACAAACAAAGAAAAACAATATTGTGTTGGTGACAAAGACTCAAACAGCTTCAAGTAAAGAGGAGCCAATGTGGCATAGTGCATTGAGTGTTGGACTACAATTCTGGAGACCAGGGTTTGAATCCCTGCTTGGCCATGAAAACCCACTAGGTGAACCAGGCAAGTCACACACTCTCCACCTCAGTAAATTCCATGATAGGTTTGCTTTAAGGTTACCATAAGTTGGAAATAACTTGGAGGCACACAACAATCAAGTAAAGAAGGAAAACTGAACTCCTTCTTTAGTCCTACACTGTAACATGAACAAGGCCCAAGGCAGGTCCTATCATAGTATTTATTTATTTATTTATTTATACCCCTCTCTTCAGCCACAAGGCTATCAGAACGGCATACAAATTGTTTTAAGTAATAGCAATTTACACATCTACACTGCGTTAAGCAGTTTTCAATGTGTGTTAGCTAATTGCCCTCCACAAGCTGGGTACTCATTTTACCGACCTACGAAAGGATGGAAGGCTGAGTCAACTTTGGAGCCCACTGGAATCGAACTTGCAACGTGGCGACTTGCAGTACTGACACTTAACCGCTGTGCCACCAGGGCTCATAGGGTAGGGGGAGGTGGAGAGGGAAAGGGAAATTGCCAAAGACAGCACAAAAAGGAATAGAGATAATTGATCATTTAAAAAACAACACAGGCAAGAAATGGGAGAGGCTATATATCCACTAAGGAAAAAGTAGACTTAACAGAAAAGCTTAGTAGCATTACACAGACTACTAATCATGGACTTGAGGCAGATATGCAGCAACAAACCTCCATTAGAATTAGCCCAGTGCACTGTAAATCTGCATCAACACCTTGAGTTTTTTTAGAGAAGAGAGTTAAAAAGAAAGCTGTGCACATAAGAGAACTAAGCAAACAAATGTGCGGAGGTGGTCATGGTGGTTAATGCTTTATTATTTGACAAAGTACACAGGTCCCAAATGTCCTGCTTTATGCTCCTCTGTTGAACGGGCATGAAGAGTCACAACAACTAAACTAATGGAAGATGCACAATGCCTATTGGCTTTGGTGGCTAGGACCTCTGGGACTTGACGCCCAAAACACCTGGAGAGCAAAGGTTGAGAATCACTGGTACAAACCATTTATAGCTATATCAATCATAATAACTACAGTTGCCCCTCCACATTCGGCATTCGCGGTTTTGATTATTTGCTGTTTTGGGAGGGCCCCCAGGGCCCCCCAAAACCGTGACACGGGCCTCCAGAGGCCCCATGAAAACCCTGGAAGGGAGCGGGGAGGGCCGGGGAGGCCTCCATGGGGCCTTTGGAGACCCTCCGGAGGCCCTGTGAAGGCCCAGGGAGTGAGGGGGAGGCCCGGGGAGGCCTTCATGGAGCCTTGGAAGGCTCCGTGAAGGCCTGGGGAGGGAGGGGGAAGGCCCCGGGGAGGGAGGGGGGAGGGCCACGGAGGCCTCCACAGGGCCTTGGGAGGGTCTCCAGAGGCCCTGTGAAGGCCTCGGGAGGGAGTGGGGAGTCCAGGGAAAGCGACTATGGGTCCTCCGGAGGCCCCATGGTCGCTTTGGCGGGGGAAGGGGGGCAATCAATATTCGCGGTTTTTTGACATTCGCGGGGGTCCGTGGAACCTAACCCCCACGAATGTGAAGGGACAACTGTATTCACAAATTCTATAATTATCTATATATAGGTAGATTGTTAGGTTGGGAGCTCATAACATATATTTCAATTCTGCAGCAAATTGGTACAAATTATACAATATGTGATTTCTTTTAGAAATTGAGGAAAGTGAGACAGTGAGGATAAGAGGTAGATACTTTGTGCCAACCCCTCTAAATTATATCAGGGCTTGTTGTTGCTGCTGCTGTTGTTGTTGTGTGTAATATTTTCAAATCATGTCCAACTTATGGTGACCCTAAGGCAAACCTATTATGAGGCTTCATTGGCAAGATTTCTTCAGAGGGGGGCTGTCTTTTATCTTCTTCTGAGAAAGTGTGTCTTGCCCAAGGTCACCCAATGGGTTTCCATGGCTGAGTGGGGATTTGAATTCAGGTCTCCAGAGTCATAATCCAATGCTTAAACCATAGAACCATGCTGGTTCTATATTAAGGCTATCCAGAATACATTTATCAAAGCTGTGTTTATAGTGAGTTTGGATGGGGAAATTAATTTGGTCTCTGTTAATGCCTCTCATCTGTCACCCAACATTACAAAATCAATTAAAATACTCACAAATTAAGTATTGGGACAAGGTTAACTTGTTGGGGAGGGGAAAGCCAAAGAACAACTGGCTATGCAGTTACATCCAACAGAATGGTCATTGTTTCAGTTTCATCAAGTCTCTCATATTCCCTCATATAGCAGGAATTAAGAGTAGCTAGGAGAAAGATCTTAGTAGTGTTGTAGATTTAAAAAAAGAAGTAACAAAGGCAATATTTGCTAAAACCATGGAATGTTGCCTTAAGTTATTGCAGTGCAGTTGAATTACAGGTTGATCCCCATATCCACAGATTTGGTATCCACAGTTTCACTTATCCACATCAAAAATGTTCTCTCTAGGTATTTCTAGATACTCGAATGCAATTCTATGGTCAACTTCCAGTGAATTCATTGAAAGTAATAAAGTTCCCTATTATCCACAGTTTCTACTTGAAGTGGGGTCTTGGAATGTATCCCCCATGGATACGGTGATTGATCTGTATATAAAGAATTTTATGAGTTGTGCTGTCAGAGAAGATGTGAAGCACCTGGAAATTTATATGCAGATTTGATAGCAGTGTGAGAGCACATTTTTTAGGAAGAAGGATATGCCATCAAAGAAGACATATGAATTGATTCAAAAATAGGTTTATTGTCTCTTTAATTGGGAAATCAGTAGACTCCAATATAAAACACTGCTGTTCTTTGTGAGCACTTGCTGCAAGGTTTAAAACTATATTGGACTGGGAAAGGTCTCCACAAAATTGAATTGATCAATGAAGAAAAAGACTCTGGGGTCCTATTAGCCCGTCTTTATTATATCACCTCAGTAACAGACATGTATATACTGTATTGCTTCTTCAGCATGGAGGATATGATGGGCTGATTTTCACATTTTATGTTAAAAACTTTACATGATAAATAACTCTGGTTAATTTCTCTGTTATATTTGTAACAGCTACTGTCAACTGTTGCCTTTTTGCATTTGCATTCTTTTTATTTCTTCATTCAGTATCCGTTAATGCATTTTAAACATAAATTTAACAAACTGTTAATAAATATATTAAAACAAAAGAAATGAAGGAACATTGGGTTTTTAATTTAGTTTGAAGGAATCGAGTGACAATTATATTGTTTGGCAGATGAAGCTTGTCTGAGTTTTAAAGGGGGGGAGCAACAATAGAAGGCAGTGCTTTTTGAGTTACTTGAAACTGTCCATATTGTTCTTTCTTCTGTCTAGTTTGATCCAAACTTGGCAGCTTTTTCAAATATTCCCTTTCTATGGTGCCATCCTCTATCCTGTGACTCTTCATCTTTTTTCTAGTGTTAGTCATCATTAGTTTGACAGCAGACAAAATTGTAAAGCAGAAGTTTGACAAGAGACAAAATTGTACAGCAAGGTGTTCGCTGTCTTACAATTGAACTAAATAATTTGTTGGTGGTGATGTGAAAAATACATTCTGCTTTTTTCTGTGTCCAGTTCAATGTCATTCTAAATCTTTACAAAGGACTACTTCATTCTTCAGATTTCGGTTGTCAATAAAAAGCTGCCCTCAAATGTTTGCTTGACATTTTTTTAAAAGTGCATCATTTCTAAAGAGAAAAATAAAGAGAAAAATGATCTTAGATGACCTAATTCTTCTTTTTGCTACTATTTCTCTTCTTACACACTACATAAGGCACACAGCACATATTATACACTACACCCAGTCTCACAAGGGCTTTCTTGCCCAGTTTATCTCACCTCCTTTCTGGTTCCCAGCCAGCTCATACTACATTCCAATAACTCCCTCCACCATTCATATGGTTATCTCCTCACCTTTGCTTTAGGTGACATCTTTCCTCCTGCCTTTGTCCCCCAATGACCATAAAGAAAACTGAACTTGCCACCTCATCACCATACCCACAAATTTTGCATTTCTGTTCACACATACAAACAGCTCATTCATAGCTATAAAGCTCTGTTCCTAGGCGCTTAAATCATATATCTGATGAAGTAGGCTTAAGTTTATGAAAGCTTTTGCTATCTACTTCTTTCTCTCAAAGGTGCTATAAGAACTCTTTGCATACTTTGGTTACTTCTTCTCTGTGTAAAAATATATCCAATGTAATCCAAATTGTACTGTCTTCACTTGATTGACAGAATTTTTTTTTAAAAAAATTCCAACACAAGACAGTTCCATCATGCTTAGCTTGCTACTAATGCTCTCAATGGATCTCAAATATGTCCATTTTCACACTGATCTTTGTTTTGAAGAGAAAATATATGAGGGCATGGGTGAAAGTAAAAAGACTATGTATTTCAGACTCAATTATGTTTATATAAAATTAAGCTCATTAGTGACATTTTGATGCAGATCTTTATTATGCCTTTTGTTCTCAGTTGTTTAAAAAAAGAACATTTGTTTTTCAGTGCTGGGTGACACTAAAATGTTAATAGATATATTGAAAGTGTTAAAGCATTTTAATACCAAAATAATTTTGTTTTTAAAATGTAAGTATTTCACAAACTCAGAATAATATGAATAAAATATTTCTGAAAGTTTGGACCTTGGATACTTGGACCTAAGGAGGAAAGTAGAGGAAAGAAGGGCAAAGACAGACTCCAAGACCGGGTATGAGTAAAAGCAGGCCACACCCTTTCTTGGCCACAGCGCATGAATCTGCTGTGACATATGGTAGGATCCACATTAGGCAACCAGCATGCTGACCAATAATTGCAGACCCATCAGTCTGTGAGTTCCCTGAGCTCAAAGACATATTTACTGGCCATGTGGGCCCACTTGACAACCAGGTATGAAGCTGCCAGTGAGCCCACAAGCCAGCTGATGTCTAACACCTCAGCCCTCTGGGTCTTTTGCAAGTCCCTATTTCCAGGGTGTCCCACACCAACTCTGCTTTGAATTTCATCCTGCCTAATGCCTTCCACATCCTTGAAGGTTATGACCAAAACATTTACTCAAATAAATGATATAGCAATAAACCTATGACTCAAATCAAACATGCTGCAAAGACACAGCATATGGCTGGTTGCTACAAAGAATGGGAAAAGCTCACTAGCTAGGAACATAACATTTCTACCAGGCCCCCTCAATTGGTGCCTGACATCTGAGTCACTAACACACACTTGGAGAAAAAACACAGGGTGAGTGGCAGGTAAAGCCAGTGAAGAGCAGAATAGCTAAATTCATGTGATCAGGGCACTTTTATTCCCCCTGTATGGACCAGGGAGACGACCTCTCTCATGAAATCTCCTGGAGGTAAATCCTACCTTGAGAGCACTACATTAGGCTGGACACACTGTAACATTAATATGGATATAATGGGTTTAATGTGCATGCTGTGTTCTATTAATTTATTTACTAAATGAAGAATTGTCACAAAGCTGAAATTTATACACAGTTTTAGCAATCAACTGGCTTGCTCACTGTCCACTGCACTACTTCAGTTCATTCCTTACTTAGCAATAACATTCATATTTTATATACTGCTTATCAGTGTCAAAAGCACGCCCTAAGCTGTTTACATTGTTGTTGTTTTTTAGCTAATTGCCCCCAACAAGCTGGGTACTCATTTTACTGACCTATGGAAGGATGGAAGGCTGAGTCAATCTTGGAGCCCTCTGGGATCGAACTCATAACTGTCTGGCTTGCATTACTGGCATTTAACCACTGCGCCACCAGGGCTCCCTACTTAGGGCTCATCTACACAAGCCAGGACATACTGGCTCCCCACTGGTGTATCCTGGCTGTAGATCAGGCCTGTTGTTCCCCTGTTCCTTCTTTGGAAGGAGGAAGTCTTGATGGACACACTGGTGCTGTTGCTATAGCCCCCACTGCTACCATTTTCCTCGCTGACTCAGAAGGCTGGAAGGGGCCCCTGCAACATGTGACAGAGGCTCCCTGCATGTGACCAGCCTTGGACACATGCTGTGGGACTCTTCCTGCCTTATGGCAGAGCCAAGGATACTGCAACAGCAGCAACAGCTGGCCTGCAGGGAGTAAACCAGGTATTTTCAACAGTGGATTGAGCCCTACCCCACCTCATGGGGGTGCTGAGGACTGCCCAATTGCATAAGGGGGTAAATTCCCTGTGTCAGATGGATTGCAGGGCTCTGAGAGGGGAGCAAGACGTGGTATTTTGCCCATGTAGACAAGACATTCATTTCTGTAGAAAAAGCAGCTAAGCCTTGTAGCACTTTTAAGACCTTACTTGGCATAAGTTTTCTTAGTTTTGATATTTCTGCCTCATAATGAATCACAATTAAATTTTGGAATGACTTGTTATTGGGCATTTTAAAGAACAGTTAGTGGTGGGAAGAATAATAACAGTAAAGTAAAACCCACAGGGACACTAAAATATCACAGATTAAGTAAATTAACCCTGGTAAATTGACCTGCTGGTTGTTCCTCACAAGTACAGGGACCATTGTCACATTAATATCCTATGTGCATTTATTAGGAAAAAATGTGATCCATTGGTATGGATTCATTAAAATTAGTTATGAACTTTTCTGAGAGTGGAAGATGGCATATCTTAAAACCATTGGGAAAATGAAGGAATCTTCAGGCCTTGTAGAAACAGGGGTGTATTCACCTCTGTAAAATTAGCAATTACCATTTTAAAGGGGGGGGGGTCTGCAGCACATGACATATTTTCCCTACCTACCTCCTGCTGTAGGATGCCTTTTAAATTTTTTTTGTAGGTCTTTGAAGGATGCAACATACAAACTTCTAATTATGTCTTCTAGAACAGTGCTTCACAAATGTGACTCCCCAGATGACATTGGACTTCAGATTCCAAGAAGCCTCAACCAACAGTCCAACAGTCACAGTTTCTGAGAGATGTAGGACTTTTTCGGACAATGTAAAAATAATGGAAGCAGCGTCGCCAGGTTGCAACGCTGCAGCGCTAGAGGGCGTCAGTTTCGTACGACGCTCCTTCCCAGCGGTACTGTTGCAGTACCGCTGGGATATCTGAACATGATATTTTTGCTTTCTACCGTCATATTTTACTCACGATCAGCGATCGTGAGTAAAATATGAGTGTAAAAGCAAAAATATCACGTTCAAATATCCCAGCGGTACTGCAACAGTACCGCTGGGAAGGAGCGTCGTACGAAACTGACGCCCTCTTGTGCTGCAGCATCGCAACCTGGTGACACTGCTTCTGTTATTTTTACATTGTCCAAAAAAGTCCGTAGTCTGCAAATATTTAGGCATCCTAGTCTAGGAGCAACTATTTAGAAATAAACGGCATTTCAATTTGATGACAGTAAATATAAAGTATGCTGAAAAAGAGAAGCAGATGGTAGTGAGGAGGAGGGATTAGAACCTGGAGAGTAAAAATGTCATAATAAATAGAAGAATTAACACTTAAAATAGGTCAATGGGTTTTAGATCTACCTGACAAGGGGAGGGGAAGACCTTACAATAGAAGAACTGCCAAGAAAGCTGTCAAACTTTATTAAACGTTTATGAAGAAATGAAGATTTCTGTATCTGTCACCCTTAAATAAATTGTTTTTCACTCTGTTTTTTCCCTTTTATTTCTTCTTGATAATAGGAAAAAATACTAGGGATGCATTTCTTACAACATGTACAATGGGTTATAACGAGTTTATCTTTATTGTGTGTATACTTATTGTTTATATTGTATTTTCTAGCTTGAAAACTACATGTCCTAATCAATTGCAAAGGCAATGAGGAAGCTGATATATTAGGTCAGGCCATCTTTTATTCCAGCTAGCAGTGGTTCTCTGGGTCTCAGACACAGGGCCTTTTACCCAATTGGAGATGCCAGGGATTAAATCCGGAACTTTCTGAATGCAGAGCAAGTACTCTACTGAGTGATGGTTCTGCCTTCTATTGTCTGAATAATCGTTATCAAAATTAGATTCATGAGAATGCACTGAACTGAAAAATTATTTATGGTACTGAGATAGGACTAAAGAGGAACAGAACTAGTGCTTCATCCTATTTTATCAAATCTGTCACATTCATTATAAAAGTATATTACCCTGTAAAGAGAAATCTTGTCTAAGTTTACTACTCAGCTGCCACTGAGAAAAGAAAATGAACTTCTCTTCTGTTGGTCAGCCTAATTCAATAAAGTGATCTAATTAGTTTTCCTTCATAATTTATTTTTGTTTACATTCTTTGAGCTTGCATTGTTTCTCTTTTGTAAAAGCAATCTGTTCTCAATTAAATGTATTGTGATAAATAGGATGTGCGCAATGATTAGCATATTAACATGATATATGGCTCCCTGATGCTCATCTTTGTAACTTATCAATGTATTTTTTTCTTTCTCCTTACAGATCAAGACTGTAGAAACTATTACAAAACAAAAAAATAATTATAAATGCTGAAAACAGTAAGTCAGCATTGACATATATTCATATAAGATATATATTCAGTAAGAGATCTATTCTGTCTTTATATAAAGCATGAGTTAGTACATGTTAGTTTATTTTAAACTGTGGTCCCCCATTCTGCCACAAACTGAATTCTGCCACAAACAAATTTCACTTATCAAATGTAGCTTAGCTGTAGCATAGCTAAGAACTAAAAAAAAAAGCTTTCTTACAACATGTACTTACTTATAAAAATAATCACACAAATTGCCATGTCATATTACTGATAAGGCTTCACACTGGCTACATTATTGTGATTACAGCTTTTAGAAACAGAAATAAATATTTACCATTATTACTCTTTTCCATGGCTACTGCTAGATCCCTTAAATCTCCTATTTCATTTTTTAGGCACCTTTAACCCACATGTAATCTACTCCCATGCACATATATCCACATGTATGACCGACTGAATCCATGGAATTTAAACCTAGATAAATACTTTTGCAGAATAGTGGCCTAGATATTACAATAAATTTGATACCTTTTAGAATACACAAGACACTCCCCCCTTATACTGCAGGAAGAGAGTAATACCATCAGCACCATGGAAATTTATTTCCCAGTGTATGAAACTTGATAGAACACAGCAAGGCCATACATATATGAATTACGGTGAGCAACATGTGGCTTGCAGTCCCCAGTGCCCCACTCCTAACTCCGAATACATATCTACACACACAGACATGCAGAGAGAGTTAAAATGTGGAAACTACTCTCTAGGAAGAACAATTGTCTTTTAATGCAAGGCACATAGTCCCTGTACATCTTGGATTATCATGGTCCACAAAAAACTGCATTTTTTTTTGCGGTGGGAGTCTTAATAAAGTACATTAGCTGAGACAACCCCCCCCCCATCCAATGGTTAGGTCAGTTTGATTAAAATAGTCTAGACAACAAATGGCTGAAATGTGGGGCACTGATGACAGCTCTTCAGCTAACAATATCATAAAAAGCTTACACCCTCTATTTCTATGTTGATTTGGCAACAAAATGTGACTCTCCTGGACTAAAAGGTCACTTTCTAGTGCATAAGGATTGAAATCCATAATATACCTTGGTACCAATTTCATCTGTTTTTTTCTTTATTATTTCCTGTACTGTTTATGGTGCTCTCCTTCCTATCACTAATGCTCTTCAGATGAAAGGTCCTCCGGATGAAAGGTACATGCAAATCCACCATTAGTGTCACTATATAGAGTTAGGCATGCTTGAGAGAAAATGAAGAAGCTTTTTGAGGTACGGTAGAGATACTTCCTAGCCACAACAATTTGCTTCTTTGGAAGAGATGTTTGAAATTTAGTTTACAATTTTCTATACCACTTCTGTCATGTATGTTATATACTGAATAACATATAGGAAATCCTTGGTTATCTGACAGGTTAGGGACCACAGCAGCATCAGAAACCAAAATTGGTTGAAAAACAGAACCTATGTAGGGAACATGAGGGAATTATGGTGGCTTGCCTAGGATTGCCTGTGGGCACCTGCACGTTCCTGCACATGCCTGTACGCTACTTGCAAAGTCTTTTAGTCAGCTTGGTGATCCCCCCCCCCAGCTCGGTTTACAAGCAGTGTGTGCATGCATGGTCAGTCCCAAGCAAGCCTCTATAGGCAAGAATTTTGAAAGAGTACATTCGTCATCAAATGAATGAAGCTTGCTCTTAATTCGCAAGTGTCAAAAGAGCGAGTCTTCAGATAACAAGCTGTTGAAAGGCAGGGGCTTCCTATATATTGGTTTATAGATGTTAAAAAATAGTAGCAGCAGTCACATTCAGGGGCTGGTTACTAGTAACGCAAGGGAAAATGCAACATTTTTTCACTGTTAGTCTTTGCCATCCTATGATTATCTCTGAACACTGAAGCACAAGAATTGCCCTGTGAACTGCTAATTGTGTACATGCCTATTGCTCTATTATTTTTCCTTTTATCTAGTGTTCATCCTGCAGAGATCAAAACATTCCTTTCAGTGCTGGGCAACTGTAATCATACTTGTTGCAACACAGACCTGAGAATAAAGGTGGTTTAGATGATTTTTAGTGAGCATTTGTAGCTATATGCAATTATTGTTATTCCACTTCACGGGGAACCCTGCAGGGCAGTGAAAGTCATTTTTATTTATAGGTTCTAGGAAGAAGAGGAAAAGAAAATCATTCTGCAGATAAAAGTCAAATTTTCTATACCACATGAATAAGCTTAGAGAAAAGGAAATTGCTAAGTTAAAAAGGTGTGCTTGTTTGTTTTCATGCAGTATTCCCTAAGGCTTCAAATAATTGCTTCCTTACAAAGATTTAAGTGAGGCAGCATGTTACTGGCTTCTTCTATAGCCAATGTGGCAGGAAGATTATTGCATCACAAGACCTATACCAGCACCCCATGCTAGAGAGGGCACAATGTCGCCAAGCTGAAGTGCTCATCTTTCCACTACTACCCACAAAACCCTGGCGCTACATTCTGTACCACTTATGACTGGCCAACACTGAACACATACAGCTCTATCAAGGCTGTGAGCCTTTCAAGATCTGGTTCCATATTTGTGGAACAGTCTTCCTTTGCACCTCTGGCTGGAGGAGGATCTTACATGCTTTCATAAAGGGTTGACGACCTTCCTCTTCAATTTGCCAGATAAAGCCGCTGAGTGTACCTAAGGTGGCCAAGATGGGTAGCAACTGATGAAGATTTTTTCTTAGTATATTAGTATATTATTTTAGTATTTTAGCATTTCATAGTGATGTTTTTTTTTTGTTTTTGACTATTTGACATTTGATGTTCCACCCTTTGGTGAAAACGGCATTATAAATCATCGACAACATCATCATCATCATCATCATCATCTCCTCAATATTAGGCCTGCAAGTCAACTGTTCCCTCTATAGGAATTATAAGCAACCATTTCTTGCAGCCACTTCACATTTTTTGTGGAAGTATTTAAAGCTAACCCAAACTCATCAGTGCTAAAAGAGAAAGTCTCCAATGTTGCATTAATTCTTCTTTTCCTGGATTCAGAAGAGCATGGTAGAGATGGCATTGGCTTTTTCAGTTAGCCTTTTAGCCATGCTGCACAGCATGCCCAAATCACTTTCTCTGTTGTAAATTGCTGGTTCAAGGAAAGCCTTCAAACTCACTGAAAGTGTGCACAAAAAAGGCATGGGGGGGCAGAAATATCACAAAAAAATGAGAGAAAAGATGAGAAAACAAATGGAACATGAAGTGCAAAGAAGAGACTCAAGAGTAGTATGACATGCAGGTACAAAGAGAAGGAATTGTACTCTACATTCATTGTTATTCCCAACCAGAGGAGGCTCATTGTATCAATGGGAATTTGGTAAGTAAAAATGTTTTAAGTTCCATTGATTCAATGAGCCTACATAAATTGAGACTTATAACTGGATTTAGGCTACGGAGTGTAGAGACCTGTGGAAAAACTGAAGTGGTTTCTGATATATGATGCCTACACAAATTTGTTGGCTAAATAAACAGCAAAAGTAGAATGGGAGTGACAGAAATAGCTGTAGAAGTGCAGGGGGTATATGAGATGCATAGCTTATAAAAACTTATAAATGGGTGAAAATAAAAAAATTAGGGAGAGTAGTAAGACTTTGGTGGTATAATATGTTGACTGTACTATCAGGCAAAGAATGATTAAAGACCTGTCCTTTTTAAGTGGCTTATTAAGCAGCCTTTTATCACAGTTGCTGTGTATCTGGTTGTCCAGTTAATACATAAAATACACTTAAGATTGTTCTTTCTCTGCATTTGGAATTGACATTTTAAAAAAAGAAAAAGAAAATTAAAGCAATATAATTTGAAAGCATCAAATATGAATATATGAACATCAGTGATCACTTTCTTCCAACTGTTTGTTGTTGTTTAGAAGCCTACTTTATGCTAATTGTTTGTAGAATGGATCATACATACTTTCCTCATACACTGATGTACAATAGAGGCACACTCTGTGAAATACTAAAGCAAAACAACCATTTAAACACATCTTCAGTTACAGGTAAACTGTACTTTTAAAAATATCAATATTAAAGCATTACCTTTATGTCAAATGCTCCAGGTTGACCCACTTGATTGTAAAGTTCCAATTGTTCTTTGATGGGAGAAAGCCACAATTTTAGTTGACTCAACTGTTGTTCAAACTGGTTCAAATTATTTAGCATAAGCTCAATTTCTTTCTGTTTCTCAGGTAGATCTTTGGATACCTTTAAAATACCAGAAAATTCATTCTGTAAGATAAATTTCTGACTCTGTGACATACATACAGTCGTAATGTTCCAACACAATGCTTTCAGTACAAAATATTATGTACAAAGTAAGTAATAACATGCATGTGCTTTTAAAAATGTAAACACTGTGACCATGGATCACAGGGAGAGAAAGTCTAGTCCTTTCCACCTGATGAAAATATCTCACAAACATATCCAGAAGTTATTATCATCTTCTTGAGAGAAGCCTACACTGGCATTCAAGACAGCATTGCTGGATAAAACTAACAGTGTTGGAGGTAGAAACCTCAGGACTGAGACTTAACTGTTTGAGGTTTCTACCTCCAACAAAAGTAATACTCTTTCATTGGCACTACAATTGGCATGTTTTACCTATACAGCATCTAAATGTTTTTCCAGATGTAAGGTATACAAAATGGATTGGATTTTTTTCTCAGTGGATGTGTATAGAATTTCACTGCAAGACTGCAATCCTAAACAGATAGTGTGTAAGCCCTCCAAAACTTATTTTGAAATAAACATTTATAGCATTCCACTGCATGTTCCTCTAAGATTAAACCAATAATTCTGATTGAGATATAGCAAAATCTCTCTCTTTCTTTCCCTCTCTCTCAATCTGTTTTAACAGGGAACCTGCCAATGTGACATGATGGAACACCTAGGCATTTATTTACAGATATGCATTTGTCTCAAATACTAGGGGGGAAAAAGATCATCATGTCCCATGTTTATAAACTTCAAGTACTGGACAATGAAAGAAATATTAGCTACAGATGTTAAACTGTTGTTGTGCTCCTTAAGGAATTTCTTGTTAGTTGCACAGAAAGTAAGAACAAATTTAAAACAACTTTTTATATGCTCACAGCTGGAAACAATTGTTTTTATATCTTGTAAAAATAATACTTGCATATCTATATGCTTATGTTTGGATGTTTATATATTTCTCTCTCTCTCTTTTTTGAAAACTGCCAAAAGTATAATCTACTATGCTCTGAGTTCACGTTAGTTTATTTTCAAAATACCAGTGTTGTGATAAATGCTCTTAAATATGGTTGTTTCTATTTCTTTCCTATTGCATGATAACCTAGAAGGAGCAGAGAAATAAAAACTAAACAAAATGGATAGTTTGTCTCCTCTGAATGAATGAATGTAGGCGGTAATGAGCTGGATGAAGAAAAACAAATAGAAACTCTATCCAGACAAGACAGAGGTGCTTGCTATCAAAGGTCCTAATCTGAGGATGGAGATGTGTCAGTTAGTCCTGGATGGGGTACACTCCCCCTGAAAGACTGTGTTCACAGCTTGGGAATGCTGCTGGATCGGTCTTTCCAAATGTCAGCTCAGATAGATGTGACAGTGAAGAGTGCTTATTCTCAGCTTCGGCTGATACGCCAGCTGCACCCCTTCCTAGAACTGGCAGACCTAAAGATGGTAGTGCACGCGCTAGTAACCTCAAGGTTGGACTTCTGCAATGCACTGTACATTGGGGTACCTCTGTACCAAGTTCAGAAACTCCAATTCGTTCAAAAAATGGCAGTCAGATTGGTTACAGGTACATCCAGGATGAGCATACTACACCAATATTAAAGTCACTCCACTGGCTGCCAGTTAGTTTCCGGGCAAAGTACAAAGTGTTGGTTATTACCTTCAAAGTCCTACATGGTTTGGGTCCAGATTACCTATGAGATTGCCTTCTCCCATATAATCCACCCCATACTGGGGGACATTTATATCAACCAGCCAGGACTAGGTTGGCAACTGTCACCCAGAGGACTTTCTCGTCAGCCACCCCCAGACTGTGATATGACCTGCTGGAAGAGCACTAAAGACCTATCTCTTCTGGCAGGCCTACCCAGTTGGTTTTAATCTATGAATTTTAAATTAGTATTTTAAGTCTATGAATGGTTTTAATGTTCATTTTAATCTTATGTATTTTTATCTGTGTTTTTAAATGATTCATAGGACTTTTTCGGACGCATGAAAAGTAACTCAAGCAGTGTCGCCAGGTTGCGATGCTGCTGCACAAGAGGGCATCCGTTTCGGACAACGCTCCTCCCAGCGGTACTGTTGCAGTACCGCTGGGACATTTGAGCGTGATTTTTTTCCTGCCCAGCGTCATATTTTACTCGCGATCAGCGATAGAGATAGAGAAAAAAGTCATTGTTGATATTTTAACACAACCTATCTGGCTTCTTGCTGCGCTAGACAAGGGAAAGGGTTAACTCAGTGAGTGGTGGTGGCTTTACCTTAGAAAGGGATTTATAGACTAGAGGAACCCTTGGGAGTGTGTTTTCAGATTGTATTGTACAATTAGGCTGGGAGCCTTCCCTTCCTGCTGGAAGAGAAGGGCCAGCTTATCACATGGATGGCAGCAGGGTTTTGGAACCGCATGGAGTAGTGGGAGGCTGAATAAAACAAGTGTTTCTGCACAAAATACACTACTTGCACTTACTTATAATGAAATGTGTTTGCCATTTTACTACCCATTCCACCAATTTGGAGAGGAAAAGCCCAAATGGATATGTTCAATGCCAGTGCATATTAAGTCAACTTCTGTTTATGACTTGGACTTGAAATAAGACCTTTTCCATACATTATCTTTGTATTTCTTAAGAATTTTAATTGCTAATTTGTTGTTCTAAGCAGCTTTTTCACTATTATAAATTATATTTACTCCAGAGTAGTACTATTGCAGATTAAAGCACTTCCAAGGTGGCAAAGAAGGTTCTGGCCTGATACTCATCTGAAAATTCAGTACAGCTAGAACCAATTCTCAGCTGTTTTATTTTCTCTTGTGTTTTCCAGCAGCTAAAGATCAGGGGTATATTGCTAATTTAAACAGTCTATTTATGCAAATTAAATAGTTTATTGAACTTGCAGAAAGTTAGCAATATTCACCTGATCTTTTACTGTTGGATAATAATGTTCACTACACATGCTTTTGCACCCATTATTTCTCTCTAAATATTAATCTAAAACATCAGAAAATCTGAACTTTAGCATGTTAGTTCAAGAATTAATTAAGGTAAAGTTAATTGACAAATTACGAACTGAATAATTCAAAAGATTTAAACTCTATATTTGGCAGTAGCTGAAGGTCTTAATTTTCTATAAAAGTTCTTCACAAGTATTTTCATTTTACTGCAGTCTTATAATTATGTCATGGCTATCTTCAGTCCCTTAATCTTGCATAGCTAAATAGTCATAATTTTATTGTGGGTAAAGATTTCCTCTTTACTTAACAAAATGTCACCCAGAATTATATAAGTGAACAGGGAATTAAATTTGAATAATCGGTTATGACATGAGATTTGGCTTTCCTTTCACAGTTACAAGTATTTTTCATCATCCATTGCTACATCCACTGTCCCCAAAGCCATTAGATGTCTTTTTACCTCTAGAGAAGACTAATTTCATCAGATGAGAAAGCTGCTAGCCTTTCGTTTAGATATGGATTTGGCAACTGACATTAATTTCTCTTTAACCTCCAGATTATAGTAGTGCAGTGAATAGACTATGGAGGAGTCCTAAAGCTGGTTCAGAAAGGACTCAGGAACTCACCTCCCAAACTTGCCTTGGATTCACTAGGTGAAAATTCCACCACTGCTTCAGAGCATCTGTTAACTTCCTATATACTTCTTATCACACAATTCAAAGTGTTTTATGATGGATATGAGAGAGACACTTGTACTTACATTTGTGTCTGAATGAGTATGAGGAGTCAGACATATAGAACTCCTCAGGTTTCCTAACCTGCTTTTTGCTCTATGTTGACTGATGCCCTATGTTCTAAGAATAGGAATCAGGCATTGCTTCTCTTGTCTTCAGTTTAGAACTAGGATTTTTTTTTTAAAAAAATCTTTCTACTTTAATGTAATTTTGTTAATAAATATTAGCTTTCTTACCTAAACAAGAAAGCAGACCTGATGGCATTATATTCTACGGAAAGAAAGTTCTTTAACTGCTCTGATCTATCAGAGAAGGTTGAAGCTTCACATACAGATGTTGAACTAGACTTTGCAAATGTTTTATTGGTCTGGAAGGTAGATGATTTGCATTTTGCACCACACCAAACTGGACCCACAGCATGCAAACCACATTGGTCAATCCAGCACATGGAACTGTTCTAGTTATGGAAAATGGTCCTTACTACTATTTTTTAGATAGCAATTGCAAAGCTTTTCCACCTGTTGCTATTATTCAGAATTCAAATATATACAATGCATTCAAGGGATGAAACTTAGGTCTAGCTATTCATCTTTATATCAGCTTTATCTGAATCTAGTTTCAGCTGCCTCACCAACAGTCAAGATTATTTTAGTGCGTTTTTGGGAATCACACAGATTTGCAACACATTTCTTCCCCTGGAAGTGTCAGAACCTTAAGAGAAAGCTCCTACCTAAATTTGTTGTTAGGGAACAGATGGGATATCATCTGTTTACTGGCAACAATTGCTTACATAGCAAAGAAAAGATTCAGAAGCCAGTCTTTGATGTGCTCTCCCCTGTGAGAGATACCATCCTTCTCCCAATGATGTCATCTCATGTTTAATTCTGTGCTTTATTTTTCAGATTTATATATCTGATATATCTATCCAGATATCTGAATATGGTTATGAGGTTTTCATAAATCTAATTCTTAACTGGTGATCTTGATTTCTGTCAATGTATATATGTGTATACCAACCTTATTACTACATATTTTTAACCCACAATATTCTACCTGTGAATACTCTAGTGAATAAGTTGCCTGTGAAAGCTAATATTACTATCATCAGGATAAGCACCGACATACCACAGAATTCAGCATCTTATTTCTGCTACAGTCATCAGTATCCTTCTGGATAGTCCAAGGTTAAGGTATTGGCATATCCAGTTAAAGGAGAATTTCAGGAAGCATAGCAAAGAAACATCTTTGCTTAATTCCTTTGAGAGATGTTGCCATGGTAGTGAATATTAAAATAGGCACATTACAGAATTGTGAGAAAACTGGCTAATACCAGGTTGAAAGCAAATTCAACCTAAAGGCTAGTTATGAACATAAAATCACTATGTTCCTAATACCATCAAATGGAGGATTTATGACACACATACATTCTATAGGACTCTGAGAACTGATTAGCAGGAGCAAATGAACAGGAGAAATCAACACGAGCATTTAGCATGGAAATGTCAGGTGGAAGCCAGAGGTTCTGTATCACTGTCTACCATGGGATGCTGAGGGAGTTGCTAAAGTGATGTGTAACATCTATGCCATGTATATTTTCCTGCCTTCCTATATATATAGGAAGCTATACCTTCAATAAGTGCAAGCTCAATGCATACAGCTGGTAAAGAGAATCATGACTTGGAGCACTGAAAACTGGTTGAACATGTTTCAAGCAAAATTAAGGGGGGGGGGTGTCCACATTTAGGGTCTACTATATGCCTTTAAGCCAAACTCAAGATTTGGGCAATACCCTCCTAGAACAGATAAATAAACATCCAGAAAGGGGTGATTCTACAGTAATGGGAAAGATTTGGTAGTTTTGCTTGGAATTCATGGGATTGTAGTATTTCTCTCTTGTTCACAAATGGTTTCAAAACCAGCCTTAATGGCCTGGGATTGAGATCATTTCAGGGTGATGGCTGTTCTCTATTGCAGGGTTGGTTGGGGGGCTGTGGACACCTAATCTTTCACCCAATGTTGGGACTTAACAGGCCAGATGGACTAGATAAAGCAGGCAGAGAGTCCCAGCTAGTAGCCTAGCTCCTTAGTTCTTTACATAATCACCTCTTGAGGTAAGTCTCTTCTCGACTTGATTGGTGCAGCAGATAGAAATCTTCTTTCTTGATGCTTACCAACAGAGAATGATAAGTCAGCAATGTGGAAAAAGTGGAAACCACATCCTCTTGGGATTGATTATACTGACAAAAAGAAAAGCCTGAAGGTATTTGGATGTGTACCCTGGACTTGCTGTGGATGCAGAACATACGTACCCCCACAGGATCTGACACTACCATGTTCTTCCCCTGTGCCTCTATGTGTAATTCCCCCTCCCCAAAACAATGTTACCTACAAAAATAATGTTACCTACAAAAATTTAGTAACCCCTAAATCTCCAGGAAGTAGACTCATTTCAGACCATTTTTGCTCTTCAGGTCTATTTTAGATATCTCCAAAATCAGAAGTGATCAGACTCTAAAGAAGGCTTGTCCATCAAATGGCCAACTGCACCCTTGGCCCTTCTAGAGGACAATTAGGGGACTACCACATTGCTTCTCACTCTTTTCTGTAGGCTAAACAAGCCCAGCTCTCTTAACCATTCCTGATAAGGCTTTGTTTATAGATACTATGCCATCATATTTGCCCTCCTCTGGACATGGACTGTGGTACCCAGACCTGGACACAGTACTCCAGGTGGGGTGTGACCAAAGCGGAATATAGTACAGTTGTCCCTCTGTATCTACGAATTTGAGTATTCACAGCTTGAAAATATTCTTAAAAAAAAAAGATCCAAAAAGCAAACCTTGATTTTGCCATCTTATATAAGGGACACCATTTTGCTATGCCATTGCATATAATGGGACTTGAGTATTAACGGATTTTAGTATCTATGGGGGGTGCTGGAACCATACCCCAGTGAATATGAAGGGACAACTGTAGAACTATTACTTCTCTTGACCTGGATACTCAGAATTTCATTGGCTTTTTTTCCTTGCTTGTGCATCACACTATGTATGTGTATTTAGCTTGTAAGGTACTAAGATTTCTACCCCAACCTCACAATAAAAATATCTTCAAGTTCCTTTGGCAGCCTTGACTACAATTCGTCTGGTCCTGAATATTTGAATTAATTTAAAGTACTTTAGGTAGATGTTGGTATACCACTTCTTTGCCTATCTGGGACTACAAGCCCCATCACTGCATCATTTATTCTGTTTGCATGAAGCTGAACACTGATTTCGAATTGGAAGAAGGCAGAGGCAAAGGAGGTGCTGAGCAGTGTCAGGACAAGCAAGTACATCTCTGTTATTTCATATCCAACTGTTTAATTAAACTCTCCAGTATGTGCATGATAGTACACATTTCTATTTCACCTTGAAATATGTAACTGGAACTTTGAACAGCAATATCCATTAAAGACATGACTTCTGAACAAATGTTCAAAAAGATGCATTTGATAGTTCATTTTCCAGGGAAAGGGGAGAACCACTAGAATATATTAAAAGCATTAGTTTCCATAGCAGTAAACACGTTAGTCTTGTGCCGGTGGGTTGGGGGGAGTCTTGTGATACCTTAAAGAATAGCAGGTTTTATTTGATTTCTGTTGTCATGGATTGTAGCCCACTTAATCTAGACCTCCTTAATCTGGACCATGAAGCATATTTAAATTTGTTTACTCAAAGCTATCAGAGTATAAGGCTTCAAGCCATGGGGCCGGTTACACGGGAGGATAAAGTGCGGGAAATTCTGGATTACCACCCTTTCACATCAGCAGTGCCCAGTTCACATGAATTTTTGCTAATTTGGAAGATGCAGTGAGTTTTGGCTTTCATAGTTTACACAGACAAAGGTGTGGGGGCATAGCCTCAAGATAATTAAAGCCAGGAAGGAGGCGGGGAGGAAGCAAGGAGGGGGCCAGGGCGAGGGGAAAACAGACTGTAAATAAATGACAAAGGAGGGAAGGAAAGCACAAACACACACAAAAGAATGATCTGCTGAGATTCCTTTTTCTCTGGAATGCAGCTGAGCAGACTCCTCTCAATGATCGAAGCCTGTCTCTTTCCCTCTTGTGTGAGGGGGAAATAGACCTGTAAATAATGACAAAGAAGGGAAGGAAAGCAGCCAAGATCCTTGCCAGCACAGAAGCAGCTGACATTCCTTTTCTCAATACTGAGCAGACTCTTCAAAGAGACCATAAAGAAATGATAAAGGAGAGAAGGAAAGCAGCCGAGATCTCTGTCAGTGCGCGCACGCACACACACACGCGTGCGCGCGAATGATTGATCGATTAGCCAGTTAAACCAGATCACTATTCCTCATACACAGAGAGAGAGAGAGAGAGAGGGAGGGAGGGAGGGAGGAACAGTAGTTAGAAAGCAAGCTGGCTAGCTTGATCTTTTTATTTCAGACTCATCACTTGCAAGTCAAACCCCCTCCCTCCTTGGTCAATTGAACCAATCAGGATTAAGTTCCACTGTGGCAATTTCGAAAAGACTGCTGACTGTTTCCACTGCCATAAACGAAATGGTAGTTCACACAGTTGATAGTGCACTAAATTGCGCTACTTTTCAAAAAAGACTGGGAAAATAGTGAAAGCTGATACTGTGTGACTTAGGGTTTTTTTTGCCCCCCTCCTTCTGAATATGGCAACTTTGATCCAAAAGATATGGGAATTATTAGGACTCTTTGCAAATTCTTTGAGGATTTATCTTGCCATGTAAACGGCCCCCATGTCTCTGCATCTTTATTATCTCTCTGGTTAACAAATGGAGGTGGGGCTAGTGCAGCTATCAGCACTTGCACTGCTAATTAAGGAGTACACTGTACAGTGAAGTGCTAGGTTTCAGTGGAGCAATGTCTGTGAGTCTTAGCTAACTTTCTTAGTCCTAGAGAATGTCATTTTCAGCTATCTACTGATTCACTGCCAGCCCAGGTTAACTCCACTGCAATGAAGGCAAATTTCAAACAGTCTAAAGGATAAAAAAAAAAATACAGCTTTTTGATGCAAACTTCTGGGATAGGTGCACAAGTAAGATAAAATAAAAGAGGGAATGTGTTGCAGGAAATACACACTCTATAGTAGCGTTTTCTTCTTCTTTTTAAATCACTCTTGCTAAACAGAAGAGGCTTTTTTTTCCTCCTGAGATATCCTAACATATGGGCACATGTAGGCATGCAACCAAATCTTACACAACCCATTCATCACTTATTTATACATTAAAATGTTGCTGGGATAATAATAAAAAAGTATACCGAGCAGTTTCAGCTAAATAAGGCAACTCAGACCAATTAGTATTCCCTCAAGCACAGTTTTCCTAATTCCATATGTTCTCTTAATTTAAAAATTTAGATTAAATATGTTAAATATAGTTATTTATTTCAAAAGGAATGTGTGTTGTAATGTTTTTCAGTACTTAAAAGATCTTAATACAAATGTTCTGATCCTACTACACTAATTATGGCTAAAATTACCACATAGACTTGTTTTTCTTCTGTATAATAAAAGGTGTAAATTAGCAGAAACTTTCTTAGTTCACTTTTAGGTTGGGATGTATCATGAGGCTCTATTGTTGTGGTTTATTTAAACAATTTATGCCAAGCTTACTGATATTTTAGAATTCAGTTTTAACTCTCAAGAGCTACCTGCTAGATGAGTTTAGGCCTGGCAAGGTTCTTCTGTCAGACTTCACTGTATTAGAGGAGCACTGTCATGGGTGTATAGGTCTATGTGGGTGGTGTTGGGGTTAGCACGTTTCTAGACTTCCTGTTTGTTTCTCTTTTTTTTTTCCTCCTCCATAAACCATGTATTTGATTATGGGCAAATATTGTAAACAAATCCACCTTTAAATGTTCTGCAAAGAAGACTAAGTATGCTTCTTTCTTTGCTAGAACCTCCCACCCCCACCCCCATAGGACAAGAACTAGTTATTATTCGGTTCCTGCCTTGCCAATTTGATTGCTCAGCTTGAGAGATCCAGTAGTATATCTCACATTACACAAACAGCTACATTCTGCCTGCACAAAGCTACCACAAGAAGTGTTCTGCCAGTGGTAGCTGGCAGGAATTCCTCAAATAGGGCATTTGGTAGAGCAAGGTGCCAGGACCTTTGAATCCATTGGATCTAAAACAAAACACACATACCACAAAGGGCCCCATCATCAGGCTGCTCAGGTACATTAGGGAGGGAGTAAGGGAGAGAATTCAGCTCAGGGGTACATGAGTATGTCAGAGCAGAGTGCTTCCAATTACAGTTCAGAACAACAACAAAAAACTAGATAAAGAGTCAGTCTAACCATTAAGCAAGTTAAACTGGAACATTATGGTGGCAACATCATTGATTCCCCCACCCAATGGCATCTTGTTTCTTTCCAGCAGGTGAGTATTGGTATATCTTGTATCCATCATGTGAAATGCAATAGCAGGCAAAAGCAACAGGCAGTTCCTTTGTTTGCAGTATCCAGACACTATCCATACTCCACCATAGTGCAGTAGACAGCATTTGTTCTTTGTGCCTTCTCTCCCTATTCTTCATTCTGTCTACTTTTCCACCACAGGTTTTGTTTCCTTTTCCAAACACTCCTTGTTTTTTGTTTTGGATATTTTATCCTCCGTTTTCTCTTTCTTTTCCCTTCTTCACCCCCTCTTATTTCTTCTAATTTTTCCATCTTTCCTTTAATCTTTCCTTCACAGCCTAAACACTTATTGATTCTCCTCCCTACTTCAGAAGGTATAGACAAGTTAGCATATGTATGTGTGCAAGAGGAAAGAGTGGAGAATATGCAGAACAGTCCTATGTAGGTGTACACAAAAGTAAGTTACACTAAGTTTAATGGGACTTTCTCTGTGGTAAGTATGCATAGGATTTCCATCTTAAAATTTAGGGAAGGTATGGTGGAATGAAGGCAGAAATTGGACTGAGTCTATATGGCACAACAAGACTTTTTAAGGTACTGGCACATGGGGTTTTGCCTTCACCTCAGATAGCAAAAGGAATTGGTAAGGAATGGCTAGCTATTATGTACAAAGGTCTTGTTACATTACATTACTCATTTTGAGCAATGTCAAAACGAGTTGCAATCAATTTTCATTCTCCAGGACCCTCCACATGTCACGCTAGGCCCAACACAACAAAAATAACACGTCCAGTTTCAATATTTTAATGTTGTGGGTTGGGGGAGAAGGGAGTGGGGGCCCTCTAAAATCCTGAAAATACCACTCCTGTTAGTCTCCAGGGAGTGATCAAAAATTTGGGGACAGTTTCACAGGAGGCATAGGGATGAGCTCCATGAAGCTCTTAGAGCTGCTAAAACAGTCTGGGAGAGCAGGGGTTTTCCCATGGCTGTTGTAAATTTTAACATGACCATCCTATCCTTTTGACTGTTTAAAAGGGAGGTTCTATGCTTTCCCTAGAGCTATAGAGTCCTGTTACTTCAATTCTTTTGTTAAGAAGGTATAAAAAGTTGGTTTGGTCTGACAATAAATAATCAGGTGGTCTTTTCAATGTTGAGTATTTATTGCTAATAAAGGTGAACAGATCATACAAGACCAGAACAAGGATTTCAGAGTAAGTTTGGCAACCTACAGAATACTCTTTTCCAGGATGAATGTGGATAAATAAAGAGAACACAGCTTCTGGCACCCAGCGTACCTCACATAATCTGACTCATCCCTCTTGCCTGACTTTGAACTAAGAATAAGTTTAAAGACTAATAACCTTCTTTTTCCAGATACACAGTTCATTGGGCCCAGGGCCAATTTATCAATGCATTTATTGCACAATAAAATGTAAGAAACACATTACAGATCTGTTTCATGTCCTGGCAGGTGGTATATGGCAAGAGCTGAATCCCTCACAAAGGCCATTGCCTGGTGTCTTTTTACTGTACTTTGAAGCATCAGGTAGTCAAGCTTACATCACTATAGCAGTAACAAGTACAGGTATAGCTTCCTTGTGTAGTGAAAAATAAAGATTCTTAACTTAAAGGAATATTGCCTGCCATAAAACACATCAGTGCTTTTATCATTAAAACATTCATAAAGAAAGTGTTGTTTTTAAGCAACACTCAAAAAAAGTAATGGCCAGGATTTTACAAGTCATGCTTTCATCCCTCTGTGTATGTGCCTTCAAGTTGCCTGTCTACTCATGGGGACCCCATGAATTTCATTTGGTTTTCTTAGTCAAGGAATACTCAGAGGTGGTTTTTGCCAGTTCCTTCCTCTGAGGTACAGCCTATAGCACCTGGTATTTGTTGGCACCTGGTATTTGTTGGCCATCCAAGTATTAGCCAGGGCTGATTTGCTTAGCTTCCAAGATGAGATGGGATCCCATGCCTTTAGGGTGCTTAGGCCCTAACTTTCATCACTACTCTGCTTCACCTGAGACTCCTTTTTTACTCATCTGCTCAAAACAAAAAGCAATAACCATCAAAACAAAAAGCAATAACCATGAAATACAATTATCCTCTCTAATATTTTCTCTGGTTTCAAAACTATTTTCTGTGCTTATGCATACAGTTCCTGTATAGCTGTGAAAGTATGTGTTTTCAAAATCCATGTTTTAATTTGTTCATCCAGTACTTCAGGATTACTGTCAAAAGGTAAAATCAAATAGTATCTTAACCTAGAGGTTGGAGGAAGAAAAGTATCCCCTGAATCTGTGGGGGTTCGGTTCCCAGACTTACCACAGATACTGGAAACCACTAAAAAGGACCTCTGGTAAAAGCATATTATAGAGTTGTGTTGGAGAACTTAGAAGATGCCTAGAGAGGGTGCCTCTCCAGGCATTTTCCAGCACGACTCTATGATATGTGTCCCTATTTTGTGTCCTGCGGATAACTGAAACTGCAGATATTGGTTCTGCAGATACAAGGGTCCAACGGTATATCTATAAATCAGTCAAGAGCACTTCTCCCATGGATGCAGTTCTCTCTCAATAAAATTTTCTCATAGACAATAAGTATATCAGTGGCTATTAATCATAGTGGCTATGCACTACCTCCAGTACTAGGGGCACTATGTTTCTTCTTGAGGGTAGTAAAATATCTCAGGTTATTTTAGATGCTTTCTACCTGTGTCTGGTTCCCTACTGTGTGAACAGAATCCTAGACTAGGTAGTATGATTCAGTATGGCTCTTATCTTTTTAATGTACATTTTATTCCTGTTTTCTTCAGTGAAATGCTGGTTTCATCTGAGAGAATCTAACCACTTCATAGATTCCATCTTATTGTATAAGAGTTATATTTAAAATTACAACTGTGCTCCCAACTGTATTTTTGCAATTTTTTTGAAATTGAAAAATATGGTAAGCACTTACTCTGATACATTTGTATCGATAATATTTTAACTACAGTACTGGAAAATTTAATTTAACATTATCTGTATCAATCCCATTAAACTGTAAGGCATTTTTAAATACTGTCTGGCTAAGAAAATGAAGATGTTTCTGATTTCTAATTGATACAATGTTGGTAACATATTATGTTATGCTTATTATGAAATAAACTTTTGAGTTATAACCAGTTATCTGAGAATTATCATTTTAAAATTATCCAAGATTATTGCTTGGCCAAAGGTAGGAAAATATTTTACCTGTTCTCAAGGTCAAAACTATGTCAAAAAGATATCTAAAATCAAATGTGTGTTGTTGGTGTTATCTTATTAAATGATGATTATGATGTGGGAGGCTGGATGATGGCTCTGGGAAAGAGGGCAGCAAGCATTCCCAAATTTAATTTCTCATGTAATATAACTGGAACCAATGGCATTTCTGGCCTGACAGATTTGAAATTTTGGAGATTTTGAAAAGGGGTGGTTGGAGAAAGAGCAGAGCACCAGAAAAGAATGTGTAGTAAGGGTTGTATGCCAGAGTTATGTTTGGATTTCAAGAGCTCAATATCTTCTTCCTATTTTCAAAGTAGTTGTGTCCTAGAATAAAGTAGGTTCTCTTTGCCCTCTGTCAGCCTCCTAGAATATGCAAACATTTTAAAAAGAATTCTGTAGGAGTACTGTCAAGAAATTCAGTAGCGTATTGATTGAAACTAAAGTGTGAAATACAGTTATGCAAAACAACAACATGAAGACAGAGACCTTTGGCAGTGGAACAAAAGTTCATCTGTAGTGGAGAAATGAGCAGCAGTAACAAGGCTTTAGTCTCCTCATTTGGCCACTATACAAAACAGTGCAGGTACATCTTAGAATGCATGCTGACAAAAAGGCAAAATGATTGCTGAAAAATAGGGAAAACACCTGTAACAGATTTCAGATATATAGTCGAACACAATTGTTCACATATCTAACCTTTATCCAGCGATGGTTAGCCTCTTTGAGTCTAGTGTCAAGCTTATGTTTTACTTCAGGGCTCAGTGATGCACTACCAAGTGCCTTTCCTCCAGCTTCATTTAATCGTTTCAGTATTCCCTTGTGCGCAGGCAGTTCTTCCACTCTTAACTGGAACAGACAAATGCAACATTTAAAATGAACTGTAGTAGAATTTTCAACTCCCTTATCTTCACCTCTATTGATTAGTTTATCAGCTGAAGTAACTAGACTTGAGAGCTCAATTCAGCACAAAATATCCACAGTTTTTGTTTTAGGTTGCAGTGCCTCAAGAAAAGAAAGGTGGTGGGGGGGAGGGGGATAATAGTCCTACTTTTGCACTAGATAGATTCCCTGCCCCAAGACCCAGGTAGTCACAATAACTTCAAGGGCATAGTGAGATGAAATAAAATAATGGCATTATTAAAAGCACAGGAGAAAAAACAGGTGTACATGTCAAAATACTATTATCTAATGATTCACTGGGGCTGTTTACCCAGCAAAATAAATCCTCTAAGAATCTGCAAAGAGTCCTAATAATTCCCACATCTTTTGGATCAAAGTTGCCATATTTAGAAGGAGGGGGCAAAAAAACCCCATAAGCCACGCAGTATCAGCTTTCGCTATTTTCCCTGACTTTTTTGAAAAGTAGCACAAGTTAGCGCACTAATGATTGTGTGAACTACCATTTCGCTTACGGCAGTGGAAACTACCAGCAGTCTTCCCGAAACAACCACAGCAGAGCTTAGTCGTGATTGGTTGAATTGACCAAGGAGTGGGTGGACTTGCAAGAGATGAGGCTCAAACAAAAAGATCCAGCCAGCCAGCTTGCTTTCTAGCATAATTACTGTTCCCCCGTCTCTCTCTCTCTCTCTCTGTATGTATATGAGAGAGAGATATTAGTGATCTGCTCTACCAGCGAGGCTGATCACTCACTTGCCCTGTTGTGATAATTGTCTTGCGTGTGTGTGTGCATGCATGAGAGAGAGAGAGAGAGAGAGAGAGAAGCAGTCTGCTCAGCTGGCATGTCAGAGTGGGTAAGGGGAAGGGAGGCTTCAGGGAAGCTGCCTTCTTTGTTATTATTCCTCCCCCCCCCCGTGGTCTCCCTTTTTTTTTTTGGTTGCTTTATCTCCTGTTCTCTGGCTAGAGCTGCTAACTTTGGAGCTCTGTTTCCCCCTCACTCCTTCCCCGCCTCCTGCCTGGCTTTAATGACAGACAGCCTGTGATCTGGAGGCCTTCCCCCCACACCTTTGTCTGTGTGAACTGCAGAAGTTGAAAACTCATTGGATCTTTCAATTTAGCAATACATCATATAAACTATGCAGCACTGGTGCAAAAGGACGGTAATCTGGAATTTCGCGCACTTTATTCTGCCATGTAAGTGGCCCCTCAGTGTTTTGGAGATATAAAATAGACCTATGGTTTACTAACTTCTTTAAAAGAAGTTAACATATTGGATCCAATTAGATGCAACATAAACTAAGGCTGTCCCACTCCTCCCCCCCCCTACTCTTTTCTTTTTCAAAAGGAGTATATAAACACCAACATTATCTTCTTTACATACGTATTTTCACAATTTAACACCCCCTAATATGCCCATTGGCCATGTCCATATGAGCTTGGGGAACAGTACATATGGTCTCTTGGTTTGTCTTAAACCCTGAAACCTAAAGCCAATGATAAGTCCCAGCTATTTAATTAACTGCTGAATGGTTAAGTCAATATTTATATAAACCTCCTTGACTCCATTGATAGTCTCTAACTGAGACTAGAACTTGCATTTAGAGCTAAAACCTCAACAAAGAGACCTATACCCCTCCCTTGCAAAAAGAAGAAGATCTAAAAATTGGCCTTATAAGCATGTGTTACTGGCAGGATCCAGAACAGTAAACTAGACATGCATCTGAATGTGCATGTTATCAATGCACAATCCATAAGTTTCCATGGGACTATGTATTCAGATGTGCATCCTCATCCACATACTATGGTCTTGTCTATACAGTCAAAATAATACAAATGGAATGCGAACAGAAGGTGATCTGTTCATACAGACATGCACATAAACATGTGTCATTTGGAAGGGGGGAAGTCAAATCCACCACAAAGTCTGTGTGCGTCGTGTCCAGGGCTTTGTACAGATTTTTTAAAAAGCTCCATATGACATGTTAATGTGTGATCATTTGAACACTTGCATTCGCACAGATACAAACAGGCAGCATAATCTGACTGGCTGGATAAGCATGGGGGTGGGGCTACGAAATAGGGAAAGTGCTTGTGGCTGCCATGTTGGATTTTCAGCTAAGCAAGGGTCTGGTAAATTGATAACATGGCAATCTTATTCTCTTTTTTCTTTCTTTGAGCAAATACAAAGTGTCACTTGTGCGTACCACAGGAAAGTTGTTTTTTTTAAAAAAATTGACAGCAGATTTAAAATCGCGAGTAAATCACGTGTGGCTGCAATCTTGGCTAGGGGGTAATGTGGAGTTTAGAGGGGCTCTTCTGACCATGAAGACAGGTTGCATCATTGCAAATGTCTGCTTTTTCAGACAAGTTCATATCCCCCCCCCCATGTATAGACAAGACATCTGATTATGGCTTAGACTGGGGTGTTAGTTGGCAATAAAGATGTTATTCAAATGTATATGTTTGGGATTTCAGCAAGAACTTTGCCGTTTTGCAGCCTTTGACACTGGGTGGACATATTTACTAGACTGACAATTTCAGTGCTCAGAGTGGTTTATCAAACTTTGCTAAGATGAGATAGCAAATAGCAATAAACACAGAGCCATTCTATTATGCTCATCTCTTCACTGTCTCGTCTGGGTAGCTCTTGCCAATACTCAATTTAGAAAGGAGTCAGAACAAGGACATTTTATGGGAATTTTTTTGACTTCTTCTTCAGCTATCATAACGTCTTAGCAGAGAAGTGTTTTTTTTTTGTGGTTTTTTTTTACTAGATCCTCTGAACAGGCAAATGTTTCAAGCTGTTCTTCAAGGTACTTGAATCAGTGCTCAATCATTTCTGGAGTGTTTTGCAGCATTAAGGATTTGGCAAGAATTTGCTGCTTTACAGCCACCATCAAGCTAATGATTTTGGTCCCAAGAAGAGAGGGGGGGGGAGCTTTTAAGATGACTAACAGCACATTCCTATGTGTGTTTACTCAGAAGTAAGCTTTACTGTGTTTAATGTGGTTCACTCCCAGCTAAAGAGCCAAAGAATTACATTTTAAATAAAAGCAAAAGTAGATGATCCAGTTCTAGATTAGCAGCATAGGAAAGGATGTTATTTCTTATACTGTATGAACTCTGAAGTCAAAGAGTTTATCAAATAAAGTTATTGAAACTAAATACTGAGCAAAAGGGAATTTGTCTTTTAGCCAAAATCTTTCTTCATATTTGTATGTTCTTACAGTGAGGAATACTTTTTAAAAAACAAACTGATAAATTAGGATCTGTCCTCACAATCTTTTTTGGAAAGAATTACTGCCACATATACACATTCTTGACAGCCAGCGAGGTGTAGTGTTAGAATACTACTCTGGACAACAGGGTTTGAATCCCTGTTCGGCCATGAAAACCCACTGGGTGACCTTGGGCAAGTTATACTCTCTCAGCCTCAGAGGAAGGCAAAGGCAAACCTCCGCTGAAGAAATCTTGCCAAGCAAACCCCATGATAGATTTGCCTTAGGGTCACATAGGTTGGAAGCAACTTGAAGGCACACAACAACAACAACAACACACTCTTGTGTGACTGTTCCATAAAAGTGCATAAGGAATTGTGTGCCTTCCAGTCTTTCTGACTTATAGTGACCCTAAAGCAAATCTATCACTACCATGGCTATTTCTTTGAAAACGAACATTAATTACTCTCAACTACCTTATTGTAATAACAAGAAGCAGTATTACATGCACCAAGATTTTCAGTGCATGCTTATAGAAATTGTGCAGTGAGTTCCCATCTTGTTGAAATGTTCCAAACCATATGTGTGCCACTTTATGCATGTATGCATGCTTGCATTTATGGACTGCTTTTTTTTTCTGAGAAGAAGAATAGTAGCTCAATCACTCCATCATATATAAAAAATAACAGAGAAAGCCAGATCAGTCAAGATGAAAGGACTGAGAGCAAACCCTGGTGTCACTATCATGTTACTGCTGATCACACCTCTGCTTATGGCAGGATATGAAACAAAGCTTCTTCCTAAGATCTTAGTAAGTTGGCAGCTTCATTTTAGATATTTATTCTTTGATTTCCCAGGGCAGCTTGCAATAAAGGCTCTCTCTCTCCACACACACACACACACACACACACTCTGCTGAAAGCTATGTAACCTCAAAAGCCAAAAGAGATACTCTTCTGGCATTCTAATCCTGCATGCATATATAACAAACACATTTAGTTTAGCATATTAAAATGAGAGAGGAAGTGCATTAGATGTTTACCCTGATGAAGCATGTCACTTGTGGTTTATGTCATGCTGAAACTGGGCCTCAGCCATTAGACCTCTTGGCTTTGCAACTATTCTGGGCTATACTAAGTGGTGTACTGCTTTACTGAGGTGACAAGCACCATGAACCAAACAAGTGAAGCAACCCATACCATAACAGCCAAAATGGCTAAATGAATTGACCTATAATTTGAGCCTTTGTAAACTTTTGTGCAAGATAGAGCCTATTTGTTTTTAATACATATAATAATTAGTATGCTATTAAGGAGATGTGTTTTTGAATGTGTACCTTTTTACATTTGACTCCTACTATGTGTGTCTATATAGAGTATCTCAAAATAGGATTTTCTCTTTTTTTTCTGAAAAGCTGACAATGGACATTACTGGCTTTAAATCCAGACTCCAGATGCTTGATGTTAAATAAAATCTCTTCTGCACAAATCTTGAAAATGTAAACATTTTTGACATTATTCATTATAATAGTTTCTCTGCATTATAATAGTTTCAAGTGTTAAAATAAAATAAAAATAATAATGAAATTAATAGGGTGATTTCATATATATTATATATTATTCTGGTTGATACTGATTATCAACTTTATATGGTGTCACAGAAATAAATATGTTTGGCATATATTTACTGGAGCAAGGGGATGGCAGACAAAATATGTGACATATAAAAGAATATGGAGTTCTTTGAAAGTCCTTTACCTTCACTTTTTCAAGAGTATCTTTTAACTGGTATTCATTTCCTGGTTCAAGAGGAATGCCAGCAGTGTTACTTCCTTCATCTAACCATAAAATAAGCTTGTTGAGATTATACTGCAATTCTGACAGAAGATTCTGTTCTTCTTCAATCCTGTAGTGATAAGATTTTTTTTTAATCAATAGCATGAATTAAAATATATATTATTCCAATTGATATTGATTATCAGCTCTTCACGGCAGCATAGCAATGAGTAATATGAATATATTTGGCTTTAATTAAATACATCCAAACACATTAATGAATGCAAGCCAAGGGTTTATCAGTCCAAAACTGAGTTAACATTTTAAATAATAAGCTATATAATAATAATAATAATAATAATAATAATTTTTACCCTGCCCCTCTGTTAAAAACAATTGGGGGGGGCTTACAACAGTTAAAATACAGCAAATACAGACTAAAACCCGTAAGCCCCACCAACCCCCACCCTCCCCCATAAAAAGATATTAAACTAGCATCAAATTAAAATCCACCTAAACTTAAAAGTCACATAAAATAAACAAATACAAAAATCAACAGCCAGCAAGTCAGGATAAAGGACTAAAAGAGGCCAGGAGATGCTGCTCCTGAGGCTGGGATCTAATCAGGAAAAGCCTGCCGAAAGAGATCCATCTTTAGTGCTTTACTATATAATATAAGGGCTGGGCTCGTGAGGCTGTGTGGGGTGGGTTAAAAAATTTTAAAGTTTTAAAGTGTTTTTAAAAAGGTATTTTAATTTTTGCTGCAATGTTTTAACCTGTACTGTAAATTGTTTAATTCATTTTTAAATGTAATAATAATAATAATAATAATAATGTGATTTTAACTTTGTACTGTTTTTAGCTTGTATTGTTTTTATAATGATGTTAGCTGCCTTGAGTCTCATTGTTGGGAGAAAGGCAGGCTAGACATGAGTAAAATAACAACAATAAGAATACCCACATAAGTGGTGGAACAGATATTATTGGTGAAGCAAATTTCACCTTGCAGACTCTTGTGACACCCCCCAATCTGCTCCAGAAGTTTGGGACACTGTCTAAGACCAATGTGGTCTGGAGGAATGAAAGAAAGGAAAAATTTTGCTACATGAACAGATTCTGGTCATATATTCTTGGACCACATCTCAGATTATGAGCCTGCCCAAGTTTTAAGATCCTCGGGATGGCTCTCTCTCATTCCCACCACCATCACAGTGACATTTGGTCCTTCTCAGTGGCTGCTCCCAAACTGTAGAATTCCCTGTCATGAGAAGCTAGGTTGGTACCTTCTCTGCTTTCTTTCCACCAGTAGGCACAGACCTTTCTGTTTACATAGGCCTTTTAGTATTAACTGTCTGATGCAGGACTTTCTATTGAAGTGTGTTGTATTTTTATCATGTTAAAACTATTCTAATTAATGTATTGTTTACATGTTTTTCAGTTTTTGTGCTATCCATTACTTTAATTGTATTTAAAGCAGTGTGAGCCATCTTGGGAGCAATGCCACCTTGGCATATAAATAAAATCATAAATAAATAAAAGCTCTGTATCTGGGATTTTCCCTTTCTGCCCAGGGATTCACATATGAGATATGTCTATTAAATAACGAGACTATGTTTCTACCTTTCAGACAAATCAGGGAGAACTGAATGTGAAAGCTTGAGTGGTGACCTTGAATATGTCTGAACCTGCATGGCAAACATCAGTCCTCTGGGGCATTCACTTAATTGCCAGCCGTGATTTAAAGCAGCTGTGTTGTCTGCTGTGTGCAGGAAAAATGCTAAGTTTAAAAGTTGAGCAATGTGACATTCTGCAGCAACTTGAGGCGGACCCAAACCTTTTTCAAAAAATTGTAACTTGTGATGAAATCTGGATCTTCCAGTATGTTCCTGAGACAAAATGACAGCCAGTGTACTGGAAAACACTATCATCACCAAGAATGAAAAAAGCATGTCAAAGGAAGTCAACAATGAAAGCCCTGCTCATTGTTGTTTTTTTACATCAAGGGCATAATTTTGGCAGAGTGGGTTCCAGAAGGCAGAACAATGAACCAGCATTATTATAAAGAAGTTCTTTATAATAGGAAGTTCTGACAAAGCTGAGAGAAAGACTCAGGGAAAAAAAAGGCCAGAACTGTGGGGAAATGGTTTCATTCCATCAAGACAATGCACCTGCTCAAACAGCACTTTCTGTGACATAGTTTTTGGCCAATCAACACATTATTCCACTTGAACATCCTTCATATTCACCAGATTTTGCACCATGCAACTTCTTTATTTTCCCTAAAGTGAAATTGGTGCTTAAAGGAACATGTTTTGAGTCAATTGATGCAGTACAGAGAAAACGGCAGATGTGTTGACACAGCTGACAGAAACTGATCTGCTCTATGCTTTCAGCCAGTGGAAAACAAGACTGCATCAGTGTGTGAGTGTGAACGGGGAGTATATTGAAGGGGAAAGCATTAGAATCGTAATACATATAAATAAAGATGGGCTATTGTATGTCTCATTATTTAATAGACAATCCTTGTATGCCCCAACAGGGCCTATATAGATTTGAACCTAAAAGTTGTTAGAACTTAAGGTTTCATATTTTAATAATTTTTGGAGGGGGTTCAGGGGTTTGGTGGCCCTCTGCCTCCTTTAAACCCAACATTTTGGAATTAAAAATAAAAACCAATGTGGAGCTAAGGATGAAGAGTGAAGTGCTTTGCTTCTAAGGACCCACTGAAAAACCCATTTGTTTAGATTTCATTGTGAACATTGATGACCAACCTTGAAATAACAAGGCTAGACAGAGAATTAGGTTATAAGGGGTGACTTTATTGACCTAAAACCTATTTAATCAAATTTTTGGCCTGGGGATAAACCAAATAGGGGGAACCACCTGATGTGGGTCCAGCTGAGGAGCAGGCATCATCATGTGACAACCCCCCACACCTTCCCTTGGGTGAAACACCAGACCCTAAGTGCAATCCAACAATCATTGGTTGCCACTCAGACAGTCATTTACTGGAAGCCAAACCTAGGGGGCTCTCTCCCAAGTCTGACTTTACAAGAGACAGTAAACCCACAGGTCAGCCCCAAGAGCAGACTCCTTCTCAAACCTCCCAGGTCCCGTGACCTGAAGAAGCAGCTCCAGAGCAATGCCCTTCACCAAAAGGGTGCCAAGGTGAACACCAATATCTTAATTTCTTTCCCTGCTGCTTGCCAGGTGAAGCCTATTTAAGACACCACCTCAGTCAATAGCCCAAATCCCATCAGATACAGTATGGGGTAGGCAAAAAACTCTCCACAACAAGATGGGGAAAATTCCTATCTGGCCCTGAACGTGACCAATGA
This sequence comes from Gambelia wislizenii, assembly GCA_030847615.1. Classification (NCBI taxonomy): domain Eukaryota; kingdom Metazoa; phylum Chordata; class Lepidosauria; order Squamata; family Crotaphytidae; genus Gambelia; species Gambelia wislizenii. The sequence goes on from JAUMIR010000003.1 coordinate 265,902,807, forward strand.
GACTCATACTGCATTGAGGGTGGGAGGGTGGGCCTGGGAAAAGGTGAAAGGACGGTGAGCTGAGGGGAAGCTAAGCCTTAAATTAGTTCTGGCACACCTCTCAATCACACCATCTGTTTTGGTGCACAGCACCAAATGACCCAACTGTTGAGCCTCTAATCAGGGAGGCCATCAATTCCCCTTCCATCAGGCTTTGCATCAGGCTTTGTGGGGGCACATACCCAACTTGTATTTTCTAAATCTAAACATCAACCAGAACACAATTTGCCTTGACATTTCTACATGTTAGTCATTCAGAATTCATTTCTACAAAAACTTTTGGAAAAAAAAGTGTGCACTAGAAATGCCTTTATTAAAAAAAAAAGGTCATAAAATTATAATCTCAAAAATGCTCAGAAAGCCTACTTTATTTGGTTGAAAAATGCTTGAAAAACAAAAGTGCTATGTGAAAGAAATAAGAACCCAAGCAAAATCAGTTTATAAAGTCTGATCCCTCCCTAGTTGGTGCATACTTAAAGTATAGGAACTGTACATGGCAATGCTTGACAAAGGTAACAACACTAGTAATTTCTCATTTTCAATTAATGTTTATTTTCTAGATCAAAAAGGTGTCATGAAAGGCATCTCATTTCTTTTTCACTTGTGAGCTATTTTGAAGTAGTCTGATTTCTGGGTCTAGTTCCTCAACAGATATCTTTTGAAATTTGTATGATATGCAGTGTTTATGACTTACATTATATTTAACCCTTTTCCTTCCACATGTTACATTTCTAACTAAAAGAGAATGGAACATGTTTAACAGAGCAGGAAGACATGAACTCTGCTTTAAAACTCCAAATCTATTTTTCATTATTGTTGTTTACTGCCGTCAAGTCAACTTCAACTTATGGTGACCCCATGAATGACAGACCTCCAAGTCAACCTATTATCAACAGCCCTGCTCAGGTCTTGCAGACTGTGGGCCATGGCTTCCTTGATGGCATCTATCCGTCTGGAATGCAGTCTTCTTTTCCTACTGCCTTCTACCTTACCAAGCACCATTGTCTTTTCTAATGAGTGACATGTTCTCATGATATAATGACTATACTAATAAATTTTTATTTCTTACCCACCCCTCCTCAAGGCTCAAGGTGGGATATAACATAAATTAAAATACAATATATGACATAAAATCATTTATAAACACTGATAAAACCACACAGGATTAAAACAAACATTAAAATAGTTCATAAATTAAAAATACCAATTTAAAATTCATAGATTAAAATCTGCTAGGTAGGCCTGCCACAAGAGATAGGTCTTTAGTGCTGTTTTAAATTCCAACAGCATGTTTAGCTGTCAAATTTCTTCCAGCAGATCATTCCACAGTCTGGGGGTGGCTGATGAAAAGGTCCTCTGGGTGACAGTTGCCAGTCTAGTCCTGGCTAGTTGTAGTAAATGTCCCCCAGAGGACATGAGTGTACGGGGCAGATTGTACTGGAGGAGACAACACTGAAGGTAACATGGACCCAAACCATGCAGACCCAAACCATGCAAGGTAATAACCAACATTTTGTACTTTGCCTGGAAAGATATGTCCAAGTACAACAGTCTCAGTTTTGTCATCTTGGTTTCTAGGCTTGATTTGCTCGAGGACCCATTTGTTTCTCTTTTTAGCAGTTCACGGTATCTCCAGCACCACATTTCAAATGAGCTGATTTTCTTCCTATCAGCTTATTCTTCCTGATTACTATGCTGAGCAAGTATCTATGTATCTGTCTCAATGTGCAAAGGAAACTTATTAAATCAGTTTTAATTAGATTGGCAAGACTGAAGTTAGTCACTGAAATGGGAGTCTTAAATGGGAGGATTATCAAGATCCATTTTAATCTGGTTTCAGGCCTGGATATGGGACACAGATGGCTTTGGTCACCTTGGTAGATGACCTACACTGGGAACTAGACAAGGGATGTGTGTTCCTGTTGGTTGTGCTGGATCTCTCAATGGCTTTCAATACTATTGACCATGGTATCCTTCTGAGACGCTTTGCTGTGATGGCACTTGGGGCACTATTTTACAGTGGCTTCATTCCTTCCTGGAGGGGTGAACCCAGAAGGTGGTGCTGGGGGACTCCTTTGGCCATTGGCCTGTGAGGTCATGCAGGATTCTGCCTTCCATGCTATATAACATATACATGTAACTACTTGGAAAAGTTGTGCAGACTTTCAGGGTTCAGTGCTATCAGTATGCAGTTGACCCCCAACTCGAGTACTACTTTCCACCACAATCCAAGGAAGTTGTTTTGGTCCTAAACCAATGTCTGCCATCAGCAATGGACTGGATGAGTGCAAATAAATGGAAACTTAATCCAAACATGAGGAAGGTGCTCCTGGTCAGTTGAAAGAAAGATCAGGTAATAGGGATGTGTTGGATGGGGTTACAGTCCCCCTGAAGACACTGCTTCACAGCTTGGCTGTACTCCTGGATTCAACTCTGAACCTAGAAGCTCAGGTTTCAGCAGTGGCCAGGAATGCATATGCAGAGTTAAGGCTTATACGCCCATTCCTTAAGTCGTCAGATCTGCCATGGTGACACTTGTTCTAGTTGCATTCTGTTTGGATTGCTGTAATATCCTCCACATGGGGCTGTTATTGAAGAGTGTTTGGAGACTTCAGCTGGTCCCAAAAGTTGCTAAACACTGGCTCTAAAAGGAATACAGAACTCCCTTTCAACAGCTCTGTTGGCTGTTAGTCTGTTTCTGGGGAGTATTCAAAGTGCTGATTATGACCTACAAGCTCTATATGACTCAGGTCCAAGTTATCTGAAGGACAGTACTGTCGTCCTTCCCATTCGTGGGGGTTAGGGTTGGAGCACTACCACGAAACTGAAAAAAAGTGAATAAAAAATGTATGCAAAAAACAGGGGGAGGCAGCATAGCAACTCTTCTCTGCTGGGAGAGAGCTGAAGAGGCCCTTGACCTCGGGCTAAGAGGCTGGCAGCAGACTTGCTGTGCTCTCCCTGCCCAAGTCCATTGGGCTTGAGGTCCCTGGTTCCTGGCGGGGCAAAGGCAGGGGGTGCTGAAAGCAAGGGGTGACCACGCTGGTGCCTCCTCACCTTCTCAGGGGGAAGTGGGAGAGGGCTTGGACACTGGAGCTGGACAGGCTGGGCTTGATTTCCCACTCAGCCATGAAAACCCACTTGGGCAAGTCACACACTCTCAGAGTTCACCTTAGGGTTGCCACAAGTCCAAAATGACTTGAGGGCACACAACAACAAAAGGGAAGCAACTTCCCAAGGTTTCAGAGGCGGCATTTTCCAGAGGTTGCTGGCTACTGAAAGTGGCCGGGTTTTACAACTAAAACAGCTATTCTCCAACTGAATGCCAACAGCCTATCTGGTTTTACCCTGTCGCTTCACCCTCATGACAGGCTTCACAGAATCCCCCTGGGGGATCTGCTCAGCCACCGGAATGTTCCCCACTGCAGGCCCCAAACCACCAGAGCCTCTCGGCTGCTTCACCTTGATCACCACTGAAGGAGCTGTGCACATGTGGGGCAAAGGCAAGGGGCAATGCAAGCAAGAGTCCTCCTCAAAGCCAGTCTCTGGCTTGCCTCTGCCTTGGCTTCAGAGTGAGGGAGTTTGGGAAAGTGCTGCACTCTCCTCCCCTCTCCCTCGGCCATTGTCCTCTTCTTCTCTCTCTCAGTCTCTCTCTCCTACATCCTCCCTTCTCCCCGTCTGCCTATCTTTCTCCGATCCAGGGCCAGTTTAAGGCACCAGCAGCGTCAGCATCTGCAGGGGCCCCCATCATTGTGGGGGCCCCTCGTAGTAACCCTCCTCCTGCAAAAACATTATTAGTAATAATCTGAATATCCTGTACTGTGAATAACTTAGGTTGAATTAGGTTACATTGACCTGAGATAAACATATGGGCCCCCAAAATAAAGCATTGCAGAGCCCCCCAAAATTCCTTACACTGGTCCTGCTCCAATCCATGCCTTGGACAATCCCACCTCTCTAAACTTTCCTCCCCCTCTCCCCTCCCACCCCTCAAGAGGGGGCTGGTGGGGTGTTGGGATTGTGGTGGGAAGGAGGAGGGGGAGAGCTCCAGGGGCAACGGCAGCCCCAGCCTCTGTTTAAAAACCTCCAAAGGAGACCCCACCATACTCCGAGGCAGTTCTATGTGGGATTGCTGCCTCCCCAGCCATGTCCTGAGTGCTCTCACCAAACCAGACCCTCCTCCCCATGAACCCCAAAAGCTCAGTGATTTGAGTCTGTCACTCGACCTCTAACCACCACCACCAACAACTCCATGCAGGCCTTACAAATTCACACTTTGCCTTGCCTCTTTTTTTCAAGGTCATCATTTCTCTCCCTGAACCATGTTCTCATACGTGCTTGGGTTCATGATGCACCTGGGGGAGACGCCAGAGGAGTCAAACAACTCTTTCCCATCTGCATCAGCTTCAGATTAACTCAGGGGCAGATAAGCAGACCATGAGGAGAAGCAGTTAATCTATGAAAACCCAAAAGCCATCAACCCCGCGATCAGGTCACACCCCAACACTCCTGTTGGCACCATTGTATCCAACAAAGAGACCTGGGAGAAGTCGCAAGCTCGTGCTGCCTCAGTGCCCCTACTTTTGCAAAATCCTTATAAAAGACAGTGTCCTACTCTGCTGCTCTGTGGTCGGGAGAATGACTGAGGCAATGAGCAACTTGGAGACAAGGCTTCCCAAAAATAAATAAATACAATTAATTAAAAAACACAAGTGGCATTTCTACCATGCTTTCCAAGTGACCGAAGCACACTTCATGAGCCAGCTTGGTTCAGATTGCAGATTGAGCGCCGGATGACAGCTCTGGAGACCATGGTTTGAATTCCCCACTCGGCCATGGAAACCCACTGGGTGACTTTGGGCAAGTCACACTCTTTCAGTTCTTGGGCAAGTCACACTCTTTCAAAGACAAACCCACCTCTGGCACACAATAACCAAGTGCTTCATACCGATCGTTCTCTTAGTAACAGTGAAACACGGACCACAAGTGTATTTTTATCCCCACCCTAGAGAAGTGGGGGACAGGGCGGTGGCTGAGGTGAGGACTCAAATCAGTGGATTCCCACCCACTGTGGTCCAAGGTTCTTATGGAGCCCAAGTACAGTTGCCTGGAAATCAGTGCCACGGGTTCTAAGGGGGAGCGGTGCCCAGTTAAAGGGCTCCCAATTAGAGTGATGCCCTGTTCCAGATTTCCTCAGACTCTTCTCCCTCCCTCCCTCCTAAGGAACCCACTGCCCTTTCAACCCCCTCCCCAAAAGGCAGTAGCCTAGCCCAGCTGGTGCCTCACCTTTCCAGGGTGGCTTCTGTCTCTCCGTCCCATGAAAGAATCCCGGCTCTGGCGCCCATCCCTGAAGCCCAATCCTTCCCATCACTCTTGCCTTCTTCAACCTCCAACTTCCCATCGCTCTTTGTAACTCCCCCGCCACTGTGCTGGGGTGTGTGTGAGGGGGCACTCTCCTCTCCAAGTCCATCTTGGGTGGCAGAGACTGTGGTTTGGGCCAGTGCAACCACCCCTTTGCAGGAGGGAAGGTGCAGCAACAGCGGTGATGCCTTTCTGTTACTTTGGAATGCTCTGCTTCCCTCGATCAAGCTCAGACCAACCCCCCAGTTCTCCTCGCACCACCTCACCACCTGGCTTTCCTTTCCTTTTCCTTTTCCAACTCTGCAAATACACAAAACTGCGAAAGGGAAATACACGAATAGGGAGGGATGACTGTATCTCCTTATATGAACCTCCCTGTGACTTGAGTTCTTCTGGGAAGACCCTTCTCTTTGTTCCACTACCCATCTGGTGGTAACACTAGAGAGGGCCTTCTTAGTGGCTCTGAACTCCCAGGCTCTGAACTCCCTTTCAGAGAAGTTACTGACATCCTCCCTACTCTCTTTTCATGAACAGGAAAATACTTTTCTGTTTTGACAGGTCTTTAAGGACAGATTGTTTAGGCAGAATATGCCTGTGGAGAGATACCAATGAATTCAATGGCATTTACTTCTGAAGGCATGTGCACATGCACATGTGTGTGTGTGTGCACCCACTCATGCACACACACACACACACACACACACACACAATGTAATAAATATGTGGTTGCCAAAATAGTCATGTACAAACCACCACTAAAACAAATCCATTTCTATAAAAAGCCATCAATGATAAACACTCACTTCTACAACATCTTGATAAATCTCTAGTAGGCTTTGGAAAATCTCCAAATATCTCTAATATATGATAATGATACTCTCTCTTCAAATCTTCTAGTTAGATTTTAAGTGGCAGAATTAAGAGCCATTTCTTTTCAAATTAAATTTACAACACTAGGAAGAATGCATGCCATTAATTTGAGAGATAGTATTGATTTTTTTTGTCAACACATTTCAAACTTTTACTACTCTGTTAAAACTATCTAAATTATAATGTGATAAAAGAGTCAGTATTATTGTTTCTTCTACAAAATAAACCTTAGATTGTAGAACTAATAAATATAAACATTGTTTTTAAATGGGAGAAACTCGAAAGATTTCATGAAGAGAAAAGTCAATTGGGAACAGAAACCCAAAGTATACATTGCACTTAGAGATGTCAAATAGCTTCAGTCTATCCAGTTTACCCCAGAGCAGTCACCACTATTCAGATCACTGAATAGGAAGCTAAGTAGACAGTGAATTGTGGCAAAAGAGACACTGGAACCAATGTAGTATTGCAACTTTATATTGGAATCATATGCATTTTTAAAGAAGTAAATTCCACCACGTTTAATGGGATTAAACGTGGAATGGCACATTAGGAATGGCACATTAGGAGTATTTCTATTTGTATTTATTTATTACAAAATTAACTACAAGACCTTCACATTGGCTTGTAGTACTTAAAAACAGAATAAGATAAATGCTGAGGGAATAACAGAAGTCTCCCCACAAAACTGTAAAATACATCAGATCAAAATTTCACAGCAATGAAAAGCCTGGGTAAACAACTTTTTAAACCTAACACTGAACAGATATTCAGTGTCCTCCTGTGAAACAGGAACATTATTTCTTGTTATAAACCTATCTTACCTGTGAAGATGGGGACACTTCAAGTACGACCCAATTTGTAAAGGGAAATATGGTTCTCTAAGTCTTCCTCAGTCAAACCATTTAGTGCTTTAAAGGTAAGATGCTGATCCAACTGAATACAAGAGGGATATTAAGTCAACACTTGTATTAATCCCATTGATTCAATGGGTATACTCTAGTTGAGATCAACAATTAATTTAACCCAGAACCTAGTGCTTTTGTTCCCTGAAAGATGCTGCAAACCAAATGGAGTTGTTTCAAGTTCAGTGAGATATGTCTGTGGTATCACTAAGGCTGATGTCAGCCCTCCCCCTGACTTGGTGCAGTTTGGCCTCTCCACAACCCTAGTGCTGCCACTGAGATATGTTACATGTGTTCAGTTCCAGCCAGGTATCAAAGTGTCATATTTGTACCAGTGAAAATTTCCAGGTAGTTTTCAAAGGTGGCCTCACATACAAACACTAAAATAATTTTTTTAAAAAATACAAAATAAATAAATTAGCAACTGTGGTGAGGCTATCATTGCCTAGACAGGTCACAGCTGACCAACCACAGCTAGTGAAGACTATTTTATACCATGGAAGGCACTTGGGACTCTGAAGATAGGGTCAGATTAAAGGCATGGCTAAACAGAGGACTTGATCTGGTGGTAGTCTATCCACAAAAAGCTGAACATGTCAGATAAAGGCTCTACCAAGAATCACTTCTGTCCCATACTGATTTCACTTAGTATCATTTTATTGCACTTTATACATTTCATTACCTATTCCAAACACCTATTCTAGAGCCTCATTTCAATCTGATAAGAGAAATAAACCTACATAAACCTAAGTGTCATTTGCACATTGATGACACCTTTCTGCAAGTCTAAGGAAGACCATACTTTCTTTCCTTTTATATGATTTTTTTAAAAAAAATCCTTCCTAAATTAAATTAAATTAAATTAAATTAAATTTTCTTGTGGCATAGGTTTTCCATTAAGAAGGTCTTTCAGCTCTATCGCTCTAAAACTAAGTTGAAATTGATCCAGAAGGTTATAGCCATTCAGGGGGGTGTTTAAATGTTTGTATTTGTATTTGTTATTGGCTGCTAGCACAATACTCAGGGTCCAAGGGAGTCCACTCTAAGAGTACCCTCATAACTACCCCCCTTCAATGGGCTTGTCTACATGGGCAATAAGACCTGTACACACCCCATATTCATGGTACAGTTGAAACCTGGCATCATCGATGATGTGCATTTTCACTGGGGTTTCAACAGGAAACCCCATATCTGTAAGATTTGTGGTTTGTTCCACATTTGAGGGGAAAACCAGGATTTTTGGCAATGTAGCAGCCAAGGATTGGCTTCAGAGCAAAGCTGGGATGGGACTTCTGGTGGATGGGACTCTGTTCTGGCACTTTTAAAAACCTTTAAAAAATTCAATAGTGCACGTATTTGGATAAGTGTACCTTTGCTTATCCAGTAATACAGTACTCTGGGACCATGTATATTCATTTATTTGCATGCATGCGGAAACAGAAAACAACAACACCAGAGCAGCCCTGGCCAGAAATGGTACAACATATGGGGCACATGATCAGTGTAGGGCTGCCCTTTTACTCCAGTACAATTGGACAAGCCCCAGTCCATGAGGCATTTATGGGGCTGCTGCAGATCAAAGAAATCAACTGTGACTATGAGGTAGGTGTAGGGTTTCCTGTCAGTTTTGGCAATCCCTTGGGACCTTTCCTCTCATGATTAAGCATTAATCACTTCCTGGACCAGCTACACCAAAACTTCTCTTGCTAAATATCTTGTTGTTGCTGTTGTAAGGTCCAATTAAATGTGTAACATAACAGTAGTATTCTACTAGTTCCAGCACAAATATACCAAATTTTACTCAATAGAGCAGACAGTAAATTGCACTGAAATATGCTGCTGCAAATATTTAGGACTGGCAAACCACACACATAAAGGGACATTAGTCACATGATACACGCAGTTCTAAAGAGGGAAGAAATAAATGAAAAAGAAGAGAGTACTTTAATATGTTAAAATAACCTTATGTTTCTAAGGTTGTCATTTTGACAGCAAAGGTTAAAAATGTTTTACTCAAGCATTTGAGATCTCAAGCGTTATATCTTTGTTTACCTTCAGGTCTAATGGTTTGCTAGGATTTATTCCAACATGTGGTACTAACAGTAACAAATGGTGCATTTAAAACTCTCCATCTGCAATTAAGTGCTAGATATTTTATTTCAAGAGTCATTTCAAGGCATTTACACAAGAAAAAGCTGAAGCCTCTGTCTGAAATATTGGATGAGTAGCTGCATGCATTACAAACACTTCTAATATATTTTAAATAAACAGAACAACACTGAACATGGCAAGGAATTTACATATAATTTAAAAGTAAATGCAAAACACAGCACACTTCTGTGAATTATACTGTATGTACTTAAATAACTTTTGTGGACTTTAAAAACACACTTGCAAAAATGAAAGAAGTTGTCAGATCCAGCTTCTGTGAAGCTAATAGGGTGCGGAGAAAGGTAGGGACGAGCAAGACAATGGGTACATCTACACTGTAGCTATAATGCAGTTTGACACCATTTAAAGTGCTGTAGCTCCATCCTACAGGATCACTGGATTTGTAGTTTTGTGAGGCACCAGCACTCCTTGGCAGAGCAGGCTAAAGACCTTGTAAAACTATGAATCCCAGGATTCCATAGGATGGAGCTATAGTGTTTTAAATGGTGTCAAACTGCATTATTTCTACAGTGTAGATGCACTCAAAGGCAGACCTAGGCAGACAGTTTCCTAGTTGATCACAGTATTGAACAAGTCTGATCCAGAAGCTTTTCAAAGGATCTCCTGCACCTTCTGGCCAATTACGATAATGATACTTCCTTGGCTTCTCTCCATGGAGTGATATGCATGGTTGGCACTCCCAAGGATGAATCTCCTCAACCACTGGAGCAAGCCTGAGACATTTTGGTAGCTGAGCAGAGAAGGAATTAATGCTCCCATTCACCCAAATCAAGATACATAGTATCTGAATCTAGACAAGTTATTTTGTTAGATAAGGCCCCAAATCACAGAAGTGCCTGTCCTAAGCAGTAAAAATAAGATAACAAATAACTGGTCTTTTAATGGTAGGGTTGGCTCTATCTAGAACCACTACAATTCTGTATTGCAAAAATACAAGTATAACCTCTGGCTGGTTATTATATTATATTATATTATATATTCTAACAGTTTTATTATTAAAATAACAACCATTTTAAAAGAATAATTGACAGATGTGTTTCATACATTGAAGCTGAGCTTAGTACAGCAATATCTGACCCCTTTTCTAGGGACTTCAGGCTACCCCCAAGTACAACAGATTGGTGACTTCCTGGCTATTTCAGCAAGCCATTCTGGTTTGCTTGGGTTCAGAAGCAACAGTACTACTGTTCAAATGAAAAGATGAGGATGTTGTTCACTCATTATGCTCATTCCATATCAACATGCCCATTGACCATGCCAATAGCCACATACAGGATTAATGTAAATGGCCTTAGGTACATACAACTGGACATGCATAGAATAATCAGACAAGAACCCTAAGAAGCTTGCATTGCCAATCATGAGAAAGAGATGTGCATGCACAGGACCACCATTAATGAGAAAGCAATCATGCTGTTTACATTCCAATGCTAATTTGCAGTCATTAGAAGCCACACTATATATCTCACAGCCTGGAAATATTTGGTTTGTAGGTATTTGAGAGAGGTGAGGGGGTTGGCAGAAAAACTTTACTTGTGGAATTCCCTCCTCTGGATGTTGAGGCACCTTTGTGATTTGGTTTAGGGTAGTAATGACCAATGAGGTTCTAAAGTTATCCTTGATTTGTTCTGTCACTTAAAAAAATGTCACTCTGTTGTTATGGGAAAGGGTTCATTCTGTACTAATGGGGATTGTTAGTTTTTAATGTTTTATTGTACATTGCTTCAGATACCTAGCAAGTGGAGAGTGCAATTTATAATTCATTTACTAAGTAAATATATGCAGGTATTGCAGGAGAGATGGCCAATAGATGTATGGGCACTGGGTCCATGGTACCACTCTGACATCACATATTCAGCATCTGGAGAACATGTTGCCTGAACAATGTTGTACTGCAACTTCCATCAGTCTTTGGCAGGACAACCATGGGATTGGCATGGTGGGAGTTGCAGTACTGCCACACATGGAGAACCCATCTCTACTATAAGAAGATGCAAATCAAATGAAGCATGGTTTTTATAACAGATTTCAAAGTGTTCCCTGTTATCACCAAACTAAACCCTTTTACTGATGCTCTTATGCATCTTACGTAGCTCATCAATATTCATAGCAATAGCAACAGCTATTTTCAAGTGGGAATTTTAAGTGGTCATTGGTGTGTGGCTGTAACTTTTAACCTTGTCTTTTTAGTTCTGTAATTTATTAGGAAAAGTAATTACCTAGCGAGCACAGCAATCAAATATAACCAGTTTTAAATGAACTAATGTCTTCAGGTTTTCAGCCAGTGGCAGCTGGTACTCTCACAAAGGTGACATACTTTGTCCCAAGGGAAAAGGGGGGGAGGTTTGATGGAAATTTGCAAGATGTAGCAGATTTGTTAAGATACATAAATATAGTGGTGTGACCCCATGAATTTCATAGGGTTTTCTTAGGCAAGGAATACTCACAGGTTTTTTTGCCAGCTCCAGAGTGATGGGGTGTAAAAATTACTGGGTTTTGTAAGTTTTTTTTTTTTTTAAACCAGGAGATGGTTAACTTGAAGATTCAGTTTTTTTTAAAAAAGCTAAAAATATCTGCTTCACCATAGAACTCATACAATAATGGTCTCACTTCTCTCTGAACAAAAGACAGCCACATAGAGACAGAAGATAACAAGATTTTTAAAAAATCTCAGCTCTTGGCTGGATGCTACAATTTCATTCAATTGTTACATATTTCCCATGGCTATAAAAGTGGAACTGACCATGTGGAAAAGGCTTTCTCTTATACTTGTGAGGAGATCAGAAGCGTCTATTTCTGTTTTCAGTTAACAGTGGTTTTGTCCAAAGTAGAACCTGCAGTTTGTTTAAACTATGCAGAACCCATTGTTTGAAGCTAGCTTGTTTAGCAAAAAGGTAGTATAACTGAATTGGACCACCATTTTTTTTCCCAGTTGAGGCAAAACAAGTACAGTAGTACTCCCATATCCACTGATTCATTATCCACTGATTCAATTATCCACCGGATGCAAAGCAGCACACCTACCATAGAGTCTTCCTAGAAAATGTGTCCTCTCTAACCATTTCTAGATCCTCCAAGGTAACTCTATGATATTTTAAACTGGAAGTCCCATTATTTTCAATGGTGTTCACTATTATCCATGGTTTTCAGTGTCCACGCCCCCCCCCCGAACCAATCCCCAGCAGATATTAGAGTCCTACTGTATATAAACTTTGTTCTGTTTCCGCAGCCTTAAAAACCTCTTAACTTTTTATTTTGAATATTGTATTCTTCAGTATGTACCAAAGCACACTGCTGGAACATGCAAGACTATATTGTTTAATTAAACAGTTACACCAAAGGCTGTATCTAGCCTTCTTGTGCAAAGGACATCATACTTAAGTATGGCCTTGTTAAATTTACAGTATGGTTTTCTTTCATAAAACTATTCAATACCTTTCTATTTCAGACAGAAATCTGGTTTTGTCTGATATGTTGTATTACCAATGTTATCTAGAATAGGATGTAAATATCCATATGTCTTATGAGGTTATATAAACTATGGCTGGAATTCACCAAGGCAGATAGGAGTTACACATTCATGACTGGTTCATAGTCACATTCCCTATGTATCTACTATTTAGGGAATATATAGGAACCATTAAAGTCTCCCTAATCCCAATCTACCTGGCGACAGCTGCTACTACCAACAGAGGTTTGTTCCCCTGTCAACCAGGAAGCAGCTGACTGAAACTTCCATCCCCTCCTCATGAGTGATATCTGATGTGAAGGAGAATTGTGACAGAGACCCTGCTTCTGTCTGTCACAGCAGAAATCGCACACAGGATGGGACGGAAATATCAGTCAGCTGCTTCACAATTGACAGGGGACCAGACTCATTGATTGCAGTGGTTGCTGGCCGGTAAAAGGGGGATTGTGGAGGTCAGGCTATGAGATACTACTTAGTTACTTAACTAAGGTGGTTACATAGCTAAGTAGATCATAGAGAATTCTGGCTGACATCATGAAATATTAATATTTAATGAAAAAAATATATAAGAAGAAAAATGAGAAACTTCTGAAAAGGCCAAGGTGGCTGCACAGTACACCCGAGGAGGAAGTGAAAACAAAAAACAGGGCATGTATAAAGAATGGCAGGAAGGGTGAATCACCAAGCATGAATACAAATGTGTAGCCCAAGTTTGCAGGAATAGTGTAAGAAAAGCTAATGCTCAAAATGAGTTGAGACTGGCTAGGTAAGCAAGGAAAAACAAAAAGGTTTTTTTAAAAATATATATATATAGTTTGAATCAAGAGAATGACAAAGAAAATGGTGTGATCGCTGTTTGGCAATCATGGTAAAATCCTAAGGAGATCACAATAAAAGCCAGAACTGCTCAATATCTACTTTGCTTCAGTTTTTTTTCCTAGAAAGAGGACTATGTACTTCCATGCATCAACAGAGACCCTGGTAATGAATCCAGGTTGCAAATCAAGATTGATATGGAGTTAGTCAGGAATCAGCAAGTTAACCTAAATGAGTTCAGATTTGCAGGGTCAGAAGATCTTCATCCTAGAGTATTGAAGGAACTTGCTAACATGCTCACAGAACCTCTTGCCATCATTTTTGAGAAATCTTGAAGAACAGGTGAGGTGCTAGAGGACTGGAGACAAGCAAAGATTGTTCCTTTCTTCAAAAAAGACACACAAACAAAGATCCAGAAAACTGCAGACCAGTCATTCTGACCTCAATACCAGGAAAAATATCAGAATAGATTATAAAAGAGACCACGGAGCTTATCCGATGCAGCAATCACAACATCAGTGGAATGCAAAAGGACAACAATATCAGATGACTACATCCTTCCACCTTCTGCTGGTGTTATTCTTCCATTTCTTTCTATCAATGGCTGAAGCTGTCAATAGAGAACACGTTCCGTTTTGGTGCCAGCACTGCTGACATGCGAAACCTTGGGCCATTTAAATCCCATCACTGCAGTGGGAATGGCCGGTCGAGCGCAAACACTTCTGGGTGAGATCGGGACATCCAGGTAAGTTTTGCTCTTTTTATGACCCTTCTCAGGTTACTTGTGTTTAGGTGCTTTGTGTCACTTTAAATGTGTTTATTTTTTTTTCTTTTTAAATTTCCCATAAGACAAAGTCTCATGGGATTTCAAGCGAGGAAATCCCTCTTTATTGCCAGGGCTGCCTTTGCCAGGAGATAAGGTAAGTGGCCCATACCCGTCGGTACTCTTCAGATGATGAGAACTAGGCTGGCCACGGCCACCCACAGGACCTTCTCCACTACTGCCCCCAGACTGTGGAATGGCTTGCCAGAGGAGATCTGGCACCTTGATGATTTGGGTGCTTTTAAGAAAGCTGTTAAGACAGATCTCTTCTGGCAGGCCTTTTCAGATTAGGTTGGATGCCCGGCCATTATTTTGATACTCTCCACCTTGTTACTTTTATTCCCCATTTTATGCCTTTTTTCATTTAAGTGTATTTTAATATCTGTATTTTATATTTAAAACTTAACTGATTCACTACTGTAGAGATGTTTTAATGATGTAATGTTTTAACATTTGTGTCATTTTAACATTATGTTGGATTGTTGTTTATATGATGTTTGCTGCCCCGATCTTGATGGAAGAGGCGGGATATAAATACATCTATTATTATTATTATTATTATTATTATTATTATTATTTTGCTGCCATAGAAATGGTTTACTTTATACCAGCAAAAGAATGCTTTTAGAGGGATCATCTGATAATCCCCCATAATACAAGTATCTTGATGACAATGTAGTGATAAGTAGGAGCCAGCATGCATTTGTCAAGAACAAATCCTGCCAAACTAACATATATTTTTAATTGGGTCACTAGTTGAGTAGATGGTGAAAATGCTGTGGATATCATTTATCTGGATTTCAGAAAATCATTTGATAAGGTCCCCATGATATTTTGATTAGTAAACTGATTAGATATGGAATAGATGGAAGCACCATCAGATGGATCCATAATTGGTTGGAAAACCAAGCCCAAAGAATCATCATTGGTGGTTGTCCTTCAAATTGGTAGGGGCTTTCAAGTGGAGTGCTGCAGGGTTCTGTTCTGGGACCTACACTCAATTTTTTATCAATGATTTAGACGTTGAGGTGGAGGGAAAATTTATCAAAATCTACAAATGATACAAAACTGGGAGGGATAGCTAACACATGTACAGATATAGGTGGGGGACACTTAGCTCAGCAGTACTACATGTGAAAAGTACCTTGAGATTATTGTTGATCATAAATTGAAAAGGAACCAGGAGTGTGATGCTACAGCAAAGACGACAAGTATGATCTTAGCCTACATTAATACAAGTGTAGTTTCCAAGTTGAGGTACGTAATAGTCCCCCTATATTCTGTGCTGGTCAGGCCTCATCTGGAGAACAGTGTTCAGTTATGGGCACCTTATTTTAAGAAGGATAGACAAGTTGGAGCAAGGTCAGAGAAAGGCAACAAGGATGATAAGAGGCACAGAGAACAATATATATGAGGAGAGGTTGAAGGAGATGGGCATGTTCAGCCTGATGAAGAGAAGACTGAAGGGTAACATGATCACACTCTCCAAACACATCAAGGGCTGCCACAACGAGATCACACTCTTCAAAGACATCAAGGGCACAAATTCCTCCATTGACTTGGGGCAGCTCAAACTGGCCAAATCCAAAACATATTTATTAAGAAGGAACACTATGGAATTTCGTGGGACCTGTTGCCAAGGAATGGGCCGTATCTTCCTTTCTAGAAATGTGTGAGTTTATGATACAGTTTCTGATGTGTCAGGATTGGACAACATCTTGTTCTGATCATAAGAAATTACAGGCAGCAATGTTCAAAAGGAGGTTCCATCATCATTCAGCCATGAAAGTCACAAGGTAAGCATTGGACAAGCCAATGTCTCACTGCTAGTGCATTCTCTTATTGGAGAGGTGATACTGTAGGGCAGATGATCGGTTTGGATGAGCTGAGAGCAGGTAAATTTCGGCAGCTGCAAAAGACAGTGATGCTTCTTTTGATTTGGTGTTTTAATTATGTGGTCTTGCATTCCTAAAGTCCAGACTCTCATGTTATTGTTAAATAAGTGCATGGTGCTGTTCACTGAATTCAACACCTTCCCTTCCAAAAGTGCATCTGTTGTAGTGAAATTGTATTTATTCAGCAGTTGGTTATTCAGGAGTTGGATATTTTTTTTTAAGTCATGTAGTGGTACATTCTAGAGTGTTTGCCCTCGTCACAGCAGTCCCCATAGTGATGATCTCAAGGAGAGCCCCCAAAATCCAGACATTTTGCATTGATACAACTCCATTAGCAACAGCCAGCAGTACCTGTTTTCAACTTCATGTAAAGCTAATGGGAATTACTTGCAAGCTACACCCAAACTTTTGAATTAGAACAATGACATATCAAAAGAAGATATTGTTGCCAGGTAAATCCATACCCCACCCACCGTTACTGTGATACTGCAAGTTCAGAAGGAATAGGGGATGGGGATCATCTCTGCTAATCAAAAAGTTATGTTATTTCAACCCTGACTCCACTACATACCTGTTCTCATGTCATGGTATCAGCTGTTACTTGTGACATATCTATCTATCTATCTATCTATCTATTTATCTATCTATAACAAATTCCATTTTCAACAGAGGCTGAGGATTTCCACCACAACACCACTACATATGAGTACCCAAACCAACTGTGAGTACCTAAACCAACACCCTGTCACATAGCACTATTCTGCCATTTCATTAATCTTTTTTTTATTTCTCCTCCCATCTTTTAAAAATAAACTTTAGCTATGCATTCTTTATCTTCCAAGCCTGGAGTTTATATTGCCCATAGAAATGAAACCACACCACACTAGAAAATCTTGCTTTAGTTCAGCTATTTCCTTTGAACAAACCTTATACTCCACAACCCACCTAATTACCCTTCTATTTCAGAAGCCAGAAAGTGAACTTTTAGTGCTGAATTTAATACAGTTTAAATCAATTTTTTTAAAAACCTGCACAATAGCCATTATAAATGTTGCAAGAGACAAAAGGCATGCCTGGGGGAGGAGTTAGCAGCCTCCTAACTCCTGTAGCAGCTCTTTACAACTGCTGCTACAGCCTTTCCAGGTTAATCCTGGAAAAGCAACAGAAGGTGAGTGGTGTATGAGGGGAAAACCTTCATTTTTCAACTGTCTTTTTAAAGGCACAGAGGAAGGCAGATATGTTTAAATATTTGAAGGGATATCATACTGAGGATGGGGCAAGCTTGTTTTCTGCTGTTCCAGAGACTAGGACATGGAGCAATGGGTTCAAACTACAGGAAAAGAGATTCCACCTAAACATTAGGAAGAACTTCCTGACAGTAAGAGCTGTTTGGAAGTGGAATACACTGCCTGAGAGCGTGGTGGAGTCCCGTTCTTTGAAGTTTTTTAAGCAGAGGCTGGATGGCTATCTGTCGGGAATGATTTCATTGTGTATTCCTGCATGGCAGGGTGTTGGACTGGATGGCCCTTGTGGTCTCTTCCAACTCTATGATTCTATGAAAAACTGTAACTCTTGTATGTCATCAGTTTATATTGATTAGAGTCTACTTTATATGATAAAATGGTCTCTAGACCCCCCCAGAATTAGGGCATAATAAATGCAAATACTTGAATCTTCAGGTAATAGCCAACTCCATAGAACCACACTGGAGGACCTAGGAAATGCCTAGAGTAGATGCCTCTTTAGGCAGCTCCAGCACAATTGTATGGTAACTTCCAGCAGAAGATACCATAAAGTAGTGCTGGAAGACCTACAAATGCCTAGAGAGACCATACTTTTTTGGACAATATTTGAAACCACATTTACTGTTCATGCACATCTGGGTGGACCTGTATTTATCTCTGAAATTCCACAAGGTTTTGTTCTCCCGCCTATTCATCAACCCCATCCCCCTTATCTGAAAAGGGCCTGAATGCTTGTACTTACTGGAGAGAAAACATCTGATTGAAAGTTGCACAAGATAATAGTTTTTGTGTGATAAAGGTAATAGCTTCCCAATAATTGCAAAACATGACATGTTAGCATCAGTTATTTGATGCTGCACCAAAAATAAATCTGTAAGCACTGGTTTTAGCATTGTATTTGTCACTTCCTCTTGAGGCAGCTTACTTCTGGCATGCTCAGTATTCCAAATTGCAGGGGGGGATTAATAAGGGCTGAATTCAGCAGCAACATTTCACAATGCCCTTCCTTTTGCATGACATGTCTAAAGTTTCAAGCTTCTTCTAAATGAAACTGAGGCATCATTAGTGTTAACAGGAAAGGGCTTTGAGATGAAGGAAGCCTACAACATCACTATGAGCCTCCACATCACACTCTTAGTAGAAAGGGGTGGGGTGAGATAAGTGAAGGGCTTGAAAAGAAAATGAGAAAAGCCACTCTATTTTCTCTCACTCTTGTTAAAAAAAATAAATAAATAAATCCAGAAATTGTGCTTCAATCTGTCAAGCAACCAACAGAAAAATCTCTCTTTTAAAATCATAGTAATTTCTTGACAATGATGGGCAGCTTCTTATACTGTAACTCACCAACTTCGAGTAAATTTAAGTTCAGTGGTTTGCTTCTATTGAAATGTTTTTATTGTGTTACTTCTTTTTACTATGTTAATTCAGCTCAAACAGAATTGTGGCTTATTTGCATTTAAAGATATAATAGGGGGAAATGACTGAGAGAAATATTTTGACTTGAAGCATTGTGAAACTAGTGACAAAACTAGGCAGTGATCAATGACAACTTTTATGTCAGTCTACTTTTAACAGTCACCCAAGGGTACAGCTGAAAGTCTATGGATATTATCCATTACGTATGCATGACTTGCAGCCCATTCTCTCTCTGTTTAAGCACACCCTACTTGAATTTAATGGGCATACTTTCAAATAAGCATAGAAAAAAACAAACAAAAGTGAATCATAAAGATCTTTTACTAAAAAGTGCATTCTAATAAGTGCCATACTTACTCCCAGCCATGATAAGTGCATATGTACTCACATGCAGACTGGGATAATCTAAACAAAAAGTGTTAAATTCAGTTTAGGTTAGCTAGTTAGAAGTTACATTGACCTCAACTGGACAGTTTAATCATGATTATTGATTTCAATTGAATCAAATTTAATCAATATCATCTAGATCCAACTCAGGGAATTGTACAACTTCTCCTTTACCCCATGGGGGGGGAACTTAACAGCTGCTAATTTATCTTTATAGATGTAAGAAAAAGAAATGTTATACTTGTTTTATTTACTACTTTTGCTAACATAAAAATAAAGCACTAAAAATTAACTTAAAATTTGGTACAAAATATCATGCTGGTAGCACGACTTCCTTCTGGTATACCATTTGCCAGCTGACACAGGAATAAAGTGACCAAACCCATAAAATGGGTTGTAAAGGGCAACTTTATTTAAATATAACTTATTTAAACCCCTTCTGAGAGATATGCAATGGGGGAGCAACCTTGTGTGGGAATTGTTGGGGCAGGAGGTCAACTCTAAGACCCCCTCCCCAACTTCCCTTGGATGAAAACACCTGAACCCCAGGTAGAACCCATATGCTGGGTTGCTCCCCAGTCAGTTCACATCTGGAAGGTTGACCCCAAAGTCCCTCCTCCAAGTCACAGGACTTAAGGAGAGGGTTTATCCCACAGGCCAACCCCAAAGGAGGTAATTTCCCCCACCCCTCAGTTTGCAGGACCTAAAGGGGTAGTTCCAGATTCCTCCTTCACCTCCAAAAGGGGGAAGTGCCATAGGTGCTCCCCCTCTACCTGCCAAGTGACTGTCTAATTAAGACACTTCCCTAAGCCAATTATCCAGTCTGCATCCACAGTGTGGGGTGGGTGAAAAGACCCCTGAAAAGGGGCTAAAAATTCCTAACCAGCCTCAAAGCGATCAATTATATCACTGGTTCAGCGTGGAAGGGTAAGCCAATCTTCATAGGAAAGGAGGAGATGGAGGGTGGCAGGGCCTTAAAAACCCTCTGGCCCCACTTCTGCTGTCCCTGTCACGGTGCAGGCACCGAGGGCAGTTAACGGGCTCTTTCATACACAGTAGCAAATGTGTTCCCTTAGTGCATGCCTCCGGTGATGCCAGGGACCTTCATTAACCAACAGATTACTGGCTGCTCTAGTTGAACCCTAACAGATCAAAAAGTGCTGCTGTTCAGTGAAAGTTCAGTGATGGGGAAGAAATATATTTTAAAGAAAAAAAATAAGACTCAGCTATATTTATGGGTGGCTCACTTTGCATTAACAGCATTTGCATTTTGCATCACATTTATAAATAAACAGAATTATCAAGAAACTATGGGTATTTTGTTTGTTCATAAGTTCACCAAAATGAATCTCACAACCAGCAAATTAGTACAGAACAGCAATACTAAAACAAGTTGTAAAAACTCTAAGAAAAACATATTTTTGGTCTTATTAAAATTTAGCTTGGCTTTTCAAAAATAAAATATATTGCTATGTTAGCCCACCTCTTTTTTTTCTCTGCCAGCTGTCTGCAGACTTCCTTCCACCGAAAATTCAGGCTGCCCAGTTTTTCCTTCAACACGCTAGCATCTGCTGTTGATGACTGATCAATAACCTCCTCCCCAGCTATGTTCAAAGTTCTGACAACAGCTTGCTGTCTACCAATCCCATCCTGGAGGTCCTGCAAAATAAGAGATAAGCTGATAAAAATGGGAGAAATGTATTTCTACTTGGGCACAGATCAAATATACTATGCCAGATGAAAGCACTGCAGCGAAAGGACATAATGGACATTTCCCCCCCCCCCATTAAATCCTAAATGTGTCTACACAATTCAACTTATTTTATATTACCATTGCAAGATCCTTTGCCTGCTTTAAAAAAAAGTGTAACTTTGCTATGAAATGTTGGTGTATTAATCATATCAATTAGGCCTGCTTTCAATGTGACATGGCGAAGGACAAAGCAGTTACTCATGTAATTACTCTCCATAGTCAATTTCCTATTTACAAGTAACTTTATGCCATGCACTGGCCCATATTTAACCCATGCTTTAATGCCAACATTTTGTGGGCAGTTCTTACCTTTTTCTGTCACATACATTTTGTTCAGTGTACCATAAGCATTTTTTAAATGTGACACTGAATGAATGTAGAACCTGCATAAATAAGTTAATTTGACAAAACGATACCTTGTGACCTTAGTATGTTTTTGTATGAACACTGTCTTCTGACTAGGGATGTAATTCTTCTTCTTCTTTTTTCCTGAGGGAAGTAGTGACTAATTTTAGCAGTTTTCTTCATGCGGTGCAGAAGTTTTGGGAAACTGTGCTTTTTTTCAAAAACTATTTGCAATTCAGGATTTACTCTATGCAAAATTATGTATTTCTAATATTATTTGCTGTGCAGAGAAGGCTGTTTCCTGCACAGAAAGTGCAGTTTACTGTGCAAAACAACTATATGTGAATTTTGTGCCTAATAAGTCCCAAACTGCAAAGATGCTCTTCAGTCCTGAATTCTTCTCATCAGCGTTCCTTAAAAAACAGGTTTTTTTTAGCCATTTTGGGGACAATATTTTCAAATATTCTTTCCGTCACTAGTTCTGACTACTATTCTGTTTGATTATTCAGTTTGTCAAAGTGTGAAATTTGAGCTTGTAAAAGGGATAAATGCATGTCGACTACTACACAATTTTATTTTACTGTACTCCCATCTGGGATGACTGTCCTCTTCCACTGAGCATACAGCTTTGGGAGGGATGCACATGGAATGGTGAGGGAGGAAGGGGACACCTGCCTAGCCAGCCAGAACAGCCAAATCAACCCTGGCCATCGCTGGGCTGACAGATGTCCCATCCAGATTGCCCTCACATCCATTTTACTATATTGTATAACAAAACCTTGAAAAACCAGATGCCTCACAGATTGTAACATGATTGCCAGTAATGTCAGAGGAGGGGTGATGCAATCCGACTTTCCGTTTCTGAAGTAAATTCAGTCTGCTTCCTCCACAGAAAATCAGCATGGTAAATAGCCTAGAAAGTATTACAAGTTTCAAAAGCAAGTGGAGTAGATGCTGTAAGATTATTTATCTTTGCCCTAGTCGTAAAGGCCATAGTCTCCTCCAAGGGACTCTCCCTGTCTTGCTAGTGGGTGTAAAAACATGGAACAAATAAAAGATAAATGCAAAAGAAAGAATGGATTAATGGTGACATTAAGTTGCTCTTACTTATTTCCAGAGGGGTAGCCATGTTAGTTTGTTGCTGCTAAAACTACAAAGAGGTTTTTTGGCACTAATAAATATATCTTGTCAGCAATGCCCTTCTGCATTAGACATAGGACAAATAAACAGTCTCTACACAACAGAATAAATGAACACAAATCTGACCTCAGAAAGGGCAATATTCAGAAACCAGTGGGAGAACATTTCAGTTTCCCAGTTACTGACCTTAAAGTGTCCTTTGTAGAAAGGAACATCTAAGAAAGACTTCAACATGCAATTACTGCTTCAGACTTTATTAAAAAAAAAACCCTGAGTTTTATCATTGGTGGTCTTAATCAAGCAAACACATTTATAATCCAACTACAGGTATAATTTAGCTCACCCTGGTTACCACGTTTCTGTTATCTGGTGACAACAGTTATTTTAGAGGGGGAAATGTAAACAGTGAGATAAATGCAAAATGAAAAACAAACAAACAAAAATACAGAGTCCATAATTATATTAAATCTTACATATGTAAGCTTTTATATGTAAAATAAAATAATTACAGTGAACATTCACAAAGTAGTGTTGGTAACAACACACAATCGTCTGTCTGACTGACATGATAATTTTATTAGTTTTTAACAAATATTCTTCATTAATTTTGAGTTTCACTTAAAAGCTCAAAATTCAGAAACAATTACATCATATTTCTCCATGTATCAGTGTTAGGACTTTTTCAAATGGGTGGAAAACCCCCGAGAAGTTCGGGAGAGGAACGGAGCTGTCGCACTTATGGAGCCCCATTTCAGAGAGCCCCATCCTCTTCCGTCCTCCTCCCAACCTTCCCCGATGCTGCAGACACTGCTCTTTATTGACGGAGGTTTTCCGTCAATAAAACACAGTGCCTGTAGCAGGAGGGAAGGTCAGGAGGAGGATGGTGTCATCTGAAATGGGGCTCTGTAAGCGCAACAGCCCCGTTCTTCTCCCAACCTCCTTGGGATCCCCCCACCCCCCATTTGACAAAGTCCTTAGTCTTTGGTTATTCCAGAATTCAGGAATCTTAAATGGTGTCCTTCACATTTTGGGTTAATGATGGGTTATTGGGTTAACTGAAAACCTTTGCTTTCCATATTACCATACAACACATTTGTTCACTTCATAATTGAAAATAACATAGGAGCCTATGATATCAATAATACTTTATTTTAAAATAATCTGTGCCTCTCTGAACTTTTTACTGTGCAAACCAGGCATGACTGGGTAAATCTTGCATGACATGAGCACTCCATAGATACATGGAAATAACTGCATAAATGCAGGTGTTCTTTTCTAAAATTTGGTTCCAGCTCCCCCCCTATGGCAACAGGTTTAAAGGAGACTCTTCTACGCTCAGGCTCTATACCTACACCAACACTTCCACTTGGACTTTAGCACAGGAACTTTTCTCAAGACGTTTTGGCATCTTTTGGCTTTTATACCCCTTCAAGCAAAGCTGAGAAGGAAGATTAGCATAGCATTTTGCCAGCAAGCTATTTTCACACTCATCTTCTTTCTAAAGTGGACAGAAAAGGATGGGTTATCACCCTACATCCAAAATGACTAAGAATAAAGTAGGCCATCAACATGCCCAGTTATAAAAGATTCCAGATACATCTCTCACTTTGTATATTGTGTGTGAGTTGTGGCATATAGCTACACAGTTGAACACATGCTCCTGGCATCACACTACCCCTATGTCTGCCATTACTCAACTTAGAATCATAGTTTAACTGAAAAATGAGGTGGATGAAAAGAGTGGAAGAGACCATAGTTTTTCCCCAACATAGGAGATTTTCAGACGCCAAAAATTAGCTTCTTGCCACGCAAGCAGCCTCCAGAACAGTACTGAGGCTGCTGCGCGGCAAGGGTCAATTTTGGACGACGCCGTTTCTATCTCGGTGTCGTCCATGACTGTTGCGGCCAGCACTGGAGGCGGCCGTGCTGTTTTTTACTTACAGACAACTTCCATGAGTAAAAAACAGCACGGCCGCCTCCAGTGCTGGCTGCAACAGTCACGGACGACACCGAGAGAGAAACAGCGTCATCCAAAATTGACCCTTGTCACGCAGCAGCCTCGGTACTGTTCCAGAGGCTGCTTGTGCGGCAAGAAGCTAATTTTTGGTGTCTGAAAATCTCCAGAGTCTCATTTGTTATTGGAAATAACCAGACAAATCATTCCAACTAAGAACAGTGTGAAAGTCTACTGAATCAGCCACCACTGATATTTCCTCCCATTTCTACAGCACTTTCAAGTGTTCAAAAGCATTTAGCACACACATTTAGCTTCAGCCCGTGCAACAACCTATAGGGTAAGTCAGGTTCTGAGATTCTGAGGCTTGCAAAGAATGGCTTGAGTGTGTAGTTTAGCATCTTAGCCATTGTGCTAAACTCTTAAAGGGAGATACAGAGAACACTTGCCAATAGAGCTCTTGTGCTTTTTTTTTTTTTTTTTTTACTTACAACAGCAAGGAACAAAAGTAAGCATCCTTCAATTGCCTCAATGTCTTTGTTACTTCAAATCATCAAAAGAGTTTGCAGTTTTAAAATATCTTCACTGCAGTTTCCTCTTTGCTGATGCTAGTTCATTAGTCCTTTGCCTTGCTGAATTGACACTTCAGAAAGTAGTGTTTCCTGTCAAAAAAATGCTGCCTCTGAAGAGCCAGTTCAGTAAAGCATAAGGGATGGTAGGGTCAGTAAGTGACAACTATGTTAGAACAGTAAGAAGGAAGCTTTTTAAAAGCAGGTATCTCTGGTAGAGAAAAAATGCTTGTGATGATAGGTAGGGCTGGATGCATGCCTGATTATTAGATATGACTATTTCTGAAAATGGAGATAATATTGGTGATACACTTATAAGTAGTAGAAGAAATATATACATGGCCATGTAACACATGGTGAACAATTGCAGTTGGATATGAAATGAGGCAGGCGGGGTAGCAATCAATTACCACCAAACTCAAAGGGAGCTTAAGGTTGGCTGCAGTACAAAGAATATTTCGAAAAATCCCCAGAAGAGCCTAACCATTTTTAGGGGCCCTGGAATGTTGACTGTTGAGGTAAGAATGGTAGAGAACCATGGAGGGGGAGAGGGATTGGTTATCACTTAAGGCAGCACAGCTGAGTGGGTGGAACAGTCTTGTTGAAGGTCTCACCCAATACATACATAAAATTAAAACAGGCAACTGTGTAATTACATATTTTGGATATGTAATTCTGAAATCTAAAGCTTGTGATATTCATAGTTTAGTACAATATGAAATTAGTAGAAATTAGTAGAGATTAGAAATGTGAAATTTAGTACAAAGTGAAATGGTTAGACCACATATTCCTTGACATTCCTTCTGCTTCTGAATTAGTTATTTTAGAACAAGATCATTTTGAATGGTTTTTTCCATTCTTTCTTATATTGTGACTGAGCCATTTATTTGCTAGAAAATGCTGCACAGTAGCACACTAAAATTAAAATGGAAGCATAATAAGTTTCAGAAAATGTCTCAAAAGATATTCTGATTCTATTAATGTAAATTAATGGATCTTTAAACCCCTGATTACACTCAATGAAAAATGTAGTAAAAAGCTGCTGCTTTTTTTTTTTTTTTTTTAACAGTGCCCACTTCTGGATAAAGTGAAGACTTATATCTGTGCTAGTGATTATGATTATGAATACATATTGAGGAGTGGAAGTTATTTTGGAACCATTAAAATGTGATCTTCTGCACATGGTATCAGCAAAATAAATAAATAAAAATGATGTGAACCTGCTTTAGAATGATCCTATACATGTATTCTCATATACAAGACCCACTAAATTCAAAATTTACTACCAGTTACCAGTGTATAGTATTGCAGCCTTACTATTTTAGACTAGAAAGGACTCTAGTGAAATCCAGTTCCTGATATTTTTCTACCCTAGCCTGTTCATGGCTTTGAAGGTCAAAGCCAGTACTTCTAAATTGAGCACAGATGAAAACTGGTTACTAGGGAAGCTGCTAAAGCAAGGATGGGCAAATTTGGCCCTTAAGATATCTAGGGACAATGGAAATTATAAGACAACAAAAACCTGGAGAGAATACAAAAATCTGGAGGGCAGCTGGTGATGTCCCCCCTTTGTTAGTAGTGTGGTGAATTTATTCTAAGTTTATGCCAAACTCCAAACTTTAAAGGAGCTATCCAAAGTGCAGAAGCTATTTTGGAAACAGTGTTCAAAAGCTTGGACAACTCATTTAAAGTTCACACTAGAACCTGGAGTGGATTCATTATCCCAGTGACATGAATGTCACCAGTCACCAGTGAGGGACACTATTGCCCACCTCTGTATTAAAAGTTTTGTATGTTATGATAAGAATGGGAAGCTCTCCTCAGAATCCTTACAGCTGCATTATGCACCAAGAAAGCTTCCAGACTGTCTTCAAGGACAGCTCCATACAAAGTGCATTATAATAAATGAATGAACTACCTGCAAACTAAGGCCAGATCTAATTTCTGCAGTGAAGGAGACAGCTGGCATACGAGACCAAGTTAAGCAATAAATGTGCTTAGTTTCTGCTGTAACCAGGCATTCAAGTACAAGCCAGGATTTGGGGTACTCCCAAATTGGCTTTAGGAGGATTAAAACTCAAACAAATATGGCATCCCAAGATGCTAAACAACAGCAATTGTATCATATCTGGTTTAAGGTTTGTCTTGTTCACCTTTTTTTAATCCAAAACTGCTATCAGATACTGTTTCAGGGTATCTACAGCCTTCCTAGTATCTACATACTGTGAAGAGATATATTGCTGAGGGTCATCTGTATATTTTAAGACATCTAACCCAAATCTCCAAACAATTCCTGTTGGTGGCATCATGATGTCTTTAAAAAGAACAGAACCTTATGACAGCCCATAACCCAAACAGCACGGGGCAGAGTTGCAGTCATCTTTCTATTATATTTTCTTTCAGGCTGAACACTCTTGCCACTAGCACTACTCTGAGGAATTAGCCGAGAGCAACAAATGGTAAATTAGAAGTTGCCACTGAAAAATGGAACTGTACTTTAAAGAAAAGAAAACTGAAATTGGATTACCACTGAGCCAATTTCTTCATCACTACTAACCTCACCATTGTTTGAGAAAGGATATACTGTAAGCTTGTAAATTGCAGTTCATCACAGTATGATGTTGAGATTTCATAGTATGTATTTTCAAAAGCATCTATATGTAGTGAAAACTTAACCTTTACAAGCAGAAATCTTGTCACCCTATTCTTTCACTTAAAGAATGTTTCAAAATTCTTTATTTCTTTTTAAAAACACCTTTGTATCTCTGTTTTCAACTGCACAGAAAATTCAAACTGCAGGAGTAAATTACAGTATTTATTAAGGATTGATTTTAATGCCCAGTTACAATAAATTATCTATGTTAATGACACCATCATAGTATCAATACTATGTTCATGATAGTTAATGATGTTATGGTTTCAAACTAATTGATAAAAATAGAATACATTAAATAATTTCAAGCTGAGTCCAGGTTCTCTGTAATAAATATATCAATCTGATATGCAATTCCTAAATTGTACTGTATTAGACTTACAGTAACACTAGGACATTTACCGAGCACAGTCTGGTTGATATTCACTGTTTTCTTTATGTTTTTAATGAATCAAATGTTTGACTTGTAGTAGCTGGTTTCATGCAAAATGTGCAAAAACCTGTATTTTTTCCTTAAATCCTCTAAAGTTTTCCAGTGAGTACCAAACTTGCATGAAAATGGTTTGGAGCCAGCTTTTGTTCAAGTATCAAATTTAGTCAAAAAGTATTCATGATGAATGTACAGATTGACACCCATATCTGTGGGGTGTACATTTCAAAAAACCCTGTGGATACCTGAAACCATGGATAATAGGGAACCATATTATTTTCAATGAGACAAGTGCTGGAAGTTGACCCCAGAATCATATTGGAGGACCTAGAAATGCCTAGAGAGAACATACATTTTCCAGACATGGATAAGTGAAACAATGGATACCAAATCTGTGGATATTGGGGTCGACCTGTACATTCTACAACAAACAACAGATATGTTTGAAGCACTTGCATGGGAGATATCTGAAGTATTTGCTCTGGAGGTAAATGAAGTAGCTGATAGATTGGGTTCAAAAGTTTACTGCAATCTTTGTTTTGGCCCCATGAGATAACACATCAAGTTTGGTGACACAGTGATTGAGCATGTGCATTTGTATAGTATTACAGACAGAGAGAGAGGTCAGATGAAAATCAGTTGTGTACAAAATACCACCTTGAGGCCACATACAGGACCCAAGGCTGTTTTTGCAGCCCTTGATACCTTTGGACTCCATAAGCTACCAAAAAGGATTCATTCAGACTAAAAAGGACTCATTTGCTTCCCAGAAGCAACAATTCATTTTGTTAATATTTTGCAACTCCCCTCTGCAGTTTAACATAATAAACACATTTTCTCCTCAAATAAGAAGTGGATATGCAGTTATTTTGGGTATTGGTTGTTGATTTTTTTAAATTTAAATTTTATTTTTTTTGCATTATGGGCAGGCCATGGAGGCCATGGATGGTCCCTAGCACAGAGACTCAGATCCCTGATTTGCCACAGTTGCCCATCCCTGCTGTAAAGTTAATATAGACATGCAGCAATATAGAGACTTGCAGTGGTTAGTGTTCGACTAGGACTAAGAAGACTTAAGTTCAGATCCATTACCATGGAGCAGTCATCAACTCTCAACCAAAGCTACCTCACAGTCTGAAAAGGGATGGGGAGATGTGACCTTCTAGGATGGAAAGCAGGACAGAAATGTAATGAACAAGTAATATCTTGTGCAACCATTAGACATCCTTCACATGTAAGAACTGTACTGTAAGCCTGAATTCTGTTGTGCAAATGATATATATGGACATGGATGTTCAACGGTTAATGTAGTATAAAGCAAATGTGAACAGAAAAAAGAGAGAAAGTATTTTGAAGGATATAAATGATCTTTTTGGGTTCTAATTTTAAAAGAGAGTATATTATTAAAGAGGCAAAAATAGGATACCTGATATTTTAGAAGTTCAAAATTGTCACAAAGCATCAATGTCAAATGAAGGCACAATGTATATATTAACATGTTGTGTAATTGCCACAGGGGACGAGACTGTTCTCCTCTTGCAAGTGGCTGGGCACCATGTTACATCACATATCAAAACCATCCATCTCATGGCACCATTACGCCTATACCAGTTTCAGTAACTGATTGGAATTTCATTCATACGATTTAAGCATCACAAATAGGATTTCTGCTGTTGCATGTTATTGATCCACTACATTGCCTGATTATGAAAACATGTAGTTGGGAATCAGTAGAGTTCAATTCGTGTTAGATGTTGACTGTGGAGAACAAGCTACAAAATCCCATTCATGTATGAAATTCACTGAGTGACACTAGGGACATTATCAGACTAGAGTCTAAAAATGCTGTAATTCCATGAATGAAGATAGTGGGAACATCGTGGCATTGTAACACTTATCGCTTGTAGCTGTAATCATATGAAAGAAACGCCACAGAATTATTGCATGATGACCACTAACGCTTTAGGAATGGGAGTTTACTTCTGTGATTTGGCATGGGCAAGATTTTGTTGTTTCTTGCGAGAAGACATGAGCACACTTAAAACTTCAAATAATCCTTATTAACAAAGTAAATGAACACAAAAGCACTGAAACAAACCCCAAAACATGCAAACTAATGGGGACAGCTCATAAAAAGAGCATCCTGTGCTTCATTTTCATGTTTTCACCCAGAAGTTTTCTTGCTGACATGGTTTCATATGCAATCAATACTGCGAAAAAATTGTCATTGACAATCTATTGATGGCTTATCCCATGAATTGCAAATAACACCCTTTTCACAGCAAGAGCACAGAGTAAGAACATGAAGCCAATGAAAGTGTGATAGCTGGGCCCCTTCATGCTACCATGATGTCATAATCCCATGATTTTTGCTGCATCTGATAATGTCCTAGGGCAGATATCAACTCTCAAACCCCATCCCATATCCATGTTATAGGGATGCAAATCTTTGCAATAATTCATTCTTATCAGCAAGAATGAATAATTCAAACAAATTGCAAGACATTCCTTCAAAACTGAAAAGTTTTAGGGTAGTATTATCAAGTTAGAACTACCTTTGCATGTATGAACCCACGCACAGCCATTATGCTTTTATTTTTTTGCATGAAAACAGGATTATTATTTTTTTTGTGCTGAAATAAATGAGATTTTATGTGCAGGGAGAAAGTTTGTTTTTTGCACACCCCTCACACCCCCACAGTTGACCCTTAACAAATATTGCACAGAAGTAGTCCTGATAGCGAAGAATCTTGCCATGTGCAGATTTTTTTTTGCATCAGGGTTTCCTGACAGGTAGAAGACATCTTTTCAGGGCAGAAGCATTCAAGGATTCAAATATTTGCATTTCCCCCCATCCCTGGTTTGCTGTGAAGAGAACTGGATAATGCCATGTACACCAGAAAGTTGAGATATAAATGTGATCAATGTGGTAAAACAAATTGTTAGAGATAGTTATATCATAAATTGCAGCTTGAGTCCCAGCTTCTATGGCCAAATCCACACTACACGAATTTGAAACTGGATTATTTGCCAAGGCTCCTTCCTGTGGAATCCTGGGATTTGTAGTTTGGTGAGGCATCAACACACTTTTGAAGAGAAGGCCAAAACCTTGTAAAACTACAACTCCCATGATTCCATAGAAAGGAGCCATTGCAAATAATCCAGTTTCAAATTGGATTATTTGTGTAATATGGATTTGGCCTACATTTCAGTGTAAGTGTAAGGCATGGAAGACTGAAACCCATACATTGTTTAGTTCAACTGGCAGCCTGAAATAGGTTTCTGTATAAGATTTCTAGAAATTAGGGCTATATTACCATCATGACTGTATAAGGCATAGGTGGATGGGGTACTGACAGAAACAGTACCCCATTGATAATAATGTAATTCTTCCTTTGTTATTCCATATAGCCAGGCCAAAACAATGTTTTGGAATGCTACAGCACCAAAAAGGTAGCATGTGAAACTAGAGCAGCATAGCCACTTCTTAAACAACATAGCTGTGAAGCAGGTCAGGAAGAACAAGATACTACTATCAACTTCCTCAGCATAGCAACTCATGGCATCAGACTATTGGTCATACGCTGTTGGGGTTTTTTTGTTTTGTTTTTTTTTGTTTTGTTTGTTTCACAACCATTTATAATAGCTCTAAGTGTCTGAAACCATAACTTTTAATAGGAACAATTTGCCACACTGCAAAATACAAAAAATACAAAAAATAAAAAATTGGTTTAGCAATGTTAACAGTTACTGTGAGTAAACATCACTGCTTGATTTAAAGGGAGATAAATCTTCCATAATGCACTTAATGACATACCATTGCATAGATGGAGTAGAAGGAGGGGAATTCTCCCTTATCACAGATGGTGATCAGTTTATACTGGAAACAGGATTGATAGTCCTTGTAATTTTATTTTAACTAATGTACTGTAACTGCAGATGGCATTGTGATTCATAGAAATATATAATTTCTCAGTGAAGAACAGCCGGTCTAAAGGACAGTACTAAACATTTCTCTTGCATTGGTACAGAGCATTGCCAGTTGATAGAAATAAGGTCACCAGGCAGGTTTTTTAAATGCATGTTTCTATCTGTTTAATAGTGCATATGGTGCATTAGACCTATCTATAGTCATTGTAAGATATGATGATCAAAATTAATTACATAGGCATTCATATAATCATATTTATGCCGTTGTATGATAATTATGAACAGAAATGAATATGCTTGCAATTGTCTGAAAAAAAATCACACATTTAAGGTTTTGCCTTAAATCAATTCTCTTTACCTATTGTAAGATTTTGCAGGGGGGGGCATACAATAAAAGTGGGTTGAATCCCCATGGAAGGAATGGCTCCTTCTGTCTGTTAAGCATTTCTACTGGTGTAACAGGACAATTATTGATTCTGCCCTCCCTCATTGTCCCCTATAGTCTGGTCTAAATAACTTTAGGGTCCTCCAGAAGAGAGTGGGGGATCTTTTCATTAGCCAAAGAATCCTGAGCAGAACTCTGTTCAGGTGTGCTTGCACTGTAGGACCAAACACCAAATTCAGTCCAGTGTTTGTTTGTTGTTAAGAGCTCACATATTTTCTATGACTGATCTCCATAGCTGTTACAGTGGTTGCACATCAGAAAATTGGTGCCATTTCCAAGTTGAAAGGAATGTCTCCATTCTCCTGTGTGAGCTGGGTAATGTTTGGCCTTTCCAGTGGAGATACTCTCATTAAGGACACAGCTTATTCGTCCAAAAAAACTCCCAGGTATTGCTCTGTACACTTAGATAATTCTGCACGTTTTTGAGCTCCCCCGAGGTGAGAGTTGCATCTAAGCCTATAGTATATATGCAAATCAATCCTGTGAAAGCAAGCTACCATTTTAAAACAGTACACTTTTATACCTAGGACCTAATACCCTAAAAGCAGCAGATCCTGTCTGATCTTGGAAACTAAGTAGTGTCAGCCCTAGTTAGTACTTGGATGGGAGACTGCCAAGGAATACCAGGTGCTGTAGGCTATATTTCAGAGGAAGGATCTGGCAAATCTACCACTGAGTATTCCTTACCAATGAAAATCTTATGACATTCATGGGGTCACCATATCGACAAGTGACTTGAAGGCAGGCACACAAAAATGTGTACCTTTATTCAAAAAAAGCAGGAAAAGTTATGTTTTGGTGTGGGTGAAACAAGCATATGTATGAATGAGTTAAAAGGAAAGTTGAGTTGCACTTATCCTAATTTAGCAAATATGGAGATCAACAGGCTGTTAACTGAACAATTACAATTTATAATGTATTATAATGCAGTAGTATTATAATGTAGAAGAAACAGTACTTTTGAGGGGGGTAAAAACAAACCAGCAAAAATTGTTTACCTTAAAATCAGTGCTTAAATCTAGGTACACCCACACAGATGGTTGTCCAATTAACCTTGGTTCACAGGGGCTAATTTAATTTTCATTCTGGGATTAACAAATTAATTGATTAACACCACTGTATAATTAATAGTTAATTTCTAATGAATAATGTTTTGGTACATAGGTCTCTGTTTGGTATATGAGAATGACATTACTTCTAGTGAATAAAGTTGTATTTCCATATCTAAAATCCTCATATATTTCTTGGCACATTGTCCAAAACAGAAGATATTTCACAATCAGATATAAAATATTAATGTAGAAACATAATATTTTGTCTGTGAGTAGATGTCAGCAAAATTCATGATGACTGTTAAAATAATACAGCCCCTTTCATGAGTTCCCTCTTATCACATTGTTAACCCGTGCATACATTTCTGAATAGTTTCATGAATCTCATTTCCTGTTGTCACTGAAATGATACAATATTTTACTGTTAAGCATAATGAGAAGTATTTCTACTATCAATCAAATTGATCTTTTATCTTTTTATGGTATCAGCCAAGCTTGTTCAAAGATAAATTGTTTTTAAATCCTTGTAATGACATGATGAAATAATGAAAACAAGCATTTCATGTCTATCAGATGCACCTGCTGACAGAACATTCTTTTGAAAATAAATAAATATACTTTCTGTTTTCTAAAATTTATAATATGAAGAGAGATCATAAAGCAACATAAATGCATCATGTAGAGGTTCTAAAAACCTGCAGCCCCTAATAAGACAGCACTCTACACATAAGCTTTTTGCATATTTTTTCTTTTTTCCTCTGTTTCCCCAACACAAGGTTTTAATGTCCCCGCTGTACATAAATATAGTAATGCAGAGGAGATCTCAACATAACAATTGCATGATAGACTCAAAGTATATTTGTTAAGTTAAATTTCTGATATAAATGAATGATAGAATTATGATTCTTGGCAATTATTAAAAACCTAACAAAGTCTGTAGAAAAAAGGAGTATCAGAAAAAAAAAATCCACTGTTATATCTGGAGAGTCAGTAAGACCTAGTTGGGGAAAGCACCATGAAGAATTTTTCAACATTATCAACAACCGAAATTTTGATAATGTACAAATATATAAATGTCCACAATAAAGCAAACATGTGGGAAAATCAAGAAGGAAATAAACAGAATAATCACCTTTTGGTTTCTAAACTGATCTTTAAAAGGGGGCAACTTTTCTAAGGTTTAATATTTAACACAACCTGGAGTAGGAAGATAAAGAAACAAAGCTAGATGGTTTTCTTCCATCCTCCCTGTTCACCAATGGCCAGTAAATGCAACATGGGATGCAGAATCTAAAATGTGGGTTGGGAGGGTGAGGGAGAAAATGTTGCATAGTTCTGCCTGGTGGAATTTTATGCTACATCTTCCTCCTCAGGCAACAATCATATCATGGGTTTCATAGTCCTGGAAAAAACCTAGATTGAAGGAAGTTACTGTTAAAAGAAATTTTAGAAAGTAAGTTAGAAGCTGTACTCAGAGCACTTGAGAGAAACAAATTGCCAGGAACAGACTGCAGTCTAATAGAGCTGTTTCAAGTTACAGAGACTGAATCCACTCAAGTTCTAACTAAAATCTGTCAACAAATATGGAAAGCAAAACAATGGCCCACAGACTGGAAACGCTCAATCTAGATTCCAGTTCTCAAGGAAGGGGACATCAGTGATAATGACCCACAAACTGGAAATGTTCAATATACATTCCAATCCACAAAGAAGGGGACTTCAGGTATTGCAGTAATCACAGGACCATTGCATTAATCTCCCATTTTTATTTTATTTATTTATTAGATTTATACCCTGCCTTTCTCCCAAGACAGGACTCAAGGGGGCTTAAAATTAAAAAATATATCTAAAATATCAAAATTTACAAAAATTAAAAAAGCATTCAATTAATTTTAACATAATTAAATACACAACATGAATTAAAAACATAAAATCAATAAAAATACAACATTAAAACATTAAAAGCAGCACATAGATTAAAATTCACTTCTCAAACGCCTTTATAAAGCACCTAAATAAAAACATCTTTAATTGCTGATGAAAAGAGAGCAGGGAGGGGGCCAGCCACACCTCCCGTGGAAGGGAGTTCCACAGTCTGGGAGCGGCCATAGAGAAGGCTCTCTCCCAAGTCCTCACTAACCGCACCTGTGAAGGTGGTGGGACTGAGAAAAAGCCCCCCCTTGCCAATCTTAACACTTGGGCTGGCTTGCATAGGGAGATATGTTATTTCAGATAGTCTGGACTCAATCAAGCCTTTTAGGGCTTTAAAGGTCAAAACCAGCACTTTGAATTCTGCCCAGAAACAGACTAATAGCCAATGCAGCTGTTTCAACAGGGGGAAGGGGCATATGATCCCTGTAGCCAGTCCCAGTCAACAGCCTGGCCACAGCATTCTGGACCCGCTGAACTTTCTGAACAGTTTCCAAAGGCAGCCCCACATAGAGTGTGTGATTACATCCAAACAGGATGTAATCAAGGCATATGTCACTGTAGCCAGATCTGACTTGTCAAGGAACAGGTACACCTGGTGCACAAGTTTTAACTATGCAAATGCACTCCTGGCACAGCCATAACCTGAGCATCCAGGCTCAGATCTGAGTTCAGAAGTAGATCCAAGCTGCGAACCTGAGATTTCAGGGGGAGTGTGAGCATACTGATGACACCATACACCAAAACTCA
This sequence comes from Gambelia wislizenii, assembly GCA_030847615.1. Lineage (NCBI taxonomy): Eukaryota > Metazoa > Chordata > Lepidosauria > Squamata > Crotaphytidae > Gambelia > Gambelia wislizenii. Next base: position 265,939,151 of record JAUMIR010000003.1, read on the forward strand.
GGAGGATCTCTACCAGTGGTTTCATGTAGATATTAAACAGCATGGGGGACAAAACTGAGCCCTGAGGGACACCACAGTGCAATGGCCAGGGTGTCAAACAGGCATCCCCCAGCACCACATTCTGGATCTGTCCCTCCAAGATGGACTGGAGCCACTGTAAAACAGTGCTCCCAAGCCCCATCCCCATGAGGCGACCCAGGAGGATACCATTGTTGATGATATTGAAAGCCACTAAGTGGTCCAGCAGAACCAACAGGGACATACTCCCCCATCTAGTTCTCTGTGTAGGTCATCCACCAAGACGACCAAAGCTGCCTCTGTACCATAGCCAGGCCTGAAGCCAGATTGAAATGGATCTAGATAATACATTTCATCCAAGAACGCCTGGAGCTGGGAGGCCACCACACTCTCCAACACCTTGCCCCAAAAGGGGACATTGGAGACTGGCCAATAGTTCTCCAGTCTAGAGGGATCCAGGGAGGATTTTTTCAATAATGGCCCCACCACAGCTTCTTTTAGGCAAGCTGGAAGCCTGCCTTGCTGTAAGGAGGCATTCACTATTCCCCTTACCCAATATGCCAGTCCCACTTGGGCTGCTTTCAACATGCATGGGTCCAGTATGCATGTGGTGGCTCTCATCTCTCCAAGCATCCCATGTAAGCAATGTGATACTCAAAAATTTACAACAAAGATTTCCACCATATATGGAGTGAGAAATGCTAGATGTTCAAGGGGGGTTCAGAAAAGGAATAAGCGTTAGGAATCATTGGATAATGGAGCACACTGAAGAATTTCAGAGGAAAATTACCCTTTGCTGTAAGATTGGCATAACAATATTTTTACTTTACAAGATTGTTGTAAAAGTTATTAAAATGCATGTAAAATGGATTGAACAGCCCATAAATGCTGTTCTTAACTCCTATTTTAAAGGATTTCTTTTTTAAAAAAACTTGAGATAATGAGAATGATAATTATGAGAAGGACATTAACCAAAGGGTTTCCAAGGTGCTTCAGATTGATCTGAAATGATGTCTGCAGTGCTCTCCTGGTCACAGTGTGCACTAAAAGAAGCAGTTGCAGCAGTCCCCAGGGCTGTGTCCCTCCAGCTGCCTGTCTCAACACACCCTAGATTAGGAGAGCTCCAGTTGTCTTTCTCAGCTCCCAGCTCTGCAGCACCCCTGAACCCTTTGGTTGGTGTGCTGTCCAGCTGAAGTGGTATGTTTTTGGGACTGGCATTGGCAGAGGTAGCTACAACAATGGAGCTCTGTCATTGTAGCTATGATGCAAGATCTTGGCCATATACATGTTGAAAAAATGTGCTATATTTGCGAAAATGAAAAGAGTAAGAACTTCACAACTTTTCTAAAGTACACAAAATGCTTTCTTGCATCCAAGCATTCACTTTTTTTTTTAACAACGTTAATCCAAGGCAAATACAAATATAAGTGGGAAAAACTGTATTTCTTTTGTAACAACCAGGCAGGCAATCAAATACCCACTGTTAAGTGGGTGAAATCAATGTCATATTTTAACAGGAAAAAGGTGTTATCTGTATATTAAACACTTTGCTTCTTTTATCAGTTTGGGAGAAACAGGTATGTGGCTCTATGGTAGCTAACCTCCAGACTCTCGTAAGTGTTGACTTAATGTTGCTGATATGCTGTAAAACCTTGATTACTTCCTTATTAAGAACACCATTAAGAACCCAGTAACTTGTCACTTTCCAATATGTTTAATATGCTAATACTTTATTGAAGTTACTTTCACAAGGAAGTTATACTGTGGTCTAGTTAGGACAAAACCAATTACCTGCAAGCTAAAGATAAGAGGACTCTAATTCACTAAGACTTTTAAAGCCTGTGGCCAAAAAACAAGTTGAAACAAGAAATTACAAGCAAATAACATATCTATTAACATGTCTGTGTGTGGGTGAGGGGAGAGATCTTAGAATGACATTCTGTATTTTATGGTTTTGAAATTTTATTCTAAAAGTAAACTAAAAAGAAGGCTACAAGGCTATTCAGCAGTGTGCCTTGTCTCAAAGATGTCATGACAAAATGGGAAAAGGAAGCATATTTGTACCACTGGACCCAAGTTTTTCTTTTTAAAGGGTTGAGTCATTGCTAGTTCCATCAGCACTTTCTCAGATTAAAGATGAGCCCCTATTCCCCCAGACACAAAGATCCAGCCTGCTTGCCAATTTAAGCAGTTGCCAACTCTTCAAAAGCACTGTCCCCAGCCATCCCTATGTTGCAGCCTCAGCCATCTGGCCAATGTTCAAAGATGGGGGAATGGTACTTGCTCAGTGTCTGAAACGGTACAAGTTTCCACTCCTTCTCTACACAGAGTCTTGTAGAAACATATTCTGACTGTACATGTTTTATGGTTTTCTTTGGAATCTGCTTGAATGTTGTTGGTATACGAAAGATTCAAAAAAGATTCTAGCCAATCTTCGTCATCAGAAACCAGATGTGCATAGGCACCAATTTAAAGATGAACTGCTATTTCAAAAGAGGCATGGTACAGAAGAATCCAACACTTTTTTTTTAATCTGAGAAACATATTCATTCAAAATATTGCCTGTTTGTACAGAGAAGATCTCATGTAGGACACTTTTAGTCTATCCTTTTCCCCCTTTAAAAAAAAGAATATTCCACCCATTTCTTATTAAATATAAAGCCTTCTTGTAAGAATTTTGTTGTTAAGGCAGTATCTATCTTACTTTTTATAACCCTGACAGTTCAAAACCATGGTGGGCAATGTAAGTCTTACATCTAATGTGTAAATTAGGTTTCACTAAGAAGGCAGCTCTGAAACTTTATTGTTGAGAGACCTATTTTAAGAAGCTAGATATAGGACAGTGTAGTTTTTATAGATTTTATGTAAAAACAAGACATATTACTGTTCTTGGATCGAACTAACTTTAAATGGGTGACTTCTTAAGAAAATAAATTCTCCTGTCAAGATAAATATGAGAATAGTGACTTTAATGTGTATTTAGGATACACATTTAGGTTTCTAATTCTGGCCCAATTCCTTGATGCATCCAGTCTTCACAACACAAATGTAAGAGGTTTCAAAGAAAAAGAGTATTTCAAATTTTTAATCATTATTAAAAACACAATATCTTGACCTTGTATTTTAAAGTTAAATGGGGTGGCATTATAAAAATTAAATTGGTTCTTACTCATTACCATAATATCCTTGCCTAGCCTGGAGTAGATGTCCTATTTCTTTATCTTTCTTGATGACCTCTCTTACCTCCCAGTCAGCTCATTTTTCTTTGCTGAAGACTGTGCCCTACTGCTGCACATACTCTCAAATTTCCATTAAAATATAGGGCATCATCACTCATTCTTATCTCCAGCAGCCCGATGAACAGCGCAATACCACCAACTGCATGCAAACTAGTCTCAAAGGACAGTATTAGTTATACACATTGTCATCCCACATGGAGAAGGACTCTACCTGTATAATACCTTATCATACAGGATGTGTCTGAAATAGTAAAAAAAAAAAAAAAAGGCTTCTAGACTTCTGTGTAAGTAGCAATTTTTTCTATAACAGTATGCTTTACTTAATAAGCAACATACCAGCAGGCAATTAGCCTTTTATAGAATGCTATTTATCAACTCTAGTTTCAGTGAACCAACAGCCATAATTGGTTTCAAGTCCTACACAACAGTGTGGTGCCCAAACATTCATCTTTTTAAATGTATATATTTCACAAAATTGTGTCTTCATGTGATACACAGGCATTTTGTGACTCCTGCCCCTCCCAAAGCTCCTCTAGCTCAAAATAATGAAAAGAACCCTGATCTACTGAACTCAGCTTGTAAAATACCATATACAAGAGGAGCAGCTCTAACACTCCCAAGCAGTCAAGAGTAACACCTGGGGTTAGTAGATCATGTGTGTGTTGGATACATTCTTGCCTCTGGTGATTACATTAACCTAGAAAGGTGGACCAAGAATTTCAATATGTAGTAAGTACTTATTAATTTAGGAGGATGCAGGGAGAGGCAAGGATGCAAGAAAAAAAACCCTGAGATACATTGATACTCTCAGTCAATTGTGATACTTAATCACAATGGTGTTCACACAGTCTGTGGGTGAGTACATGCCTCCTCAACCAAAATATATTCTCCCCTGTTTGTATCTGGTGCCTGACATTGGTACACCTACAGTAGTTTGGTGTATGTGTGTGAACACTAGATTTGCCATGTCCTTAATTTTAACCAGGGGATTGTGCCATTATTTTACTTTATTTTAGATACATATAACTTGCCTTTCATTTGGAAGGGATCTCAGGGCAGTGGGTATAAGCTTATAGAAAGATATATTCAATACAAAAATTGAACAAAATGGAAAGATAAAATTACAAGATAAGAAATACCTATTCAACTAGCAACATCAATTAAGAAAAAAAAAACACCTTTTATATTTCAAATCCCTGCTAACAACAATATTGTGATCTGGTGCCAAAAGCAAGCAAGGAATTACCTTAGCTGTCTGAAGAAAGACAGTGTGATGGACAGAAAGGTGAGTGAATGGGATGAGAGTATGAAAGGAACCAATCCAAGAGCAGGAGACTGAAATGAGAGGGGTTTATGTATGTTTCAGGTGAGTGTGTCAGGTAGTCAGGAGTTCAGTTGATTTGGGGAGCTTGAGCGGACCGGAGCAGAAGGCTCCATGTGTGTGTGTGCTGTATGTTTGAGGTTTGAACTTAATAAGATTGGGTGCAAGGGGTTGGAAATCTGAATGAGAAGGTTGAGTGGATTGGGGACTTTTTCAAATGGTTGAAAAAACCCACGAGGAGGTCGGGAGAAGAACGGGGCTGTCGCGCTTACAAAGCCCCATTTCAGATGATACAGTCCTCCTCTGGACCTTCTCCCATGCTCCTCGTGCCACTTTTTATTGATGGAAAACCTCTGTGAATAAAAAGTGGCATGACGGCATGTAGGAAGGTCAGGAGGAGGTCGGGAAGAGGATGGGGGAGGACTGCATCATCTGAAATGGGGCTGTGTAAGCACGACAGCCCCGTTCTTCTCCCAACCTCCTTGTGGGTTTTTTCAACCGTTTGAAAAAGTCCAAAGAGTGAATGAGTCTGAAGGTTAACAGAGGATATAATAAAGATCCAAGAACAATCTGTGCTAGGACTTTTTATGTTGGGTTACTATTAAGAGTTGCTGAAACTCTTTATAAGTTAAAAAGTGAACCATTATAAGCAAAATATTTCCAAATTATTGTACATCTTATTCCCTTCAATAAAGTTATCCTATGTTGTTTGATCAACTACAGACTCTTGGCCATTCATTCAACCTATAGATAGTAAAAGGCATGCTACCATAGAAACATCTCACAATCCACACATTTGGAATAAAAGGTACATCCCAAGTTCAGGCAGAAAGAATTAAGGAAACCATAGAAGTTGAGGTGGTAGTAACAGAGGGTGAAGGCAGGCAGGCTGAACCCTCAGGTAAAGAGGGCTGGTATTTTGGAGTTTGCTCTTGACCACCTTGTTGTGAGTTGTCACAAATAGTTGGTGGCAGTGTCACAGACAGATCCCAGGTGATAATTACCATGTGATGATCACCATTGCAATGTGTTTCACTTTTACACATTATTTGAAGCTATTAGAATCCTATCAGCAAGGTACAAGTTATTATAATCCTGTTACCAAGAGGAACTTTTCTTCCTCTTGGTGGTTGGCAATGAATTACTAAGTCTCAACCAGCTAGGTAAGGTTTTATGCCTATCATTGGGTTCCTATAATATAGGGGTGGGAACTGTGTGACATGTGGGCTGCATGAGGTTCAGGGGAGGAGTCAAGTCCAGCCCTTGGAACCCATCCCCAGCACCCTATTTTTTACTTGGAAATAAACACTTCAAAATCATTTCTAACAAGCTATAGAAGCAGTATAAAGTGCTGCCGTTTTAACAATAGATCCAGTGGACTGTGAACTTCTCTCTCTCAGGTACAGATGCACACAAACACATTCTCTGCAACAAAATGCACAACATAAAAACAACGAATCCACTAGAAGATAAATCCATGCTTTGTGCAAAGCCTAGAAATAGACATCTTTCTTGTTATGACTAGAATGACCTTGATAAAGGCGGCGGTGGGGGGAATGGAAAAGGATAATGCTTGCCTACTTTGTGAACTATTAGGTGCCAGGCATCAACTTTGGAGACAGTGTTGAAATCTATGTAGGTCCATTTTCACCTCTGCTCCTTCAATGAGGACCATGTTACTTTATGTACTGACCCATCCTTTCTGCCAAAGGTAGTCTCTTCCTTCCACCTGTCTGGAAGGAGCTAGTTCTACCTTCCTTCTGCCCTAACCCGTCCCATCCTATTTTAACCTGCTTAGTATATTGTTTCTAAATTGATGTATTTTATATACAATTCGAAATAAGGCACCCTGGTGGGGCAGTGGTTAAATGCCAGTACTGCAAGTCATCATGTTGCAAGTTCAATTCCAGAGGGCTCCAAGGTTCACTCAGCCTTCCATCCTTTCATCCTTGTGAGGGCAATTAGCTAACACACATTGGAAGCTGCTTAATGCAGTGTAGATGTGTAAGTTGCTATTGCTTAAAACAATTTGTAAGCTGCTTTGATAGACTTGTGGCTGAAGAGTGGGGTATAAATAACTAATAAATAAAGAAATACAAATAAAAAAAATAAGGAATACATGTAGGTTTTGCATGCTTTGCCTATCTACAGCGTATAATTACTGTATTATTACAAATGTATTGTCCCACCATCTTTTAACAGCATTTGAAGTAGGCCATATAAATTGTTCTAGGCTTATTTGAGATATAAAATCATTTACCCATTCTGAGACCTCGTCTCTCTTTTACATTGGATTTCATAGATGTTTCCAGTTCCTTCTGCTTCTCTTCTTTCTTATTAAGTCCCTGTGCATAAATCATGGCATATGTCTTGGAAAGATGTGACCAGTGGGGTGCCATAGGGTTCTGTCCTGGGCCCAGTGCTATTCAACATCTTTATCAATGACTTGGATGAGGGAATTAGGGGCATACTTATCAAATTTGCAGATGACACCAAATTAGGAGGAGTAGCTAATACCCTAGAGGACAGGATCAAAATTCAGAATGACCTGGATAGACTGGAGAGCTGGGGCAAAGCTAACAAAATGAAATTCAATACGGAGAAATGTAAAGCACTGCACTTAGGGCGGAAAAATGAAATGCATAGATATAGGATGGGAGAGACCTGGCTGAACGAGACTACGTGCAAAAGGGATCTAGGAGTCCTAGTAGACCACAAGTTGAACATGAGTCAACAGTGTGATGCGGCAGCTAAAAAGGCCAATGCGATTTTGGGCTGTATCAATAGAAGTATAGTGTCTAGATCAAGGGAAGTAATAGTGCCACTCTATTCTGCCTTGGTCAGACCTCACCTAGAATACTGTGTACAGTTCTGGGCACCAAAATTCAAAAAGGATATTGACAAATTGGAGCATGTCCAGAGAAGGGCAACTAAAATGGTGAAAGGTCTGGAAATGATGCCTTATGAGGAGAGACTTAGGGAGCTGGGTATGTTTAGCCTGGAAAAAAGATGGTTAAGAGGCGATATGATAGCCCTGTTTAAGTATTTGAAGGGATGTCACACTGAGGATGGAGCAGGCTTGTTTTCTGCTGCTCCAGAGATAGGAACACAGAGCAATGGATGCAAGCTCCAGGAACCTCAACATTAGGAGGAACTTTTTGACAGTAAGCACTGTTTGGCAGTGGAACACACTCCCTTGGAGGTCTTTAAACAGAGGCTGGATTGCCATCTGTCGGGGATGCTTTAATCAAGATTTCCTGCATGGCAGGGGGTTGGACTGGATCACCCTTGTGGTCTTTTCCAACTCCACAATTCTGTGATTCTATGATTCTATGTTTTCAAGCCTATAATTGCTAGGACACTTTAATGTGATCTAAGTCTATCAGTTAGGTTAGACTGAACATAATCTCAAACACTCCTAACAGCCTTTTTGCCTTCAAATGTTTTTCCTGTGGGACACTATGGTAAGTTATCTCTGCATGTGTAAGCTAATCAAGTTAGTCAAACAGGTGAGCCAGCTAAAACAGCTGAACTCATTGACTCACTGGGGCAGAACAACTGCTTCCAAAATGCTAATTAATTGTATTGTATTCCAAAAGTGCTATAAGATAAAATAAACCAAAATAACCCCAACTTTTTTTTAAGTGTTTCACCAAAATTTTTAAAGGTATGAGAGATGGAAACATTTGATCATACATCACAGACTAATTGAATTCTGTTTCTAGCTTGATTCACCACAGTGGTGGCGGGTGGTGGGGGTGGAGATAACATTAAAAACATACATTTCATTAAAATGCCTGAAATAATAATAAAAAAAGAAGTGCTAAAACATCCTTCTTGATGTTTGTACAACTATCCCTGGTATGATTTGAAAGGACTTCTGAAACTAGCTTCTACTTGTGGCCTTACATTAGATGTAGGCTATAAGGATGAAGTCAGAAGGAGAAAATGCCAGAAAGGGTGGCTGACACAAACCAGGGGGTTATGTACATGGTTGCTACTTGATATACATGTTGGCTTGAATTTATATTCAAACATTATTTATGGCTATCACTGTTTTTGAACCCTCCCCCATGCTTTCTCTGCATCCTAAACAATGTGGAAGAGATTATGTCAACTTTAGCTGTTTTTCACAGAGCTTCAAAGAGAGGTGGAAGCAGTAAGAAACTCACTGCTTCTGCCTCTCTTCAAAGCTAACGATAGTGAAACACAGAATCAGAGTTGGAAGGAGATCCGGAGGCCGTCAAGTCCCACCCACTGCTCAATGCAAGAAATCTAGCTAGAGCATCCCAGCAGGCAGCTGTCTAACCTCTTTTTGGAAATGCCCAGAGAAAGAGACCCCCAGTACCTCTTTAAGTAATTGGTTTCATTCTCAAGTAAGTACTTATAACATGTTCCTTCTAATGTTCAATCAAAATCCACCCTCCTATAACTTCAAACCATTACACCTGGTCCCACCTCTGTGGCAGCAGAGAACACACCTGCAACCTCCTCTCTGTGACAGCCCTTTACATATTTAAAAAGGGCAATCATGTCACCCCTCAGTCTTCTCTTCATCATGCTGAACATGCCCAACTCCATCAACTTTCTTTTGTTCTTCATATCTCTTATCATCCTTGTCGCCCTTCTCTGAACCCATTGCAACTTTTTTATATCCTTCCTGAAATGAGGTGCCCAGAATGGAATATGGTACTCCAGAAGAGGTCTGACGAGTGCAAATAAAATGGGACTATTACTTCCCTTGTTTTTCCCCTAGGTTTTATTTTATTTTATTGCTTATTTTTTACAATGGATGCTACAGCCATGAACTCACCCATTGTGAATTAATTGTGCCTTCATCTAAAGGCCACTATGGTGGATGAGAAGACTGCATGTACATAAAGACCAAAGTTAAGAATATAGACAATAACTTATGCATAATTTGCTTTGATATTTCTCCATTAAGACTACTTTGATTTTTTTCTTTAGTTTCTTCATGCTGTTCAGGAAAGATAAATAGGCTCACAGATTTTTGAAGGTGAAGATGTTAAGAATAGGATTCCATTAGACTTCCGGTGGGAGGCTGTGGACGGCAGACACGCTACAACGGAGTTTCGAAGTAGCAGTCCTACTAACGCTGCAAAACAGTCCAAAAAAGGATTCTGTGGTTCTCTCTGCTCAGGAAAGCAGGGGACAAGTGGGGCTTGCGGTTGAGTCTCTTTATTTTTTTTTATTAGCATGAAGAATACTTTTTTTAACGATATTGTGCTGTGGGCTATCCTTGATGGAAGGCGGAAGCAGAGTGGAGGAACGGAGAGAGTAGAGTGAGCGGAAGTGAAAGGGTGGAAGGGAAAGGAGAAGGAGACATGCAACGCATTGGAGGGCCATAGAGTGTATGCTCGGAGTGGCTGACTGTTTAGAAACAACTATTGGAAAAGAGAATATGGAACATATTTTTTGATAATTTTACAAAAAAGGAAATTAAAGGAATTGAGAACTCATTTCTGCAAAATATATAGGAAATATGGTATAAATATAAGAGAGAATTTTTGCCTATTGGTTCAGTATTAACACCGGTTATAATGGGGGGGAATCCCAAATAATTTGAAGGAAAAAATGGGAAAGGAATTAAAGAAAAGAGGATTAGACAAAATAGAGGGATGGATAGGATGGATGATTGAGAAAGGGAGTATAAGAGAGAAATTATGTGGAATGAAAATTTTATGGTTTAATTGCATACAGTTAGAACAATGGATTAAAAATGCGGAAAAGAATCATAACGAAACAAGGGAATTTACAAAATTTGAAAATTTGATGAAAAAGGTGAAAATTTGATGATAATGAAAGTTTGAAAGGTATTACAAGTGAATTATATAAAATATTGATAAAAATAATGATAAAAAAGACAAAGGGGAATATTTAAGGAGAATATGGGAGGAAGATTTGAAAAAAAATGGAGATCATGAATGGGATAAGATATGGAAACAAAGATGTCTAAAAATATGTTGATAGGGATAAAAGAAAATTATTATAAAATAATATGGAGATGGTGTTTGACACCAGCAAGATTGCATAATATAGATAAGAATAACTCTAAATATTGTTGGAGAGGTTGTCAAGAAATAGGTACATATATGCATATGTGGTGGAATTGTAAATTTGTACAGCAGTTTTGGGAAATGGTTTTTATAGAAATAGAGAATATTCTGAATAGAAATATAGAAAGGAAACCGAGCATAGCACTGATGTCAATTTATAATGGAGAGAATGGGAACCAAGCAGAAAAGGATTTGATAACAAATTTATTAACGGCAGCAAGATTAATTATAGCAAGACATTGGAAAATACAAATAAATGTATAAGTGGAGGAGTGGTATAAAGAAGTTTGGAAAAATGGCAATAAATGATAAGTTAACATGTAGAAGTAAAGTAAGAAGAGGAAGTTGGAAAGAAAGTGATTTTGATAAAATTTGGAAAGTATTTGTTAAAAAAGTATTACAGACAAAAGATGGGAGGTTACCTCCACGAGAAGAAATGAGACTCTGGAAAGATTAGGTAAGGGATAATGGCTCCGGTGAAGGGGAGCACTGAGGTGGGGGGTAGGGGAATTAATATTTTTGAATAGAATTGTAGTAAAGAATCTATGTTAACTTTTGAAATTAGTTAATAGAAAAATTTTGATGTTTATAGTAATTTTATGTGTTATACTAACTAAGTATTGATTGGATAATATAATGTATGATTATAAAATTAATAAAAATATATTTTAAAAAAAGAAACAACCATTGGGGGAGGTGTCCGTGATTTATTTGAATAGCTTAAGTGCTCTGGGATGCGATTTTGTGAAGATGGATGACTGAACGCCGTAGCAATTAGAGACTGTTGTGAGTAACAGTTGGGGCATGGCACTGAAGGCATATGAAGGAAGCAACAGAGACTGATTAACTTCGTGCTGTTCCTTAAATTTGTGCTGTTGCAGCTTATCACTAACTTCACCCCAGAGGTGGACTAGCTATAGCAGGGGGGAGGAAATCTCTAACCTGGGATGAGCTCTGAAGAGAGAAAAGAAGGGGGAGGAAGTGAAGAAAGAAGAGAAAGAAGAAGAGGGGAAGGAGGAGAAGGATAGGAAGGATAGGAAGAAAGGAAGACAGAAAGATAGAAAGAGAAAGAGGGAAAAGAGATGCTAGGAAGTCAGAGTGAAGAAGAAAGAAAAAGTGTGAGGGGGGGAGGAGATGAATGAAGGAACTGTAGAGAGGATGAGACAGATACTGAGTACCACTAGTTGTTAAGCTGTTGGGGGAAAAATATTGCCCCGAGAAAGCCTATGTATTCTTTTTCCTTTTTTCCCTTCCTATTTTCCATTAACAGGGTTGTTAATACAGAAGAGGTGAAGTCATAGAATCATAGAATCATAGAATTGCAGAGTTGGAAGAGAGAATGAGGACCATCCAGTCCAACCCCCTGCCACGCAGGAAATCACGATCAAAGCATCCCCGACAGATGGCCATCCAGCCTCTGTTTGTTACTGTGATAGTTTGTTACTGGTCAAAAACAATAGAATTTGTAAAGCCAAAAATGATAAATGGGGTTGTATAAGTAATCGTATATAGAACTAGAAGGGGACAGATCAGATATCAAATAAATGTGATAGTTGAGACAATTGATTTTAAGTGTTTTATACCCGAAGGCAAAGAAATACAAGGAAGAAGAGAAAATGATTGATATATGGTTTGTGATATCATACATGATATATGGTGAAGTTCATAGAACTGATAGGCAGAACATATAGAATTTGAAATATTGGTTAACAAACATTTGGTGTAGCTGATATAATTTGTTTCAATTTGTTCAATGAATCAAATGGTTAAAAACTGATGTAATGTTGAGGTAGAAAGGGAATGGAATAGAGAAGGTGTAGAACTATATCACCACACAACTGATTTCTGGTATTTTTTATGGTGCTACATATATAGTGTGTGAATAATAGTGTCATATATTTAATAGAATTCATTACTTTAAAAGTGCATGAGAAGAACAAGATACAATATTGGGGACGGACAATTTTGTTTACGTAATATTAGATTGGTGAACAGGTTGTGAACAATATAATTAGACATAATTAGTACTCAATTCATACTTGTGGCCTAATTCACTGATCGGTTTAACTTGCTGGACTTGGTAGCAGCTCAGTCAAACTCTCAGGATAGTAAATGGCCTCAGGTCTACGCCTAAGAACATATACAACAACACAAACGGTAATATTGAGAAGAGGTTCAATAGAAATGCCCCATAAACAATCTGAGCTTAGCACACAAATTCTGAAAAAGCTTAGAGCTCTGAAGAATGAGATGAGGGAGGAAATTCTCTTTTTTAAAAAAGAGATGAAGACTGATTTTGAGAAAATAGAGAAAAGGCTCGATAAGATGACAACAGAAATAAAAGATATTAAAGCAAATTTAGATTCATTGACAAGCAGAACTACAAATTTAGAGACAAAATCAGATGTAACAAGTAGAGAATTGGAAAAAATAAGAAATGTAAATTTAATCCAAGAAATAAGGCATAGAGAAAAATGCTTAAAATTAAGAGGTGTTCTAGAAAAGACCCATGAAAATTTGTATGAGTGTCTGATTCCCCTTCTGGCGAAGTTTATGGAAGTAGCTGAAACACAAATGGAACAAGAGATTGACAAAATGTTTTGGGTAAATTCTGCAATTGCGAAGGAGAAAAGCCTGCCTCGTGATATTGTAATCGCTTTTACTAGAACAAAGATGAGAGATGATTTAATACAGAGAAGCTATGTAGAAAAAATAATAATGGATGAGAAAGAAATACAAATTTATAAGGATACACCAAAGGAGGTTTTAAAGAAAAGGCAGGAAAATAAAGTGCTCACACAAAAACTTAATAGCCTAGGTGTGAATTACAGATGGGAAAGAGTGGAAGGTATCTCCTTCACTTACCAACAAAAAAGACAGAAAATAACATCGGTGGAAAAAGCGAATGAATTTTTAAAAAGGTTAAAAGAGGATGAACAGAAATATGAAGAGAGAAAAAGACAACGGAAAAAGAAAAAGCCAAAAGGAAGTGGGAGGGAGAAAGAGGAGTGACCTGAGAGTGATGAGGAGACAAAAAGAGATACAGAGGAAGATACAGAACAAGGACAGACATCTCAAGTAGAAGGGAATACGGAAGAGGAGGAGAAATTGAATACTGATGATGAAGATGAGGGAGGTGCAGCAGATACAGATAAATAAGAATGTTACCATCAATAGTGTCATGGAATGTTAAAGGGTTAAACACACCAGTAAAAAGACACAAAACATTTTGCTTTCTAGAGAAAACCAAATCGAGCATAATTTGTTTGCAGGAGATGAGGATTAGTACAAAAGATAAAAAACTATTGAAAAACTCCAAACTCGGACAAGAATTCCTTTCATCTTCAAATAAAAAGAAAAAAGGGGTGGTAATTTATGTAAAAAAGAAATATGAAGCAAGAGAGGTTCTAAATGATAATGAAGGACATTATTTAGGGGTGGAAGTTAAATTGGAGAACATCAAAATAGTTTTGATTTCAATTTATCCCCCCTGGTAAGGAAAGAGCAATTTTTTAAAAAAGCTCCAAAAAGACCTGGGGACACTGGGGAAAGAATTGATAGTGTTGGCTGGAGATTTTAATGGTTTACTAAATGGAAATAGAGATAGATCATATAGTAACCGGGAAAGTGGAGCTGAAGGTAAATTACCTAAGGTGTGTCATGACATAATGGAGGAATTCAATTTAACAGACCTATCGTCAGAAAAAATATGGAAATGAAAAAGGATATACTTTTTTTCAGACGTGCATAAAAGCATGTCAAGGATTGACATGTTTTGAACGTCAACACCTTTGCTGCCTAATATTAAAAAGATGGAAATCATGCCAAAACCTATCTCAGATCACAATCCAATTCAGTTAAACTTTAAATTCTTAAGATCTGAATATGTGTGGAGGTTAAAAGATACAATGTTGAAAGATGAAAATTTCGTTAGGAAAATCAAGAGGGAAATTAACTAATTTTGAGTCAAATAACACAAAAGGAATGAAGTTGAAAACAATCTGGGATGCATTTAAGGCTAGCATAAGCAGTCAATTTTTGCAGAAAGGAGCTGAGATAAAAAAGGAAAAGGAGGAAAAAGAATATAGGTCACACCAAGAATTAAAATTTAAAGAACAAAAACTACATCAACAACTTAAAAATAAGAATCTCCAAAAGGAGATAAAGTTAATACAAAATGAAATTAATGCAGGGTTACTAGAAGAAGTAGCAAACTAACTACAAAGAATGAAACAAAAGTATTTTGAGCAGGCCAACAAGATGGGAAGATGGCTATCATATAAACTTAGGAAAGAAGTAGAGAGGAAGACGATTACGGAAGACGATTACGGAAATTGAACATGATGTAAGACTATTCACAAACCAAGAAGACATCAAGAGAATATTTCATTCTTATTACATGACTCTGTATAGGGAACAAAATAAAGAAAGAGATCAGACAGAGGAGGCGAAATATATAGAGGATAATATGTTTGCAGAAATATCCTGAGAACAAAGGGCACACCTTTCTGAACCTTTCACAAAAGAAGAGATCTCAGAAGCCATAAAACAACTTAAAGCAGAGAAGTCACCAGGCCCAGACGGATTTACTTCCTCCTTCTATAAGATATTTGAGGAGGAGATAAAACTTACCTTTCTGCAAACAATTAATCAAATAGAAGTGGATGGAGTTCCAGAAACATGGCATACAGTGAATATTATTGTAATCCCGAAAGAAGGGAAAGACAAAAAAGATGTAAAGAACTACCGCCCAATCTCCTTACCATGCATAGATTATAAAATCTATGCTATAATGTTAACAAACAGAATTAAGCCGGTACTAGTGGAAGTAATACATTCAGATCAAAATGGATTTTTGCTGGGAAGGCTAATTTCTGATAACATACGGACAATTATTAACGCTTTGGAGTACTATGAAAGAGCAAATGAAAAAAAGTTGCCTTCATCTTTGCAGACACGGAAAAGGCCTTTGACAGTGTCAGATGGTCCTTTTTAATACAAGTACTCAAGAGGCTGGGCTTAGGTCAATTCATGATTAACAACTTAAATAAAATCTATGATAATCAGAAGGCCTATATTGTAATTAATGGGAATAAAACAAAGCCAATAACTATTCAAAAAGGAACCCGTCAGGTGTGTCCTTTATCCCCGCTACTTTTTATAGCAACGTTAGAAATCTTACTCCATAAGATTCGCAAGGAAAAGAATATACCAGGTTTAAGAATTTGGAATCAGAAGTATAAAATCAAGGCTTATGCAGACGATTTAGCACTAATTGTAGAAAACCCTGTGCAAAATATAGGGACATTGTTGGGAATAGTGGAAACGTATGGAAGATTTTTAGGATTCAGGATCAATAAGGAAAAGATGATTATTATAACAAAGAACATGTCTAAAAAAGAAGAGGATTGTCTAGAATTGATAGCAAGATGTAAAATGGCAAAAAAAAGCTAGATATTTAGGAATCTGGGTATCCAAGAGAAACATGGACTTAGGAGATTTTCAGATGCCTCTTTCAGCATCTTGCCACGCAAGCAGCCTTCGGAGCAGTAATGAGGCTGCCGCGCAGGAAGGGGCCCATTTTGGACGATGCCGTTTCTCTCTTGGCATCATCCGTGACTCTTGCAGCTAGCATTGGAGGCGGCCGCACTGTTTTTCACTCACGGAAGTTGTCCGTGAGTAAAAAACAACGCGGCCACCTCCAATGCTGGCCGCAAGAGTCACGGACGCCGCCAAGAGAGAAACGGCATCATCCAAAATGGACCCCTTGCCACGCAGCAGCCTCGTTACTGCTCCGGAGACTGCTTGCACGGCAAGACGCTGAAAGAGGCATCTGAAAATCTCCTTAGTGGAAAATAATTATAACAAAGTTTGGGGAGTGATAAAAACAGGCATGGAGAAATGGGAGAAATTAAATCTATCACTATTAGATAAAGTAGCCGTAAATAAAATGATGATTCTCCCGAGAATTCTTTACCTATTTCAAACAATCCCAGTTCTAACTAATGATGAGCTGCTTGACAAATGAGTAAAAGATTTGAGAGACTTCATATGGAGGGGTCAAAAGGCAAGAATCAAATGGAAAACTATGATTGACAAAAAGGATAAAGGTGGATTGGCGACACCAGATATCCACGCATACTATACTGCTTGTAGCTTGAACTGGTTGGTTGATTGGATAAAATTAGAAAACAAGAGGCTCCTAACACTTGAAGGAGAAGGATTGAGATTTGGGTAGCATGAGTACATGTGGTACAAGAAGGATAAAATCCATAAAGATTTTAATAACAATATAGTGAGAAAGGCAACATTAAGAATATGGAAGAAGGTAAAACAACAATTCTATAAGAAGATGCCAAAATGGCTCTCACCTCAGGAAGCATTTATGAGCAGATGGATCAGTACGCATAGGTGGCTATCATATAATGACTTATATAACTGGACAGAGGGTAACACCTATGATTTTAAAACAAAGGAAGAACTGGACGAAGGAGGATGGCATACTCAGGGGATGATGTATCAGCAGCTTCACAGTAGATATAAAGAAGACAAAAAAGAATATGATTTTGATTTGAAGGGAAATGAGATTGATAATATAATGTGGAAAGGGAAAATAAAAGAATAACAAAATTTTATAATGTATTGTTTGAAAGGAAACTAGAAACTATAACTGTTAAAACAGTTATGATAAAATGGGCAAAGGACATAGGCAAAAACATCCCGCTAGCCGAATGGGAAGAGGCATGGCGTAAAACTGATAAGTTCACGGCAAGTCAAACTTTGAAAGAAAATCATGTTAAGATGTTCAATAGATGGTACTTAACATGAAAAATTAGTAAAATCTACAAGTTAAAAGATAACAGATGCTGGAAATGTGGTAAGAAAATAGGATCTATGTATCACGTTTGGTGGAACTGCTTGATAATTAGGAAGTAATGGCAAAAGATACATACATTAATCCAGAAAATGTTAAATACTCACTTTATTATGGATGCTAGGTTATATCTATTGAATATTACCTCCATATTGCCAAAAGAAATAGAAAGGAAAAACTGGAGTTATATTATACTTAATTACGGCAGCAAGAATCCATATAGCATCAAATTGGAAAAGCAGTGATCATTTACAAATAGATGATTGGTTGTTAAAAGTGATAGAAAGGAGGGATAATGACATGTTAACGCATATCTTGAAAAGGAAAAACACGAAACAGGTAAAAGAAGAGTGGCTCCCTCTACTCAAAATATGTAAAACCAGATGGAATGTAGAAAAGGTCATTTAGAACGGGGGGAAATAAAGTCAAATTAGGAGATGATAATAATAGGGGGGGAAAGGATAGGAAGTATTAAAAGGAGTGTAATTCGGTTATAAACATGAAAAGTGGGTACTGTTAACGGGGAATAACAATGGGATATGTGTTAAATAAATGATTTGGGATAAATCATTAAATTTAATTTAAGGTATAACAAAGGAAGTTACATAATAGAAAGATGATTAAAGGATAAAAAAACTCTTGAGATGGATTTACTGGGGAAGTCGAATTATGTAATAACAGATTTGTCACTGTATATGATTTGGGATTGTATATGAAGCGTTGTTGACAAATTGTAAATGGAAAACAGTTAGAAAAAAGAACAGGATTGCATTAAGAATGGGCAGGTTTATAACTTCATATTTTGTGATGCTATGAATCTTTGGGTGGTTTATGCATTTAGTTTAAAACAAAGACATTACTACACATTATTTTGAATGTACCACCAATAGGAAAGTCAAGATACATTATTATTGGCAGTGTAGCACACATTGTGGGAGGTATGTCTTTCCCTTCCCTGCCACAATGTCTAGAACCCCCTTCACAGGCACATCAGGCATATACTAATAGTGTTTTTAAAAGACCTCAATCTGTTAACAGTCAGGTGTGGTAAAATATCTAGATTGCATCAAAGCTTTTTCTCAACAAAATAGTGACAATGACTCCAGTCTCCACTCATTAACTTCATATGATCTGATCAATCACGTAAATGGTTTAACAATGATGTTGTGTCCCCCTGCTTAGATAAAATTGTTGTATTAATCCTTTTCCTTTGTAGAATGAGAAGTTCTATAGTATATAATTTCCTGTTAGCAAATCCAAACCATTTATTAAGCATAAATTCCTTGACAGTTACAAAATTGTAACTAGCTAAGCCATCTAATGTTTATAATAACAGCCTAAACAGGAAATCCAAGACCATTACCCTTGCAAAAATAAAACAACAACCAGTAACAGACACTCCTTCCTATCTACCCTCAGTGCATAAGAAATGCAAATTACATCTAAACGTAGAAAACTGACAAAGATGCTGATGGGATAGAATCCTTTATGTGGCATTCTCCATGTCTTTCAGATCTGTTATTTCTATTATGGTTCAAAGGTTCAGTAGCTATGTAATATAGGGCGGATGGCAGCTTGCATGTCAGTTTTGGATTGAGCTGTCCTTTGAAGATGGGCAGGCTTTTTAAAAAAATCTATAATTACAAGAAAGAATAACGGAAACAGTATTTTATCTTCTCACCTTTAGTATTTTGGTCTTACAGAATGTGATAGTATTATCCTATAAATAAACATTTGTTTGTTGTACTTCTCCTCCAAGCTAGTAAGTTCCTATAGAGTCCCACAGGCATTTGAAAAAATAAATTGTTTTAGTCTGTTTTTGAATAGTGTATTTTAAATCTCTCTGTACTTAATATTTATTGGCTCTAAATAGCCTAACGGCACCAGATCCCACCTGTTCTTGGAAGCTAAGCAGGTTCAGCCCTGGTTAGTATTGGATGGGAGCCTGCCAAGGAATACCAGGTGCTGTAGGCTATATTTCAAACCACCTCTGAGTAGTCCTTGCCTAAGAGAATCCTATGAAATTCATGGGGTTGTCATAAGTCAACAGGCAACTTGATGGCACACATACACACACACAATATTTGAAATAATTTTCTTATCTGTTGAACATCACCTTGGGGCCCTGGCATGCTGAAAGGCAATAAAAATATGTAAAATAATTTTAAAAATAAATAAACATTATTAAACTATTTTAGCAAATCTGAACTATTTCTTTATTAAGGTTCATTTGTTCTGTGATGTTTCATTTATTACACCTCCTTTCAGTGCACCTCAGATTTAGTGTAGTGTAATTTCAGTGTTCAACTAGGAGTATGGGAGACCAGGAATCAAATCTCCACTCAGCCATGGAAACCCACTGGGTGACCTTTGGCAAGTCATACTCTCAGACTGAATCTTAGAGGAAGGCAAACCCCCTCTGAGCAAATCTTTCCAAAAAAAAAAAAAAACCAAGTTAGTGTTGCCTTAGGGTCACCTTAAGTCAGAAATGATTTGAAGGTACATAACAACAAAGATAACATCTAACTTTATAAATTATTATGGTTTGGATTTGTCCCTTTTGAAAGAAACAGGACCCACCAGACACTTGCTAATAAGTATTTTATTTCTTCCCTAACACATTCTCATGATATGAGAAACAAATTGGCATTTTGTCTATATCATAAATTCTTTCCTTTCTTTATTGCTTTCTTTCTTTGAGGGGCTATATACCCTTCCAAGATAACTGGAGTAGATTTTATTTCTACTCTTTGTACAGTTTTTTCTATCTTCTGGTGTGTACAAACAATGAGAAAAACAAATTGAATTACAAACCACATGCAGGGGTCCCCAGAAGTAAATTTTATCCCAGGGGGTTAATTCTACTCCATGTTAGCCTTATCTTGACACAGGAGTTCACCCTCACAGTGCAAACTTGCAATGTTGATTTTTATTTGTAATGTTCTTTTGCGCTATCAACATATACTGCTCCTTCAGGAAAAGCTCTTTCACCTGCTCATATAGAAAAATCCTTAATAAATTTGTATAATAATTCTAAAAATCCATGCTAGGAGAAATGACCAAATATGCTGGCTGGAATTATCTTTGGCAGTTATGAATGTGTAGCCTAGGGTTAGACATTTGTGACTGTTACATATTCATGATCCCAATGTAGCCCTAGTTTGGGGTTATGTAGGGACTGGGAAAGTCCCCATTTCCCACTTACTGGGCAGCAGCCACTGAGATTGAGAAGGGTCTGTTTCCCTGTTGATCAGGAAGCAGCTGATGTTCCCACACCCCTCTCTTTTTTTGAGTGATCTCTGGCATGAGGGGGGATTGTGACAGGGATCCTGCTTCTGCCTGTGGCATCAGAGATTGCTCATGAAAGGGCAGAGGAAATGGCAGCCAGCTGCTTCCTGATCAACAGGGGAAGAGATCCCCATCTGTCGGGGATGCTTTGATCAAGATTTCCTGCGTGGCAGGGGGGGTTGGACTAGATGACCCTCGTGGTCTCTTCCAACTCTGCAATTCTATGATTCTATGATCTCAGCAACTGTTTCCTGATAAGTGGGGATGGGGGGGGAGTTGGGTCAGGATTCACTGTGTTCTACCTTAACTACTACAAATAGAAAATTAACTGCACCCTTTTCCTTTTTATGATTTTAATACAAACCAACTTTATTGAATTATGATCACTGCAGTATTTTATTTATGTTTACTTCTGTGCCAGAAAGATGGCTAATTCTATTCCAAAGGGTCATATTCATTAATCTTTTAAATATGCAGTAATGAAAAGCTAGTCAGAGGTGTCTGAAAACAATAACTTAAAAGAGTACCCATTTTTAGTTAAAATATAACCTAGTACAGAGATAGAAAAACTGCCCCCCCACCCCACAAGCTTTATATCATTATAACTTTTATGGATCTACTTTTTCAGAAAGAAATGTAGAGAGTTCTATGATAGACCAGTTTGGACATCCCTACTTCCTGATTGCTCCTGTTTCACTTCTCTTGCAACTGGAAGTGGCTAAACAAATCATGGCCCATCTACCCATGGTTTATTTAGCATGACTTATTAACATGTGAAAAAATACAGGCATAAGTGTTGGTCTGGACATGCTTATGTCTTTGAGTTGCCCAGACTCAACACAGACATTAAATTATGCTCAGAACAGGGAGCACATGTGTCATTCAATTCTTCTCTACCACAAAGTAATGTTTCCACTGTCATTTTCTTACAACTGACTGTCCAAACCAACTCCTGTGAATAGGATTGTGTTACAGTGATTTAAAGAGATTATAAAAGCTCCTCAGCAATCTGTAATGATCCATTCACACATGTAAGCCATCTTCTCCTGTTGCTAGCAAGTGTATATCAGCTCATACGAATAAAAGTAACAAAATGTTCAGCAGTCATTGTTGTTCATTTCAGTGAAAATGAAATGTCTAAATCAGATAATAGTCTCAGGAGACATCACTGAAAAAGGAACTAAACTTGCTTTGTGTCCCTGGGGAGCTCTATTTGATCCTATTTAATCAAGCTGGTTATTATCGTGTGTTATATTTTGTGGTCATATGCTGATGTTGTGGGAGTGTATGATGGTCTAAGACAAATCAATATACATATACCACTATATCTCTTTGTAGCTAGAAATATAGATTCAAAACTCATTATTAAATACTGAAAATTTAATTCAGGATTCTGTTCAATTCATAACTGAACATATAACAAAACACCACCTGAGATAGGAAATAATGACTGTGTGTGACAAAGACAGATCTGGAAAGGAGGGAGGATGGAACGAATGTGTTTTAGTTTTTGAAGGATAGGACAAATAAATAACTATATATGGTGGGGTTGAATCAGTGGATGTTCTCCCTTTGGCCTTAACCCTGGAGCAAGAAGATTTCTGCACATGCCAATCATTCTCCCAAATGGAAGAGTGCATAAGCACAAATCTTGCTATAATTGATGAGAAATAATCTAAGCATTCACACACAAACCCTGAAAACTGGATTGGTAAAGGACATGCAAAGGGAAATCCTGCTGTCATAGAATCATAGAGCTGGAAGAGACCACAAGGGCCATCTAGTCCAACCCCCTACCAGGCAGCAATACCCAACCACTCCCAACAGATGGCCATCCAGCCTCTGTTTAAAAAAAATCCAAAGAAGGAGACTCCACCTACACTTCGAGGCAACACATTCCACTGTCGAATAGCTCTTACTGTCAGAAAGTTCTTTCTAATGTTTACGTGGAATCTCTCTTCCTGCAACTTGAGTCCATTGATCCATGTTCTTATCTCTGGAGCAGAGCAGCAGAAAACAAGCTTGCTCCATCCTTGGTATGACATCCCTTAAAATATCTACACATGACTATCATGTCACCTATCAACCTTCTCCAGGCGAAACATGCCGAGTTCCCTAAGCCGCTCCTCACAGGGCATGGCTTCCAGGCCTCCCACCATTTTTGTCACCCTCCTCTCGACACATACCAGCTTCTCAATATCCTTCTTGAATTGTGGTGCCCAGAACTGGACACAGTATCCAGGTGAGGTCTGGCCAAAGCAGAATAGACTGGCACTATTATTTCCCTTGATCTAGACACTATACTCCTATTAATGCTGCTTAGAATCGCATTGGCTTTTTTAGCTGCCACACCACTCTGCTTACTCATGTTCAGCTTGTGCTTGAAACTCACCTGCTGCTTGCTAATAAGTCCTTTTCTCCAGGAAAAACTTGACCCATAGGGTGGGTCATGATTATGCCAAGGGGTAGGCTTGGGTCCCCACTTCTGTTCTGTTGTATTCTAACAGTAGGTTTATTAGTATGTAACAAGTAATAAAAGACAGAAATAAATAAAGGGGGGAGGAGGAGAAGTTGTAGAGCTTTTCTATGCAAATTCCATGATTTGAAATCTGTAAACTTCAAATGATGTTTATGTAAAAGGAGTAAATATGTAATGATGTGATACACAATGTGCTGTGCTGGGAAAAAAAAGCATATTGATGTTGTGTATTCAATATATGCAGTATGCATTGGCACCTCTTTGCCCAAGAATCATAATTTTACTCCATAATAAATGGAAATCCTACTGTCCACATTAGCAGAATGTTTGCTGTGGTGATTCCTTATCATAAGATATGAAGCAGAATGAGATCATTCATTTTCAGTCATGACTTACTCCATAGTAACTGTGCTTGGGATTGCAGCATTAGTCAGTTAAAGAAACATGGGCAGAGGGAGATAGCAGAAGTAGCAAACAACCATAGAAAGATGCCAGCCACAGATGCAGTCAAAACATCAGGAATAAACTCTCCTAGAACATGGCCTCACAGCTCAAAAAAACCCCCATAAAAAACCTGTGGATGTCAGCCGTGAAAGCCTTCAACTTCACAACCACAGACAATGTTTTAGAATATAGTGAGGATGAATTACCTTTATAGAAATATGTAAATTGTTTCCTATTTTGCCTGTTATCCTTACTCTCTATAGCGGAGTTGTTGTATAGATAGTGTATAGAATGGCCAAGATCTTTAGGCAGGGTTATATAGGGCAAAGGAGCCAACGTGGCATAGCGGTTTGAGTTTTGGTCTATGGAGATTTTCAGATGGGGGAAAAAAAACTCAGCGGAAGTCAGGAGAGAAATGGAGCTGTTCCGCTTCCAGCGCTCCATTTCACACACCTCTGTCCTTCTCCCAACCTCATTTTTTCTCCCTCCATCCTGCTTTCATTTTCCTTCTGCTATTTTTTGCTATTTTTTACTAACAGAAAACTTCATCAACTGCTCATTTCTCTTCATCTGCTTTGACAATGGGTATGAGGTAACAGTGATTCCACTGGCCTGCTTGGAAATAATTTGTTAACAATTAATTCATTGTGAAGTCATAGGCTTTCACAGCCGGCATCCATAGATTTCCCTTGGGTTTTTTTCCCCCCAGGCTGTGAGGCCGTGTTCTGGAAGAGTTTATTTCTGACGTTTCGCCTGCATCTGTGGCTGGCATCTTCAGAGAATGGTTGAGTAGGTATGTGTGTGGAGTTTATATCCTGTGAACCCCTGTTGGGGAGTATATGTAAATTTGTGTGTTTGAATGGTTAGTTTCTGGGTATAGAAATGCAAAGAGGATTAGTGTCTGTTTGGCTAATGGTTGGTTGATGGCCCATTATCTGCTGGAAATCCCTCTGTCCCTGGGTAGAATTCCTTTGTAAGTGTTAAGTATACACTTACAAAGTATACTTACAAAATAAACACTAAAAACTATTCCAGAAAACGGCCTCACCGCTCGGAAAAAACCCAAGGAAAATCTATGGATGTCAGCCATGAAAGCCTTCAACTTCACATATTTTACAACTGTTGCCAGTCAATTGTGGCTATTCATATTGCTTTTGTCCTGGCACTGTGCCCTTAGTACTGGGGCACCTTCCCACAGCACCTTGTGCATCAAAAAAGAACAAAGGCAGTGGGGAAACTGCACTTAGGAAAGGGGGACAGCAAGCATCACTCTTTAGAATGCTTCTCACTTCTGGAGTCAGGATGGTGAGCAGAGAACATCCTAGCTCGGAGGGGTGGCTGGATTGGGGGGGGAAGCTTCCTAGCAAGATCCCGTCCTTCTCCAGCTGGAGAGGTGGCTAGGAAGCTTCCTAGCTACCTTGGAGGGGTGGCTGGCTGAGGGGGAAGCTTCCTAGCCAGCTCCCATCCTTTTCCAGTCCGCAATGTGGCTAGGAAGCTTCCTAGCCACCTCAGAGGGGTGGCTGGCCTAGGGGGGGAGCTTCCTAGACACCATGGAGGCGTGGCTGGCTGGCAATGTCTCTCCAGCCAGCCAGCCAAAGCTCCATGTTTCCCCTGGCCAAGCAGGGGAAACAGGGAACTTTGGCTGGCTGGCTGGCTGGGGAGACATTGCCAGCCAAATCTATCCAGTTTTCCAACTCTCAATGGGCTCCTCACGAGTTGGAAAAGTGGATAGGTTTGGCTGGCAATGTCTCCCCAGCCAGCCAGCCAACCAGCCAGCCAAAGTTCTGTGTTTCCCTTGCTTGGCCATGAGAAACACGGAGCTTTGGCTGGCTGCCTGGGCAGACCCTTGCCAGCCAAACCTCTCAACTTTTCAAACTCATGATGGCCTCCCCACGAGTTAGGAAAGCACAGAGGTTTGGCTGGCAAGGGTCTGTCCAGCCAGCCAGCCAAAGCTCTTCTCCTGGCCAAGGAGGGGAAACACAAAGCTTTGGCTGTTTGGCTGGGCAGACCTTTGCCAGCCAAACCTCTGTGCTTTCCCAACTCCTGATGGGCTCCTCACAAGTTGGGAAAGCTCAAAGGTTCGGCTGGCAGGTCTCTCCCCCCCCCCCCAGCCAGCCACCCCTCTGCCTTTCCCAAACCTTGCGGGCAGCCCCATCTCAGGTTCAGGAAAGGCAGAGGGGTGGCTGGGGGTCTGTATTCCTGGCGTATAAGGCGACCCCCAACTTTTGAGGAGATTTTCAAGGGTTAAAAAGTAGTCTTATATGCAAGGACATACGGTACCTTCTTCACCCACTGTCTTCCATAGTTGCCTGCCTAAACCCTTTGGCAGGAATGAGAGCTGCAATTGCCATGAGATTCACCACTCTGATTCTCCCCTAAGGTCTTCCCCAGCTGCCTGGCTGCTGAGATATTTCTGCCTTTGTCTTGAGGGAAACCATTTGGAGCTGCCTGTTAAAATGATTGAGGAAGCTGCTTGTGCTGGAATGCCCTAGCAATTTACTTTTGCTTTCTAAAAGGAAGGCAGGTGACAATACTGGGATCCACTCTCACCTCAAAACTGTCCTGGACAAATTTTGGCCTTTTCTGTGATGACTCAGACTTCCATCTCTGACTCTGTCATAATGGTGCTGTTTCATGCTGTCTATGACATTCAGACTTAAATGGAACCCTCCTGACACTGGATGAAAACTTGCTCTCAGTATCAACATCCTGAGCCATTCCATGTCATAATTGTTGTGAGTTCTCTCACCCCTACCAAGAGTGAAAACAAACCATTCTGCCTCCCTCTGTCCTGTATGGCACTATGTTGATTTCTATTACTACTATGAAGATGATTCATGACTGTTACTACTACTACAGTAGTTTAATTGTAATTCTTCAAACAGTAATTCATATATATGTTTCAGTAATGAGGAGATCTGAGGGAAATTAAATGTAGTGGTTTGCTTGTTAAATCAAATAAAATAATTGTATTTGTTTTGCTTCACAATATTTGTACTTTGTTAAATAAATGATCTTGTTGGCAGACTAAAATTGCATGTACATACACATGTGCGCAAACACAGAAGTAATAGATTTTTTTTTCTGAATTGAATGCAGAAAGTGAATCAGATACCTAACAACACAGTTGCAGTTACAGTGAAGGGGAGGGAATAAATTTTATTACCAAGAACACCGCGTGACTTATAAACAGATTGCAACTCACATTAAAAAATTAACAACAAAAAGGAAATAGTCTTAAGCTAGGCTGTTCAACAAGACAAAAGCTTGGAAATTAAAAGAATCATAGAATCATAAAGTTTGGAAGGGACCATGAGGGCCATCCAGTCCTACCCACTGCCTTACAGGTATACACAATCAAGGCACTCCCGACAGATGGCCATTCAGCCTCTATTAAAAAAAACCTCCAAGGAAGCAGACTCCATCACACGATGAGGCAGCATATTCCAGTGTTGAGCAGCTCTTACTGTCAGGAAGTTCTTCCTAATGTTTAGGTGGAATCTCTTTTCATGTAGTTTGAACCCATTGCTCTGTGTTCTAGTCTCTGGAGCAGTAGAAAACAAGCTTGCTCCATCCTCGGTATGACATCCCTTCAAATATTTAAACAAGGCTATCATGTCATCTCTTAACCTTCTCTTTTCCAGACTAACCATATCCATCTCCCAAAGCCACTCCTCATAGGGCATGGCTTCCAGACCTCTCACCATTTTCGTTACCCTCCTCTGGACATGTTCCAGCTTCTCAATATCCTTCTTTTATTGTGGTGCCCAGACCCCGATACAGTATTCCCGGTGATGTCTGACCAAAGCAGAATAGAATGGTACTATTACATCCCTTGATCTAGATACTATAATCCTATTGATGCAGCCCAGAATCACATTTGTTTTTTTTAGCTGCTGCATCACACTGTTTACTCATGTTCAGCTTGTGGTCCACTAAGACTCCTAGATCCCTCTCACATGTACTGTTGTCAAGCCAGGTGTCACCCATCTTGTATCTGTGTATTTCATTTTTTCTGCCTAAATATAGTACCTTACATTTCTCCCTGTTGAAATTCATTTTGTCAGTTTTGGCCAAGCCCTCCAATCTGTTAAGGTCATTTTGAATTCTTAGAATCCTAGAATCATAGAATTGTAGTTGGAAGAGACCACAAGGGCCATTCAGTCCAACCCTGCCACACAGGAACCACGATCAAAGCATCCCTGACAGATGGCCATCCAGCCTCTGTTTAATGTTCTCCAAGGAAGGAAACCCCACCATGCTCCAAGGGAGTGTGTTCCACTGCCGAACAGCTCTTACTGTCAAAAAGTTCCTCCTCATGTTGAGGTGGAATCTCTGTTCCTGGAGCTTGCATCCATTGCTCCGTGTTCTAGTCTCTGGAGCAGCAGAAAACAAGCTTGCTCCATCCTCAATGCAATACCCCTTCAAATACTTAAACAGGGCTACTTAATTCCAGGAATACCTAATTCTGGGGTATTCACTACCCCTCCTATTTGGTGTCATCTGCAAATTTGATAAGATTGCCCTCTATTCCATTATCCAAGTCATTGATAAAGATGTTGAATAGCACTGGGCCCAGGACAGAACCCTATCACACCCCACTAGTCTTCTCTCCAGGATGAAGCAGAGAAAGATTCAGATAAATAAATAATCACCATTGGCTAAAACCCTCAACACAGCTCTTTCAACAATCTAAGCCAACTGTAGCAAACAAACAAAGAGATGAAGGAAACAGTTGACTATATTGCTTCATGAACCTCACTCAGTCCCACGCCACAAGAACTGTGATTGGAGATTGCTGCTTAATTGCCTTAGACTGCATGTTAGACCTTTCAATAAGTAAATTGTTGGAGATGCACTTGTTTTTCCTCACTTTTTAATGAACAGATCTCTAGATCAACCTGACTCTGACTGTATCATTCTACTATGGAACAGAATTGAACCAACTTGTTTCTGTTCAGAACTGGTACAAATCATTCCAAATTGTTCACTTTAGGATTTGGGATTTGGCCAAATCATATGTAAACCAAAATTTAGTAGTCCTTTTAACATACTGGTCAATGTGTGTATTACAGACATATGATGGAAAAGCAAAATCATGCTCGGGTTTCAGCTGTTTCTTGAACTACCGTAGCTAATCTCTGGCTGCTCTATGTCCACATAGTCTTGGCTCACTATGTCTAAAGGACTGTTCTGAGTGTGATTCATATACTTTCAACAATGAAGAGTGTATTCCTCAAAAGTCAAACTCTGCAGTGGTGGCACTAGGGGGTTGCAGAGAGGCTGAACCACATCAGGTGACATTGTCAGGGGGAGGGGTGACACCAGCCTTAATGATGCCACAGAGACTTTGGGCTGCATCCAACACTATACTTGCAGGAGCATCAGGATTTTCTTTCCTGTCCCCTTCTGCCCACCACAGCAGAGTTTTTTGGGGGGGTAGGGGGGTTTGTGGGGTACTGTAGCAGTGAGGGGAGATCAATTTCCCACTTAGACCTTCCATTTGGATACTGGCCATTGTCTCCACTTTTTTTTTTCCTGACAGTTGTAACCCTAATTTCTGAGCTACTTTATTTTGATGCATAAGCAGGCACAAGTTCAGCAAGCTATTCTTTAAATGAGGTGAGACAATCCGACCTAAGATTCCAATGCCATTTATGTTGATTGAAATTTTCAAGTCACTAAATCACTGGGATTTAAACAAATATCAGCCATTTACCACAAAACATGTTAACTTAATGCTTTATTAGCTCACTTCATTTAAAATTAGCACAAACTGATATGATTTGAGTGAATTGTTGGTCTAATTTTACTGTATGATATCATTTCTGCCCAAAGGGGAAAAACAGTTTATTTAAATGTGGCAATTACAGAAATATGCAGTGACTGGAATCAATCATACTATGGAGAACATGAGATAAGTTTTCTCCTGTCATAATGCTAGAACTGAGAGCCATCCATGGAAGCCTGAATGGTAGGAAATTCATAACAGATAAAATGATAGTACTTAAATATCATACACTGTATAGTTAAGGTATGGAATCTGGTACCATAAGATGTAGTTATGACCACTAATGTAGGCAGCTTTAATGGCTGGAAAAATAATAGAGACCTGAATAAATTAAAAGTAATTTGCACAGCTGCAATGTGCTTATTAAATATGAACAGAAGAGACAAATACAAAGGTTTTATATTTATACAGCACAGTTTACAGAAATTACAGCTGTTGAAACAACTGTGTCTCAGACTTAGGGGTTAAGAAATCTTGTATCTAGTTAACCTACAAAAATAAAGAACAGTTCTTCATGAATACGAGGAAGTGAATATCTGCAGAAGAAATAACTAAGAGTTCCATGTCAGTCACACTGCGTCTGTGTCCCTGACCAACATCTTCTTTGAACTCCCCCTTGCTCTCTGCTGTGTGACAACTACAGGATCGAAGCCTGTAGATGAGGAACTATGAGGCAGGCAAATAATGCCACACACACAATACACACAATGCATACACACATGCATAGATGCACACGTGTATGCACACACATGCACACACGCTTTTGTTTATAGGGCTTCTACCTCTCTATATTCCACAAACTAACCATGGATTGGACCAAATGAGATGCTATTCCAGAATGATGGGACTTTAGCATCAAAATCTGTCAGCACAAACACAAAAGGACAGCAAGATGAAGCATCTTCCTAGATATAGCTACACCTGAGAACTCCCCTACCTCAAGCTACCAGCAACTATCATTAAGGCTACCAGAAGGAGAAGCAACAGCACTTTTTCCGCTGGGATAATATCCAGCTCCACAACTTGTTCAATTATGATGTGCTGCTCTCTGTAACTAAATGTCTAGCACCTCACTCTCTTTTCCCTTCTCCCTCCCAACCCTTTTTATTTCTTTTAGACCGTAAGTCTACAGGAACAGATCTTATTTCTGGTCTTTGTAAGCAACTCTGTGTTTGTTTGTTTTTTTAAAAAACAACATTGAAGCAAAGAGTAGAGTGAAATATTATTTCAATAAAAGAAAACAAATATAAATGAACAGAATGGAATGTAAGCTTTTCACATAGTGTTAATTTGACAGTTAAAAAACAAACAAACACTTCCCCCATGTGCATTCTAGGTTAGTACAGTTCAATGGGAGCATGGTCCCTTCCTTCCTTCCTCTCTCCTTTTTTGCCAGTTCTTTTCCTTCTTATTTACTTCAACTATTTCTGGCCTCACATCGGGAGGCATGGAGACGCACTATCCACAATGCTGCAGCCTTATTTGAGAACTCACGACGAACAAGTCTTGAAGAGAAACAACAACGCAGAAAGAATCACAACCCAAAATCATCACCCAAGGAGACCTTCTGCTGTGCTTTTTGCAACCGGACTTGTTTATCTCGGATTGGCCTTTTTAGTCATCAGCGCGCTTGCAGAAAGTGCGGGATGAGTCCTTCCTGAATCTTCGTTTGTGAAGAAAAGCCAGAGAGAGAGAGAGAGAGAGAGAGAGAGAGAGAGAGAGAGAGAGAGAGACTTCAACTATTTGCTCTTATTTTTCTTCCTCCTGTTACTGTGTTCTCTGCACCCTTTCCCCATCATATGCATTCTCATTTTGTACTTTGTATTTTTTTTCCTTTTAAAGACTTGTCTAAGGTAAATAAAAAATAAATGACCAGCTAGTTTCATGCACTCAGGTACTCTGGCTTATGTTTGCTGAAGAACAGTTCTCTTACCCCATGGCAAAGCTAGGAGGACTTTCAATTTATGACATACATATCGTCTGCTGTTCTAACTCTTAAGTATCAACTTGTGGTATCTACAGTTTCGTAATTTTATTTTTAATTAGTCTCTCCATCATCACCTGAAATAGGCTATTATGTCCTATCACTCTGCAGTCTTTCTTTCTAAACTAAAGCAAAATGAGAATTAATGGATGGTCAATTTGTTAAACTGAAACTGAATCACAATTAATTACCTGGCATTTTCTAGTATCAAAAATGTGGGGCCTCACCCAGTCACAAGGAAAAAAAAAAGATTTTGATGGGCAGGTAAATATGAGAAAAATAGACCAGAAACATTAAACCCAAAGGATCTTGGGAAAATACTTGGCCTTTGGCTTTAAATGATTATTATGCAAACAACTACCAATATTTCCTCCCAGCAAACCATTAGCTAATTGCAGTTTGTTGCCACTGCTTGCAGTCCATGTAGTGAACAAAGGAAAAGTAAACAATAGCAGCGATTTAGATTAAGTGTCTATAGCTTACCTAAAACAATGAATAAATCATTCTATATTTAGAACTCCTACTTAATTCATCTAAAGCAAAACTTTCCATGATAATTAGGATGATCATGATTACTCCAACAATGGGGGAGGGGGTTATCTGAGGAAATAAAAAAGACTACTGAAATTTCTCATAGGTAGTATGTTTCTCATTTTTCTAGTGAAGTTTAAAGTTCTAGAGAAGTTTGGGCAGAACCCAAAATAGTGAAATTCCAGACTAGAACAGCTTTAAAAAAATGGATACCAAAACAGCAGGTAAGATATTATGCAAAGAAATACAAAATGAAACTTCACATGATAGGTCACTAGCCATATCTGTATATATGTACACTTGTC
Source organism: Gambelia wislizenii (assembly GCA_030847615.1). Classification (NCBI taxonomy): domain Eukaryota; kingdom Metazoa; phylum Chordata; class Lepidosauria; order Squamata; family Crotaphytidae; genus Gambelia; species Gambelia wislizenii. Next base: position 265,971,502 of record JAUMIR010000003.1, read on the forward strand.
CCTTCATATTCGCTGGGGTTTGGTTCTAGGACCCACCCGTGGATACCAAAATCCGTGAATACTCAAGTCCCATTATATGCAATCGCATAGCAAAATGCTGTCTCTTATATAAAATGGCAAAATCAAGGTTTCCTTTTTGTATTATTATTTTTTAAACGATATTTTCAAGCTGTGAATACCTAAATCTATGGATACCAAATCCGTGGATACAGAGGGACAGCTGTAGTACTAAACTAGGATTTGGGATTATGTGCATGCAAACCTCTGTGAGCATAAGCAAAGCTGTGTACTTGTATGTTCCCTCCACCCTCTCCTCCTCAGGAGGAGAAGTCAAGAGGTCTTCTGCTGCATTTAGGTTTACTTTCCTGGGGGTTGTCTAGAAGGTGAAAATACTCCTCATAGAATTAGAGGAGAATACCTTTTTTACTCAATGAGAGCCCATGGTGATTCACCATTTTTGGAAAGAGGGCAGCAAAACCCTCCATTTACTGTGTGGGAAAAGCCTTCACAGCTTTTCCTGAAGTTTTTTTTAATGCATAGTTGGGCAGCACGCCATCCAGAACCAGCCACCTGGGTCCTCATCTGGGTCTCGGCGAGACCGCCACGATTGAAAGGCTGGGCAAGAGGGGTTTGAAGTGGAATGGTTTAATCAATTTGCTGTTTCAGGAGCGTCGTGGACCTCCTCCTCATCTTTTGGTGTTACAGCTTGGAAGAAACAATCTGGGCCTGCTGAAAGGCAGGGCATTGACCCTTCAGGCCCTTGCTGACATGCGGTATATCAAGGCGATGTGGCCACATGTGCGTTTGATCTGGTCTGACATCATTCCACGACAGACTTACCCTGGGGAGGGGGACACCAAACAGCTGGATATTGCCCGTAAGAAGGTGAACAGGGCGGTTCATCTGGCAATGGATAATGGCCTGGGCCATTTCATCCAATATCCGGGAATATCATATCAATTCTCGGATCTCTACAGGATTGACGGGGTCCACTTGTCAGACAAGGGGATCCAGTTATTTCTTGAGGTTATGTGAGCTGGGGTGAGGGCTGTTTTGGCCTCCCTAGTGGGGGATAGGGCCTAAGTCGAAACTTGCCCCTTATCTGTGGCAGGGAGTGGGGAGACAAGGATTCAGCATTCACCTGTGGCAACCTCAATTTGAGTGGAAGGATGGGCCGTACTGAATTGCACCGGCATCTGAATGGATGGGGTGCAGCAAGGTAGGCTATCCTTGGGGCCAACGTCAGGTTGCAATCCTCTTCAGAAGCTATACGGCTTGAGGATTTGTGGTCAGATGTGGGCCTCCCAGTAGATGGCACCCGGGGGGCACCCCTGACACTGGGATTCCCCCTGGGGATCAGGTGATTTGCCCAGGGAAGCTGGGGGACAGGTCAGGGATGATCATCCGCGCCAGCCGGTCCCACATTGGGTGTCCCCCAGTAGGTTCGCATACCCGAAGAAATAAATTACTAAATAGGGAAGATAAATAAAGTGGCCCATATTTCAACCCAATTTCCTATGTCTTGTCTCATTATTCCATGCGTCAATCATTAACAGACCCCCCCCCCCGGATCTGCAAGAATGGTAGATCCGGGGGAGGTGTTTTAATGATGGGCAGGGAGATGAGGACAGGGAGTGGCCAGGGCGTAGGCACACCCTGGCAGGGAGGAGGCAGGGGTGGAGTTTAGTCAGGCCTATTTACCCCTTCACCGCCCCTGGCCTCCTCCTCTTTCCCCCCTGAAATGGAAACCCACCCGCCTGCCTCTGCCACAGTATGAGAGTTCTGGTCGCATCATGGGCCGGGTAGGAATTTTTACTTATCCTGTTAAGGGGGGTGTTTTGCCTACCCCATACTGTCACTTTGGACTTGGACAATTGGCCTGGGTGTGTTTCATTAAATAAGTGGTCACTTACAGGGAGCGGGGAGACAAGGATTCTGCATTCACCTATGGCAACCTCAATTTGAGTGGAAGGATGGACCGTACTGAACTGCACCGGCATCTGAACGGATGGGGTGCAGCAAGGTAGGCTATCCTTGGGGCCAACCTCAGGTTGCAATCCTCTTCAGAAGCTATACAGCTTGAGGATTTGCGGTCAGATGAGGGCCTCCCAGTAGATGGCACCCGGGGGGCACTGACACTGGGATTCCCCCTGGGGCTCAGGTGATTCACCCAGGGAAGCTGGGGGACAGGTCAGGGATGATCATCCGTGCCAGCCAGTCCCACATTGGGTCTTACCCAGTAGGTTCGCATACCCCAAGAAATAAATAACTAAATAGGTAAAATAAATAAAGTGGCCCATAGTTCAACCCAATTTCCTATGTCTTGTCTCGTTATTCCATGCGTCGATCATTAAAAGCCTTCACAGCTTTTCCTGAAGTTTTTTTTTAATGCATAGAAATGTGCATTACTACCCACTTAGACAACCAATTCTCAGTGCAGCACATTCTGGAAGTCAAAAGCGGTTGGTTGGACATGCACGGAGGGAGGGCTTGTCAGCAATGAAGTGTCCAAAACCACCATTTTTATTTTTGCAGTAGTGCTCATGCACATTTTTGCAGTGGTAAGGTGCCCAAACAGTTTTTTAAGTGAAAGGTCACACTTCCTCACTTTAGATTTAAAGTTTTCTGTAAAAAAAAATGCAGCGACAGCAACTTGTGGAGAATAATAACATAATTCACTCACAGCCACTAACTTGATTAGCAAGCATGCCTTTGTGTGAACTTCAAACACAGATAACTTCACATACCAGGGATCTTTCCAAAATATTTTGGTTTCTATCTTGGTACTTTCAGTTATGAGGTCAATGAAATTATTAGCTAAGAAAGTTCTACAAGCCTGGGTAGACTTTTGGAAGTCAATCTGAACTAAAATTTCATTTATAACTGTATACTTACAGTTTATTTAATTCATTTTGTACATATTTATATAGTTCATGTGTGATATTTATGACATATGATACATCTGTTAAAACACTGAGAAAAATAATTTTAATAAGTGATCCTGTTATGAGAAATCTTTATTTTCTGCATGCCATTGTGAATAAGCCACAGCAAACCCTATGCATTTCCCTTCTCTTTCATACACCAAAGGAGGAAACTGGATCCCTTTATTTCTAGTTTTACATTCATTACTGTTCCACATGAGATCCAAACTTCAGAACCCATGGTTTATTCAAACTATGCTTCGAAAGAACAAGCTATGATCAAGCTGTGCTTTCAGATCCTGGCTTGTCCTCAAATAACAGTTCAGACAAACCAAAGTTTCCCAATGTTGGATATCATGTTGGACTATGGTTAACTTATAATGGAAGCAGATGGTTCTATTCCACTCTTAAAAACTGTGGAAGAAGAGGCTGGGGACACAAGCCCAACTTCTAGTACATGGTTTATTCTTGTAACATAAAGCAGTGCTTTAAAGTTTCATGTAAACTCTCCTTTTGTGCAAGAACACACAGTTACTAGCTGGAAGAAAAGATGATTATTTCCTTTCTTGAACAGAGACCTTTTTTTTTCCAAGGAAAAGGGAAAAAAGAGAAGTAGGATAAAACATGGGAATAATGTTTTACTTTATGAAATGTGCAGTAACATTTGTATTTTGCTGTAAGGAGTATCCTTACATATGAGCTACATCATAGAGCAGAGAGAAAGAGATGTTAATGCCGAACTCAAGCTAAGTTAATACATGTTGTTATTCAGTTCCATGTATTTTATGAGCCCACAAAGGATTTAGTTGAAGAAGCATTAAAAACTGCTATTGGGAAAGGGGAAAAACATCAAAGAAGTCTTATTACATTTCCTAGGAACATTACCCTATTTTATCCCCCTCTGCATTCATCTTTGCACTGGGCCAAATTTTCTTCTTTTGAAGATCAACATATCTAACTTGCAAATTTCAGCAGACTGCAAGTGATCAAAGTGTAAGGATTTATATTAGATACATACTTTCATTTTCTTGTTTCTAGCTGTGCATGACTTCAAAAAGTCATACTTCTGCAACAAACGTTAGTAAAGTATTTAAACAGTTTCCCATGGCTGCTCGCTGCTTTCCCTGCACTTTTGTGCACAAAAGATGGTCTTTATCTTTATCCCTGTTTTCCTCAGGATGGATGGATATATACATATACATATATATATATATATATATATATATATAAACAGTTTTTGTTATTCATATTCTCCACTGATTTCTGCTCTAGTATGTCAGAAATCAGGGTGAGATTCCTAATTTTCTTCTTAATTTTCATGCTTCCAGAAAAGCAGATCCTGTTAATTTTCTAGTATGTACATTCCATGAAACCTGCTACCTGCAATAGCTCAAATCTAAGAATACATAGCTCATATACACACCTCTTTTGCCTTCCGGCAGAGAAAAAATACCAAGACATCTGGATTCCATTTTTACTAACACATGGGTATCTCCTTGTGGAATTTGTTATCATGTTTGACAGCCAATTTATCTATGTCAAATGGAAGTCTATGTCACAGTAAGGACTTTTTCGGACATTAAAAAAAAAAAAACAACGTAAGCAGCCTCGCCACGTTGTGAGGCTGCAGTGCTGCAGGGCATCCCTTTCAGATGACGCCCGTCCCTGCCAGTACTGTTGCGGTACCGCAGGGACATTTGAGTGTAATATTTTGGCGATTTTTACTCACGAAAGTTGATCGTGAGTAAAAATCGCCAAAATATTACACTCAAATGTCCCTGCGGTACTGCAACAGTACCGGCAGGGATGGGCGTCATCCGAAAGGCAGCGCTGAAGCCTCGCAACGTGGCGAGGCTGCTTGCGTTGTTTTTTTGATGTCCGAAAAAGTCCTAAATCTTTTTTGGTTCTCCACACCATAGCTCTCTTTCTTTGTCTAATCAGTGTCCAAAGTGTTAGTAAGATTCCCCAGCTTAATTGTGTACCTTGATTACTGTTTATTCCTCATTCTCTTTGTGATTTACTTGCATGAAGTGTTGTAAAAATGCATCAGTGTTACAGAATCATATGCTCAGCCATGCCCCTAATGTCATGTAGCTCTTCCTAGTCTATCATATAACAAAGATAACATTCTATAGCAGGGAATCTTTTGTATCTTAAAACCTTGAAAGACTGGGAAGAATTGTGTGAGCACAAAGGTGGAGCTAAAATTACTGACCCACAGCCCTTTGTATCCATGTTGTCCTTCTGGAATAATGCCTAAGGCAAGAAAAAGGAAGGGGATAGGAGCATACTTGTACAAACCAGTGTTGTAGATGTCTAGCTTTATTTTACAAGGTGGCTGAATGTTTCATGTTCCTCCATATTTTCCCATGGGCAAAAAAGTAATTAAAAATACAAATATGGCAACTGATGCTGCAGTTCTTTACATATTTGTGAGCGAACTACATTGAACAACCTCCCCACTGATGCCCCCTTGTCATGGGGGAGAGGCTTGCGTACCCTAATGAAGTTTTGAGCTATGCTGGCGGTGCTGGCATAATAGCCACCGGTAGGGCCTCCCATGCTAGACAGGTCAAAACCAAAGGGTGTGACAAAGAGCGTCCAAGGGCAGGATGGGCTCTTCTAGCAACCATCCTAGGAGAAGGAAAACTCTAATCCCAAACCCAGGCAGATGGTGCTCATCCAACCCTGTAAGGTCAACCATCTAAGAGAAGGAAACTCTAATCAAACCTACGACCCGAGGACCTCATTGCTGCCATCCATGCTTGTAAGGCCACAGCAGATGAACCTTTGGTTAAGGGTGAGGCCAGTTCTGTGCACGCTGCGCTCCACCAGAAAAATCCATTGCACAGGCTCAAAGGATAAATCCAATTCTGAAAATCTCTGATTAGCCTTTTCAGTCATCAGCATGCTTGCAGAAAGCATGGGATGAGTCCGTCCTGAATCTTCGTTTGCAAAGAAAAGCCAGAGAGACATTGAACAAAAAATTCTAACATCTGATTAGAAATGCATGAGGTTACACTGCCCTCCCACCTGAACAATGTTATCAGACAACAGAGTTGGTAAATAAAATGGCCATGACTTTATTCTCATAATAGGAATCTGCAGAGCTGAAGCACTATGGGATATGTTGGACCTTCTTTGCAGAAGGGCCAGTTAATTGGACTTCCCAGGTGAGAAAGCTTTCCAGCTCAGAACTGTGGATGTAAGTTCTATGGTTCATCAAGAACCAAGAAGAGGATCTGAGGTTTCCAGGTGATCAGGAGGTTCAAAATCCTCCAGCCTGTCAGATAAGGGGATGCAAACACACTTTCTTCACCTTGCAGTGCCACAGGAAGCCCATAGTAGAAGCATGTGGTCAGATGAATGCTCACATCTCACCAGTTGTGACAAAACATCAAGTATTAGAACTCTAAGCAAAACTGTAACTGTACAGCATGGACTAGATGAAGCCATGTCCAAGGCCAATCAGGGCACATTAAAAAAAATCCTGCTCAGCCCCAAAGGCAACCAGCAAAAACACATGCTGTATTGGGACAGCGAATGGGAAGCTGTTCAGACACAAAGAGGCTAAAGTTGAGGAGGCTCTACCTTAAATAGGTTAGTGTGATGATCTAAGCAGTGATGTCATCAAGGTATGTCAGACATTGCCTTCCAGTCAGTAGGCAGGGATGGCAAAACCACTCTTGGCCAAGCACCAGGAGAGTGGGACTCTTAATATTCTTTTCAGAGAGTGGGCCCAAGGGGTTGCAATAAACCAGACCCCTAACCAGACCATACTTTCTCCATCCCTGTTGAATGTCTCTACATAGCTCACTAGAAGTAAGACCCAGTGGAACATTCTCTCACAGAAATGTTGTATAGCAGTGGCTCTTAATTGTTTCTTTACCAGGGACCCCTTTTAAATATCTTTTGTTGCCACAGATACCCAAGACTTAATTCAATTACACCATCCATTAAACCTTCCCTCGGAGGCACTGGAGGGAGAGGGAGAAGACTTTTCATGTGCTTCTTCCTGCACGTTTGTGGTTGGAATAGATTGCCAGCCAGCCAGCCTTCACCTTGGCTCCTGTCACATGGCCACTTTACTGCAGGCAGGAGGTGGGCTGAGCAGCCTTCAAGCCCCTGTGAGGACATCACAGCCCCCTGGGGGGTCCCCAGACCACAAGTTAAGAACCACTGTTTTATAGGATTGCAGCCTATTTCATACAACACACTAGTGCCAGTTCCAGGTTTTGGAGGGCCTTGATCAACCTGGTTCCTCATGGCCCCTTTGACCATCTCCTACTGCTCCTTTTTCTAACCTTCCATCTCCTCTGGACTTTTTGACTGTAGCAGAAGGTGTAGAGGGAGAAAGGCTCAGTTTTTCTTGTGCTGACGCAAAGTACAACATTCAACCTTGGCCACTATTTTAAAAATGTTTCAATTTAGAGAAATGTTAGTAAAGTACAAGTGCAGAGTATCTAACCATTCCTTTTATTTATCCTCTTAGTGATTTTTTTTTTTACTCGGTGGTCCTTGTCATAAAACTGATGTAGTTGTAAGACTGCATGAAGACCCAGCTAATCTGCAAACTAAATACTACATAGAGATGCATTTTTATGTAGTTGTATATAATTGATCAATCTCCTATGACAAACTTAATTGAATGCCATCTTGAAATATTCATGGTATTTTAATTATACCTAATTTGCTTAGCTTGCTGCATTATTCCTATTCCAAAATGGAGGAATAGAAAAATATATATATATTTACTTGTAGTAGTGTCAGGGACCACAGAAGAAATAGCTATTAATTCCATCTTTGACAGAGAAATCATAGAATCATAGAATTGCAGAGTTGGAAGAGACCACGAGGGCCATCCAGTCCAACCCCCTGCCACGCAGGAAATCACAATCAAAGCATCCCCGACAGATGGCCATCCAGCCTCTGTTTAAAGACCTCCAAGGAAGGAGACCCCACCACGCTCCGAGGGAGTGTGTTCCACTGCCGAACAGCTCTGACTGTCAAAAAGTTCCTCCTCATGTTGAGGTGGAATCTCTGTTCCTGGAGCTTGCACCCATTGCTCCGTGTTCCAGTCTCTGGAGCAGCAGAAAACAAGCCTGCTCCATCCTCAGTGTGACATCCCTTCAAATACTTAAACAGGGCTATCATATCGCCTCTAAACCGTCTTTTTTCTAGGCTAAACATACCCAGCTCCCTAAGTCTCTCCTCATAAGGCATGGTTTCCAGACCTTTCACCATTTTAGTTGCCCTTCTCTGGACACGCTCCAATTTGTCAATATCCTTTCTGAATTGTGGTGCCCAGAACTGGACACAGTATTCTAAGTGAGGTCTGACCAAGGCAGAATAGAGTGGCACTATTACTTCCCTTGATCTAGACACTATACTTCTATTGATACAGCCCAAAATTGCATTGGCCTTTTTAGCTGCCGCATCACACTGTTGGCTCATGTTCAACTTGTGGTCTACTAGGACTCCTAGATCCCTTTCGCACATAGTCTCATTCAGCCAGGTCTCTCCCATCCTATATTTATGCATTTCATTTTTCCGCCCTAAATGCAGTACTTTACATTTCTCCGTATTGAATTTCATTTTGTTAGCTTTGGCCCAGCTCTCCAGTCTATCCAGGTCATTCTGAATTTTGATCCTGTCCTCTAGGGTATTAGCTACTCCTCCCAATTTGGTGTCATCTGCAAATTTGATAAGTATGCCCCTAATTCCCTCATCTAAGTCATTGATAAAGATGTTGAATAGCACTGGGCCCAGGACAGAACCCTGTGGCACCCCACTGGTCACATCTTTCCAAGACGAAGAGGAGCCACTGCTGAGCACCCTTTGGGTTCGGCCGGTCAACCAATTACAAATCCATTGAACAGTTAACTTGTCTAGCCCACATTCTACAAGCTTGTTTGCAAGAATGTCATGGGGAACCTTGTCAAAGGCCTTACTGAAATCAAGGTATGCAATGTCCACAGCATTCCCTTCATCTACCAAGCTGGTAACTTTATCAAAAAAAGAGATCAGATTAGTCTGGCATGACTTGTTTCTCTGAAACCCATGCTGACTTTTTGTGATTATGGCATTGCCTTCTAAATGTTCACAGACTCTCTGTTTAATGATCTGTTCTAGAATCTTCCCTGGTATTGATGTCAGACTAACTGGACGATAGTTGTTGGGATCCTCTTTTTTCCCCTTTTTGAAGATGGGAACAATGTTTGCCCTCCTCCAGTCTGCTGGGACTTCTCCTGTTCTCCAGGAGTTCTCAAATATTATTGCCAATGGCTCTGAGATTATACTTGCCAGCTCTTTTAATACTCTTGGATGTAGTTCATCTGGTCCTGGAGATTTAAATTCATTTAGATTAAGAAGGTATTCCTGTACCACCTCTTTACTTATTTTCAGCTGGATTTCCCCTATTGTGTCCTCTGTTCCATTTTCCTCAGGTTGGTCCTCCTTTTCCTTTTCTGAAAACACTGAGGCAAAGAAGGTGTTGAGTAATTCTGCCTTTTCTCTGTCCCCTGTTATCATTTTGCCATCTTCTCCACGTAGTGGCCCTATCATTTCCTGCTTCCTCCTTTTGCTGCGGACATACCCAAAAAAACCCTTTTTATTGTTCTTAACCTCCCTAGCAAGCCTGAGCTCATTCTGCACTTTAGCTTTTCTGACTTTACTCCTACACGTGTTCGCTATCTGTTTGAATTCTTCTTTGGTGATTTCCTCCCTTTTCCATTTCCTATACATGTTCCGTTTAAAACTTAGCTCCATTGAAAGTTCTTTAGTCATCCATCCTGGTTTCTTGAGACACCTCCCATTTTTCTTCCTCAATGGTACTGTTTGAAATTGTGCCTTCAGTATCTCCCTTTTGAGAAAGTCAAAACCGTCTTGAGGTCCCTTCTCTTTTAGTATTCTTGACCATGGGATCATCCCCAGTATTTCCCTGAGTTTATTGAAATCAGCTCTCCTAAAGTCAAGAATGCGTGTCTGACTATGCCTGGCTTCTCCTTTCCATTGTATAACAAACTCCAGGAGAACATGATCACTCTCACCTAAGGATCCCACCACTTGCACCCCATTAACCAGGTCGTCTCTGTTGGTTAGGATCAGATCTAAAATAGCTGACCCCCTTGTTGCCTCTTCCACCTTTTGGACCATGAAATTGTCTTCCAGGCATGTAAGGAATTTGCTAGACCTTGTAGTTTTGGCTGAGTTAGATTGCCAGCAAATATCAGGATAGTTGAAGTCACCCATCACTATTACGTCTCTCCTTTCTGCATGTATGTTCATCTGTTCTAGAAAGGCAACATCCAATTCCTCCGTCTGATTTGGGGGTCTGTAGTAGAGTCCCACAATAACATCCCTGTTGTTTCCCTCCCCTTTAATTTTTATCCAGATGCTCTCCACCTGGCTTCCAGTATTGATGTCATGGATCACTTCACTGGTGTAAATATCCCTGACATATAATGCTATTCCTCCTCCTTTCCTGTTTGGCCTGTTTCTCCTATAAAGGTTATACCCCTCTATTCCTACATTCCAATCATGAGACTCGTCCCACCAGGTTTCAGTAACGCCTATTATATCATATTTGTTTTGTAGTGCAAGGAGTTCTAGTTCATCTTGCTTATTTCCCATGCTCTGTGCATTAGTGTAGAGACATCTGAGACCATGTGTTCCCTTTACTTGCTCCCTGTGCAAGTTTTTTTGCCTCCCACTGTTGGGTCCTTGCGCTGTTTGCCTTGTTCCCTCTATGACAGTTTGACTATTTTCTCCAGCCCTTTTGCCTTCCAGAATACTGTCTCCCTCCCCCATTTGACTCAGTTTAAAGCCCTCCTGATCAAATTCTTGAGAGTGTTGGCAAAAATGTTTCTTCCAACTGTTGTAAGATGCACCCCATCTCTTGCCAGAAGTCCCCCTGCATGGAAGCGCAGTCCATGATCCAAGAATCCAATTTGTTCTCGGCGACACCATCTACGGAGCCAGTTGTTTACGTCGGCTATTTTCCTCTCCCTTCTTGGACCATGCCCTTCAACTGGCAGAAGAGACGAGATGACCACCTGTGCGTTCATTTCTTTCAGCTTCCTCCCCAGGGCCTCATAATCTCTTCTGATCTTGGGAAAGCTGTGCCTTGCAGTATCATTGGTTCCCACATGGACCAAAAGGAAGGGGTAATGATCCGTAGGCTTGATGAGTCTTGTCAGCCTCTCGGTCACATCACAGATCTTTGCCCCAGGGAGACAACACACCTCCCGAGTCATCTTGTCAGGCCCACATACCACTGCTTCTGTACCCCTCAGCAAGGAGTCCCCCACCACCACCACACGCCTCCGCTGAGGCTTCGCAGCTGCTGTTCCTTGCGGTGGTCCTCTCAAGGTCCCCTGCTCTACCCCTGAAGTCTGTCCATGCTGTTCTTCCTCATTGTCCTTGATAAGGGAAAGGGCTTCAAATCGATTCTGTAGCTGCAAGCTGCTGGAAGAATCCCTGGATTTCCTTGTTCTGTGTGTGACATTCCTCCAGCTGTCTACTTCCTGTGTCCGTGAAGTGACCCTCTCCTCCACAGCCACTTCCTCTGTGCGGTCCCCATCCAAGAGTGTTCGTTCTGTTCTGTCCAGGAAAACCTCTTGCTCCCGAATCTGTTGAAGTGTAGCTACCCGTGTCTCCAGCTGCTGTACTTTCTCCTCCAAGAGGGCTACCAGCTTGCATTTGGTGCATGTGAAGTTCTCCACGTCGGTAGACAAGAATAGAAACATCGCACAAGTGTTGCAAGTGACTGCTGCAGTCCCCTCAGTGTCCATGATGAGAGCTTTTAGGTAATCTAAGAACTCTTAGTTAACGCTGAGAATGCTAAGCTGTACTTTTAGGTCTGCTGTATTTTTGTTTGGTTACTGAAATTCGCGCGCCGTTAGGCTTGCGCCTCTGGCTCTTGAGGGTAAAAGGGGAAGTTCAGAAGTTCAAGCCCCTCAGCAACAAGCAGCCTCTCCCAACAGTTTTTTAAAAAAGTTTTAAAAGTTGCTTCCTTCTTCTCCCTGGCAGGAAACTGGCAGGAAACTTGCTGTCCAGAAGCTGCTCTCCTTCTCTCTGGCAGGAAACTGGCCTGGAAAGCCTCTGCAAGGACTTATATAGAGCTAGGCTCCCAGCTCCACCCCCTAATGACTCACAGGTGTGACTCACAGGTGTGACATCTATACCACTCTACAGTGCCAGGCACTCTCCAAACGGTATACAGTGTGTTACCCTATGCTCCTTTTAATAGGATTACCATAGGATGAGTTATGTTTTTAAAAGTCCACTGAATATGTGTGTTTGTGTGTGTGGGGGGGGAACCATGAAGTGCTAAGTGGGAATATTTCAAGCTGCCTTGAATATTTATGCAACTGTCACCTTAAAGAAGGAAATTCATGAATAAAGATTTAATAGGTGCTGTAAATGTTATGGAGTATACTCAAATTGTGTTTTTAAAAGTAACCAGAAGCATAGCCTTGCTGCAAATTAGCTGCATTTCTCAGCATTTCTTTTTCAGATTTCTGCACAACAGTCCTAACATCTCTGTTCCTCACATATTATTGATTTATTTAAGAGTATTTATAGCCACAAGGGCTCTCAGGGCAGCTTATAGATTGTTAGCAATAGCACTTACACATCTATACCACTCTACAGTGCCAGGCACTCTCCAAACGGTATACAGTGTGTTAACTAATTCATTTCTTCTAGATGATATACTAGCTCTATTGCTTATATTCTGATTTCCAGTAATGTCCCAGTTGACTGAGATACATTTAAAATAATCCCAAGAGCTGAGAGCTATCATTTCCCTTTAGAATTATCACTCCCACAAATAGGGCCATCTACTGCATTTAAGGCCACAGATGAAACACAATATTTGATATTGATTAGTCGGTGGTTGAAGTGGAATGGGCAACTTCAGGGAAGGATTAGTAAGACCTTGGATTCTTATGAATTTCTTAAATTAAGGAAGAATATCCTTCAAGAAACTAACAATGTCAGTGGTGCCTAATAACACAAATAAGACCTTTAATGATTACAACCAGTACACAAAATAAATCTAGGCAAATAACCTGGATGCAATTGGATGCGGATTGTAAAGAGAGAAAGAAAATATTAGCTAAGGAACTTAGGAAATTGAAGACCAAAACAAATGAGATAAATTTGGCACATCAGACGTATATAACTCAACTACAGTATAAATATAAAAGGTTATTTAAAGAAAAGAAACAAAGATATTATGAGTCACAATGGAAAGAGTTGGGAGATGCAGGAATTCAAAAAGATTCCCAGAAATTCTGACATTTGATTGTCCAAGGTACAAGAATGCTGGGTTACTCATTAGAAGCAGTAGTGCAAGCAAAGGAATGGGAGAGACATTTTACTAATATATATATAATCCTTGCACTGATTGGCCTCTTCAAGTCTATCATGCTCAATTAATAGATCTCATGGAATGGCTGGATGTAACCCCAAATCAGATCAAAGGGATTATGGACATACAATCAGCTAATAAAGCCCCTAGTGAAGATATGATTCCTATGGAACTTTATAAAGTGAGACCAGTGTATTGGATACCCATCCTTGCAAAACTGTTCACGTATATAAATCATTACAGGTAGTATCCCAGAGGGATGGAAGCTGAGCATTATTGCTCCTATATATAAAAAGTTGATAAGAAAGAAGTAGCCAATTATAGGCCTATTAGTCTTCTGGACATTTCCTCCAAATTATATGCCAGATTACTTCTTGAAAGGTTAGAAGAATGGACAGCTTGGCAAGACATCTGAGGTACAGGCAGGTTTCCAAAAAGGGAAGCCTACAATTGATTTATGTTTTCTGTTGATTTTTTTGATGTGTAAATATGTCCATAACATGAATCAGAATCTGTATCTTGCTTTTGTTGATTTGAAGTCAGTATTTGATTCAGTCTCTAGACACTTATTGTGGCAGAAACTGGAAATTACAAATATAGATTGTTATTATTTCTTATCAAAACATTATATACTGATACATCAGCACAAATTAAGGTTGATTTGGCAGGATACCTTATCTCATGATAAACACTTTTTTAGGCGTTAAGCAGAGATGTATACTAGATCCTTTCCTGTTTAGCTTCTATATTAACGATATGGTAAAGGAACTAGAGGGTTTACAATATGCTCCTGTTACAATACTTGTTTCAAAACTTTCAGTGTTAATGTATGCTGATGATCTAGTACTGCTATCTAGAATTCAGGTGGGACTACGATGGCTACTTGCAAAGCTTGCAGCTTATTGCAAGAGAAATGTTTTGACCATAAATTATGACAAGACCCAGATCATGGTCTTTGGGAAGCACCCGAAAAAGCACATCTGGATGAACACATTATAAAACAAGTAAAAACATTAAATATCTGGGCTTGCTTTACTCAGAAATAGTCTCTTGGAAAGAACGTTTGGCAAATATTAAAATCCATACCTATAGATCAGCCAAAGCAATTTTGAAGTTTGATGTGAAGTCGAAGGCTTTCATGGCTGGCATCCATAGGTTTTTCATGTGTTTTTTTTCCAGGCTGTGAGGCTGTGTTCTGGAAGAGTTTATTCCTGATGATTCACCTGCATCTGTGGCTGGCATCTTCAGAGAATGGTGGCGTAGGATGTGTGGGGGGTTTATATATTTTGAGTCCCTGTTGGAGAAGATATATACCTTTGTGTATTTGGATGGCTAGTTCCTGGGGGAAGATATGCAAGGAGGTTTAGTGTCTATTTAGCTAATGGTCCATTGTCTGCTGGGTATCCCTCTGTCCTTGGGTGGAGTTCATTTGTATGTGTTGAGTTTGGATTTTGGTGTTTTTCAGGACTGGTTGCCAAATGTTGTTTACTTTTAGAGTTCTTCCTTCCTGTTGAAGTTGTCCAGGTATTTGTGGATTTCAATAGCTTCCCTGTGCATTCTGATATGATAGTTGTCAGCCTGGTCCAGAATTTCAGTGTTTTCAAATAACATTTTGTGTCCAGGTTCGTTTATCACGTGTTCTCCTACTGCTGATTTTTCAGGCCAGCCCAGTTCAGTGTCGCTCATGTTCTTTGATTTGTGTTTGCACACTGCAGTATATAAACCCCACATACCCCCTACGCCACCATTCTCTGAAGATGCCAGCCACAGATACAGGCGAAATGTCAGGAATAAACTCTTCCAGAACATTGCCTCACAGCCCAGAAACCCCCCCCCCACAAAAACCCTAATTTTGAGGTTTGATGCCACTAAAGGAAGCAGTTTAATAAAACCAGCTTTAACAGTGTGTAAAGTTAAAACAATGACACATATTCTCTGTGGGGAAGAAGTCTGGGGTGAAGGTGTCAGGCCTAAAACCCCCACAGAATTATTTTTCGAGGATGCTGTTAGGTCTACCTAAAGGTGTTTTAAGTGCCACAATTAGGTTAGAAACCAATATGCTGAGCATAGAGCCCAAGTCGCCCAACTTAACATCAAATACAGGCTTTCATTGGATGAGCTCAGAAGACCTCAATCAGTTTTACAGAAAAAGATTATTAAGAGTACAATAAGGGAAGATGTTGTACAAATGGACTTAAACACCACTTATTTATCCCCATGTGCACCTTTATATTGTAAACTTAAAGAAGCTTGTGAATATGCAGATTATTTTAATAATTTAACATTTGTACAATTACAAAAGGCCTTCACAGAATTAAGGTGAATATGATGGACACCACATATAGAGATGGAAGGCTTAGGGGTATCCTAAAAATGAGCATATATGCATTTGCAGTCATCCTGAATGACATATTATTTTGTCCCCTATAGAATGAGCCAAGGACATGATTTGTGACACCCTTAATTGGTGTTAGCCTATGTCAAAGCCCCCAAGAAGGTTTTTTTAATCTCCTAGTGGATAAAGATAAATTTGTAACTTGGCGAGTAGCATTGTTTGCCATTGCTGCTAAAAAGATCAGAAAGAAACACCTAGCAGAGGTAGCCACAAATTGCAAAGGGGATAATCATAAATATTAATAAACATTAATAAATATTAAATAATGTAATTTGTTTTATGACTATAGGTAGGATGTTTGATGTCTGATAGGTGATGTTTATATATTTTATTGTTAATGTTATAGTTTGATGCGAAGGCCATTGGCCATAAGCAATAAAATTTCATGGACTGTGTTTACTAATTGCCCCCACAAGCGAGTTTTTTACTGACCTATGAAAGGATGGAAGGCTGAGTCAACCTTGAAGCCCTGCAGAACCAAACTCACAGTGTTGTGGCTGCAGTACCAGCATTTAACCACTGCACAACCAGGGCTCCTCCCATATATACGAAGCAAATTGATCTACTTCTCCTTTGTAAGGCATAGATTTCTCTGACTTTTTATTTTGCTGAAAGGAACCACTAAACAGATAATTTGGAGAAACAGCTGCAGTTATTTGACTCACAAGAATCCAACTTTTAATGTGAAAAATCCCTTCAAAGCAATAATATGTAGGGAAACTGCAGAGTCCCAAAACCCTGTATTCTTGAAAACACCATCTTAATCACAGTACAAGTTGAAGGAGTAACTCAGGAATTTCCCCCCTCTCTTTGAGACTGTTTTCTAAGATAGCTAAATTAAATTAAATGAACATGAAGCCAAAAAGGACAACTGTGATGTTGATTACAACATTACATAAAAGGAAAAGAACTGTTACAGCAGCTCTTGGTCCACTTGCACTAAACTGGATCAGAAAAAGAGATGCAAATACTAACAACAGACCATGAAATATATGTATAGGAGAACCTGCCTGTATTCACCTGACCGTTTGAATAGGGTCTATTATATACATGATTTGTTCAGGGTGCAAAAGACCTTGTTGTGGTAGTTGTGTGCCGTCAACTGGTTTCTGACATATGGTAACCTTAAGACGAATCTATCATGCAATTTTCTTGGCAAGATTTGTTCAGGGGAGAGTTGCCTTTGCCTTCCTCTAAGAGTGTGACTTGCCCATGGTTAACCAATAAGTTTCCTTGGCTGAGCAGGGATTCAAACTTTGGGAGATTATCAGACATGGCAAAAAACGTGTCATAAGGGTGTGATGAGAACAGGAACGGGCGACATTTTCAGATTACATTGTCCTTCAGTGTTCTGGGGGTGTAGCACAGGTGTGAATAAGGCATCCCAGTGGCTTAGCCCCATCAATACAAAAGGGAAGCATCATCTGCGGCAGAGCTACGCCCTGGGAATGGCTGAGGACATGGGTATCTGATAACGTCACCCTTTGTGTTCTCATCACATTCTTCTGAGGCAGTTTGGGACACTTTTTTTTGCTGCGTTTGACTGTATCTGATAATCTCCTTGGTCTCCAGAGTCATAGTCCAATGTTCAAACCACTACACCATGCTGGCTCTGCAGAAGAACTACACACATACAATCAGTATGCATTCAGGTTCTACTCAGACTTCCAAACGAACACATTGAGGTCAAAAACATCAGGGGTGGGGGACAACATATACTGTCCCAAATCTTCACCGCTTCCATTATTTGAATGTCTGTATAGGCTGGTGCAGTGCCTCTGGAGCACCCCCTTCTCATAAAAAATATGCTGCACTGGGATATTAAGCAAAGGGTGGACTTCACATTTATGTTCACTAAACACCACACATAACTACTCATCCCATTGGATTTGAAAGAGAAATCTGAAGAGTTATAAATATTAATAGAAACTCCTTTAGGACAATAGAAAGAATAACACATTCTTTTTGCATATATTATACATTTGTTTTGTGTTGATGGTGGCAAAGGGATCGTTTTGATATACAACCAAAGCTTCGGAAATTATGAATTGAGGACTAATGAGCTTTAATGGAGACTTCTGAACAACTCATTATACGAGCTATATGAAACCATCAAAAACACATTTTAATCCATTTTCCTGAACTGACTCTATTCAGAACAAAATGAAAGAGAATGAGAACAACTGTTATTAAGTGATAGCTGACGTATAGTTCTGATCCTGAAATGACATAGACATATCCAGTGCATTTTTAAAATTTTGATTTACCTAGGCCTCTAAGTGGTAAAAATAAAATAAAAGAAACAGCTTGTACTTTTTATAGGATGGAAACCTTAGAAATAATGGATAACATTTATTTGTAGTGAAACTGAAACTTCACAAAACATTTTGTGATGTTTTAATTGAGATACTGTTGTAAATATAGGTTTAGCTAACAAAGCTAAGTATTGCATATAAATGCAAGGTGTGAGTCATACATTGGGGAAATAGCATGATAGGTTATGACAGATTACCTATTTCCACCCAAAGGACTATGTTCATTATATCACTTTTCCTAATCTTTATAATTTTAGATACTACCTGACAGCAAGAAGTTGTTGACTGTTCATAGAAAATATTCATAGAAAATATTCTATAGCTGTATAGCAGTTGGGCATTCTGGAATCATTAACATTGATCACACCTGTAAGGCTGTTTAGATCCCAGTATTCTTCACATCTGATTTAATACTGCAGAACTAAAATACAAGTTCAGTTAACAGCACAGATCAAGTAAGAGGTATCACACAGCATTAGGCATGTTTTCTGCAAACACTGTTTTAGATTGTGCCACTCACATTCATCCTGATAAACCCCAGTCTGTCATCTGGACTAGCAGCAATTGGAATGGGGTTTAGCAGTGTTCCCCTGCAACTTGCTGATTGATATCAGGCAAGCCAGATCTGTGTGTCTAAACTCCTAACAATTCTACTTGTACTGAATATGTCCAGGTCCCAATATAGGCAGGTGGATGAAGTCCAAAATAATACTGAGCATCTTGAGCCAGACACAGAAACAAAGCAGAAGAAAGAATGAAGAGATTTGGAATGACCTTACATGCAAGATGTAAGAGTTAGAAGTCACTGCTGTAAAAATACCTCTGGGAGGAAAGCCTTCACTCATAGTTTTACTATAATGTACAGTTGTCACCTAGAAATCCAGAAGCAACTTGACATTTACAGGCACTGAAGCTGTGCAAAAGACATACCCCCGAAACAATAGAAACTGCAGTCCAAGGCACTTGGTCATACATCTTTGCCTTGCTTCTTGTTTGTTTGTTTGATTTCAAATGCAGCCGCCAAGTTTCTTATCCCTTTCTTCTCTACATTTTTGTGCCAAACACTTTTTCTTAAAACATTTTCTTTCCACCGTCACCATCCTATATTGTAATTTCCCCTCTTTTCATTTTTTTAACAAAATCTTGCAGCAGCACACTAGAGAACCTGTAAATTATAGAAACACAGAATGCCTTGAATCTTGGAAAAACAATTACACAGCTCCAGCAATTAGCCAGGAGTGGGGAGAAATATGGCCTCAGATGTTTTTAAATTGTGTGCGCATGCACACAAGCTGGTGGAGCCATTCAAAATAATTAACATCTATTTTTTTTTTTTGGCCTGCATGTGTAAATGTATCCCACCAGTCTCCTGTAGCATGCTCTACTACCCCTCCCTATCATATCACATAATTGGAAATATTGGACACTTTGAAGGGATCAAGTTGGCCAGGGTGATCCAAAAAGAGGTCAGGTGGAAGTCACAAGGTATTACAAGGGAAAGTGTCTTAGAAATATTTTGGCAAAACAAAACCCATATTAGGATTGTGCGGAAGCCCCTGGTAAACAAAGCCATTAAGGAGGTATGTGCTCATTTCTTCTCAGGCACCTCAGCAATGAGTGAGCCACTCAGTTAAGTGATCTTTCCCAACTCCAATCTCACCTCAGAACCCCTCCCCCCATCCTGCATTCCTACTTTGGTAAATGTTTCAGCTAATATATGATCCCCAAATCTTGAAAAAAAAATGGAAAGTTGAATTTCATAAGCTTCCTTAGGGTAAAATATCAAAAATTATCTACCTCAGTTTCATTTTGTGCATTGCTGACAGTGCTTTACTGGTTTGGCTGCAAACACTATAATTGCTAGATGTCAAGTTCGCAGCTAAAGATCATCTATTTTTATAAAATATACTGATGAGTTCTTTAATTCCTCATAGATATTAATGAAAAAATGTGTGACAGTCAATGATTAAGCAATATCCACTAACAATGATATTTAAGTTTGCAACATCCATGGTACAAATTCACAACATGCAATTAGCAACAAGTCAGTTTAAATTCACAACATACAAATAGCAACATATCACTTTGAAATTCACAACTCACAATTGGTAATCTCCATAACAGAGGTATTATCCTGGAACATACAGATGTCATATACTTCATACATATACACTTGGAATCAACTAATTCCAGAACATGAAACCCACACAACCTTATATGTTGAAATCAATGGGTAACAAATGATATCATGAGTTTGAACAGGATTAAGCCACTAGTAAATGCCCATTCCAATTTTTTGTTCATTATAATATTTCCAGTCCGATTGGAATGTGGATGGAACTGAGAGTCACGTTCAATCCAGGAACTAGTGCACAATTTCAGTATTAATTTTACAAAATAACCCCACAGGACATCAAGCACTAAGCAGCAAACAAAGCTGATCTGAATTTACTCTAGAGTAGCCTATTACCAAATTTACTTATGAGTAGTCCAATTCAAAATCATCTCTTCCACTCACTATGCGCCAAACAGTGAGTGGCTAACTACAACCTGAGTTAACTTCTCAATGCCTTTATTCACTTAAATTATGTACAGCAGTTTTAAGAATTCTAAGAATTTCAGGATATATATATCTGGCACATTGGTTGATTGGATGAGTGAAAGAGAAATTCACATTTCACAAGAGTGCAGTATGTATTTTTGGGCTATTTTCTCTAAAGGTTTAATTTAAGGTGCCATTTAGTAATAAACAGATCAACATTCAGGATTGCTTTTTAAGTTGTAACAAATATAGCTTCAGATTCACGACCGCTGCAAAGCGCAGGACAAATCAGTAGATGAATACAGCTTTAGATTCCCAAGCACTGTGGAACGCAGGACAAATCAGCAGATGGGGAAGCCCAGGAATTCTATCTACTTCTCCATTTCAACAACAGGTTTGTGTCTTCCTCTGTGCTATTTTCAGTGGTGCTGAACTTCACCCACGGACAGGAGGATTTCCAGCAGAAAATGGACCATTAGTCAAATACACACTAATCCTCCTTGCATATCTCCCCCCAGGAACTAGCTATTCAAATACACAAATTTACATATCCTCTCCGACAGGGACTCACAGTATAGAAACCACACACACCCCTAACCAACCTTTATCTGAAGATGCCAGCCACAGATGCCGGCGAAACGTCAAGAATAAACTCTTCCAGAACACGGCCTCACAGCTCAGAAAAAAACCCATAGAAAACCTATAGATGCTGGCCATGAAAGCCTTAGACTTCAAACTGTTGTTGTTGTGTGCCTTCAAAGTTTTTTTTTCAACTTATGGTGACCCTAAGGCAAAACTATCATGGGGTTTTCTTGTCAAGATTGTTCGGGGCATGCTTTGCCACTGCCTTCCTCTGAGTCTGAGAGAGTGTGATTTGCCTGAGGTCACCCTGTGAGTTTCCATGGCCAAGCAGGGATGCTGTCATGTGCAGTCATCTTTAGACTCGGTAAACAGAAGCCTCAGAATTAAATGGTAAGTTTATTCCTAGACAGAAAGTCTGAAGAGTTTACTACACAATGTTGTTGCTTAAAATAAAGCACAAAAGGAAAAGCAGTAATATAAAAGTGTTTATAATCAGGTAAACCTGTTGTGTCACTCATTCATTGTCTATTTCAAATATTTACACTCTCTCACCCAGTATCCCCCATTACTGTTATTCTGAGTTCTCAACCATTTGTTCTATGCAGACCTCATCTTCTTTTCTGCTATCCCTTTCACACCAGCCTGCCATCATCATAAAAGAAATGTAAATGTAAATCTTGAACAGAAACAAATGGCCAGAAAAGATAAATAGCAGGAACAGATAGCTTTGTGAGTTTGTCCTGACTGATGAAAACCCTGGTCTCCTGGAGTACTAGTCTAACACTCAAACCACTACACCATGGTGGCTCACATAGTCTTGGGGTATGGAAAGTAATACTATGTGCAGGTGTAAGGTACATGAATGGCTATGCTGAAAGCTGTACAATCAGACCTCATCCTGAACATTCTGTCATTCTGTGTTTCTGTCAGGGATTCTGCAAACTGGGGGGCACAGTTTGCAGCCGTTTGCCTGGCCTTTTAGTGGCCCACTAAGGGATGCAGTCTCGGTGCACCTGATCAAGGGCTTAGGAGGGCTGAGTCAGCCTGGCAATAATAATAAAACTGGTGGCAATAACAACAACATTGTTGGCAATAATATAGAACATCAGGGTAATAATAATAACATTGGTGCCAATAACAATAACATCGGTGCCAATAATAATAACATTGGTGGCAATAATAATAACATTGGTGGCTATAACAATAATATTGGTGGCAATAACAACATTGGTGGTAATTAATACCATTGGTGACAATAATAGTAACATCAGTGCTAATATAATAACATCAGGATGGCCCCAAGAAGGGAAAGGGTCTGCACTCAAATGTCCAGCTGCCCCTTAGCCCCCCTCCTCTAGTGAAGAGGAGGAGCAGATACCGTGGCAGGTGATCCTGGATAGGATCCAACACCTTGAAAGAATTCCAGGGGTAGAGGGTACAGTTCCACTTTGTAGACGTGGGCATCAGGGGAAGAAACATAAGATTGCTAATCAGGTTTGCCCGCCTAGATGCCCTGGAAAAGAGCATCCATGACAATGGAGGGGCTGGATCCTGGCCAGTGGAAGGTGGTTTGAATGTCAACGTACCATCTCTCAAGACACCAGATCAATCACCAGATGCAATGGAATTTCCAAGACCTCCATGTGAGCCCCCTATTGAGGCAACACCCCCTGTTGGCCCTATGTAGCCGTGGGGCATTTGACCACAGTCCACATTGGTTGACACGTCACACACTGTAGATTCACAGGCTACACAGCTGAGCTGGCCTGTGGCGCAGCAGGTTCTTAACTGAGTTCCCCCGCAATGGTCCCCTTGGTCACCATATGTGATCGGGGGGTTCAGGAGTGCCCAACCTGGGACTTCACAATGAATGGGATATGAAGCTCTGGCTTATTTGGCCCTTAGGGGAAATGTCTCTTCTCTTAGGTGATCACTTATTACAGTCCACAAGAGAGAAAATTCTAAAGGGGGAATATGTGGGTATGTTCTCCCCTCTGTATAGGGAACTGGAAAAAGGACAGGGAAGACGTGGATGATAAAAAAAAAAAGTTAAAAAAGAGAAAGGTAGAGCACAACTGGACCAATTGACTATCGGGCTTTTTAACTTTTGCTGGCATGATAGTTAAAGCCCAGCCTATGAGGGCAGCCCCTCTTTTTCAGTATATTGACATTATACATACAGCCTATGTTGATTTTGCCGGTCCGGCATGGCTTCTATATGATGAAGCCTTTCGCATGTGGGAGGCAATTTATCCTACACTTAGGTGGGACATGATGCATCCACAATTGTGGATGCAACTCATGACTCCTGCGAGACCAATCCAGGGGGAATGGACTAACAGTGGTCATTTGATATGGGGCATGGCCAGCACTTTCACGTGGGTCCCTGCTACTATTAGTCAGGCCCCAAAATTAATATGCTGGGAGTTTAGCTTACAAGAGTCATGAAATCGGAAGCCTTGAGATACAGCCATGAGTGCTCTATTTGCGGGGCTTCGCACTCCTTTCAGAACTGCCTAGAGGCAGGGGACAATTTCAGGGGGGGAGGAGTGCTGTTGCATGAGGATGAGATGGAAGTAACACCAGCCAACCTCCAAAAGGGCCCCAGCCCAGTTAGGATGGAGGTTTTAAAAAGGTGGCTGAAGCTTTACCCAGATAGGCAGGCAGCCACCTATTTGCATCAGGAGATTCTGCTAGGTTTTAGGATCCCATTTCAAGGGACTAGGCACCCTAACAGGATGTGTAATTTACAATCAGTTAAGGATAAGAAAGGGATAGTAAGGGATAAAATCCGGAAACAAGTTTTGGAAGGACAGGTGGTTGGCCCCTTTCCTACACCCCCCGGTGCCAAATCTTATCATTTCCCCACTGGGTATAGTGCCTAAGAAAGCCCTGGGTAAGTTCAGGCTTATTCATCATTTGTCATATCCAAGGGGGGAGTCAGTGAATGACTCCATTCCACCTGAACTGTGCACGCTGAAATATGCATCCTTCGATGCTGCTATTAGGGAAGTTCACTAGCAGTTTGGTTCCAGAGCTGGTGAAATGCAATATCAAATCAGCATTTTGCTTGCTGCCGATCCATCCTGATGACTGAATTGTTAGGTTTTCAGTTAGAGGGGTCCTATGGGCTGCTCAGTCTTCTGCAAGGCATTTGAGACTTTCAGCACATTTTTGGAGTAGGCATTAAAGACCAGGACAGGGCTTTTAGGTGTTGTCTATTATTTGGATGATTCTTTGTTTCTCGGCTGCTGGGAAACTGTTCAAACTGCAACAGTTTGAACAGATGTCAGAGGAACTAGGTGTTCCCCTAGCACCAGAGAAGACTGAAGGCCCTGCTCAGTGTCTAACTTTTTTAGAGATAGTGATAGACACAGTTAACCAACAGTGTAGGTTATTTGTGGAGAAGGTTTTGGAGCTTTAGGACACAGTGTCACACACTTTTTCTAAATGCAAGGCTACCCTCAGGGAATTTCAGGTTCTGATCTGACACCTGAATTTAGCCTGTAAGGTGGTGGCTCCCAGTAGCGCTTTCCTTTGCCGGTTATGTGATGCCATTAAAGGGGCTGCTTCACCCCATTATAAAATTCGGTTGACATTGGCAATGAGGAATGACTTGGGCATTTGGCAAGCACTTTTAGTGCAATTGAAAGGCATCTCAATTTTGTGGGAGAAAAGAAAACTGTAGTGTGCTTTTCAGATTGCCTCAGATGCTGCTGGTTTGATTGGATTTGGAGTTTATTTTGGTGGATGTTGGTGTGCCAGTACATGGTCAGCAGATTGGGCTGATTTGAGCATTACAAATGATTTGACTTTTTTTGGAATTCTTCCCAATTTTGGTAATGTCCACTATTTGGGTGGATGAGCTGGCCAATTCGTCAATCCACTTTTGGTGGGACAATTTGGCAGCAGTCCAAGTGATAAACTTGTTGACATCCAAATCTCCATGGGTCATGATGCTTGTGCAGGCTTTTACCTTGCAGTGCCTGAAGCATAATATTCTGTTTGTAGTGCGGCATGTGGTGGGTGTTAATAATGGTATTGCTGACACTCTTTCCCACATGCAGATGGAGTGCTTGAGAATTGGCTTTGGACACGGTTCCCGGGGGTGACTGGATATGCCCGAGGTAAGCCTGTGGCAGCTTGTGAACCCAACATTTGGAAGGCATTAGGGATGTCTATAGTGCCCAGCACAAAGAAAGTTTATATCAAGGCTCTACAAGAATTTTTTAGGTTTTGAAAACAGGAGGGTTTACTTCGTTTCTGTCCCAGTGAAACAAGTTTTGCAGTTCTGTGTTTTCTTGTATCGTAGGGTTTAGCTGCACAGTCCATCAAGGTCAGGCTATCTGCTATAGCCTTCTGGCTTAAAGCCCAGGGGGTGGTAGATTCCACTGGAGATTTTCATATTCAGAAAGCTCTTGAAGGATGGACTAGAGAATGAGGTAGGAGGGTGGATACCAGGGCCCCTCTTTCACAATGAGTATGCTTGGAGTATGGGCAGATATCTGCATATCACCCTATGAGGCACTGCTATTTCACAAAGCGGCTCTTATAGCATTCTTTGGTGCCTTGAGGGTCAGTGAGCTGGTAAGGGCATCTAGACTGATGGGTCTAATAGGGCTCTTGAATTCAGAGATGTTATCATGAAGGCACATGAGGTTGTCTTGACACTGCAGTTCTCTAAAACCAACCAGCAGGGAGTGGAGAAGAAATGCACATTGTCTGAGTGTAGTGACCAGGATATTTGTCTGGTCCACACTTTACAAAATTACACAAGTGTTTGCGGACAATTGCAGGGTCTGTTTTTTGTGCATGCAGATTTCCCCCCACTTATGATGTACCAATTCTGGATGGTGACACCCAAGGCCCTCGACAAATTGGGTTTGTCTGGAGTTAGTTTTGGCACACACTCTTTCCGTATAAGGGTGGCATCCACAGCAGCAGCAATGGGCATGCCGCCAGCAGCGATCCAGAGGATTGGGTGATGGAGGTTCTCTTCATACCGCAAATACATCTGACCACTCTGTTTTTGACTCATTGCCTTCCCTTTTCGTCTTACAGGTTGTAGGTCCCCGATGGTGAGATTTCAGGTGCTGATCTGTGGCCATAGTATAGTCTACTGGGTGGTGAGACAGGCCCGGATGTGCCATTTTGGACCTCACCTGGGTCTTGGGGAGTGGCTTACTATAGAGTGGTTGGGAAGGCAGGGTCTATGCTGGCATGGCCTGAGGCCATTGCTATTTGGGGAGTGCTAGGCCCCCTGGCCAGTAACTTGGGTGGTAATGACTTGGGCCTTTTAAAAGGAAAGGCATTGGTGATATAGGCGATACATGATAAGGAGGTGATCAGGTCACAGTGGCCTGCAGTCACAATCATATGGTCGGCCATTATGCCCAGGCAACTGTGGTGAGGGGATGGAGATCTCTGTTCAATTGACAGGACTTGATGCAGAGCAAACAGGGAAATTTAGAACACCCTGGACAAAGGGCTAGGAGTTTATTTACCACACCCTAGCATTGTCTTTGTGAGGCCCGAGGTCTACAGAGCTGATGGGTTTCATCTCTCTGATACTGGAAATTTAATGTTTTTGGGAGATTGTCAGCGGGGGTTGAGGGACCTATTGGACAAGCTAGTGGGGGATAGGGACTAAGCGGACGCTTGCCACTTATTTGTGGCAGGAAAGGGGGAGGCGTAGCTTTCAGTGTGACCTTGGCACCGATTTTGTTGAAGGGGGGGTCTCTGGAATGGCCTACTTTAGGTCATGTGACTTAGGGAAGTGAAGGAGACCTACCTTGGGATTGGCCTGGAGGATAATCCCTCACCTTAATCCATGTGGCTTGGGTGAGGGACTTTTGGGTTGACCTTCCAGATGTGGGCCGGCTGGGGAGCAACCCCATTCATTGGGGTTCCTCTCCAGGGCTCTGGTGTTCGCCAGGGGAAGCTGGACAGTATCAGTCTTTTATAGACCAGTGCCCCAGCTGCTCCCACACTAGGTTGCCTCCTCCCACTGAAGATTTAGAGCGTTTTTAAATACGTAGGGTTAAATAAAGACCCTTTTATTTCACCTCATCTCTTGTGTGTGGTCTCTATTTCCCCAAATTGGTTGGTAAAACAGGTAAAGGCTGAAACTTCATAACATGACATTGAAGGAGGGGAGGGGGAAGATAAGGCAACATACCCAACAGTGTCAACCTTGGATTTTATGAACTTTTTAAAATACTGCCATAAGACAGACTTCCTTCTCTTAGTAAATAAAATACTTTTAAAAATAAAGGCCAAAACCACAACCCAAGAATTCTATTGAACCAGTTCTCACTTCATATTATGAGCTGGCAAATAGACATTCACATGATATGCACAAGCTCTCTTCTGGCATCAAATTCCTCACACAATGACAAAAATGCTCTAACACATTAAATACTGAGATTATGTGGAAGTGATGGGGAGCACAGGACCAGATAGCATGCCTCTGAACTCCCATAATGGAATTCTAATTCCATGATGGCTTTAACACCCGAATAGGACACTAAATACAAAAAAACAGTAACTGTGAGGACTTCTTGGAGAAAAGTGGCCATGTAATCATGCCTGCACTATTGAGATCTCATGGAAGGTATTTATATTTTGTAAGCAGATATGTGTATCCAAGTACCAAATGTTTAATGATAAGTCTCTTACTAAAGGCGGAATCAAATGTTATAAAACCTGTCAATTTCTGCAGCAAGTCACAGAGGGAAATCAACAACAAATAATGCACTCTCCCTCTGTTGCATAGATGTGCTGACCCACATAAAAGACTCAGTGGTTCACTTTAAGATCTGCTGCTTTAGAGCCTGTGGTTAGCAGAGCACTGTTGACACACAAAGCCCTTGTGCTATGTAGAACAAACACACTATCCTGATATTCTGTTATTTATGTGCCATGCATATTTCTGCCATCTTCTTTGATACTTTCTCTTCTTCTTCAAAGAAAACATGTAAAATGTTAAAGCTGGAAGCATAACTTGAGGAATTCTATTTCATTTTTTTTCTGAGGTAACTCTAAAATATGCTTCCTATCAAAGGTTAAAAATGAAATAAAATAAATGTAGCTAATCTTGCCAATAGCAACTGGAAGCTGCTGAGAAAAAATGTTGAAAAGGTAAGCTTAACAGCAAATAAGACATTACAACGTTTATCTGCCAAATTAGATCTCAAGTTCAAAAATATATAGTTAGCCAAGACTCATGAATAGAAGGCAGTGATCTAAACATGCTGATAATGCATATCTTTGGAATGTCATTAAATACTAGGACTGACAGAGTAGGCTTCTCTAAGAGATTTCATTTCCTCACACTGTCTAGAAGCTATTTGCATATACTGTCAAAAGTGTTTACATGTTTAGTTGATAAAGCAGCTAAATTCTGTTCTCGCTGGAGTGAGAAACTCGACTTTCCTGACACCATTTTTTTTAAAAAAAGAAAAATTCAAGTTATGCACCCTAACTTGCTGGAATTTAGTTGTAATAAAAATGAAGGCAAATATGTACTGAAGGTATGGCCTTAAATATTTTTCTTTCTTCCTATGAAATAAAATGAATGCATGACATATATTGTTGGGATGTGAAAATTTGTCATTTTCATTTTCATTGCATTTCTCAGTATTCCATCAACATTCTCATTCAGTCTGAATTCTGAACTGGCTGGAGAGACTTTTATTTTTACTTCTACACAGTAATTTGCATGCATTTTGGTACATATTTTTAATAAAATATTTTCTCAATGAACTCTTTCACATTGACTAATGCATATTTTCATGTATTTTTCTAATACAGTATATACATCGTTTCAGATATATAAATTTTAGGTGCACATACTGGGTCAGTCTGCTCCACCCATCTACCTATGTTAATGAAACAACATACAAAGATGCACACCTTGGGAGCTGATAGAGTAAAAAAGACTGCACAGAGACTATGGAGGCAGCAGAGAGATATCAATAGCACAGAAAGAATGGAGTGGCTGGGTGGGGGACTGGGATGAGCTGTCCCCAGGCTTTGTTTTGCCATTGGAAAGCTCTCGCATAAGGAAGTATAGGTACTTTCTTACAGGAGCTTGTAGAAGGGACAAGTGCTGATGTAATCAGGAGTGGCAGTGGTATGGAGGCCCTAAAGCAGGGATGGACAACTGTTGGAAGGCTAGGGGGTTGAATTGCCCCCCTAGTAGACCTTGAGGGGGTGCTGCCCTCACAAGACCCCTCTACTGCAAAAAAAGTTTTTTTTTAGCCCCAAGTGTTCCCCAGACCTCTAGGGGCTGTGGAGCGAATTTTCCCCTTGTTTTAGCTCCTCCTCAGCCATTTTAGATCTAAGAAAGCCTTTTCCCACCAATCCCCCCCCAGGAAAACACATTTTTCTAGGTCTAAAATGGCCCGGGGGGCAAAATATATTACTTCCTAGGGGACATTGACTCCTGAAGGCACTGAGGACCACAAAAACAGCTCTGGGGGCCTCATGTGGCCCATTTGCTGTACTTTGTCCACTCCTGCAGTAACGGATCCTATCTAATCAAAAAAGCTGGGCTACTAACAAAAATTATGAGGAAAATACTTGAGGAGGAAAAAATAAAAATAAAAGTTTGACTTACACTTTGAATGAAAATATGCAGAGTGTTATTGAACTTTTCTGGAAAGAACATTTCAGCTACCTCCTTTAAATTTCTTCAACTCAATTGGACCCCCATATCTGCGGAACCAATATCTGTGTTTTCAGTTATCCATGGGACACAGCAAGAGGAATGCATACCATAGAGTCTTCCTAGAGTATGCCTAGAGAGGCTTTCTCAATAGGCTTTTTCTAGGTCCTTCAAGGCAACTCTATGGTATTTTAAACCAAAAGTCCCATTACTTTCTATGTCATTAACGGTCCACAGTTTCCGGTATCCAAGGTAAGTCTGGGAAGCAAGCCCCTGTGGATATGGGGCTCTAACTGTACTGGGTGCACTGACACCAAACTTCACATTTGGGCCTAGAAACACAGAGATAGCAAATGTGATATTGAAGACTGGTGTAACATGAACAAAGCATTAAGTTCCCTGTCAATAATGCTGCCACATTTTGAATTGACTGGTGTATCAAAGTATGCAAAATGCAACCTCATGCACATAATGCATTACATTAACCTAGTCTTAACATTATAAGGGCATGAACTACTATAATCATTATAATTACCCTTGGCTAAGATGATTCTTATCCAAGAGCATAGGCAGTACTTCAACCAAAGATGGTGAATAATAGCCTTAGAAAAGGGAAAGGGAAAAATAACAATAGAAGAAACCATTGCTTTTTCTAAACTTGAAGAGATCAAGAATCAGCAACCACAGGCTTCACTAGATATCCTGGCACTATACAGGAAAAGCACAATTTTTTAAAATCAACACATCTCCATTCACTTGAGCACTATCTTTCCTACTCAGGGTCAAAATAATCTGACACAGTATGATCTATCATCATGCAATGTTACAGGGCTTGTCTATACGAGCCCATATAAAAGGGAATGTCTTGCACTAATGACATTTTGTAGCAGCTGTGACCTCTCTTAATGGTTTTTCTGCCCTCTTAAGCTCTGCATGCCCACTAGGAAACAAAGTGGCTGCAAATTTCTACTTGCCTGAATTTGCTGCTGAGAACCTTTTTTTTTTAATTTTAACTTTTATTACATTTAATAACAATATTGATTGTACAATTGTGTGTAGACAGCGCTGATGAAAGCACTCGAGGAGTCGTAGGTGGTGGCGATAGGTGACCCATGTTTCAGATCCATAAAGGAGGATAGACAGTACAATGGCTCACTGGACTGACTATGTGATGAATGTTGCTGTCCTTGAGCAAGCAGGGATCACCAGTATTGAGGCCATGATATTGAGAACGCAGCTGTGCTGGGCAGGGCACGTTTCTAGGATGGAGGACCATCACCTCCCAAAAATAGTACTCTACGGTGAACTCGCCATGGGTCAGCGTAAGAGGGGAGCTCCAAAAAAAGCGATACAAAGACTCCCTGAAACAACATCTCAGGCTCGGCCAAATTGATCACCAACAGTGGTCTGCCCTGGCCTCACATCGGGAGGCATGGAGACGCACTATCCACAATGCTGCAGCCTTATTTGAGAACTCACACCGAACAAGTCTTGAAGAGAAACGACAACGCAGAAAGGATCACAACCCAAAAACATCACCCAAGGAGACCTTCTGCTGTGCTTTCTGCAACCGGACTTGTTTATCTCGGATTGGCCTTTTTAGTCATCAGCGTGCTTGCAGAAAGCGCAGGATGAGTCCTTCTTGAATCTTCGTTTGCGAAGAAAAGCCAGAGAGAGAGAGAGAGAGAGATTGTACAATTATTCAGTACCATAAATATCAGCTACAGTCATACCAAATAAAACACTGCTATGGTGAAAATAACTGTAATGTTTATGACTTTCACAATTAGTCATCTAGAAGAACTGTGTACATTGATTTACATAAATAATATTGGTTGACTTCTGATCAAAGACCTTACATGAAATTATTGCTAAATAAATAATTTCTTCTTAATCTATTCATAACTCCACCACATCCAAAATAGAACAAAATTTCCCTTCTCTTAATTATATATACTATGCACTGAATTTTGTGTATAACCATAAATTCTCCTCATCCTGTATATCACCCTTATTTTTCCAGAATTTCAATACCAAATCCCATTCTTCCCTTATTATGGTCCTTCCTTTATTTCATAATCTATTAGTTAGATTATCAAGTTCTAATATATCAATACGTTTATTTTTCCATTCGTTTATAGACAGTATTTCCTTTAATTTCCATTTTTTTTTGTTATTACTCACCATGGCTACAGTAATCATGTATAGTAAAATCTTCCAATATTTAATCTATTCCCATTCCTCCAACTCCTTTACCATATCAAGAAGATAAAGTTATGGGGTAAAATCCAAATTAATCTGTAATATTTCTCTAATTAAATTATGAACTCAAAATCTTGTAATATTTGTACATTGCCACCACATATGAATCATTGTACCATAGTTTTCACCACACTTCCAAAACATACTATTAATTGTCTTATCTATCTTATTAAATCGTGCTGGTGTATAGTACCATCTGTGGGACAACTTTAAAAAGATCTCTCTTAAATTTTGATTTGCAGTGAACTTGAAAGATCATCTAGCCTTCTCCCATTCTTCTAATAATAAGGGATGACCTAGATCCTTTGCCCACTTCAACATATATTCCTTAATGGATTCTTGTTCCAAATATCTAGCCAGTAAAAGCTTATAGAGTTTAGGCCATACCACCCTGAACATGCTCGATTTCATCTGATCTTGGAAGCTAAGCAGGGTTGGGCCTGGTTAGTACCTGGATAGGACCTTTAAAAAAAAATGTCTAAGGTGCAATTGGGTGATTTTTTCACTTTAACACAAAAGCATAAAAAAAAAGTCCAACACCCCATTTTCTAACCTTAGCACTTACCCGCTAAAGTGAAAATCTATCATGGCGGCAGCGGGCACTTCCTTGCTAACAAGCCCATCCCCTGTGCTCATCCAGCCAATCAGATTGTCACTTTCTCTTGTTTGGGTAAGCAAATCAAATCAACTCACTTATTCTAACGAGCAGAAATGTGTACCCTCTCGTTTTTTAAAAAAAGATGGGAGAAGCCACAAAGGCATTTCTGGCAAGGTTTTTGGCCTTTTTTGCCCCCTCCTTCACAATATAGTGAAATCACATGGAATGCCATTAAGAAGGTAGGATTCTCCTCGCATTCCATGAGGATTTTTTTTTTTTTGACATTTGGACAATCCCACAGTGTTATTATGAAGCTAACCTTATATAATAACTATCTCATTTTTAATCATCCTGGGAACCAATTGGTTAATGGGTAGTATATGAATGTGTAAAATATGTAAAGACCAAACAACCCATATTCCCACACTTTCTCACACACAGTTTGTGTTTTCCATTATAGATCATGGTTATTTTACATAAGGCCTCCTCCTACACGCCAGTCCATCAAAATGAAATTTATTCTAAGCAAGATTTTTTTTCCTGCAAAGGAAGATAGACTTTACTAACAAAGATTACCAGCAGAAGATCATGTTTAGCTAATAATAGATTTGAGATAATCACATTTGCATTCAAAACAATACTAATTTCTCTGTGGAATTAAGTGCCTTTTCTTCTTACACTTTACCAATACTTTGTACAGTATGTCCTCTGGGAAATTTGTTTGAACAGATGTTGTGACTTCACAATAAAATTTACAGATTCTCTGGAGTAATACCCTAGAACCCATATATTGTAATTTACAACATGCTCCTGACTTATCAGAAGTAGTGAAAAGCATGCATCAAGGACCTCTCTGACGACCACTTGGGTGTGCTCATCTTAAAATCATTTAACTGGGAGAAGGTCAAATTGTACATTTTTACCAAGTACATCAAGAAGACAAAGAGAAACATTTGATACATTATAGTAACAATTGTATATACATTAAGTTCCCTTATGGTGGAATAGAAAAGTCAATTTAAGTTTATACTATGGAACTTTGGAGCATTCAAATGCCTCAAAGGTAAAAAACAACAACATGTGGCTAAATTGCCTAGCATTTTGTTCATATTAAAATATGTTTCCCTTGCTCCAATGAAATAAACCTAAAATTAATTAGAAATAATGGTACAGAATTGTGCATCTTGTTGGAATACTCAATTGTACAGTTGCCCCTCCACATTCGTGAATTCAGCATTCACGGTTTTAAGTATTTGCAGTTTTGGGAGGGCCTCCCCCCGCCTTCCCAAAAGCAGCGACTGGGCTTTAGAAGCCCTGTGGCTGCTTCTGGGGGGAAGAGAAGCATGCTGGAGGGGTGGGAGAAGTGGGAAGGGGGCCTTCCCTCCCACATTAGGAGGCCGGGTAGGGGTGGGAGAGGTGGCGAGGGGGCCTTGGGAGGGAGGGGGAGGGCTGGGGAGGTGAGCACGGGGCCTCCGGAGGGCCTCCGGTGGCCCTGTGGTGGCCTTGGGAGGGAGGGGGAGGTGGGGGAAGCGACTATGGGGCCTCTGGAGGCCCCATGGTCGCTTTGGCAGGGAAGGGGGAGGGCAGTCGTTATTTGCGGAATTTTCACATCTGCAGGGGTGTGTGGAACCTAACCCCCATGAATGTGCAGGGACGACTTTACATTGTCAAATTAAAGTCACCTAATTTCATTAACCTAACAATAATGACCAGATCCTCTCCTGAAAACTCTGGGAGGCACACTAAAATATGCCATATTTTAAGTGGTAAACATTATAACCCTCTTCCAAAAATGTCTGGATTGTGTGTGTGTGTGTGTGTGCTTTGCTGTATCTTCTGGCCTACTGATACCTTTCATTCTGTTATGCACTTGTCAGTGGATTCATATAGAATCCACTTATGCTTTGACCATTCAGATAAGACTACCCCTCAGATTCAAAAGATGCACTCCCAGGTGAGTTGTCACTGCTCTTATGTCACAGAAACCAATGGCTGAACAATCAGGGGACATCCCTGAAAGAGTACTGACAGCTCCTCATGGAGTAAAGACTCAACAGACCCATCAGGCTTCATAAGGCTTCTGCATTCTACTGAGCCAACAGCTCTTTTTGAACAGCTGAAAATACTCTCTTCAACAATTTAGTAGTCTCTGCCTTGCTGGATATGACTCTGCTGAAACTGGCATGGTTCTGTGGTCAACTTTCCATGCAACCCCCAACTGGGAAACAACAGGGAAAGTGATTGTGTGACCCTACAGCTCATTTTAATAATGCTAAATAATGGTTTACTGTTTTGTCTGAATGCACAGCTTTAAGTCTTAAAATACTATTCCTGGACATATCAGTTCAATTGATATTTTATTTATCCACACTGAGTTGGATCCAGATGTGCCCTTCTGTTCAGAGCAGTCCTCTTCTGTGAGGTGGAAGGCCATTCCTGACTTAGATGATTCATAAATCTTGCTCGCACAAGACAGTGACATGTAGAAGGTACTGCACAGTGCCTCAGGAATCTTGCAATATGTTGTGAAAAGTCTTCTGCTACATTTGGCTAAACCTGACACTCTCCTCCTGTCCCCCTGCACCCACTGTCTGCTATTCCAAAACTGCCCTCTTTTCCAGACTTGCAGAGCAGGTTTGGGGGCCCATGAAAGGCTGGTGTGTGGAGGGCAATAGCTCATCTCCCAGTTCTGGATTCCTCTTGTCTCCCAGTGGACATCCACTATTAGGTCCTGTGCTTTTAATTTTATATTATATATTTTAGTACATTTGTATCCCAACTTTCTTCAGACATGGAACTGAAGGTGTCATACATAGTATTCTAAGGTCATGCCCCATCCAGGCATTAGCCAGAACGTGAATTGTTGTCTACAGTTGGCTGCAACACATACTCTCAGACCAGGCTCTTGATAGTGATCAACAATCTTAAAAAAAGTTACCAGCATCAGAATTTCTTCCTCTAGCAGCCCATAAATGATATTCTGCACTTCATTGTTTCCATTAAATTACAAAGATCATAGTTCATATACTTTAACCCCTACATAAGGGATAATGTCAGATTAAAAAAAGCAATTTCATTATCAATTAACCATTTTAATAGCAAATATTCCTAGGCTACAGGGTCCAATTATATCTGGAAATGTGCATTTACATGTGTTTCAAAAAGATGGGAGGTTCCTGTCATGAACCCCCTAGCTGAGGACTCAGATAAGGAGGACAAGTAGAAAACAAATGAGACAAAGGGGGAAAGTACAGTTGTCCCTCCGTATCTACGGATTTGGTATCCATGGATTTAAGTATTCATGGCTTGAAAATATTCTTTAAAGAATAATAATCCAAAAAGCAAAGCTTGATTTTCCCATCTTATATAAGCGACACCATTTTGCTATGCCATTGCATATAATGGGACTTGAGTATTCACGGATTTTGGTATCCATGAAGGGCCGTGAAACC
This sequence comes from Gambelia wislizenii, assembly GCA_030847615.1. Lineage (NCBI taxonomy): Eukaryota > Metazoa > Chordata > Lepidosauria > Squamata > Crotaphytidae > Gambelia > Gambelia wislizenii. The sequence goes on from JAUMIR010000003.1 coordinate 266,007,615, forward strand.
AAACCCCAGCAAATACGAAGGGACATCTGTATAGCTGAGTCTGAAGAAGCAGAAAGAGACAGCCTGGCTCAGCCTGAAGATACAGTCGAAGCAGAAAAAGAACACATACCTCATTCAGAACAAAAAGCCGGTCAGCCAGTAATGGATCATCTAAATGCCATGTCACCTCCCTTCTCTGACCACAAGAGGGAGAAGCACCATGCCTTATACTGCTGTTTAAATACCAAACACTAACCTGCCCCCTCATTAATTAGATCCATCTGGCCCTGAAACTCTAGTTATAAATTTAGTTCCAGCTTCCCTTTGAATTTCCGTGCTGACAACTGCTTATTTTGAGCTGTTGCATTCCTCCTGGAGTCTTCCTTGCTTTGCCTTTGAATGGACTTCTGGACTGCTTTTTTAATCCTTTGCTGACCATGGACTTGGACCAAGGACCTGACTGTACTGACTTCTGGACTGGCTTTTGATTTCCCTGAGATCTGGTATGGACTCTTGGTAACTACACTCTGGACTAGCTTTTGACTACTCTTGCAAATGGTATGGATTAGTGGTGATTGCCTTTTGGACTGGCTTTGGACTTTTCTTGTTTCTATTGTAAACAATTGGCAGCAGGCTAGAACTGCAACTCTCACCCTGTTGTTCCTGCATTCCTCCCCTGTTGCTCCTCAGGCACTTGCCACTGTGCATTCAGGACAGTTCCTATAAAGAAAGACCAAGCAGCCATGCTTTGAAACCAACTAAAAGTGACTTTTGCCACTGAGGTGTAACTCTACAAGACAATTGTTTCATTTCTGTGTAAACTGTATCTACATTCTGTCTGTATTATTCAAGGTTAGATATGGACACATCACTATGTAAAGAAAAGCAATGATTTTAATTAAAAGATCTGCATTAAGCAATTCAGTACATTATCCAGGTAGACAGATACAGATAATAGCTTGTAGCAATGCTTGAAATGTTCACAGATAACTGAAAACACTATAGTTTTTCCTTGAGAAACACTATCGATTATCATTATGCCTTAAAAGTTCTTGACAAAACACTATCAATGAACAATTAAACCAGTTCATTGTCAAATGCTTGTAACTTTATCTTCTGCTGTACGATCCTATATATGTCTACTCAATTCAGCGGAACTAATTCCAAGGTGTGTGAATCAAGATGGCTGCCTATTACATTTTCAGTAGCATGTATTCTAATCCACAACTGAATCAAGCAACAACTGTATACTACAGTTGCTACCTTCAAATTTTGATTATATTATAAATGTGTCTTCGGAATTATTGATGAGGTTCAAGGACTAAGAATATTGTGACTGGGAAAGTTCTGATTTAAACATTTGATCAACTCATTAACTGTATTTCCCGTGCAGTAGTATACATATCCCTCTGTGCTTAAGTCCATTCAGCAGTTCACCTACCTGGGAAGCATCATCTACTCAGATGCCAAGATTGACAAAGAGATCGATCACAGATTAGCAAAGGCACACAGCGCATTTGGAAGACTTTACAAAAGAGTCTGGAGTAATGAGGTGAAACACAAAAATTAGTGTGTATAGAGCCATTGTACTGTCTATTCTCCTTTATGGGTCTGAAACATGGGTCACCTATCGCCACCACTTACGATGCCTCAAACGCTTCCATCCGCGCTGTTTACGCACAATCCTAAATATACACTGGACTGACTATGTGATGAATGTTGCTGTCCTTGAGCAAGCAGGGATCACCAGCATTGAGGCCATGATACTGAGAACACAGCTGCGCTGGCCAGGGCATGTTTCTAGGATGGAGGACCACCGCCTCCCCAAAATAGTATTCTATGGTGAATTCGCCATGGGTCAGCATAAGAGGGGCGCTCCAAAAAAGTGATACAAGGACTCCCTGAAACAACACCTCAGGCTCGGCCAAATTGATCACGAACAATGGTCCTCCCTGGCCTCACAAATTGGGAGGCATGGAGACACACTATCCACAATGCTGCAGCCTTATTTGAGAACTTACGCCGAACTAGTCTTGAAGAGAAACAACAATACAGAAAAAATCACAACCCGGAAACATCACCCAAGGAAACCTTCTGCTGTGCTTTCTGCAACTGGACTTGTCTATCTCGGATTGGCCTTTTTAGTCATCAGCGCGCTTGCAGAAAGTGTGGGATGAGTCCTTCCTGAATCTTCGTTTGCGAAGAAAAGCCAGAGAGAGAGAGAGAGAGAGAGTATACATATCCACTCAGAGGTTAATCAGAATTCAATTAATTCATCAGGGCTCTCAGGCAAGATGACAAATGGATATCCTAACAGATTTTGCTGCTGGTGGTGAAGAACAATGTGTTGCCATCCCCCACTCTATTACAAATGTGACTGATAGCTGAATGTTTCTTCAGCTATGGTGATAGGGTAGCATCTTCCATAATACATGAAAACAGCAAAACAGCATTCTGGAATTAAGTTAATGCAGTTCTGGGAAAGAAGGTGAGATAGAAACTGAACAAAATAAGTCTGCTGAGCTGACTGCCTCATTCTGCCTAATAGCAGGGCTGGCACTGGTCATAGCCTTTGCAAGTTTCAGATTCATATCCTCAATGACATTGTGGATATTACAATACTGGGCATTATTACTGGCATTCATACTTGCAAGTACAGTCGGCCCTCCACATTTGCGGGTTTCACATTTGTGGTTTTGATTATTCATGGTTTGTAACTACAGCTGGAATACCTCTACAGTATTTGTTATTGCAAGACCTTGTCCTCAAACCACAATCTTCACACCATCATGATTCTTCAAGATTTGCAAAGTCCCTCTGCCTCCTCCCATTCTGGTGGGAAGACTGGCTCTGTGCACTCACCCACCTCATCATTGTCCTCCCCTTCTCTTTCTCCAGCCAACAGCATTTCCTGTTCCTCCCTTTCTCAATGTTTGAACAATGCTGCCTCCACCACATTTGCAAAGTTCCTAGGCCCAGCACCTCTCTCAATCCTTGTATCTTGGCAACAAACCACCCCACCTCCCCTTCTCAGCTGGCATCCAAACTAAGATGCCACTTTAAAACTCTGATTCAACCCCGTCTCTCCTCAAGTTCCCCATGTTTCAAATTAATCATCTTCTGCCAGTCCTGCCAATAGCAATATTGTAGAACAGGCAGGACCGGTTTAAGGAATTTTGGGGCCCCCTGCAATGCTTTACTTTGGGGCCCCCATATGTTTATCTCAGATCAATGTAACCTAACCTATTCACCGTACAGGATGTTCAGATTATAGTAGGACCCCCGTATCCCTGGATTCATTATCCATGGGACACAAAACAGCACACCTACCATAGAGTCTTCCTAGAAAATGTGTCTTCCCTAGCCCTTTTCTAGGCCTTCCAAGGCAACTCTATGGTATTTTAAACCAGAAATCCCATTATTTTCATATTAAGGAGGCCAACACGGGGCCCTCTCTTGACCTCGGGGCCCCCTCTTGACCTCGGGGCCCCCTGCCAATGCTGATTTGGCAGACAGGTTAAACCGGCCCTGAGAACAGGATATATTCCAACAGTATTTAGCTTCTGCGTTGAGGTGATAGGTACCACTTAACTTGAAATACCACCTGGTTCAATTGACATTGAAAATATTTTTACCATGTCTGCCCATGGTTTTATGCTATTACTTTGGTATAAAAATATCCATGTGTGCAGATCCCTAGATTAAAAGACTATGGGCAACTTCCTCCTTCTTATCCTCTGCCTATACAATGCAATTTTCTGTCAAGTATTACAAAACAATAAAGGTTATAACAGCGGCAGCAAAACTAAAGCTGATTGGAAGAGTCTTTTCTATGGCCTTTGTCCATAGAAAAAGAAAACAGAAACAAAAGTCAATTTCCTGGAAGTGTTTTCAAGATATAAAATCCGCACAGTACATTTACAAAGGGCAACTTAAAAGGCCTTTAGTTTTGAAGTGAAATCTCAGTATTTAGTTTTCTGAGCATCCACCTGGGCTCCCATTCGCAGGAGGTGCTTCTTCCTTCGAGCCTGTACAATGGATTTTTCTGGTGGAGTGCAGCGTGCACAAAACTGGCCTCACCCTTTAAACCAGCGGTTCTTCTACTGTGGCCTTGCAAGCATGGACGTAGCAGCGAGGTCCTCGGGCCGTAGGTTTGATTAGAGTTTCCTTCTCTTAGATGGTTGATCTTACAGGGTTGGACGAGCACCATCTGCCCAGGTTTGGGATTAGAGTTTTCCTTCTCCTAGGACGGTTGTCATAAGGCTAGAGAGCCCATCCTGCCCTTTGATGCTCTTTGTCAGACCCTTCGGTTTTGACCTGTCTGGCATGGGAGATCCTACTGGTGGCTATTGTGCCACCGCCAGCATAGCTCAAACATCATTAGGGTATGCAAGCCTGTCTCCCACGACAAGGGGGCATCAATGGAGAGGATTTAGTTTTACTACTGTAATGATGTAGCTCAAACTAGTTAAGCAGATGAAGAAAATTTAGGGCTGCTTTTTTGCACATTGTATGGGGAAAATAGAAACTGTAGAAGCCTAAGGACTCATAAAATATTAAAATTGTGACTTGAATTGAAGCAACTATGTTGTCATGACATCAGAGGTCATGAGGAGTCGAGGAAAAGCTATGCTAGTGCCTCTACAGTGCTCAACTGATGCTCAGAAGTTTCCTCCTTTCTGCAAAGATTTTGCGGTAATTCTTTCAGTGTCTGAAGCATAAATGATAGCAAAAGCTGGAAATTCTATATCGAGAGGGCCAGTTTTGTGCTGGAGAGATAATACCTTTTCTTATTAGAGAGTTTTGATGGATGACTTCTGTTTAATGCTCACTGTAAGACTGGCATTCTTGGAACTGAGAAATAGCATTCACCCAAATCAGATTGGCTGCTTGCCCTGATTTCTTTGTTCTCTTTTATTTCTCTGTATAGCTTGCAACACACAGTGCCAATGTAAAGCATTTCCATACCTAAAACAAATTGTCAAATTGACACCCCTTCTCCTGTTCTTTTTAAAAATTACATGTGGACTGACATGCTAGAAGCAGAAAAATGGGAAATGCCATCTGGGAAATGCCAGATTTCTGCCTTTTTCAATACTTAGACTCAATCAGGGAAACACCATTAAAATTCTGGAGAGATATATTAGTAAATTCTATGGCCATGGAAGTAGACTCTATGGTGATATAGTAAATATATAAAAACCCTTAATCTTTTATTTGTACCATATAATATGAATGGTACTGATTCTGATTTCTTCTGTCATTTTCTTATTGAAACAGAGTGGAACACTATTCTGACTATGAATTAAGTTTTAATTTTGCCATTATTCATCCCCCCTCATATCTTTTTTATTTAATTTCTGTTTTTATACATAAATGAAGTATAATTTTAAAAAGCCAAGGAAGCTGAATGGTGGGAGATTTAAGACAGGTAAAAGGAAGCACTACTTCATTCAGTACATAGTAACTATGCAGACTATCAGATGGGTCCTTAAAACCCATCCCTGTCTTGGTACCCACCCACCCCGCTGTTATACTTTAAATAAAAACTTTTCAAACCTACCCTTATGCCAGCATAAGAACTGCTCCCCCACCCCTCAGCAGGCCAGGAGTGAATGCAGCTGTCACAAAGCTGCATTCATGTCCCATAAAGCAAATCCCAGCTGTTCTCGTGAGAGAACAGCCACGTGGGAAATTTAAAAAGAAAAACCAAAGCAAATATCAAATTAAAAAACCCAGCTTCAAAACACACTTTAAAAATTACAAGTAACCTGGGGGGTAGGGGAGGGAAGAGTGTCACTTACCCCCTCATCCTGATCGCACCTGGAAGTCTTTGGCAGGGACCTCCCACCACAGCTGGGGCTCCATTTCAGATGCCCGAGATTCCATCACAGAGATGGAACAAGTGATCTATTAATGATTTAAATCATTAATAAGAGGGAGCGGGGTGGGGACGGGAGCAGAATGGGCGCACAACAGGACAGGGACGATGTCGTCTGAAAAGGAAGCCTTTTAGCAATCTCCGGTTGTCCCTCTCCTGGGATATTAAGTGCGTGTGATAATCTCCTATGAAATTGCTACCACAATTTGTAGTGGTGGCTACCAGCTTTTTTTTAAAGGGGGGAATAAACATTCATGGAGGATAAGGCTATCAGTGGCTACACATCACCATGGTTATGCATCATTTCCAGTGTTGGAGGCAGTATGTCTTTTGATAATTGGCTGCTCAGAAAATACAAGCAGGGAGAGAGGGGTCCTGTTGTGCTCATGCCTTGATTGTGGGCTTTCCAGTGATATTTTTGTAGTGATGGTCACTGTAGAAGCCAAATGCTATACTATATAGGTCTGATCTATCACAGCTTTTATTAAATTATTTTCTTATCACTTCATCATAAGGCCTCCAAATTATCTATTCAATGCTTCAGGACTCACAGCTTACTTAATAAAAATATGACTGCAGGAATCACAGAGAAACTATGTATTCCCATCCATTAGCAGCAGTATGAATAGAGGCAATGACACCTTGGCATGCTGTGTATATTAATCTATGTGTTTTAAACATGTAACATTAGAATTCTCCCCAGAAAACATTCCCACCTCAAAAGAACTTACTGTCCAGTAAGCATAATTTATTACTTTCACATCTCAGGACTCATTACCCAAGGCTTGCACACTGTCAAACTGCTTGACAGACCTGTATCATCTTACAAAGCTGTCCTCACCACTATGCAATTGTTCTGAAATACCTGTGGCTTAATACTTTATCAGTGCATTTGAAGAGGTGGATTGAAATCTATGAAAGATCATTGTAAAGTAAATCAGTCTCAAATTGCACTGCCACATTCTCTCCTCCTTCCCCTCCTTTTTCTTTTTATACCAAGACAGACGAACATGGCTATCTCTTTGAAAACCAGATCACCTAATTACTGTTCAATTAATAAAATAACCCCCTCCCCACGCTCACTAAGTGGAAAAGGTAGGTATAATTATGCTGCAATAGCCTATCAATGTACACGCACAGAGAGCCCTACATTCCCCCCAGCTTGGTTGTACATCCCCCTGCAGCTTTACCATAGGATTGATGTTGAATGGCCATGATTCTGTTGGAGGGGTCATGTTTTACTGCTCAAATACATCACTGATGACTCCATCTGCACTTTGATTTTAAGTCTGTACTCGGTAGCATTCTGGAATAACAAGGCAATGTCCCATATCTCTCCACACCAATGATAATTAGGGAAGTAAATCCTGGCTATTCCCACATTCACACTGCAAAAAAGAAATTGTTAATCTTTTCCTTCTTATTTCAAGGAAGCAAGGATTATTTTTGTTGGTCTCACATAGAATTCGTATATTTGTGAGACCAATTTTTGTGCAATTCCAAAACCGCACAAGAATTGAAATGACAATGGCTGTTGCCTATTGTTGCATGGACTTTCAAAATGTAGAGTGAGTTATTTGCATTTTAAGCACCAACACACTTGTCCTTTTGTGCTTGCTGTATGTGTGTGCTTGGGGAAGAGGAACTAGTGGTTTGTTGCTGCTCAAAATGTGGGAAAGTGCTTGTTGTCTTGAAGTCACACTAGAGGTGAGAACTCTTACAGGGTTACAGCACATTCTTGACAGAGTGTCGCATAATGTTGACACAGACTTTCTCAGCTGGGAAACAAGAGCTTGCCAAGAAATCATCAAATTCCTACTAATAATAAGTTCTGTTGGCAAGCATGAAGTCATCACCTGCTCCATGATGTGAGGCTCCAGGAGGAGGATGAAAAGCATATCAGCTATGAGAAGCATGGTTTTTGTTGTTGTTGTTGTTGTTTGGGAAAGACAAGGAGTTACTTTGTTGAAAAAAAGAAGAGATACTATAAAAATCCTTGTCTTGTTTAGTAACATTAAGCAGAGAATTGTGGGGTTACATTATGATGCTCTACAGCAGTGCATCTCAAGCTATCTGACTGCAGAATTGCCACCACCACCTCAAGCGTGTCAGGACTGGTACTATATTTGTAACCATTGGCTACAACTGTTTCTTTCCTTCCTTGAAACTCTCTAGGATCTGCCAGTTGGTAGCTTAAGGACCAGCTCTGGTCCTTGCACCACCACTCTGAACAGCACTGTTCTACAGATTTTCAATAAAGAACATAACTGTGTAGTACTTTGCTTTTTTGTTTATATTCATAACAACCAGGATTACATAAATCTCTCTAGAAGAAAACCACATTTGGATAATTGCATATTACTTTCCAAGCTTTTCTGTTAAGAAGTCAAAGTACTTGTATAGGCCCTGCAACAAAACATCACAACGTGGAATGTTACTGTTCAATGTTCCAATTAATCAGCTACACTAAAATTCAAGATATTTCATTCCACATCCCATCTTGCCCTACTGGTTACTAATTCTTCAGGCTCATCTAGATGAATTATTTACCCTTGCCCCATTTTGCCCGTCTTAGAGCTCTGCAGTCCAAATGACACTTTTGCAAGTTTTACACACACACCCCGGATGTCCTCACACCCTTTGGGGCAAAGATTGGGCAAACCATTACAGCAAAATACCTGGAGGAAAATGCTTTATTGAGGAAGAAATGGATTGGGCCCTGTGGGACCACTGGTTGCTATACCACTATGCCAGCCCATCTCTGCAGCTGCCGTCCATGTCACACTCTCTGCAGCCAGGAAGCGGGCCCACAGCAAGTGATCAGCCCTGGTCACATGCAGGGGGTCTTGCTCAACTGCTGCGGGACTGCTTTCTGGCTTTGGAGAGTGCAACACAGCTAGCAGTAGTGGCACCTGCAGAGACGGGCTGGTGTGCCATTATGAATGCATCCTGTTTCACACAGGGAATGGGGGAGCAACAGGCCTGATCCAGGGCTAGAATGTGCCAGTAGGAAGCCTGTGTATTCTGCCCATGTAGATGAGCCCTCTATCTCAGGATTCAGGCAACATGTTGTGATCTCTGAGTGTGTTCAGTCCTCATGAAGCAGTTTAGATTGTAGAGCCCCCCCCCTCTAAACAGTATCTGTGCTTCTGAAAAATTTGGGGTTCTCCTGTGCATCTTAATATATCTCTCTTTGACAGATACTCAGAGAGTAAATTCACTATTTATATACGACTCTTAGAATTTCTCCATACAAAACTGTAAGACAGATGGTGCAGCATATTAAGCAAAACCAATCCACAGAAGAAAAATAAAATAGAATTAGGAGATTTATTCATCCCAAATCTCCCATTGCCAGAAAATAATGGTCTAAATTAGAGAGAAACAAGGGTAAGGGCATATATATTTCTTATTACAGATTCACATTTTTTAAAAAAGTGACAATATATGAATAGCTGCAAATAATAAAGCTTTATTTGCTAATGGTTAATAAGAATATGATTCAGCACAGCATTACTTTAAAATATTTTTGGACAGAAAAATTAGCAGTGGATTTAAATTTCCAATGGCGGTTTTTAAAATATATCTTCAATCTGCTTAGCAGCTACTCTGCATGTGCACCAGTGCCCTATCACTGTTCTATACTATTTGATCTTCTAAGAATTTGTGCAAAGTGCCTTATGGAGTTGGGATGAGCTAGCTACCTCCTGTTTGCCTTACTCTTCCCTGAGGAACCATACAGTATGTTGCTAAGTCTATAAATTGTGAACATAATGGATGGATTGGAGATCTGGGAGGGGGGGGAACAAGTTTTCATTGTGTCTATTACTTTTCATTATCTAAAGTATAAAGTAAAAAGCTAATGAACAAAAGAACTTTGTAAGTTAAAACATGACATGACACTATGCTGTTCTGTTGCCAATTCTAGAAAATAATTTTATTTATACAGAATACTGGGTTGGGAAAGCGACAGCATCAATACCTTAACACACATTTTTGTTATTCTCATTCAAAGTTTATTTTTTAAAAACAACACATGTGCTTAAATGTATTTCCTTACAAAAACAGTCAGAAGCAAAGATCTGAATCACAGGCAGAAAAAGTATGTTGAAAAAAGAAATCCTGTTGTTACTATTTATTATTTTATTCCTATTTTCATTTTTTATTATTTTTACTATTTGCCCACAACCTCTCTCTAATGATTGATCCCACATCAGGCTAAACTATGATCCCCTCAAGACCATTTTTGACGTCTGCTGCAAAGAAGACCTCTTCTGGGCCTAAAAGAGCCCAGGACCCAAAAAACATGACCAAATTTCATAGAATCATACAGTTGGAAGAGGCCACAGGGGCCATCTAGTCTGACTCTCTGCAATGCAGGAATACACAATCAAAGCATTCCTGACAGATGGCCATCCAGCCTCTGTTTAAAAAAACCTCCAAAGAAGGAGACTCCACCACACTTCAGGGCAGCGCGTTCCAGTGCCGAACAGCTCTTACCATCAGGAAATTCTTCGTAATGTTTAGGTGGAATCTCTTTTCCTGTAGTTTGAACCCACTGCTCTGTGTTCTAGTCTCTGGAGCAGTAGAAAACAAGCTTGCTCCATCCTCAGTATGACATCCCTTCAAATATTTAAACATGGCTATCATGTCCCCTCTTAACCTTCTCTTCTCCAGGCTAAACATGCCCAGCTCCCTAAGCCACTCCTCATAGGGGCATGGCTTCCAGACCTTTCACCATTTTGATCTCCCTCCTCTGGACACGTTCTAGCTTCTCAATATCCTTCCTGAATTGTGGTGCCCAGAACTGGACACAGTATTCCAGGTGAGGTCTGACCAAAGCAGAACAGAGTGGCACTATTACTTCCCTTGATCTAGAGACTATTACCTTCAATAAAATTACCTCCAATAAGATACACCCTCTTCCTTTTCATTTATAATGCCGATTCCAGACAAGACTTTTATAATACATTTGCCCTGCCTAAAATGTGAAATATTACAGGAGTCCTGGTAATGTCACTTTCTGTTCTAATCCTGCTGTGCTTTCTCCACATGTGTTTCCCACTTTTTCCCCTTTCCACATAACATGTGGAATAGAAGAAAAGACAAGAGTAGAGTGGTATGTGTTGTGAGTGGTAGTGCTAGCAGTTGGGTCTCTGGAAGCACCCCAAGTAAAGATTTTTCATTCAGTTCCAATAGTACAACATCAATCCATATATTGGACAAAAGACAGAATGGAATGGTGACAAGAAGAGTGGTGCAGCCAGAGACAGGTTTTGAGGGAGGACACAGCAGAGTGAGAAGGGAAGAATGGCAGGAAGGGCAAGACATACTTAAATCTCCAGTCAATCTCTGACAACTTTCCAGCACACTTGGAAGGAGAAGAAGTTAACTGAGTTTGATCCCCACTCCCAGCTTCCTCTTAGCACTGCTGGGCAAGTATGCCTCCCACTGTGAAAAACTGCATGGGGGACCACTCTGTTATTTTGTGCACTGTACAAGTTGACATCACAAGCCAACGTATGACAAAATATGCTGCAGGTGACCAGAAACATTCAAACTAATTCTAAGCACAAGTCCCATAAATTGTTCAAAGAATATTACTCCACAAGAATTTGGACTGCAGCCTTAACTGATACTAAATGGGTAAGGATTCACCAAAAGATGGGAGGAAGCTAATGAGCTTATTGACATATATGTTTGACATTCCGAAAGTCTGTGACCCCCAGAGTCCTCCTCCCTTACACTTTTAATTGTGTACGTTCTAAAACATATCCACATTTCATGACCATATTTCCACTTCCAGTCTATTATCCAACCCTGTTCAAAGCCAATGTTTTATAACATTACTTGTACTTTCAAAAAGACAGGGTGGAGAAATGTGGTTGAAATTCAGAGCCTGGATGTGTTGCGAATGTGATCTGTAAAAACAGAGAAGAGTAACTAACGCAACAGCAGCTCCCCACATTTTATAAAATGCAAATATGTTTTAAAATATATTTATGCATAAAAAACCCAATTTATAAAAACATTTTGAATAACCAAGCTCAATATTTTAAAGTAAATGTGACTGAGCACCAGAATATCTAACCCTACATTTCAGATAAATAGCCTTCAGATCAAACTGTAAATAAACTCACGCAGGATTTTACTGTATTGGTGGCTGCCTGAAGTCTTTCTTGTTGTTATTCCTATTCTATCCCTTACTGTACAAGCTGTACAGGCCCTTGCTGACTAATGGAAGTCTGAACACTAAAGTGAAGAGTGTGGCTAGTAATAAATATGCCATCTCTCTCTCTCTCTCTCTCTCTCTCTCTCTCTCTCTCTCTCTCTTTTGTGTCATTAGGTGCATCCAAACTACTCAAATAATTCAGTTTGAAACTGGATTATTTGCCATGTCTTCTTCCAATGGAATCCTGAGATTTGTAGTTTGGTGAGCCACTTTGGCAGAGAACGCTAAGGACCATGTAAAACTATAAATCCCAGGATTCAGTGGGGAGGAACCATGGCAAATAATCCAGTTTCAAACTGGATTATTTGTGTTGTATGTATTAGGCCTATGTGTATGTAAAAAACCTGCACCATTTTGCAGTGGCTGTTCAAATGCAATGAACTGCAGCAGGAACATAGTCATGCAGACTTTCTTCATCACCTGCTTAAAGGGGCACTTGTGAGTCATCAGATTTTTTTGGGCGGGTCCCTTTTTAAAATTAGGTTTTCATATACAAGAGATAACATACAACAAGACAATACAACAAAAACAGCAGGAAGATAAGCAAGAAATAAGGCTGGGCATTTTACAGTAATTATAAAACATCAGACCAAAAATTTAAGTGGGAAGATGGTGGTCGAACTGCAGCGCTATGTGTATTAATAAAATTAATAAAAGGAAACCATTTTTCACAAAATGAGATATTTTGTTGATTCTGTGTGTAAGTGTTCATCTTGTATAATAATTATTCAAGGAGACATAACTATTCAAATGCAGTTATAATTACATTTTCTCTAGTTATTCTTCACATGAAACCAGGCATGCAAAAAGTCAGTCCACAAACTGTTCAAAAGAGATTGTCTGGACAAATTCTTTATATTTTCTAAATTTAAGAAAAGGCATCCTTCCTGACGTCTATGGTAGTGTTACACACTGAGAGAAATTAATATTTTCCACTAGTAAAATCACACGTCTTTAACATTAGAATGTTCCATTTCGTACTTGCCTTGGGGCTTTTCTCACAAAAAAACAATTACCCTGGAGGGACTCAGTGATTCTTTAATGCCTGTACATTGCTGAAGTTATTCTAGCATCCAGTAGGGATAAGCAGTGTAAGTAGGGTCTTGAATATCAAAATAAATTGCAGCAATCATTTGGCTACAGAACTTCCTTCTTCTCTTGTTGTAACAGCAATAATGCTTTCAGTGCAAGACATTTTCTAAAGATTAATGACTGACTGGGGTTAATAGCATACAGCCACACCACAGGCTATCAGCTCCACTCTGCTGCTCTTTAATCCACAGAAAAAAAGACCTGCACCTTGATCTCTTTTTGCTTAATTAGCATTAATGAAAGTTATGCATACACTGAGAGAATACCATTCCCTCAAGGCTTACATGCTAAAAATTTTACAGTATGTGAGTGTGGATGTGTGTGGGACACACTCTAGTCACAGCACAACCACAACAGTGGTTTCAATAAATTAATTTTTAAAAACTCCTCCTCTTTAATTTTTTAAAACTTACACACCAATGACCTCAAAATATTCAGTGTAAAAAGAAAGCAATTTTAGGTCATTTTTGTGGGGGGAGATGATACACCCTTTCCTTTGTTTTCCTTTAATGTATTCCATGATTCATGCATTTGTCATTTTTCCTTTTCCTTATAGATGAATTGAAATATTTATTTCAGAAAGTTACAAAACAATTAAAATATGAAGTCCTTAAAAAAGTTAAATTATTTATACACCTGCACTGCAGTGCTGCCCTCACAGTTCTGTGCGATATAGGATACATATGTTTTGCCCAGTTTTGGAAACACCAGTGGCACAAAGCACTTTTCAGCAGCTGAGATATTTCCTGGCTGGACTACTGCAACGTATTAGACTTCAAGATGATTTGGAAACATTGCTTAGAACAAAATACAGCAACAAGATTACTGACTGGGCCTGGGCTATGAAACATCTGTACATCTTCAAGCACCTGCACTTGTTCCGCTTCTGGATCCAATCTGAGTGTTGCTTTTAAACCTTGGTAATTCTAAACAACACAGGAACAGGGTGGAGATTATTGGATGGGGACAAAAATAGCATCCCTGTCTTGCTATCTCCTCTACCACCCCTACTGCCCCCCTCCCAGCACGAGAACAAGAAGTTTTCAGACCTACCTTTGGCATGTGCTCCCCCTCCCCTCAGCACCCATGGAAGGTATACAGCTTGTGTGGAGCTGTATTCACTTCCTGATTTGAAATCCTGGGCCATTCTCATGAGAGAATGAGTGTGGGGGAAATTCAAAAATAAAAAGAGAAAGAAAGCTTTTTAAATAACAGTAAGCACAAAAACAGACTTAAGAAACCCAAGTAACCTAGGGAGGGTACAAAAAAGGATGTAACTTACCTTTATGTCCCGATCGCACCCGGAAGTATTCAGCAGGGACCTCCCACCATGGCTGGCATAGCACCAGCATAACAGGGCACCTTCTTGCACACCTGTTGTTCTGTTACAGAAATGGAACGACGGGTCAATTCATAGCTTAAGCCATGAATTAAAAGGAGCATGAGGGGGAATAAAAGAGGCACAAGGGCATAACACCACAGGGATGATGTTGTCTGATATTCAAGCCCCTTGGCTATGTCCTGTCGTCCCTGTGGTGGGATATTTAGCGCATCTGATAATCTATCTCAATGGCTGTCTTCTCTTCCATGAACCCTCACAGATATGAGATTTGCCCAGATGCCTCTCCCTAGTTTATGCTCCCACCATAAGAAATGAAACAAGGAATGAGCAAGGATAGAGAATTCCCTTTTGTGTCATCCTTATATCCTATGCGTTTTTTTCCTCCCCTGGAAGCTTGCTGGCCATTAACTCAGTATTATATGAAGGCTTTTTTATTCACCCAGTGTGTTCAGCTCTTACTGACTGTTTTAATTTTATATTTGCTTTGCTTTGCTTTGATACTCAGTTTACAATACAGTTGTTAATATTATAATTGTTTAAGTTGTATGAAGCCAACAGGGTTTGATCTAGAGAGTGGTACACATATAATCTAAATAAAGATTTGCTGTAGCATAAAATTCACTTAAAGCAAATTTTAGTGGAATACACATTAGTCCTCCCCATTTTCACATGTCTGAAAATGTTCTGTCCAGGCAGAAATTAACTATTTGCCCAAATTGTAAATTAAATCACTATTCAGTGAATGGGCCCTTCCTTATGTGTACACACATCTCTCTATCTCTTTATGTAAAGATTTCCTTGGGTTACATAAAGTCAACGAAATCTGTTAATTAAAATATGTGCCCCATTTTTTTCCCAAAAAGACACAATACAACTAACAAAGTTCAAGCAAAAGGTGGTCATTAGTGTTATTAATGCATAAGTTTTGGCTACCTAATTAAAAAAGAGGGGGGGAAAAACACACAAAGAGGGCCATAAAACAAAACCATGGAAACAAAAGAGGCTAACCAAAGGGGTTTGAAAACAACATTAAACAGAATTATCTGTGGAATTCCATTACATACAATTTTTTTAGCATGTTTGACTAATTTCTGATCTTCTCAGTCAACTTCTAACCAATATAACCTGCAAAACATTCAATTCACCTGTGAGATTTTCATGGGAGAGGAACTTCTCAGACACCATTGGGGGTGGGGGGGGTATTAGAATCATAGAATCATAGAATTGCAGAGTTGGAAGAGACCACGAGGGCCATCCAGTCCAACCCCCTGCCACGCAGGAAATCACGATCAAAGCATCCCCGACAGATGGCCATCCAGCCTCTGTTTAAAGACCTCCAAGGAAGGAGACCCCACCACGCTCCGAGGGAGTGTGTTCCACTGCCGAACAGCTCTTACTGTCAAAAAGTTCCTCTTCATGTTGAGGTGGAATCTCTGTTCCTGGAGCTTGCAATCCATTGCTCCGTGTTCCAGTCTCTGGAGCAGCAGAAAACAAGCTTGCTCCATCCTCAGCGTGACATCCCTTCAAATACTTAAACAGGGCTATCATATCGCCTCTTAACCGTCTTTTTTCCAGGCTAAACATACCCAGCTCCCTAAGTCTCTCCTCATAAGGCATCGTTTCCAGACCTTTCACCATTTTAGTTGCCCTTCTCTGGACACGCTCCAATTTGTCAATATCCTTTCTGAATTGTGGTGCCCAGAACTGGACACAGTATTCTAAGTGAGGTCTGACCAAGGCAGAATAGAGTGGCACTATTACTTCCCTTGATCTAGACACTATACTTCTATTGATATAGCCCAAAATCGCATTGGCCTTTTTAGCTGCCGCATCACACTGTTGGCTCATGTTCAACTTGTGGTCTACTAGGACTCCTAGATCCCTTTCGCACATAGTCTCATTCAGCCAGGTCTCTCCCATCCTATATCTATGCATTTCATTTTTCCGCCCTAAATGCAGTACTTTACATTTCTCCGTATTGAATTTCATTTTGTTAGCTTTGGCCCAGCTCTCCAGTCTATCCAGGTCATTCTGAATTTTGATCCTGCCCTCTAGGGTATTAGCTACTCCTCCCAATTTGGTGTCATCTGCAAATTTAATAAGTATGCCCCTAATTCCCTCATCCAACTCATTGATAAAGATGTTGAATAGCACTGGGCCCAGGACAGAACCCTGTGGCACCCCACTGGTCACATCTTTCCAAGATGAAAAGGAGCCACTGCTGAGCACCCTTTGGGTTCGGCCGGTCAACCAATTACAAATCCATTTAACAGTTAACTTGTCTAGCCCACATTTTACAAGCTTGCTTGCAAGAATGTCATGGGGAACCTTGTCAAAGGCCTTACTGAAATCAAGGTATGCGATGTCCACAGCATTCCCTTCATCTACCAAGCTGGTAACTTTATCAAAAAAAAAAAGAGATCAGATTAGTCTCCAGGACCAGATGAACTACATCCAAGAGTATTAAAAGAGCTGGCAAATATAATCTCAGAGCCATTGGCAATAATATTTGAGAACTCCTGGAGAACAGGAGAAGTCCCAGCAGACTGGAGGAGGGCAAACGTTGTTCCCATCTTCAAAAAGGGGAAAAGAGAGGATCCCAACAACTATCGTCCAGTTAGTCTGACATCAATACCAGGGAAGATTCTAGAACAGATCATTAAACAGAGAGTCTGTGAACATTTAGAAGGCAATGCCATAATCACAAAAAGTCAGCATGGGTTTCAGAGAAACAAGTCATGCCAGACTAATCTGATCTCTTTTTTTGATAAAGTTACCAGCTTGGTAGATGAAGGGAATGCTGTGGACATTGCATACCTTGATTTCAGTAAGGCCTTTGACAAGGTTCCCCATGACATTCTTGCAAACAAGCTTGTAGAATGTGGGCTAGACAAGTTAACTGTTCAATGGATTTGTAATTGGTTGACCGGCCGAACCCAAAGGGTGCTCAGCAGTGGCTCCTCTTCATCTTGGAAAGATGTGACCAGTGGGGTGCCACAGGGTTCTGTCCTGGGCCCAGTGCTATTCAACATCTTTATCAATGACTTAGATGAGGGAATTAGGGGCATACTTATCAAATTTGCAGATGACACCAAATTGGGAGGAGTAGCTAATACCCTAGAGGACAGGATCAAAATTCAGAATGACCTGGATAGACTGGAGAGCTGGGCCAAAGCTAACAAAATGAAATTCAATACGGAGAAATGTGAAGTACTGCATTTAGGGCGGAAAAATGAAATGCATAAATATAGGATGGGAGAGACCTGGCTGAATGAGACTACGTGCGAAAGGGATCTAGGAGTCCTAGTAGACCACAAGTTGAACATGAGCCAACAGTGTGATGCGGCAGCTAAAAAGGCCAATGCAATTTTGGGCTGTATCAATAGAAGTATAGTGTCTAGATCAAGGGAAGTAATAGTGCCACTCTATTCTGCCTTGGTCAGACCTCACTTAGAATACTGTGTCCAGTTCTGGGCACCACAATTCAGAAAGGATATTGACAAATTGGAGCGTGTCCAGAGAAGGGCAACTAAAATGGTGAAAGGTCTGGAAACAATGCCTTATGAGGAGAGACTTAGGGAGCTGGGTATGTTTAGCCTGGAAAAAAGACGGTTTACAGGCGATATGATAGCCCTGTTTAAGTATTTGAAGGGATGTCACGCTGAGGATGGAGCAGGCTTGTTTTCTGCTGCTCCAGAGACTGGAACACGGAGCAATGGGTGCAAGCTCCAGGAACAGAGATTCCACCTCAACATGAGGAGGAACTTTTTGACAGTAAGAGCTGTTCGGCAGTGGAACACACTCCCTCAGAGTGTGGTGGGGTCTCCTTCCTTGGAGGTCTTTAAACAGAGGCTGGATGGCCATCTGTTGGGGATGCTTTGATTGTGATTTCCTGCATGGCAGGGGGGTTGGACTGGATGGCCCTCGTGGTCTCTTCCAACTCTGCAATTCTATGATTCTATGATTCTAGTCTGGCATGACTTGTTTCTCTGAAACCCATGTTGACTTTTTGAGATTATGGCAGTGCCTTCTAAATGTTCACAGACTCTCTGTTTAATGATCTGCTCTAGAATCTTCCCTGGTATTGATGTCAGACTAACTGGACGATAATTGTTGGGATCCTCTTTTTTCCCCTTTTTGAAGATGGGAACTACGTTTGCCCTCCTCCAGTCCACTGGGACTTCTCCTGTTCTCCAGGAGTTCTCAAATATTATTGCCAATGGCTCTGAGATTATATTTGCCAGCTCTTTTAATACTCTTGGATGTAGTTCATCTGGTCCTGGAGATTTAAATTCATTTAGATTAAGAAGGTATTCCTGTACTACCTCTTTACTTATTTTGAGCTGGATTTCCCCTATTGTATCCTCTGTTCCATTATCCTCAGGTTGGTCCTCCTTTTCCTTTTCTGAAAACACTGAGGCAAAGAAGGTGTTGAGTAATTCTGCCTTTTCTCTGTCCCCTGTTAGCATTTTGCCATCTTCTCCACGTAGTGGCCCTATCATTTCCTTTTTCCTCCCCTTTAATTTTAAACTTTCTCCACCTGGCTTCCAGTATTGATGTCGTGGATCACTTCACTGGTGTAAATATCCCTGACATATAATGCTATTCCTCCTCCTTTCCTGTTTGGCCTGTTTCTCCTATAAAGGTTATACCCCTCTATTCCTACATTCCAATATGAGACTCGTCCCACCAGGTTTCAGTAATGCCTATTATATCATATTTGTTTTGTAGTGCGAGGAGTTCAAGTTCATCTTGCTTATTTCCCATGCTCTGTGCATTAGTGTAGAGACATCTGAGACCATGTGTTCCCTTTACTTGCTTCCTGTGCAAGTTTTTTTGCCTCCCACTGTTGGGTCCTTGCGCTGTTTGCCTTGTTCCCTCTGTGACAGTTTGACTATTTTCTCCAGCCCTTTTGCCTTCCAGAATACTGTCTCCCTCCCCCATTTGACTCAGTTTAAAGCCCTCCTGATCAAATTCTTGAGACTGTTGGCAAAAATGTTTCTTCCAACTGTAGTAAGATGCACCCCATCTCTTGCCAGAAGTCCCCCCGCATGGAAGCGCAGTCCATGATCCAAGAATCCAATTTGTTCTTGGCGACACCATCTACGGAGCCAGTTGTTTACGTCAGCTATTTTCCTCTCCCTTCTTGGACTATTCATTAAGGATTACTAGTTTCACACTAGCCATTTAGTCTTCTTCCAAAAAGTCAGGTGACCTTGATGTTAACCTGCTGTATACATGTTTTTCTGTTTGTTTTTAGAGGTATACCTTTATCATTACTTTGCAGCTGATTTGTGATCACTTTGTTTTTTGACTGGAGATAAAAGTAGTGTCCTGACTGATGTGGACTGGCAAAGCATTTATTGATCTGGCTGCCACTTCCTATATCGCTGAAAAATGCCCTTAATTTAAATTACTCCATTGCTTTTCTGAAGAAGTGAGTGTGTGTGTGTGTGTAAGACAGAGAGAGATGGGATAAGGGAAAAGAAAAGGAGGAGGTAGCTTTCTGATTTGCTCAGCCTGTGAAACTGCAGAGAAGCTAGCAGGTCTAGCATCTGCACCTGCATCCCTTGGGTGACCTGCAGGGTCTCCAGTACTCTGTGTAGGGTCCATCATGGATGCTTGTCCTTATCCACCCCTTTTGTAAAAGAAAACACTTTAGCATTCTGAGATGTCCCACATGGCCAAGTAGAGTCACCATGTTATTTTACCACAATGCCTTGCTTTGTGAGAAATTAAAATGGGGGCTAACTAGACCCAGTTGCTTGGCACTGTTTGGAATGCTGCTGCCAGTGAAGCCTGTCATGATCTCTTGGTGAAAGAGAGACCCATCAAAGGCTACTCTGGCCGGGCCCCTTTCAACGGTGAAGGTGGCAATGGTGATGAGACCATTTTGTAATTTTTTTAAAATTATGTATTTATACCCCGCTCTTCAGCCACAAAGGCTATCAGAGCAGCTTACAGTTTGTTTTAAGCAATAGCAATTTACACATCCACACTGCATTAAGCAGTTTCCAATGTGTGTTAGCTAATTGCCCCCACAAGTCGGGTACTCATTTTACTGACCTATGAAAGGATGGAAGGCTGAGTGATCCTTGGAGCCCTCTGGAATCGTACTTGTAACATGGTGACCTGGAGTACTAGCATTTAACCACTGTGCCACCAGGGCTCCCTCCTTTTTTTATAAGCTTTGCAACTCTGTCCCCCACACCCTTCTCTGGACTTTCTGTCTAGAAGGACAATGTAAGGGGAAGAAAAATCAATAAAATTTAAAGAAATAAATACTGGGGCACAATCTGTGAAGCCACATCTTCATGCCTCACTGGTGCTATGTTTCACAACCCAGTGCTTGGCAGGATGGTCACCTTTCTCCCTTTTGTGATAATCTTTCCCCATAGAAAGAACTTTCAGCAAGTGATTCATTAAATGAGATCGTGATACAACATCAACCTTTAACATATGGACACTAGACAAACAACTGGATCTTGTAACTGGGATGATACATTTAGATCTGTCTGGAGCCACTGTTGTGATTTGTAAATGTGGAATAGCTATGTCTCAGATACACATATGTAAGGGACCAGCATTTTACCTGTTTTTGTGGCTAAAACACAGTGTAATTGAATTGAACTTGAGTCAGTAATATCCCTGACAGTGTAAGTGCTCTGAATGCTATAAAAAGGTTTTTGTGTTATATGTGCCAGATACACACTAAAATAAGATTAAAAGGCAGAAGTAGGGAACATGGATGCTGTTGGGATGCCAAATTCATCAGTCTTAACCAGATGGTGGTGGTGATGAGAGCTCCATTAAAAAAAACTCTGCAAGGTTGTTTCCATCTCTCTGCTCTAAGGAAAGCCCAATAAAAACTGATCATATGCTAAGTAATATATTTCTTACATGGGATCTAGAAGTGCAGAACACAGCGGTGGCACTATAGGGGTGGAGAGTGGACAAACTGCACCAGGTGCCACAATCAGTGGGAAGGGATATACCAGCCTTAGTGATTCCACAGGCAGAACATACACTTCTAGTCCATTCCTTCATGGGATGGTTGTACTTAAAGGGAAAACATCTATTTCCCCCTTAATTTAGAAAGGAAACTATCATTAATCCTTAGAGTCTTTGACATTAACTATAAGGTATTGAGAAGTGCTTAGCTCTTTACTGCAATATCAATACTGTGGTTTTCTTTGGAAAGCTTCCTCAGAGGGTCATGAAAGCTCTATTTGTTGAATAAATCTCAAAATAAGTACCTGTATAGAAGTGAAAGCTGCATGAAAAAAAGACCTGATTTGGACTACTGGAAGTGATCAGTGGAAAAAGCCAGAACAAACAATGTTCTTTCTTTCTTTCGTTCTTTCTTTCTTTCTTTCTTTCTTTTTGAGCTTATCCATAATGTGGTACAACATGGTGTGAGAATGAGTTGTGACATTGGCCTCCTCAAGCTGGCCCCACAGTCCCTAGCCTTGGCTGCTTGTCACTTTCACCTTGCTCTATGGTCCCCCTTTCCAATCCCTTTTTGGATGTGGCTCCTAGGCCTCTAGCTGACCTTAGCATGGACCAGTCTGTTTAAAACTGGTTTCTTTAATGGTAAGCATGGCCACCCCTTACTCAGGGGAAATAAATCTAGTCTGAACCAGAGATAACAAATTAAACTAGTTAATATTATTTATCTAGTAGAAATGTAAGAGCTTTAACCAGTTTCAGTACTTACTTCCAACTATACAATAATATTCCACCTAAATAGTGCCTGACTTTGCCCTTCAGTCACTTCAGACACCCAGTACACATTCACTCCTCCTCCCGTTGACTCTCACAGCTGACTCATCCAACTGTCTCTTTCAACAGTCAACTCTCAACTGACAACTTTCAAACTGTCTCTTTAAAAACAAAAAACAAAAAACGAATCCCCCCTCACTCACAGAGGCCCCTCCCTCCATCACAGCATTCTCTGTGCTGGGATTGGCTGCCCGCTGTTATCCTAATGCATTGCTTTATACCCTTTCATCAAAGCACAACTCAACAACATAGTTGCAAGGTGATTCTTCACAAGTGGTTACAGCAGTATCAGGTAGAGTCAACCATGAAATTCACTGGGCAGATATCAGAAACAGAGGAGCTGTCCTGCTCATATAGGCTAAATGATTTATAACCCTGATCACTAATCAGGAGATCTGCATTGAACATAGCTGATAGGATTGCTGAATGTTGCAGTTAGTGGCCATACTGGCTGGGGGGAATTTGGGAAATGGACTAAAAAACAAAAAAACAAAACAACACACTTTTCAATAGTTGAGATCTAATAATTATTTCTTTCTAGAAATGAATATTTTTGTTCACTTTTGGACCATGCAGCACAATTTAGTAATAGAAACATAGAACTAAAGTGCTTTTAATTTTATTTTTTTTTTATTTTAATAGCAGAGTACGTAAATTTAAGATGGCAGGGGGCTTGTCTACATAGGGCAGAATACCTCACCTTACAGCCAGAGTATTCATGCACTGGAGCTGGGCCGGATCCCCCATTACCAAGACAAAACGGGCAGAAATCCGCATGCAAATCTGCATGCATACACTGGCCTGTATTTAGGGGTGCCTCTGCTGCTGTCACACATTGCACTCTGAAGTTAGGAAGGAGGTCTTCAGTATGTGATCAAGGCTGGTCATATGCACGGGACCTTGATCATGTGCTGGGAGCCTCTTTCCCAGCTTCAGAGCAACAATAGTGGTGGCAACACAGCCAGTGATTCAGTGCAGTGTGGAGGTACAGATTCCTGCATTCCCCTGCCATATCCATCCACATTTTACCACATGACGTGGCTTTTCCTGGGGGTTATTTTGAAACATTTTAAAAGAGCTTCCCCTGGCTTTGCCTTGGATGTCATTAGGACTGTCTGGAGGCAAAACAAGGCAAGAGCCCTGCATTGTTTGGACTACAGGAGTCCAACGTGGGAGGTGGGGGAGAAACAGGGGTAAATTGCCCATCTAGACCAACCCTAAGAATCAGACAACTGTAGCACTGTAATTTTCCAAGGGTTATCTAGTTCAACCCCTCCCTGTGCAGGAATCTACAGTTAAAGCATCATCAAGAGATGGTCATCCAAGTTGTTTTTTAAAACTTTTAATGAAGAGAGCCAACCCCCTCCACAATAGTCCATTCCACTGTTGAACATCTCTTACAATCAGAAAGGTCCTCCTAATGTTCAGTCACGAACTACATTCTTGGTTTTTCCATTGGTTTGGGTACGATCCTCTGGGGGAGTAAACAACCCTGCTTTCTTTTATTTCACAAACCTTCAGACACATTCCCTCAATCATGCTTCCTTGGTTTCAAGACTTTTTAGTGAGAATGTTTCATTGTGTCAATATCAAATTTCTTTTCCTGTTTAAACTCTACCTAAATTATACATCAACATGTCTGTTGCTAGTTTTATGCTGATTCATATTTCTTCACCTAGCATGCATAATACAGTTTCAAGTTCTGGATAAAGATTCATATGCAATCCAAAAACAAAATGTACACTGAACATGACATAAAACATATTGGGAGTTCAATTAAGTAGACAGACATGGAGATAATGATAAGGAGAAATGGGGAAAAACACATTATTTTCCTTGAATACTCAAGTGAGCATACTTAAACACTGAAGTAGTTTTAATAGATATGGATAGCCTGCATTCTAAACATGGGGGTAACCTTATGATAAATGACCTAAGCACTTTCTTTAATAATGACATCTATTATTTGTTACTGATCTATCATAGCATGAGCACAGCTTGTTTTATCCCTTTTAAAGGACTGTTTTAGACACTATTCCCCTTTGAGTAATGGGCTGGTGCACATCTGTAAAAGAAATGTTGTTCTTGATAAATGCTGCCAATTATAATTCTTTCTGAATACATACCTTCCCACCCAGCTCACTCCTTTCCTCTGAAGAAACTTTACTTTCATTCTAATTCAGAACCAATCATAGCAACCTATCACATGCTATGGGTAAAGTGGGTGCCATTTTCCTGTTTAATTTTGCATGTCATAATATCTTTCTAGGCATAGAAGAATAAAGCAAATAATATTTTGCTTACTCACCCAGTTTTGTTCCATATTACTTCATAATACCTTTTTTATTACTTCTAAAACTCCCCTTTTATAAATGAGTGCTTGGATGAATAAGATTTTTTTTAAAAAGTTATATATTTACCATCCTCCCATATGGAATGATTCTTTTCTATGGGACTAAGTTTTCTATAGTAAAATTTAATTTTAATGTATCACCATTTTTGTCTTATTCATCCAATTAATCGTTGTCAGTAGTTTATCAGCCTACAATTTTGTCTCAATGTGACTTCTGTTTAGTAGTTGTTTGATCAATAACGATCAATAACTATAGAAATGCCCGGTGTAAAAACATCTGTACTGTCTGACTAGATGGCCCAGATACCCCAGAGGCACCAGATCTTGTCTGATCTTGGAAGCTGAGCAGGGTAAGCAGGGTCGGTACTTGGATGGGAGACTGCCAACAAATACCAGGTCCTGTAGGCTATATTCAAGACGAGGGAACTGGCAAAACTGCCTCTGAATATTCCTTGCCTAAGAAAACCCTATGAAATACATGGAGTCACCAAAAATCAACAGGCAACTTGAAGGCACATACACATACATTGGTTGCATCTGCACTTCAGAAATAACCCAGTTTGACACCACTTTAACTGCTGTGGCTCAGTGCTATGGAATCCTGGGATTTCTAGATTGTTGTGGCACCAGAGCTCTCTGACAGAGAAGGCTAAATATCTCATGAAATTACAGATCCTAAAATTCCATAGCATTGAGCCATGGAAGTTAAAGCAGTGTCAAACGGGATTATTTCTGCAGTACAGATGCAGTCATTGTCTAACTGTGAAATTAAATTGTCTGCTAATCAGGATGTACTACCTTCACTCTGAATTAGTTTTGCTCTATGTGGTTAGACACAACATAGCAGATCTGAGTGGCTGTTTGACAGCATCACTCTTGTGAAGAAAACAACCAGGACCAGCTCTACCATAAGTGACAATGAACCACATGGTTCCGGTTACAGGTCAAGAGGAGTGGCAATAGGAACTCTCCATGTGCTGGCCCTAGGACTGCCTGCTATTACCACATTCATTTCCCCAGCTTCAACAACTGCTGGTTGCCCACTAGCCTTGGGGTACCACAGCTGACTTCTCTCTCTCTGGCTTTTCTTCGCAAATGAAGATTCAGGAAGGACTCATCCCATGCTTTCTGCAAGTGCGCTGATGACTAAAAAAGCCAATCTGAGATAAACAAGTCCAGTTGCAGAAAGCACAGCAGAAGGTCTCCTTGGATGATGTTTCCGGGTTGTGATTCTTTCTGCATTGTCATTTCTCTTCAAGACTTGTTCGGCATGAGTTCTCAAATAAGGCTGCAGCATTGTGGATAGTGCGTCTCCATGCCTCCCGATATGAGGCCAGGGAGGACCATTGTTGGTGATCAATTTGGCCAAGCCTGAGATGTTGTTTCAGGGAGTCCTTGTATTGCTTTTTTAGAGCGTCCCTCTTAGGCTGACCCATGGCAAGTTCACCGTAGAGTACTATTTTTGGGAGGCGATGGTCCTCCATCCTAGAAACATGCCCTTCCCAGCGCAGCTATGTTCTCAATATCATGGCCTCAATGCTTGTGATCCCTGCTTGTTCAAGGACAGCAACATTCGTCACATAGTCAGTCTAATGTATAGCTAGGATTGTGCGTAGACAGCGCTGATGAAAGCATTCAAGGAGTCGTAAGTGGTGGCGATAGGTGACAGGAGAAGGAAAACTCTAATCCCAAGCCTGGGCAGATGGTGCTCATCCATCCCGGTAAGGTCAACCATCTAAGAGAAGGAAACTCTAATCAAATCTACAACCCGAGGACCTCGCTACTACAGCTGATTTCACTGCTGAGGTAAACACTCTTTAATTTTAAGCATCCATTTGTCCAGCAGAAAGCAGATAGAAACACTACTAGGGGATTCTCAAGAGTGCTCACTCCATGTTTCTTTTTTGATGAAGGCATTGTGGGTGAAGTGACTGCTTAAAACTGAAACAGTATTTGCTGTTGTTGTTCCATAGCAGTGATGGTAGGCACACTCGGGGGCCAACTTGCTCTGTGAAACAAACCTCTGGGAAAAGACCCCTTTCTTGTAGTGTGGCACTGAGAGGCAAAATGGGCCTGAAACACTGAGATTGTCCATACAGCCACAACAATGTGGCAACAATTTATAAGATACTGTATATAAAGGGTATTATAGTGGTAGTGAAGCAGTGTTGCTTCACCTCAGGTGACATAGTGGCTTGACTATGTTCTAGACTAAAGAGAAGGAAGACATGTGTCATTACTTTTGTTGATTTTCTTTTTAAAAAACCCTCCATACTTGCATTTTATATATTCCTTAAATAGTTTGCAATACTTCTAAACCACTGTTTGAAATTAACGTTTGGGGTTGTGTCAGCCCATCTTCATAGTCTGTAGACCTGAAGTAAGTTTCTATACGGCAACCAGTAATTTTTTTTAAAAAAATGGAAGAATGCCTATATAGTTTTTCCTGTGAATATATGAATTTGAATGTACAGTAGGACCTCCCATATCCACTGATTCATTATCCACTGATTCAATTGTCCACAGTTTCAGTACATCTACCATAGTCTTCCTAGAAAATATGTCCTCTCTAGCCATTTTGTAGGTCCTCCAAGGGAGCCCTGGTGACACAGTGGTTAAGTGCCAGTACTGCAAGCCACCACATTGCAAGTTCGATTCCAGCGGGCTCCAAGGTTCACTCAGCCTTCCATCCTTTTGTAGGTTGGTAAAATGAGGACCTGGCTTGTGGGGGCAATTAGCTAACGCACATTGGAAACTGTTTAATGCAGTGTAGATGTGTAAATAGCTGTTGCTTAAAACAATTTGTAAGCCGCTCTGATAGCCTTGTGGCTGAAGAGCGGGAAATAAATAAAATAAAATAAACTCTATGGTATTTTTCACTGGAAGTCTCATGCAGGGGTCCTACTGTAATTAAAAACCTCTGGGAAAGGTCATCTAGACTTTTGGAGTTCAGTGTCATCAGTATGCTGATGATACACAACTCTATCTCTCCTATCCATCCAATTCCAAGGAAGCTGTTCTGTCCTAAACCAGTGTCTGCTATCAGTAATGGACAGGATGAGGGTGAACAAATTGAAATTTAATCCAGACAAGACGGTGGTGGTCCTGGTCAGTTGAAAGGCCAGTAAGGGAACAGGATTCTACCTGTGCTGGATGGTGTTATATTTGATGCCCAGTTTTTGACTGTGGCCAGGAGTGCATTTGCACAGTTAAAACTAGTGTGCCAGCTGCACCCATTCCTTGAGAAGTCAGACCTGGCTATGGTGACACATGCCTTGATTACATCCCATCTGGACTACTGCAACATACTTTACATGGGTCTGTCTTTGAAAACTGTTCAGAAACTTCAGCCAGTCTAAAATGCTGCAGCCAGGCTGTTGACTGGGGCTTGCTAAAGAAATCATGTGACTCCTCTGTTGAAATAGCTGCATTGCTTACTGTTCCATTTCCAGGCAGAATTCAAAATGCTGGTTTTTACCTTTAAAGTGCTAAATAGCTTGATCCATCTGAAAGACTGTATCTCCTTATATAAGCCAGCATGAGTCTTAAGATCTGCAAGGGAGGGCTTTCGTTCACTCTCACCACCATCATAGGAGCAGTTGGTGAGGACTCAGGAGAGAGCCTTTTCCGTGGCTGCTCCTAGGCTGTGGAACTCCTTCCATGGGAGGTCTGGTTAGTCCTCTCCCTGTTCTCTTTCCACTGGCAGGTGAAGGTATTCTTATTTAAGCAGGCATTTGAATCTTGAATTTTAATTGTGGAGCAGAAATGTGTGTGTAAGTGGTATGTTTAATCTTATCTTTTATTAAAACTATGTTTTAAATTGGTTTTAAATGTTTTAACTGTCTTTAAGTATGTTTTTTAATAATAGTGATATTTAATTCCTTTTTAACTTCTGTAAGTTCATCTTTTAGCAGCATCTTTTAAAATTATTCTAAGCCACCTTGAATCCCATTTTGGAACAAGACGGGATATAAATTCAATAAATGCATAAATACATAAATATGCTGCTTTCAGCCTGGAACAGAGTTAATTTTCATCAAGATTTACATTCAAAATGATTATTTGCTTATTGGGACTGAGAAGCTAACTGGCTGTACACACACATCTTGCTGTAAACACAAGTTACAAAGACAGACAACTGCCATCAGAAGTTATCCTATTATAATCACTGTTTTGATCACTCCTTACATTATCAGACATTAAGTGCACTTAAAATTTGCTGCGTAATAATCACACAGACCCCTGTAAGATCAGTAATTTTACTCAGTACTTGATTTGATACTAACTTAATGTGATATCATTAAGAACTTTCTAAAACAAAATTTCTAAATAAAATCTGTAAACATTACATATTTTTGCTATCCTGACATTTATTTTATTTTATTTCCTTTTCATGCCCCAAGGCAGTTTACAAAAAAAAAAAGCAAGATAAGCTAAAAATCTGATAATAAAAAGTTAAAACTTAAACAAGTTTTAATTTTAAAATTAAATTTAAAAAGTGTAAAATCATTTAAAAATAACACTAAAATCAAAAATTCAGTGCACACCTCATAAAAAGACCCTTTCACTTAGGATATTATCAGGCACATCCAAAAAGTTCCTTAGCAGAACGCCAGGACGACGCTTCTGTCCCACAAACGGGACCCGGTTTCAGATGTCCTCGTCATGTTCTGCTCCTGTGCTGCAAGCATAACTAAGGCATCACTTTTCATTGATGGGGAGGTCTCGTCAATGAAAAGTGATGCCTTACTAACCGCTGCAGCGCAGGGGCAGAACACCATGAGGACGACGTCATCTGAAACCGGGACCCGTTCACTGGACAGAAATGCCATCCTGGCATTCTGCTAAGGTGCTTTTTGCTGTGTCTGATAATCTCCCTAGTCTCTAAGGTGATACAAGATCCCTTTGCTTACTTCTGGGTAGAATTGTATAAGATTTTTATTTGTATAAGGTTGTACTATTACTCTATTTGACTACAATCCTTTGCATAGTTAGGCTACTGCTATTCTACTCATCCCACTAGCACTCAGCAACCCAAACTCTGTGCAGAATTTCAGCCCTGATTATGAAGAACATGTTTTTAATGGGGCATAGTATGCAAGAAAGTAGGAAAGTTTATTAAATCTTCTTTAGGTATTGTATAGAGGAGATAGCCTGGAATACACATCAAGTGTGGGAGTTTCTTTGTTCTATAACTAACAAAGATTGTCTGGGGAAAGTTGACTAAAAATAATTCCATGGATAGTGCTACAATGAAAAGGTGAACACTCTTTGTTATACTCCCACCAGTTAGGCATAATGATGAGAGGCCAAGTTTCTTCATAATCCACTGCCATACAGATCCCCCCAACCGTGACTTAGAGACAAAATAACTACATATTAATGTTTTGTACTGTAAAAGAGGAAAGAAATGAAAAGTAAGAAATGGCGGTATTTGTGGAAAGGAAGAGCATAATGTATTTGCAAAGCTAGCAATACAATCACCTATTTTCACATGAACCCATTTTGGTCATCAATTATCTACCTGCATTTGATAAATGTTTACAGCCACAGTATTAGCAGAAGGTGAGTTAGAAGGAATGGGTGAAACTACTGAGACACTTCAGATACAGTAGGTTAAAGACTCATGCAGGAGAAGTCTAACTTTAAATGTAAGGTAGAACGTTTTTGAGGGGTCGGGAACCCTGAAGATAACATATTCATTTGCTAACAAGAGCAGTCTGGTTCATACACACAATTTCTACCTTGCTAAACCAGAATTTAGTGGCTGGGAACAAGCTCATTTTTTTCTGCACTCCCATTTCCCTTCCTTGGCACCAGAGGTTGGAAGTACAGTAGGACCCCTGTATCCATTTATTTGTTATCCACTGATTCAATTATCCACAGGACAAAAAACAACACACCTACCATAGAGTCTTCCTAGAAAATGTGGTCTCTCTAGCCATTTTCTAGATCCTCCAAGGCAACTCTATGGTATTTTAAACCAGACATCTCATTATTTCCAATAGTTTTGGCTATTATCCACAATTTTCGGTATCTACGGTCCCCCCAGGACCAATCCCCAGTGGATATGGGGTCCTACTATAATAAGCAAGCAGTTATCTCTAACAAGGGTGTTATCCACTGATTCAATTATCCACAGGACATTTTAAAAGGGTGTGACAGATTTACATTTCCAAAAGCAATGCAAGCCATTGAACATTATATAAGTGTGAGTGTAAAGTTACTGTAGCTCATTTTTCCAGTTATAAAGGGAATTTTTTAAAGGTGATTGAGTGGAATTTTTCAAGTTTCAATCCATTTTCAATCTTAACATTTTTTCCCTGAAGAGCAAAGAAAAGTAACAAGTTACATTATAATCTAAACAACAATTTTCCAGATATTGCCACAAGTAATGACAACAAATTAATTCTGTCTTTAAAAATCTGTAATGAATTGCTTTTTAAAAGGAACTTTTCAAACTTTCCTTGGCATTTATATCCTAGAAAAGATTAGTGTGATGATATTTTGTTAATTAGGGATGTAAAAAATTCATGTTTTCTCATGCTTACTGCTAAATAACCTATTGAAAAATGGTCAACTGCTATGAGGCTTTCCAGTTTGGGGACATTCTTTGGAAACGGAAGCCCATAGAAAACACTTTTGTGGGGGGGGGGTTGTAGCAAATTAAGTTTTCTGCACACATGACACTTGTCCAAAATGTGAAAAATAGTAGAAAATGTGCAAAATCTCTTATAATCTGAGAGTTTTCATTCTTGTGTGTGAGGAAGAAATAAGTGAAGATTTACATCCTTATTATTAACCAGGATCTGAAACTAACTTCAAATTGTGGTTTGCAACCTCAGTTAGTAAACTGACATTAACCTAAACTTGGATGTTCCAGATATAAATTAGCTGTGGTTTAAATAATGAAGTTATAGGTGCTGTGGAATGGAGGAAGCAAAATGAAGAACAAGGAGAAACCACATGTCCTTGCTGTTTGTCTCCAGCTATTATATGAAGAATACATAAACATGCACTCTCAGAGAATTAATTTCCTATTGCCATACAGGGTAAAGAACAAGGAGATTGCAATGAAAATCATGTGGCTGGAAATCAACTGAAGCATTTGAAATACCTCTGTGCAAGAGAGTCAATGAAAAACCTTTGGTGGATTCAGAAATCTACAAAATACACATCTGGAGCAGTACAGTATTTTCTTCTATGTAATACCGCAGGAACTGGAATTAGCATTTCAGAAGGAGTATGATAGTAATAATTACTAGCTGAACTGGTTTACCTTGGTTTTAGTAATCAGCACTAGATGACTCAATTTCATAATACTGGGATTTAAAGTTGCTTTATTGTAGATGTTGTTAAAATAAGGGTTTTTTTTTTCACTGCATAAAATTCAATTAAACTCCCTGGCTTTTCTGATTAAATGTTTTAGTCATGACAATTATAGAATAATGTTATTATATGAAGTTGCATCCATTTAATTTTGCTTCGTCAAATTAGCTTTTAAAACCCACAGGCCAACTAAGAAAATTCTGCCGAGGAGACTTCTACCCTATTGCTGTGCTTAGTGCTGTTATAAATTCTGCCAACCAGTATTTAGAACCACTGTGCTCTGTTCCTTCCAAATTCTGCATCTGTTGAGAAGACTTAGACAGGCATAATTGACTTTAATTACCTGCATCAGCATATTAAAATTTCAATAAAATTATGTTAACATTTTTAATGATTCTGTCAGCTCAAGGGCTGAGTTGGATAGCTGTTGCTTGTAAATGTCCCTTCCTCCATTTTTCCCATCCTTCCCTTTCCCCCTATTTCAGTGAAATAACAAAATAACCACTTTAAACCTATTATGAGATTAATGTAAGACTTATTTTCCTTTACATTTCCCAAGTTTATCCTTTTACTGTATCATCATATTTCATAGAATCATAGAATTGTAGAGTTGGAAGAGACCATGAGGGCCATCCAGCCCAACCCCCTGCCATGCAGGAATACACAATCAAAGCATCCCTGACAGATGGCCATCTAGCCTCTGTTTAAAGACTGCCAAGGAAGGAGACCCTACCATGCTCTGAGGGAGTGTGTTCCACTGCCAAACAGCTCTTACTATCAAAAAGTTCCTCCTAATGTTGAGGTGGAATCTCTGTTCCTGGAACTTGCATCCACTGTTCTGTGTTTTAGTCTCTGGAGCAGCAGAAAACAAGCTTGCTCCATCCTCAATGTGACACCCCTTCAAATACTTAAACAGGGCTATCATATTGCCCCTTAACTGTCTTTTTTCCAGGCTAAACATACCCAGCTCCCTAAGTCTTTCCTCATAAGTCATGGTTTCCAGACATTTCACCATTTTAGTCGCCCTTCTCTGGACACGCTCCAATTTGTCAATATCCTTTTTGAATTGTGGTGCCCAGAACAGGACGCGGTATTCTAGGTGAGGCCTGACCAACACAGAACAGAGTGGCACTATTACTTCCCTTGATCTGGACACTATACTTCTATTGATGCAGCCCAAAGTCGCATTGGCCTTTTTAGCTGCTGCATCACACTGTTGACTCATGTTCAACTTGTGGTCTACTAGGACTCCTAGATCCCTTTCACACATAGTCTCATTCAGCCAGGTCTCCCCCATCCTATATCTATGCATTTCATTTTTCCACCCTAAGTGCAGTACCTTACATTTCTCCATATTGAATTTCATTTTGTTAGCTTTGGCCCAGCTCTCCAGTCTATCCAGGTCATTTTGAATTATGATCCTGTCCTCTAGGGTATTAGCTACTCCTCCTAATTTGGTGTCATCTGCACATTTGATAAGCATGCCCCTAATTCTGTCATCCAAGTCATTGATAAAGATGTTGAATAGCACTGGGCCCAGGACAGAAGCCTGTGGCACCCCCTCTGGTCACATTTTTCCAAGAGGAAGAGGAGCCATTGCTGAGCACCCTTTGGGTTCGGCCAGTCAACCGATCACAAATCCATTTAACAGTTAACTTGTCTAGCCCACATTTTACAAGCTTGTTTGCAAGAATATCATGGGGAACCTTGTCAAAGGCCTTACTGAAATCGAGGGACTTTTTCAGACATACCTTAAATCCGGAAGGAGCCGTCGGAAGAGGAACGCAGCTGCTCCGTGGCAGGGGGCAGTTTCTGATGACTCCGTCCCTCTTGTGTTACCCTCCGTGTTCCTTCCATGTCACATGGAAGGAAAAGGCACCACTTTTTATTCACGAAGAACTTCCGTGAGTAAAAAGTGGCACCTTTTCCTTCCATGCAACACGGAAGGAACACAGAGGGTAACTCGAGAGGGACGGCGTCATAAGAAACTGCCCCTCCCGCAGAGCAGCTGCATTCCTCTCCCGACGGCTCCTTCCGGATTTAAGGTACATCTGAAAAAGTCCTAGGTATGTGATATCTACAGTGTTCCCTTCATCTACCAAGCTGGTAATTTTATCAAAAAAAAAGAGACCAGATTAGTCTGGCATGACTTGTTTTTCTGAAACCCATATTGATTTTTTGTGATTATGGCATTGCCTTCTAAATGTTCACAGACTCTCTGTTTAATGATCTGCTCTAGAATCTTCGCTGGTATTGATGTCAGACTAAATGGACGATAATTGTTGGGATCCTCTTTTTTCCCCTTTTTGAAGATGGGGACAATGTTTGCCCTGCTCCAGTCTGCTGGGACTTCTGTTCTCCAGGAATTCTCAAAGATTATTGCCAATGGCTTTGAGATTACATTTGCCAGCTCTTTTAATACCCTTGACTAGAATAATTATCTTCTCAATAGAAATGCTAATTTTAATATTGTCTTTTCTGTAGCCTCAAAATGGACCTGGATCTAGATTTCAACAATTTTTAAAAAGAGATTTGTGCTTTGAAAAAATAGTAATGCATCATAAATATTTTAAATATGTTAAACACACTTAATTTGTATATAAAAAAGCTGAAGATTCAGTTAATGCAGCCATTTGCCCAAAATAATTATCAAAATGTGTGCTCAAATAAACAGGCTACTTGTGAGAATGGTACCATGGGAGTAGTAAACCCATAGAGGATCTTCTTTTGAAACAGAACATATTATCATGGGAAACTGAAGCAGGAAGTGATGAACTCCTTTCTCCGTAATATTTTTATGCCTTCTTTCCCAGTCAATGTATTAGTAGAAAACTATGACTTAGTAGTTTAATTTTTATTATTACTTTTTAAAAAATCAATTGGGATCAATTGGGATTATAATAATGAGTGTTCTATGACACTTTTAGTTATACAATTGCTTTAATAACCTGGCTTGTTTTAAGGCTCTTAACACAGTTTTCTGGTTTGCATGAAGGAGAGAATTATGGTTAATTAAAGTCTTCCTACCTAGTTTAACTGTGGCTTGCATAAAAGGAGCTGTGTGCAGGAGCAGAAGACTCAGGGGCTGGTCTACACAAGGGGAAAAACCTATAACCTCCCCCCACCCCAGATCTGGCCACAATGTGTGGCTTTATCCCCGAATCCAGTGTGATAAACGCACATGACATATGGCTCTATCCACACAAAATGTTGCGTGTATCACCTTAACCCGCGCTTTAAAAACTCAGTTTTCTATGGAGTTTGCAGGAAAGCATGGTGTTTCATGTAGTGTGAAAACAATGGATCTGCTCTGGATTTGGGGGGATGGGGAGGCAGGACAGATCACTGTCTGTCAGGCAATGCCCGGAAGCTGATGGAAAGTTGGGGCAAAGCAACATCCAGATTGTAGGGACATGTGCAGACATCTACCTAATGTCCCTGCAGAAAAACAGGTGACTCTGGGACAGATCTGGGGAAAAACAGGTTGGGAAGTCTATTCGGACTTTTGCCCTTAGTGTAGACAAGCACTTATCTTGGCATATTGTCAATTTCACAAGAAAACTACATGATGGAAGAAAGAAAAGGACAGCTAGAGGACGCTTTTCTCCTACGCCTTCAGTTGGTTTGCACCAGGAGGGCTGAAAGTGGAAATATTGCGTATTACACAAGTCTTTCCATTTCCATTGTTCCCAGTGGGGGAGAAATAAATTATATCATCTCTAGGGTTAATATTGCTCCCCCCAAAAAATCTGTGGGTGTGTCTGGAAAATTGGAGGCTTTGGGTTCTGTAGATCTACAATCTCTCCGAAACTGAAAAAATGCCAGCTACAGAGCTTTCAGCAGTTGCAGGTAGGCAGCTTGTAAGAGTTCAATAAGAATAGATTTCTGGAGAGAAATAGCCCCCTAAATCCAGTAATCTCTGGGATGTTTATGTGTTCTCAACATCCTGTCATAATTTAAGATAAATTTACTATAATATATGATTTCTCTGTTTTTATAACTGTAAATACAGTACAGTAGTTCCTTATATTTTCAATTTCATGTTTTTTTAAAAAACCCTCTTTCACATGTTATGTTTACTTTTCAGCGATGTCTATGCCCACAAGATCACATGTCAATAATGGGACTGTACAGAATCTATGGTAAATTAAACATAAGTACTTCTGTTCTTTTGCTGGCGTCACAGAACAAGGATAGATTGAGCTTCCACTGATTTGCTTTGGCTGTTTAGTTTCTAATTGATAATTATCCAGAAAGAGGCATGATAAGAAGTGGTAGTGGCTGTTCCGTTCTCTTATAATTATTCCTTCTATCATCTCTTAGGCCATCCTTATATAACTGGATCATGAAAGACTGGTGTTTTTTGTTTTTGAGGAAATAAAAAAAGGTAACATTCTACTTGAGTATTTAGATCATTATTGAACAATTAAACTGTCCCATATTTGTACTTTCAAATGTTCATTCATCAGTTTAACAGTTTTATTGATAGGTTAACAATCTCAGGACCAAACTAGGCAGTGGCTCCGCCCCAGAAAATCATAGCTTATCATTCATGAATTGTTATGCTCATTCATATAGCCCATCACTCTACTTGGCTTCTTTTACCAGTGGGAATAGCTAAACTAATGAAGAACTAAAATATTAGTATGTTATCAAAAGTATTAGTCCTGGGCTCTGGGCTGATGAACATGGCTAATATGATAAATATATATTATCACATTTATTCATCATTTCCAACTTAAGGCAACCCTATTCTTGGTGAGATTTGTTCAGAGGGGGTTTGCCACTGGGCTGGGCTGCAAGGGTGTGCTTTGCCAAAGATCACCCAGCTGGCTTCCATGGATGAGCATGGATTTGAACCCTGGTTATCCAGAGTCCTAGTCCAATGTTTAAACCACTGAAACACTCTGGCTCTCACGGTTTCCACAGGGGCCTTATATTTGGATCAGAAATACAACATGTGAAAAATAGACTCTATCACTTTCCTTATGTACTATTTTCCCTATAAATACCACTCACCCTGAACCTGCTATTTGGAGTGGAAAGAAAATTGATATTTGTGTCCAGGTAATTTCCTTCTCAGGGTAATTATCTGCTTGGGAGTGGAAAGAGTTTTCATTCAGAAAATGTTGCTGGGGCAGATGAAGCTTAACTCCTTGCCTCCATTATTGTCCTGATAATCACTGTTGTTATTTTAAACAGGAAGGAAGGAAGGAAGGAAGGAAGGAAGGAAGGAAATGTAAAGGCAGCAATGGATTTCATGTATTGTTCAGATTAGCCCTCCCCTTCACTGTGGGGCAACACTTTTGTCCCAGCCTTTAAAGGCAATATGTGGCACTGGCCTGTATTTGAGTCCTTTGCCCATTTTTGTGGTTCCTTGGGCCCCATCTGCTGTCCCTAGCATTGAAATCTGACAGTGCAGCAAAGGTGGTAATGCCTCACATTTTTGCTGTATAAGAACTGATGTTGGAGTGTACCTTCCCATTTGATGTAAAACAAAGAATATGGGGAGTAAACACCTTGTTTTAAAGAAGAATAAACTAGATGGACAGTTTCTATGATTTTTTATTTTTAACACTTTTTTATAAAATTCAAACCAAAAGTACAGTTTGTTTGCTTTCATTGACAAATTGCAGCAGTGTATAGTATAATGGCTTGGAATGGGAGCATACCAAGATTTTGGAGAAAGGCTATTGATGCCAATAGTCATTCATTGTTTTTTAAAAAAAAAAAAGTCAGCCTATGGATTCCTATGGCAATCGGTGGAATAAATACCCTGAGCATTAATCTGAGAGCTAAAAGGTTCATATCTAGCTCAGTTAGGGATTTGCTGAGTGGCTTGATCCAGGTGATATCTCAATCTTATTTTTACAGAGAGTAAACTGAAATATTAACCAGGTTATTAGTCACAGGTTATAGCAACTGCTCTATGTTCAATAGTATATAGATCTGGCTCAGCGTTTTAAACTCCAGTTGACAGCATCTCTCTTCAGAGTCTTTAAAAAATACCGTAGCTTTTTTCTCTGCCTTTATACCTTAGAGATGGGAATTGAATGTACAAAATGCATGCTCTACCACCAAGCTTGTTTCTCTGTTGTGAACTGACTGAGATAACAATAACAAAGAACTGTGTATAAAATACTACTAGAGCAATAATATTGTAAAATAATACAGAAACATGCATTTTTAAACTACTCATTTTAAATTCAAGCCACAGACAACTTCAAATTTTCTCTATGAAAGATATGGGGTTCTTTAAAGATTAGGTGTTAATGAAATGAAGTAATTACAAACATACCTTCCTTTAAAACAGTAACAAATAGACAACAGTGCTTTTGAATATATTTTATAGGTTCTTCTGATTGTTTTAACCATGCAAACATACTTCTACTTCTGTTAGCTACTCTGCTGTAAAATTGCCAAGAGTGTGATAAAGCATATTAATCAGAGAGAAGGGAAACAGTTGGATGCTTTACAGATTAAACATGAATCATTGGACATGAAAATGTATGCTAATTGAAATAATGAACAAATTTTGTTCTGATTTGCTACCCTATAAATTATAATTGCATCAGATATTCTGGCAACCACAAATAAAATGCAGTGCAGCAAATACAAGAAATGCATACCAATGAGAGACTGGTTTTTAAGTGTGCTGACCTTGTAGCCCAAGGGCGTAGAAGTTGTGACTACATTATCATATCATGACCTCATGGAATTAATTAGATTAAATAATCTAACCTCTGGTTTCCAAGAGAGAGCTAACATTCTGAACATTTCATAGAAGGTGGCTGATTTTTTTTTTGCAAGAGAAAGCCAACATAATACATGATAACTGAGAATCAACCAAACAACACAGACTTTTTAAAGATGTGTTGTTAATATTCCTTTTTGAACTGTCTGCATTGATCAATCTGTTCAATTGTGGGATTTTTTTTTATCACGTAACAAGAAAAACAAAGCAATGTTAGAAATAATGACAGCAACAACAATAGTCACAATCTGTGCTTACTGCTTTACCTACAGGCTGGTATTTTCCTTTTCTTTTGTTCCATTATCCACATGTGCTGCCAGTATTGTGAGGAAAAGCAGATCAAAATACTTCCCACAATACAGGGGAAATAATCTCTCCTTCACGCAGTTAAATATGAGTATTTAAATATGGCCTCACCCTTGACTTTTTGTGAGGACATAGTTCTAGTTCTACCCGTATGTCCACACAGTAGCCATGGATGTCTAAGAAGGGAGGTCTACATGCATAGGCTTCCACAGGAACCCAAACCCTGACTGTACAGTGCTTCTTCCCAGAGCCCCCCCCCCAAGATCTACACACACAAACACTCAAATATCTTCAATCTACAGTCGTCCCTTCATATTAATGTGTTTCACTTTCGTGGTTTTTCATATTCGCGGTTTGTAGCTGCTGCTCAACTAGCTCAAAGTCCAAGACCCCACCCTCCTCCTTCCCTCTCCTCCTG
Organism: Gambelia wislizenii; assembly: GCA_030847615.1. Classification (NCBI taxonomy): domain Eukaryota; kingdom Metazoa; phylum Chordata; class Lepidosauria; order Squamata; family Crotaphytidae; genus Gambelia; species Gambelia wislizenii. Next base: position 266,047,083 of record JAUMIR010000003.1, read on the forward strand.
TCCTGGCAACAAAATAACTCCAGCTTAGCTTCCAAGATCAGATGGGATCTGGAGCCTTTAAGGTATTTAGGTCCAAGGTATATACTGCATCATATAAAATAAAATCATTCCATGCAGTTTTTGCATTCACATTCCAGTATTTCTATAAACAATAACTTTAGTTTGATAGAAAGATATCTGTTCATTTATCTGTGCCTGGAGCTGAAATCACAAACCATTAGTGTGATTCCTGCTATAGTCTGAACTGGTTTTCAAATAGCACTTGATGATCACTCTGCCCTCACACAGCAGGGGCAGACAATCTTAGGGAAATTATACATTTTCTTTCTGGAAATTCCAATAATTATCTTTCCATTTCATAAATGAGGAAGTAATGAATAATTTCCTGTGAATTGTAATTTAGGATTACAAAATAGATTTCAGACAGATCAAGGAGCAAAACATTTAGCATAAGCTACAGACATGTAATATATTACTATGTTTCTCTCTCTCCGTTTTGTGGGAAATCATTACATTATGAAATAACAGGGTTTTTTTAACTGTTTCCATAGTAACAGATGCATTGCTGCCATCATGCTAATCCTTTAAGATAACAAAGAAGAGAATGAAGCTATCATCTGTTCACAGTAGCTATATTTAGGCAAGTGAGATAGAAATTCTATATACATTTACCTGTTAGTATGCCCCAATGAAGTAAATGAGACTTGTATAGGAGTATGCTGCAATTTCATTAATATGCAGTATGTTCCACAGAAACTTTACACAATAATAAAATACCAGTGACAGGGAATCATACTTAAAGAAAAAGGAGCAACCTAAGGATTAATTTGTTCTTGGAGTTTTTAAGCAGTAGATGCAATTGGTCATTTAGTGATCACTTTGTGGGCAGAGCTAATAGCTGCCCTGGGTATATGAAGATAGAATTGGATAGAAAGAGAACCCATTAGGTAGGGAATGTTTTCCAGCACCTGAGTAGAAGTTTTGCCTTAACTGGGCTTCTTCTATATAGAAAGGTTAGTTATATCAACACTTTTATTCCCTTTATAACCAAGTATGGAACCTTCATTTTGTGGAATCCACTATTCTGCTATTTATATTAACATAGGGTGCATCTACTCTGTAAAAATAATGCCTTTTGACATCACTCTGGGGGCAGGTCTTGCATGCTGCTGCTCTTAGGAAATGCTTTAAAAGGCTCCTCTGATGTGCAGTTGTCATTGGGCTTGAGGTGGGGAGTTAGGTCTACTCAGAAGCAAGCCTGCCCCTGCTGCATACCACAGAAGCCTTCTAAAGCATTTCTTAAGAGTAGCAGCATACAAAGCTTGTCCCCAGAGTGCAGGAAGTGTTAAGCAAAGGACTGAACATCCTGGGGTGAACATTATTGGGGTGAGGGAGTGTAAAAACATCTGAATGTATCGGGAGAAGGGAAGGGGCAAGAAGACTGTGGTGGACTATGTGGATGTTTTGTTTTTGTGGGTTTTTTTCCCCCTGACAGTGGTAGGACAAAGAAAGGGGGTTCCAGGTTGTGGAAGTAGATCAGCAGCACCAAACGGAAAGGGATACAAAAATGTGTGATTACAGTATTTCATTTGTGTTGAGGAAGAAGCAGAATGAATATGAGTGCAAATGGGAAAATGAAACTAGAGGCTGGTCTTGAGGAGGGGGGGTTGAGGTCTGCTTGGCAGCCTGTGAGAAATGCTTCCTGCACTCTCGTGGCCAAGTCTTACCTGCTGCTAGAAAATACTTTAAAGGGCTTCTCTTCCTCCAGTGCCAGCAAGTTGGTACCTAAAAATATACTGTACAAGTCAGAGCTTCATTTATGGCCAAATCAAGTCCAAGTCAAGTCACTGAAGCAACTTGATTCTGACTTGAATCTGAGTCAGAAGACTTAAGTCTACATCACTGTAAAGAAGACTTATAAAATCAATGGAAGTCAGTCTGAAGCCAAGGAGGAACACCGAGAGTGCAACCGCTAAGAGAAGCAATTGTCAGCACTGAGGCTTAAAGCAAAACAGCTGGAAGATTTAAATCTAGATTCTCAAGACCAGGTAGGCCTCATTAATAAGTAATCATGTCAGTGTTAAGAATTTAAATGATGCTAGGGGTGGTGTTTCTCCCTCCTATGTTCAGAGAAGGAAGATGGCATGCCATCTGGATCATCTGTCAATGGATGGCAGACTGTTCTTCAGGGTGAGGTATGTTTTTTCTGTTTGTTTCAGCTGCTCTCTCAGAGGGAGTCAGGGAAAGGGGAGCCAAGCTTTCTCTGTCTGTTTTGTCTGCATTCTCTGCTTCCTTTTCCTTATCCTCTGAGTCCTTGGCAAGGGGGTTCATGACACCTATGATACATCATGAAATATTTGAGGCCTGTCTGAAATCTTTCACCCTTCTCCTGGTGCAATCTCATATACTGCTCCTTGTACCCACTTTGTCTTGCCAACCAACAGCTAGTTATGATGGTGATGATTCTGTATTTTCTTTGATACAAAGAAATACAGCACCTATTCTCTTCCACTGGCTCTGGGGCAGATGGCACAGGTCTGCCATATCTAGCTTCTGGAGTATGGCACTGTTTTCTATATATATTTTTTCTCTATGCTGCTTACAGATGTAGAAAATGAACTCTTTTATTATGTAAGTTTCAAGACATGGGCCTAACAGCAATGGGAAATGCAGGATATTGCTTCCAATTTAATGAGGACCTATTCCAATATAATATTCTGATCTGTAGAAAAAACCATTTGGACTTTAGAAAGTTATTGACCACGTAGCTCCTTATTGTCTGTATTGTGACAAATTCTGTTTAGATATCAACTGATAATATCACATAACCTTTCAGAATGCTGTTCCCACCACCAAACCATCTTCCTCATTTCCTTTCTATTGACAAATGTATAGTAATGAACACCACTTAACCCATATAATATGCTTCCACAAAGAGCCTCCTTTACCCACCTGCAGATTTGCCATCTATATTGCTAACCTCTTGAAGAGAAAATGGCTTACCTAATTATATTTAGTCTTGAACAAATAACAGTATCATTAAGAGTTTCTTGGGTATAATGAGCTTTTTAAACCTATCTACTTTGATCATCAGAACAAAATGACAGTTTGTGAGAAGCAACAAAAACAAGAACAAAACCTCCAAAGCAAAACTGCAGTTTCAACAACAATAGTATTAAAAAATCAATATTAGTAGTTTTCTTCTGAACTTAGCCACACTCATTATCCTGATATGCAAATACAATTGTTTGTAAATAGAGCAGTCAGCACAGAGTAAAAATGGACCTTGACACTATCATAGAAAAAAATATTTTAAATTTTGAATGCAGAGTCAATATTTTTGCAATTTTGAAAGTCACTACCTTTGCTTTTATTAGCACAGTATGGAAAGCAAGCAGATATCTAGACTTTATAAAGGGCTTGAATTCAGAGTAGGTTGGAATGACTCCCAATTCTATTTTTAGGCTTATTTCTTCCAAAACATACTTATCTTTTCCTCCATGGTACACCTACAGACATCAGCCTGAACATGCCTGATGGGATACATTATGGCTTAAAGAGAGTGGGAGGTGAAAGGTAACCCTAAAGCAGCCACAACTGAGTTGTCATTGCAAGACAACTGGCCTGTGTAATATCTCTGATGAAAGAGTGTCTGATGTTTGCTAGGGCCTGACTTAATGTGCTGAGGGGAGAAAGTGCATCAGTACAGAACAACATTGCCCTGGACTATATCCTAAGTATGCATCCCACCAAATTCATGTAGTACTGATTTGAAAACATGCCTGTTTATTTCCATAGGAGATGACAAGCATTATTAATTCTAAATAGCCTATGAAAGTGGTTGTCAACCATGCAGGCACCAGGCCTCAACTTCCAGAACTCTTCCCCATTGGTCATACTGGTTGGGGCTTCTGGGAGTTAGAGTCTTAACTTTGGAGCTTATCACACAACACTGTTACACCATAATTTCACTGCACTAGTCCCATCTTTCCCTGGAGCTTTTCATGCGATATTGTGGCTCTCCTGGTGCTGTACCATGCTGTACCCCTGTTGGATCATTTATAACAGTGTTTCTCAACAAGGGTTCCCTGGAACCCTAGGGTTCCCCAAGAGGTTGCTAGGGGTTCCTCAAGAGATTGTGATTGTGGGGGGAAGCAATAGAAGTATATAGAATAATGTTTATGCAGGGGTTCCCTGAGACCTGAAAATTATTTCAAGGGTTCCCCCAGGAAAAAAAGGTTGAGAAAGGCTGATTTAGAAATTGATTCTTTTCCTACTTGAAATAATCTGTTAATGACCCCCTGTCCCACTATGGTTTAGTAACCAGGTTGGGTGTTAATGTCTCATTCTGCTGGGTGTTAATGTCTCATTGGTTATGATATTGGGAATATAATGGGTAAAGAATCTGTGTGGTTTCATTGCTCCTCCCTTGGGGATTCCCTAGGATCTCCAGCAGGAACACCCCAGTGATTAGGCTGGGAGGATTCTGGATTTCCTGCTGTACTTTGTTCTTTGTACTCTGAGATTTTTAAAAATAAAAATAAGGGAAGTAGTGCAATAGTAAAATTCCAGTGTAATCCTAGTAAGGATTAGTGCCCAGAGAAACCACAGGGTTCTGGAAAAGTTTAAAGAATACAGAGAAAATATATATCAGTTGAAAGAGTAATACACAACAGAAGAACTGAGAAAGTGTTGGTTCATGAGGAATGCATAGAAAAACATGGTGGAAGTTGTGTGGTGTGGGGTCATCCTCCCAATATGGGCATGGAGTGGGGTTGGTTTCATAATTGTGCAATTGTGGCTTCCCTTTTTAAAACAAACAAACAAACACCAATCATGGAGCAGGTAGTAGAGTGAACAGGATGTTGTAAATAATATCTTAATTCAAGTACAAGAAAGCAAACATGGGAACTAACACCACTGAAGGTGAAATGCAGTGATGGTGCAAAAGAGTGAGATGACATTCCACTATCTTTCTGAGTGCCAGAGAAGCATTTTTCAAATGGAACAAACCAAAACAACTGATTAGGCTGATAATTTTGTATATTCTGGAGCGTCCTGTGACTCCCTCACCCCCATACACTGATTGCTTGAGAACAACTGATCTATAAGTTAAAATGCAAAGTCTATGAGTCCATATCTAGAAGAGGTACCCTGGACCTAAGGGATATTCCATATGATGAAAAAATCCTCTTAGAATCTGCAGGGAATCCCATGCATCCAAATGGGACCCTACAGTGGTCCATCACTTTCAGAGGGAGGGGGAGCAAAATATGGGAAAACTTCACCCTTCAAGACATCAGGATTTTTCCTGAGTTTTTTTGAAAACCCCAACAGAATTGTGCACCCCCGCCTGTTAGGACAACCAAATCTCATTGCATTGCATTGCCAAAGCTGATTGATGATTGGTCAGACATGCACAGGGGGTGGAGCTTGCTAACAAGGCAGTGCCCAGAACTGCCAGGTTGGATTTTCACTGTTGAGATTGTGCACTGACACAACAAAACAGGCTTTCTTTTTTACTTGTTTTTTGTTATTTAAGCAGATGATCACTGTTCCATACCTTGGATATAGTTTTTGTTTTTTTGTTTTTTTAAATACTGTTTGGAGGGAGCAAGTTGGGGAGTATAAAACTGTGAGTAATTCACTCACAGCCACCATCTTGATTCACTAGCATGCCTCCATGTGAACAGCAAACATGGATAGCTTTGCACATGAGCGATCTTGCAAAAAAGTAGTTGAGACAGATGACAGCTGCTGTGAATTGGCATTTCTGCCCACCAATTCATATTTTATTCCCTCGTCTAGACCAGCCCTAAGTTTTTCCTTGTGTGTTGGTGAAGTTGACAGGGATGAAATGTGGTCACTGTACACTACACAACATGTAGTACTATGTTAGAACTAGGTTTCCCTGCACCAAATCTTTCTTCTTCTAGTCTAGACAGGTTTCAAGGCCTGTTACCATCCCCTCAGCTGTCCAGAGGCTTCACTACTAAGGCCAAAATCCAGTTTGTAGTCCTAACTAGAGAAGATTAATAAATCAATTACTCAATGGAAAGTCAATGCCTATGTAAATCTCATCTGTTCAGTAGGTCTACTTTAGTGACAACTAACAATTGGACTTGGACCGAAACCCTTCCTGGGACAGAGAGCACTCCACCTCCAGTCTCTGTGCACCATTTCTACTTTATTTCAGGAGTGAGTAGCACTATTTAATACCAAATGTCAAACAAGAAACCACACAAATTCTCATGCTGCTGTGACCTAGTTATAAGGAAGGAATGGAAAACTGGGGAAAACCCCCACCCCATAGCTAATATGGATTCCCACCACACATCCACTTAAATTCTGAAGTAAATCTATATTCTCTGCTTTAGATACTGACATTTCTATTATAGTCTATAAATACACACTGGAAAATCAGGATTAGAGAAAGCAGAAAGAAACATACACAGGAGCCGAGTGCCAGAATCACTAGCTTTCCCCATTTTATAATCTCCCATAATTTTCACCTTTTTCAGTTTCTAGTTACCAGTGCTGAAACTATATAATACACAGCCTCTATGCAAACCCCACATTTCACTGTCTTGAATATAAGAGTTTGTAAAATAAAATGAAAAACTAAAGGCACACATCCAGCACTCCTCTAATCTTATATACTCTGTTATCCCCATGAGTTTTCTAGTCACAGAAATGTGGGCAATATATTTCTGTAGATTAGGAGCAGAGAACCTATGGGTGGAGTGACTGAATAAGTAGTAATGGTGTGATGGAGCTTCACTATGCAAGCATATCAAAGACACAGTGGTGTATTGACAGTTAGAATGGACTTGGAACCACCAATTTTGCCCTCAGTGAAGTGGCTAAACTCAGGCTGAAGTGGCAGAACATAAGACCTCACAGGGTCTTGTCTTGTGAGGACAAAAAGGGGCAAACTGTACACCTTGAGTTCTTGGAGGAAAACTAAACAAAAACATGTGATAAATTATCTATGGGTGTTCCAAGACAAAGGGATAGTAGTGCTACTAAAGGACATTTCAAACAGGGTAAAAAAACAAACCCTGAGGTTGAGAAGAACGGGGCTGTTGCACTTACCGAGCCCCATTTCAGATGACACAGTCCTCCTCCTGACCTTCTTCCATGCTGTGGACACCACTTTTTATTGACAGAAAACCTTTGTCAATAAAAAGTGGTACCTGAAGCATGGGGGAAGGTCAGGAGGAGATCGGGAGGAGGACAGGGCTGTCTGAAATGGGGCTCTGTAAGCATGACAGCCCCGTTCTTCTCCTGACCTCCTCTGGGTTTTTTTTTTACCCCATTTGAAAAACTCCTAATTGAAAGTAATTGTGCAGCTATTCCATGTTTTAATTTTTCATCAGTTTTTGTGAGGATGAAGAAAGGCAGAAGAGGCAGGAAAGTTACAAAGAAAAACCAAGCTAACCTGGAGTCCATGTAGAATTCCATGGATGAGGCAGAGTGATTACACAAGAAAGGTCTAACCTGGAAATACTGTACTACTCTGACTATGGTCAACTGTCTGAATCTCCTTTTGCTTACTTAAAGAAGACCAGCCCAGAGGGAAGTGTCCTTACTCTACATTGCTTTATTTGCTCTCAGATAAGTCATCACTATATATTTCCTTTGTGCATGTTTCCCCCTCACATGACCATGCTTACTGACCCCATTTCTTCTATTGTAACCAGAACTGCCACCTTCCACATGTTGGTGGAGAAATCTCTGAAACATGTAGACTCATGTACATGTAAATGCTTGTTTAGGACCATGATTACACAGGGGATGATGTCAAAATAGCACTCCTGACAGGCAGATACAACTAATGAAATAAAGGGGGGGGGCTAGTGCTGTAGCAGCAGCGGGGGGGGGGGGAGGCTCCAGACAGCGTCAACAAAAATAGACAGAAAAATAACCATGGGGTCTTCAGAGTACATTTTCACATACCTTTCATCTCAAAAATGTTCAGTACAGCTCTAATTATCACTTAGAAACAAAGAAGAGAAAAGGAGGCAGAAGACAAGGTCAGGCAAGAGAGAAACAGAATCCTACTAGAGAGAAAGCAGTTTAGAAACACCTTCCTGCTGAGCTGTCATTCAGTCATTACAACTGTGAAGATAAGTACATCATAAAGCAAATATATCTTGGTTTATAAAGTGCCTCTCTTCACAAAAGAAGCCAGTTTACAAGTTCCCTTCCACATATACCCCTGATCACTCTGTTTCACACCAGTTGCCAACCTAACTACCTCTATTTGGAATTATCAGTGAACTCACTTATTTATTTAATTTATATGCTGCCTTTCTCCCAGAAGGGACCCAAGGATGCTCACAAAATATCACATAAAAACCATTATGTTATCACATTAAAAACCTTTAAAACATCACAATATAAAAATCTAAAATTACATGAAACACGTAAAAGTTAAAAGATAAAAAACAAAAAAACATACCTCTTACCCCAATAAAAGCCTCCATATGCTGAACCATGTATTAAAAGCCTGCTTACATAAAAACATCTTTGCCTGTCGACAAAAGGAAAACAGGAAGGGGCCCAGTCTAGCTTCCCATGGAAGAGAGTTCCAGAGGGTGGGAGCAGTGTACAGTGAACTCATTTACGACTACAAACCACATCCGACTGCAAGACCCCCGACTGCAAGACCCCCCCCTTTATTTCATTAGTTGTATCTGCCTGTCAGGAGTGCTATTTTGACATCATCCCTTGTGTAATCATGGTCCTAAACAAGCATTTACATGTACATGAGTCTACATGTTTCAGAGATTTCTCCACCAACATGTGGAAGGTGGCAGTTCTGGTTACAATAGAAGAAATGGGGTCAGTAAGCATGGTCATGTGAGGGGAAAACATGCACAAAGGAAATATATAGTGATGACTTATCTGAGAGCAAATAAAGCAATGTAGAGTAAGGACACTTCCCTCTGGGCTGGTTATAGCCTCTTCTTTAAGTAAGAGTATGGACTCTTCCTAAGACCTCTGATGCCATGCTGTGAAACCTCAGCAGAAGGATTTGAAACACCCCATAAGGCAGGTGGTAAGTGTGCTGCATGTGGCTCCCAGGGCCATTTTGTGGTCCTCTAGGGCTTCCTGATGTCTACTTTTTTTGCTAGGGGGGGGGGAGGCTTTTTTTTTTGTTGTTGTTCCAAAGTGTTTCTGACCTCAACCACGGGGGTGGGATTCAATTTCACAACATCCTTTCTCCCCTAGGCCATTTTAGGCATAGGCAGGGGTCAAAACCATGGCAAAGTTGTTCCTCACATGCTATAGAAGGCATTTGGGGACAAATCATTTGATTTTTTACACAGAGGGTGCTGTGGTGAGTACAGCCCTCCAAAGTCTCCTTGGGAGCCAATGTTAGCCCTGAATCTACAACTGTTGCCCTCCCCTGCTGTAAGGCAAGGTAATCAGGGGGAATATCCTTGGCTGCCAGAATATTTGCTAAGTACAAGTAATTGGTAGGCACTGAGTGGCCATTTGTGATCATACAAGTTATGCTGCCACTGATTGGGGCATTTAGGGGGTGTGAGGACCCCTAAGTAGACAGGCCATGCCCACTGCTGACAGAGATCCCTCAGTGTGTTTGCCTGGATGCAAACACACTTCACACACAGACACACTTGTGGGAGCTGGACTGGTTCCTTCATGAATTGGCCCTATGCCCCTGGGGAATCCAATGAGTGGTGGGCGGGCTCAACAGGAACTTCCATCAGCCAGGTGTGGGGCTTTGTAGACTGAATAGTGCCCAAGGGTGAAAGCTCCCAGGGCCTTTGTAACTTCATTCCTTTCTCTCTGTGGCATAGTAAGATGAGTCTCACTCACTGCTTTTATTGCTTGCTAATATTGTTTAGTAGCTTACTTTAGACTTTGTGAAATGGAGTGGGGGAATTTTAGCTTTTTAACATTAGCGTTAAGTGCAAGGTATGTAAAGCACCTCACAAAAGAATACACACAGAGAGAAATTGCCACTGGATTGTTCACTTCTGTGTCAGATGGGAAAGATTAGTGTGTCCCCCTAGGCTTTTAGTCTAGAAAATGTAATCTATTCTTAAATCCTGGTGCTGCACATTATTATGTTACAATCCTGTAAGTTTTGACATCAGAAGTAAGTGGTGAGAGTGTGGCATAGACAATTTTCCCCCAGAAAATTGGACAAACTATGATGTTACATTTGTGATTCAGTGTTCACTGGCAAAAAGAGAAACAAGAGATTTGTCATGTACATTTCAGAGCAGCTATGCCTTGCAATGTAAATGCATCCACAAATTGAGAGTCTCATGATGAATTGGGCTGCAGGAGTCAAAATAATTTTACTGTTCTGACACCTCAGCACATTTTCTATAAGATCAAAATTAAGCTGCCAGTGTAATGGTTTTGTACTAGAAGGAAATATTTGCTCTTTTAAAGTCCCCAGTTTCCAAGGCTTTTTTTTCTGCTTGTGTATTTTTGTGGGAGTGAGGTGGTAACTGGCACATCTGTATATTCAAGAGACACTTAGCTCATAAAAGAAATGAAGGTATGGGAAGTGTGAAATACAACTCAAATGTTTCCATATTTTTATGAGGGCAGAGCTGGCCAGACCCAGAAGAGGCAAAGGAAGAGTTGCTGTTTGTATTCAGTTTATATACTGAACTACACCACAAAATGATATTAAAATAAGAAGGATAAGTATGTACAGATTCATAACAGAACTGTTAAGCCTCTGGCAAAACAACAACAACAGCAGCAGTAGCAGCAGCAGCAACAACAACAACAGAAATATAACATCACATCCAGTCCTTCTAAGAAGGTTATCCAAATCTTTCCTGCAGCAGATACTAAGAAATATGGGTGTGATGCAAGGTATTTTCCTTTTTGCTTTGCAAGTGTAAAATTCCCTGGGAGTTGGGATGGAATTTTCAGTGGCCAGGCTCCCTTGCCACCAAGGTAAGGATGTACCTGGGCCAGTATACAAAGCTGGAAGAAGGCATTCTGCATTGCTAGCATTCCCCGTGACTTAAGTGACAGTAGCAGATCCAAGAGAACCCCCAAGCTAAAAACTCCACCAACTTATCCACGGGCAATGCAACTCTTTTTATAACAAACTGAACATCACTGAACCAGTCAGAAGAATCACATGCTAACAGCAACTCAGTCTTGCCTGGATCTGAGTCTGAATTTGTTGGCTGTCATCCAGTCCATGGTAGCAGCCATGCAGATCTGCCACCTAACCAACTTTTAGTTGGGTGAGAAAGTCCAAACTCAATCCGGCTTTTTGCAGCCACTGTTCCTCCCTTCATTTGTCACCAATCTGCATCATGTGTTTCAAGGACATATATCTGCTGTTTCTCCCACCCCTGTATGCATATGCAAAGCAATACTTCTTTCTCTACCCCTCCCCCCACCCATCTCCTCTTCCTCCAAGATTGTTTCTTTGTTTGATATTCCACCTTTTCACCAACCATGGGATTCAAGACTGTGGCAATTCCTCTAATACTCTCTTGGGAGTAAGTAACATTGAATATTATTATTTGTGAGCAGACATACCTCTGAAGAATTGGGCTACACAGTAATTTGACTCTACTGAGTCCTCAGAAGACCTCCATGATCAGACAGAATGACTGAAGAGATGCAACATTAAGTATCCCGGTATCCTGGTCCCAAGACGTTCAAGGGCTTTACATACCACAACCAGAACCTTGAACCTAGCAAACAGGCTGACAGTGTTGAATTTCCAGGAAACGTGCAACATTTTGAACTGGTACCTGACAACAGCTGGATAGTCACATTCTTTGCTAGCTTCAAAAGGAGGGGCATATATATCACATTGAGTAGTAGGATCTTAAGGTTCATTGAAGGAAGAAAGGGACAGTGTGGCCTGTGATTTCTGCTGTCATGTTGGCTTGGCATACAATTTCTTGTCAATTGCAATTTGATCATGGTAAATTGATCCTGAATTGAAGATTGTGAGATAGTATTTAATAGGGAATAAATGGGTTGATTGTGGGATTGCTAATTTGGATTAGTTGATAGGTCCAGAACAAGAATTCTTGACATTTTCAATATTGCAGCCAAGTTTTAACTACCCACTGAAACCCCATGGGAATATTTATAATTGTAATATCTTTTTGTGTCTATATGAACCATAAGCTTTGGTGCTTTAATCACTTCTACTGTGCTGGAAGCATTAATTATATCCTCAAAGAAATATAATCAAACAAATGTAGTTTATAAATGTCCCTTGAAAAGTACTGAATTTGATGTTATGAAATTAGAATGGAATGGCATGCAGAGTTGGATCATCCTATAGAAATCAACTAATTAAAAACCTCATTGTCTAAAATTTCTTCAGAGTTAAAACTTTGTTTGGTTCAGCAAAAAATGAACACCATTACGTGTGTGCAGAAACAAACTCTGGATAAATGTTGGCAATGCAATACTGATAATAATTCCCTGTGTCATATGATATGAGTGTATTTAACAATTTCCCCTTTTTAGTTGGATGAACGATAACCTATCAATTTTGATATTTGTAAACGTGAATGTTCTTTTACAGTTATATCCCTGAGGCATGGAAGTTAACTAATGGTAGGCATGACTGGATCCTGCATACTCTACTGTTGCCAAAAAACTTGTACTCCAAGGCAGGAAAGGAAAAAGTTCTCCATCAATTGTTCAATGGTCAGCAGGTCTCACTGCTTTAGCATCTCATGAACATGTATTGTATAGATGCTAACTTCATAAAAATGTGGTTTTGGAAATATGGTCAACTTATGTTAATGTATATACGTAGCCCGTGCTCATATTACATATACCGTATATTCCTGCATATAAGACTGCTTTTTAACACTTGAAAATCTCCACAAAAGTGTGTGTGGGGGGTCTTATACCCCAGTAGATCTTTTCCCCTGCAGTGAGAATGACTGGTGTTAAATGGCCTGGGCAGTTTTCACAGCAGATCCTTCCTCCTGCTGTGGGAATGGCTGCTTTGCCTTTGAAGTGTTAAATGGCCATCCATTTAGTTCAGGAGAGTCAAAATGATGTTTCTTTTCAGGACAAGTTAGCCTAAAATTAGAATTTCTGGATTCAAACTTATCATTTTGCATCAAGTTTTATCTATGGTGAAATTATCTTGTCTGCCAGTGTGGCTCTGAAATCATTAATGTGCTCATTCATTAATGTGCTCATTCAAAAATTTGGGATTTGATAGCTTCATATTAACCAACTTATTAATGAAACCTTACTTTCCAAAGATTGAACACCACAGAGGTTTTTCAAAGTATCCCATGCTTTTTTAGCTGTTCTCAGTCCTTTAATTTCACTGACTATTCCATCATCTACAGCCACTGAGCTGGCTGCCTGGTGGGGGCAAACTCTATATTTTAAATTAAAAATTGGGGGGTCATCTTATCCGCCCAGTCGTCTTATACGCCGGAATATACGGTATTCATGTGTAATACACTTAATGCATATACATCTGAAAAGAGATGCCATCTAAACTTTAGGAAGACATTTCTGACAGTAAGAATTGTTTGGCAGTGGAATGTGCTGCCTCAGAGTGTGGTGGAGTTCTTCTTGGAATTTAAGGGGTTAGGAAATTTTATTGGAATAAGACCATTCTACTGAAAAATACACCCAACTGCAAAAGGCCATACCAATAACACAAAAACAATACGAATTGTTTTCCTCCTCTCCTACTAATACAAAAATTATAATATCTATCCTAACACTAATACATTTTCCTCTTAATCTAAATGCACTATAATCACATTTTATTTACACAATACAATTATACTTATTTGGAAAAGAAAATAATAATAGTAAAAGATTAATTAAAAAATAATACAAAATTATACAAAAATACAATAATAATAATAAAATATTTATTTATTTAAAATATCCCTTTATGTTATTGCTGGGGTTGTCTCACTAAACCATGGCCAAAACTTTTTCCAGCTATGGTTTGGCAATTTCTCTTTTCCAGTCAGAGCTAAATTTTCAGTTACAGTCTTAATAAGAAGCAGTGCCTTTTACATCCTGCAGATTTTGACTTTTCAGCTCCCTTTGTCTTTGGAAAACTAACCCTAACATCACATCGAGGTTGACCAGGCACACTGTGGACCAGGGCAGTTTTCAAAAACTCTCAGCCATGGAACTAGACTCCTTCCTCTTTCTCTTTTGGCCCACTGACTTTCTGGGTCCCCTGACACCCTCTGGAGGTTCAGTCCCCAAAAGTATTGTCTCCCAAGCCTGTTGTGCCAAATCTGGCCAATCCAGGACCCAGGCCACCTCCTCCCATGTTTTCCAGGCACTCAGGCAGTCCTGGACAAAATGTCTGATCATCTCCTTTTGTGCCACACCACTCAAAATCTCACAGCCTTTTTACATTTCAGATGAGAACAAGTCTGCTCATCCTCTGCGGTCCATGGTCTCTTTCCCCTCAGATTAAGAACCTGATGGTAAAGCCTCCACCTCAAGTCCCACAACTTTTTGGGGACCCTTTTGTCCATGAAATACTCAGTCGGGCTAGTCTGGTGTTTTAGGTAGTCTGACAAATGTGGTTTGGCCTGACGTTTTTGCAAACACGGGTTAACATAAATCTCCTCCACTATTTTTCTGTACAAACCTCTCTTGATGCTCTGACCTGGGCTGTCTTCACCCTTCAACTCCTCAGCATGGATTCTATATTTCTTTAGGTAAAAAACAAAGTCTCTCAAAAAATCTGGTGCTTTCAATTTTTCAGGCAAAGAAAACCTAAAACTTAATGAGCCTTCCTCCCTCCAAAACTTTCCCCATCTAGTCCCCATCCAGCTCTCACAAAACAAAACTAGCCAAGCCTAAGGTTGAATCTGACCCTTTTGCAAAAGAGAGACTTTCCCAAAATTTTGGGTAGAAAAGATGGTGATGAACTTAGGTCCCAGGGCTGCCCATAAGCCACTGCTCTTGCCAGGGGGAATGTGGCCATTCCCCAAAGGAACTTGAAGAGAACTCGATCGGCTTCTTTAATCACGCAATCTGCAGGTGGGAAAACAGCCACCAAGTTGGCTGCCACCGGAAACAGGTAGGTATTTACAAAAGCAGCTCTCTGGTAAATGGTCAGCTTCCATCTCTGCCAGAGGGCCACCCTCTCCTTCACTTTTTCCAACCAGCGATACCAATTTTCTTTCCATCCCTTGGGAGCCACTGCAAAATTCAGCCCCAGGATCTTCACCCTATCCATCTTTGCCTCTTGCTTTGCTTGCCACCCTTCCTTTCTTTCAACTATGTCCTTTAGAGGAATAGCTGCCATCTTGTCCTCTGCAGCAAAAATCCTGATCAAAAAACTCTTTTCCATGTTAAGTGGAGCACCAGAAACTCGACCATAGGCCTCAAAAGCATCTTTAATCTTTCTAACTTCTATCCTGTCCTTAACCAAGAGGGACACATCATCAGCATGGGCAACAAATTTAACAGATTCACACGGAACCAACCACAAACTGTCCAACGGATGTGGGATTCGGATCCCCGAGATGCTCTTGTCTAAACTAACCTTACACAGGATAGCATCCAAAGCAATAACATACAAGAGAGGGCTCAGTGGACAACCTTGCCTCACCCCAGAATTTAACTTAATCCTCTTTCCTCTATGACCATTGACTTGCAAAACCACCTCTGCATCCCTATAAAACAATTTTACTAAAGCAATAAATCTCTCTGGCACTCCTTTCCACTTGAGGGCTTCCCATAGGAACATATGATCTACATTGTCAAAAGCTTTCATCTGGTCGACCTGTAGGATTTGACCAGTCCAAGCTCCCTCCTTGCTGAGTCGGAACACTTCCCGAAACAAACAAAGAGAGTCTACCATAGTCCTACCTGGCAGAGCACTGGACCGTGCTTCCATCACAATCTTATCAGCCACCTTAGCTAGCTGACTGTTCAGTATTTCTGCCAACATGCGGTAGTCTACGTTGGTCAGAGCTATGGGGCGCCAGTTTTTTGGGAGGGTAGGATCGCCCTCCTTTAGGAAAAAAATCAAGACCCCTTGATAAAACGTCTCAGGGAGCTCATTATTATCCCACAAAAAATTAAACAAAGTGGTTAAAGGGGGAACAATCCACTTCCTGTAAACTTTATAAAAATTCCAACTGAGGCCATCTGGGCCAGGGGCCGACTTACCCTTCCCCTGAACTATGACCTCATGAACTTCTTGTTCTTCTATAGGAGAGACCAACCTCCTCCTGTCCTCTGGACTCAAACCCTTATAGAGGGTGCCCATCTGGTCCTCTGAAAAAGCTTGGGGGAAAAAAACTTAATCTCTTCTATATCTATGTTCTTCCGAGCATATAACTGCCTGTAATATCCCTCCATGATATCCAGCATCTCACTTGGTCTAAATGCAATAGGGTCTGACTCAGACGCCCTCAAGCCATTTAATTCGATAGGAGCCTTTGGACTCCGGGCACCTGTCCACTCATCCACACCACCTTGAGTCCTGAAATTTTTACTTCTCTTTCTGTTTTGTCTTTGCTTTTGGCAAAATCTTGCTATCGCTCCCTTCGCCCAGTTAAGCTCTTGTTCTGAAAAAGGAACACCTTGGTTCAATCGATAATGACACTTCAAAAAATGATAAATGGCCAAATGATACTCCTGAATCTGTCTCCCATTAATGTTGGTCTCGTAAGCCCAGCTAGTGGCCCGAACTGCGTGCTTCACACAGAACATGGAGTTCTTATTGGAGGTTTTTAAACAGAAGCTGGATGGCCATTTGTCAGGAATGCTTTGATTGTGTATTCCTGCCAGGCAGGAACTCTATGATTCTATTTCCCCTTTCCCCTTCCTTTTTTATTTCTTCTTAAACATTTTATAGAATCATAGAACCACAGAGTTAGAAGTGGCCTCACAGACCATTGAGTCCAACCCCCTACTCAGTGCAGGATTTCCAGCTGTTTCTTTATAATCATACTTTTAAAAATCCTGTTATATATCCAAATCTGTCTATCTATCATCTTTAGGCTACCAATTTTTGAAAGAAACATAGCTCCAGTGCCTATAACAATTAATTCTTCCCAAAATCTCAATGAAGATTCTCCACACTAACATTGAAAAAAAAATAGTTTCAAAGGGATCTTGTAGCACCTTACAGACTGAGAGAAATAAGTTGTAGCATAAGCTTTTGTAGACTTAACATGGTTGTGTCTTTGAATTGAAAAACATTGTTAATAATGCCATGGTCTCCTTTGCAAACCGTATTTTCCTCACACATCTCCTTTAAAACTAGTGGTTTGTGAATATCCACCCCAATAAAAATTGTGGGTTACTCAAATGTTCCATTCCATGTATAAAAGGTGGCTAGCCATTTATTCTTACGGTACTTCTAAAACAGCATTATCTGCAACATTGGTTCTTAATTTTGATCCTGCAGATCTTTTTATAGTTCTACTCCAAGAAGCCCCAAACAGCATGCCAAATGGAAAGAAGTTTTAGAAATTGGATTTAAAGTTGAGAAACACTGCTCTACTGTACCTGAAAGCCTAGCTTTGGGGAAAAGAGCAAGTCATGTGGCATATATAGCTCTATGCACAATGTACCTTTCAAAACATGCCACCTGAGTTAGCCAACTCACGCTGCCTAATGATAAAGTCAGCCTTGATCTCAGGCTTGGGTGGTCTTAAACAACAAATGTATCTCAAATCTAGCTAGAGATAAACACTATGCTATTTTTTTTTAAAAAAAGGGAATAATTTAGATCATTATCCTTCTCACAATCATAACAAAATGTATGCATACATTTATTATAAGCAGTATTTCAGATTCTACAAAAAAAACCACCATTTATTCTCAACATGCATTGGCTAGTAAGTTTTTTCTTACTGTTAACAGCATGTTACTTTTAATTGACAAAGTTCAGGGAATAAGATTACCTCTGTCAAAGTGAGACACACATATCATCACACATGCATGCCAGGAATATTTAGCAGTGGGAGATACGCTGTACGCAATTAACCCCCCCACCACACACACACATCTGCAGTATTCTCAGAAATACCCAGTTCTGCCCTTCCTACACATTCGCCTGAGCTTTAGGACAAACGCTTGGCAGCTGAACTAATAATAAGATGGCAAGTTCTTTAACTCAATGATGTGTGTTGTCATTTATCCTTCTATCACTTCAAATTTGTCCCTTACAGCTTTGGCAATGGTCAGAAAAAATGTCAGTAGTAAAATGTCAGCCCATTTCCTTCTGAGGCACTATGTCTTTAAACCAAGCACTACAAGACTAAGCCTTTGCTGTAATATCCTAACTTCTAATTCAAATCATGTAGAAACCCATATGCTGAAAGCCAGGTTGCAATATATGTACTGATAGTTGCCAGGCTCTTCTCTAATAAATCATATTACAGCTGTGGGAGACCATATCTAAGCCACACACATAGGAACTGATCTGGATATTGGAGATGTATTTTTAAAGGTATTTAAAGACATTTTAGATGTACAAAGTTTCATTTAGGAATAAACTGAATGTATGGAGAACATCCAAACAGCATAAATGCCTTGTACTTCTAGGCCATATCTGGAAGAGAAAAACACACACATTGTCTTCTAGGCCATACTTTCAGAATCACTAGTTTACTACCAGCCTAAATAAGAGGACAGGTTATGATTCCTAATGTATAGGACCAGCTCAGCACCAGAGTATTACTACTTACTACTACAATGGGGCTGTCCCCAGGGCTAGCCTCCTGGTGCCTGAGACAAAAGAGCAAATGACACTATCCCTACCTATTTAAGTCAAGGTGCCAGTCTAGTAAAAATCCCCCTAATACCTCTGCCTATTCTGTGGGCCAAAATTACAACAAAAATATGAAATGATTAACAATTTGCAATCCTTTCTTCTTCCAAATGACTTCACTATTGTACCTAATGGAAGAGTCTTGCTTAGCGGGAGGGAGGGGGGAGAAAGAAAATAACCAAATGCTAGTACTTCAGAATGAGTTAGCATGGTGTAGTGGTTTGAATGCTGGACTACGACTCTGGATACCAGGGTTCAAATCCCCACAGTCATGAAAACTCACTTGGCAACCTTGGGCAAGTTACACACTCTCAGCCTCAGAAAAACCTCTGATAGGTTTGCCTTAGTGTCGCTATAAGTTGGAAATGACTTGAAGGCACATAACAACAACAAAGTCCTTCAGAAGGCTTATGATCAGTGTTCTTGTCTTTCATGTCAATACATCTTGTAAACTTTTCAAGACCTTTATGTCTTCCCACCTCTCATGTCCTTCCCTCTCTTTCTAGTCTGAATGCAACAACACCAACCTCTTGATGTTGAGGGTTCTCAGGGATCAAATAGCAACAACACTGGACATTGCAGACTGCTTTCTAGAGAGACTGAGGGCTGTCAGTCTCATGTGTTTCAAGAAAACCTATTTGATTAAAGACCCTCCCTCTCCATCTGCATACAAATAGGCGAGTTTATTCCCTGCAGGTACTAACAAAAGCACCCCCACTACCAGCAGGAGGTACCCAGTGTCAGGAGCTACAGGGACTCCAAAGCAGCAGCTCTTATAGAGTTTTTATATTGTGAGCCACCCCGATTGCGTTGCAGAGGGGCGGGATAGAAATAAAATTTTATTATTATTATATTATTCCACAAAAGGAAGCCCTGGTGGTGCAGTGGTTAAATGCCAATACTGCAGCCACGACATTATGAGTTTGATCCCAAGGGTTCCAAGGTTCACTCAGCCTTGAATAGGTTGGTGAAATGAGTACCCGGCTTGTGGGTACAATTAGCTAACACGTATTGGAAACCGCTTAGAGGGTGCTTAGTACACAATAAAAGTGGTGTAGATGTGTAAGTGCTATTGCTTAACCATTTGTAAGCTGCTCTGAGAGCCTTTGTGGTTGAAGAGCAGGGTATAAATACCTAAATAAATAGATAAGATTGCCTGAACAAACCCAATAAAACATGCTAGGCATATTAACTATTTAGCCTAAGTGAAATTGTTAGTCCCAACTACAGTAGATCTATTGAATCAATTGAACTTACATGGCTATTGACTTAACTGATTGCTTCAATAGGATCTATTCCAGTTGGGACTAACAACTGGATTTAGACCTTTGTCTGCAATACTATACACTTACAGGTCTCTGTCTCCCATACTATAAACTGATATACTAAGTGGTATCATCTACAAATGAAAGTGAAAAAACATTTCAAAAAGTGTACATTACACTAGATTTTCCACTATTCATACAAAATATTTCTACCCAAAATATTTCTACCCAACAATGAAATTACACTGGAACAAAACAACAGCAGCAGCAACAACAAAAGTAAAGCAAAAACAAAAAACACCCTGGAAATATATTTATAATTTTGCTGAATGCTAGGTTTTCAAATGGTAGATGCTACATTGCAATAATAGGAAACCTATTCAGATTCATTGTTTCTGTGGATGGAAAATTGAGATAGCTTCCAAATACAGACATGTGGCATTAGGAAAGATGCAAACAGACAGCAGAAGGCTTGTCAAAAACCTGACAGGCTTTCCATTTAATAGCAACAAGTGTCATTCTGAATTTGTGGAAACAACATTATCATCAAGTCAAGAAGTTCAGCATGGTGGGGGAATAAGCAGAATCTAGAGTTTTATAAGCACTGTCTTACTGTTTATGTCTGATTCTCAGGAGATTTAGTGATTTAGGCCAAACTTTGACAAGTTTTGCAGCTATATACTTAACCAGAAGGAAGAAAAAAAAAAAGTTTGAGTTTGTCTATACAAGGCAATACAATATGTATTAATGTGCAGTAATGCCAATTCACAGCAGCCTTCATTTATCTTTGCAATTTTTTGCAAAATCACAGGCATGTAAAGCCAGACACATTTGAAGTTTAAACAGGCATGCCTGCAAATCAAGATGGTGGATGCAAGTGAATTGCTCATGTTTTTTTTTTCAGCCACCACTGAACAGTTGTTTTTTTTTAAAGCAAATCCATGGCACGGAAGTGTGATCTTTCGCTTAAATAAATGGGGGGGGGGAAGGCTGTTGTGTCACCCCACGATCAGCCCGCGATCGCTATGGTGAAAATCCAACATGGTGGTTCCAGGTGCTGTCTTCCCAGCAAGTGCTGCACCTTGTGAACATCTGACCAATCAGCTTTCCACTTCCACTTTTATCAGGAAATCTCAGCCAAGCAAATTGGTTGTCCCAATGAGTATTCGATAGGCTGTTAAAACTCCAGTGAGGCACACATATTTATTAAACTTTGCAAAAACCTAGTTGTCATTGCTAACTTCTCACTTATGTACTAGTTCTTTGGCACTGTGTCAATTAATAAAACTCTGTCTGCTCTGAACTTCAGAACAATTCCACTCTCCTTCTTACATGTCTATATAAAGCAAGATTTGCAATTTGGTTCCAAATTGTCCACAGCTGCTGCACTAACACTGTGTTTACTGTTGAATTCCAGGACATAATTTTTGTAAAATATTCCAAATCAAAGTTCAAGAAACACAGAACATTATATATTTACAACACATAGGAGATTATCAGATGACCTTAATAATTCGGGACAGGAATGCCACAGGGCTTCCACTTCAGATGATGTCATTCCTCTCCCAGTATGCTCCAGTTCTGCTTCCGGCCTCTTGCGAGAATGGCTGGGATCTAGTTTCCAGGAAGTGAATGCAGCTCTGCTCAAGCTGCATTCATGCCTGGGCTGCCAGAGGAGAGGGGAAGACTTTAAAGATCACTAAAAGGTAGGTGTCTGAATGTTTTTTCCCCAGTAAACCATTATAGGGACAGGAGCAGAGCAGGAAATAGGTGGCAAGATGGGGACAGTATATTTGTCCCCGTCTGATAATCTCCATAGTCTAACAAGATACAGCATTCAGTATATATACACCCCACAATATATGTAAAACCCACTATTATATTTAACTATAGTTAAAACCATATAGTTCAACACAGAGAATCAACGTTTAAAGCTGAACACATCCACAAAGCAAGGAATTTAAGCTTCTTATTTTTAATTTCCAGATAAAAGCAATCAATGGAATGTAGAAAGCAAACATTTGGTGCAGGGAATAACCCTCATAAAGCCTTGATATTAATACAAGTACTGCAACATTTAACAACAGAAGCCTACCAATAACCTCCTCCCTCAAATCTGGAGTTAAGCTAGTAGAAAATGAATACATTTTGGAAGGAATATTGAAGAAAGGTAAACCATAACTGCTTCAGTAACCAAACTGAAGGATACTTGCTAGGTATAGGTTATTTATTTCATAGAATCATAGAATTGTAGAGTTGGAAGAGACCATGAGGGCCATCCAGTCCAACTCCCTGCCACACAGGAAATCTTGATCAAAGCAGCCCCGACAGGTGGCAATCCAGCCTCTGTTTAAAGACCTCCAAGGAAGAAGACTCCCCACGCTATGAGGGAGTGCATTCCACTGCCGAACAGCTCTTACTGTCAAAAGTTCCTCCTAATGTTGAGGTGGAATCTCTGTTCCTGGAGCTTGCATCCATTGCTCCGTGTTCCAGTCTCTGGAGCAGCAGAAAACAAGCCTGCTCCATCCTCAATGTGACACCCCTTCAAATACTTAAACAGGGCTATTATATCGCCTCTTAACCGTCTTTTTTCCAGGCTAAACATACCCAGCTCCCTAAGTCTCTCCTCATAAGGCATCATTTCCAGACCTTTCACCATTTTAGTCGCCCTTCTTTGCACACGCTCCAATTTGTCAATATCCTTTTTGAATTGTGGTGCCCAGAACTGGACTGTTTTATAATATTTAAAATATTATAAAACAGGAAAGATAATCCTCTAAGAGGAGCCAGTATAATGGAATGGTTTGAGTGTTGGATGATAACTCTGGAGACCAAGGTTCAAATTCCACTCAGCCATGGAAAACCACAAGGGAACCTTGGACAAGTCACACTCTCTCACCCTCAGAGTAAGGCAAAGGTAAAACCTCCTCTGAACAAATCTTGTCAAGAAAACTCTGTGATAGGTTTGTCTTATGGTTTCCCTAAGTTGGAAGCAACTTGAAGGCACAAAACAACAATCCCCTAATATGTTGGGGAAGGAGTTCTTGTCACAATTTCAGAATAATTATTTTAGACTAGAGCAGCAAGGATCTGTACCCGCTCAATCACATAATGCCCTCCTCAAAAACAAAGACAAAATTAAAAATTACTTGAGGATGAAATGAGATCAATGAAGTTGCCAGGTGGGCTTCTTTAGGGAAAGCATTCCAAACTGTGGCCATGAATACCTTGCACTCTAACTGAATGTGCCTAATTGAATAAATATGGAGCAAGTCATCATGTTCTAATTAAAAGGAATGAGAAGACAAATTTCTCACTTTGTATTTGTAAGCTATTTAAACACATCATTTTAGGCTTGCCAAACCACCTTCAAATATTGATGGTATCATTACTCTTAATACAATTTTCTCTTGCTCCAGAAAGAAGATTTTTAACCATGAAATACATTCAATGACACAGTAACCTGTTTTGCCATTGAACAGCTTTACAAATCTTACAAATAACCTTATAAGTTGATCTTGTTAACTTTCATTTCTCTGAGGAAACAGCAAAAACCTGACTCCTTAGCCTCTTATACCACCACTGTTTCCCAAAGGTATATCATATTAACAGAAACCCAGCTTCCTCTAAGACAAACTCAAAAGGGCGGGGGGAAACAGTCTCAAGAAGACTTTCCTTATTTATTTACAGCTCACACAAAAGTACTAAATAGGCAAATGAAAAATATGCAAATGCTTAGATTTGGATACGATACCATGTGGACCCTTCATGAATTCCAAGAACAATTTTTCATTCTTTTTAGAGGAAAACATGTACACCACAAATGCATTAACAATAGTTTAGATTATAAAAACCTCCGAGCATCATACTCAGAATAGCAATTTTTTAAAAAAGAAAAGAAAATGATTTCCTACAAGTTCATTTTACTGAAGACTATGTAGGAAGAGCCTGATCTTATGCTCTGCTACTCAAGAGATATCTGCATCACTACAAGGGCACCTCCTTCTCCCTTTTCATCAATTCCAGTAACTCTTTTGGAGTCTGTACTGAAGCAGCATCAGCACCACACAATGATCTTGTTCTGAGAGGGAACCAGTTCCACACCCATGAACAAAATCCTAAAATCCTTTGCATTTTTTCTGCTTGGTGCTATAGCAGAAACCTTACTATTTATATTTATATTTATATTTATATTTATATTTATGTTTATGTTTATTTGGTGTATGTGTGTGTGTGTGGCAAATAAGTGTAGATGCAGCAAAACACTTTCATATACTCTGGATGCAGAATTTAAATGTGCAATGAAAACTCAGTTCTGAATTTAGAATGATATGCTTGCCAGTCTGTACAGTTCTACCACTGGGCATCTGAGGCTAACAGAAGTGTACACATGTGAGCACTGTTTTATACATGTTAAGTCTCAATGACTGGACTCAATTGCTAGTTGGAGTGAAAATGTTTAAGAAAGCCCTATCCCAATATTTATAAGGAGATTCATTCAGATTATAAATAGCAAATCCACAATCTTATCTATTTCTGCATGTGTTGTTATTTCATGCAAACATTAAAAAAAATGGGAATAAAATTTTAGAAATTTTGCCACTTCCCAGAATCACCTGCAAGGTATAGTACATTAGAATACAAGTACTTGATGTTATTTTCATAATCACAGTGTAAACCATTTACAGCATAAATACACTGTTGACATTCACCTATGAAAGACACAAATGTGTGTGTGCAATATATGAACAAATGAGATTCTAAAAGCTGCTTGCATCCATCTTGCTGCTTGTATTTTTTATTTTTTTTAATTAAAGATTCAGATTAAACAACCAAACATTATACAACAGAACAAAAAAAAAATATATGCAGCAACATTCTGTCTAAAACAGATAATACTGTAAGATACAGCCTGCTACAGTGATTAATACTGTGCCTTTGATAAGAAGTGCCTAGAGTACAACCACATTTTTCCCCATCCCCAACCATAGAAATACATTTTCCAAATAAGAAAAATGACTTCCTCAAAGTTTTGGAAACTCAAACAGTGCAGGACCTTCAGTCCTTTGCCAGATTTGCCAATTGCTCTGCTGTTTTATATTCTGTTCAGAAGCTGACACAAGCCCTATAGGATGACTTTTTATAAGCTTTAGGTCCTACAAGTCTTCCCAGATCTCTTCCTTTCAAAAATGTAAGACTTAATCCATCCGGAATTACTCACTGTACTATTCCTAAGGCCCTTTCATTCCATTTTAAAGAGATAACAGTTATGTATCCCAAGGCATTAGCAAATGGTGGTAGTTAGGATCTGAATGATAAAGGCTATCAGAAGCATGTACCAATTCAAGTGAAAAGGCTCAGTTAACCTCCAGCTTGAAAATGGGCAGAGATTAAGCCTTGTTTCTAGTGAAAATGAAAATAATGGAAGTTTTTCTTTCTTTCATTCAAACTTATGAACACTATATATTATATAACAGCTCCAATTTGAAATCATGTACAAACCCAGTATTTTTTTTAAGCTTTTCTTGAAACAAACTTTTTTTTTCAGGATTTATGGGCCATTTTATATATGGTAATTTACTTTCATGGTATGGAGATAATGCAAGTGTCCATTTCACTCTAATTAAATATGTTTGGCTGTTATAGCATACTCTGTAGTTGTTTGTGGTGCTGCTCAAGAGGTGCTTACCCCTTGCAACCTGGACATGGCATCTGTTTTTCCTACTCCACTCGTGCCTTGTCCTCTCACTGAATACAGAATGTAGTATGTGAACAGATAAATGATGTAATTTTTAACATCAGATTTTTCCTGTGCTTGTGATCCAAACCCAACTCATAGTGATTATGACATACATCCAGACTGTGGTATGTGGAAGGTCTTGAAGCATACTATTCAGCACAGAGTAAAATTGCAAGGAGATTGAAAGAAGGAAGCCATTTAAGCCCAAGATTTACCTCAGTCAAACTCATTCAATCATATGTAGGAGGCAAAATAATCTAAATAGGTCAACATAGGAGCAGGACACATAAATTGATAAGGCCAGCATAGTAATTTAAACATATAAATCAGAGAACTGATTAAGCTATCCCACTGTTTTCTCTATTAACTAATAGAAACCTCTCTGATGTTTCAGAAGGACTGTTTCACATTATATAACAGGTATGCTTTGAATATGCCAGAGACTGAACCTGGAGCCTGTGCATGACAAGGGCATGCTATACTCTAGGATACTACTGTTTCTCAAGTGGTCAGAGCAATGTGTCCTATGAAGAACTTCTGGGATCTTATCTTTAAAAAAAAAAAAGCAGGATTCAGTTAGATTAAATCAATATTTTGTCATATAGAAAGATTTTTTTTTTTTACTGTAGTTTTGGAGGATAATAAAATGCACCCTGTGCATGGACACACACACACACACACACATTCAAATTCTAGTTAGAAATGAATGTGCTATACTATAGTATTTACATAGTGGATTGAGATAAAGTAGAGCAGAAGAATGAATTTATCTTGATACTCTTTACTGATTTAAAGCAAAATATTGCTCCAGAGGTTATAATGAACACAGAAGGAAATCAATTCTGGCCACCAATGCAAGTGGTGTGCTCTTATACTTCATAGTCTTAAGTCATTCTTTGGGACAGAATTAGAACTGGATGCTTGAATTAATTTCCAGTGAAAAACTTCAAACTGTACATCAACAGAAATGGGAACTGCTAAATCTCTTCTGATCTGTATTCATAATATGATACAGACAAAGATCTTCTCTAATATAACAAAACAGAAACACTGGAGTCAATGACTATGAAACACTCAAATAGAAGGCATTCTTCCAGAACAGAAGAGGGGTTTCAATCAAAATGGCAGTGCCTAAATTTGAAATGTGCCAAAATGAATGGATACATATTTTAAAAATGATCAGACTAGAATACCTTCCATTTTAATAGTTAGTTCAAGGGGATGCAGAATGATGTGGTGGGAAGGCATGGTAGAGAAATAATATACAGCAAAGAGAAGGTTCTAATTCTTAAACTGCTAAATGACTTTTTTAAAAAAGTAGCTATCTTTGAGAATGCAAACATCACCATAACCATGGGTCTAGAGTTGGTATGCTCCAGATTCCCAAATCCACACTGTCTAACTATGTGCATTTTATAGTTATTCAAATAAATCACATTAATTTTGGTATTTTTACACAGTTGCTTTGTCTTTGCTCCTGTTGTATGCCACAAAATTTAGGGAAGGAGCTGCGGTTTTGTAATGAAAGCTTAGTGTTTTCTGTAACTTCTGCCTTTTTTTAAAAAAATAATAATATCTGAGTCTATATCCTATGTGAGAAGGACTGACATGGAGGAAAATGCTGTAGATGCAATTTTGATCTTAAGAATAGAGAGAGGATTCCCATTTGGAGAACAAGCTGATCAGACCTTATATGTTTGCTTTAAATGTGTGTCCATGTGTGCACGTGTAGTTCCATTTCCAGGTTATTTATTTATTTACTTAGTCGATTTATATCCAGCCTTTCACCCAGCACAGGAACCAAGGCAGTGTAAAATATTCTAAAAGCACAATACAATTAAAAAGCTGTTAATACAAAAGCTAAAACACAATTAAATTAAATTTTTATTTTTAAAAAAGCAAGTTAAAAATAGCATTAAAAGACACTTAAAGACATAATACAGTAGGAACCCCATATCCAGTGATTCATTATCCACTGATTCAATTATCAATGGAACACAAAACAGCACACCAACCATAGCGTCTTCCTCGAAAACATGTCCTTTCTGGTCATTTTCTAGGTCCTCCAAGGCAACCCTATGGTATTTTAAACTGGAATGATGTTCAATGATGTTTACTATTATCTATGGTTTTTGGTATCCACAGGCCCCCTAGAACCAATCCCCAGTGGATACGGGGGTCCTACTGTAAAATAAAAACACAACACCCCCATTAAAAGCTTTATCTGCCACATACACTAAAAACAAAAAGCTTCCTTAGATTTTTAAAAAAAGGTCTCTATCTCTATTTTTTAAAAAGGTCTCTATGGGAGGGAGCCAACTGGACCTCCTGGGGAAGGGAGGTCCATAACTTTGGAGCAGACACTGAGAACAGTCTCTCTAGTGTCCTCACCAGACATACCTGGGATGGTAGTGGGACTGAAGGAAAGTCTTCCCCTGTAGATTTTAGAGCACAGGCAGACTCACATAGGGAGACTTAATCCCCTCCCTGATTTCCATTTTGTGTTGTGTCTTTAGATTGTAAGTCTGATGGCAGGGAACTGTTTTTTATTGTTCTTTTCCTGTAAAGGATCACATAATGATGATACTATATATATAAACTGATGATGATGATGAGCAGGAGAATAAGTAGTATAAGAAAAAGATATGGTGATAATTAGCTATCAGTTTAGCATGGGATTTAATAAACCTTTTACTATTCATTTTCTTAATATTTGGAATCCACAATCATCAAGAATTATAGCTAATTTTGAAATCTTCCATGGTAAGGAAATTATGCAAATCTAGAGAATCATCATCTCATATAATATACCAAGATTATGTTATTTCCACTTTGAAAATAACATTCGCAACCCAAAGCAGACTGCCTCCCACTTGTGAAATTGCTTCTAGCAAATCCTAGAGGGTGGGTTGTGGGGAGCTTTTGTCCAGAAAAATGAATAGGGGGTCGCACTTTCCCCACCCTGCCCTGTCCCAAATGGATATCTGGTGCTATTCCTAGAATCTGAGTAAAACCTTGCTAACTGAAGAATATGATAACTCTGTGTGACACTTGAATATGTCACATATATATTCAACACAAGATCAAAGTTTCATGTCACACAGAGCAGAAACCAAGATAAAATGAATCAAGTATAAAATGCTGGGAAAGCTATAGTGAATCTAGCTACAACATATATAAGTTGAGCAAATTCTGGGCACAATATTCTGAAGCAAAATCTCCCATCCTCAGTTTGTTTTCAGAAATTCAAGCCTATATTCTTCTAATTGTTTTTCCCCATCCAATGAATTTGGTTGTAATTGGGGTAAGGGAATGTGTAAGGGGCCAGCATGGTGTAGTGGTTTGAGTGTTGGAGTACAACTCTAGAGACCTGGGTTCAAATCCCTGCTTGGCCGTGAAAACCCACTGGGTGACCTTGGCCAAGTCACAGACTTTTCAGTATCAGAAAATTCAGTAAAAGGTTTGCCACCACAAGTCACCATAAGTTGGAAATGACTTGAAAACAGCAGCAGCGGGAATGTACGTATATAAAGCAAGCTTCAGCTTAACATAATTACTTTTAAAACAAATGAACCAATGTATTCGTTTTTCCAACACGCTCCTCAAAATCATACTTTAACACTGAAATTAAAACTGTTTTATGTTCTACTGAATTTAATATTTATGCAGAATTGGGTTTGAGCTCTGATCTAAAGACCCTCCTTCCACTTTTCAAACCTTAAATGTTCAAATGTTAAAGCAACCATTTCCCATTAAGATTAGTCAACTTTAACTTTGTATTTCCCTATAGCTTCATCTTTGTACTGTTTGCAAGTTAAATTATTCCTGTTTCACTATCTCTGTGAATAATCAGAGGAAACTATTTTGATAAGGATACAAGAGTTGAACTGAAAGAGCAAACTAAAGGAAAATAGTCATGTGCTAAGAATCACATTCTCATTAGAAATTCAGCTAGAGCTGCATTACAACAGCATAAACAACTCTGCAGCCTGCTTGTGAGGAAGGGGGTGGAATTTAACATTAAAAAGGCACTAATGTATTCATTGAAGCAAAATTGGATGCAACTTACATTGCTCTTGCTTGTATGTTACACACTTCACGATTGGTTAAAAAAAAAAAGAAGAAGAATATCCAGATACAATCAATTCTATAAAAAGGCAGTGTTTCAACTTTTCTTCAAAGATTTGAATATGTGTTACAAAAATGTCTTTAAAAACAAAAACAAAAGCTTTGTCATTCTTAATGATATATGATTTAGAAAGCACTGCAGAAGACTATTTTCTATAGTGGCAGAGAATTTTTTCACCTACTATTTTTTGAGAACACTGGTTGCAGAATATTAACATTTTAATCCTTTTTGGTTTACCTGCAAAACATTTTTCAAAAAGCAGCCTATTGTTAAAACAGTTCAATTCCAAGAGGAAAGAAGAGAGCTTTCTTTCTTTCTTTCTTTCTTTCTTTCTTTCTTTCTTTCTTTCTTTCAACACAATGTTGAATTGTGGAGACCCTTGGCAAGATATATTCAGATTTAAGCACTGAATAGCACTTCTATGTAATAGCATATTGGATTTCTAAACTATCCCATATGATTTTTTTTAAGGTCAATCATAATGTAGCATAAATTCAAATATAACCACACAGTACTAGAACTTCATCTTTTAAAAAATATTATTGATTTCATCCTGCTGTTGACAGTTTGCTAACTTGCCAAAACGCATTAGGACTATTGTCTACAGGCTGGAAAGTATAATAATAATAAAAAAGAAATCAAAGTGCTGCAAAGGCAGAATAGCCAAGCTGATAAGACTATAATATAATTTGGTGGAGGTGACTATGACACACACACAAACACACACACAAAAAACAAACAAAATCCAGCTCAAATGCCATCACATGCTTCCTGTCCTGTTCTATCTATTATTCAAAATTCTTTCTGTTCTTTATCTGGGAAATTACCATTGTTTGTGGCACATATCTCTTAGTACTGTTTCAATATGAAATAAAAATATCGACTGCACAAAATAAATATATTACCTGAAATGAATACTAACCAAAGTTAAAAATGGTATGCATAACAAACAGTAAGATTAGAATTGTTTCAGCACGTGTTCTTGTTGATAACCATATAGAATTTGCTGACCAACCATGAAATAAGAAGACCACACATAGGATTTGGGTTGAAATAAGGGCAACTTTATTTAAACTATCAACCTATTTAAGTTTGAACCCCAGAGATGTGCAAAAGGGGGAAGCAACCTAGTGCAGGAGCAGCTGAGGCAGGTAGTCTCTCCCACAACACCTCCCCAGCTTCCCCTGGGCAAAACACCTGTTTCCCAAGGAAAACCCTAATGGTGGGTTGCTCCCTGGCCAGCCTCTACTGGATCCAAGAATCCAGGCCACAAGTTGCATCACTTAAAATGTGGGCTAAACCCTCAGGCCAGTCCTAAGGACAGCATCCTTCTCCACCCTCTGGGTCTTATGACCTGTAGGGGCAGTTCCAGAGACCTCTCCTTCACCACATGGGTTCCATAGGTGTTCACTGAATTCCTACATTCTTTTCCCCTCCCCATGCTATATGCCAAGTGACTGCCTATTTAACAGACCACACCACCCTAGGCCAAATATCCAACTCCCAAGCTGACAGTGTAGAATAAGCAAAAAAAAAAACCATGGAAAAGGGGGGGGGAAATTCCCACCCTACCCTAAAGTGACCAGCAGGCGTCCATTGTGTCAGAGATGGGAAGGTGAGTCAATGAAGATTCAAAAGGGAAGAGGAGAGGGCCTTTAAAGACACTGGCTTCACACACACATACCCCATGCTCTCCAACATGGTGCACAGCACCGTGATGCCATTAACATGGCCCCTCTTCACTGGAGGCCAGCAAACATGCTTCCTCCCTGAAACACTGCACACTGCGAGGGGAAAATCCAAATTCTTGAGAAATTCAATGTTCTCTGCCTAAGAAAGTTGCTGGTTTTCTTGCACAGGACAGAGATAGCCTGGATATCAAGGAAAGTTATTTTGCTGCAGCTAATGGAGCTGAAATTTTATTACCTTGTTTTTACTGCCCTTTGTCCCCAATCCCCACATGGCCATGAAGGGAGGGGCCTCTGCCTGCATCAATATCCTTCCATATCATCTTAACTGACAACAAAAGTAATATCTGAAACAAAATGTAGGCCCGTAGCTCTAACATAATCACTCTTTTTCTCCTGTATGATTTTTAACATCTTGGCTGGTAAAGAAGCCAGTGAAGCTTCAAAAGCTTGCATGATGTATTTTGTGCTTTTTAATTGGCCCAATAAAGTTATCAGTGTTTTGTGGATTTTGTTGTATTGCACATAGAAAATGTTCAGTATTATGCTGACGACTTCCTTTCATGTGCAAAGGCAAATTTCCTTGTTTCATCCTTTATCACCTATGGAGAAGGAGCTAGTGGGCACATCACTATCTTAGTACCACAAAATTAATAAGAACAACAACAACAACTTTATTTCTGTACCCTGCCTTTTGCCTATGAGGCAATCAAAGCAGCTCACAACAATTGGATATAAAACAAACAAATCCATAGCAACAGTAATAACTTAAAACAATTTACCCCCCTTAAAATTACATATAATAATACATATTTAAAAATAATTGGTGAATTCACCATTGATATAAAATACTACCCTAAGACTTTAAACTATAACATCAAACATAAAAACATAAGCATAAAACATACAAACAAAAATCATAAAAAGAGAGAGAAGCATCCATTAAAATGGTCTATTCTATTCAAGGAAGGTCTGCCGGAAGAGATCCATTTTGATGGCTTTTTTGAAATTCTCCAAGCTGGTTGTTTGACGGATCTCTTCTGGCAAGGCATTCCATAGTCTGGGAGCAGTGACAGAAAAAGATCTCTGGGAGTTTATTGTTAATCTAGATCTCATTGGTTGCAATAAACCCCTCCCAGAAGATCTAAGGGTACAGGGCAGATTATATGGAAGGAGGCGATCCCTTAGGTAGGTTGGACCTAGGCCATGTAGGGCTTTATAGGTCATTACCAACACCTTATACTGTGCTTGGAAACTGATAGGCAGCCAGTGAAGGGATTTCAAGATTGGAGTAATATGCTCCCTTCTCGAATTCCCGGTGACTAACCTGGCCGCCATATTTTGCACCAGTTGTAGTTTCCGAACTAGGTATAAGGGTAGCCCCATGTAGAGAGCATTGCAGAAATCGAGTCGTGAGGTTACCAGTGCATAGACTACAAGTGTAAGCTGTAACAGTCTTCTTCAAAAGCTTCAAACAATACTGAAATGTATCTTCTTAAACCTTACTAATTCAGTTAAACACTACCACTGCTACCAACACCTTAAAATCTGACCCAGTGCATCTGGGATACTACTCAAGGCAATGGTCAAGGCAAGCAGGCATAGAAGGTGGCTGATGGGGACAGGTATGTAACAAAGCAGGCTCAGGACCCTGGACAGTACATCATATCAAGCCAGATCTTGATGTGTTTCAGGACCATGGCTAGCAATCCTTCAGCTAATGTAAGAAAAACAATGAGCAAGTTTTAGAATTTGACCAAAATAGTCCTGGCAACTCCATCAAGGCTGCACCAGGGCTATAGCTGACTGTTAAGTGTTGAGGCTGTTACCTAGCACTTCTTTCTGCACTTGCTTAATTGTTCTGGAGGGCAAGAGTCAGGATCTGGTGTGAGAAATGCTGACTTTCAATTATCTTCCTCTACTCTTCAAAGTCAGAGGATGGTACAACTTTCAAAGGACTTAGTAGGTAGAATGTGAGATCCAAGGCAGTACTCCAAGGCAGTATCAGAAGGGGTTCTTACTCTTCCTTGGAGCTTCTGCTGCTATGAAAACTATGAGGGTAATTATAGAGTTGTCTTGTTTTAGAGTACTGTTTATAGAGTTTTCCTGTTTTGGAGTTCCACACTAGTTTTCACTGCTGCTGTGGAACTAAGACTCTGAGAGACTCTGAGGGTGCTTGTCTGCGAGCCATAAGTGAGTCGGCTCTTGACTTTAGAAGGTCCATTCCCAACATTAGAATGGCATTTGTTATGTGATGACTCATTCCTATTTTTTTAAAAAATCATTACCCTGTAAGGTGTGAAAAGCTGGGTATAAATATATTAAATAAATAACTAATATAAATGGGCCAAGTCATTTTGATATTTTTTTGTTGGTTTTTACACATACATACATTAAAATAAGCAATATTTAAGAAGTGCTGGTAAGGAACTATAAGATGTGGGCAGTCTCTTTTTTGGAGGAGGTATACATTCTTGGATAAATATCACTTGGACAACTGTGATACATAGCTCCATGAACTCACAGGGTTCTTCCAACTTTAATGCAACACTTCAGTTCACCTGAGTTGCTCCTCTGTAAACAAGAGCTCACTTCTTTGCAAAGCTGCAAGATTCCTAGAACTTATACCACAACTTACCATCAAGACTTTATCATAACAAGTTTAACTTCTTAATGGCTTCTTTGCAACCCTGGTTAAGAAAAATGGTATCAAATGATACATGCTAAACTAGAGAAAGGTGTCCTTTTTCTCTAGACATGTTAATGAAACAGGAAACATATGTGTTGTTAGATATTATACAGGTTACTGATATAAGGATGGATCCAGATCCAGGCACATGCAGCAGCTGGGGTGGTGGAAGTATACTTCCCCATCCATTCTCCTGTCACCAGCCCTTTGGCCTTGTTGAAAGTGCTACACAGAGGCTCAGAGGCTCTGGCTGAATGGGGTGAGCTGTGGCGTGAGGAAGGAACATCCCTGAAAATCAGACAGAGATATTTTCCATGGATGGAGCCATTCTATGCACGGAGGGAAAATCCAAGATTCAACCCACTGAAGGTAAGAGCTTCAATGGATCTCCATGTCAATTGAGCTTCTGTTAGTTAAGCTGTTTTTATTAGTAAATTTCAGTTTAACATTTAAAGTGAAAAAGTGGCATGCATAAGTCATTTAAATCTTTACTTAAAACCATTATTTTTCCTTATTAACTTAGGTATGATTGTGTAGCTGATCAAAAATTCTTAACTGAAGACCTCTCCCTTGGCAATGAGAGGACAGACACATACCCACAGCCACATGTACCATTGCTGAGGAAGAACACACCCTGCTCTTAGTGATTCCAAAGACAATCTCAGTTGGGCATCCAACTCTTGCATTTCGCTCATTGCCACAGCACTTGTATTTACAAAATAGCAGTTGTGCAGTTTCAAAGGGGAATTGTGGGAGGATGGAACTATCAGAAATTACTAGTCATGGATACACATTCCCTCCAGACAGATATAATGTCTCTATCAATTGCTTAGGGACCACAAGAGAGGTAAAGTTGCATGCACGTCCTGTTTGTGGGTTTCTCCTAGGCATCTGGCTGTCTATTATGTGACAGAGCAGTGCACTAGACAGGCACTTCATTTGATCCAGAATTATTCTTCACATGTTCTTATACTATCTGACAATCTATTCTATTTCCCATAAATGCAGGTATTATCTACCACTGGTATATAAGCTGGAGAGTTCCTAAATGAGACTGCCGTTAGATAGCTACAATTTCTTTCAAGTTTTCTATCCTTCGTCCCACAGCTTTATTACTAGTCCAGCATTTCTTGAGTTCAGAATTAAAAACGAGCATGAAGATATATATTCCCACATTCTATATTGTCTAACTTATAGAATGTGGTTCCAAACATTTGGTTCTCCAGATTTTAGAATTCAGCTCCCAGAAGCCCAGACTATTGGCCTGGAACTTCAGTTTCAAATCACCTGGAGGACCAAAGTTTGGGAACCACTGGTCTAACTGACAAACTTGATGCTAAACACTTTTTATGGTGATTTTTATGTGTGGTTTGGGTGAGGCATTTCTTGAAATTAAGTTCAACTTCACTATTTTCAAAAGGGATAGAGACTGACAGAGAATGATATGCTCCATATGCTGAAGGATGAGTATGTTTGATCATTACACGTTATTAGGGTATAGGTACAAAAACCCAGATGCTAGATCCCATTTGGTTTTATACTTGTCATAAAGTACAAATTCTGTCTATTAAATAATGACACTGACACAATAACCCACCTTTATTTATATGTATTTCAATTCTAATGCTTGTCCCCTTCAACATAGTCCCTGTTTACACTCACACACTAATGCAGTCTTGTTTTCCACTGGTTAAAGGCATGGAGTATATCAGTTTCTGTCAGCTGTTTCAACACATCTGCCATTTTCTTCATACTGCATCAATTGACTTGAAATGTGTTCCTTTAAGCACCGATTTCACTTTAGGGGGGTAAAAAAAGGTGCATGGTGCCAAATCTGGTGAATATGGAGGATGTTCAAGTGTAGTAATGTGTTTATCAGCCAAAAACTGCTTCACAGAAAGTGCTGCGTGAGCAGGCACATTGTCTTCATGAAGAATGAAACCATTTTTCCCCACAGTTCTGGCATTTTTTCTGACTCTTTCTCTCAGCTTTGTCAAAGCTTCCTTATAATAATGCTGGTTCACTGTTCTGCCTTCTGGAACCAACTCTGCCAAAATTATGCCCTTGATGTAAAACAACAACAACAACCACCAATGTTCATGGCTTTGAATGTGGACTTGCTTTGACGTGCTTTTTTTCATTCTTTGTGATGATGGTGATGATGGTGTTTTTTTCAGTGCATTGACTGTTGTTTTGTCTCAGGATCATACTGGAAGATCCAGGTTTCATCATAAGTGATGATTTTTTTGAAAAATGTTTGGGTCTGCCTAAAGTTGCTGCAGAACATCAGTGCAAATTTTCTTGCAGCACACTTTTTGCTCTGGTGTGAGAACCCTAGGGACCATCTTGCCACAAACCTTTTTCATGTAGAAATCCTCATGCAACATTTTCTATGCAGTGTCTTTGACAATGTTCACAGCTTCAGCTATCATTCAGACACTGAGTCAGTGATCTTCTCTTATAATCTGGCTGATTTCCCCCCACAATTTCTTTGGTTCTTGAAGTGGAAGGTCATCCAGGGCATTCACTGTCTTCCACATTCTCACATCCTTATTTTGAATATTTTGTGCTACACAAACACATGTGCACAAGACATGCAGTCTTCCCTGTAGGCCTCAGTAAGCATTTGAAAAGATTATTTTGGTGTTTTACTAAAAATTTCAAATTGACATATTGCTCAACTTTTAAACTTAGCATTTTTCCAGCACACAATAGTAAGACAGCTGCTTTAAATGACAACTGACAATTAACTGAATGGCCCAGAGTATTGATGTTTGTTCTGCAGGTTCAAACATGTTCAAGGTCACCACTCAAGCATTCACAATCAGTTATCCCTGATTTGTCTGAAAGGTAGAAACACAGTCTTGTTATTTAATAGACAGACTTTGTATGTGCCTATAATGTTCATAACTTTTTTTTGCCACAAGGTAGCAAGAGTGTTGATCATTTGATGTGAATAAGCAAGTTCATTGGTGTTTTGCATTGTTAAATACAGAGAAAGATTGCTTTTATTAGCTGTGCAAAGTTGGGAAGGAGAAATAGATGCATTATGAGCTTCCTTATTTCAGGTACATTCAAGTAAATTAAAACAGAATCTTTAGAAAAGTTGACTCTATGAAAAAATAGGTCTTTTGACAGATGTACTAAAGCTGCAGAAACAATTATTGCTGTAAGAATGGCTTTTCTCTCACACACAAGGATTGGTATACTGGTATGAATATGGTTGGCGCACCATACCTCAGTGATTCAAATCACTAGACCTCCTTGCATATGTAAATGCCTGACACATCATCACTGAAGGAAGAAGCAACAGAAATTCATATTGTTCTCTTTAAAACGAAGGACTAAAATGAAGCAGGTACAAATATATTGGTAATACTGGATCTCTGTACAGAGAAAGAATATAAAACAATAAATGAAATATATTTCCATGGTTTATCACAAACAATATATATAGAGATACAAATGTTACACAGTGAGCTAGATAATTTTTTAGAGGAATAACCTCATTTCATTCATTCATTATTCATTTATTTAAAAATTTAGATACTTTCCCTATATCCCAAAGATGATTTCAGGATGATGTACATATAAATTGACCTTTCATTAAAATTTGAACACAAAGCAGTAAAATCAAGAGGCATAACGATATTTCAATCTCCTTAAAACCTACAAATTAAGCATTTTTAAAAATACCTGTGCAAATTTAAAGAACTATAACCAATTTTAGTACCAATTACCAATTCAAGTAGATCCATTGAAATGAATAGGATTTTTAGTTACTTTCATAAGTTTCATTGATTTCATTAGGTTCTATTC
Organism: Gambelia wislizenii; assembly: GCA_030847615.1. Lineage (NCBI taxonomy): Eukaryota > Metazoa > Chordata > Lepidosauria > Squamata > Crotaphytidae > Gambelia > Gambelia wislizenii. The sequence goes on from JAUMIR010000003.1 coordinate 266,085,191, forward strand.
TAGTTGCAGCTAAAATTTAATTTAGCCCAACAGGATTAACATGGCTATGAAAAGAAGTTAACACTGGTGTCACATGTACTTCCATGGGAGGCTATTCCAAAGATGGAGCAGCACCACAGAGAAGAACCACAAGAGAGAAGGTTCCTCCTCATGTAGAATAAAGGCCTCTTCATAAGCAGTTCAAACACTTGCAAAAGGCTTGGCCTTGTTTGCAAAGTGCTCATCTTCAAACTTAAAGCTTAGCTTTTGGGATCAGGGAAATGAAAGAAGATAGAGTTTAGCACTATCATGAAGGCAGAAGAGCACTTTTCTCAGTCCAAATGAGACTGGGACTACCATTTTGAGAATCTCCAATAGAAATGTGAAAAGCATGGAAATATTCTGGGAACACCTGCTATAGGCTCTGAGAACACCCCCCCCCCGAAATTGTAAGGTTATATTCCTAGACTTGGGTAGGAAAAGTGGTGAAAACTGCATTTGCAGGATGAGACAAGTTCCCTGCTTGCCAGCTTTCAAACAAGAACACTCAGTTTTGTGGTGCCCTTTTCAAACATTTACAGAATGTCTACCACCATACCCAGCAGCAATGCACTGTTCAGGGAGATTCATTTCATCTCATTTCCCCCCCCCCCAAGTGAGTTGTTTCCTTCTGGCAGTGCCACTGGAGGGTGGGGAGGAACTGATGTTTTTTAGGGGAGCAGACAAAGGAGAACCTTTTATTCCATTCAACTAGATTAGGTTGCCATAAGGGACAGACAACAATAAGCCTACCATCACTGCTCCCTAGAGAGGGGGAGACTAATTCTTGAGGTATTCTTATGGTTCTATTGATAGAGAATAACAGTACACAAACAGCCTAAATTCAATTCTCTGAAAAGTTCTATTAATACTCCAGGAGTGCTGAGATCCTATATGAGGTAGCATTTTATAAATTAATTTGCTTTTCAGAGCTACATGATTTCAGATCTCTTCGCTAAACAAAGATTCCATGGAATAAGAATAAGCAAGAGTCAGAACACAGAACACACACACACACACACACACACACACACAGGAAAACATAACAAGATTATCTTCCCCTGCAAAGGCAACCAGAATGTACTGTTTCTAATTCCATCACCTTCCCAATCTTCTCCTTGAGGCATCTTTCTTTTGCTTTGTTCTGTTTGACACCAGTATCCTCAAGCCATTTAACTGGAAGTGAGTTCTTGTAATTTCATAGGGAGCCTAACTTTACATGATACTGAAATCCTAAATATGCTTACTGGAGAGTCTAAGTAGCAATGAAATGACTCCCAAATGGGCTGTAAATGAGCTTAAAATATGAGGCCATTTTCCTTCCTCCTTCGCTCCTTCCTACCTTCAATCAGGTCAGGTCCTACTCCTTTCTCATCTTCAGCAACATGATTCAAGCAAATTAAGCACTTCATGCTTTTCCTGCCATTTATTCCCATGCCAGGAAAAGCTTCAACTAGTTAATTTCTCCGTGCCAGGCAATTTCTAAACATGTATTTACAGGAGCAAGGTCATAAAAAGCAGAAGGCAATTCTAGCTTAGCATAGTAAGTATCACACTCAGTATTTAAATCTTTACTGCTTTGACATGAGGAAGCTTGATTATCACAATGCTGATAGTAGCATTTGTCCCATAAAATGAGACCCTCAAAAAGAGGTGAAATATTTTAGTGGGTGCTGAAAATGTTTAACATTTGCAAAATAATATATTCTTTCCTTGACGTTACTGTGTATTTATGATTTGAAAAAATGAAAGAAAACCATATGTGTTATTTAGAAATATGCAAATGGGTATCTAAATTAAGATAAGCTACAGCAGAATGGTAGGGAAAAGAAAACCTGGCAATGTATACAACATATGCAGTATCTTACTATCTTTGTTGTTCATTCACATATCAGGAGAAGAACTCCAGATCTGCAAGAGAAGGAACCAGAGCATGTTGCACTCTCTCACCCTGTAAATAAAACCATCCAGTTACTGAATGATTGTCTCCTGTTGTTCATGCCATAGTCTTTCAGCCACTGGTTTATTTGAGCTATTTGTGACAACTCAAAGTAATTAGGCAATAAAAGTAACATGGCCTTCGTCCAGTGTTCTTCTGTGAGTCTGTGATGGTTACCTAGGTAACAGTGGTAATTTGACTGGCTGTGTTACCAGGTTATTTGTCAAGAGCTTTGCAATGATGTGTGAGTGGTGTGAATATGTTCATAGCGTACATGTGAGAAGAGAGCGGAGAGGATATCCTTGGAACCTGATTTCTACAAACGTGCAGATGGAATCTTCTGACGTTCAGCATTCAGATGTATGCACAGATCTTTATACATAATTACACATAACACATTAATATTTAGTCATGTTAACATAAAATTATTAAAATGAAAATCATTCCTGGAGAAAAGGAGAGGGTTTTTTTGTGGGATGGTATTTTTTTTTTTTAAATATGAACAGAATTTATTGTCTAAGATTATGGTTACTCTCTGAAGGATAAAGAAGTCTAGCAGGAATTAAATGGTGTAAAAAAGCTTGACATGAATTATCTGTACCATATGGCTGTGGGCACTGTTTCACAATTTCACTAAGATAGCATGTCCTAAGGGGGAAAAATACTGCCAGTGCTTAAAATAACAGTTTCTATTTATTTGCCTGTACTTTGAAAAAGGCAACAGGAATGTGAAGTGTCAGTAATACAATGTGTGCTTTTTTGTTTGAACTAGTATCAGCTATTGTATAAGCCATTGCCTAATAAGCATCTACAGTCAGTGGAACTAAATGGCCACATGATGCCATTTCATCCATTCAAACCTGACAGCTAAACACTTAATGACAGCCAGTAAAGATTGTTATGACACGCTGCCAAAAAGCTATGGACATAAAAAGTGCCAAGCTATTATAGTCTGCTATTTTAATTGCACAAATGTATTTGTTACAACTGATTAACACCCTGATCATATCTGAGGAAGGGGACTGAAATCCATGAAGGTTCATTCTAAAGTAAATCCGTCTTAAAGGAGCTGCTAGATTCCTCCCCCACCCTTACATTTTTCACGTTGATTTTAAGAGCACTTGCTAGAAAGTAAGACACAGTAACATTTTTAATAAACAGGGCAACATTTAAATGGCATTGTGTTCTTGATATTTAACTACTCAAATAACAGCTTAATTAAAAAAGTTTCAAAGTAAGCATCTTGTGTTACAAATTCATTATAAATCATTTGAGTCCAATGCCCAATAACTTTATTGTCAGCTCTTATTTGAAAGGATGTCAACAATAAATGCTGACCAGCTTGCACTTAGTTTCATCTGCCTAAATCCAACCCTGTAAGCATAGGATTTAAGGTATGAGCTGGTAGATTTATTACTGCCAGCTTAGCCACATACCTGGCCAGTAGTTCAGGCCAATATTGACACAGCAGTGACTATACAACTCAACAAGTGCATCAAGAAAGCAATACCCCATAGCACTTGATGAGATTGTTGTTCTTCCTGCTGCTCACAATGAAACCTGAAAAGTGGGGGTCCTAGGAATTGAATTTACATTCATAAATTACTTTGGGCTTAATTTCAAAGCTGACTCTGAGAAGCAGAAAAATAGAAGAACACAAAATACATTCATGAACCTCTTTTAAGTTTCTGAAGATTTATAAAGTGGTATTCTCTTATTTTTTTTTAAAAAAAGATAAATTTTGTACTTGTTTTTGCTAACACTAAAATTGTAATTTTTTGCACTATGCTTCAGGTATATTCAGTAATTATGTGAAATCCTGTATGGGGAAAATTGTTTTGGGAAAGAAGTAATTAATAATGTTTAGGATTACAAAACATCTCTCTCTCTGGCTTTTCTTCGCAAACGAAGATTCAGGAAGGACTCATCCCACGCTTTCTGCAAGTGCGCTGATGACTAAAAAGGCCAATCTGAGATAAACAAGTCCGGTTGCAGAAAGCACAGCAGAAGGTCTCCTTGGGTGATGTTTCTGGGTTGTGCTGCTTTCTGCGTTGTCGTTTCTCTTCAAGACTTGTTCAGCGTGAGTTCTCAAATAAGGCTGCAGCACTGTGGATAGTGTGTCTCCATGCCTCCCGATGTGAGGCCAGGGCGGACCATTCTTGGCATAGGTCAATACAATACAACCAGGGTATTTGGCCAAGATGACTGATATCAAATTGTGAGGAGGATTCTTCCTGTGATTACCTCATGTGTTTACAACAGAGATTATCTAAAATCTTTCCCCATCCCATCAGCCCTTTTCTTCACCAGTGGAGCTCCATTTAGGTGGGGAAGACCTGCTCATGGAAAAACCAGAAAGGTACAAGAAACAAAATGAAGAAGCAGTGAGCTTCATCTCAAAGGCACCAAAGAATTGAGTTGATCCAAAAAGACTAATAACATTGTTACAGTATAAACTTTTGTGGACTACAGCCCACTTAATCAGATGCATGAAGTGTTATCCAGAATATCAGGTATATGGGATATGCAGCTGGAGTTCAGACTGGACTCACTGAGGTCAGAGGAAATTGCAGAAAATACTAGCAGTGACAATGGCATTATTAAAACTGGCCATTCACAAAACTGTGACTATAACACACGCACCCTAAGACATGAGGGACAGTATAAAAAAGAAGTGGCTCCTTGGTAGCTCCCACCCTGCTACCTCTCTGTGTGTTTAAGTGCAGATTAAACAACACACACAGGGGACACACAGCCACATACATATTCATAGTGAACCTAACTGCAAAATTGACAAACTGTTAATGTGTTATATCTGCCAATACAATGTTCTCTTTTCGCCTCCCCATTTCTCCAGTTAAAACAATCTCACATGATAAAATTGGAAATTAAGGATGGAAATTTCTATTACTATCTCCTAAATCTAAATTCTGGAAACCAACTCAAAATTCTTGCCCACAGCAAGGAGATGAGCAAATCTATCACCAATTTTGGTAAAGTCTGATTAAAAAAAAAATGAATGGAAATGAAATTTTATCCCATCCCTAAAGGAAAAGACTTCTGCCTAAGACTTTTAACTACCCTAACAGCCCCTATCTTAGAATACCACATAATTGGCAATATTTAATAATTTAGGTTGATATGGCCTTCCATGTGGTTATAACAGGTAAACCAGGAACCCTCAGATACCAAGGCTGGAGTCACATATAACCAAGGGAGGGGCCTTTGGGATTCCCCAAACAAGTAACACCCAGGTGAGAGTTAACACCTGGAAATAAGTAATTCATTAATCAACTCAACAATAGCAGAGTCCTCAGTGATTACAAAATGGGTTTTCCTCTTTCCTTCCTCCCCAACAATGGAAGTTGCCTTTTCCTATTCAATTCAGAATACATCACCCATTAATGATCATTAACTCTTCCAGAGCACCCTTTGTTTAGTCCTAGGAAACTCTGAGTGACATTGTCTTCTAAATTCCCCTTCAGGGGAATTATCACATATAAATATCACCCATTAAACACTACCAAAATGTCCGGAGTCCACAGTTCCTCTTGCTGTATCCATGCTACCAGTTTGCTGTGAGACCCTTAGAACACATTTCTGAGAACGTTCTGCTTGAAAAATCTCTGCTCCAATGATAGGTATCGTACCACCCAAGAACCTCTTACTCTATTCCTGTATACAAATACTTCCTACTATCTTCAATAGCCTTGTATGATTTCTTGAAACCTGAGTGTTTGCAGAATGCTGTTGATATTAATTTCCAATAAAGATCATTTAATTGTACATTTTGGCTTAGAGTCTCCTCCGTTACTAATGGTATACATAGGTCAAAATAGCCTTTTGTTACCCGACCTCCCACTGCCATTTTGACCTAATTAAATATTCCCCATATTAGTATGCACTAGTGCAGTGGTTCCCAAAACTTATTTGGCCTACCGCCCCCTTTCCAGAAAAAAATATTACTCAGTGCCCCCTGGAAATTAATTTTTTTAAAAATTTTTAATAGCAATTAAACAGGAGAATATATGTATTAATGTTTCTACCTTTTCCGTAAAATATAGTAAAGAAATGTGTAAATTAGAAACATTGAAGTTTGAAATTATGAAACTATTTATTGAACTCAGAATAGAAAGGTAATAGAAAAAAAAAGTTAAAACATTCGAAATCATCTTAATAAGGATGAACCTGGTATGGTGCTACCAATTTAGTAATCCTTGGCTCTATTTTCATCAGCAGTAATCTTAAATCACCGCAATTGACTTTTTGCAATCAGTTTCTTTTTTTGTTAATAAATTGGTTACTGCACTGAATCCATGTTCCACTAAATATGATGAAGGAAATGCAATTAAGAACTTTTGAATTACAGCCCATATTTCAGGATAAGCCGTAGGGATCTCTTTTTGCAGCCAGAATTGTTGGTAGCCACTTTTGAATTTAAATTTCAATTGATCATTAGTAGTTACTTCCATCAGTTCTTCTTGTAACTGTGGAGATTCTTCTGTGTTTGCACTTGAAAAAGGATCCAAAATCCAATCAGGTATGCTCATTTTCAAAATATCATCAAATCTTTGATTAAAATCTGAATGGAGACATCCAAGTGCTCACAATAAGAAAGTATGTCTTCATCTTTTTTTTTCCTGCTCCTGATAAATCTGGAAACTGGCTGAATTCCCCTCATCCAAAATTTCATTTGTACAGAAGAAGTTTTGTCACAAATGCAAAATAACAGATTTTTTTTTTATTAAATTCAGTTCATCACCTTGAAGCTGAAGATTGCTTTCATTAAATTTTTGAAACAAGTCGGTCAAGTAAGCGATGTCACTTTTGGATTGAATTACATTGAATCATAAAGCATCATTTTTATCTTTCAAGAACTCCAGCACTGAGTTAAACAGCTTATAAAACCTATCTAAACAGGCACCCTTTGACAACCAATGAACTTCTGTATGAAGCAGCAAATAATTAAATTCTTCATCATTTTCAATACAAAGCTGTTTAAATAATCTGTCATTCAATGATTTGCTTCTGATTGTGTTGATAGCTTTAATTACATATTGTAATAAATTATGTAGGCGTGCACTTAAATTTTTGGCAACTATATGTTGACGATGGATGATGAATGCATTCAGCACGTCCTTTGTTAAATATGCAAGAAAACCCCTGTAGCGCCCTACCATCGCTGGAGCACCATCTGTGGCTACTGATAAGATATTACTCAGAGGTATTTCTTTTTCTTTAAAAAACTTATCCAATGCATGAAATATTGATTCTCCTTTAGTATCAGTTTGCAAATATTTAGCAAATAATAATTCTTGGCAAATTTGTTCTTCCTTTGTGAACCGCACGTATGCTAAAAGTAAAGCTTCATTTCCTAACAAAGTTGACTCATCAAGTTGAATAGAAAACTGAGATGTTTTTAAATGAATCACAATGAATCTTCAACATCTTGAGCCATTGAATCTTCAACATCTTCAACATGAATCACATGAATCTTCAACATCTTGAGCCATTTCATCAATTCTTCATTGCACTGTATTATTGCTCAATGAAATTTTCTTGATATCAGATGCTCGCTTGTGTAGCACAGTACGTATTACTTCACTTATAGCCAGTATAATTATTTCTTCACCGATAGTATGAGGTTTTCTCAATTTGGCAATCATTAACGAAATATTGTAAGAAGCAAGCAAGCCATTGCCATCTTGTGTGGTTGTGGTTGAAAAGAGTTTTGCCAATGTCGGTTGTTTGATAAATTTTTCTTTTAGTGTTCGAAAATAAGATAAATACTTATCTCTTTTATCACTATGAATTTTAGTCAAATGTTCTTGTAGTCTGGAAGGCTTCATAGCTTCGTTTGATAAAACTTTCTTGCAAATCAGGCACATTGGTAATGTATTGTTTATAGGAGACTCAATAAAGCCATATTTCAAATATTTGATATTATATTGTCTACATTTTTTCTTTGATTGAGCCATTATTATCTGTAGAAAAAAAAATTTATGGAGGTATTTTTAATTATTTTTTTCTAATTTTTTGAAATATTTTTGTAAAAAACAAACTAAAATAAATACTAATGAAATAAATAAGCATGATATTATTAACTGTAAAGTGCATATAATTATTATAAAATAAATAAATAATACTCACCAATTATAGTCGCACTATTTGTTAGTTAACTTTAACTTGTCACAATATCACAACAATCTAACTTAGGACTTTTTTGGATAGAGAAATACACCACAAGAAGGGTCATCCCTCTTGTGATGCTGCTGCATGGCACGGGGGGGGGGGGGGCGTTTCATATGACACTGTCCCCCTGCCGATTCTGTTCCAAGAAATGGCCAAATATGACGCTGGAGCGGCGATCTGTACTGGAACAGAATCGGCAGGGGGACGGCATCATGCGAAATGCCCCCCTGCCATGCAGCAGCGTCTCAAGAGGGACGACCCTTCTTGTGGTGTATTTCTCCATCCGAAAAAGTCCTCAAAGTTATATTACGCAGTAATTTTCCAATAATAATTATGGGAAATCTCCTGATTCATAGCGTGCTCCAAAATCTGCTGGTAGTACTGCCAGTAGCCAGTACTACCGTTGCTGTTCCAGGCTTTGGCCTTGCAATCGACCAATCGCACGAGTGGCAGTTTCCCGCAGCAATGCTCATAGTGCTCACGTATTTTGGAATGGCAATTCAGTAGCACCACATGAACAGTAGCAGTGCGCGATTGCACATACCTCAATGCAAGTGAGGTAGTATGCAGGAACCGAGCCAACATCCAGTATGTTGTTCAAAGAAAAATTAAGCTTTATGAGCAGAATACATAAATCAGTTTTTCTAAATCTTCTTTCTTTTATGCTTTCACCACCCCCTTACAGTTATTCATCGCCCCCAAATGCACCTGTGGCCATCACCATCCCCCTGGATCACTGCAGCGCCCACGAGGGGGTGGTAGCGCCCACTTTGGGAATCACTGCACTAGTGGGATTCTCATGGAACCCCACACAATTTGAGTAACAAGATCTTAAAGATATGCATTCAGTCAGAATGGACAAAACTGGACTATACAATACCACCTTTCTGATTCAAAATAAGGAAGTTTCCTGTTCATAAAAATCATTCTACTGATTATTTAATTCTCACTGTAAATCTTCTGCTGGTTCCTCTGCCACATCCAGATTTTAGGTGTGGGCATTATTGGTTGTTCCCCTTGTTAGGGTGCTGTTGACATATATAGGGAAGCATCCCCCCATCTTGCTGCAGCTATATTATTTGCATATTGTGTGAAAAAAGAGTCTTCATCCTCTCTAAAAAGATAAAAGAGTCTTAACATCCATTGGTAAATTTGATAACAACTGAATTTCCTCAGTGTCATACTAGCTAGTTCTTTACACAGGCAGAACAAAGAAGTGTTTCAAGTTCAGCAGTTTCCTGCTAGCGATATTGAACTGTTCAGTGAACTCCTGCAAGGTATTATTGTAAACAAGTGGTATTAAAATATGCCAGTGTTAAGGGACAGAATGATTACAACAAAAATAGTACTTTCTTGTGTTCTTTAGAGATACAATGATACCATGTATTGGACTGGAATATCAATATAACAAGGCAACACAAACCTCTGTAAACCTACAATTTATTTCAGGAAAGACTTTGTAAGACACTTGATGAAGGAACAGACAGTTTTTCAGCATCATTGATTACCCTCCTCTGGTGTTCTGTACAAAATGAGTATCTTAAATATTGTAATCTCTTGCCCTAAACAACATGATGTGATGGTGGTGGTGGTGAATTTGTCAGCTGGAGGATTTTATAAATAAAATAGCATACTGTTACTAATACAGTTTCCAAAAATAAATGCCCTTGCTATGATATTACTAAAGCGCTTATCTGACTTTCTTCTTTGCTGGTGACATTTTAATGTAATAAAATGAAAGTGAATCGGGGTATTTAAGAAATGAGATTGCATTTAAATTTCTGTAGCATTACTGTTTAATGTAGAGTTCCCTTGATTCCATTTTTCAACAAAAAACAAAACAAAATCAGTTTTAAGCTCTTCCAGTTAACACACATACAATACAAAGGTGGGGGGAAATGCTGTTCTACCAGGAGGGTGAGAACACATTTGCCAGCACACATAAATGTTGCATTATTCCCTCAAGTCTCTGCTGGGCTATAATTCAGGATACAAACTCCAGTGCTATCTCCAGGTCACCAGAAATTATGCCATGGAATAATAATCTTCAAACCATGTACATTTAAAATACGTAATCCAAAAGATCCTCATCTCCAATGTGTCTCATGACTTTTTTGTTCTTCTGTGAAACAGCTTACTGTTGGACACTGTCTTCCATTATTTGTAACTTTAAAAAAGAGAGAGAGACCACAAACCTCTGTTGAGATAAGGTTCATGTGATGGGTTGGAAGACCTGAATCAGATGCAGCTGGAACTAAAACAAGCAAAAGATTTTGTGGTCCACTATCAGGAAAAAAACCCCACATGATTAAACTAAAGTTAGGAACTGCTGGAGCCCACAGGGATTTAAACTCATTTTTCTGTCCTACTACAAAGGCAATCAAGTATATATGGCCTTGAAATACCCTCAAATTTGTTCTTTGGTCTCCTTTAAAGCTTATTTCATGGGAGAGGATTAGATAATATTCATTTTTAAAAAATACTTTGGCTCCCAGGTTACTCAGATGAGAGCTTCGGCTTAATACGAACATGTTGCACTCTTACTGCTTACAGATGGATGTTGGCTAGTAGAATGAGGGAAAGCATTTTTTCTTTAAATATACACTCAAAATAACATGGTAGTTTGTACCCATTTAGGGGGAACAATAATGCCTTCCACCTTACATTCACTCAAAAGGCATCTTCCATTCACTCATTGCTAGAGAAGGACAAGGAAGAAAAACAGTTGATAGAAGCCTATAGGTTTCTGGAGAACCAGAAGAGGAGTACCAGGCTTCAGTATGCATTCTGTTGAGAAAAATTATGACTAAGCTCCTGAGCCAATTAGTACATCCTTCCATAACCAGAGAAGCAAAGCAATAATCTGAAATGACAGATGTGGATGTTAGTAACTATTGCAGGTCTTGATCTGAAGCTACAATCTTTTGAGGGGAAATGGATGAAGCTTTATCTGTCTTCTTTGAGTGACAAAGTCTATCATATCACACACCAATGAAGCTGTGGACTAAAAACTAAATCTTTATTGCCTTCCCACAACTGAGTCTGTTTAGCAGTCTTTCCAATATGTTACTGCAAAAAGATATATTATGTATGCTTAGGATAATCATGGGCCACAGTCCTTCACTGACTCAATGGGTGCAAGACTGAAACCTGCATCAGGTGAGGGGTGAAACAATAATAATGCAAACTTCAGAATTTGAAAGGAGAGGTCACACATCCTAATAATAGGAAGGGAGAATGCTACAACATACATTTTACATATAGAGGGTAAGAATGCTTCTTTGTTTCCCCTCACCATCCGAATTTCTGAATTATGTAATCACATTTCTGAAGTTTGGGTGAAAGCCATGTTGGCTAGCCTGGTGGGGGAAAGGGACTAAACAGATGCTTGTCCCTTGTCTGTGGCAGGTAGCAGGGGGAGGAATTAAGTGATCGGTGTTCATCTTGGCACCCTTCTGGTGAAGGGTATGTGGCTCTTGAGCTGCCTTTTCAGATCATGGGATCTGGGAGGTTTGAGAAGGAGTCTGCCCTTGGGGATGAGTAGCAAACAATGATTGTTGAATTGCACTCAAGGTCTAGTCTTTCACCCAAGGGAAGGCGGGGGGGGGGGCTGGTCACAAGTTGATGCCTGGTCTTCAGCTGGATCCAAATCAGGTTACTCCCCACCATTTGGTTCACCCCCAGTCCAAATTTTGATTAATTTTTATGTCAACAAATTATTATTATTATTATTGTTATATAACTAATAATAATAATAATAACAACAACAACAACAACAACTTATACCCCACCCCTCTGCTAAAAAACAATTGGGGCGGCTTCCAACAATTAAAACATTATAATAACGACTAAAAACACCACCCACCCCCACCCTCCCCCATAAAAAGACATTAAACAATATAAAATTAAAAACATCTAGCTAAAATCACATTAAAAACAAATATACACATGATTAAAAAAAAGCTAGGAGACGCAGCTCCTGAGGCTGGGATCTAATCAGGAAAGGCCTGCCGAAAGAGATCCATCTTTAGTGCTTTTTTAAAGCTACTCAGGCTCATCAGCTGACAGATCTTGTTTGGCAGGCCATTCCATAAATTGGGGGCGATTACAGAAAAGGCCCTCTGGGAGGTTGCAGACAGCCTAGATTTTTGTGGCTGAAGCAAATTCCTCCCAGAGGACCAGAGTGTGCGGGGAGGATTGTATGGGAGGAGGCAGTTCCGAAGATAAGTGGGACCCAAGCCATTTAGGGCTTTAAAGGTAATAACCAACACCTTATACTGGGCCCGGAAACTGATAGGCAGCCAGTGGAAAGATTTCAATACTGGAGTTATATGGTCTCTCTGAGATGTTCCCGAGACCACTCTGGCTGCATATTTTGTACCAACTGAAGTTTCCGCCCCATGTAGAGCACATTGCAGAAATCTAGATGAGAGGTTACCAGCGTATACACCACAGTCTCGAGGTCCCTTACTTCCAGGAAAGGGCACAGCTGGTGTATCAGCTGAAGCTGATAACAAGCGCTCCTGACCGTCGCATTCACCTGACTCGTCATCTGAAGCGATGAATCAAGGAGCACCCCCAGACTGCGAACACAGTCCTTAAGGGAGAGCGGGATTCTTGAAGATTTGTAGGGTCCTCCTGATCTGTGTAGTTCTTTGAGTACATGAAGCAGGACCCCACACATCTTCAGGAATCCTATTTAGATATTCATTAAATAGACAGAGCTCAGGGGGAAGGCTGTCACTGTGATGCTGATGCCCACTGTACACATTATTGGAACCTCTGAATGAGCAGTCCCTAATGTCTGAGACGGTTGCTTTTTTACTCTTTGCATATATAAAATCCCTAAAAAGGAACTGTTCTGTTTTATGTTTTGTTCTACATGTGTGTGATTCTTTGAGATGTGTGACAGATGAGGACAATATCAGGCATCAATGTGTATACACCCTGCTAAACAAAGTTGGCAGAGCAGCTGTCTTTACATTGCCACCTGTACTTCTGTCTTGGTTTTCTTCCCTTGGTTTTCCCTCTTTTCTTTCTTTCTTTATCTGCATGGAGTTACGAAGGGCTAATTCACATTACATTATACGGTGAGATCAACACAAGTTGACTTTCCTGTTCTACAGTCCCATGAACACTTACTGGGAGTAACTCTCACTTAATTCAAGAAGGCTTACATCTGAGTAGAAAGGTATAGGAGTACATTGCCAACAGTCCTGGCTGACACATTTAACTAGTTGCCTGAATGAACTGGGCTTATGAATGGGACCTGGCAACACACTGTATCATGGAAATAATTAAAGAAAAACACAACCTTGAGATGCATCAAGAAATAAAGAGCTGCATGCTGGACACATTAGAGCATTTTGTGGCTACTTCAATTAACTACAGGTTGTATTCCTCCTTAGGAATTAAGGAATTCAATGAGAATGCAGAAAACATGCATGGAAATTAGATATTCATCAATAATATGAGATTGCAAATTAATATAGTAATATGTAAACACACATAATACTTACATCAAAGTAAGTTTCTTTTAAAAACCACTTAAGTAAGCAATTAGTCAAGGGTGGACACAGCTAGCTACACTTTGCCTTAGCTCCCATTAATCTTCATTAAAGGTATGCTGAGGCTAGCAGAATTGTCTCCGTAGTTTGTTTCTGATGAACCAAGGCAGAAAAGATGTGACTACCAGCGGCCAAAGCCACAGAGTAAGAGGCTGATGAACACCCTTATCTTACAGAGTTCATCTTGCATAGCTAGAATTAATTCCTTAGTTCTGCTATCAAAAATTTTGTTTGCACTTGTCTAATTTAACTACAAAGAGAACAAAATGTAATGCTAAGAATGAAAGAGAGAAAGAGATTAAGAGCAGAACAAATTGACCATAAGTGAATTTGTTTCATCCTTCTTGCAACCAGCAAAGAATTTAATTCTATGAAATACGTATATTTTGCTGATTAAGTTCAAAATCTTGAAGCAATAATGAGTAGGGAGGTAAGTAGAAATCCACCAGTGAAGGTCTTTTAAAAATGCAACAACTTAAAAGTAGCTGCATTTAACTTGCATATGTTATTACTAGAAAGGTAAAGTATTTGATTTAAAATTATAGAAAAGCTAGTTTGTAGAAAAGCAAAGTTCAGCTGAGGACACATTAGAGTTGATGACAAAAGGAAAGCCATAGTGCCAACTACAACTTTGTATTTGAACAATGGATTATAAGTGGTTTTCATCACTTCTGGGACAATGAGGTAAGCACTCCTTGGAAGATTTACATTTTTGCACTACATCTCCCAGAAACCTCAAGCAGATTTCTTGGGGAATTCTGAAAATTTTTGTCCAAAACTGTAACTTTGCAAACTCTGGATTTAAGATACCTATAGGAAACTGATTACCAAAAATTTAGAATCCACAAATTTCTAATCATAATATCTTAAGAACTTATATCTGAAAAAAAAGAGTACCCCCCCCCCGAGTGATCAAAAAATCATTTAAGATAGAATACATGGCGATAATAGCAGCTGGTGGATTCCATGTTGGGAGCAATGAATCTATTCTAGGTTTTATTCCAAATTTTAAATAAGCTATCAAATCTACTGAACTCCATCCTCAAAAAAAGTTTCAGCACATTGGATAGCTCTTTCAAAGTTTGGATAAAACCCCAGAGAAGATTCACTGACCCACTGACATGGCAGCCATGGTAATTGAATTGTATCAGATTGGGCACAGATCTGAAACAATTAGGAATTAAATACCACAGGTAAGTGTTTTCCTCAGGAAGTGGTATTGTCCAAGCTAATTACAATGTTCTCTGTATTCACTTATCCATGTTAATAAACTTTTCAAGCATGTTAACAACTCGTAATTGTTGTAATGATGATATATGTGAGTGTGAGTCCACTTAACATTGTCTGAAGTGTAGACCACTAATCAAAGTAGTTTACAGACTCTTTTAAATCTTTTTATTGAGAAGTGAAACAGTAGACTAAACAAAAGCTCACAGATTTTGAAAGCTGGCTTTCTACAGCTATAATTTGTTGCTCAGCAGACTTGGCCAGGTTGATTGGATGGCTCATTTAGCAGAGAAGTAAGGCTCTAATCTATAGGCTTTGAAGCTGGTTTATTGTAAATTGGCACTCTTACCTGAAATGCAATTGATGCAGAACTTCTAGTAAACATTTGACTGCATGCCAAAACAGGTTCTCCAGTTTGCCAAAGCAACTTAATATACTTCAGAACACAGATAGCTATAAATATTTGCTATGTTAAGTTATGATAAAGCCACTCAAAAAACCTATTTCCCTTGATTTACAGAAGTGGGATCCCAATTCATATTCAGATCCCAATTCATATTCAAACTAGGGAACAATTTGCTACAAACTGGAACAAAAGTCCTTTTTAAGTTAGCTTCTCATCACTATGATGGAAAGTACTGCATTTTGTGACAGCTATAAAATTGCTATCCTCACTATGTGCAATTACTAAAATTGAAGTATTTGATGTAGAGTAGAACTTCTGTCCTGTGCATCACCAAACTAGTCTTTTCTGTCTTTTGCAAACAGAAGCTGAAAATGCATACACTTTATAGTTACCTAGCTTGGTATTTGTGCATCAAAATGATGCTGCATCTGATTCTTTAATTAGATGTATGTAACATTTCATTCAGGACACTTTTGATGCACTGGCAAAGCACGGTGAGGGCATACCATCATGTGAGACTTACTGAGGGATGTATTTTCTGATATATATATGTGTGTGTGTGTGTGTGTGTGTATAAAAGCATTCTACACTGTGGCTGCCCAGCTCATGATATATGGTGCAAACTAGACGTTTCCATAACTGTTACACATGGGTGCATACATTTTTCACTACAACGAGGTGGGGGAAATGTATATCTAAAAGGTATGTTTGTAAACTTTAATTATTCAATGTTGGTTCAGTACTTTCAAAACAGTACTTCAGAATGACAAAATGTCTTAACAGAATTGTTTCTGTTGCTGCATTATTCTATAACATATTTAGCTGCAATGCTATACACACTAACCTAGGAGTAAGTCCCCTTAAACACAGCAAGATTTACTTCTGAGTAGACACATCTAGGGTTGTACTAACTGAAAATGCCTTGAATCTGTAAAAACAGCTTTTATCACTGAACTAGCACAGTCCAGTCAAACAATACAGTTCAATTTCTGCATTATATTTAATACATTATTTTTGTCCATTAAAATATTTATTATAAAATATTCCTAGTAATCCATGAAATAATGTACAGAAGTAAACCAAACATTATCCAGAAGACAAATGTTCACTAAAAAGGTTTTCCTCTTGACTTCAGGAAAATAGAGTTAATGAGGGTTACTGAGATGTGGTAGCTCAAACAAAGTGCTTAGATGACAGAAAACCACATGTACATTCTCAGCTAAACATGAAATGAGCTGGGCAGTCTTCAGCATTCTCAACCAACGTTTGACCCAAATGTAGTATCAAGCTATGCTACAAAAACAACTCATGTGCTTGTTCACCCTTCCTTCCTCTCAGTTCAGTTATTTACTTCCCAATTAGACAAACTACTGTATTGTTTGTTTTTATATAAAACCTAGCACTGTATGGTGTATATATGCTTTGCAAACCATGGTTTCAAGCCAGAATTTGAATCTGGTTCGTAATTCTTGTTTGGGTAGCAGGTTAAAACCATATTTGTTTGGTTTAAATTTCAGGACAAACAGTGGTTTAAACAAAAAGATAACTAATTGAAGCAGAAGACTAAGGATTGAAGAGTCCACATGAATATAACCTAATAGGACAAAAAGAGAGTTTGACATTATGGACATTATCAGATGCAACAAATATGGCATAATAACAATGCCACATAAACACAAAACAGAGAGCATACCAGACAACGATGCCCTTTCGTGTTTATGTACTGGCCAAAACCCATACTTTTTTATTGATGGCTAAAGCCATCAATTGATCCCCTGTAGCACTTCAGTGCCGGCATTGCCAGCGTGTGAAACCTCGTGGCATTGTACTCACGTAAATGCAGTGTCAATGGCCGGGCCGGTCAGAACACTTCTGGGTGAGATCGTGAAAACCAGGTAGGCGACTCTCATTTTATTAACCTCCCTGGGTTACTTGTACTTTTAAAGGTGTGTTTCTGTGCTTGTGTAAACCTTTTCTGTTTTTATTTTTTGAATTTGCTGCACTCACATCTTCTTGCGAGATTCGGCAAGATCGCTAACCAGGAAGTGAATGGAGCTCCATTAATGCTCCATTCATGCCTGGGCTGCTTTTTAACATTGTCTGAGGTAAGTCTGATATTTTGGGTTATTGTTCCAGGACAGGAATGGGTTTGCTAATAGTGGGACAGGAACTTTAGTGTGTTTTATGTCTGATAAAGTCCTATTATGTCCAAATTTGTTCACTATCTCTCAGCCTAAACTTGCAAAATGGAGCTGCAGCAGCAAACATGTGCTCTGAAGTCTTCAGAGCAAGATGGGGTAAATGTGTAAAATAAGACTGTTAATGTTTTCATTTTTCAAAGAAGTCACCATACTTACACCACACCATACTTTCTCTATGGTAAATATGCAAATTTAGCCTCATGGGTTAAAAAAATATAGTTACTAAAGCCATTTTAAAAAACTTATTTGAAATGCACATTTCATTTTTTTTAAAAAAAATAGCTTTTCAGAATTTTTTTAATGCACCAATATACAGTACATTTGGGAGCTAATATGGTATAGTGGTTTGAGCTCTGATATAGATATAGATGTAGATGTAGATCAAGTAGAGATAGTATGGTGAAGTGGCTTGAGCACTGGAGTATGACTCTGATGACCAGGGTTTGAATCCCATTCAGCCATGGAAACCCAGAGGGTAACCTTGGGCAAGTCACACTCTCTCAGCCTCAGAGGAAGGCAAAGGAAAAAACCCTCTGAACAAATCTTGCCAAGAAACCCCCTGATAGGTTCATCTTAGGGTCATCATAAGTTGGAAACAACTTGAAGGCACACAAAAGCAGCAACATACATTTGGGAGAGAGAATATCTTTGAGCGCAGTTGATAACTAGAACTATACAGCTTCTTATACAAAAGTTATATTCTGTGGTTTGCAGCTAACTTTTTTATTTGCAAAAAAAAAAAAAAGTGACTAGTTTACAGGACATATTTTCTGAATGTGCTTAATTGACCTAGGTACACAGTTCTCCCTAAAGGTCAATTCATAAACACAATGTTTTCTGTACAACCCCCATTGTACAACCACTTTATCTCGAGGAGACTCCTACAACTGTGATATCTGAAAAACTGTACAACTGCAATTGCAGAAAACACTGTTGAGGAGCAGAGCCTATACATCTTCAAATCTTGGCTCACAGAAGACATTCTTTGAGTGTTAATACAGCTCTAAGGATACTGTAAGCCACTGTATTTGATCACCAATACTATTCCTGCATATTTCAATTTGCAACTGTTTTTTCCAGTTCATTTGACACTGTCATCAGGTCTTTTGGTCAACTCCTCTCATACAAAACCACTAAATACAGAAGACACAATAGTGACCTCCAGCTGCTCCAATGTTGCTAAGATAGTTGGAAATTACTGCCAATTTTGAACAATTTCTTTTCCTGTAAAGTCTTCTATTTTTCTTGACTGGAAACCAAATGGGCACACAGTTCTTGCTTCCAGTTTTCCATGGTGAATGTCAGTTTCTAAGCTCTAAGGGGCTTATTCTTTACTTCACAGTTAAAAAAAAAAAGGGAAAAAAAAGAAACATTTTACTGAAGTTCCAATTAGTACTAGTAGCTGCACGTACACCAAGATTCAAAGAGAAAACAAGACATATTGAAGAGCAAGAATATATTTTAGATATGAAGAATCTATCAGTTCACCACACTGGGTTTATACTAAAAGAAATCACTAAAGCACATAGTGCTTTTCAGCTCACATCTTTTTCAAGAACAGGTTTAAGACATAAAAAGTAATATACAGAATGAGGGCTAAGTACAGTTGAAAATGATTTTTTTTAAAAAGAAGAAAATGAACAGGCACACATTAGCCAGTTATCCTTAACATTAAGATGATACTCGGAAGGGAATGCAGGATTTTTGGTAATTCATAGAATTTTTAGTCTGATGCATGGAGACATTTGAAAAAAAAAATCAAATAAAACTGTTTTGCCAAAAGAAAAAACAATGGTTATCAAAATGATCTTGTGGTTATTTTATTTTCCTACAAGTACTGGCTCTGCTAAAAGATCAGATATTACAGTATATCAATATGACTGTTGTATTACAACCTCCTGGCAACAGTACAACTGTGCCAATTTATACCATGCTATAAATGATCTAAACAGTTTAGGGTTTGAGGCTTTTACAAGAAGAAGGACACTACTAATCTTTGTGTGGGTGAGAAGAGAGATATTCACAGGGCTGCTTCAAAACACCAAAGCAACAGTGAATGCAATTGAACAAAAATAGGTACCACAGGGTGTGATTTCTACATTGACACAATTTAGATATTTATAGTTTTACAAACGGGCCACAGAAAAAGAACATGGGTGTTGCCTAGCTAGGAAGGATTCACAAACATGTGCACCTGGTAATTACATTGCTCCATCTTTCTGACAAGTCCTGCATTGGCTGAATGATACATTTGAAATTCTACAAACAATATATATATATACACACACACACACACACACACACACACACATATATATATATATATATACCTTAAAATGTATCATCTCCCTTCATTCTGACCTGGCTAACAATGCAAGAGGTTGGGGGGGGGGAAACTTTTCAAAAGTTTATGGTGTTTCTTCTAGTACATGATATGCTTCATTGAAAATGAAAAACTCCTATGACATGAATTCTGGTGTAACCAAAGAGAGAAAGATCAGGAAACTTCATAGAATGCCCATTGCACTGTTATTGTTTTTGTTGTTGTTGTTTTAATAAATAAAAATAAAACAATCTTAGGGAATATATATACCCAACTAGCATTCAGGGAAAATGGTAAGAAAAGTCAAAATATCAATCAACCTACAGAAAGCTACGAGGTTTTAACAATTATTTTTTAAAGGAGATCCTAGGACATATATCAACAAGAAACATTCAAAAGACGAGCCATAATATTATGACTGTAAAATGTGGTTACTATATGTTATAAGTTACATAGGAGATATTAAAAATTAGAGGGCTACAGAAGTTATCAGAAATGTAGTCCTGTTGATCCTTGAGTGTCAACAAATTCAGATAGGTACTAGGAAGCCTAAATATTTTTACAGCCTCCAGTATAGCACATTATAATACATTAATCCATAAACAGATTAATGTCAATAAACACCACAGTTTTTTTAAAAAAATAATTAGTCTGGAAATTCTTCACAGAATTTAACATCCAGAAAAGAAGATCCAGAATGAAATTCACCATGAATAAAACATGTTGCATATGAACCCTAATATAAAAGTTAATTAGAAGCTGTACTCTTATCCATCTGAATGCTTCAAAAATGCTCTTGGAATTGCACCTTGCAGTGTAGTAAATAATTCAGGATGTTAAAATGGCCTGTTATTGCTAAAATCTGCCTCTCTGTGAAGGATCACAAAAAAGAAGAGACTCCAGCAGAGATAAGCATGCATGAAATTCTCTGCCCCCCCTCCAGAGGATTTAGCCAAATTGGCTGCAAGGAGACTTCAAAAGCAGCAAGCCCAGAGATGCTCAAAGCACCTTGCAGCTTGGTGCTGCCGGCCTTTACTTCTTCTTTGTAACACAATTAGATTTATAGTGAGGCCAGATGAACAGTAAAGGAGAAGCATTGAATATTCCTTATTTTTTAGAAATGCTGCACTGCTCATGACAGTGGAAACACTTAATCTGGACCTTCCAATTTCAAGTACAAAAGCATCCCCTCCCACTTATTGCTCAGAGATTCCTGCATCACAGTACAAGACTTAAGATGCTGCCTCAATGGCTTTAAAGCACCATTCTCCCAAACAGTGGATTCTCTCCTGTGTGCCCACTCTCAACTCTCTTACCTTGAATCATGAACAGAATATCTGCTAAATTCCCACGGATTATTGTAGATCAGATCAACCGGCAATGCATCCGCACAATGCTTTACCATTCCTAGTGTGGAAAGAGCTGCTGAGATGCTGAATGGCACATCAGCCAACTTTGTGTGTAGCAAAGGCTCTGTGGAAGATCTGGACTGAAACGACATTGAATTGTGGATTGGATTCCACAGCAAACAGTGGTGGTGTTACAGAAGCATCTCTTTTAGGCAGAACACCTCCGTTTATAATTAAAATGGATTACAAAATAAACCCAATTCTAGCTTGAAATATGCATATCAATCTCATAATGAGAAAAGTTTAGGGTTTTAAAAAACATAATATTTGAATTTCATTTGATGATTTTTGCATGTTAAATCATAATGGGATAAAAAAAGATAGGGCTACTCAGAGGTAAAATCTGGATTTAAAAAGTTAATCCTTTATATGAAATATTCATATAGCTATTTTTTTCTCATGTTATTTCATACTTCAGGCTTCTTTAAAGGTGGATTCCTTTAAGCTACATACAGAAACGTAAAAGAGCAGAAAAGATCCATGGTGGATCATAGCTATAGTTAGTTTTAATTAAATACCTAATAAACACCTAACATTTTTTGTTCTGAGTTAAAAATTAACTCCTCAGGCATCATAGTGCTTAATCCAATGTTACTTCTACCAAGCATAAACTCATTAAAAAGAAATAAACTAAATGTGATTAATGCTCCATTCATTTAAATGGTTCTGCTGTAGGTAGGGCTAAACCATCGTCCGTGATATTTTCATTAATTCCTATGAATTAATAACCTATATTTGAGTGACTGGCAACTGATGTTTAAAATACAAAGAAAGTGGATATGCCATGATGTTTTACATGCAGGAGTATCAGTAAATATGCTATACTTGCTATCAGCATCCACATAGCTTTAAATATTCACCAATATTTCCTAGTGTAATGCTCTTCAGGATACACGTATGAATCTCTCTAAAAAGGTTAGAATTGCCCATCTTAAGTATTAGTGTGTATGAAATTGCTGGAATATTGAACTGAAAGAAGCCATAATGGGGATTTACAGCTGCTGTTTAGTTTAAATTTTCCCATGAAAGTAAGCACTTGGAAATTTAGAACTAAAAATACTTCCATAAAGCAATATGCAGAGTAATTTTACTTACATGGAATACAATCCAGTTTGCTTGCTAATGGCCATTGGGTTAATAAAATAACTGATAGGAAAAAAGGAGTAAAATGCCTGGGATGATACCATGCTGTGAATCAGAAAAGAATGCTGGAGGTTGATTCCAGAAACTGGTGTTGGTTAATAGTTGCTATGCCCCATGGCTGAAGTGAGCAAAGTGCAGTCCTATAACCACATGTAAATGTCAAAGGTTGTTCTTGTGGCACTTGACTCATCCAGACTCCATAGGTCTCATGATGTTTAATATCTATGGCCAGGTCCACACCACACAAATGATCCAGTTTGAAACTGGATTATTTGCCATGGCTCCTTCCTATGGAATCCTGGGATTTATAGTTCTATACGGTCTTTAGCCTTCTCTGCCAAAGAGTACGGGTGCCTCACCAAACTACAAATCCCAAGATTCCTTACGAAGGAGCCATGGCAAATAATCCAGTTTCAAATTGATTATTTGTATAGTGTGGATGCACCCTACATGTATTTGGGGGGGAGGGCGGCGGGAATCATCTGGAGAGGTGGCCCCAGGTGTCACCAACATTCAAATGATACCCAGGTCTAGGAATCCTTTTCATTTTTCAGGTAAGGCAAAAGAACAAGTGCCAGGACCTCATAAGGGCTAAATAAATAAATAAATAAATAAATCTAAGCAAGTTGTCTTCTCAAGCAGATTCTCTCTCCACTTGAATGGTGTCTGGAAAGGAATGCATTTCCCCTAAAACTCTGTATCTCAAGCCATTTGATGTGAGGGACCAGCATTTATTTTTTCCTCCAAGGTGCCAAGGATCAGCACCATATTTGTGCCCAATCGGGTACAATTGTTTCTTTCCTGAAAACTCACCAGGGGCCAGTGCCAATCCAGGGACAACCACTTTCAGTAGTACTGTTATAAAAGATCAGGAGTTAGATAATTAGTGATGCTCTTAGGCCCAGTACAGTCACTGGCGTCACAAGTGATTTCCAAGGGCAGGGATGCTTTTTATCAGCTCATGTTTATATACGGTACCAACGTTGATGCTATCTGAGCAGAGCTAACCTTGCTTAACTTTGTCCGAAATCTGGTAATCTCCTGTTTGGGTCACTCCAATATATTAGGTCACTACCTTTGAAAATGGTCCACAAACTACCCCAAAACTGGGCAGCAAGATTTTTGATTGTACAGGATGATATCATATTATGCCAGTTTATTTCCAACCCTATTTCAAAGTATTTCCAAATGCTTATAGCCCAGGATGAATGTAGCCAGGTGGCTCTTCTTCCACTGAGTGAGGCAAAATTACTATAGAGTGGGCCTTTCACGGCTGGCATCACAATTGTGCAAAGCCCTTCATAAAGAGGCTTGCCTACCACCTACATTGTGACTGTGTCAGTGCTAACATATTATTGTTTTAGTGTTTCAGTTTTAAGAATAAATCACAACTTTTTAGATCCTTGCACTGCTACTGTCCTCTGCTGCTAGTTTCATCCTGGTCTTAATCTATAATTAATTTACTATTTTAGATTGTATATTACTTTATTAAATTTATTTTTCATGGCTTCAGCCAGACCTCACCTGGTATACTATGTCCAGTTCTGGGCACCACAATTCAATAAGGATATGGACAAGCTAGAACATGTCCAAAGGAGGGCATGTAAATGTTGCAAAACAAACAAGTGTCCAGAGTAGGTGACCAAAATGGTAGGAGATCTGGAAGCCATGCCTTATGGGGAGCGGCTTAGGGAGCTGGGTATGTTTAGCCTGGGAAAGAGAAGGTTAAGAGGGGACATGAAAGTCATGTTTAAATATTTGAAGGGGTGTCATACTGAGGAGGGAGCAAGCTTGTTTTCCGAGGCTCCAGAGACCAGGACACGTAGCAATGGAGTCAAACTATAGGAAAAGAGATTCCATCTAAACATTAGGAAGAACTTGCTGACAGTAAGAGTTGCTCAGCAGTGGAAAGCACTGCCTCTGAGTGTGGTGGAGTCTCCTTCTTTGGGGGTTTTTAAACAGAGGCTGGATGGCCATCTGTTGGGAATGCTTTGATTGTTTATTCCTGCATGGCAGGGGGTTGGACTTGATGGCCTTTGTGGTTCCTTCCAATTCTATGATTCTATGAACTTCTCAGTGAGCTCTAGTTTCTACAGGAATGTGATAAGTAAATCAATATATATTACTGCAATAGTTTCCAGAAAAATATTACGTTTATAGGAGAGTAGAGGAAAGCAGAATGTATTCAAATGTCACACAGTCTATGGCATTTGATACTGAAACAAATCTCAGGTAGGTAGAAAAGTAAGGCTGATGCAAACTCTAAAGACATATTAAGAGTGGCAGATTTCATATTGGCATTCTGTTTCCTGCTTGGGTAAATTAAAACTACTACTTTATAGTGAGCCCTCATATGGATTTCCTTGCATGGTATATCCTATTAAATTAACTTATACAGTTTTTGGCCCTGGTCTGACCTCATCAAACAGCTGTAATCTCCAAGAACAAGCCTCTAAAGTGTTCATAAACAACAGAGAGTTAAAAAAAAATAGATACAAATCATCCCATTGTTTGCTTTCATAAATGAACATTCTTAGATGCACAGCTTGCAAATGTAAACTTTAATATGTTCAGATGAGATAAAATCTGGACCACTTTTTTGGCTAACAAATGCAAAGAATTGTCCTCCAGTGACTGAAAAAGGAAAAAAAAACCCAATAAATTTTACCCATGCTTTGTCTTTGTCTATTTAATATAGTCAAGGCCTTATCAGCACTCAAGCACACTCTGGTAAAAAGCCCCAGAAAACTAGCTAAAATCCCTGAATGCTTCATCTGTCTTTCTGCCTTGTCTTCTTTTATTGAATTCTAATGAAAATATCTATAATACACTGGAAACTATAGCACAAATACTGATTTTTTAAAAATCCAAATATTCAATAAGCAATCATCTCCCAGCCCTGACTGCTGAGAAACAATCAATTACTGTATATACTTCAGGAAAAGGAATATATTAAAATGTCTGTTGTTATTTGACCACTCCTGTAACTGTGACATTTGTGTCATCAGCTATTAATCAATTGAAGAATTGTAAAGTTAGGAGCATAGGAGAGCAATGTATGGAACAGTTAACAAAAACATCATGGTTGTCCAACTAGTCATTCAGCTGTTAAATTCAGGATGAATTTGGAATGACCCTTGTGTTAAGGAACATAAAATCCTACAGGAAAACCCCATCTTAAAAAGAGAACATTTTGGATCCTAAAAACCAGTTTTGGAAGGACAAATTTCTGAGGTTGAAATTCACCTGGCACTACCATTTAGGCTTGCAGGTTGTGCACATTGCTTTGCAAAGCCCTCATTTGTTAAATGAGACAACAAAACAAGTTGAACATGAGTCAACAGTGTGATGCGGCAGCTAAAAAGGCCAATGCGATTTTGGGCTGCATCAACAGAAGTATAGTGTCTAGATCAAGGGAAGTAATAGTGCCGCAATATTCTGCCTTGGTCAGGCCTCACCTGGAATACTGTGTCCAGTTCTGGGCACCACAATTCAAAAAGGATATTGACAAATTGGAGCGTGTCCAGAGGAGGGCGACTAAAATGGTGAAAGGTCTGGAAACCATGCATTATGAGGAGAGTCTTAGGGAGCTGGGTATGTTTAGCCTGGAAAAAAGACGGTTAAGGGGTGATATGATAGCCCTGTTTAAGTATTTGAAGGAGTGTCACATTGAGGATGGAGCAAACTTGTTTTCTGCTGCTCCAGAGACTGGAACACGGAACAATGGATGCAAGCTCCAGGAACAGAGATTCCACATCAACATTAGGAGGAACTTTTTGAACATCAAGAGATGTTCGGCAGTGGAACACACTCCCTCAGAGCATGGTGGGGTCTCCTTCCTTGGAGGTCTTTAAACAGAGGCTAGATGGCCATCTGTCGGGGATGCTTTGATTGTGATTTCCTGCATGGCAGAGGGTTGGACTGGATGGCCCTCGTGGTCTCTTCCAACTCTACAATTCTATGATTCTATGAAAAGGTGATCCTCCCTCTCCTTATGATGAACAGAAGGAACAAGATAAATGTAATGGACCTCTCCAGATATTATTATTACCTATTTTTGTGTTGACTGTTCCTTTTATTTAAAAACTGTTCTTTGGACTTTATCACACTACAATGTTATAGCACTATTATTCCACTTTAACTGCTATAGCTGCCTCCTGTGGAATTCTGAGGTTTGTAGTTTAGTGAGGCCTAAGAGCTCTCTGGCTGAGAGTGCTAATGGCCCCTCCCTAAACTGAAATCCCAGGATTCCACAGGAGGCAGCTATAATGGTTAAGGTGGAACAATAGCACAATAACAGCATAGTGTGATATTATTATTGGAACCAAATTGACTCTAGATGTTGTTATAATAATAGTAATAATAATAATAATAATAATAATAATAAAATTTTATTTATATCCTGCCCCTCTGCAATGCAATCGGGGCGGCTTACAATATAAAACCCCCATTGTTGTCATCACTGTGTGTCTTCAAGTTGTTTGTGAAGTCGAAGGCTTTCATAGATGGCATCCATAGATTTTCCTTGGTTTTTTCCCGGGCTGTGAGGCCATGTTCTGGAATAGTTCCAGAACTATTCCAGAACACGGCCTCACAGCTGCTCCCCCCCCCAAAAAAAAACCCAAGGAAAATATTCATGTTTGCTGACCAATCATGGAATAATGAGACCAGACACAGAAAACTGGGTTGAATAAGGGCCATTTTATTTAACCTAAAACTTATTTAGACTTTGTTGAACCAGGAAAAGACCAAGAGGGAGGAGTAACTTAGTACAGTATCAGCTGAGGCAGGTGTCACCCTTTGACTTCCTCCGGAGCTCTGAGGGCAACCCAATAGTTGGGTTGCTCCCTATCTGGCCATCTACTGGAAGGTAGACCCAAGGAATTCCCCTACCCCAAGTCCCAAGACATAAAGTGAGGGCAAAGCCCCCAGGCTAGCCCTAAGGGTAGTCTCCTTCCAAACCCCCCAGGTCTCAGGACATAAAGAGGCAGTTCCAGAGCCCTCTCCTTCCCAAATGTGTGCCAAGGTGTTCACCATAGTTCTTACTTTTCTCCCCTACTGTCTGCTAAGTTATTGCTTATTTAAAGACTTCAACCTCAATGTTCAAATCTGCAGATACAGTGTAGGGTGGGGTGGGACAAATAGGTAAAAAGGAGAAATCTCCTGCTTAACTCCAAAGTGATCAGCAACGCTAACACCGCACTGGAGGTGGGAGGATGGGTTGAGTTTGCCACCTGAAAGAGGATGCAGAGCAGACAGAAGGCTCTTGAAAAAACTCCTAACGCTCCCCTCCCAAATTCAGTGTCAAGGAGTTTCAGTGTCTGATGACACACCACCTGGTCTCTTTCCATTGGAGGCCACCAAAAGCAGTTCCTTCCTTGAAGTACATTGTGCTGCATGGGAATGGAACTGTATTCTGACTTATAGTGACCCTCAGGCAACTCTATCATGAGTTTTCTCAATAAGGTTTGTTCAGGGTGGGGGGTGACATTGCCTTCCTATCAGAGACTGAGAGAATGTGACTTGTCTAAGATCAGTCACCTGAGTTTCCATGGTGAGTGAGGATTTGGATCCTGGTTTCCCTGTATCCTAGTCCAACACTCAAACCACTACACCGCACTGGCTCTAGGAATGAAGATAGTAATTACTGTTATGGGAGATGCCTGGGAAGTCTTTCAACTTTACTAGTTTCAAAGTGCTGTAGTTTTTCAACATTCACAGTGAAGGCCATTCCGAAGGAAAGTATGTAACAGAAAGTAACCTTCTACTTGTGGAAACTTCTTCACTGCATAACTAGAGTGGGACTCCATTATAACAACTGCAACAATGCTATGCAGTTCATTTATATACCCATCTTAATCATTAGGGGGTTTTAATGACCCAGCAAGATGAAGTCCCTTAATATCTGAGATAGTTTGAAGAATAAATTTAGCAGAGGGATTCAGTCCCTATTATTTCTACAGGGATGGAGGTATAATCTCCATTGCAAGAAGGATTTAGCAGACTTCACACAGAAAGGGAGTGCAATAGCAACATCCATATTTCTTATACAGGTATGTAAATGTTGCAAAAAACAACAACAACAAGTCAATGACTGTGCAGAAGTAAGGACTTTTTCGGACAAGTAAAATGCAGCGCAAGCAGCCTCGCAACGTTGCGAGGCTGCAGCGCTGCAGGGCGTCCCTTTCGGATGATGCCCATCCCTGCCGGTACTGTTGCGGTACCGCAGGGACATTTGAGTGTAATATCGTTGATCGTGAGTAAAAATTGCCAAAATATTACACTCAAATGTCCCTGCAGTACCGCAACAGTACCGGCAAGGACGGGCGTCATCCGAAAGGGACGCCCTGCAGCGCTGCAGCCTCGCAATGTGGCGAGGCTGCTTGCGCTGCATTTTACTGGTCTGAAAAAGTCCTAAGACAATACTGAGAAAATTACAGTGATCTCCTTCCAGGTATTCCCTTCTCCTGTGCCTTCATGTTATACAGTCTTATTTTTGGATCTCTGGCTCTTAGAATTCAACCAACCATGGATTGTCACACCCCATATTATTAAATGGTGGTGACATGAATGTGGACACACTGGAGTGTGCACGTTCACATCACTGCCATTGAATAATATGGTGTGTGGCAATCAACGGTTTTTGGTATCCACATGGGGCCTGGAAATCCCTGTGGAGCCAAAGGGCCCACTATATACAAATGAGAGATGTAACAATACGTTGCTGTGTGAAATGCTCCTAAAGCAGTTCTTCTCAGCTTGTAAATAATAATAATAATAATAATAATAATAATAATAAAATTTATTTATACCCCGCCCCTCTGTTAAAACAATCGGGACTTGGCTGGCCAACTCTACCAGGAGAATCTGTTTCTTAAAATCATTATTATAAGAGAACAATTAGCTGTACGATTCCTGTTAAAACAGAAATGAAATACAATGACAGGACCATAGCCAGAGGCTTGCAATGAGATGTGCTTGCTATTTCTGAATGGACTCACAGTCTGACAGTTCATCATCTTTTATGAGTACCCATTTCACTTTAAAAAGATACTGTAAAGCATAGAAATCTTATCATCTCAAAAATGTTCCAAGAGTGCAAATACTCACTGTAACAACATGTTTCAGGACTCATTAGGCAACAGCTATAAAAGAGCATATATATATATATATATATATATATATATATATATATAAAATGGAGGGACAGTTAGATTTTGAATGGACACTTTAACTGCTTGAGCAGCTGCTCCTACTTGGTGCTAAACTTTCTGGCCTTAAAATATATTGTTTAATGAGAGGAAGTTTGTTTGATTTATTCACCTCCAGAAGGGTTATGTATCATGTGCATAACTGTAAGTTAGGAGAGCCAGTGTGTTGTAGTGGTTTGAGTGTTGGACAACAAATCTGGGAGACCAGTATTTAAAACCCTGCTTGGCCATGGAAATCCACTGGGTGACCTTGGGCATGTCACACTCTCTCAGCCTTAGAGAAAGGCAAATGCAAATCCCATTTGAACACATCTTGCCAAGTAAATCCTGTGATAGGTTGCTATAACTCGGAAATGACTGAAGGCACACAAGAACAAGATATGAAATTTTCCAATATACCACAACTCTAGGTCATGTTGGATTTTTATTCTTTTTAGTGATGTGGCAAGCAGAAAGAAAGAACTGGTTCAAACTTGCAGGGAGAATTTTGAAGCTCTGAAGCTGTGAGTTTCGATAAGTGGTGTAGTATTTAGATAGGATTTATCATGTGAAAACTGAAATGGAATAATCTCATTAAAGGAATGTTTGATTCTCAGCTGTAATGACAAGCAACATGACACTGACATTTTCATCTACTGTGCTCACGACAAGTAGAAACCAAAGACAGATGAGTTGATGCCCTCCATCATTTGTATTTTGATGCACATGTATTCTTATCCTTATATAGCTCTAGAATCATAGAATCATAGAATCATAGAATTGCAGAGTTGGAAGAGACCACGAGGGCCATCCAGTCCAACCCCCCTGCCACGCAGGAAATCACAATCAAAGCATCCCCGACAGATGGCCATCCAGCCCCTGTTTAAAGACCTCCAAGGAAGGAGACCCCACCACGCTCCGAGGGAGTGTGTTCCACTGCTGAACAGCTCTTACTATCAAAAAGTTCCTCCTCATGTTGAGGTGGAATCTCTGTTCCTGGAGCTTGCACCCATTGCTCCGTGTTCCAGTCTCTGGAGCAGCAGAAAACAAGCCTGCTCCATCCTCAGCGTGACATCCCTTCAAATACTTAAACAGGGCTATCATATCGCCTCTAAACCGTCTTTTTTCCAGGCTAAACATACCCAGCTCCCTAAGTATCTCCTCATAAGGCATTGTTTCCAGACCTTTCACCATTTTAGTTGCCCTTCTCTGGACACGCTCCAATTTGTCAATATCCTTTCTGAATTGTGGTGCCCAGAACTGGACACAGTATTCTAAGTGAGGTCTGACCAAGGCAGAATAGAGTGGCACTATTACTTCCCTTGATCTAGACACTATACTTCTATTGATACAGCCCAAAATTGCATTGGCCTTTTTAGCTGCCGCATCACACTGTTGGCTCATGTTCAACTTGTGGTCTACTAGGACTCCTAGATCCCTTTCACACGTAGTCTCATTCAGCCAGGTCTCTCCCATCCTATATCTATGCATTTCATTTTTCCGCCCTAAATGCAGTACTTTACATTTCTCCGTATTGAATTTCATTTTGTTAGCTTTGGCCCAGCTCTCCAGTCTATCCAGGTCATTCTGAATTTTGATCCTGTCCTCGAGGGTATTAGCTACTCCTCCCAATTTGGTGTCATCTGCAAATTTGATAAGTATGCCCCTAATTCCCTCATCTAAGTCATTGATAAAGATGTTGAATAGCACTGGGCCCAGGACAGAACCCTGTGGCACCCCACTGGTCACATCTTTCCAAGACGAAGAGGAGCCACTGCTGAGCACCCTTTGGGTTCGGCCGGTCAACCAATTACCAATCCATTGAACAGTTAATTTGTCTAGCCCACATTTTACAAGCTTGTTTGCAAGAATGTCATGGGGAACCTTGTCAAAGGCCTTACTGAAATCAAGGTATGCAATGTCCACAGCATTCCCTTCATCTACCAAGCTGGTAACTTTATCAAAAAAAGAGATCAGATTAGTCTGGCATGACTTGTTTCTCCGAAACCCATGCTGACTTTTTGTGATTATGGCATTGCCTTCTAAATGTTCACAGACTCTCTGTTTAATGATCTGTTCTAGAATCTTCCCTGGTATTGATGTCAGACTAACTGGACGATAGTTGTTGGGATCCTCTTTTTTCCCTTTTTTGAAGATGGGAACAACGTTTGCCCTCCTCCAGTCTGCTGGGACTTCTCCTGTTCTCCAGGAGTTCTCAAATATTATTGCCAATGGCTCTGAGATTATATTTGCCAGCTCTTTTAATACTCTTGGATGTAGTTCATCTGGTCCTGGAGATTTAAATTCATTTAGATTAAGAAGGTATTCCTGTACTACCTCTTTACTTATTTTGAGCTGGATTTCCCCTATTGTGTCCTCTGTTCCATTCTCCTCAGGTTGGTCCTCCTTTTCCTTTTCTGAAAACACTGAGGCAAAGAAGGTGTTGAGTAATTCTGCCTTTTCTCTGTCCCCTGTTAGCATTTTGCCATCTTCTCCACGTAGCGGCCCTATCATTTCCTTCTTCCTCCTTTTGCTGCGGACATACCCAAAAAAACCCTTTTTATTGTTCTTAACCTCCCTAGCAAGCCTGAGCTCATTCTGCGCTTTAGCTTTTCTGACTTTACTCCTACATGTGTTCGCTATCTGTTTGAATTCTTCTTTGGTGATTTCCCCCCTTTTCCATTTCCTATACATGTTCCGTTTAAAACTTAGCTCCCTTGAAAGTTCTTTAGTCATCCATCCTGGTTTCTTGAGACACCTCCCATTTTTCTTCCTCAATGGTACTGTTTGAAATTGTGCCTTCAGTATCTCCCTTTTGAGAAAGTCCCATCCGTCTTGAGGTCTCTTCTCTTTTAGTATTCCTGACCATGGGATCATCCCAAGTATTTCCCTGAGTTTACTGAAATCAGCTCTCCTAAAGTCAAGAATACGTGTCTGACTATGCCTGGCTTCTCCTTTCCATTGTATAACAAACTCCAGGAGAACATGATCACTCTCACCTAAGGATCCCACCACTTGCACCCCATTAACCAGGTCGTCTCTGTTGGTTAGGATCAGATCTAAAATAGCTGAACCCCTTGTTGCCTCTTCCACCTTTTGGACCATGAAATTGTCTTCCAGGCATGTAAGGAATTTGCTAGACCTTGTAGTTTTGGCTGAGTTAGATTGCCAGCAAATATCAGGATAGTTGAAGTCCCCCATCACTACTACATCTCTCCTTTCTGCATGTATGTTCATCTGTTCTAGAAAGGCAACATCCAATTCCTCCGTCTGATTTGGGGGTCTGTAGTAGAGTCCCACAATAACATCCCTGTTGTTTCCCTCCCCTTTAATTTTTATCCAGATGCTCTCCACCTGGCTTCCAGTATTGATGTCGTGGATCACTTCACTGGTGTAAATATCCCTGACATATAATGCTATTCCTCCTCCTTTCCTGTTTGGCCTGTTTCTCCTATAAAGGTTATACCCCTCTATTCCTACATTCCAATCATGAGACTCGTCCCACCAGGTTTCAGTAATGCCTATTATATCATATTTGTTTTGTAGTGCTAGGAGTTCAAGTTCATCTTGCTTATTTCCCATGCTCTGTGCATTAGTGTAGAGACATCTGAGACCATGTGTTCCCTTTACTTGCTCCCTGTGCAAGTTTTTTTGCCTCCCACTGTTGGGTCCTTGCGCTGTTTGCCTTGTTCCCTCTATGACAGTTTGACTATTTTCTCCAGCCCTTTTGCCTTCCAGAATACTGTCTCCCTCCCCCATTTGACTCAGTTTAAAGCCCTCCTGATCAAATTCTTGAGACTGTTGGCAAAAATGTTTCTTCCAACTGTTGTAAGATGCACCCCATCTCTTGCCAGAAGTCCCCCCGCATGGAAGCGCAGTCCATGATCCAAGAATCCAATTTGTTCTCGGCGACACCATCTACGGAGCCAGTTGTTTACGTCGGCTACTTTCCTCTCCCTTCTTGGACCATGCCTTTCAACTGGCAGAAGAGACGAGATGACCACCTGTGCGTCCATTTCTTTCAGCTTCCTCCCCAGGGCCTCATAATCTCTTCTGATCTTGGGAAAGCTGTGCCTTGCAGTATCATTGGTTCCCACATGGACCAAAAGGAAGGGGTAATGATCCGTAGGCTTGACGAGTCTTGTCAGCCTCTCGGTCACATCACAGATCTTTGCCCCAGGGAGACAACACACCTCCCGAGTCATCTTGTCAGGCCCACATACCACTGCTTCTGTACCCCTCAGCAAGGAGTCCCCCACCACCACCACACGCCTCCGCTGAGGCTTCGCAGCTGCTGTTCCTTGCGGTGGTCCTCTCAAGGTCCCCTGCTCTACCCCTGAAGTCTGTCCATGCTGTTCTTCCTCGTTGTCCTTGATAAGGGAAAGGGCTTCGAATCGATTCTGTAGCTGCAAGCTGCTGGAAGAATCCCTGGATTTTCTTGTTCTGTGTGTGACATTCCTCCAGCTGTCTACTTCCTGTGTCCGTGAAGTGGCCCTCTCCTCCACAGCCACTTCCTCTGTGCGGTCCCCATCCAAGACTGTTCGTTCTGTTCTGTCCAGGAAAACCTCTTGCTCACGAATCTGTTGAAGTGTAGCTACCCGTGTCTCCAGCTGCTGTACTTTCTCCTCCAAGAGGGCTACCAGCTTGCATTTGGTGCATGTGAAGTTCTCCACGTCTGTAGACAAGAATACAAACATCGCACAAGTGTTGCAAGTGACTGCTGCAGTCCCCTCAGTGTCCATGATGAGAGCTTTTAGGTAATCTAAGAACTCTTAGTTAACGCTGAGAATGCTAAGCTGTTCTTTTAGGTCTGCTGTATTTTTGTTTGGTTACTGAAGTTCGCGCGCCGTTAGGCTTGCGCCTCTGGCTCTTGAGGGTAAAAGTGCAAGGTCAGAAGTTCAAGCCCCTCAGCAACAAGCAGCCTCTCCCAACAGTTTTTTAAAAAAATTCAATCTCCCCAGTCAGAATGGCTGTCCAGAAGTTGCTTCCTTCTTCTCCCTGGCAGGAAACTGGCAGGAAACTTGCTGTCCAGAAGCTGCTCTCCTTCTCTCTGGCAGGAAACTGGCCTGGAAAGCCTCTGCAAGGACTTATATAGAGCTAGGCTCCCAGCTCCACCCCCTAATGACTCACAGGTGTGACTCACAGGTGTGACTCACAGGAAGGCCTCTGGCTCTTGAGGGTAAAAGTGCAAGGTCAGAAGTTCAAGCCCCTCAGCAACAAGCAGCCTCTCCCAACAGTTTTTTTAAAAAATTCAATCTCCCCAGTCAGAATGGCTGTCCAGAAGTTGCTTCCTTCTTCTCCCTGGCAGGAAACTGGCAGGAAACTTGCTGTCCAGAAGCTGCTCTCCTTCTCTCTGGCAGGAAACTGGCCTGGAAAGCCTTTGCAAGGACTTATATAGAGCTAGGCTCCCAGCTCCACCCCCTAATGACTCACAGGTGTGACTGACAGGTGTGACTCACAGGAAGGCCTCTGGCTCTTGAGGGTAAAAGGGCAAGGTCAGAAGTTCAAGCCCCTCAGCAACAAGCAGCCTCTCCCAACAGTTTTTTTAAAAAATTCAATCTCCCCAGTCAGAATGGCTGTCCAGAAGTTGCTTCCTTCTTCTCCCTGGCAGGAAACTGGCAGGAAACTTGCTGTCCAGAAGCTGCTCTCCTTCTCTCTGGCAGGAAACTGGCCTGGAAAGCCTCTGCAAGGACTTATATAGAGCTAGGCTCCCAGCTCCACCCCCTAATGACTCACAGGTGTGACTCACAGGTGTGACTCACAGGAAGGCCTCTGGCTCTTGAGGGTAAAAGGGCATACACTACTTTAGGCATACACTAGGTAGTGAAAATGAACACCACTATAACCGTACTTACCAAGCCAGATACAGCTAGACTGGGCTCTGGAGCCCTTAGTATGCTTTAAGGCAATATATAAATACCTTAGAATATTGTACAAGTTTCATTTCAGGGCAAAATCAAAGAGAAACAAGATAGAAGTGTCTAAAATATTCTGTGAAGGCTGCTGCATGCTTGTTTATTTACATCAGGGCTTGGAATCACATAGCTGCACCTAGTATGGAGCCATCAAGGCCATTTTTGTGGCAACTAGAGCCTTGCAGACTCCCCAATTGCCATATGAGAACTGCATCATCAACAGATATAATTATGTGTGGGTTTTTTCTTTGCTGGAATCTAGGCAGGATAGTCCATTCTAAATTACAATAAACAGAGATGGGGGAGCCAGAGAGCATTTCTTTTCCCCCCCCATTGGCACAGTAGTAGCAGTAACAGTAACTTTCTGGTAACAAATAATCTGGTTGTGAATAATCCCTACACCCTCACTACTTCAAATGAACTTCACCCAGGGACAGGAGGTTTCCCAGCAGACAATGGACACTAATCCCCCTTGCATATTCTCAGACTCTAAAAATTGAACAGCCAACAACTGAATACACAAATTTACATACTAATCCCCCTCCCATATCCTCCCACACTAAGAACTGAACAGCCAACAACTGAATACACAAATTTACATACTAATCCTCTTCAGCAGGGACTCACAGTATATAAACCCCACACACCACCATGCTCTGGAGATGCCTACCACAGATGCAGGCAACATGTCAGGAATAAACTCTTCTAGAACACAGCCTCACAACCCAGAAAAAAAACCCAGAAAAAATCTGGTAGTTACTTACTGCATTATAACTAACAACTAAAGTAAATAGCTCCTCTCAAAAATTAAAATTCCAAGCACAGAGAGTGGAAGAGTGAGAGAGCAAGAAAGAGCTCAAAGGATTATTTGTAATATAACAGCATAAACTAACATAAAAACATAACCTTCTGAGTGCTAGCAAAATGCCTCTGGCTGGACATGGGTGTTGGCTGCTACTTAGCTTAAGAAAATGTGTGGACAATAATTTTATTAATGGCTATTACCTATGGTGGCAAAATGCCTCTGAATGCCAGTTGCTAGAAACTAACAAAGAACAAAGCTGTTGTTTTCAAGTCCTGCTTTATGGACTTTCCATCTGGCTGAACACTGTGAGAAGTATGATGCTGAACTAGAAGGTTCCTTCATTCTCTCCAGTCAGGCTTTTCTTACATGCTTAACATTTCTTCTTGAAAACACAATTCAGTTGGATAAAAGATGCCTGACAGAAGTTTGACAATGTGTCTTTCAAAAAAATGCAGTAGAAATTCAAATACCACAAGTCAAAGATAAAGCATTAAATGATAGCAAATGATGTTACGTTCCCTCTCATTTATCAGATGATTTCTTATGATATATTCACATCTCATTCTGCAACCACTTTGCCCCAATATATGTTTACATGCCAATTAATACTTAAGGCATTGAGTGCTGCTTAATATTATTTTATCAAATATGTCTATATTGAATATAGGTCACCCACATATGTGCAGGGGATACATTTCCAGACTTACTGTTAATACTTGAAACTGTGGGTAACAGTATACCCCATAGAATCGTGCTGGAGGACCTAGGAAATACCCAGAGAGGTTGCCCTTCTAGGCATCCCCAGGAGGCTGCATTTCCTAGGCTATGAGGGTAATAAGTACTGTTTTCTCTCCATCCTGGAAAAGTTACATTCTCCAGGAGAGCAAATTTGAAATGCACTCAGGGTGGGACAGACTGCATTGCAATCAGGAGGTGTTTGTTCCCTTGGGGAGGGATGTGCCAACAACTCCCCAAAGATCCACAAATGGAAGGGTGGTTGCTACTGAGTCTACTGAGACAGTTTCTTGGCTTCTGCTGGCAATTGAGTGTCCTATCATTCATTGTCACATGTATACCCATGGGGCCACCATGATATAGCAGCTTGAATGTTGGACTATGTCTATGGAGACCAGGATCTGAATCCCTGAACAGCCATAAAAATCCAATGGGTGACCTTGGGCAAGTCACACACTTGCAGGCACACAATAACAACATTACATACATACCTATTAACTGCTTATTGAAACCTCCACACAAATTCTTTGGGGAGGTGTGGAGAAGCAGTCATTTTCTCCACCTCCCTTTTTTCTCCATCTCCCTCTTCTCTTCAAAATTCTCTAAATCTCACTAGCTGCATCACATCGTCAAAAGTTAGGCATCTATATGACCCTTTCTCCTCTCTATCCCTTTGCTCAAACACAGAACACAGCCAGTAATGACTGATGTGCAGAAACCCCATTAAATTACAATGAAAAATAGTGAATTATAGACCTGGCCATTATAGCCAAAGAATAATACTGTTCAAGTTTTTAACGGGGAAGGAAAAAAAGACTAGATATATAAGTAACTCATGTCAGGAATTGACATGAGTTTTTAAAATGGCCAAACAACTGCAGAAATCATGCTGAGTCATGATGACTGACTCCATGACTCCATGAACTGCCAGTCATGCCTAATCATGCTTACAGCTACATGAGAAGGATTGCATCAGAAGAAGGGTTACTAGAGTACAAAGCCATGAGTATGAAAATCTGATGCAATGCGACCATGTGCTTGAATAAGCCAATGCTGTGCTGATATATATATAAGAGAGCCAGAACAATGTTCATTCTCTTCCTATGATCCTGAGATGCCTGGTGTAGCACATTGCTTGTACATACTGTGAATAGTTGAAACTTTGAAGATTAAAAGCACCTCCTGTTTTCTGGACGCCAAACACTCTGTGTGTGAGTATTCTTGGGAAAAGGTTGCTACCTAGTCTGCTGAGACAGTTTTTGGCTTCTGCAGGGGATTGAATGTCCTATCATCCCCTGACAACTCATTACAAGTAACATAGTACTTTGAAACAAAGACTGTGGCTTCAACTTAACTTGTATCAGGGTCATCCTGGTATATTTTCTTGTTTCCCTCCTTCATTCTCTGGATTTTGTCATCTTGCTTTTTTTCTTGTGCTTGATGGGCAAGTAGCCACATGTGACTTCACACATAAGTTCACATGACATACAAGGACATACAAGTTGTGTTACATAGTGCTCATATTTCTGTACCCACATGGATACCACATGGTCCCCCACCCCCATTTGTAACATTGATTATAGGAAATTTGTATCCCCATGGTTCAAGGATCACAGCCAAAACAATTGAAGCTTAACAATGTGCACCAGAAAACACATAGTTTTAAATTAATTCTGGTTCAGTAGATGTACAGCATCATATAAGGTTTAATATGAAGACAATGGATAGCACTGCATATCAGTTTTCTGATTAAAAGAGTGTATCTGGAAATGAACTTGCACTATTTTGAAGGGTGAAATAATTCAACTTCAAAGAAATGCATATTCTATTTAGATTTTTATTTCATCACACTGGTCTTAGATGTTAAACATTCATTTTGATTATGTATTATTTTGCTGATTTATTCATTCATTAATTCACTTCAATAGTAATAATGTGATCAACTTCAATGGATATATATAAATGGCAACATATATCTTATCTCTTTGTGCTGTACCAAATTCTATCATCAAAATTGTTAATTAAGAAAGAAAATCAAGTTCCTCTTAATCTCATACTAAAAGATTATTTTTCTACAAAAATACAGTTTAATTATGAAAATGAATCTATAAATTTTATGAAGACATTACACTAATATTAGAAATGGGCATACGAATGAAGGGGAGAATTGGAAAGTAGACAAAGTACTGATGTTTAATTTGGTAGATTAAAAAACTGGAGTGCGCTGGTCACTGGTCATATTAGCTGAATGGCACTAAAAGTGCAAATCATGAGACTCATGAGAAAATGTGCTTGTACTGGTATAAGGGGGGATTATTTGTCTCCAATAAGTCCACCACATACTTGTGCCTGTAGCAAAACTGGAGGAAAGAATGGTGGTAAATGTACTAAAATAAGCTAGAAGATTATTTCAATTAATCATAATAGGATTTAGCATATAACTGACAGAGACCTGAACGTGGGTGTTGTGGTTGGAGAGGTGTGGTATGAGACACAAGATTATTTAAATTTAGGGCTGTTGTCCTTAACCAACGTCTGAAAGCATAATTGTGAACCTTTCCTGATTGAACGGTTGTTCTGTGTGCCCCCCCTCTCTGGCTTTCCTTCGCAAACGAAGATTCAGGAAGGACTCATCCCACACTTTCCGCAAGCGCGCTGATGACTTAAAAAGCCCAATCCGAGATACAAAAGTCCAGTTGCAGAAAGGACAGCAGAAGGTCCCCTTGGGTGATGTTTCCAGGTTGTGGTTTTTTCTGCGTTGTCGTTTCTCTTCAAGACTGGTTCAGTATGAGTTCTCAAATAAGGCTGCAGCATTGTGGATAGTGTGTCTCCATGCCTCCCGATGTGAGGCCAGGGCGGACCATTGCAGGCTGGTAAAGAACTTCCGTTTTCTTCAGGTTGACTTCCAGCCCAAACAGCTCTGCAGCTGTTGCGAAGCAGGATGTTACACGCTGCAGTGCTTTTTCTCTGTGGGCAACAAGGGCAGCAGCAGCAGCGAAGAGCAGCTCACGGACTAGATACTTTAGAGTCTTAGTGTGAGCCCTCAGACGGTTTAAGTTAAACAAGCTACCATCACTACGGTAATGTATATAGATGCCGTCATCTTCTTCGAGCTCTGCCATAGCCCTTTGGAGCATCATGCTGAAGAAAATTGTAAATAAAGTTGGCACAAGAACACAACCTTGCTTCATTCCATTAGTTATTAGAAAGGGCTCTGAAAGAGCATCACCATATCTGACTTGACCGCGCTGGCTCTCGTGTAGCAAGATAATCATTTTAAGGAATTTGGGGGGACATCCGTGTTTCCAAACTTCAGGTGGGATTCTATTAGTCCTAGCTGCCTTGCCGTTTTTCATCTGCTGTATGGCCTTTAGGGTCTCTTCCAAAGTGGGAGCTATGCCCAATTAATTTTTCATCGGTTTTTGTATCATATGTTGGATAGCTGAGCCTTGGCACTAAAGAGACTTTGAAAGTGTTCAGCCCATCGATTCAGGATGGAGGCTTTTATCAGTAATTAATGTTTGACCATGTGTACTGTATAAGGAGCTTTGGACCTGATAAGTAGGTCCAAACACTGCCTTAAGAGCTTCATAAAATCCTCTAGAATCCCCCAGTTCTACACAGCATTGTGTCTTTTCTGCTATATTGATCCACCACTTGTTCTGCATGTCTCGGAGTTTTTGTTGAAGTTTACTATATGTGAGATGGAAAGCTGCTTTTCTTACATGGCAAGTTGGCTGGGCAAGGTATGCCTGGTGAGCAGTTCTCTCCTTTGTCAAGAGCTCCTGGATCTCTTGGTTGTTTTCATCAAACCAGTCTTGATTTTTCTTGTAGGAGATCCTGAGGGATTCTTCCACAGACTGGAGGATACTGTTTTTATATGTTGCCAAAGCACTGTAGGAGAAGGATCTATAGGATGGCCTTCTAGTTTTGTTTGCAGGTTTTCCTGGAAGTTGTCTCTCATGGTAGCTTGTTGAAGATTGTTGACTTGTAGTTTCTTCTTTAACATGCCACCCCTCTTAGGTTTGAACTTAAGATGAAGATTTAGTTTACATCTGATGAGGCGATGATCTGTCTGGCCTTCTGCACTGGGCATCACTCGAGTATGACGGACATCGCGAATGTCTCTCTGGTGGACTAGAACATAGTCAATGAGGTGCCAATGTTTGGATCGGGGATGCATCCAGGTTGTCTTCAAGCTGTCTTTCTGATGAAATATAGTGTTTGCTGTTGTTCTGCACAGAACTCTAGCAAGAGGCATCCGTTATCATTGCAATTTCGAACACCATGTTTGCCTAAGACACCTTTCCAGGCTTCAGAGTTCTTTCCTACTCTGGCATTGAAGTCACCAAGGATAATAATTTTATCTTCTACAGGGACTTTTTGTATGAGGTGGCGTAGGTCTGTGTAGAATTTGTCTTTCTCTACAGGGTCGGCTTGCATAGTTGGGGCATATACACTAAAGAGAACAACATGTGGGAGGCGTAAGGAAATAATGCGATCAGAGTGTCCTGTTGGCAAGGTTTCAAGTTTGGAGGCAATGGAGTTTTTAATCATGAAGCCTACTCCTGAAATATGTTTTTCGGTTTGGGGTTTGCCAGACTAGTAAAGTGTGTAGCCAGCGCTGTGTTCTTTAAGGCTGCCTTCCTCATGGAGACGAACTTCACTAAGAGCAGTGATGTCAATATTGAGTCGTGATAGTTCATGGGCTATTAGAACAGAACGATGCTCAGGCCATCCACTATCTTCAGAGTCTCGCATGGTTCTGATGTTCCAGCATGCAAACGTCAGTTTATTTACACCTTTGGAGGCTGGTGTGCACCTTTGTTTCTTTGCCTTGGTTTGACTGCATCAGAAGATTCCCGTTGGCCGCGGCTAGCCAACCAGGTAGTGGGGGATGAGCTTTCATTAGGCCACCTTTTCTAGGCCCCTCTCCATATGGAGCCAGCAGTGCTCTCCTTAAAAAAAGGCTGCTTGGTCGTTCAGGATGTTGCCGAACAAGACTGTCATCTCCCGGGTCAGCCTCGAGCGACCAAAGTCCTGAACCGCCTGCATGCAGCGTTGGGTCTGCGGCTTCCAGTGCATCTTTACACCTGCTGTTTCGTCCCTTGCCTATCACTACAGGGCTTTTTCTAAAAAATTGGATGGATTTGTCTGGTGGAGCGCAGTGTGCAGAGAACTGGCCTCATCCTTTAAACCAAAGGTACATCTACTGGCCTTGCAAGCATGGGCGGTAGCAGTGAGGTCCTCGGGCTGTAGGTTTGATTAGAGTTTCCTTCTCTTAGATGGTTGACCTATCAGAGTTGGACGAGCACCATCTGCCCAGGTTTGGGATTAGAGTTTTCCTTCTCCTAGGACAATTGCCATAAGGCTAGAGAGCCCATCCTGCCCTTTGACGCTCTTTGTCAGACCCTTCGGTTTTGACCTGTCTGGCATGGGAGACCCTACTGGTGGCTATTGTGCCACCGCCAGCATAGGTCAAAACA
Source organism: Gambelia wislizenii (assembly GCA_030847615.1). Classification (NCBI taxonomy): domain Eukaryota; kingdom Metazoa; phylum Chordata; class Lepidosauria; order Squamata; family Crotaphytidae; genus Gambelia; species Gambelia wislizenii. Next base: position 266,127,747 of record JAUMIR010000003.1, read on the forward strand.
TCATTAGGGTATGTAAGTCTCTCTCCCACGACAAGGGGGCGTCAAGGGAGAGGGTGTACAAGATTGACCTTAAATACTGAATAATGAAACTAAAGATCTTTTTCTCACCTTACCCACTTCTGCCCCACATATCAATGTTAAATGATCGCAGGAAGCATGAAACACTTTTTGTTTTTGTTTTTAGACCACATTTTTATGCTTGGTTGTATACATCTTTATATGGTTGTCTTGAGATTGTTTCTATTTAATCCTCTCCAAACATTAAGAAAAGCCTTAAAATGCTTTGTCTTCATTAGTATGAAACTTGATACTGTTATCTCTCTTGTTTCTGATTTTCTTCTTTCTTCTCTCTTTTATAAAACTGTGCAGATAACTAAAATAGTATGTGAATAGGGACTGCACTTCCATGAATTTTCACACTTAATATGCATTTATTAGTTACACTGAACTAAAAGAAACTTCCAGACCAACACTTTTAACCACTATACTACATCAGATCTCACCAAGACACTATTATTGGTCATAATGCAGCTGACATGCAGTAATATGTGGTCCTCCAAAGAGCCTACCTGTAAACATGTACATATGTAAATATTTGTAACAGCTTTGTCTGGCATTTTTGCAGAATATAGGTAAGGTGTACAAAGTCCAACCATTCAGGGCTGAGCTAGCATGTATGGGCACACTCATCTCCATATTGACAATTTCTCTGTTTAAGATGTGCAAACTGATGTTGTGTTACTTCTTAGATTGTAAGAGTTTAGGCAAGGCCATGGAAAAATCAACATATGGGGCCTTCTCAATGGTTACCCCCAGGCCCTGAAGCGCTCTGCCCAGAGAAGTCAGATTGGCATCCTCCCTGCCTTCCTTCCAGAGCCAAGTAAACACTTTCCTGTTTCAGCAGGCCTTTGCCGATCTTTGCTAATGATAGTGCTGGGGTATATGTGAGTGTTGTGTGTGTGTGTGTATATATATATGTTTATGTATTTTTAGAGTTTTAGCTGTTTTTAACTTTTCTAGTTGTTTAATTGTGTTTAAAATTTTGTATTTTGCTGATTTTAACAATGTCTTTTTATTGTACTTTGAGTACAACATTTGGAAAAAGCAAGATAGAAAAAGTGATGACGATGATGATAATAATAATTATATAGACACTAAATTTACTATGCATATGTTATTTATTTATTACAATTGAATATATCCCATATACAAGTCCATAAATAAACCACCTCTTCCAAAAACCAAAAACCAGCAACAGCTTAAAACAATAGGATACTAATAGTCAATGGCTCCCTTCCAACTATAGTTCACAAAAAGCTTCATTTTCCTGCTCAATACCTGGAAATCTAATAGGGTCTATCTGATCTGTTTCCCCATAGCCAGATCCAATTAGCCTGAAGACTCTTACAGTCAGTTCTAACACACTCCATGTGAACAAGAAATTAAGCAAAACACAGAGCAGTCCAGACCTTATAAACCACAACAACTATGTACCATAGTTGTGAATCATAAAGGTGTAGAGTTGCCACTGAGTTTCACAGAATGTGAAATTTAAGGCGTATCTATGTTTTCCTGCTAAGCAAAATCATCAGAGGATGTTTTCAAGGGAAGCGGGGGGTGTTACACAAAAACTATCAAATGTTCTCAGTAGCTTATCAGACGCAGTGGAATGCAGCAAAAAAAGTGTTCCAAACCATATCAGAATTATGTGATAGGAACAGCAAGGGTGACATTATCAGATGCCCGCGCCCTCAGCCATTCCTGGGGCATAGCACTGCCATAGCAATAGCAACATTGATATTTATATACCACTTATCAATGCTGTAGCAGTCCCTAAGCCATTTACAATGTTTTTTAGCTAGTTGCCCCCAACAAGCTGTGTACTCATTTTACCGACCTACAGAAGGATGGAGGGCTGAGTCAACGTTGGAGCACTCTGGGATTGAACTCATAACCTTGTGGCTTGCAGTACTGGCATTTAACCAATGTGCCACTAGGGCTCCTGCCATAGATGAGGCTTCCCTTTTTCATTGATAGGGACAAGCCACCGATAAAAAGGGAAGCCTTACTCACGCCTGCACTATGCCCCTGGGACGCTGAAGAACATCATCGTCTGATAATGGAGCCCGTTCCTACTCTTGTTGCGATCTTCTGACGTGGTTTTTGCCACATCTGATAATCTCCTCAGAGAGTAGTATACCTAGTTGTATCCTCATTAGAATATTATCTGAAATGTATTCAATACTTTCAGGGTAAGACAAACATAAACATTAGCATATCAATGCCAGAAGAAATGTGACGCTCTTCAGATAGAAAGGTATTACAGTAATTACAACACCAAAGTCTAATGTACCAAGGCACATTTTAAAAGTAATGTAGAAACATTAACTAGTGAATCCCTAAGATACCTCTGGAATCATTTGAGTAAAGTTCTGTACATATTTTAAAAAGCATAAAATATGTTCTCATGCTGTATTGATGGAGGGTATGTCAGAAAAATACACTTAGCATACAGTCTGAGAGAAAGGTCATAACTTAAACAGCAGCTTTGTCCATACTTGGTACCTGCTGTGTTAAAGGCCACTCTGAGTTATCTGAAAGGAATCTAGAAGTAGACCATAGTGTTCAATCACATACTGTTTCATATGGTTAAAACAGTAAGAAGGAGATGCATCATAGAACATAAAGAAAAGATGGCTTGGGTGAGTCCATATAATCATACAAGACTTCAAGACAGAATTAAGCTGCAGGACTTACCCTGCAACCATTTTGCAGTCCAGGGTGGGTTGCAACGAGGTTATAACATGGTGGCATGCCAATCTTTCTCCTTCCCAGGAGGTTGTGCACCTTGGCAGCCCAGGAGGAGAGCAGAAAGCCCAGCCAATGAGTTTAAAGTACAGTTTAAACTCATTGGCTGAGGAACAGACCTGATTGAGAAGCTGGTAGTTTTCACTCAGATTGGCTGGCCAGGTATATAGGCAGCTGCTCTCCGCAGAGCTCCCCAGTCCATGCCCAAGCATTGTCCTACCACTGCTCCTTTTTTGGTTTGAATGTCTGTTGGCACAAGAGGGTTACAAAAATGTGTCTGTTGTATAAATACAGTGCATTATGTTTCACTGTTTTGTCACAACCTTGGTTTCAGTTGTCATAGGCCCTGGATCCAGGATATCAGTTTCCTGTGCCTCTGGGCACTTGTGTTTAAGGAGTCCCTCCAGGGGGTTCAGGGGTGCTGGCAGGTAAGGATATTGCACACCTGTGGGCATACATCTTTCCAGCACCCCTGGTAGAGCAAGGGGATCTCACCATGCTACCGCCTGGGAGGATCCCCTCCTTGCTTCCTTTTGTATACAAATGTATATAAGCATATACGTGAATCTCTATGTGTAAAGAAAAAAAATCTGTAACAACACACTGAACCAGGAGAGAATGAGAATTCTAGTGAGACTGACCAAAAAGAAAAAAAGGAAAAGAAGGAGAAGGAGGAGGAGGAGGAGACTAGCAGATTTTCACATCCCTAGCCTGGTGTCCCCCTGCTTCCCATCAATGAATTTATATTGCCACATCACAGAGAAACCTGTCAGATATCATTGATCAAGCTGGACCTCACTCATTTTGTCTCAGTAATGCAAACCAGATCACATGTTCATTCAGAATCTGATTGTTGATGCTGCTGCAACTTCCTTGTCAGTGGGTGGTAAATCTGCTCCAGGTTTTAGGACATAATTTAAAGGAACTATCCAAGGTGCTGAATCTGTTTTGGAGATAGGGTTCAGGACCCTAGACAGCTCATTTTAAATTTGTGACAAAAAGGCAGAGTGGATTCACCACCACACCACTAACATAGAAACCATTAGCTGCCACTGCCTAGATGGCTTCTCCATTCCTATTAACAGGCCTGACATTCAGAAGAAATGTATTAAGATCCAGCATGGCATGGCAGTCATAAGGAACCCAGTGCGATATTCACAAATCATCTAACTTTCCTTTCCAATATCTGGTCTAACTCCTCGGTACGCAAGAAAATAAAATCCTTCAACCTTCCATCTACAAATTATCCACCTGAGCCCATAATCATATACAGTATGCAGGGTCAAAAAGAAAAAAGAAAAGAAAAAGAAAGACCTGTCTGTCTCAAAATTTCAGAACCTCTCACCCTTGAACAGAATGAGGCTTCATCTTTTCTACAGAACAGAGTAAGAGATTCAGAAAAGTTCCAATGGAACAAAACCTGTAATTGCACAGATTAGATTCCCCACTGCCCTGTCTTTTCTTGGAAAGTTTCTCATAAAAATGAAGGCTAAAAAAGCCTACATCTGGAGCAATGAAAGCAGTTCCACTCCACTTTTAATGAAGACTGTAAACAGAATAGCCCTTGCCCATATCCCAACCACTAAAGATAAGACCTTGTCAAATGTCTCTCCTTTGACCCACCACCTTTTGTAAGTTTGGAGATATATGCCCCTACTCAGGATAATGTTAAAATCCAAGGAGACAGGCCTATTTGTATGGCTAATGTCTTTGAACAGCTCCCTATAACATTCTCCTATGGTAGTGACAAAAACATGAGCAGGGTGGCGACGTCGTCTGTTAATACAGTTAATTCATCCGGGCTTCTAGTTGTTCTTACTTCTCCAATGAGACATGCTGGGGTTTTGCAAACATGTTACTGTCTAACGTGGGAAACACCCTTTATTTGGGCAATATAAGAAGTCTATAGCCAGTTCCTTTATTTATAAATTACATTCTTAACACTTGCAGCTTGCTTAATCTCAGCAATTGATGAATATCTCTTAATTGATTTTCTCCTGTAATGTGTATACAGGTGCCTGAACGTGTGTACACATTCCTGAGGCCTGAATCGTGGTGTCATTAATAATTCAAAAATATTAAAAAGAAAGACTTATAGGGCAAATGCAATAAGTGTTAGACAAAAGGAAGCCTTCTAAACCACATCTGTGACAATCTAAAGGGAGAACGCTGTTTTAAAACATGCTGTACAGCCTTTGTCCACCGATTCAGGGAAATAAAGTGACCAGACTCCAAAGATGGGATAAAATAAATGGGACTTTATTTAACCCTACCTATTTGTTAACCCTCTAAAGATGTTCAGCAGGGGGAGGTAACCTATTGTGGGAGCAGCTGGGGCAATAGATCTATCCCAGACCTTACTCCCCAGCTTCCCCAGGGTGAACACCTGAGCCCCAGTGAGGAACCCCAAATGTTGGGTTTGCTCCCCAGCCAGCCCACATCTGGAAGGCCAACCCAAAAGTCCCTCACTTAAGTCACAGGACTTAAGATGAGGGTTTATCCTTTGGGCCAACCCCAAGGTAAATTTCCTTCACCATTCCCAAGTCACAGAACCTAAAGTGGCAGTTCCAGAGACCCCCCTTCAATTGGTGCCATAGATGAACACCAAACTCTATGCCTACCCTTTCCTCTGGCCAAAAATTATGGGATTTGACCTATACTTTTAGACACCACCCTAGCCAATCTCCCAATGCCATTTGCCATAGTATGGGTAGGTGGGAAAAAACCCGTTAAAGGGGTAAAAAATCCCTACCCAATCCTGAAGCAACCATGATCACACTATGTTAGTCGAGGGAGGATGGGTTGACTCATTGGAAAAGAGGAGGAGGCGAGGGGAGGCAGGGCCTAAAATTGCCTCTGGCCCCACCACTCACTCTCCCTTCCCTGGTGCAGGTGCCATGACATCATTCCTACTGGCCTCTTTCACCCCTCGCATCCAGCAAAGTTGGCTCCCCCCCCCACGCATGCATCCTTCGGGAGGTGAGCCAGATTCTTAAACTATAAGCAAATAATAAATGCAAGCACATTTTACTTTCAGCCGTTTTGAATCTGGGGATGCTAATAGTTTCAGCACACCTCAGAGACAGAGGTTCATGTTAGGCTTAAGACAGAAGTATGTATTTTAGTGCTTTATTGGTTAGCACTACTGGATGACATAGTGCTAACCAATCTCTGGCTTTTCTTCACAAACGAAGATTCAGGAAGGACTCATCCCATACTTTCTGCAAGTGCCCCAATGACTAAAAAGGCCAATCCAAGATAAATAAGTCCGGTTGCAAAAAGCACAGCAGAAGGTCTCCTTGGGTGATGTTTCTGGGTTGTGATTCTTTCTGTGTTGTCGTTTCTCTTCAAGACTTGTTCAGTGTGAGTTCTCAAATAAGGCTGCAGCATTGTGGATAGTGCATCTCCATGCCTCCCAATGTGGGGCCAGGGCGGACCATTGTTGGTGATCAATTTGGCTGAGCTTGAGATGTTGTTTCAGGGAGTCCTTGTATTGCTTTTTTGGAGCGCCCCTCTTACGCTGACCCGTGGCGAGTTCACCGTAGAGTAGTATTTTGGGGAGGCGATGGTCCTCCATCCTAGAAATGTGCCCTGCCCAGCGCAGCTGTGTTCTCAATATCATGGCCTCAATACTGGTGATCCCTGCTTGCTCAAGGAGAGCAACATTCGTCACATAGTCAGTCCAGTGCATATTTAGGATTGTGCGTATACAGTGCTGATGAAAGCATTCGAGGAGTTGTAAGTGGTGGTGATAGGTGACCCATGTTTCAGACCCATAAAGGAGAATAGGCAGTACAATGGCTCTATACACACTGATTTCTGTGCTTCACCTCAGGTGTTTATTACTCCAGACTCTTTTGTAAAGTCTTCCAAATGTGCTATATACCTTTGCTAATCTGTGATCAATCTCTTTGTCAATCTTGGCATCTGAGGAGATGATGCTTCTTCCCAGGTAGGTGAACTGCTGAACGGACTTGAGCACAGATTTGCCAACGGCAATGTGGGGATGATGGTGTTCGTCCTGTGGTGCAGGCTGGTAAAGAACTTCTGTTTTCTTCAGGTTGACTTCTAGCCCAAACAGCTCTGCAGCCATTGCAAAGCAGGATGTTAGGCGCTGCAGAGCTGCTTCTGTGTGGGCAATAAGGGCAGCATCATCAGTGAAGAGCAGCTCACTAACTACATAGTTTAAAGTCTTAGTGCAAGCCCTCAGACAGCTTAACTTAAACAAGCTACCATCAATACGGTAATGTATGTAGATGCCGTCTTCTTCTTCGAGCTCTGCCATAGCCCTTTGGAGCATCATGCTGAAGAAGATAGTAAATAAAGTTGGCGCAAGAACACAACTTTGCTTCACTCCATTAGGTACTAGAAAGGGCTCTGAAAGAGTATCGCCATATCTAACTTGACCGTGCTGGCCCTTGTGTAGCAAGATAATAATTTAAAGGAATTTGGGGGGACATCCTAGTCTTTCCAGGATCTGCCACAAACCTTTTCTACTCACAGTGTCGAAGGTTTTGGTGAGGTCGACAAATATTACATAGAGACCCTTGTTCTGCTCTCTACATTTCTCTTGCAGTTGTCTAAGGGCAAATAACATATCTGTAGTACTCCATTTGGCTCTGAAGCCACATTGGCTTTCAGGAAGACGTTCTTCTGCAATAGCAGGAACTAATCTGTTCAGGAGTATACTTGCAAGGATATTTCCAGCAATAGAGAGCAGTGTTATGCCTTGATAGTTTGAGGAATCAGATTTTGCTCATTTTTTTCTTGTACAGGGCAATGATGATTGCATCTCAGCGATCTGATGGCAGATCCCCCTTTTCCCAGCAATTCACAAGGAGTTCGTGGAATTTATCGTGGAGTGCATGACCTCCATGTTTCCAAACTTCAGGTGGGATTCCATCAATCCCAGCTGCCTTGCCGTTTTTCATCTGCTGTATGACCTTAAGGGTCTCTTCCAAAGTGGGAGCTATGTCCAATTCATTTTTCATCAGTTTTTGTAATATATGTTGGATAGCTGAGCCTTGGACTACTCGGTTGGCACTAAAGAGACTTTGACAATGTTCAGCCCATCGATTCAGGATGGAGGCTTTATCAGTAATTAATATTTGACCATCTGTACTGTATAAGGAGATTTGGACCTGATAAGTAGATCCAAACACTGCTTTAAGAGCTTCATAAAATCCTCTATGATCATCCAGATCTACACAGCGTAGTTTCTTTTCTGCTATATTGATCCACCACTTGTTCTGCATGTTTCAGAGTTTTTGTTGAAGTTTACTACATGTGAGGCAGAAAGCTGCTTTTCTTACATGGCAAGTTGGCTGGGTGTGGTATGCTTGGTGAGCAGTTCTCTTCTTTGGCAACAGCTCCTGGATCTCTTGGTTGTTTTCATCAAACCAGTCTTGATTTTTCTTATGGGAGAATCCGAGGGATTCTTCTGCAGACTGGAGGATACTGTTTTTGATATGTTGCCAAAGCACTGTAGGAGAGGGAACTGTAGGATCGTCTTAAAGTTTTGTTTGCAGATTTGCCTGGAAGTTGTCCCTCATAGTAGCTTGTTGAAGATTGTTGACTTGGAGTCTCTTCTTTAAGATGCCACCCGTCTTAGGTTTGAGCTTAAGATGAAGATTTAATTTACATCTTACGATGCGATGATCTGTTTGGCATTCTTCACTGGGTATTACTCGAGTATGATGGACATCGCGAATGTTTCTCTGGCAGACTAGAACATAGTCAATGAGGTGCCAATGTTTGGATTGGGGTTGCATCCAGGTTGTCTTCAAGCTATCTTTCTGCTGAAAGACAGTGTTTGTAATAGTCAGCTGTTGTTCTGCACAGAACTCTAGCAAGAGGCATCCATTATCATTGCGATTTCCAACACCATGCTTGCCTAAGACACCTTTCCAGGCTTCGGAGTTCTTTCCAACTCTGGCATTGAAGTCACCAAGGATAATAATTTTATCTTCTACAGGGATTTTTTGTATGAGTTGGTGTAGGTCTGTGTAGAATTTGTCTTTCTCTACAGGGTCGGCTTGCATAGTTGGGGCATATATACTAAAGAGAACAACATGTGGGAGGCATAATGAAATAATGCAATCAGAGTGGCAAGGTTTCGAGTTTGGAGGCATGGAGTTTTTGATAATAAAGCCTACTCCTTTAAGATGTTTTTCGGTTTTGGGTCTGCCAGACCAGTAAAGTGTGTAGCCGGCGACGTGTTCTTTAAGGTTGCCTTCCTCATGGAGATGAACTTCACTAAGAGCAGCAATGTCAATATTAAATCATAATAGTTCATGGGCTATTAGAGCAGAATGACGCTCAGGCCGTCCACTATTTGCAGAGTCTCGCATGGTTCTGATGTTCCAGCATACAAGTGTCAGTTTATTTACACCTCTGGAGACCGGTGTGTGCCTTTGTTTCTTTGCCTTGGTTTGACTGCATCAGAAGAAGCCCGTTGGCCGCGGCTAGCCAACCAGGTAGATGGGGATGAGCTTTTGTTAGGCCACCTTTTCTAGGCCCCTCTCTATATGGAGCAAGCAGTGCTCTCTTTAAAAATGCTGCTTGGTCATTCAGGATGCTGCCGAACAAGACTGTCATCTCCCGGGTCAGCCTCAAAATCAAAGTCCTGAACTGCCTGCATGCAGGGTTGGGTTTGCGGCTTCCAGTGCATCTTTACACCTGCTGTTTTGTCCCTCACCTATTGCTACAGGGCTTTTTCAGAATTGGATTTGTCCTTCAAGCCTGTGCAATGGATTTTTCTGGTGGAGAGCAGCGTACACAGAACTGGCCTCACCCTTTAAACCAGAGGTTTATCTGCTGTGGCCTTGCAAGCATGGACGGTAGCAGCGAGATTCTCGGGTCATAGGTTTGGTTAGAGTTTCCTTCTCTTAGATGGTTGACCTTACAGGGTTGGACGAGCACCATCTGCCTGGGTTTGGGATTAGAGTTTTCCTTCTCCTAGGGTGGTTGCCATATGGCTAAAGAGCACATCCTACCCTTTGATGCTCTTTATCAGACCCTTCGGTTTTGAGCTGTCTGGCATGGGAGACCCTACCGGTGGCTTTATGCCACCGCCAGCATAGCTCACAACATCATTAGGGTACGCAAGCCTCTCTCCCATGACAAGGGGGCATCAATGGAGAGGGCTAACCAATAAAGCTAACCAATAAAGCCAGCATAAAAGTAATACTACAAAAGACAGGGTTTGCTTCTCGGCAAAAGGGCATGATTGGCTTCAAATCAGCAACACTTTGATATATGTTTTTCCTCCCTGCAGAAACGTGTACTTGAAAAGAATGCATTTCATGGTTATGGTACAGAATAAAGTAGTATGTGATTTGGACTCCTCCAGTTTATGCATCTAACTAAAGTGTATTTTTAATATTAACACTTGGCACCCACAAAAGGAATTCCTATGCATGCCGAGAAATACATTTTATAAGAAAAGAATCAGAAGCCACAAAATTGGCTCAGTGCTATGTATGCACAACTTATTGTGAAACATGTCCAAGCACAGGTGGATAATTCATAAAATCATAGAGTTGGAAGAGACCACAAGGGCCATCTAGTCCAACCCCCTGCTAAACAGCAGCATCCAATTGGGAATGTCCATTTCTCAGAGCACTGCATTAGTAAGTGGGTAGATGTTTGCTCCACATATCTGGTTATTACTTCCCTTCAATTCCCCCTCCCCCGTCACTCAGACATACACATGGAAATGCTTGAATCTGAATATAAAGAAAATGATATGTACACATACACAATCATAATACACTTGTTCCTGAACATATAACTGTGCCCATTCAGTAACAATGGCATAGTCACTAATGAAATAATATTGTTAAGTCTTAAAGATACCATAAGATAAGACTCCCTTTTACTTCCTACTGCCCTTCTTTTTATACTGATGACTAACACATCCCTCTCTTTGTAAGTTAAAATAGCAACAGGTATACATAATGTCCAGTCATTCAGACACAGTACAAAGCAGGGAAAATCACGTTGTTCTAGACTGGAACATTATTCTTTCAGGTAATACAACTGACAGATTGGTATAAGGAAGTGTCTGAATTGCAGATATAATGGTGAACAGGGAGAAAGGGACAACGAAAGTGGCTTGCTACAGATCCAGACAATGGGTAAACATCCTTCCATCTAACCAACCCTTTATTTATATCCTCCCTTTTTCCCAGGTTGGGACTCAAGGGAGTTTTCAAAAAGATAGACTACAATAAAGCAAATATAGTTAAAAACATACAAAAACCAAGATTAAAACAGTATTAAATATCAACAGAATTAAATCCAATTAAAACCTTGCTTTAAAACAGATTAAAAATAGTACAGCACCATAGAAGTCATTTTCGTTAAAAAAAAAGTTCCCAAAAGCTTTCTGGAAAAGAACGTGTCACTGAAAGGAAAACAAAGGAGGTGCCATCTTAACTTCCCAAGGGAGGAAGTTCCAAAGTGTGGGACCAGCCACACAGAAGGCCTTCTTCTGTGTTCCCACCAGCTGTGCCTGTAGATAGAGAGAAGTTCCTCCCCTGCAGGAGAGAGAGATGTGCCTCCCCTTGCAGATCTTAGACTTTGGACAGGCTCATATGGTAAGATATGGTCCTTCAAATAGACTGTGTCTGAACCATATAGGGTTTTATAGGCCAAAACAAGTTCATTGAATTGTACCTAGAAACAGACCTGACATCCAGCAGAGCTGTTGCAATAAAGGAGTTGTGCACTCCCTGTAACCAGTATCCATTAGTACTCTGGCTGCAGCTCTCTGGGCCAGTTGAAGTATCTGAACACTCTTTAAGGGCAGCCCCACATAGAGTGCATTACAGTAATCCAATTAGAATGTAACTAAGGCATATGTCACCATAGCCAAGTCAGACATCCCTGGGAATTGGTGCAGCTGGTGCACAAGCTTTAACTATGCAAACACACTACTGGACATTGCAGAAATCTGGAGTATGGAGATTTTCAGATGCGATTTTCGGCAGTATATATTCCAAAACTGCTCCCCTGCCGCGCGGCAGTAATGGAGCTGTTTTGGTATATATACTGCCGAAAATCGCATCTGAAAATCTCCTATATCTAAGAGTACAGTTGTCCCTTCATATTTGCTGGCGTTTGGTTCCAGGACCCCCCATGGATACCAAAATCCGTGAATACTCAAGTCTCATTATATGCAGTGGCATAGCAAAATGGTGTCCCTTATGTAGAATGGCAAAATCAAGGTTTGCTTTTTAGATTATTATTTTTTTAAAGACTATTTTCAAGCTGTGAATACTTAAATCCATGGATACCAAATCCGTGGATATGGAAGGACAACTGTATACCCAAACCGTGGACCTGCATCTTCAGGAGAGCGTAATTGCATCCAATGCAGGCTGAATCCCTATTCCCTGATTTGTCTTACGATTGACCAGGAGCACCTCTGTCTTTTCTTGATAAAGCTTCAACTTCTTTGACCTCATCTAATCCATTGCCAGGCACCAGTTTTAACACAGAAACAGTAACCAATGGAAAAGGCTAATAAAGTTGGGAGTCAACAGCATACTAGTGACATCTGACCCTAAAACTATGGATAACCTATCCTAGCAGCTTCATGTATATGTTAAATAGCCCTGTGGGATGCACAGGCCAATGGCCAAAGAGTTGAAAAGGAGGAAGGACTGGAATCACTGTAAAACAATGCCTCAAAGTCCCATCTCAGTGATGGCCCAGATGAATACCATGGTCAATGAGAGGACCAGCAGAACCAATAGGGACACACTCCTCCTGTCTAGTTTCCAGTGTAGGTCATTGACCAAGGTGACCAAGCCTAAAGCCAGATTGAAATGGATCCAGATAATCAGTCTCATCCAGAAACATCTGGAGCTGAAAAGCGACCATATGCTACAGATCTTTTCACAAAAAATTGGGTGTTGGGAGACCAGCCAATAATTATCCCAGGGAGGCTTTTTTTTTTTAACAACTGTCTCCTTTAGGCAGGTTGGGATCATGGGATCATAGAGAGAAGCATTTACACACTCCCATTAATCTTCTAGACAGTCCTCCTCTGGCCTCTGACCAGGAAGAACAAGGATCTAGCATACATGTGGTGACTCTCACTTCTCTAAGGATACTGTCCACATCCTCAGGCTGCACAAGTTGCAAACTATCCATTAATATTGGACAAGCAGGGGCCACGGTTACATCCACAGGATTTGTATTAATTGTAGCATTCAAGTCAGAATAGATCTGAGCAATTTTATCTGCAAAGTGTTTATCAAATTGTTCACAGCTGGCTATTGGATGGTCTAGATTCTGCTCTTGTGGGCCAAGGTGTAGAAGGCCCGGAATAGCTCAAAACAAATCAGCTGGATGGCTCTTGGTACGTGCAATGACAACACAGAGAGAGAGAAATAATTTTCTGTTGCTTTCATTGCCACAGAGTAGGTCCTCAAGTAGGCTCTAGCCCATGTTTGGTAAGGTTCACTCCAAGTTTTCTGTTAATGTCGCTCTAGTCACCACCTCACCTGTTTCATTTCTGCCAATTCCTTAGGAGCTGGTTTAGCTGTTCTCTGTGAGAGGGGATACACAGGAGTAATTTTTGCCCACTATTCTAGTCATTTCCTCATTCCAGAGTTCATCCAGGCCTTTGACAGGCAACAGGAAACTCTCCAAGAGCCATCAAGAAGCCTCCTGGGGCAGACCGTCTTAATTAGTCCTCCAACCCTGTAGAAACTCTGAATCCCAGTGAATCCCAAGTAGTGGACTGTGCATGACAATGGAACTATGGAAAGTCCCTCCACTCCCAGATCACTATCATCCATCCATTACATAACATAAGACTCAGAATGTGCCCATGAGTCTGGCCAGATACCACTTGAGACAGACTCATGGCTGTCATGGTGAACATGAAGTCCTGAAAGGGTACTCCCAGCAAGGATATCAAAGTAAGGAGCGTCACAAGCCGAGGGGACTCCAACACCAACCCTGAGATTATCCTGGCTAGTTCAGGAAGGGAGACTGTTTATTATTATTATTATTATTATTATTATTATTTTTCTATCCCTCCCCTCTGCAACGCAATCGGGGCTAAAAATAACATACAGCAACTAATCACAGCAGTATAGAATAATTCAATGGCAGCTCAAAGGGGAAAAAAAAAACAGTTGAATCTTCGGGCTGGGATAACTATTCAGGAAAGGCCTGCCGGAAAAGATCCATCTTGACAGCTTTTTTTTTTTTTTTTGGTTAATCAACAGGATGGGCAGTACAGCAACAGAATCTCTAATTTGTCCCAGCTACCCAGCTTTAAATACATAAACTCAAACCCTGCAGACTTGGGATGGGGCACCTAGTCAGGAAAATAGAATCCTGATAGACCACTACAACTCTACTCCCACCCCCCACACCAGGTCTTGCCTGCTGCTGCACAGAAAGACCTGGTGGGCAAAACTGAGAAAGATTACCCCCCCTCCCACCTCATCCAACCACGTGTCTACGATACGGGCCAGCTTGGTATGCTCATCCAGGATTATGTCCTGAATAGCAGTTGTTTTTCCATTCACTGAACTGGCATTAAACAGCAGCATTTTGAGCCCAGAGGGACTGTTGCCAAAGCTACCTAGACTATTTGGACAGTTTAGGAACAACCAACACTCTATTTTGGGTTCTTCTCCCATGATCACATATTCATCCTCTCTTACAGTATCTTAGTCTGCCCTATACCACTGGAATGGCTGCTCCATGATTCCCACCACCTCCCTCCCTCCCTTTCTCCACAAAACATAAATCAGCAGGCTATACAGTTGTCCCTTCACATTCGCTGGGGTTAGGTTCCAGGACCCCCCGTGAATACCCAAATCCGTGAATACTCAAGTCCCATTATATACAATGGCAGAGCAAAATGGTGTCCCTTATATAAGATGGCAAAATCAAGGTTTGCTATTAGGATTGTTATTTTTTTAAGAATATTTTTCAAGCCGTGAATACTCAAATCCGTGAATGTCAAATCCGTGAATGTGGAGGGACAACTGTACTTTTCTTTTGACTATTGAAAAATTATATATCATAAATAGGCCCTTATTCTGATAGGCAAGTATTAACAATCCTCTTCCTTTCTGTTTGGCAGAGGTACAGGTCCTCACCCTCATGCTTCCCCTTTGGTTTCACTCAGTCAGTGGCAAACCCATTGGTGGTGGACCCACCTGCACCAGAGACCAGCTTATATTCCCCCAGCCCAGAGACCAGCAAGCAGGCAAGCTGCCCTCCTTTAGCTTCAAGGTGGTCCTCAAACACTCTTCACCAGGAAGTATTTGACACTTTACCAGTGAAAGCAGTATTCAAGATTGCAAAAGAGGAAGAAAGTCATCATTCTACAAATGGAAATTTGGCAGCTGTAATCAACTCATACACATATGAAAAAAAAATCCTTTTACACAAAAATCCTTCTGACATGTTTCCATTAAAAAAAAATATCCAACTCTACATAACAAGAAAATGTTGTTTGTTTGTTGTGAAACCCAGTCCATCCCTATATTCAACACTGGACCTCTGTCACCAGGGCAGCAGATTCCAGAAGAATCAGTTGGGAGGTGATTGCAATCCCCCAACTGCTCCCCAAATCTGTATCTGGAAGACTGGAAAACCCTGTAGAGCCAAAAGGCTTAAAGGAATGCAGGGTGGGAAGGGACAAATTCTGTGACCACTACCAAAAGAAGTTGGATTTAATCCAATGTGTTTACAGAATGTCATGATTTTAAAGGCTGTTCATGTTATGCTTGAAGGTAGGGAAGAAAACAAAGTAAAATAAACATTTTCAGAAATAGCACTTAAAAGCTGTTGGAGCTGAAACTAGGAGAAGTGTGGCTGTATTTTTACCCATGTCTTCACAATTGGCAATTTTAAAACCCCTAGGGCTGTAAAATCCATTGATACTGAAAGAAGGTACTGCAAGTATGGAATTAATTATGTTTTAAAAGAAATGATACATTCATTTGATCTACCTTTTGCTTTGTGTGTTAAAATTATGAGAAAGTAATTCAAGGCTTCTATTCAGGTTTGGGGAAGGGCTATTGAATATTTTTGCAGCATCAACACATCTAATTTATTTAGTAATTTGATACCCCATTCTTCATCCTCCTGATTCAAGGTACTAACAATCCTAGAAACAAAATCCATAACATTTTCAATAATAAAAGCACTACTAATTGAGCAGTAAAAATGTGCAACATGATAAAAATCACACACAGGCATATACCCAAAGTAGACTCTTATACCAAAACTGATGAAAAACATATTGCAAAAGGTAAGACTTGTATTTCTTTCTGAAGGCTATTAAGCAAGGTGTATACAGTGGGCCCTCCTGGTCCGCGGACTCTGGATCCATGATTTTGACCAACCGGTGTTCATCACATCCTATATTTAAAATGGTGGTGACATGAATGCAGACATGCTGAAGTACTTTCTCTCTTAGTAGATCTCTTTAAAAAGAAATATCTTCAGAGAAGTGTTATCTCTTGTGGATCACCATAATTTTTTTAAAAAGAAAAAAGAAATAGGCTATGATTTCAGGTTTACAAACTAAAATGATAAGGCACTGAATGACAGAGTAGTAGAGAGAAGGCTAAAGATCTTGTAAAACTAAAAACCCCAGGATTCCATGGGAACCATGACAAATAATACAGTTTGAAACTGGACTATTCGTGTCATGTGAATTTGGCCCTTGTGCGTTTGTTTATAGAAACACACAAAATGTGCAGATTTTGGGACAGGAAAGATTTTATAAGTCATACATTAACATCTTGAGCTGAACTGAGAAAACTGCAGGAGCCAACATGACTGCTGCAAAGCTTGTACTATATCTTCCTATAATAATCTGTGAATGAGTTTTCACAAGATCTGTCAAAATTTGCAAATCACCATAAATGGCAATCCCAGTTACCAAGAACTGCAAGCCTCAAGGCTCAAACATGGAAAAGCATGTATATCAGTGACAGCGAAATGTGTTGTGCTAGAGAATCAGATAAGAAAAATAATAACCACAGCTCCTTTGGACTCTTAAGCACAAAAGTGGGATCCAGGGCATTCCTAAATATGCTAATTATATGTCTTAGCTGTAGGAAGTAAAGTGGGCTGCAATATATACTGCCTACAAAAGATGGAATTTAACAGAATGGCAATGAGGTTATTTTCAAGCGACCTATTGCTGTTGCTTGCTGTGTGTGTGTGTGTGTGTGTTGTTTTGCTTTTTGTATTCTCTGCATTCATAAATCACATTAAAAGCAAAACTGACTGTGACTGAAATGAGGTAGCAAGTTTATTTAGCCTTCAGCAACACAGAACAAATTGTATATACAGTTTCAGTAGAGTTGCCAATCAGCCAATTTTTAATAATTTGGTCTTTGGGGTGCCTGGGCCAGCTGCCAGATGTGGAAGAGCCAGAAATGTTTGGGGAAGGGGATACTTCCCATCTTTCCCCAGCTCATTCATTTTTTTAAAAAAAATATCTGGGCAGGAAATTCAGGAAGTGGAGTTATATGCATGCCTATGTACAGAGGGTATACTTTCAAAACTACCGGTGGAGGAGGTGAAGCAGGAGGCAATGGCTCAGTCACTAATTCAGCCATTTGCCTGCTTGCTCCCTTGCTGTGTAATGGTTATGAATGGAAGCACTTTGGTGAAGTGTGGAAATCTCACTCTACCAGTGATGGGACAACTTGGCATTCACACAAAGCACTTGCAAAATTCGTAAGTGAAGCACTTCAAAGTCACATTCATATAAATGTCAGAGTACTGAGATGATATGTAACTTTCCCACTACAATCAATGGAACTTAAAAAGGCTTAACAGTGGTGGGATTGCATTGTATCTAAGATATATTAAACCAATCAATCATCGGACTGTTTCTGACCATTTTATTGCTGATTACAGCATTCTTTAAGGGTTACTTCTGCTAAGCTAAACTCTGTGTTGCACAAAGCTTTAGTTTAAAAATCCAGCTGTGAAGAACTTTCTTAACAAATGATTTATACATGCTATTTTAAAAGTGTTGTGTTTGTATGCAAAAATTATACTGGAATAGTGTTCTCTCAGGAGCCATAAACAGATCAGAGTTCAGTTTTTGCTATGAAAATAGAAATATGAACCTCACTGGGATATTTAATCGCAATATGCTCTCTTGGAATTAAAAATCCATTTTATATCAAGTCTCTCTGGAACAACTAACAGTAGCTTGTTTATAAAAGTCAATTTTAAACTTTTAGTACACAAACAAAAGAACACTGAAGCAGATGTTCAGCTTTCAATTAAGCACAATCATACTCCTAGGAGAAACAAATGAGTAGTTTTGTACTGTATCTGTAAGTCCATTGATTAAATCCGTAATTACCACTAAGCGGCAAGTCTTTAAACATACTCTGAGTCTAGTTAACAGAGTCATTAAATCAGGATTTTTACTATTACTCTCACTAATAAACATTTGAGGGCATGATCCAGCAACAGAAAAATTATTTTCAACCCTATAGATTTCAATGAAAGAATTTTAAGTATGGGCCAAACTCACAATGAAATCAATGGGCCTAAAAATGTTTTAGCAACAATTATATTATGTCCCAAATCACAAAAAGTCAACATAAATATTTATATTATATCTTTAGGTTACAATCCTATAGCCACTTACTAGGAGTAACTAACATTGAATTTAATTATACTTCATTAATGACCAACACACGGAATAACAAAGTCAGATAGCTGGGTTGAAATGGGCCACTTTATTGTATAACTAGCCTATTTAATTATTTATTTCTTGAAACCTGCAAACTGAGGGGGAGACCCAGTGTGGGGAAATGGTCCCGCCAATGGTCTCCCCAGACTTACCTCCCAGCTTCCCTGGGTGAAACACCTGAGCCCCAAGGGGGATCCGAAGAAACTTGGATGCCCGCCAGGTCCCATCTACTGGAATGTGATATCCCAGGATGAAACACCTCAAACTGTATGACTTCTATCAAGGGTTCAAACCTGGCGCCAGCCTCAAGGACAGCCTATCTCCCTGCCCCCAGACGCAGATCGATAGACCCATCATGCACCCAAAAGGGGTGCCATAGGTGAACACCAAAGTAACCCCATCTCCTCCACTCCTGGCCACTGATAAGGGCAAGTGTCTACTTAGCCCTTATCCCCCACCAGGGACGTTAACACAGCCCTCACCCCTGTTTGCATGTCTTTCAGAAACAACTGGATCCCAACATCTGACAAGTGGACCCCATCAACCCGCTATAACTCAGGCTTAGTATATACAATCTTAGGGTGGTCAATGTAATGACCAAGCCCTGTGGCCATTGCTTTATGAATCACCCTCTTTACCCTCTCACAGGCAACATCAATACATTTAGTATCACCCTCGCCAGGGTACGCCTGATGTAAAATGATGGCCGACCAAATCAGCTGCACCCCAGGCCATAATGACCTGATACACAGCAAATCTTTAAGGGCTTGGAGACTCAGGGCTTTCCCCTTTAACAATCCTAAATCATTTCCACCTAGGTGGATAACCAAAACATGAGGCGGACGTCCATGACACTCCTCAAAGTGGGCATCAAAACATGCCATTTCAGGCCTCTCTTACCCAACCATTCCATTGCAGCCATGTCGCCCAAACCCAAGTGGGCTCCAAACTGACACATGGCATGGCATGCAGCCCAAAACACAAAACTGTGTTTAAGGAGGTATGTGCTAATTCCTTCTTGGGTCTCTTGGCAGTGAGTCATGCATCCTAAACAATCAAGTGGCCTACATAACCCAAATACCCAGGGAATGTACCTCAGACCATCCCTCCTTTCCTACAATGTGAGATTGTCATAAACCTTTCAATTCCTATCCCTGAGCCATCTAAGATAATCAGTGGAGTTTTGCTCTCCTTTGTTCCTCCCATGAGACAATCATTTAGCCCTTAATTTAGCCTAAATGTGCCTTCAAGGCATGAAATGGCTTATCAATATACAAGCCTAACAATAGCAAGGTGTGCCACTGTGGATGATACCCGGCTACTCTCTCTGTGGATGCCCTCCTCTTGATTGGACTTGCAGTGCCACCTTCAGCCTTCTGTCTGAGTACTTCACTCCTCTTCCAGACTGGTAACTATTGCCCTGTCTCCCAAATCTATTCGTCTATCCAACCTTTCTGACTCAAACTCTTCAATAGCCTTGTGTCATTCTTGTGAGAATCTGTTGCATCTGTGAATGCTTTTTGTGTTATTTCCAATAAGAACCATTTATTACACTTTAAACTGGAGTTCTATTTAGTTAGTACTGGTGTACATAGGTGAAAATGTCTCAAAGTTATTCAAATCTCACAGAATTCCATTTGAGCTAATAATAATTTCTCCAGCTAATAATAGACTTTTTATTTTATTTTTATTTATTTATTTGTGCAATTTCTATGCTGCCCTTCTCCCAAAGGCGGACCCAAGGTGGCTCATAGAATGATTATAATCACAATTAAAAGCAAATAAAACCAATTAAAACATACAAAGTAAAAAACATAAAAACAACATAAAAACATAAACACATAAAAAAATCACAATTGGGATTCTAAAGCATCCCCAGCTCTTCAGCTAACAACCACATTCATTCAATAAGTTTATGCAAGATCAAGAACAAATTAGTTTCCATAATAAAAGACCAATCACTATTTTTCAGATGCACCTATACCAAACGTTGTAAACAGCATCTGAACAATATATTTAATATAAAATGTTATGAGAAATCTAGTGCCATGTGTGATAATATATTAACAGGAAAAGTGCTAGTGAGATTAATAGCATCTTTTCTATCAGAAAACCAGTTGGAGCTGGTTGAGTGTGGGGAGGATTCAGACGCGTGGTGCGCGAGCTCTGTGCTAGCACCAGCTACGATCGACCGCAGTGTTTGTTTCCTTCTACCCAAACAGAAGGCTCTCTTTCTGGGAAGAAAGAGAGAAGGTAGCCCGGAGGAGCTAGTGGTTCGGTGACAACAGGGCGGGGGACAGAAATCTCCCAACCTGCCGAAGCCGAAACTAGCAAGGCATCCCGACACCATGGGAGAAGCCTCAGTGGCAACTAGCCAACCCGCCCGACCTAAATAAAACTGAAGAACTGAAGGAAGAAACAAAGTATGAAAGTGAACAAACAACAAAGTAACAATGAAGCCCCAGTGGCTGTGAGGTGAAGAGTATAAGGGGCGTTGAGAAGAGAAAACAGCAGGAGAGAAGAAAACGGAGGGTACTGGAGAAGAAAGGTTTTCTAAAGCACTGACTAGTTCCGAAGCGTAGAGGAAAGTATTGAAGTACTTAAGTTGGATTTGGGAATTCTTAAGGACAGAGAGGGTCACATTTTTGCCCCAGTTTATTTTTTCCCCTTGGGACTTTGACTGGTCTCCATAGACTGATTACTATTTGGATTTATTAGAAGGAGAATAAATAGTGGGCCTTTTTCTTTTTATGGGTTATCCTCCTGACGGGACAAAGAAACACTATTATAGAAGCTGGAACTGGAGTGAAAAACCTTAGGAGTTGTGTAGGACGAACAGCTGGGGACCGGCAAGGAAGCTAGTCTCTATCTGATTAAAAGTTCATTTACTTGTAAACATTCATTTATTTGTAATAATTTAGTTATAAGCTTGATAACTGAGGTATATTTGTTCATACACAACTCTTGCCAGCCACTTAGCCTGCATTGAGTATTAAGCCCATTAGTTAATCTTTATATATTGTATAATAATATTACATATTAAAAATAATCACAATTATAATTTTGATTGTGTGAATAGAAAGGGGGAAGAGAAATGATCTATTTGATTTATATGATTTAGTAAGTTATCAAGGACAAGATCCAGGAACATAGGTGTATAATTTAGGAGAGAAATCTGATTGTATTAATGCTGACAAAGTCTTCAGGGGATGCTTACTATATAAAGAAGAAGCACTGAAATTTGATGGTTGTTGTGTTAATGGGATATGTAGTGTGGACATATTATTTCCAAAACAAACTAGGAACTAGCAAATTGGGAACTAAAAGAAATCAATTTAAAAATAATTGCACTACTAGGAAATTGTATAGGAAATTCAAATCACTATACACAGAAGACTGTGTTCACTGCGCTGTGTGTAAGGGTACAAGTGAAACATTTAGTTTAATAGGTGGTTGTTCGAGTATAAAAGAAAATTTTAGAACCCAACAAAAATTATATACAGGAACATTAATTAATACAAGGGAAAATGGCTTACAGTACAAGGAAGACAACTCAACAACCAAAAACGATAACAACAACAGTTAGAAGAGGCTCTGTGGATGCCCCCAAAACCCCAGAGATGCAAAATTTAATACTAGAAGAATTGAGAATGGAGTTAAGGAATTTTAAACAAGAAATAAGAAGCGAACTGAAAGATATAAGGAAAGAGATTAGGCAAGATTACAAGAAGGAATCAGAGATATTGGGTAAAAAGATGGATAAAATAAATAAAGAACTTGAAGATATAAGAGCAGAAATAAAAAAATTGAAAGGGAAAACAGAGCTGACAGAGGAAATAACAAAAGAAATTAAACAACAGCAAGAGAAAGAGGAAATGATGATACTAAATCAAGATCTTAGGTACATAGAAAAATGCTTAAAACTAAGAGGACTTTCAGAGAGGATAAATGAAAATCTTTACGCAAGAGTCATACCAGCCTTAGTAAATTTTGCAGAACTATCTGAAGACTATATAGAAGAAGAGACAGAAAAGATTTTTAGAATCAACTCAAAGGTGGCAAAAGAAAAAAACTTCCCAGGGATATAGTTATCTCATTTAATAGAGGGAAAATAAGAGACCCAGAAAATAGAAGATGAGGAAATCAAAATATTAAAAGATATTCCACCATTGGTACTGAAAAAAAGGCAAGATTATAAGACAATTACACAATTACTGAACAAAAATAAATTATAAGTGGGAGAGGATAGAAGGGGTCTCCTTCACATATAAACAAAAAAGATATAAAATAGATTCACTAGAGAAAGCAAATGATTTTTGTAAGAAATTTGAAAAGAAAAAATACCAGAAACAAAAAGAATCCAAAAAAGACCAGGTGGATCAAAATGGAAAGGAATAGGGAAATCAAAATCAAAAGATAACAGCTGAAAGAAAAGAAAAAGAGAAAAGGAGAAGGGGCAAAGAAGAATACAAAGAAGTAGAGGAAGAAAAGATGGAAGAAGGACAAACATCTGAAGTAGAAGAATCAGAGGTTGAGGAAGAACAGGTAGCAGAGAAAAGCGAAGAAGAGATAGAAGGAACTAATATAGAGATAGAAGATGACATTTGAAATAATATCTTGGAATGTCAAAGGTTTAAATTTGGAATTTAAGAGAAAACAGGTATTCCTATTATCTTGAGAAAATAGGGAAAGACATTGTGTGTATACAAGAAACAAACATTAAAGAAGGAGATCTAAGATTTTTGCAAAACAAGAAGCTAGGACAACTATTTTATTCAGGGAATGAGAAAAAGAAAAAAAGAAGAGTGGCCATATACATAAGCCCAAAATATGAAGCAAAAGAATTATTCAACGATAAGGAGGGGCAACTTATCAGTGTAGAAGTAAAAATGAAAAGTTTAAAGACAGTAATAGTGGGAATATATGCCCCAAACTTAGATCAAAAGAAATTACATAAACACCTAGGAGAGTACAAAGATGATAATCTGATCATAATAGGGGATTTTAATGGTGTAATAAACCCGGTTGAAGATAGATCTGTGAAGGTGAAATCAGATTCCCAGGGTAAACTACCAAAACGTTTTTTTGAATTGATGGGAAAATACTCACTACAAGACACATGGACAATGAAGCACGGGAAACAAAAGGGCTACACATTCCAATCGGATATGTATAAAACTAGGTCCAGAATTGATCTGTGTTTAACATCAAAACTTTTAGCACCAAAAATTCAAGACATGGAAATCCTAGCAAGAGTTACGTCAGACCATTTCCCAATAAAAATTACTATGAAAATAAGAGTCAAAGTATTCAATTGGAGATTGAATGAAAGTATACTAAAAGATGAAAAAAATTCTAAAACAACTGACAAAAAGAAGTCAGACAATATTTCATTAAAAATGACACAAAAGACTGTCAGATGAAAATAATCTGGGACGCGGGGAAGGCAGTTATTAGAGGAATGTTGATTAAAAGAGGCTCAGAGCTGAGAAAATGAAAGTCTTACAGATTTAAATTTCTGACTTCAAAACTAAGGAAGATAGAAGAAGAATTAAGAATTAATCCAGCAAATAAGAATATAACCAGAGAAATAAAATTAATTCAAAAACAAAAACGACGACAATAATAGAAAGGAAACTGACGAGAGCAAGACAGATAAATTTCGAGTTCTCCAATAAATCAGGGAAATGGTTGGTGAGGAAACAGAAAAGAAAAAGAGAAAAATTTGATTACTGAAATTAGGAATAGAGGAAGAGTAACTACTAATCAGGATGAAATAAAACAAATATTTACAAAATTTTATGCTGAATTATATGGAGAAAAAGAAAAGGATAGTGAATATCAAGAAAGAATGGGCAAATATTTAGATGAACACAACATTTAAAAAAATAAGTGAAGAGCAGAAAAAAATCTCTGAATGCCCCAATTTCTATGGTGGAAATATCTGAGTCAATAAGAGGATTGAAATTAAATAAAGCCCCTGGACCGGATGGATGCTCGGCAATGTTCTATAAAAAATTAGAAGACGAAATAAGTCTGCCACTATATCGTACCTTTAATGAGATAGGGAAAAATGGAATTCCAAATTCATGGACAAATGCAAATATTATCCTGATACCTAAAGAGGGGAAAGATCTGAAGGAAGTTTCAAATTACCATCCCATTTCCCTATTAAACCTAGACTATAAAATATATACTCAAATATTAGCACAAAGACTGAAGAAAGTCCTACAAGAAACCATCCATGAGGACCAAAATGGGTTCCTTCCAGCAAGACAGATAAATCAAAACATAAGACTAATCCTGGACTTGATTGAATACTATGAAGCTCATGGGGAAAAGAAACTAGGCTTAATGTTCATTGATGCCGAAAAGGCATTCGACAACATAAACTGGGATTTCCTGATAGAACTGATGGAAAGAATGGGAATGGGAGAAATCTTTGGAGGAGGAATAAAAATTTTTATAAAAAACAAATAGCAAATCTCATTATAAATGGAGAAAAATCTGAAATAATAACAATCAAAAAAGGAACTAGGCAAGGTTGTCCCATCTCCCCTCTCTTGTTTATAATGACCTTGGAAGTGCTGAACAATAATATTCGAGCCAACCAGAAGATACCAGGAGCAAAAATAAATGGGTATAGTTATAAATTATGAGCTTTCGCAGATGACATGGTTGTCATCATGGAAAATCCGGAAGACCAGATAGATGAACTGATGTGAACTATGAAAACTTTTGGGGAGTTTTCAGGATTTAAAGTAAATAGAACTAAAACCACAATTCTGACAAAAAATATGGATAAAGTGGAAGAGGAGGATTTACAAAAGTAGTCAGAATGTGAAGTCAGAAGGAAAGTAAGATACCTGGGAATCTGGTTGACAAGAAGAAATGGAGATCTATATGAAAATAACTACAAGAAATCTTGGTTAAAGGCAAAGCAAGATCTAGAAAGATGGAGTAAACTAGGCCTCTCTTTACTAGGTAAAATAGCAGCTGTTCAGATGGTAATTCTCTCCCCAAAAATGTACCTTTTTCAAAATTTACCCATTATAACCAATGATAAAATCTTTGACGAATGGGAAAGAGACATAAAGAACTTCATATGGGAGAAAAAGAAAGCGAGAATAAAATGGGAACATCTGATAGATAGGAAAATAAGACGGGGATGTGATTTACCAGACTTTAGAACATACTATGAAGCTGCCGTTTTAACATGGGTAAGAGATTGGATAAAATTAAGTAATGAAAGGATACTGAATGTAGAAGGCCACAATAAAAGATTCGGTTGGCATGCGTATTTAATCTACAGAAAGGATAAAATCAATAAAGAATTCACCAACCATTGCATAAGGAGAGGTCTGTTAAGAGTATGGAAAAGAATTAAAGAAAGATTCTACTTCAAAATCCCAATTTGGACATCAACCCAGGAAGCCTTCCAGGCTAGATGGCTGACTAAGCAAACTTGTCTGAGATATTCAGACATAGTAGAGATAAGAAAAGAGGCATCAATTTTGAGCCTAAAAGAACAATTACAGGAGGAATATGACCTAAACTGGTTTCAGTATTACCAAATAAAGGAAAGATTTAGAGAAGATTTAAAAAGAGAAGGAATTGAACTAGAACTAAATGAGTTAGACAAATTAATATGGATGGGAAGAAAAAAGAGTCAGATATCTAAATTATACAAACTATTATTGGTCAGGAAATTAGAACAAGAAACAATAAAAAATTATATGACAAGATGGTCACAGGATATAGGATATACCCTAGAATTGGAAGATTGGGAACAAGCCAGAAAAAGGACCATGAAATTCACGGCAGCCCAAAGTTTGAACGAAAACTAGATAAAAATCTCTTACAGATGGTACTTCACACCAGTAAGGTTAAATAAAATGGGCTGCAGAGAAAATGGTACCTGTTGGAAATGTGGCAAATTTCAAGGTACTTTAGTACACATGTGGTGGAAATGTGACTAAATAAGGAAATTTTGGTGCAGAATTCATGAAGACATTAAACAAATCCTACAGATTGAAATAGAACTCCTACCAGAGATGTATTTACTAAATATGATAAAAGGGTTGAGTAGGGAGGAGGAAAAATTACATTGGAGAACAATTTTGTACATGATAACCGCTGCCAGAATAGTGATAGCA
This sequence comes from Gambelia wislizenii, assembly GCA_030847615.1. Lineage (NCBI taxonomy): Eukaryota > Metazoa > Chordata > Lepidosauria > Squamata > Crotaphytidae > Gambelia > Gambelia wislizenii. Next base: position 266,154,420 of record JAUMIR010000003.1, read on the forward strand.
AAGAAATGGAAGCAAAAAGAGGTACCAACTATAAATGAATGGAAAGATAAATTGTTAGATATGATGATAATGGATGAGTTGACAAATAGGATAAGAAACAAAACTTACTGTAAGACAAGGGAAAACTGGGGGAAATTAATAAAGCATTGGGAACCAATAAAAGATGTGTACAAGGGGTTTAAAGATTTGGGAAATGAATAAAATTAAGTATAATGGTCAATAAAAGATGTTTAATGAAAAAGGACCTAATAGCTAAATAGTAACATTTACAAAGAAATATATGGGGAGTCTGTGTATCATAAAAACACAAACGGGCAATTATATGTATTATTTAAACAAATATAACTATATGAAAAGGACAACAATACAATATAGAGTTAGTAGAGATGTGTAATGGGGAACAAGAAAAATTTGCAAATGAATTGGGAAAATGTGACTCACAATACAATAAAGGGAGTTGGGGTTTTTTTGGTAGTTAAGTGTTATACTTGATATCTTTAATTTTCATAGTATCAACAAGTTATAGATCGAACGGCATATTTATGATATTGGATGTATATGAGTAACGGTCTTTGATGTTCTATGTTTGTATATAAGTAATGGTTTTGTTATCTGTAATATTGGAATGTACTGTAATGAACATCAGGATATGAAAATTTGATGCATTATTAAGAAATTAATAAATAATAATTTAAAAAACCAGTTGGACAACAGGACGTTTACATAAGAAGGCTGAAATGCATGTCAAAGCACATGCCTGAAGGCTTCTTTAGCCCTAGGTTAATACATAAAGCTAGGGCTAAAGAAGCTTCCAGGCATGTGTTTTGACAAGTATTTCACCTTGTTATGGTAATCTGCCTTTACTTCAATGAAAATAGCTCAAGTGCTTGACAATAGTTACTAAAAGTAAAACTGCTAAAGAGAGAATAGTACAATGTGGAAGCTTGCTCTGTTAGGTTGCAACTGAGCATACAGTTACTTGGGAATAATTCTCATGGACTTTTGTAGAGATGTAGGGGGAGGGGGGAAACTGTTCAACAAATTGTGCAATACCAATGTATTTTTTTTTCAAATGTCTAAAGGGGTATCACATGGAAGATGGAGTGAGCTTGTTCTTTTATTGCTCCATAGTTAGGACTCAGACCAATGAATTCATGTTACAAGAATTAGGGCCTGTACCACCTGTGCAGATGTGCACTTGGGGAAACCCATTTGCTACTGCACTGAGAAAGGACTAATAAGAGGTCTCGACACCTGTGCTGGGCTGAGAGAGCAGAGGGTGGGCTCAGAGGCTATATAAGGCCCTGCCTCCCTCCTCTTCCTGTCCCTTTTATATAACAGGGAGAGGGGGAGATCTGGTAGATTCGTGAGCACCTTTAGCATCTCCCCTTGGGAGGTGAAGGGAGGGATCTGGAACTTTAGGTCCTGCAAACTTAGGGACAGGGAAAGTGATCTCCTTTGGAGCTGGCCTGAGGATAAACACTCTCTTTAAGTCCTGCAACTTGTGGGAGGGACTTTCAGATGTGGACGGACTGGGAAGCAACCCAGCTTATGGGTTTTCCCTGGGGTTCATGTGTTTTCACCTAAGGGAAGTGGGAGACGTGGTTTTGGAGCTGACTTCCTGCCCCAACAATTCCTACACTAGGTTGCTCCCCTGTTGCAGATCTCTTGGGAAATGTTTAAATAGGTTATAATTAAATACATTGGCCCTTTATAACCCATTTCATATGTCTGGTCTCTTCATTTCCAGGTCTGCCAGCAAAGGAGAAACCAACTAAATATTAGGATGACCCACATGACAATTATTGCTCATTATTGCAGTGGAACAGTCTCTCTTGATAAGTGATGGACTTTCCTTTCTGGGAAATCTGTAAACGAAGGCTAGATGCTCACCTCAGGTGTACTTTGTCTAAGATTTCTCCACTGGAAGGGGTGGAGATGTCCCTGGGGATACCATCTGATTCTACAGTTCTATGATTCTACTTAAAAAAAAATGCACTGTTTGTGCAATGTGTTCTAACCATATGAGATTTTCATAATGTACTAAAATATAACAATACCATTATATAGTAATTGCTTATACAGCAGAACTGTACTTTGCAAACAATGGCTGGTTGCCTATCAGTTTCCGGGCCCAGTATAAGGTGTTGGTTATTACCTTTAAAGCCCTAAATGGCTTGGGTCCAACTCATCTTCCGAACTGCCTCCTCCCATACAATCCTCCCCATGCACTCCGGTCCTCTGGGAGGAATTTGCTTCAGCCACAAAAATCTAGGCTGCCTGCAACCTCCCAGAGGGCCTTTTCGGTAATCGCCCCAAAATTGTGGAATGACCTGCCGAACGAGATCCATCAGATAACAAGCCTGAGTAGCTTTAAAAAAGCACAAAAGACGGATCTCTTTCGGCAGGCCTTTCCTAATTAGATCCCGGCCTCAGGGGATCCTGGCTTCTTTTAATCCGCTGGCCATTTATTGTATTTTATTGTATTTATTGTTTTTAATTGTGATTTTAGATCAGTTGGTTTTAATCTATAATTGTTTAATATTTTTTTATGGGGGAGGGTGGGGGTGTGGGGTGTTTGGGGATTTTATCTGTATTGTATTTTAATTTTTGTAAGCCGCCCCGATTGTTTTAACAGAGGGACGGGGTATAAATAAATATTATTATTATTATTATTATTATTATTATTAAGAGCCAAAATAACTTCCTCCAATAGAAGGTGTCTTATTGGACAGAAAAAGACTACTTCCAGCAGATGAAGACAAAACTTTGAATCCAAACTAAAATATTTGAAACACTGCTGTTATACATAATTCTTAGCTGTATTATGGTGACCAAGGAACCACCCATGAGGTATTAATTTAAACTAGACATAACATATCCAATAAAAGAAAATTTGAGTAATCAATTACATTAATTAATTGAATTTGCATACATTTCCCTCTTAGGGGAAACGTGTCCAAAGGAAAGACATATTTTCTTTTGTCCATAGTCAATGCATGCATGTATCATATCAGGTATCATCTTGAAGGTATTCTTCCCATGAGAGAGAAACTGGGAATCCCTTTTCTTTTAATGATGTTGTCACCTGCAGTTTTTTTTTTATTTTGTAGTAATTTTTTTTTTAAGATAACTGACTTACTGGGGAGGCCATATTTTCAGTCAGTCAAGATGTTATTGAATGTTTTAAATGAACTATATATAGGTTGTTGAATTATTGTTTTAGTACAGTAGATCCTCCGTATCTGCAGGTTCAATATCAGTGGATTTGAGCATCCACAAATCATCACTGCACACCTAAAATGGCAGTGCCCATACCTAAAATGGCCCTATTGCATACCTAAAATGGCTGATCCCATTGATTAATATGGGACTCTACCTTATGTTGTTTTTGCTATGTGTGTGGGGTTTCTGGAACAAAATCCCTATGAACACTGAGGGCCCAATGTATTAAGACCCCAATGCACACCAGGAACCTACATGTTCCACTTTACAATGAAATTTACTTTGTTTCCTTGAGCATGAGAAAATACAGAAGTACATTACATAGCTTTGTTATATAGAATTGTACTCCAGCTTCCATGGCCATGGAATCCTCTTTGTTGTTTTTAACTGTTGTCAAGTTGATGTTGTCTTATGACGACCCCATGAATGAGGGGTCTCAAATTAAATAATATAACAGAAAACCCAGTATATATTAGAACCAAACAAAGTGCATTAGACTGGACAGTCACTTCTCATTTTGAAAAAAAACCCACATACCTCTTTTGGGCCTCCCAAAAGGTGTGTAGAAATGAAATGAGATAGTGAAGCATCACAGTTCATTTCTCCATTATGGGACTAAATATTTTTTCTGGCAATGTGGAGGAGGTTGGGGTCCCTGGGTCTTCTCTTGAAGTCCACCAACTGCACAATACCCATTTCTACTCTAGGAACTCAGATATGTTACTGTCAAGCATCCACACTTTTTTTGAAGTGTGATTTGTTAAAACAGCATCTGTATCTGCGTAGAAGGGAAAAAAGGATGATAAAGCCAGCCATAGCTGTTGGAGCATGTGAACCCTTGTACTGTATCAGTAATATGCCCAATCTGTGTTTCATACAGTCTATCAATTTTGCAACTAAAATCAACCTTTCTCTATTATATTAGTGTATAGAAAAACTTTAAAAATGTAATAGTGGTGCCCTCTAAAAGTTTAAAAGGTGATAAATTAAATGGTGTATTTTTAAAAACAGCCTTTTGATTTTGGAGGTGACAGCCATACAACCATCAAAATACATCCAACTACATAATGAGAACACATGAGAATTCCTGTTCAAATAAATTAAAACAGTTTATATTTTGTCCACTGAACTTGGTATTCTCTATTGAAACCAATTGGGAAACACTTCAGAGAATTAAGACATCATCTGTCCATATCTGAGTTTCAGAGCATATAAAATTAACGATCTGTGATTTGTTTGATTCACATATTCAGCTACTACCCAATAGCAGCAAAATGAAAAACTTTATCATTAATATATGTGTAAGTTTACTCCCTACATATACAGTAGATACATATGCAGTTATACAAAATAAATGATACATCATTGTGTTTGCAAACTGAACATAAAATGCTTTGGGGTGACATTTACTTTAGAAATTTAAACTGAAGTTTAAGAAAATGTTTAGCTTTTTTACAAGATTTATTCGGACTGTCTTGCAACTGGTTTACATTCCCCATAGAATGTGGTGATGGATAGGAGAGCAAAACAAAGTAGCAATACTCTACTTTCATACCTTCTGAATAATACTGTTGCTACTATGACCAAAGATGACATTTCACTTTCTTGCAACTGTTCATCTGAGAAAATGCATTTCAAAATATTTTTGTTTTGTCATTTACTATCGGACCCAGTGCTACAATAATTTTGGAGAGATACATGCAAATAAATACTTTAAGGAATTGTAGAGTCAGATTCCAATACATTGGCATCACCTGCTAATTATATAATTGGGGAGCATTAAACATTTGAAAAGAATCTATGTAATAAAGCTACTTGTAGCACTAATTTTCATCTTGCCAAACCAAGCTGCCTAATAAACACTGGCACATAGGGTACTTTAGCCTACACTACAGCAGTCTCTGCTTCAGAGTGCTTGATTATACTTGTGGCACACTGTTTTGAAGTAGGTTCATTAACTATGAGCTGAGAGAAAAAGTCTTCAGAAGAATTTTGAGCTCAAATCAACCTGGGATGAGCAGGTTAGAAACAAATACTGTACAAAAAAACTCAGGGGATTTTAAAGGGGCCTATGAGGGCCTTTTAAAGGGGTGGCCTATGCTTGATACATTTCAGAGAGCCATGACAAATATTATTTTTTAAAAAACCCAATGAAAACATCAGCAGCTTCTACTCACATCCACCTTCAGAGTCCCCCAAAGGAAGCATTGTTCTGGGACATTCAGGGGGAAAACCATGGCAACTGGCAGTTTCTACTGATGACTATGATGTCCAGAATTCCTATATCAGACTCAACTGTGTTCTTCTAGCTCTCTGATCACCCTTGTTTTTCTTTTAAGAGTTTATAATCCTGCTTTCTCCTTGGCTCATCATTTCTTTGTCAATTCCATCTTTCCTATTTGCTTAGGCTTATGCTTTTTTCAACTAGCTGCTTTGTCTCACTTCATTTAAATAGTTTGGCTCTTAATGAGCTTCTGACCCCTCAATTTTTCCATAGCACGCACCCTCTCTTAGGACTTTTTCAGATGGGGGAAAAACCCCGAGGAGGTTGGGAGAAGAATGGAGCTGTTCCACTTACAGAGCCCCGTTTCAGACAGCCCCATCCTCCTCCGTCCTCCTCCCTACCTTCCTTTGTGCTGCAGGTGCCACTTTTTATTGACAGAGGTTCTCCGTCAATAAAAAGAGGCTCCAGCAGCATGGGGGAAGGTCAGGAAGAGGTCAGGAGGAGGATGGAGTAGGATGGGGCTGTCTGAAACAGGGCTCTGTAAGTGTGATAGCCCCATTCTTCTCCCAACTTCCTCAGGGTTTTTTTACCCCTCTGAAAAACTCCTTCATCTTATACAGTGTGAAATACTTCTAGCCTCCTCACTAATTGGCCCAGTTTTGGTTTCATTAATTTTTCTTGTACCTGTTTCCAAATGTAGATTGCCTCTCCAGAACTCTGTTGTTTACACGGTAAATTTCTCTAGGAAAATGTTAGATAAATTTGGGGCAAAAATATTTCAGGTGGGGTAAATTGTTTGGATGGAAAGGGTTAAACTTTCTTCATCCCTGTACTATATTTCTAATTAGAAACTCTCCAGCAGCTTTTTGCTAAAACTAAAAGCCTGTAGTCAAGTTTCATTGCACCCTTTCATTCCCCTTCTTTCTTTGGGTCTCTGAATTAGCTTCCTTACAGTCCAATTCCTCTTCCATATCTTCAGCTATCCATAGTGTGAAGGTTTTGTTGCAGCCAAACTCACAGCTTTCCTTTAACTCATACTACTATGACTACTGCTATTATTTTATTCATTTCTATCCTGCTTTTCTCTCAGTAATGAGACTCAAAGTGGCTAACAACATATTTTTAAACAAATTAAAACTATACAAAAGTTCAATAACAGTAGAAATATATTTAAAAAACAGTTAAAGAAATGATTTAAAAACATTAAAATTCCTTAAAAGACAGCATACAAATTTTAAAAAGCCGTACCACATAGCATTAAAAGCCCACCCCACCTGATGGCATAACATGTCTTAACTTGCTGATGGAAGGACAGGAAGGATGGAGCCATTCTGCCCTCCCTAGGGAGGGAATTCAAAAGTCTAGAAGTAGCCAATGAGAAGGCTCTCTCCCTTGTTCACACCAAGAGACCCTGACAAGGTGATGGCACAGAGAGAAGGGACACTCCTGAACATCTTTGAACTCTAAATGGGCTCATAGAAATGCTTAGTTTCCTCAGCAAACTAGTACTGTATGTTGCGTGCCACCAGGCCAACTCAGCTAATGAGTATCACAGGTCTATTGTTATATTCCCAAAGACAAAACGTTCTAGATGAAAGGCTTATATTCCACAGGTGTTAATGGAAATTGCATTAGGTAGGCACAATCCAATGGCTGATTGCTAAAAAAAAGTCATCAACATTTTATGACATTAAGAGTAATGGGAATTATGGATATAATATGGCTGAGAATATTCTGATTCACTGCCTCAGACTGACAACTCAGCAATATGCTGTTATGGACAATGCACTGTTGCCCTCAGAAGAATTTCTCCTCACGCTGCATTAAAATTAGATCCATCAAATTAAAAATACATTTAACAATGACATAACTATGGATGACTTATATGCATACAACACATAACTCTTCAGAAAAATAGCTATATTGCTTAGCACTGCAGCATAGCTTTGGACAACACTGGGACACTGTAAGAAGAGTATCTATTGTCATCTATGCTAATAAAACAACTCTGGAATGTAGATTGTTTCTAGTAAAATAAGAACATGATGGAGAAGAACAAGAAACTTCCTACTCTGGTTCCTACTGAAGATGACTAAGCAAACCATATAGAAAAGGAAAAGCAGCCCTATCCAATTTCCTGACCCCTACCTCTAGTTTTCAGTATAATGGCATATTATAGTGCAGGTTGGAAGTCAAGATTTTTGAATAATTTTCCATTTACATATAAGCAATAAACTAGTGCCTCGGGGGGAAAAGGTTAAAGTGCCCCTAAAATCTACCTTACCCTTTCTTCTTCCCCCAATATATATATATATATATATATATATATTTAGAGTGATCATCCAACTTAAATAATAGTATAAATGTGATATTGATAGCACGAAACTGGCAATTATGATATTGTTACATCCAAAATAACTGTTTCTAAAGAGTACACTGTTACTTTGCACACACAAAGACTGGCATGAGAATGACAGGTTACTGAAACATGTCCTGGAGGAAAGGGTACAAAATTGGGCTCTACTAATGTACATATATCTTCTTTTCATCTCAAAAATAAGTCAGCATTTAAAAGCTATTCTCAAAGTAAGGAAGGATTATAAATGAAAAAGATGAAACTTACATGGTTTCTTACCTATTTTTTTTTTTTTAGCTGCAGTCTAAAATAGTTTGATGTATTTGAACAAGTAGATTTTGGGTTAAATATTTTAATATATGGTACTTTATGCAATAATTAAACAAGCCAACTTGTAATGCATTTGTAGGTACACCTACACTACAGGTTGAGTCTCCCTTATGCAGAATTCTGAAATCCGAAATATTCCAAAATTGTCTACATGGGTGGCTGGGATAGTGACACCTTTGCTTCTGATGGTTCAATGTACACAAACTTTGTTTCATGCACAAAATTATTAAAAATATTGTGTATAAAATTACTTTCCGGCTATGTGTATATGACACATAATGACTTACATGTTTAGACTTGGGTCCCGTCTCCAAGATATCTCATTATGTATATGCAAGTATTCCAAGATCTGTCACGCCCTCCCTCTAAGAGGACAGCAAAGATGAATTTGAGCTAGAGATACAGGGACAATGACCAGCAGGCTGAGGAACAAAGTGTTCAACAGACATAAGCTTCTCAGGAACAGAGAACTTGGCAGGCTCACTCATCTGAGCAACAGGTTATTCCACAGCCACAAACACCAGAGAAACGGAATACAAACTTACCTAGTATCATGTAGCACCGACAAGAATAAGAAAGACGTAGGAGATCAGAGAGAATAAATAGGAAGCAGGAAGCAATCAGGCAACACCTGCAGGACACTGCTGGCTCATAAATTAGGCAGCACCTCCTATGGCTAACAACTGACCTTGGATGTAAGCCACTCCAGACTTGAACTCTTGATTGACTACCCATGATCTTGAACCTTGCCTTTCCCTTCATGACCTCGTTTTTTGATTTCCCTATTGGACTGTTGATTTGGCTTGTTGTCTCTCTGTGTTTGACTCTTAAGACTGGACTGTGTTTACTCCTTGTGTCTGACTCTTAGACTGACTTTGCATACTTGTAAGCTGACTAAAACCCAGCTACTCCGTTTGAACTGTGGAAGCTGATTTATTGGTTTTTGGCAGCCTGCTCTGAGCAGTACAGGACAAAATCCAAAATACCTCTGGTCCCAAATATTCCAGATAAGTGAGACCCAACCTGTATTGCACAAAGATTCCATAATGCATAAAGATTGACTCATATTCCAACAGAGATGGTGAATCTCCCCTCTATAGAAGTCCAAATGTAAAATGGGGCTATATGCATATTTTCTTTCATGAGCAAACTACAGCTGTGAAACAACAATTTTTAATAGAAAGAAGTACTTGGAAAAGAACAAACCCTGTGCTAGTGATCTAGTCCCAGTTCAAAAGGGGGACGGGGGGGATACCATGGCTGTTCATTAAAAAGATGGAATCTGTGATCATAGAGCTCCATTATCACATCCAGTGATTCCCTAAATTGTTTTGTTTTTTTGTTTTTTGTTTTTTTTTGTGATTGCAAACTGCAAATAAAATACATTGTTTCACAATAATAAGTGATGGCTGTACTTTGGAACTAAATATACAGGCTAATTTGCAACCATTCATAATCACAGCTACTGCAAAACTATGTCTAAAATGGTGATTTAATGCCATAATATACTAAATCAATTCATGAACAAAAAGTATGGTTTTAGATAAATTATTTGATTAGGAAAGTCAGTGTGTGGCTGAATACTGACAGAAATCTTTACAATATGAAAGCAACCAGATCACCAAGTTTGCTGTAAGACATTCCTCAGAAAGAGAGTGGTTGGTCATTGATAGTCTGAATGAACAAAGATGTATGAATGAACAAACACCAGGGGCAACAAATCAATAAAAGCAAACCTTTATACTTTACAACTCCAAAAACAAATGCTGAATTTTGCACATATGCAATGTATTTTGGATCAATGTACATATGCCTGTAATTCAAACATACCTGTAAACAGTACACATCCCTTAAAATAAAGAATACAGATAAGTCCTACCTTGATGTATTGCTTGGTTTTGGAAAGGTCAGGATCCTCAGACGCTATCTGTATTTTAGCTAAGTCCTGTTCTGTCTCTGTTAGCCAGTGGTTAAAGTTTTTCAGATCATGATGGAAATTCCTCCACTTCTCCACAGATCTGTCAAATTTTCTGCAGAAGAAAACATAAACTATGGAACAATACTTCAGGAAAGTATTTGATTGGAAACAGTATGTCTAACATTTAAAATATTTTAATTCACAAATCACAGTATAATTTTTTAAAAAATTTGTTAGGCAGCTTATAGGTTGAGCAGTTCTACTGCAACTATTGGCAGTATTTTGATCTGTATTTTCCACTTTGTGTATATAGGCAGGGGCACACAGATAATAAACATGCATACAAAATTATAATGGACAGGGTACAAAGAAATTCTTTAAGCTACAAAGAGTACTACTATAAATTGAAAAGATGTTCTACTCACAGAAAGATTTTTTTATATATATAAAACAAGTAGCAAATTCTGCAGCTTTGCAACCTATTTGTTTGACAATTCTGGAAAATAACATGTTATTGTTTAAGTCCAATTGCTAACTCCAACTAAAATAGACCCATCAATCCATGAGATTTTGTAAGTGTCAATTTACCATTCAGCATTTGATTCAGTAGGCCTATTCTATTTAGGAATGGCTATTAAATTTACCCCATGTTGAATTCATGCACAGAAATAATCATATCTGATTAGCCTCTTCCCCCATATGAGGCCCAATGACAAGAAACATTTTTAAACACACTAACTACAAAGTTTTGATCTTGGTTTTCTTGAAAATATAACTGTATTATGAGGATATGAATTGTTGGGCTTTCAAGCAACACTGCAGAAGAATAAAGACTTTTGTAAAATTCTTCAGCAAAAGATAACATATGCAACTGTCATGAGGCAGATTTTATAGCAGACTATTTACAGTGAAGAAAATAACATTTTTTAAAAAATACCAGAAAGTACTTTCTCTTTGCATAAGAATGCATCTCATTTTAAATTCAGGGATTCTTTTAAACTGAATAAATAATTTAAGGACCTGGCAATCTATATTTAGGCATAGTTCATATTTATTGTCAATGAAATATTTTAGATGTTATTGCTCCCAGCACATGGACTGAAGGCATATATGTGCAACAATCATACATGATAGGCAGTTCTGGACATCATCCGTGTCTGGATGGAACATTACCTAGAGTCTATGTATGTCACTTTCAATGATAGAAAGGTGAGATACAAGATGGATATATCCAAGAATGAATATCAGTTTCAATGTCAGCTACCGCTACCATCACCACCACCAATGTTCAAAGGTTTAATATATTAAAATCCTTACATATTATGGGATGTAAATCTTAGTTTATATTCTGACATGCAAAGATAAATATTTCAATTTTTTTTCTGCCTACTGGTGTGCAAAAGACTTAGCAGGGTTACCACATGAAGGAAGGGAAGCAGAAGTGAAGCCCGAGAGCAGCACATCCCACCTTGTCTTATCACACAACATCAGCATCTTTCGCTGTTCTCTTGTTTCAATCCCATGGGAGATGGTAGTAAAGGCAGGCCTTTTTGCTAATGGATTTAGCAAAAAAACCTGTCTTTACCACCATCTCCCACAGGACCAGAACAAGAGAACAGCTGAAACACACCGACACTGTGTGATAAGGCAAGACAGGTGGTACTATTATTGGAGTGCACTGCCTGCCGCTTCCTTCCCTTGTGTGGTGAGCTCCTTCTTCTTCTTTTTCATGCAGTTTTTTGTTTTGCAAAAAAGTCCTTGAATACCTATGTGTGATTTGTCCCCTTCCCTTTCCCCTTCCCCCCAATAAAACACAGACACATATTTTTGTTTGCTATATATTGTAACATGAAAAAATGATAAGAATATATATTGGCAATGAAAGGCCACAACTTTTGATGACAGTCGATTAGGTTGGCACATGTGCATGGGTTCAGATCTGCGGATAGACCAACCCACCTGTCTGGTCGATAGTCCCGTTGTCAGCCCGCCTGCCAACCATCACCGACCTTGAATATGGGGAGGAGTTTTGGCAGGCTCACCCAACCTTCTCCCAGCCCCTTCTCCTCCCCATACCACCAGCCCACGTAATCCGTGACTCACAGGGCACACCAAGTAAAGAAGGGGGGATTTTCTAGCAGACATGCCGCAAACTGGCATACATCATGTCTGGGCTTTCCCCTGGGGTCTACATGACCTTGAACTTGAACTTGATTTTGAACTTGCTGGAGACCCCCCTATAACCAATGAATTTGAATCAGAACCCATGCCAGCCACTACACAAGCTGTGACAAAGAACTCAGTACATACATAACACATATAACATACATGAAAAGAGGGTGGGTGGGTGGGCCCTGTGGTAGGGCTTAAATACCCAACCGCCAGACCAGAAATAAAGCTTGCTGCAGTAGCAACAAGCCCTGCCTGCTCGCCAATCAGAGGCCGAGCCCAACCCTGGCTCCGGATTGGCCGGTGAGCCATTTGAATCAACCAATCAGGGAGAAGAATCCTCTCCCCGATTGGTCACCCTATGATCTTCTTCCTGTGCCTTCAAGCAGGCCAGGAAGAAGAACCACCAACATAGCGGTGCCCATGCCTGCCCTCCAACTATGCGGGAGGGCAAAGAATTGGGGACCACAACCCCCGCAAACCAGCCGCTGGGTAAGTCCGGTCTGGTGGGTCAGCATTTTTTCAATATGGTATCTTGATATTGTTTCAAGACTCATTTCCTTATCAGGGACTAGAAAATTTGCAATATGCTTTATCTTTATACCCCTGCCATCACCCATATCACTAAGGAAGCCCTGTTCCAATCCTGCAGCACTTCACTTTAATAGAGAGAACACCTTCTCTTAGATAAAATAGTGCTCATACCTTTAAAGTGAATAGAGATGGCCTTTCACATATAAAAACTGCATGTATATGTTGGAGCCTGCATGTGGTGAAGGAGCCACTTATTAAAGCAATTAGCTCCAACCAAGAGAGCATCAGGTATACCTGATTTCCACTGATCTCTGTGTGAATTCATCATACCTGGTTTTGCAGATGGCAAGAAAGTAGTGATGTTATTTTTTGCTAATTTCATCCTTGAAGGAAGCGACATGTACTTTTAGCAATTTTCTTCCTGCTGCGACAAAGTCTTTGAAAATTGTGCAGTTTTCAAATACTATTTGCAGTTCAGGACTTAAACTGGTGGCAAAAAAGTCCCCTGGATTGTGATTAATGCGTAATAGGATTATTGATGGTTTCTCAATACAACTGCTTTACAAATGACTACTACTACACCTGCACACACACAAACACACACTTTCAAGTTTTGCAAAGAATAAGTCAGGAAGTTATCAGAGCATGGATCACTCTGTTCAGACTATCTCTGTTCTGAAGATCCAAGTCAGATCTAGCTGATAAAAACACTCTGTATTACAGAGGCTACCAACAAGATGGAAACTATTTTCTAAGGGAACTGTAATCTCAACCATAAGAGTGCTAAATCCTTTAATGATCTGTTCTAGAATTTTTCCTGGTATTGATGACAAGTTTACTGCTTGCTAGTTTCTCAAGTGTTGTCTGGGCAGCAGTCCTGTTACTGTACCATTTGTTCTATTTGTATCAGTCTGCTCCTTATACAGTACAGATGGTCAAACATTAATTACTGATAAAGCCTCCATCCTGAATTGTTGGGCTGAACATTTTCAAAGCCTCTTTAGCGCCAACCGAGTAGTCCAAGCCTCAGCTATCCAACATATGATACAAAAACCAATGAAAAATGAATTGGACCTAGCTCCCACTTTGGAAGAGACCCTTAAGGCCATACAGCAGGTGAAAAACGGCAAGGCAGCTGGGATTGATGGAATCCCACCTGAAGTTTGGAAACATGGAGGTCATGCACTCCACGAAAAATTCCATGAATTCCTTGTGAATTGCTGGGAAAAAGGGGAACTGCCATCAGACCTCCGAGATGCAGTCATCATCACCCTGTACAAGAAAAAAGGAGCAAAATCCGACTGCTCAAACTATCGAGGCATAACACTGCTCTCTATTGCTGGAAAAATCCTTGCAAGGATACTCCTGAACAGATTAGTTCCTGCTATTGCAGAAGAACTTCTCCCTGAAAGCCAATGTGGCTTCAGAGCCAATAGGAGTACTACAGACATGGTATTTGCCCTTAGGCAACTGCAAGAAAAATGTAAGAAGCAGAACAAGGGTCTCTATGTAACATTTGTCGACCTCACCAAAGCCTTTGACACTGTAAGTAGAAAAGGTCTGTGGGAGATCCTGGAAAAACTAGGATGTCCCCCCAAATTCCTTAAAATGATTATCTTGCTACACGAGGGCCAGTGTGGTCAAGTCAGATATGGCGATGCTCTTTCAGAGCCCTTTCTAATAACTAATGGAGTGAAGCAAGGTTGTGTTCTTGCACCAACTTTATTTACAATCTTCTTTAGCACGATGCTCCAAAGGGCTATGGCAGAGCTTGAAGAAGATGACGGCATCTATATACGCTACCGTACTGATGGTAGCTTGTTTAACTTAAGCCGTCTGAGGGCTCACACGAAGACTCTAAACTATCTAGTCCGTGAGCTGCTCTTCGCCGATGATGCTGCCCTTGTTGCCCACACAGAAGCAGCTCTGCAGCGCCTAACGTCCTGCTTTGCAACAGCTGCAGAGCTGTTTGGGCTAGAAGTCAACCTGAAGAAAACAGAAGTTCTTTACCAGCCTGCACCACAGGACGAACACCACCATCCCCACATTGCCGTCGGCAAATCTGTGCTCAAGTCCGTTCAGCAGTTCACCTACCTGGGAAGCATCATCTCCTCAGATGCCAAGATTGACAAAGAGATCGATCACAGATTAGCAAAGGCATATAGTGCATTTGGAAGACTTCACAAAAGAGTCTGGAGCAATAAACACCTGAGGCAAAGCACAAAAATCAGTGTGTATAGAGCCATCGTACTGTCTATCCTCCTTTATGGATCTGAGACATGGGTCACCTATCGCCACCACCTACGACTCCTCGAGCGCTTTCATCAGCGCTGTCTACGCACAATCCTAAATATACACTGGACTGACTATGTGACGAATGTTGCTGTCCTTGAGCAAGCAGGGATCACCAGCATTGAGGCCATGATATTGAGAACACAGCTGCGCTGGGCAGGGCATGTTTCTAGGATGGACGACCATCGCCTCCCCAAAATAGTACTCTACGGTGAACTCACCACAGGTCAGCGTAAGAGGGGCGCTCCAAAAAAGCGATACAAAGACTCCCTGAAACAACATCTCAGGCTTGGCCAAATTGATCACCAACAGTGGTCCGCCCTGGCCTCACATCGGGAGGCATGGAGACGCACTATCCACAATGCTGCAGCCTTATTTGAGAACTCACGACAAACAAGTCTTGAAGAGAAACGACAACGCAGAAAGAATCACAACCCAAAAACATCACCCAAGGAGACCTTCTGCTGTGCTTTTTGCAACCGGACTTGTTTATCTCGGATTGGCCTTTTTAGTCATTAGCGCGCTTGCAGAAAGCGCGGGATGAGTCCTTCCTGAATCTTCGTTTGCGAAGAAAAGCCAGAGAGAGATCAGTCTGAGCACTGTTTTTCTTTTGAGAGAAGATTGAGACCAAGTAGGTGTTGAACACTTCCACCTCCTCTCTGTCTCCTGTTTGTATTTCACCATCTTCTCTACACAGCAGACCAACTATTTCCTCATTCTGCCTCTTGCTCTAAACACAGCCTTCACACCCATTGTTACTTTTAATCTCTCTAGGAAGACTAAGCTTGTTCTGAGCTTTAGTTTTTCTGACTTTCTGCCCTTACAAAGACTACAAAGACTGGCTATTCATTTCTTTTCCTCTTTAATGATTTCCTCTTTCTTCCATTTCTTGTACACACTCATTTTCTCATCATCTTGAAGAACTTTATACATCCATCTCAGTTTCTTTAGATACTTCCCACTTTTTCCCCCACATTGGATATTTTTTTTGTAATTGTGCCTTCAATACCTCACCTTTAAGAAACTCTCATCCATCATGAACAACTTTTCCTTTGAGCATTAATGACATGGGATTGAAGACAGTATTTCCTTAAGCTTACTGAAATCCCATTTGTTAAAGGTCTAGAGTGCATGTACAACTATGCCTGTTTTCCATTTCCTCTCAATAATGAATCCCGAAGGGCTGTGGTCACTTCTACCCAAAGTCCCCACTACTACCACCCTATTTATCAGATCTTCCTTTTTTTATTAGAATCAAGCCCAAGATAGTTGACTTGCTTCTTGCCTCCTCCACCTTCTGAACCTTCTGAACAATGAAGCCCTGGTGGCACAGTGGTTAAATGCCAGTATTGCAAGTCACCACGTCGCAAGTTCAATTCCAGCGGGCTCCAAGGTTCACTCAGCCTTCCATCCTTTCGTAGGTCAGTAAAATGGGTACCAGGCTTGTGGGGGCAATTAGCGAACACACATTGGAAACTGCTTAATGCAGTGTAGATGTGTAAATTGCTGTTGCTTAAAATAATTTGTAAGCCACTCTGATAGCCTTCTGGCTGAAGAGCGGGGTATAAATAAATTTTAAAAAATGGCAGTAAGACACCTGAGGAATTTGTAGGACCTTATACTTATAAAGTTTTATTTCAAACAATATGGAATGGCTGAAGTCTCCCATTGCTAGTACATTTTGAATGCTTGGTCCAGGAATGCATCTTTTTAAAGTTTTCATTCTGGCTTGGCAGGGTCTACAGGAGATATCTTAAACTTGTGTTGGGGAAACTTGGTTAATGTATTGGTTGTATACTAGAGTACAAGGTGAGGAGCTGTTGAAAGGGGAAGAAAATGGAATTTTACCCAAAACACTTGGGTCTGTTGAGACCCACTAAAATATCAATATTAATTTGGGGATATATCTTCAACTTGGTAATACGAGAGGTGGGCAACGAGCAGGACCTTGAGACTTATGTATACCAGTACTAAGGAGGAGACATCAAGTGAGATAGTACAATTAATTGCTCTTTATTAAGGAAATAATAATAGCAGCATTCACACACACACACACTTGGGCTTCAAACACTCACACAAGGCTAACAAAGTAGGAAGTATGTGGATAGAGGAATAGAGTAAGGGGTTGTTTTTGGGTGATACTCATTCTACCAGGTGCCAGTGATACCTATTATATCCCAGTGGTCTTCCTGTGTTAAGAGTTCAAATTTATCTGTTTATTTCCCATGTTCTCTGCATGACTGCATAGATATCTGAGAGCATGGACCATTCTTTCCAGCTGCTTCTTTATTGTTCCCCCCCCTTACAATTGGTGGGTTCTTGTAATATCCTCGTAATTTTCCACCACACTTAACATATTAAAAAGGGCAGTATTTTCTCTTGGATAAAAAAAAAAAGGCAAATACATGGAAGCAAGGCTTTGTTCTTGTAGCCAGTAATTACACAGGAGTACATTAGATCAGAGGCCAACACTGGGATAAAATAGTTTAAAGACAGCCTCTCTCTCAAACAAAGTGTAGTGGAAAAAACAGCCTTTTTGTTCATTTTCAATAATATATTGTGCATTATGTTTTTATACTTCTAAACAATACCCTGAAGAATTATGCTAATATTAACCTAAAAATTATGCAGTGTTATCAATTTAAGTCAGCACAATTAGCACCTTGTAAGAAATATACAGAACTTCGTAATATTAATAATACTGTTTATGTGACCATAGTGTTAGTTTTAATATTTAATATCACTCTGATAGGTAATTTGTTTTTACAGACTTATAATATTAAATTTCCCACTAAAAATATTGACCTGTTTTAAATATCATATTTCCATCTTCCTTCTTCTGCCACTTGTATGTGTTGTATTTAATTTACACATAATCTCTACACATTTGCAGGTTAAGGATTTATGGTTTTGATTATTCATGGATTACTGTATTTTCCGTGGTGTCCGCTGCTGTCCTATATCCAAACAAAAAAAGTGTTCTCCCTAGGCATTTGTAGGTCCTCCAGCATGATTCTGTGGTCAACATCTACTGGAAGTTGACCAAAGAATCATGCTGGAGGACCCACAAATGCCTATAAAAATATTCTCTCAGAAAAAAAACAACACTAGTGGGCCTATATTTGTGGTTCTTCTTTCACAGGGATCCTTTGCCCCTAGCCCCTGTGAAAGTTGAGGGCTGACTGTATGTATACTAAAGGGATATAAACATTAGAATCAACTGCAGTCAGGCACTGAAACAATAACTAGGCTCAAAAATATTATCAGGAAATATTTTAGAACTAGTTTGCCTTCATATGTACAATGCCAGTAAACTAAATTAAGAGTCTGATATATAGGGAGTATTGGTAGTTTCGTAACAAAAATTTACAGTGAGTGGACCTAGGGTAGGGACTGGATTGGGCCTGAGGGTTGAAATTCCCCCTCCCCCACCAGCACCAAGCCTGTGGACAGGGCTGTCACAGTGGTGGGGCTTTACATAAGTCCATCCCTCTGGTACCATGTACCCTTTCCCATCCCTCATGTAATTTCACTCTTCATTATGTATTGAGTTCCATGCATTGAGTTCTCTGTACAAAAATATTCTTGATTGTCTACAGTCTTATATCAGACATAACAAAGGTATTCCTCCCTGATCCTGCTCACATTTCCTACTGGAAGAACAAGCACAATGGAGATAACATCCAGTTATTTTCTCCAGTCTGATATTAGAGATATCGATAGGTTTTCTCCAGCCCTGCTCATGTTCACCATTGGGAATGCAAATTCAGAAAGGATGGAGTATAGGAATCATAATGCTGTCCTTGTGCTCAGACAAGATAGAGGAGCTCAGGCCTAATTTCTCACCGGTCTGATCACTTTTCCTCCTGGAAATGTCAGCAAGGTGACAACTACTGACAAGAATGAAGAAGAAAAGGAATGGAGTATGTTTCAGTAACACCAAATACCAAGTCCAGAAAGCAACAACTGAAACTGAAGACCAGCCAACATGAAGTCAAAAATCTCAGAAGACCAAGCCAAATGGCCACTCCAAAGACATTAAGTCTGAGGAGAAAATCTAGTCAGAAACTGGGAAGCAATAGAACTGCTGAGCAAAAAGGAACTGAGGCCATTTTGGTGGGAAGGCTATTATATAGCGCCTGAAGGTTGGTGCCAAAAAGACCTTACATAACTGCTCTAGAATGTCCTGAAAGCTGCTCTGCACAGGCACAGAATATCCCAATTGTGTGATTCACAGAGACCATAGTGAACTCACGGTTACCTCCTGCCTTAGGAGAAGGATAACAGAGGGATTCTTCTGCCTTCAGCTTGCCTTCCCAATAGGGAACTCCAGTTACATGTGAGATAATTTTCTCAACACAAGACATGGAGATTTGAAGATAGAGCTTTGCAGAGAGAGCTCAGCATTCAGCATTCCACGGGGTTCTCACAAGCTAAAATCTTGATCCTTGGTTCTGAGTTGAGACTGGAGCCATTGCAGACCTCTGTAAGAGGTAGTGCTTTTAGAAGATTGGCAAGGAGTGTAATTGTTTGGCTTCTAATCCATCAAATACTATTATCATGATGTGTGCGTGTGTCCTAAATTGATATAGGCTAGGACAACAGGTATATTTCCTTCTATTTGACTTTCCTCTAATCTTTGGCAGCCCCCAAAAACAAGCCGTGCAGGGTAGAAGTCAAACATGTAGTTAGTATTAGGCTCTGTGAGCCTTTTTATTGATGACATTTCTTCTCCAAGAACAGAACATTTCCCCCTCTATCCAAGACAGAATGGGGAAGAGGAAAAGCCCCCACTCCTCTCTGTAAGATCCCAGCTGTTATTTTTGAAGCCTTCAATACAAGGTGACCTATTTACTGCACTCTTTGGAAGCATGAGATTCAGTGTGCAATTGTACTCAGGTCCCAAAGGTAGAACTCCCAAAGGCAACTGATTGGCCACTGTGTAAGCAGAATGTTGGACTACATAGACCTTTGGTCTGATCTAGCATGGATCTTCTTATGTTTTGAGTTAAAAGCTACATGGGAATTACAGTCAGGATGATCACAACTAAACTAATTTCCAAACTGAAAAAAGTTCATACTCCACCCCCACAAATACCTTCAATCAGTGACATAGCACTTTTCAAATTTCCAATCAATCTCTCCTCCCATTTCAGGGTAAATGATATAGAGATATGCTTGGGAGCATTTAGTCTGAATGTAAGAACTGAAAGCATCGGTTATCATTTCCCTGGAGAAAATAGAAAGAACGCAACTAATTAAATACATTATATGGAAGAATGCCACATAGCACAACTCCCTAGTCCTCAAACTGGCATAAATGTCATTGGCAATAAACTTTTAAATTTCTCAACTTGTCAAAAATTAATTATTAAAAACCCTACAATATAGCAAGCTCCAATAATATACTTTACATTAAAATCACATAGACTTAGTTTATGATAGACTTAATTAATATTTCTGAGACATAAAGAACAAAAAGTTCATAACTCCTCATGAATTATGGTGATGTGTTATACCAATATTCAGAATTCACAAACGCACTGAAGCTAATTTATTTACCTTCTACACTGTGGTAGTATTCCACTGATAAATTGCAGCACTGGGTGATAAATTGTACTTGTCATTTCCCTTGACTATCAACTGGTCTTTTCCACAAAATTTACTCCCTTAGGATAAGTATAACATTCCTAACATTAGAAAGCCTTTTGTGAATTAGCTAATGTTTGAGACATATATTCCCTGTCTTTTCTTTGATTTTAGAACCACCACTTAATCTTCTGTTTCCATTTTATTCCCCCTCAAACACAAAACATATTTCTATCCAAAGGTGCTACAGAAATAACTTTTATTCTACTGCAGGGTGGTACAGTCTAGGGTTAGAAGACCAATTTTGCCTCACCCTGACCTTCTGTAGACTGTACCACTTGCCATTGTTCAGTTGCTTGCTCACTCACCCTCTCCTTGCACAACTTCTCCTCTTCCACTAAGAAAATCCTTGCTCTCTGCCACTAAGGAGATTATCAGACAGGTCCCTTTACCCGATTTCTGTCTCGCTACCCATGCTCCTGCTCCACTCCCATCTCTGCTATGGAATAAAATAAAAATGTTTGCACACCTACCTTCTAGCAAGATAGAATAGTTCCCCCACCCCTCAGCAGCCCAGGAATAAATGCAGCCATCATAAAGCTGCATTTATGACCCAGAAGTCAAATCTCGCCTGTTCTCATGAGAGAACAATTGTGTGGTAAATTTAAAAATAAAAAATAAACCAAATATCAAAAACACAAAGAAAGCATCAAAACACACTTCAAATACTACAAGTAACCCAGGAAGGGTAAAAAAAAAAGTGTCACTTACCTCCTCATTCCGATCTCAACCAGAAGTGTTAGACACAAACCTCCCCCCATGGCTGGCATCACGCCAGCATAAAAGGACAAGAACAGGGCACCTTTCAGACCACCCGTGATTTCGTGACAGAAACAGAACTGGTGGTCTATTAACAATTTTTCCCATGAAAAATAATTTTAAAAAGGAAACGGCATAGGAGCAGCACGTGATGGGGATGACATCATCTGAAAGGGAAAACCTTTCTCGACCCTGTTCCATTCCTGACATGGAGTATTAAGCCCATCTGATAATCTCCTAATTTGCATTGAAAAATATATCCAGCAACTGAAGAAGGTAAAGCAGCAGACCTTGCTTGTTCACCCTCCTCCTTTGCTCCCCTTCCCATCTCCTTCACAACTAAAATGCCAGAAAATAATAATAATCGGCTGTTGCTTCCAGCAGCAAAAACCCAAAATATGCCTGCTTCCTGACTCTGTGGATCTTTGTAGTCTGGCTATTCATGTGGAAAAAGGTGAAGAGGGAAATTGCCTGTTGCAATACAGACAATTATATACTCTCCAACATTTCAAAACTGGGACATGTATGGCCAAGCAACATCAGAGTATTATCAAGATGGCAAAATTTATTAATGAGTTAGAACAGAAAGCTACAACAGGTTGTAGTTGTTTGCTTTTGCCTGGGAATACTGAGAAAGGCAAGATTTCACCTCTTCCTCATGCTAAGTTGAGTACAATCTTCTTTTACACTTTGAACTCAGCTTGCACCAATGGAAATAAGCCAATGGAAATCAGTTTCCACCAATGGAAGTGTCACAAAGGGAGAAAGTGGGAGGAAGAGAGAGAAACTGGGACATTTTAACAGCAGCCAAAAAAGTAGAACATATGATTAACTGGGACTGTTCCTGCACATCAAGACAGTTGGAGGTCCCTGCAAATCAGGACAGGCAATTTCCCACCCCAAAAAACCCTAGCTTTTTCCACACCTCTGCCTCTGAAGATCCACAGAATCAGGGAACAGATGGATTTTTCCTGATGGATGCAGCAGTAGCAGCATTTTACCAGTCAGCCAGGCAGGACAGGGAAAAGAAGAATGAGAGCAAGCCTGTTTTGCCATACCACCTTCTTTGCCTGCTGCTTGCAGTGGTGTCAGCATTTTAAGTCAGGCAGGTAGGCAACAGAGAAGAGAGTGAGCAAGCTCTACTGCACCACCTTCTTTGGGGGCTAGTAGATTACTGACATGTAATCTCTCTCTCTCTCTCTCTCTCACACACACACACACCATGCTACACACACACACATACCACATGTGCCAGGATATGAGATCCCTTCTACCGCTGCCATGCACATAGGCACACCACACTACACACAAACCATACCACACACACCATGTGCACTAAGACATGAGAGCCCCTCCGCCACCGCCATGCGCACACACGCACACACACACCATGCCATACAAACATCCCACGCTACAAGCACACACACACCATGCTACACACCTCGCATTATACCCCCATGCTAAACACACACATACTCCACATGTGCCAAGATGCAAGAGCCCCTCCACTGCCATGTTTAGAAAGGACTTGATGTTTTCCACATGTTTCCACCCCAATGCCCAAAGGCCAGGAGCAGTTACAGACAGCACAGAAGGCTCAAGGCCCAGCCACAGACAGTCTAAGGTCCACAAGTGCAGCCACAGATGGCTCAAGGCCCCAACGTGCAACCACAGACAGCACAGAAGGCCCAAGGCCCCAAAAGCAAGGGGCAGCTGCAGACAGCATAGAAGGTGGCCAAGACTGAGGGCTGAATGCCACTCTTAAATGGCAGTTCTCCTGGCTGCTTCAGGTGTGCTGCGTGATTGCAGCTGGCTGCATCTGATAGCTTGGCCCTGGTTCCACAGCCAGGGCCTGAGACTACAAAGAGGCTGTGCCGGCTGCCACTGCCTAGGACCTAGTCCTGTGAGGAGAGATAGATTCTGACACCTAAGCAGCCAATCAACACACTGAAAATGACAACATACCCAAGAAAATTTTATATATATATATATATATATATATATACATACACATACACACATACATACACACACACACAGATACTCTCTCTCTCTCTCTCTCTCTCTCTCACACACACACACACACACACATATATATATATATATATATAGAGAGAGAGAGAGAGAGTCTGAGAGACTGAGAGAGAGAGAGAGAGATTCAGGGGGGCAGGATAAGACTGCTTGAGCCAGGAGGTAGGTATCATGTTGAACACCTACATAACCTGCCAGATTAGCAAGGATTGTGCTTTGATAATTAATTCAATAGGACAGAATGTAAGACTGAATATCAGGAGAGAAGGAAGTAATGTCAAATAAGGTTTACTTCTTTGCAGAATGAAGTAAAGAAGATACACTTTTGGATGGTGTTGCTTACTCCTTCTGTTTCATTCTGCATGTTGTGTGACATACGCAGAATACATTTATCATAACGCTCCCCCTTCTCATTATCTCCAGGGAGAAAATTAGAGCAAAACTCATTCCCCCCACTTATATTTTTGGAAGAAGTGGTGCATTCTGGAACCAAAATATATTACTCATTTTGTTTAGTTGAATGGAATGTGCATATTCTGAAGGTTACACAAAATAGTTATTATAGTGGGAACCACCTAGCATCCCTTCTGATATATCTGGATGACATGGACATTAATATATGGTGACAAAGATTGTTTTCAGTGGAATTATCTAAGTTTGGTTGGGTAACATCTGAAATCCAAAATGAAATTATCCTATTAATAAGCACATTATCCAAAATATTTAGTGTTGAATAACACCATTGCCCTTGGGACTTATTTTCAGACCTCGGGCTTGTCTATATAAGGCTATAAAATGTGGAGTGATGCACACAAATGACAATTCACAGCAGCTTTCATTTCATTTGTCTCAATGATTTTTTGGCAAGATCACAGGCATGTTGTTCAAATGGGTGTGCTGTGAATCAAGATCGCAGGTGCAAGTGAATCACTCACATTTTTATTATCACCACTTGCCATCAAACAGTATTTTTTTAAAAGTATACCCAAGGTACAGAAGTGCAATATTTTGCTTAAATAAACAGAAAAAAGGTGGGGGGAAGCTGTTTCACCACCTCAGAGCACAATTGGTATGGCAAAAATCCGACATGGTGGTTTGGGGCACTTCCCTTGTTAGCAAGCTCTTCCCCCCGCACATGTCCGACCAATCAGCTTCCCACTTCCACTCTTATCGGAAATGCACATCAAAGTAATTTGGTTGTCCCAACAAGCAGGAATGCACATTCCCCATGGAGCTTTTTAAAAACTTCAGGAAAAGCCACAAAGGCTTTTCCTGTGTAGTTACTGGTGTTTTTGCCCCCCCCTTTCTGAATACAGCAGATTGATGCAGGATCTCATTAAGACAAGTTGCATTCTCCTTGAATTATATGAGGACTATTTTTGCCTTATAGACAACCCCCTTGTTGCTTTTCTGTTATCAGTCCAGATGTAATCATCATTAAGTGGTTGCTTGAGACCCAATCATGACTAAGTGCTGCCAACAACTGATGCACTCTCTTTCTCTCTTTTTTTCTCTCTTTATTAGAACATTCCAATGCAGTCTTTTTCAACATCTCAACTCCAAAAAGAAGCCCCACATGTTGTCAAAGTTTTAACATATCCATAATTCACATAGATTATCCAGATACTGTACACATACTTCAATTGAGTTTCAGTTATTTTTTCCTATACTGTCAGCCCTTCATATCCATGGATTTTGTATGCACGGATTCAACCATCCAGAGCTTGAAAAAATTCCAGGGGAAAAAATTCTAAACAGCAAACGATGTTGCCATTTTATATAAGGTACATCATTTTACTACACCATTATATATAGTGGGACTTAAGCATCCATGGATTTTGGCATCCACAAGGGATCCTGGAACCAAACCCTGGTGGATAACAAGGGCCCACTGTATTTGCATTATGCACACTTTGAAATAAGGTAGATAATTCTCCAAACCAAACTTGATGTTTCAAAAGTATGGAAAAATTATCCATATACGAGTCATAAGTCTTTATAATGTCAACATTAGACAGGTAGCAGAGAAGTATAGAGCCTAAGTGCTTATTATGTGTTTAGCCATCTCCCCAATGTAACCTGAAAATTGTTCAATTGTCCAAAAACTGCAATCAATGTAGACTGCTAATGATATGTGATCAATATTATATTCCAGCACACAGATCCCTCCTCTTCTGCAATGCCACCACTAAGTTTACATCATATAAAATAATAAAACCATACGATTGTCTCACCATTTTATTGTTGAGCTAGCAGGATCTGGTGATATTCTTGTAATATTCACAGTGATGTAATGAATGTATGTCTTAAACAATTTTGTCTGGATTAGATGAAGGGAACAACTTCTTCATTGATATCTACCAATTAAGGTGTCCTGATGGCTCTTTTACCTGCTTTTTTTTTTACATATAATGACAACAAAAAGGAAATCTCTTTTCTTTGTGGCACCCCAACTTTGGAATTCCCTCCATGCTGTAATCTGTGGGCCACCAAACTGGATTGTGTTTTGGCATCTATTTAAAATGCATTTATTTGGTGAAGCAGTCACTGATTTTACCACCTATCTTAACAGAGGCTATTTTGTTTTAGTTTACTTTTTGGACTGTATTTGAATTATTGTAATGAGTTTCACATTCTGCCCCAGGAATTTTGATATGGAAGGTAAGTATTATTAACAACAACAACAGAGAGATCTCTCCTTTTTCCAGCACTGTGGCTTTCAGCCTCTTCTTCACTTAACTTCTTTTCTCCTACCTTCTCCTTCATCTCACTATCCCGAGGCAGTCATTTTAGATGGGCAAAATGAAGATGGGAAACTTCAGTGTGACTAACCAGAAGTAACTGAAAGCTCTGTGGTTGGTTGCGCAGGCAGTCAGGAGGACATAACAGTTAAATGCTTGTTCTTTGTGAAGGGCAGGAATAATTGTTTTGGATTTGTCTCAGTAAATGCCAACATTAGGAGTGTGTGTGTGTGCACGCGCACGCACGAGCATGATTCAGGGATTGTAGGTTGGATCACTGGACATAGAATCATAGAGTTGGAAGAGACCTCAAGAGCCATCCAGTCAACCCCCCTGCCATGCAGGAAAACACAATCAAATCATTCCTGACAGCCATCCAGCCTATGTTTAAAAACCTCCAAAGAAGGAGACTCCACCACACTCCAAAGCAGTGTACTCCACTTCTGAGCAACACTTACTGTCAGGAAGTTCTTCCTAATGTTTAGATGGAATATCTTTTCTGTAGTTTGAACCCATTGCTCCATGTCCTAGTCTCTGGAGCAGCAGAGTAACTTGAGTTACTATATTGACTTTTTTAAAATTATAAGAAGAACACAACTCCTATGTGTTGTTAAACTCTGCTGCATCCTCAGTAAAAACACTAAATCCAATGACACATTAAAGACTAATAAATATTGTTTAGTATAAGTATTTGTGGATTGTAGCGCACTTCACAAATGTGTTGAATGTTGCCTCTGCTGAATCATGTGCTTGAATGAGTAAGTGAGTGAATGGGCAGGGGACTGTGATCCCTTGTGTCAGAGGAAATTGATCTTCAAAAATCACAGTTATCATGACTTTAACTATGGTCATTAACAATCAGTAGTGGAGTGGGGGTAATACAGACATCCTTGTACTGATGAGTTGATGACTGCGTGTAGTGCAGTCTCCCCCCGCAAAACTTCTCTGCCTCTACTAAATCAACAAAAGATGCAGCTGAACCTCTTAATGAATTCTTAAATGGTTTACCCAGACCAATGTCCATGAAACCTTATGCCAAATAAAATCTGTTTGTCTTTAAAGTGCTATAAGACTTTTCTATTATGTTTTTGCTACAACAGACTGTCATAGCTACTCCCATGGGGGGCAGGAATCTTTAAGATCCTTTGTTGACTTATCAGTGATAATGGATAAACAATCAATGTACTATTTCTGGGTTGAATTATTGATGTTATTCTTCAGTCATTATGGCAAATGAATTTATAAGCAGTTCTGCTTATGAATCAAGATTAATTGAAAAATAAACACTACAACCATCTGCATTTTAGGAGTAAATCCTATTTTCTCTCATTCTCACATATAAGAATGAGAAACTGCAAAAATTTTATCCTTATCTGTGAAACTGGTAAGAGGTTTTCCACCACTATGAGACAGTTTTCACATTTGTGACAATGCACAATTTATGCAACTGGATCCAAAATCAAACAGTATAAACTGTTTGCTCTCTTGTTTCATGGACTATTAAATGTGCTTTTGTTTTGTGTACCATAAAAGAAAACAGAAGTGTTGGATAGATTGTCTGCATCCCTTCCATCATTCAGCCAAATGTTTCTGTGTGCTTTCTCTCTCTCTTCCCCCCTTCCTCTAAACTATTTGTTTCACAAAGGAAGATTATGACTCTATTATGAAGAAATCTTTGTGCAAATTAAAGAAACCCACAAAAAGCAATTGATTCCTTGCCTTGTTCTTGCACAGATGGTGATAATACTTGTGGAGGCAATTTCTTGACAGTATCTCACATTGTCAAGACAACCTCTCTCATAAAGGACAAGATATTCTGGGAATATTGTTTGCATCTGTACCCTGAGTGCAGAAGCTAAACATCCAAAAGGCATCTGCAGGAACAAAAATATTTTAAGCTCAAAAACCTTGTATACTGCCTCTCCTATATAGTGACAACATTTCCTGCTGGCCTTCAACCTGGAAGGCTGAAATGTTGCTAAAATGTAGGCAGCTTTCAATTAACAATTATTTGGCAAATGATATGCGATATGAAACAGCAGCTCTTAAATATAACGGACATAGACTGGCAATATAACAGACAAGCTGCATGCTTGTTTTAAACCTGTGGCATTATATTTATTTACTCCTGAGTGACTCAAGTAGCCTTTGTAATGCTGAGATCTATTCTGTTACTAAACCACTATGCATGGTGGATATCGCCTAGCAAACAGAAATTTGGTTAATTTTTGTAGAACTGTGGAACGTAAGGTGCCTAACTTTGACTGGGCCATAAACATCTATGTGGGTAACAAAGGTCAAATGAATTATTTGATGGCATGAATCATAAGCATTACAACCTGTACTTACGTTTATATAATTCTTCATTGTTAAAAATATTAACTAGTGAACATGATGTTATGGAGAATTTAATCTAAAACTCAGTTTATTGAAAATGATGACAGACAAAGCAATGAGTTGTTTTAAACTTGGGTGGAGTCAATCATGTCAGTCTTTTGCAGGAAAAAAGACAACAGAGTCTTGCAGGACTCTGTACTAGCCCTTTAATTGGTTTCATAGGCCTGAATGAGCCCATTTACTCATTCAAAGCATTTGCACCCTACTCTTCAGTGATAACCCTACAAATTCCTCTTACAGACCAATAAAACATAGTCCATGGCCTTTTAAGACATGATTTAAACACACACCTTCTCAAAATTCCCTTTGTCTGCAACCATTTCTTTGCCTAAAGTATGTCATGGATCTGAAGGTTATTAGTTGCCATGACAATGATGTAAGCATCCGTGAACAAATAACGGCCTGCCTGCAACAGATCAGTATCTGTGGAATGGTACGTACTTCCATTTCATATCATATGTGAAACCGGCATTTTCATTTCGTTGCTCCACTGCTTCACAGTCAAGCCTATGTGCTCTACACCTCCAAAACCAGGAACTAGCACAAACTACTTAAAAACCATTTTCATCAGGAAACAAAAATATATCAACATTTTTAAAGCTGACCACATTTTAAAATATTGTTTCATGTCCTCTTATAAACATTGCACATTCTATTTATTTCCACGTACAGTCAAAGAAGAAGTGCTGAGGCAGGCTTACTGCTGAACATTAAGAAAACAAAAATAATGAGCATGGAGGATTTAAATAAATTCAACACAGATGATGAGGAAATTGAAATATTTAAAAGACTTCTCTTGGACCAATCATTGAGCAGAACAGAAATTGCAGTCAAAAGATTTTAAGAAGGCTAGGAATGGGACGGGAGCTATGAAAGAACTAGAAAAGAATTCAAAGTGCAAAGACATTCAACTGAACACTAAAGTCAAAATTGTCCAGGCCATCATAGGAAGAAAATAAGCTTGTTTGAGATATGGTGCTGGAGAAAACTTCTGACGATACCATAGACTGCTAAAAAGACAAATAAATGGGTCCTAGAGCAAATCAAGTCTGAACTCTCCCTAGAAGCCAAGATAACTAAACTGAGAATGTAATACTTCAGACAAATCACGAGAAGACATAACTCACTAGAAAAAGACAATAATGCTTTTAAAGATAGAAGGCAGTAGGAAGAGAGGAAGACCACTTATCAGATTGATATTCAGTCAGAGAGGACACAGCCCTAAGTCTGCAGGAACTGTGCAGAGCAGCTGATGACTGGGTGTCTTGGGTGTGCCTCATTCATAGGGTCGCCATGAGTTGAGGTGGACCTGAGAGAATGGGGTAGGGGTGTGTGGGGCTTATATGCTGTGAACCCCTGTTGGGGAGAATATGTAAATTTGTGTAATTGAATGGTTAGTTTATGGGTATAGAAATGCAAGGAAGATTAGTGTCTGTTTGGCTAATGGTTGGTTGATGGGCCATTATCTCCTGGGAATCCCCCTGCCCCTGGGTGGAATTCCAGTATTCTGATGACACCCAGATATACTTCCCCATGTCTCGGTCATCAGCTTCGACTTCAGATGGCATCTCTCCTCTCAATGATTGTCTTAAAGCAGTAATGGACTGGATGAGGAAAAACAAATTGAGACTGAATCCAGACAAAACGGAGGTACTAACAGTTACAGGCCCGAAACCAGGTCTGGGAATACAACTTCCAGTCCTGGATGGAACTACACTCTCCTCCAAAGACTGTGTTCGCAGTCTGGGGGTGCTCCTGGACCCGACGCTCCAGATGTCTAATCAGGTAAATGCGACGGTCAGGAGTGCCTGTTATCAACTTCGGCTGATACGCCAGCTGCGCCCTTTCCTGGAAACCAGGGACCTCAAAACTGTGGTACATGCACTGGTAATCTCCCGTCTGGATTTCTGTAATGCGCTCTACATGGGGCTACCCTTGTGTTTAACTCGGAAACTTCAACTAGTTCAGAACACGGCAGCCAGGTTGATTTCTGGTGTTTCCAGAAGAGAGCATATAACACCTGTGCTAAAAGCTCTCCACTGGCTGCCTATTCGTTTCTGGGCACAGTACAAGGTGTTGGTTATAACCTTTAAAGCCCTCATGGCTTGGGTCCAACTTATCTCCGGGACCGCCTCCTTCCGTACGACCCTCCCCGCGCACTTCGGTCCTCTGGGAGGAATCTTTTACAGCCTATGAAAACAAGGCTGTCGGTGACGTCCCAGAGGGCCTTCTCCGCTGCTGCTCCCAGATTATGGAATGGCCTGCCGGACGAGATCCGTCTTATTAACACCTTAGACAGCTTTAAAAAAGTTGTCAAGACGGATCTTTTCTGGCAGGCCTTTCCTGAATAACTATCCCGCCTCGGCTGTCCTCCCTGAGCTGTAATCAGATTTTTTTTAAAAAAAAAACAAGCAAAAACTATTGTATGTTTTAACCTTTTCTAATTTATATATTTTTAATTTACTGTATGTTTTTAATCTTTTATAGTTTAATATTATTTTAAGGGGGGGTGGGCTAGGGTACTGGGACTATGGAGTTTTTATATTGTAAGCCGCCCCAATTGCATTGCAGAGGGGCGGGATAGAAATAAAAATTTTATTTATTTATTATTATTTTTGTAAATGCTGAGTTTTGATTCTATTGTGTTTCAAAATTGGGAGCCAGATTTTGTTTACTTTTAAGGTTTCTTCTTTCCTGTTAAAGTTGTCCAGGTGTTTGTGGATTTCAATAGCTTCTCTATGCATTCTGACATGATAGCTGTTGGCCTGGTCTAGAATTTCTGTGGTTTTAAATAGCATTTTGTGTCCAGGTTGGTTTATAACATGTTCTGCTACTTCTGATTTTTCTGGCTGGCCCAGTCTGCAGTGTCTCTCATGTTCCTTGATTTGTGTTTGCACACTGCGTTTAGTGGTCCTTATATAAACTTGTCCACAAGTGCATGGTATGTGGTAAACTCCTGCAGCTGTGAGAGGGTCTTTTTTGTCCTTCACTGAGCATAACATTTCTTGGATTTTTTTTTTTTTGGTTCGTCTATAGATTGTTTGGAAGTTGTGTTTCCTCATCAGTTTCCCTATTCTGTCTGTGACTCCTTTGATGTATGGTAAAAATAACTTCCCTTTTGGTGGCTGCTTTTCTTCTTCATTCCTGTGGTTTTTTTCTGGGTCTGGCTGCTCTTGTGATGTCTGATCTGTAGGGACCAGTTTAGGTGCCTCAGTTCATCCTCCAGGTAGTGGGGTTCACAGATCCTTTTTCCACGGTCTACCAATTTTTTATTGTGCTTCTTTTTTATCTTGGGTGATGATTGGAGTTCTTGTGTAAGGTATCTGTCCATGTGGGTACTAACACAAGAACTCCAATCATCACCCAGGACAAAAAAGAAGCACAATAAAAACATTGGTAGACCAATGGCTCCCAATTTTGAAACACAAAAGAAACTAACTCAGCACTTACAAAAGAATTCCACCAAGGGACAGGGGGATTCCCAGGAGATAATGGCCCATCAACCAACCATTAGCCAAACAGACACTAATCTTCCTTGCATTTCTATACCCATAAACTAACCATTCAATTACACAAATTTACATATACTCCCCAACAGGGGTTCACAGCATATAAACTCCACATACACTCCTATCCAACCATTCTCTGAAGATGCCAACCACAGATGCAGGTGAAACGTCCGAAAGAAACTATTCCAGAACACGGCCTCACAGCCTGGAAACAAAACAAGGAAAATCTATGGATGCCGGCCGTGAAAGCCTTCGACTTCACATTAAACATAAGTGTCTTCCTGACTTACCATTTAATAAAAATTGTACAACTTTTCTCATTTGTATACTGATTTGTACCTACGTAATGGCATTATTTACCAGCTACACATATTTATCTGTCACAATAGTGTATAGTAAAATACATAGGACATTTTCAGACACGTCTTACCATGCTAGAATCGAGCGGGAGATCTTCGGCCCTGTCGCATGGCAGGGACTCCATTTCAAAGTTGTCCGTGAATAAAATATGGCACGGCCATCTCCAATCCTAAACGGAAGTGACACGGACAATTTTGCCAGAGGGACTGAATAATCCGAAATGGAGTCCCTGCCATGTAGCAGCGCTGAAGCTCTCCCGCTCAATTCTAGCATTGTAAGACGTGTCTGAAAATGTCCATAGACTTATCATACATCTGTTAGTGGGAAATTCATATTGAATCCCTGAAAATTCTTTTTTATCTTTATCATAACAGGTTCACCTCCTGAACACCTAGATGTAAAATGGGGCCATCCAAAATGTAGCATTTTTAAAAAAATTCTGGAGACCCACTTTGACACAGATGCATTTCAATTTATAAATATACATTTATAAAATTTGTAGATTTGTTGAGGGGTATATTAGAATGAACTTGGCCTTGTTCTAGGCACTGCAGTTCTCAGGAGACAAACGCCTTATCTACATGGACAAATTTCCCTTGCTTGCACCTGTCTAAGAGCCCTGCGGTCCATGCAATGCAGGGTATTTGCCCCGTTCTTCCCTTGGGTAGTCCTCAACTCCCCTGGGACAGCTATGGGGCTCAGATAGGGGCAAGCCAGGGTAGGGTCTGATACAATGTGTACATGTATGTGTGTGTGTGTGTGTGCGTGTGTGTATTATATCCAATTACTCTTTTTCTGCTGAGAGGAAGCACATTGGGCTCTGCGTGTCTGCAAGAGCCTGTCCCTGCAGACTAGTCCATGGCTTTAGCTGTTGTTTGCTCTTACTCTTCGGGAGCCAGGTAGTAGGTCTGCAGCATGTGACCAAGGCTGGTCACATGCAGGGGACTCTGTCACATGGTGTGGGCCAACCTCCTGGACCCATCAGAGAAAGGAAAATGGCAGTGGCTGCAGCAACAGGCTGGCATTTTGTCTGGACTCCAGCCCATTTTGACATGGTAACGTATCGGAATGGGCCTGATTCACAGCAAGGATATTCCAGCATATCTTGGCCCATGTAGATGGGTCCAAAATAGCAAGCACACATGAAAACAAACATTTTTATTGTCTGTACATGTAAAGCTTATAAATTATTGATACAATTCTGAGATAAGCTGTGGAGGGGGGAGTTTACATGCCATGTCTCCAGCATTGCTTCATTGGCTATTGAAACGGAATCTAAAAGCTCACTACACACTACATATAATTTTTACCACATAATTTTGTCTTAGCTTTTTATTTAATTATAGCCAGAGGGTTACTGGTACATGTAGACAGGGAAGGGTCTCTCTTTTTTCCTCAGCCACAACTGGGATGAAAATTGTATCCCCCTCCATCAATGGATATGAGGCTTAGGGAACGAAATCTAGAACTTCTCTTCTGAATCTTCATACCCATGTGTGTATATTTGTGGGGTGGGGGAGCGTGCCTGCAGTGTGCTTGTGGAGAAAAGGGATAAAATTTCTCTCCCATTTTTGTCCTAGTAACAACTGGGGGAAGTGGCTGTGCCTGCAACTAATTAAGGAAAAGGCAATACAGCTGCATACTATGTATTCAGAATAACATGTAGCTTGACCTTCAATCACATGCTTGAGAATTAGCTAGAGACTTGATGAATTATTTCAGACATAACTGGTTTCCTGTCTATGTCCCTGAGTTTGGCTGATCATCTCTTATTAATGCTCTGTTCATGATCCTGCCTAAGATTTATATCCCATGGAGCAAGGCAACCACAGTATGACTGCAACAAATCACTACCGTATTGTTTGTGCAAAACAGTTGCTTGAAGTGTATACAAAACTCACAGTGGAAGGCCTCAGAAGTCTCTTAAGTGATTTCTTGGGAAAGAGAGAGCAGGTTAAAGGAGCAAGGAGCTCAATTACTCAAACTGGTGATTCTTAAAGTATTGTTTATTAATTAGCTAACAATGGAACAAATTGATTCAAAATTGTGTGGAATCTGCTGGTTTTTTAAAAAATAAAATTTGCTTAGAAAATTATTTTTCAGGAAATGTCAACTGCTAAATCAAGGGAATTATACCACTACAAAAGTCTTGACCAAATAATCCTTTAATTTCAAGTTATGACTCAAAGAATGTGTCTTCCAAAATGCTGGGTCTATTTGGAACAAAACACTGTTTATGTTCTTCTACCTGGCATATCTTTCAAAATATCAATACGCTGTATATCTCAAGAGATGTGGGCCAAGATCCTGCACTGAGAGATGAGGTATTAAGTTTATCTCCTCTCATGTCTCCCACAGGACTCACCATCCTCCTGTGGAACCCGCCCCCCCCCACTCCAGCATGGCAACGTTGTTACCAGAGGAGAGCTGAGGACAATGGCAGAGCCTATAGGCAAATTCCTATAGATGGCTGCACAACAATGTCTTCTTCAGGACCTGTGGGAGGTTTTCCCCCAAACAGCCAATAGTGACTCCTTCCAACAATGAAGGGTAATTCACCCACAAGGAAAGTTAGCCTGGAATGATATTCAATGCAGCTGGAAAAAGACCTTACAATGGGCAGAGTTTGCTGCTTTCAGGAGTGCTTAGTCTCTTTTTCTCTGTGTGTGACTCCAAGTATGGGTGTAAATTTTCAAAAATTTTCATTTTTGTATGTGAGAATAAATTAGTTAGCCATTTTTCTTCCCACTGCGAGAAAGTCCTTGAAAACTGTGCAATTATTGAGAACTAATTAGTTTGGGACTTGCTCTGTTCAAAAACCCCATGAGCACAGAACACATTTTCCACACCATTTTTTTTCCTCTGCAGAAAATAATGTTTTCTGAACAAGAAACTTGCTTTCTGTGCACAAAATTACATTTTTCTGCACAGAAAACCAGCATGTTGTTTTCTCACAGAATTAAGTCTGAAACTACATATTCAGAATTCTCTTACCAGGGTATCCAACACTTGAGAATGCCTTTGTGTGTGTGTTTATGATTCCAATATTTTCAAATATTATTTCCATTGTGAACTCCAGCCCTTCTCTACTTCTTGAGTAATAAAACCCAGCTAAAGCAGAAGAGGCAGCTGTTCTTACAGTGGTGATCAAAAACCCAAGTAAGTCTACAGAGGAGGAATGTTTAGAAGTTTTCTTGTTCTCAGTGAGAAAGATTATTCAACACATCAAGACACCTCATTTAAATGATGATCAATTCCATTTACCTAGCATGGAGGGAAATCTAGAAAATGTAATAGGTCTGTCCCATCCATTAGTTGTACATACACAAGAAAAACAAGTTGCTGTCCTAGTTGTTAAGATTTCACATATTGGACTAGAATAGACATACCAAATTAATGGGATTTCCAAAAATATCAACTTACAATTCAGCATATTAGTAAACAGATCTACTTCAATTGAGACCAGTAATTGGATTTAGTCCATTGGTTCTTTCATACGTCTATAAAATGCAGATGTGTGTGTGTAAGGGAATTTTAACTCAACACTGGTTTTATCATGGTCACAGTAGGGTTCATGTAGTAGCTAAAGTTCAAGTATTCATTGGCCATTTTGGTGCTTAAATCATGGTTTGAATTTTGACATACAAATAATGAAAATACAGTTTAATCTAAATAACATGCACATGGTAGCTTTATAATACCCACAGCAAATATATATGATGGTATATTAAATGTGCTAGTCAACACAAACAGCTTGATTGGTTCAAACAAGATTTTCAGACAGGCAAAAATAGCTCTTTGCCGCGCGAGCAGCCTCCCGAAACTGCTGCGCGGCAAGGGTCTTCTTTGGACGACGCTGTGCCTCTGGCGAAACCGTCCGTGTCACTTCCGTGAAGCTTGGGACGGCTCCGCGTCATATTTCAATCACGGAGGCTGCCCGTGATTGAAATATGACGCGGAGCCGTCCCAAGCTTCACGGAAGTGACACGGACGGTTTCGCCAGAGGCACAGCGTCGTCCGAAGAAGACCCTTGCCGCGCAGCAGTTTCGGGAGGCTGCTCACGCGGCAAAGAGCGATTTTTGCCTGTCTGAAAATCTCCAATGAAAGAAAAATATCCCTCTTTTATTTTCTCAACAGCAAAAATAATTCTTTTTTTTTTTTTAACTATTGCACCCTGTCTCTTAGGATGAAATTTAATGTTTGTCTTCCCTTATACATAAAATACTTCAATGTCCACCCAATAGGGCTTTATAGAACTTCCAGAACACACTGATGGAATTATTCTCTTCTACTGTGTAGCTAATTTATACAACTTACTATAAATGTTCATATAAAATATGGAAACTCTAGAAGATGCTTAGAGATTTGCATATAAACTATGAAAATCTGCATATGTACATATTTTAAATTCATTTTCCTTCTTCCTATATTTTTAAAAGAAATATTGAGAATGTAGAAACACATACTGTATCTAGAAGATAGATTATTATACAGCAGTACAGCAAATTGTTACTTTTTTATAGTCAGATCTAAATTGCAAAACAAAGACATAATCAATTTTACAAGTCTCTGCTCTTATATATTGTTCACATATCATTGCAGATATAATAGTTCCAGACTTCCAATATTGGTATAATACAGAGGAATACTATTCTGACTGAGCACCTCTCTAGTATTGTTTGCTAGGCAGAAATAGGAATACTACTGGATTTCTATGCTGATAGAAAACTGTATTAGATTTACTCCAGTGTAGTGTTACAACAACATTAGTGGTATATAACATTATATGAGAACCACTTCTGAAAGGAGTAAAAACTAGGTGGGCTGGGCACTTGTCAAATGTGAAGCAGAGGTTACATGGAATCACACACACCAGTCACATTAGAGGTCAAAAACACAGCATAGACTGGAAATGGTGTGGACTGTGTGCCAGTGGGGAGCTCTTTCCATACACAAGCTCATCAAACATACTAGTTGTACTGACAGTTACATAAGTGTAGAGCAAAATTTTGGCCAATGTCCCAGAACTAAAAGTACATGTAAAAATCTTGAGAAAAGAGAACACTGGTATAAGGGAACATTTAGGGAGTGTGTTGCCCAAACAGTTAAAGTTTATTATAAATTATATACGTATAATAAACTTTAGGTGTTTGGGCAATACACTCCCTTAAAGGCTGGATGATCATGAGAGCAAGACTATACTTGAAGCAGGACTCCTACATGTCTCGAATTAAATAATATAAGAAAATAAATGGTCTTGCAGAGCACTCAAACTTCAAGGCTGATTAGGATGAAGTCAAGATATGCAATATGTTCCCAAGAGAGAAAGTTCATCCCAATCGGAGTGTAGGATTGTTGTGTACTAGAGAGAAGGCAATATGAAAATGGAAGGTATCCTAATTTGGCAGGTATATCCATAATGGGGGAGCAGAGTGCAAGCACACTTTATGCTACTCTCAATAACCACAATCCCAAGTCACTGTTCTACATCAACAAGCATTTGTAGCAGTTTTTTTCTCGACCAGGAAGAGGTCTTTTTGATAAGCTAATGCTTGTCAAATGCTTTTGATAAGCTAATGCTTAGTATTAAGAAGCATTAATGTCTTAGCAATTTGACTCGGACCAAAAGGACACTAGCTAACAACTGGACTCAAGCCAAAAGGATGGTCAGCTTCTATGAAAGGAAAGTCTACAGCTGCACAACAAACAGAACAGGAACATGGAATATGAGAGGCATGAATCAGGGGAAGCTACAAATTGTAAAAGATGTATAAACATTACAATACATTGTGGTAGTGAACTTAAGAGAATGGGAGTTAGACATTTTTCAATCACACACTCACTTTGTGTTTTATTCTCAAAAATGAGAAAGATCTGAGAAATCAAAGGGAAATTTAAAAGAGTAGCAGAATGCTATGTGATCAATAGGAGATCATGATTGTGACAAAATACATTGAAGACCTATACCAAAGAAATAAATGACATTCCTTCAAAAGTAAACATTTTAGATGATGGTTCTGCAAGGCATACTAATAGAGCCATTTCAAGCTATAGAGACGATTATTTTTTTTTCTAAATAACAGCTTTTAAATAGGTTTAAATAAATGTAAATAAAGATAAATGGGAAGTTCTCACCTGAGTATTATTTTTCTATTGATAAAGGGATAATGTAAGTGTTTTACAAAGGAGACTTCTGTGTTTTAAACAGTCAATTATATGCATGCTTGGCACACCTGAATAGTTTCTACTCTTAGAGAAAGTAGTACTATAAGGATGTGTTCTATGGTGAAGATCTATGACTGTAATAAAAGAAACGGTTCCATAAGGAGGAATATACAGAGTAAGAGGACTATCTCGAACATTTTTATGCTGATACTAGAAATATATGTGGCTATTTTAAAGAAATAATTCTGAATGCATAGATCCAAAATTCTCCTTGTCATCAACAATAGATGATTAACTTGATTAATCAGTTCCACTAGTGGCCACTTAATGTTTGATACTTCCTCCTTCCCTTCAACTGTCACCTGGTAGCAGCAGCAATTCTATTGGCCTGTAGAAAAAGAGTGGGATAATACTTTATTTTATAATGACTAGATCCTTCAGTATCATCAGCACCATCATCATCGGATGCACAGAGATGGAGGAATAAGTATATAAATATTTACCACCTCACAGGTAAAAGAAATGAATTATCTAAATCTCTTATATCATAGATGTCATATTAGGCTCTTTATTGCTTTGATGTATATTAGCTGCAAAGATTATCTTATTTTTGCACTACCTATGTTCCAAATTAGAAACCACTAATATATATATATATATAATATATATATATATATATATATAATATATATATATATATATATATATGTATATGTATATGTATATAAAACAAAACAAGATAATATGAAACAAAACAAAACAAAGGCAATTTTCCTAAATGTTTAGTTTCTCTTTAAGAAGTTATTTAGGACTTGTGGCAAATTCTGTCTAGATGGCTGCTTTGGATGCCAAATCCTTTTCTAATAATAGAATGATTACAGTTGTCCTTCTGTAGCCAAGGATTTGGTATTCACGGATTTAAGTATTCATGGCTTGAAAATATTCTTTAAAAAATAATAATAATAATAAAAAAGCTTGATTTTGCCATCTTATATAAGGGACACCATTTTGCTATGCCATTGCCTGTTATGCGACTTGAGTATTCACGGATTTTGGTATCCATGGGGGATCCTGGAACCAAACCCCAGTGAATATGAAGGGACAACTGTAGTTATTCTAAATGAAGTATGAAGAAAACAACAGAATTCTAGGAAATGATGTT
This sequence comes from Gambelia wislizenii, assembly GCA_030847615.1. NCBI lineage: Eukaryota > Metazoa > Chordata > Lepidosauria > Squamata > Crotaphytidae > Gambelia > Gambelia wislizenii. The sequence goes on from JAUMIR010000003.1 coordinate 266,194,241, forward strand.
GACATTTATATTTGATGGTTCATAAACGGAAATATCATACAACTTTTTCCTCTGCTGTCATTCATATACACTAACAAGCTAGCAGCAAAACTTTCAAATATGTCATATCCTCAGCTTTCCTCTTCTGGTAATTTCATTTTCTTACATATGCTATCTGGTTTTGAGAGGGAAAACATATATTTCCTGGGAGGGGCAGGATATGGTTGCTCTGTGAAAAGAGAACTATATAATTTGATATAGTCCCTTCATACTCACTGGGGTTTGGTTCCAGGACCCCCCGTGGATACCAAAATCCGTGAATACTCAAGTCCCATTATATGCAATTCCATAGAAAACTTGTGTCCCTTATATAAGATGGCAAAATCAAGGCTTGCTTTTTGGATTATTATTTTTTAAGAATATTCTCAAGCCGTGAATACGTAAATCCGTGGATACAAAGGGACAACTGTATTCCTCTCTTATCTAACCTTAGATATGGAAATGACTGATACTCAAAGATTCAGTATCAAGAGTATCCAGTTCAATGACCTACAACACTCAAATATAAGTGATTGGCAGCTCAGAGCTGCTCTTGGGGGCTTTACTTGACTATTTTCTTTGTGTACAGGAAGGTCATGAAACTTTACCTCTGCATGGAAAGAGGCAAAATGGGATGGGCCACTGTATGATCAGGATTACAGGTGGACAGACCACCTCACTAAGCATCCTGTCCCCCAGGTTGCTCCTGGAAGACAATATGGACTGTGTGACATTAGTTCTGGTTTACTCCAGTGTTTTCAGAAATTCCTAGCATATGGGGCTTGGCCGTACAAATAAAGGCTTTGCAATTTCTCCCTATGGTCATACATTGTCAAATATATATATATATATATATATATATATATAACCTGTAGTGTAAAAAAAAATAGCTGCTTGACAGTCATGTCAGTGATCACAGATACTTTTTTTTAAGCCAGAACAATTGCAGTTGGTTGAGATTCACCCAAATCTCAATATGTGGTGATAGAAATAGAATTTAGCTCCAGCAAAGAACAATGTATGTAACAGAAAGGGCTTATCTATAAACTAGCTAGACAGTTGAAACAAATGTAATTAGAAACAGACAGTGAGGGGACTTAATCAACTAGACAGAGAGTCTTATCCAAAGTCTTCAAGGACGGTTTTCTGACTTTGCATGTTCAAAGAGTGGAGAAAGAAATGGAAGTCTTTAGAGACCACTGAATTAGTAGCAGGGAAGGGGGGAAGTGCACTAAGGCAAGCCTTATAAGGAAAATGGTAAATAAAGGTAAGGGGTTGTCATGATGGTGTTCCATCCTCCTGCTACAGGGTGGTGCAATTCCCCTCATGTGCAAGAACTACATTTCCCATTATCTGCAATCAGCAATTCTCTGATCATCAGGAACAGGTAAACAAGTGGTTAAGAGAAGTGGGAGGTGGAGCTCATCTCCTGGGATGGTATCATCATGACATCACATCACCACACTGGACTGGCCAATCAGATTTGGGCAATGGTGGTTTGAACAGTTTGCAGACTTTTCTTCTCAGAAAATGGCTGGAGTCTAACCATGAGAATGGACAAAGGAGGTCTCTGAGAAGAGATGTATCTCAGAGAGCCAAGCTGGGCCTGGCTTAATATTGAACATGTGTCCTAGCAACTGTTGGACACCAGATTACTCCTTATAGATTTCCAGAATGTAAGTAGCCTTTCTTTTGTGTAGGGACAGTTTTAGCTAGATCGTGTCAGGGTTTTTAATAATAATAATAATAAAATTTATTTATATCCCGCCCCTCTGCGAGCAATCGGGGCGGCTTACAACAATAAAATAATACACAGTATAAAACAGCTCAAAATCCCTTCCCCCCTTAAAACATTATTAAATTAATACAAATTAAAATCAATATATAATACAGTTTATTAAAAACCCTTTCGAGCAAGCAGCATCAGTTTGGAGGTCCAGAAGCAACCTCCAGAGGGGGTTCCTGAGGCCGGGGTTAGCTATTCTGGAAAAGCCTGCCTGAAGAGAACCGTCTTGACAGCCTTTTTAAAGCTGTCTAATGATGTCAATAGGCGGATCTCATCCGGCAGGCCGTTCCACAATTTGGGGGCAACAGCTGAGAAAGCCCTCTGGGAGGTGGTCGCCAGCTTAGGTCTTTGTGGCTGCAACAAATTCCTCCCAGAGGACCGGAGAGCACGGGGAGGATTATAAGGGAGAAGGCGGTCCCTGAGATAGCTTGGGCCCAAGCCATTTAGGGCTTTAAAGGTGATATCCAACACCTTGTACTGGGCCCGGAAGCTGATAGGCAGCCAGTGGAGGGACCTCAGAACCGGAGTAATGTGGTCCCTCCTAGATGTCCCAGAAACTAGCCTGGCTGCCATATTTTGTACCAGCTGTAATTTCCGAACTAAGCACAAGGGTAGCCCCATGTAGAGTGCATTACAGAAATCAAGACGTGAGGTTACCAGCGCGTGCACAACAGTCTCAAGATCCCTTACTTCCAGAAAAGGGCGCAGCTGGCGTATCAGCCGAAGCTGATAGCAAGCGCTCCTGACTGTCGCATTTACCTGATTTGTCATCAGGAGTGACGAGTCAAGGAGCACCCCTAGACTGCGAACACAGTCACTGGAGGAGAGTGTGACCCCATCCAGGACTGGAGATTGCAACCCGATTCTTGGTTTCGGGGCCGCTACCGTGAGCACCTCCGTCTTGTCTGGATTCAGTCTCAATCTGTTTTTCCTCATCCAGCCCATTATTGCCCGAAGACATTCATTGAGAGAAGAGATGCCGTCAGAATTCGAGACCGACGAATGAGATACGGAGAAATAGATCTGAGTGTCATCAGAGTACTGATAACACCCAGCTCCATAACTCCGGATAATCTTACCCAGCGGCTTCATATAGATGTTAAATAACATCGGGGACAGAATAGCACCCTGTGGTACTCCACAGGTAAGCTCCCTTTTACTGGAGCTACTGTCCCCGAGCAGCACTCTCTGGGTCCTGCCTGAGAGGAAGGACCGGAACCACTGCAAAGCAGTGCCTCCAATGCCTAACTCCCTCAGGTGATCCAGAAGAATGCTGTGATCTATCATATCAAAAGCCGCTGAGAGGTCTAGGAGCACCAACAGGGTCACACTACCCTTGTAGATGCTCAGACGCAGATCGTCGGTCAAAGCAACCATGGCAGTCTCAACCCCTCCTTTTCCTCCTCAACTGGATGTAATTCTATACTTTACTATATCTCTGTAACTTTAAGCTGAACCTGGAGAAAAAGGGTATTTTCTGCATGAAATGATTATCTTTTAAATGTGTTTACTTGTTTGAATAAAATATAAGCCTTTTTATTTTTCCAATCTAAGCCAAGCTTTCCACGTGCCTGTGTTTGGGTTATGCTACATTGATATTCTCCTCTGGTTCTGGAGAGAAGGGAGGGAGGTTGGTAAGATCTCAACCAGGGCTGCAAAGGCCCTCTGTACCAGTGGTCTCCTCTTGGTCCATTAAAAAGGGGTTCTCTTAAAATCAAGAGGTGGTGGCTACAAGAGAGACATAGTTCTGGGATTTCTAGTCTAGAGGAATACCTGGGAGTGTGTCTAGAGGGATCCAGCTTGAGGGTTCTCCAGAAGGCGGTTGCCTGAGTGGATCACAAAAAGTAAATTGGCTTCAAAGGTGTGTGTATGTGGTGTGTGTATGCATATATAGAAGCTTTTTACTTTACAGGGGTGTTAAAATTAGGGTAGTGGGACATGTAAACAGAGGTGGGACACCCTATACAGAACTTAGGTGGTCGGGATAGGCTCTAAACTCTGATGACTCTGTCAAATGAAAAGTCAGAGGAGGGAACTTTTCTCTGGCAGGAAAGGATACAAAGAGCTAGCTGCGTCTCAGCAGAAATGCTGAAGAAAGTTTATGTGCTTCATCTGTTTTGTACTATGCTATTTACTAAGTGAGAGTACTAGAGCCACTTCTCACATGTGGCCAAGTTTCTGCGGATGGAATTGCACAGACAAAATATGTTCTACTATTTGTTTACATGAATCATAATGCTGTTTTTTATTGAAGAATGCAGATTCTTTCTACACTGTATTCATATGAATAGCTTACATAACTACATATGAATTAAAATGTGACTTCAGAATGGTCCTTCAAAGGTAAAAAAAATGTATTTCTAAAATATTCAGATATTTGTTTTAAGGTTATTTTTCCATTGTGCTACTATTTTAAATGAAAACTAAGAAAACTTCAGTTTATTTTGTTAAAGAAACCAATAAAAATAAACTACAATACTACATTGCCACCTTGAATGCTGGCTCTTCTCATTTGGCAACAGAATATTATCACAGACAAGCAAACCAGTAAAGGGTTGAGTTGCTAGATGTCCCTTATTTGAGGGCTGGAAAACTTGTCCCTTATTGGATTGGAAGGTGTCTCTTTAGTATAAGTGATGTTCCCTATTTGAAGGTTGGAAGGATTGAACAAGATGCCCCCGCCCACATATATCCTGTATTTGAAGGTGTCTGGACCCTTCATAAATAAAGAAATGTGTATATACAGTAATTAAATGTGTATATAATATAATTTATGAATGTGGAAAATATGTTAATTTTACAAAGAATTGCACAGCTAAGTTGACCAAAATCAATACTTTCATTTGGTATTTAGGCAAAACACAAACTTGTTAATAGTTACTTCCTGACTGTCAACTCTGGATATCATGAATTTTGACTGTCTCTTATTCTTTTTTTGAAAACCTGACAACACTAGTATAGAGTGACCTTGGAGGTGGGGCTCAGCAGCTGCCTATTTGCCAGCACCTTTATTAAAAGGGTGGAAACTGAAAGAAACCTTTCTGCAAAAACAGAAACAAAATACATATCAGACTTTAGCACAGGAAATGGATTTTCACAGCACCAAAGTATTCTCTGCAATCCTTAACTTCTTTCTTTTTAGACACAAAAATCTCACTTGCAGGTTCACAGTGGTAAATAATGTAAATCAACAGAAAGATTTTGTTTAGGAGATGGAGACATAACTGGCTTTGGTTTAGACATAAATATGAAGCTACAAGAGTTAAAACTGTAGTGTGACATTTATGAGTCTCTTACAGTCACATCAGGCAAGGCTGAGAAAGATTAATGCAGCCTGTGAAATGAACATAAGGTTACAAAATCATCATGCTTTTTTTTTTTTATAAAGTGACGTTTACCCACAGAGGAGTAAGTATTATTTACAGCTGAAGTTTTTTTTTTATATATATATATATAAACTATTTCCAGCCACATTGCTGATAACACTTTTCAAAATGTTATAGCTTTGCAACTGACTAGCATGGTAGTTTAATGGGAGAGCCTGTATGAATTGAAATGTCCAGATGCACATGGGGCCACCTTCATCTTCTTACTCAATAATTGGCAGCACAAGCCTGCCCATCTTTACTCAAAAGTAAACTGCGCTGAGTTCAGAAGAAGTTGGGCTTGTTTAGACCTGCCAGAATATGCCTCCTTCCAGCTGGCGTATTCTGGTCTCAGAGCTGGCCCATTTCCCCTCCCCCATTACCATGCTAACATTGGTGGAAGTCCACATGCACATGCCAGCTGATAGAGTTAGACCATATGCAAACTCAAACAATACATTGAAATAAACCATGGTCATAGAACAGCATGCAACACCTGTCCTCCTACCCTCCCACCAAGTCCCTGTGAGAGAGAGAGTCTGCAACCATGTTGGAGGTTCCTGGCACAAGTTGAATGTCAAAGTCAAAGTCTTGACAGGAGAAGCTCCACCAGAGTAACTTCTTGCTAGCCCCCTGGACATTGTGGAGCCATCGGAGATCATCATGGTCATCGCACCGGCATCTTGGACCTGTTGAAAGACTGTCTTTAGGTGATGTAGGGGATCACCCCAGTTGTCAGGGAAGATAATGATAATAGCTAGGGAGGCAATCGCAAAGACCCCACCACCTCTCAGCAGAGGGATTACAAGTCCCTGGAATGGTGTGGGCACCTTGTGAAGGCCAAAAGGAAGAACATTGAATTCAAACAGGCCCACATGAGTTATGAATGCCATGCTATGGCCAGGCTCTATGGCTAAAGCTCTCTGCCAATAGCCTATGGTCCAAAGCAAGCAGAATAGACACAGGACAAGCCCCAAATTCTTGAAGGGGTCTCCGGCACGCAGCATTGGGCAGTGTTCAGGATCCACCTCCTCCTCCAAGGCCATCATCCCAGCATGTGACACACATCGGGGTTGCTCAGAAGATGGCTTGCAGTCGTCAGCAGCCACCACATGCTGAGGATGAGCGGTGAGACCTGGAACAGGTGAGAACAATGACGCAGACTTGGATGCCAACTGAATGAACTGCTGCCGATGGTTCTGGTCGAGGTTGGAAGGGGGTGTAACATCCTCCAGGCCACCACCTTCCACACAAGTATCACAGGCACTATCCAGCCATTTCCCTTCATCCTCTTCCGGGATTGGTAGAGTCATGAGATGCTTGGGTCTCTTGTAGAATGTCTGCAGGGAGACCACATAGTTCATTGTCAGCTTGGGCCCAACTTCTAGAAATTGAACAAGGCATTCCACAGTCCCAAGCTGCTCTAAGACTGTGGTCATACCTTCCCATGACATCTCCGTCTTGGTGGGCCGGATCAACTGGAGGACTAACACTGGATCTCTCCGCATGAAGGAACGTCCTCCTGCACCCTGTTCGTGCCAAGGAGTCTGTTGCTGTGGAGCCAGCTGGAGCTTCTCATTTGCAGTTGCTCTGGGAGTCTCCTGCAACTCAGAAGACAAATCTCCCTCCCACCGGCACTGTATAAGACTCAAGGGTCTGACTTTGAACTGGGAGTGGACCAGCAGCTGTTCCAGTGGCTGCCGGTCTTCCTGTTGGCCATCTGGCCAAGTCTCTTTGGAAAACGAGTAATTGGCAAACACAATTCTGGCCTTCTGGGGTCCTGAAGGGCTCCGTTTGTCATCGTTCACCTTCTGCCCTGCAGCTTGTTGAATCTGATCATCTTGCTGCTTCTTTTGGAGTTGCTGGAACCCCACCGGACCGATATCTTCCATCGGGATCACAGGCAGTCATGATTCAGACTATTGACCTTCCAGGCTTGCCGATGAGTCTTTGTTGACGGTGACAGGTTCTCCCTCGTCAACTCCTGTGGGTTTGTCATTGATCACAGCATCCTGTAGGGCTACACCTTCCACTACGGCACCATCTGATGAGGAGTCCTCCTTGTCAGAATCCACAGCTGTCGGATGTAGACCTCCACTGCACATATGCATTGGTTGTTGTTGGCCTTGAGTCTCATGGAATTGTTCCACATGACAGGCCAAATCTTCACCCAATATAGCAGGGCAATTGAAGTCATTGTAGACTGCAAACGTCCATTGGTCCTTCCATCCTTTGTATTCCACTGGCACACGAGCCATAGGAAGCTTGATGGGTGGGCAGTGGAAAGGTCGTACAGAGACCACCATGTTGTCCTTCAAGAACTTAGAGTCAACATAGGTATGATGAATTGCAGACAGTTGAGCTCCTGTGTCCCTATACGCCACTACTTCCTTCCCACCATCAATGTATGGCGTTGACGAGGCAGAATAGTCATAGGGTCAGGTGGCATCTCCTTCACATATGTCATAGGTGCGGACGTGGATGCCCTTATCATGTTAATTGCTTTGGGCTCCTGTTTACAGTTTGCTTTGATATGGCCAATTTCTCCACATGAGAAACATGTCAGGCAAGTCTTTACCTTCCCTTGTCCTTGAGGAAGTTGTGCAGCCTCCTTGAGAGCAGGCTGGGATGGCTGTTGCTGATGTTGGTTAGGCACACCTTGTGATCCCATCTTCTGGAATTGCATATCCTGGCGATCTCTGGTGGGGGATTGATTCCCTGACTTGTGGACAGATTGGTTCCCTGGCTTTTGTTTGTGTGGTTCCGCTTCCTGTGGCTGCAAGTTCTGGTTCCCTTGGGTTTCCATAAACTGTTCAGCCAGCTTAGTCACATCAAGCATAGTCTTAGGGTCTTTATCCAAACTATAATTACGCATAGCTGGCAGTGTATGCCATAGAAACTGTTCCATGGCTATCAAAGAGAGAATGCTTTCAACGGTGTCAGCTTTGGCAGCTTTAGCTCAGAGTTCACACTTACAAGTTATATGATGCCCCAGATCATGACAATTGACTGTAGGCATCCACCTTGTGGCCCGAATGTGTTGTCGAGCTGCCTCTGCCATTAAGCCCAGATGGCTCCTAGCCAGGTCCAAGAAAAGATCAAAATTATGCAGCTCTTCTGGTGCCAAACCCGCCTCCACAGACCTGAGAATGGGTGGGAGCAAGGGGCACAGCTCACGCATGTAGTGTTCCTTGCATACCCCATAGTCAACACAGACTCTCTGAAAGGTTATGATAAATTCTTCAATATCCTGTCCCTCCTGAAATGTGGGGTAATGGCGGGTTGGAGCTGTTAACATGGCAGCTGTCTGTGGCACATTGGTTATTGGGTTTTGCACCTGTTGCACCATTTTCCATTGAAATTCCCATTACTGTAGTTTCAATTCCATTTCTCTTTGCTTCAGCACCATCTCCTACATTTGCAATCGCAGCTGGCATTCAGTGTCTTTTTCTTTCGTTTCTGCATCCTGAAGTTGAAGTCTGAATTGAAGTTCCTTTTCTTTGTGCTGCATTTGCAATTCTCGCAATCTCAGCCACCATTGTCTTTCTTCAAATTCCTATGGAGTCATCTGGGTGACATCCAATAAATAATCAGGTACAGGAGAAGCAGCAGAGGTACCAGCACCACCGGCTGTCACAGGGTCAGTCATGTTTGCTTTAAATTTCCCAGATCTCAAAATCAGGTGAAAAGCAACATCATGAAATTTCCTAAACTCCTATCACAGAACCCATCCACTATTTTAAAAAAATTAAAACTTACTTTGGTTGAATGTGTAATAATTCCTTTTTGCCAGCAGAGGGCAGTGGCTCTGTGGGGGGAATTGGCTGCCCCACCCACCAGATAGAAGCAACAGGAAAGAACAGAACACAGGATAAAAGACAGAGTAGAAAGGCTAGAATCCTTATCAAGGTTCCCCCTCCCTTCCTATTTAAAAGCAGGAGAAAGAGAAAAAAACTTTAAATGGCCCAAGCAGCACTTGGGAACTCAGGGAAGGTCCCTCTCCCCTAGGAATCCAGCTAGCCTAGCAACAATAGCTAGCCACACAGAGAGCTTCAGCTCCTCCCTAGTCCCTCCTTTTCGCTCAGCTCCTCCCCCTTAGCAAACCCACTTTGCAAGAAGGAGCCAGTTCAAACCTAGGCAGGGACCCCAAGAGCCAAGATCTCTCCCAGCACCTGAAAATGCCTCTCAGTAGCTGGATATTACTTCTCTCCCTTTTCAGGGCAGAAAAGTAACTTAGCCAAAATTGATAAGAGACTTTGCACACAAAATCCTCAGGGAAAATAAGCAGCCTTTCTAACCAACTAGAGGCAATCCTTTATGAGTGTGTTTTTTTTAACTGGGCTGTGAAAAGATCCAAGCCCCTGCCTTCCTTTCCTATTAGTTACACAGAAACACATCCAACACAAAAGAAATACAAGGACACCTTTTCCTCCCAAAAAAGAGAAAACAGCCAAGTATTGAGGCCTCTTTGTTCCCTTTCAGTTCCACCAAAAGCAACAAACCCCTCACTTCCCGGGGAGTTTTGGGCACAGCCTATAAGCGAATGGAGCAGAGACCTTCAGCCCCTCTCACATTACTCTCTGTCCCCCACTTGAACAAGCCAAGACTACATCACCCCCCCCCAATTTACCTTTCTCTGAAGGCAAGAGGCAGAGCCTGTAGTTCTACTAACTTCCCAAACTGAGCTAAAGTTAAATCCCGTGCACTGCCATCCATGTCACAGGCTCAAACCTGAGTTCACTTCCCAGGAGCCCCAGGTTAGCCCTCCCTGTAAGGTTAGTCCTGAGTATCCTCACTCCAGGATGCTCCCTAAAGACTCCAAAATCATCCAGTAACTGCCACCACCCACTGAGTTAAATTGGGGGGTTCTTTCCCCTTGGGACCCCCCCTTTTTCATGCACAACACAGAGGAAAGTTGTGTGTAGTCTATAATAATCAGTGGCATTCCTTGCCACTATAGAATCAACTAACTCCCCCTCCTAACCCCAGAGGAGTCTCACAGTAGCATAGTCTAGAGCAAGGCACGTGGTAAGCATCAGTATAGGAAGATTAATAAGTTTACTTTATTCAAGAGAAGTAGTCATGCAATTTCACATGAGGCAGGATTCTCCGCTACCTCAGGCAGGCAGGCAGGCAGGCTTAAAGTGATAGCAATACAGAGTATCAAGATCAAGCATTACATGACTCAGGTTACATTCAGTTACTAATTTAGCTACATTCAACCAAAGTAAAGAAATTAAAAAGAATTCCCTAACGCAACTAAACAGGCCCTAGTCTCTACTAAATACTTGCAGTTTGTTGCCTTGAGATGTTGTTCAGGTTGCTGGGAGCTCAAGCCAGGGATGGGAAAGCTTTGCTCTACCAGCATAGCAGTCTTTGTTCCTTCACATCTCCCAAAATCTTTCTCCAAACTCTCACACACTGGTTTCAAACAAAAGCAGTTAAATCCTCTTCAAATTTCCCGGGCTTAAAGCTGTAATTGGTCAGTTCAGTCACATGGTGTCATGGTAATGATGTCATCTCATTAGCTCTGTGAAGGTGGTGCTTTAGAAACTTCCCATTAACCCTTTTCTTACCTGATACTATGCTGGCAAGGCAATCTGTTTACAGACAAAGGGAGTTACAGTTCTCTAGCAGAATGATGGGAGTTGCACCTTAAGGCAACATGATGGAACTCCATCATTACAGCCTTCTCCACTATTTCACACCACTCCCTTTGAAGCCAAAAAGGAGGCCTTCAGCATGCATCAAAGCTGGTGACACATGAGGGGCATTGATCACATGCTGGGGGCCTCTCTCCTGATTTAAGTACAACTCCAGTGGTGGCAGCAGAATTTGGCTATACAGGCTGGTGTGCCGGTATGGACCATGCATAACATGGGTTTTCCCAGGTGTTTAAGTAAAACATTTTAACAGGCTTTACCCTGGCTTCCCCCTGGCTTTACCTCACATATTTTTAGGACTTGCTGGAGGCAAAATGGGGCAAGAGTCCTGTGTCATTCGGACTGCAGGGCTCCAAGATGGGGTAAACAGCCCATCTAGACAAACTGTTAGTCCCAGGTGAGTACAGAAATACAGTCTAAGGGCTTGTCTAAATGGGCCAAATGAAATGGTCTCCCTCTGTTCTTGTGCCCAGCAGTCTGGATGACGCAGGGTTTTTGCCATGTTTCTGGTCCAGATTACATCCAGGCAGTTCTGATGATAATCCAGGGGAGAAACCCCTTATGTTGAAAGAAAACCAATAAAAATATTAAGCATTAAAAAAAAAAGAATGGATACGTGGTAAAACACACCTCACAGATTGCTGCAGTTTTCCAGAGGAAACAATGAGTTCCATTACCACAATATGTGTCTGTGTGTCCACACAGTGCTTGACAGAATTATTCCTCAGCTGGGTCATGCATGCATCATGTCTGTTGAGGTCACCACAAGGTGCCCAGTTATGTGACCCCAACCAGGTGCCTTGTTCCTGGTATCAGAAAATGCAACCAGGGTGGGAAGAGAAGCAGTGGTTCATGCATGGGCCACAGGTGTGAGGACCACCACTCTGTTGCTGCAATGGAAGGGCAGGTAACAGGGGACAGGGAACCACAGACCCAGTGCTGGAACACTGTGGCCAGAACATGGAGCATTCTGGACAGTGCAGACAAGTCCCTAGACACCTGTTCAACAACAATGGCAATAAAACAAATAATTAAGTCTCAGGGGCTATTCAGATATGGCATTTTGTCACTTTATTGGTGACTTTCTGAATGGTTGTTACAACTTCTCTTTCTGGTATTCAAAAATGTTCTACTAATTGCAGGCATAGGGTGGGGTTTCTCCCTCATTTCTTGATGTTATTTTGCTTCCTTGAGACTTAACCTTTCTACAGGATTATTGCAAATTTAGCCTACTATAATGGTGTGGCAGCAGGTGGAAAATGAAAACACACACACACACAGCAAGAATACACTCATATATTGTTTGCCTTAAAAGCTATATCCTGTGTCCCTGTAATCTGCCATGTGCATACAAACATCAGTCTCTCCCTCTCTCTCTTTCTCCCTCTCTTCCCTCCCCTTTGCCTAAACTTCAATGTTAAAGAAATAATTAGGAAAACTGTTTGAAATGGATTGAGACCATGGGATTGCCTTAAGAAACAGCCCTGGGCTTTATCTCCTTACTGCTCTATGTGCCTTTTTCTGCTTTTGGGCTTTGTTTGTTTGTTTGTGGTACAGAGGCTAGCCAGAGGAAGAGGTGGTTGTGGGTTAGGAAAGCATGAGTGGGTAGGGGATCAACTTCAGAAGCCACTTCAAAGAAGATACAGCTACTTCTATCTCAGTCTCTTCTGTTGGTTGCTTCTCTAGGAAGCAGTGGAGGGAGGATCCTGAAGCAGCTCTGGGCAAATTTACAAAGCAGGCTGCATTACAATGATCTCAAATGGAAAACGAGTAGCAATACACTATTGTAGTTTGCCAAAGGACAGTTCTTCCTTCCTTTTCAGTGGGGTTAGGGGCGGAGCACCACTACAAAATTTAAAAAAACTGTGAATAAAGTAAAAGCTAAAGTAAAAACCACATCACTGCAGTCCCAGCCCACCTGCCCTCCTCCTCCAACACACACATACACCTACCTACCTCCCCCAGTGCTTTAGCTCAGCTAGTAGACTGCTCCTGGCACTGCTGCTAATGGGGCAAAGGAGGGAGGCACCTCGCTGCTCAAACCCAACACCACAGTGGTGGAGGCGGCCGAGCTGCTGCACTCCCTGGCTCACCCCACCTTGTCCCTTCTCCTCCACTTTGCCCAGGCCCCCGGAAACACCAGAAAGTTTGGCAAAAAAAAGTTGGTTATTTTTGGGAATTCCTGCAAGGTCCTATTTCCCAATGGAGGGGAAGGTAGGTGTGTGTGTTTGTGTGTTAGAGGAGGGTAGGCAGGCTAGGGAGCACAGCAGTGGGACCCAGCCTCGTCTGTTCCCCAGGGAGGGAAAGGTAGGTGTGTGTGTGTTGGAAGAGGAGGGCAGGTGGGCAGGCGAGGGTGTGCAGGGGTGCAATGATGGTGAAGGGACAGTGGGAGCTGCTCAGCCCTCACCTACCTGCCTGGTGCATTGACAGCGAGCGCCATCGGTTCAAACTCTGCAGAGACATGAAACCGCAAAACAGAAAGCCGCAAAAAGGAAGGGATGACTGTAGTGCCATTTCTGTAGAGAGAGGCACGTGTGTGTGTGTATGTGTGGGTGTGTGTAAAAGGAGACATTGGGGGCCATCCCCTCTGAATGAAAACTAACTTTCTAAAAATGAAAGTGAGGGGGAGGGTATGTTTGGAAGCAATGAGTCATTTTTCTGCCATTTCTCAGCAAGCCTCACAAGGCTCGGCAGTCTCTCTGCAAACCTCATCAGGTGAGCTTATAAAGTAAGCTCTTATTAAAAATGGTTGCCATGAATGCGGGCTGAGGGTTATACAGTAAGCCCTTATTACAAATGGCAACCACCACTCTGCTCCACCTCAAGCACCCAACTTGGTAGGTGTGCCATATTATTTGGGCTCCCTCCCACATTGCTGTTGAATGCCATCCGCACTAAAAAAGAAGGTGAGGAGGAAGAGGAAGAAGCACTGCCTTTCTTTCTCTAGTTTGGTTAGGGGAAGCAGAAAGTGGTGCTCTTATGAGTTATGCTTGATATATATGAATTGCAAGTAGACTTTTGATGCTTAAGGCAGGAAATTGGCTTTTGCCAGAAGTCTGTATGCATGTTGGAAGGGTAGGGCAAAAGCCTGGATCCCTGTCCCTGTCCACCTTGAAAAAGCCAAGCCTCGTTTTAGAGTACAAACTGGAATTCTCCTCCCCCTTCAGCTGAGAGGAAAGAACAAAATGTCTAACTGGTCTGTTTCTCTCCACTGAAAGAAGACTTTACCAAACTGACTCAGACTGGTACACACACACACAACCATTGTGAGGTATTCTGCACTTTCTAGAGATTCTGGGCAACCCTGATGAGGATACCTGATTTGCATTGTCTCAAGGTGTGCAACTCCATTGTTAGTCTTTCCCAGGCCATCTAAGAGTTATTACCAGTGCCCAGAGGGATAAGGCAGAGATCACATTCACATCTGATCTTTGCACACACCACGCTAAGCACCTAAGCACCTCCAACAGAATAACATTCTCCACTCAGAGGTGTAAAGGGCAATATATAAACAGAGAGTAAATCCTTTCGACTCCTCTTGGTTCCTCACTCTTGGCTCCTCTCTCTCTTTCTCTTTTCTTCCACCTCCTAGAAGCTCTGCCTCAAAAGACCTGAATCACATCAAGAGGGTAAGAAAATCCATGTGTGTCTTAGACTGTAGGCCCTTAAGTTCAGCTACACCACATCTACTTCCCCCCCACTGGTCATGAGTAGGATTTTAGCACTTGTACTGTACTTTGAGAAACAGCTTTTATTGAATATAGACTTTGATTGGTTTCTATTGTTCTTTTTCTGTCTTTTTTAAACAAAGAAATCATTGTCTTTGCTGCAAAATTAGCTTGTCCTCAGCCTGACTTCTTTGAATTGGAGTCACTCTGGTTAATTGTCCATTTTTACAAAATTTAGCTTGTAAGGTCCTACAGAGAGTTAGTTCCTGCTGGAGACCTTCTCCACCCAAACCAGTTAAACCCACTGCTCTTAACAGTGGGAGCACTGCTTCCGTGCCCCACCATGCCAAATCGGGCTTCTTGCTTCTGCCTCCTGTCATTGCCTTCATGGTGGATCTCTAATAGAGGCAGGTTCACCACCACACACACACACCTTTCTTTCAGGACATGTTCTCATTCTTTCCCCTCATTTATATTCCTTTCTCTGTCTATAGCTGTATAGATGTACACAATTTAAAATCAGCAATGCAATTTACACCCCACCATTGTAACCTCACAAATAAACAGATCACCTCCTTCTCTTTAGCTCTTCCTAAGTATGTTCCCTCTATGCATTTTTAAAATGAAAGGAAAAGATTTGTTTGTTACGTGCTTCTAAGTTTTACCCTTGACTTATCCACAGGTCATAGCAAAACCCATACTTTTGGCCCCCAAACCTGCCCTTGACTTATATGTGAGGTCAACTTGTACACATGTATATACGGTATATCGTTTGTCAGATTTGGACAACACAACAGACTGTGGAAATGAACTCATAGATGTTACCAGAGCAGGACTGTGGAGAGGGAAGGCTAAGTTTTCTATTGTCACAACAAATTAGAACATAACATCCAAATACAGTTAACGTTAGTGAAACAAAATTCTGAATCGCCAATGGTTGTCTACTAACCTAAATAATTTCTTCTAATCTAAGTAGCTATACCTGGTGTAACATACACCATTATCTACATATACAAAATGCTTTGGTATGTTTCTGTTCACACTCTGCTGCTTGGCCACATAGGAAACATGTCAAGAGTATGATCATTTGACACATTAATATATAACTTTTCAGATCATGGCTGGTATAATAGCTAGTTTCATGCCAAGAGCCCCCCCCCACTAATTTCTATGGCTAGTTTCATACCAAGAGCCCCACCACTGCTGCCTTGCAACTGCAACTGCACAGACACATAGACACACACACACACACACGCACGCACCAGGATGTAAGAGTCCCTCTGCCGCTATGGAACTGCACATACACACACACCACTACACACACTACACATGCCAGGATGTGATAACCTTGCTGCCACTGCCATGCAACTGTGCATACACACACAGATACACACCCCATGCTACACACACACATCCCACACTACACCCCCATGCTACACACATCCCCACACTATTCACATACACCCCACACTACACACACACTACACATGCATCAGGATGCAAGGGCCCCTCCACCACCGTGTTTAGAAAGGACTTGAAATATTTCCTCTCCCTGTGTGCTGATTGGCTGCCCAATAGGAAGCTATGAATGGTTGGGAAGTTTCCTATTGTCAGGGTCCAGGGTGTGGGCAGCAGGTTCTAGGAGCAGAGATGGCAGGGCCAGGTCAGGAAGAGAAGAGACAGAGTCCAAAGTACAGGCAGGGTCAAAGATAAACAAAAGTCCAAAAACAGTCCACGGTCAGACCACATACCAGATATCTAGGGCCTAGGGCCCAAAAGCAAGGAATAGCTACAGACTGCACAGAAGACCATGTTGTGGTGGCCAAGACTGAGGACCAAATGCTGCTCTTAAATAGCAGTTCCCCTGGCTGCTTCAGGCATGCTGCAGGATTGCATCCGACTGCTTCTGACAGCTTGGACCTGGTTCTTCCAAGATTCCCACAGCCAGGGCCTGAGTCTGCAAAGTGGCTGTGCCAGTTGCTGCAGACAGGGGCCTAGTCCTGCGAGGAGAGGCAGATCTAAGCAGCCAATCAGCACACTGGAAATGGCAACATACCCAAGAGAATTATATATACAGATATTCTTGATATCTTTTAAAATGGAGCATGCTGTTATGTCTAACTCCAGTGATTAGACTATGACACTTACTCCTATCTCTTCATGTAACATTTTTAAAAACTGCTATATAATATTAATATTGAGAATATGCATTTTAAGCACAAAGCAAAGCCAGGTGTGTGGTGGCTTGACAAATTACATAGTGCAGTTCAATAAGTCTCTTTGTAGACAGAAAAATAGTCTGTCACAGATGAATGAATAGAAGGAGGCACTTACATTGCAATTAGAATACAACATTTCAGATTTGCATCTGCATAAATGTTTTGGGCAAGATTGTTATCTGAACTGCATATTAATGAACATGTACCTGTTTACAATCAGATTTTCTGCTTCTGTGCTTTCTCCATTTCTGGTATGGGCAAGAAGGACCTGGAGGTCAGCCAAATGGTTTAGTCTCAATCCAGATAAAATTACAATGATGCCAGTTGGCAAGGAGAAGCCTTTTGAGGAATTGGTCTAGATCATAACCAGTACATCAATTAGGAACTCCTGCCCACCCACTTAGAAAGACTCTCAGGATGTTACTCAATATAATCCCTGCTTCTGGATCACAACTAAATACAAATTTCAATGAAAATATACTGATCTCGCCAAGAGATTACACATCGTAATCTCAGATTATAATAAACTAGCTACAGCCAGTGCTACATACACTGTTATCTACATATATAGGAAACATATCAGGAGTATGATCTTTTGATGTATTAATATACAGTTGTCCCTTCACATTCACTGGGGTTTGGTTCCAGGACCCCCCGTGGATACCAAAATCGGTGAATACTCAAGTCCCATTATATGCAATTGCATAGAAAACTTGTGTCCCTTATATAAGATGGCAAAATCAAGGTTTGATTTTTGGATTATTATTTTTTAAAGAATATTTTCAAGCCGTGAATACTTAAATCTGTGGATATGGATGGACAACTGTATAACCTTTCAAATCAACCATAATGGCTAGTTTCATGCTGAGAAACCCTCTGCCATGCAACTGAGTGTACGTATACACCACACTACACACACACACTATGTGGCAGGATGCAAGAGCACCTCCGCCGCCGCCATGCAACCATACACACACACACACACACCCCTACACATACACATATACCATGCTACAAACATACACATCACGCTACACAAACATACCACACATGCCAGGATGTGAGAGCCCCTCCACCGCCATGCAACCATGTACACACACACACCACACTACACACACACACACCACGGATGCCAGGACATGAGAGCCCCTCTGTTGCCGGCATACAACCACATGTACACACACCATACTACACACACACACACATACTACACCTGGCAGGATGAAAGAGCCCCTCCACTGGTGGCATGCAACTGTGCACACACACAAACACACACATCAAGCTACACACACACACACCATGCATCCTAGGATGTGAAAGTTCCACTACCATGCAACCACACACACACTACGCTACACACATACACCACACTACACACACACACAACCACATGGCAGGATGCAAGAGCCCCTCTGCTGGCAGCATGCAACCATGCACACTCACACACACACAATGCTACATACACACCATGCTACACACACACACACTATGCACACCAGGATGTGAGAGTCCCTCTACTGCCAACATGAAACTGCACATACACATGACGCTACACACACATGACGCTACACCACACACACCGAACATGGCAAGACACAAGAGCCCCTTTGGCACCACCATGCAACTGCACATGCACACATTCACTTTCACAGCACACCTATATCCATGCCACACCCACACCAGGATGTGAGGGCCCCTGTGCCACCATGTTTAGGAAGGACTTGAAACTTTCCACTGTATCCACACCCAGTGTGCTGTTTGGCTGCCCAACAGGAAGTTTTGATTGGTTGGGAAGTTTCCTACTGTCAGGGTCTGAGGTGCAGGCAGCAAGGTCTAGGAGCAGAGAACCTGGCGTACCATACATCATATGCCATTTAAAAACTTCTGCCCCCCAAATGCCCAGTACACCTTATGACAACCCTGAAAGGTAGGCTGGTCACCAAACTCTCCCCCCCCCACCGCTGCTCATCCCATGCCAAACTCACCCTTCCCACCTCCAAACTCACCCCTTCCACTTCCAAAATTGCCCCTCCTGCTGCCAAACTCAACCCTTCCACCTCCAGTCATACCTCCCACCACTGAACTAGCCCTTCCCACTTCCAAACTCACCCCCACCACTACTCGCCCCTCCAGTTGCTGAATACGCCCCTACAGCATCCAAACTCACCCTGCCAGTCGCCCTCGCCCTTCCCACTGGTTGCCCTCCCAGCTTGAAAGTCACCCCCTGCCACTGGGAAAGTCACCCCCTGCCGCCGAATTCACCCCCGCCTCCAAGCTCTCTCCTCCCACCACCAAACTCGCCCCTCTGCCTCCGAACTTGCCACCACCTCCAAACTCCCCCCACCGCTTTCCCCCCACCACTGAACTTGCCCCTCCTGCCTCCAAACTCACCCCCACTGCTCGCCCCTCCACTGCCAAACTTGCCCCACCTCCAAACTCTCCCCTCCTGCCTCCAAACTCACCCCTCTCATTGCCAAACTTGCCCCCGCTATCAAATTCGCCCCACCTCTAAACTCCCCCCACTGCCCACTGTGCTCCAGCACATGCCATGCTACACACACACACACACACCACATCCACCCCCCATGCTACTCACACTCCCTCCACAGCCACCATATTTACAAAGGATTTCAACTTCCACATGGTCCCATTCCCAGTGTGCTGATTGGCTGCACAACAGAGCTTTGATTGATTGGTCAGTTCCCTAAGCAGCCAATCAGCACACTGGAAATTCCAACATATCTAAGAGAATTATATATATAGACTAGCTGTTCCTGGTGCAACATATGCCATTATAGTTGATTTAAAAGGTTATATATTAATGCGTCAGATGACCATACTCTTGACATGTTTCCTAAGCAGCCAATCAGCAGAGTGGGAATGGAAACACACTGAAGCATTTTATATATGTAGATAACGGTGTATGTTATGCTGGATGTAGCTAGTATTAACATATTAATATTGGTAATAAATAATGCTTATATCTTGATCTGTGCCAACTGAGCCCCCCTGGAGCCGAGGGGGAGGCTCAGTCAAGGTGAAAATGTAGAGGGGAATAAAATAGTGTATTAACATGATAATATTAGTAATAAATAATATTAATATCTCCTTGATCCATGCCAATTGAGCCCCCCTGGAGCTGAGGAGGAGGCTCATTCAAGGCGAAGTCCCTGCTCTTCCCTCTTGCAAGCTGGATGGGGTGGGAACTGCATGGCCCTCCAGGTGTGGCTGTCCTACAGATCCCAGCATGGGTCACCCTTGGGGCTTCTGGGGCTTCCAGTACATCCATGGGCCAACTAGCCAGCAGCCCCTAGGAGACCCCCTCCACTGCAGGGTGCCTGGGATCTGGGGCGAGTCTTGCAGCCCTGCCTGCCTTTGGTCCCTGGACTCTGGGGGACTCTGTTGGGAGAAGGGTATGTGCTCTGACCTTGGACTGTTCTTGGACTTTGGCTTGCTTGACCTCCGATTGTTGTGTTTCTGACCTGGCACTCCCTTCCTGGACCTTGCCTTGCCTCTGGCCCTCTGGATTCCTAAGTATATGCTTTTTTTGGTAAAGCCGGCCAAGAGGGAGAGCTTTGAGACTGGGGCAGGGAGGAAGTGGAACAGGTGCAGGCCTTCCTGCCTTCCCTGCCTGCCCTCCTCTTTCTCCTCAGCCAAAGGGAGGCTCTCTGGTCCCCGCGTCAGAAGAAGGGCAGGCCCCCCTCACCTCCCGCCAGGTGAGAAAGAAGGTCTCCCCTCCTCCAGGGGGGCTGGCTGGGGGAAGAGGCTAGAGTGGGGGGTGGAAAGGGGGACAGAGGGTCCCTTTCATGGAGGGAGGGAGAGAGGAGGGAGAAGGGGGTTGGCTTTGTTCCATGGCTGGGCATCCATCACCTTTCCATGGGGGTGCCCAGTGGGGCACTTCACCAAGAGCAGCCCAAGGGTGCCCAAAGTGCTCCTTTCTCCCATGGAAAGAGGGCTGGGTGGGTATGGGTGCCTTGGGCGGGCCCTGATCCATGGCCTGCCTCCTCATGAGCAATTCCCCCCACTGGCCTGTCACAGGACACCCCATATGAAGCCCCCCGAGCTCTCCAATGTCGAGGAGGGTGAATCGCTGTTGCCCCTTGGGTGTGGGACTGCTGTGCATTCAGGGATCACTTTACTCATGAGGAAACACCCCACACTATATCCCCCCCAACACACAACTCGCTGGCCTCACTGGAAAGCCTCCCTGCCACCGCCATGTTTAGAAAGGACTTAAACTTCCACATGAATCCGCCCCCAGTGTGCTGATTGGCTGCCCAAGGGAGAGCTTTGATTGGTTGGTAAGTTTCCTAAGCAGCCAATCAGCACACTGAAAATGGCAACATGCCCAATAGAATTATATATAACAATAGATTTAACAATAGGTACTCTAAGTACGTAATAGCCCTCTAATCCACAAGAAGGGTAATTGCTATGTTAGCCCTAATCCTGGCTTATCTTTTTTTTTTTCCATTGAAACCAGAAAGTGTGTCTGGGATGCAGCAAGATCTTCTCACATGCAAACCAAATACTGTATTAAATGCATAACCTGGGTATGGACTGGTACCAGCATGGCTAAAATATTTCTAGTTCTGGTATTTTTTTAAAAAATCTAAAATTCTCCTCCTTACCCACCCATTCAAAGGTTAAAACATCTCATTAATGCATGCATGCTCTTTCCAGTCTGGGTTGGGGTCACACACCCTTAATTTAGAGAAGAAATTGTCATGCCTAGCTGCATGTTACACGTTTATCATAGTGTAGTTTGTTCATCTGGTTTTACAATCAGCATCTCTGCAGAGACCACCTTAAGGAAATTGTTTCCTTTTCTAATGTATACACACAAACCTTCCTAATACAGTCATATTTATTCAGTGCAAATTCCCCCACTTGTTCCAATAAGTTTCTAAGCCATATATTTTTTAAAAAATCAACAAGAAAGGAAACTAAACACCAACTCTGTAACAATTTGAAGGAGCAAAGAGAGCTAAAGAATTTGTCCCTTTCACTAGGTTTACCTCTTACAGATGAAAGCCTGAATAAAATATAGATATATTTGAAAGGAAGCTGCTTAGATTGTATTGTTTGGAGTTATAGTTTGGAGTTTCTTTTCTACAAGAAAGGGGCATGCCTAAACCCACAGAGACTAACTGGAATGCATTTAAATTGGCTAAGAATTATCATTAGCAGCAATGAGAGTGAGGCATGCTGGAAGCAGAAACAGGAAAAAATATTTCGATTTTGAAAATACAAAACTCTTATTCTGAACTCAGAACTGTCTCTGTTCTGCTCCCAGCAAGCCCAGGGACTTCTCCAGGTAGAGTATGTTACGACCACATCATTTGATGAGCCCTATTTGAGACTTTGCAGATCTTCCCACCATTATATCTCAGACCACTTGAAAACTACATGACTTGAAAGACTTCACTTTTCTTCCTCCCACTTATTTTTTTAACAACTTGCCCTATGAACAGGTTTAGAGATCTCAAAGGTTTGAACACATTTTTGTGCATTTTAGACATTTCAATAATATTGATTCCAGAATTTGTCTTCTGGCTAACGTAGTTTTGCATCCCATGTAAAGCATCCAGGCGAGTTAGTATATCCCAGTGCCCCTCCTGGCACTTGGTCAGCTGTCTATCTATAGACACATCCAGACTGATTGAAAAGACCCAGATTTTGTTTCTGTTCTTCTGGATTTTATAACCTGTGACAAACAGTTAGATGAGTGAATGGGAGAAGTATGTTTCAGGAGCCAATCCTCTGGGAGGAAGCAGAAAGGGGAGAGGCTTCTGGATGTTTTAAATCTGGGTGACAGTTAAGGGGGAATGACAGTTGAGAAGGGAGTTGACAGTTAAAAGGAAAGAATGAAAGATGTGATGTGTGGAGGAGAGGCTGGAAAGTGTGTATGGCTATGAGTGAACCTAGAAAGAATGTATGTGCAGGAAGAATATGTAGTAGGAGGAATGGAGGCTAGTCAAAAATAAATACCAAAGTAGTTCTGCTATCTTGTTGAAACAATAAACCCATCTTTATGTTTGTTATTCATATCCAGTCTCTTCATGAGTTTATTTGGCCTTACTGATATGTAATGGGCACACTAACCCTGTGAACACCTACACACACATGCAAGTATTGCCCATCTAATTGTGGAACTGCAATCTCCACAGTTTATTAGTTTAGTGGCAGTAGTGGGAGATGAAAACTCTTAGGAGATTTTCAAATGCCTCTTTCAGCCTTTTGCCATACAAGCAGCCTCCGGAGCAGTAAAGAGGCTGCTGCGCGGCAAGGGGTCCATTTTGGACGACACCGTTTCTCTCTCAGCGTCGTCCGTGACTGTTGCGGCTAGCATTGGAGGCGGCTGTGCTGTTTTTCACTCACGGAAGTTGTCCAGAGAAAGTGTGACCCAGGGGTCAACTGCAGCACCATGACTTCTACTTAAAAAAAAATGTCCCCAAATGCTTCCTAGGGTGTGTAAAGCAATTTTACTATGTTTTTCAGCTCCTGGGATGTTTTAGGCCCAGGAGAACCTTTTCCCAACTTCTAGGCAACTTCTTGTTATATTAAAAAAATGCCTATTCTAGACCTGTAATGACCTAAGGAATGGGCAAAAACATTTTATTTTATTTTATTTTATTTTATTTTATTTTATTTTATTTATTTATACCCCGCTCTTCAGCCACAAGGCTATCAGAGCGGCTTACAAATTGTTTTAAGCAACAGCTATTTACACATCTACACTGCATTAAACAGTTTCCAATGTGTGTTAGCTAATTGCCCCCATAAGCTGGGTACTCAATTTACCGACCTACGAAAGGATGGAAGGCTGAGTGAACCTTGGAGCCCGCTGGAATCGAACTTGCAACATGGTGACTTGCAGTACTGGCATTTAACCACTGCGCCACCAGGGCAAAAATGCCATCACGTTCCTTAAGGAAGCATGGGAGACATTTGAGACAAAAATTGATTTGGGGTGGTGAGGCCCTCTAAGGTTCCCTGGGGAACTTATGTGGATCCTCTAGCCTCGGATAATTGCCCATATTTGGCCTAGTTGTTGGAAAAGTTGTTAACTTGCTGTGCTTAAATGAGATAAAATAGCACTCAGGCTAGTACAGAGATTGTCATTTTGTTTTAAGAATAATGCTCATTGATAGGAAAATCAAAAGATATTAAAAGGAATTTTCGGTTCCTCATTCAGGCCTGATAGCCTGTTTTTTTTCTCCTCATCAGAACAGAATCACCTGGATGCTTGATAACTACTTTTAAAAGGTTTGAATTGCCTCCTTTTAAACAAAGGATATTATATCTATATACAAAAAACCACATAGACTAAAGTGACTAATTCACAAATTGAATCTGAAACCACCAGGGAGAGGGATCCAACACTTATAAAGCCATCCACAAGTTACAGCATAAAAAATGCATGTTGGCAATGGTGCTTGATCCATGTCTCAAGGGCAGAATTGTAATGATACTTTCCACTTTTTATAACTAGAAGTGAAGTGCTAGAGGCCATATTGTCTGCCTTAATCTCTCTTGCCCAAGCATTTTTGTGCAGCTCAATGATTCTCAGAAAAACAGATGGCTTCAGGGACATAGTCATGTTCCAGAATAGACCAGTGAAACAGTCACAGCAAAAGTGATTTTATGGCAAGAAAAAGATTAAGCCAGAAAACAAAACAAAACTGTAATTTAACATAGAGCTTCAGTGTCTTGTGGTAATTTGTCAGACTAAAGTATACCAGGACTGGCAAGTCAACAGGAGAGTTAAAAAAATAATCTGGAATATTTGCTTTGTATTGTATAAGACCCTTTTATATGCTAATGGCAACAGCATGTACAGTATAAGCATGCATGTTTTTTGCACTGCAATCTTTTTTTTTTTTTTAAACCAAACCCTCAATTTACTTGGAATATTTCCATTCACTTTAATGCATAAGTGAAGGAGGTTTTCATAGAATCTCTGCCTTACACTGCAACACTAATAGTTAGTTGGCAAGTAGAGTTGTTTGCCTCAGGCAGCAAATAATATGAGGCAGAGCCATTCCTCCCCATCTCTGTTCATCTCAGAGCTTTGGTTACTCAATGTCTTCTGGAAAAAAAACAAACAAACATCATTTCCCCCTCCTTGCTGCTGGAGAAGCCTAGCTAGAAAAGATGGATGGTTTTTCACATCTTCAAGAAATTGTCCTTGCCTGAAGGCTTCTCAGCCTCACTGGAGTGGGCAAAGAGCCCAGAACTCTTTGTTCATGCAAGTAATAAGAGTGGCGTCTTATTTCACAGGCAGGGATAGCATTTCCCTGTTTAACAGGGATTTTTTTCCTATATACATTATCAATACAATCATTCAGTTATTTCTAGAAAGCAATCATCAGTCCCATGGCTTGCTTGCCACTCCCCTCCTATTGCCAATTTGGCCATGCCCCACACAACAGTCATGAGTCACCTAGTCTGCTGTGACATTACTGATCCCTATCTTTTTTTGAGGCCTAGTTGATGAGTAATAGCATTGTACACTTGGGTATAAGAGGGAATTTCAGCCAGTGTTCCTTGTTATATTCAATTATTTCATTGCAGAAGAATTTCCCATTTCTACATAACCATCAAAGATATAGGAACCATGTCCTATATTTCATCTGGCAACCAGAGTGAGCATGGACAGTGATGACATTTCCAGTATTAATATGACCAGTACCTGGTTAGTATCTCCACCCTTTTTTCCCTGGAAAAAGCTGAGGAGCACTGCTAGTGAGGGCTACAGAAATCTGATATCTCCCCAGTCCTCAGGAAGGAGGCATATGTTGAAAATGAAGGACAATCATTATATTTGAATGGTAACACATTCTTTAGGGTAAATTGGGCCTGCTCCTTTCAAAAACTTATTTATTTGATTTCTATGTCGCCTTTCTCCCAGAATGGGACCCAAGGCGGCTCACAACACTGAAAATACATTTAAAAGTTAAAACCATTTAACTTCATAACAATTTAAAATAATATATACAACATATAAAAGTTTAAAGCATAAACTATAAAAATACAATAAAAGCCTCTGTGTCCACAGCTACAAATTAAAAGCTTGCTGGAATAAAAGCATCTTTGCCTGCCCGCAAAAGGAAAGCAGGGAGGGGGCCACTCTAGCCTCCTGTGGAAGGACATTCCAGAGGTGGGAGCAGCCACTGAGAAGTCTCTCTCTTGTATCCTCACCAGAAGAGCCTGTGATGGTGGTGGGACCGAGAGAAAGCCTTCCCCTGATGATCTTAAAATTCTGGCAGGTTCATATCAGCTTTAGCAGTACAGTAGTAGTATGACTGTTTCTGCTATTCTGCTTTTTTTTTTTTTTTTTTTTACTTTGCAAATGGTACATCTAAGTGCTGTTGTACCACATAAAGGGAAGTAGCTGCTCAGTTTTTTGTAAGGGGCAGAGGGTGCAGGATTTTGATTTGTGCTTCTCAGGCAGAAATTCAACATTATATAACTTATGAGAACAAAATCAGCAATCAGGACTCTTATGAATATGACTTCTCATCTCCAAATTGAGGTGGGGGACTCAACTTATACATGGTTTTACCTCTTGTGCTATTTACTGTGGAGATAATTCAATTACCTCCTGACCGGCACAGCCGTGGGGGAGAAGGAAGCATATTTGCTGGCTGGCTGGGAACAAGGCCAGGTAAATGTTCCCACAGTGCCTGCGCTGTGGATAAGAGAGTGGAGAGCAGGGCCAGAGGTTTCTCAAGGCTTCTCTCGTCTAAGTCTGATCAGGGGGTGTTGGTTCTCATTTAGATTTACAGGTTTGCAGTGACCACACCTTGTGTCCAGTCAAGGCTATGCACCTCTTCCTGGCTGTTCAAGGTAATAGGCTTGGCCCACTTTTTGTTCATGAGGACTTCTATCCTCTAACTAAGTTTCAGTTCTGGTTCATTACGTCCAGGGCCGTATCTACCATTGGCTTGCAGGGGGTTAAGTTTTGTACACATTCCTTCAGGATAGGGTAGACATTTCTTCAGGATACAGCCACAGTTTTAGGCAAGGGTGCAGCTGCCATCAAACGACTAGAGCACTGGAGGTCTTCCACTTATCTCAGTTATGTTTGCCCTAACCTGACATGGTCCTTTGTTTTTCAGATTCTAGATTCTGGGCTGTGAGGCATTGTGTGATCTGTGGCTGCAGCATGGTTTATTGGGCAGCTCGCCAGGCACACATGAGCCATTTTGGATCACACTTGGGCCTGGGTGACATGGCTATCATCGGATGGTTGGGCAAGAGAGGCCTTCACTGGCACAGTGGGCCTCCACCACATATCCTTGTAATTCATTTGGAAGGGAATGACTTGGGTTTGTTGAAGGACAAGGTCCTTATTATACAGACAATGCACAATAAGAGGGCCATTCAGAATGAGTGGTCGGAAGTGCACATTGTGTGGTCTGGCATGCTGCCCAGGCAGGTATGGCGGGAAGAAGGAGAACTTGGACTGATTGATCGGGCTTGATGCTGAGCCAATAGGGAACTTCTTAATGGCCTGGATAAAGGTTTGAGTCACTATCTGCCACAGTCTGATAAAATTTTGGAAAGGCCAAAGCTCTACTGAGGGGATGGCATCCAACTGTCTGAGGTTGGGGACACTATTTTTCTGGGGGATCTGCAACAGTTCCTGCTTGACAGCCTGGTGGGGGATAAGTGGACACTTGTCCTGTATTTACAGAAGGATAAAAGGGGAAATTTGGCAGTTTGGTGAGCACTTATGGCACCACCTTTCAGTGAAGGAAGGACCCTGGAACTGCCTTTTTAGGTCATGCGTGTGTGTGCATTAGGGAAAGGGACTTCCATTGGGGCTGGCCTAGGGCATAAACCCTCATTTTAAGTCCTGTGACTTGGGGGAGGGACATTTGGGTTGGCCTTCCGGATGTGGGTAGGCTGGGGAGTAACCCATATTTTGGGTTATCCCTGTCAGGAATTGGTTACTGAACCCTACGTTTTAAAATGGTCAAACAACTGCAGAAATCATGCTGAGTCATGATGATTGACTCCATGAACTGCCAGTCATGCTAATCATGCTACAGCTGCATGAGAAGGATTGCATCAAAAGAAGGGTTACTACAGTACAAAGCCATGTAAGGTGGAAATCTGGTGCAGTGTAACCATGTGCTTGGGTAAGCCAATGCTGTGCTGAGTAGTATATAAGAGAGCCAGATCAATGTTCATTGTCTTCCTTTGATCCTCTGATGCCTGGCGTAGCACTTTGTCTCTGTATATACTGAAACTACTGAAAATTAAAAGCATCTCCTGTTTTCTGGATGCCAAACACTCTGTGTGTGAGAGTATTCTTGGGAAAGGGTTGCTACCTAGTCTGCTGAGACAGTTTTTGGCTTCTGCCAGGGATTGAATGTCCTATCATCCCCTGACAAAACCTGGGGCTCAGGTGTCTCACCTTGGGTATAGACCTCCCTCCCTGGCTGCTCACACACTAGGTTACTTCCCCTGTTGCAGTTCTTGAGTTGAATATTAAATAGGATAAATTTAAATAAAGTGGCCAATTTTCAACCCATAATGTTGTCTAGTCTCATAATTTCCTTGGCCTGTCAGCAATATACTGTATACATACACCTGTCTGTAAACTGCTCAGAAAACTTATTTTTAACTACTTCTTTTGGGAAATGGGATAGAATCAGATTTTGCCAACCCTGACAGAAGACCTATTCGGCTACATTGAGTGGTAAAGAAAAAAAGAGCAAGATACTGTCCAACTGTGTCTTACAACCCCCCCCCCACTTTATGAATAACGTTGGTTCTCTTTTTAAAAAGAAAAGAAAAGAAAGTGTTCCCCCTACATTTCCCCTACAAGAGAAAAAAATTGTGGAGAAAAGGAGAGATAATCTGAGTTATAAAACTAGTTCTGATAATAACTTGGCAGTCTTCAGTTCCTATCTCTCAGACAGATTCCAGATGGTGATGCTGGGAGACAGTTTCTCTTCTAAAAGAGAGTTAAGATCTGGCATCCTCCAGGGCGCCATCCTGGCTCCTATGCTTTTTTAACATTTACATGAAGCCGCTGGGAGAGATTATCCGGAGACATGGGGAGAGGTGTTATCAGTACGCTGATGACACCCAAATATGTTTCTCTATGTCTTGGACTGCTGCAGTGACTAAGGATGACATCCCTCCTCTGAACGACTGGGAAAACAGACTTAAGCTGAATCCAGATAAGATGGAGGTAGTTGCTACTGGGACCCTTTAACCCAGGAATGGAGATATGTCCACCAGTCCTGGATGGGGTCACACTTCTCCTGAAGGACTGTGTTCACAGCTTGGGGGTGCTCTTTGACTCTTCTCTCCAGCTGATAGCCCAGATAGATATGATGGGTCAGGAGTGCCTATTATCAGCTTCAGCTGATACGTCAGCTGCAACCCTTTCTGGAGCAGGGTGACCTAGAAACAATAGTATATGCACTGGTAACCTCTCGGCTTGACTTCTGCAACACACTCTACATGGGGCTACCCTAGTGCCAAGTTCAGAAAGTTCAGTTGGTACAGAACATGGCAGCCAGGTTGGTCACGGGTACATCTAAAGCCGACCACATAACACCTGTCTTAAAATCCCTTCATTGGCTGCCAATTAGTTTCCAGGCAAGGTACAAGGTGTTGGTTATAACCATTAAAGCCCTACATGGCCTTGGTCCAGGCTACTTATGGGAGTGCCTTCCTCCATATAATCCACCCTGCACACTTAGGTCCTCTGGGAAGAACCTGTTGCAGCCAAAGAAGACCCAGATTGGCTGCAGTGACCCAGAGGACCTGTTCTTCTGTTGCTCCCAGTCTGGATGAGATCAGTCATATTACCACCCTAGAAGCCTTTAAAAAGGCTGTTAAGACAGATCCTTTCTAGCAGGCCTTTCCAGATTTAGCATTCCAGATTAAAAAAAAAAAATCTACCCACAATTTTATTGAATTTGTATTAGTATATTCTGCTGTTTAATTTATATTTTATTGTTTCTTGTTGTTTTTTATGATTGGGGGAGGGATGGAATATGGGATTTAAAAAAAAACTTTAAACTTTTATTTTTATAATATCTTATTATTATAATTATGTTGTACTCTGCCTTGATTCCCTAGGGAAAAGGTGGAATAATAATAATAATAATAATTCATTTTCCCATCTCTAGTCCTATGTACTCTTCAATGCCAATGAAGAGGCATGCTTTTATGTAGTAATCCACATATTGTAGATTTTTTACAATTGCCTTGAATGAATCTTTTTCTAATTATTTTTACCAGCAGTCCTGTTATCTGGGGTAGGGGGGAGGATTTTGGAAGTTGTATCTCCCAAAAGCAATTTCTTCCCAGCTCTGGTACATTTGCACAAAACAAGTCCTGAACAAGCCACAGACTCTCAACACTGTGTAGGAAAGACCAGAAGGGCTGAGTGCCACAGATGTCATACTCACCTCAACTAAAAGAAGAGCATTTTTTCTTTGCTGGGGAAATATGAATGTTCAAACAAGTACTCAGAAGAAAATAGTTCATGTAGGATGACTCTCCCCTTATTCAACATCAATCCATGATGAGCATCTTGGTGGAAGAGTATTACTTAAAGCACTATATGACATTTAGGGGCCGTCGGCAAATCTGTGCTCAAGTCCATTCAGCAGTTCACCTACCTGGGAAGCATCATTTCCTCAGATGCCAAGATTGACAAAGAGATCGATCACAGATTAGCAAAGGCATATACTGCATTTGGAAGACTTCACAAAAGAGTCTGGAGCAATAAACACCTGAGGCAAAGCACAAAAATCAGTGCATATAGAGCCATTGTACTGTCTATCCTCCTTTATGGATCTGAAACATGGGTCACCTGTCGCCACCACCTACGACTCCTCGAGCGCTTTCATCAGCGCTGTCTACGCACAATCCTAAATATACACGGGACTGACTATGTGACGAATGTTGCTGTCCTTGAGCAAGCAGGGATCACCAGCATTGAGGCCATGATATTGAGAACACAGCTGCGCTGGGCATGTTTCTAGGATGGAGGATGGAGGACCATCGCCTCCCAAAAATACTACTCTACGGTGAACTCGCCACGGGTCAGCGTAAGAGGGGCGCTCCAAAAAAGCAATACAAAGACTCCCTGAAAGAACATCTCAGGCTCGGCCAAATTGATCACCAACAGTGGTCCGCCCTGGCCTCACATCGGGAGGCATGGAGATGCACTATCCACAATGCTGCAGCCTTATTTGAGAACTCATGACGAACAAGTCTTGAAGAGAAACAACAACACAGAAAGAATCACAACCCAAAAACATCACCCAAGGAGACCTTCTGCTGTGCTTTTTGCAACCGGACTTGTTTATCTCGGATTGGCCTTTTTAGTCATCAGCGTGCTTGCAGAAAGCGCGGGATGAGTCCTTCCTGAATCTTCGTTTGCAAAGAAAAGCCAGAGAGAGAGAGGAGACAAGCCTTGTACACAGTTATTTGTGAAATACTAATGTGCAATAGTTCTGAGGCTGTTACTGAATTTACTCTTTTCAAATTAATTAGTAAGATCTTCTAGTACAGTAGGAAAGTGTTGCAAAATGTGATCCTTAAGATAAATTGAGGAAAGTGAAGACGTAATGGCTCTCTTCAGAGGCAAGTGGGAACATGCAGGTCTAGCCCTACTGTCTGCAAGTGTGTTCCCTAGACAACATGTTGTAGTCTCAGTATGATCTGGGCCACATAGGAGTTCTTCTATAAGACTAGGAATCCTAATTCACCAGTGTTCCTGTCTTCATAAGTGTATGAAGGAGGGGTTCAGTCAGATCTGATCATGCATCAGTGTTTGAGAGAGATTTGAAAATAACTGAATCTTTACATGGTGCACACATAGTCTCTGAAAATGCAAACCCATAAACATTTACATTACTTTTGCTGTCTGTCCAGTCCTGCTAGACTTAAGGAAACTTGTTAAGATTTAAAGGAACCACAGTGCACTAAGAAAGGTGACAACTGTGAAAAAAGTTCAGCTTTGGACAGATCACATGGAAATTTACTGAAACACTACAGTCCCCATCAATGATCCACTGGAAGGCCTGGCCCAAAGTTTAAAAGCAATGAATGGAAAACTTATTAGATAAAACTTAAGGTTTTAAATTATGTGTTCTGTACATTCACCAAAAGGTCTAAACTAAAATCCCTCTTTCCTAATTTCATTCCTTCATGCCCAGGTGTGAAAGTTGGTAAAGGGTCATATCAGATATTTGGAAAAAGGTTGCTGACACATAGAAATCTTAACAGATCATTTTCTTTCACTACTTTTTCATACGCTCAAGATCTGTTGTCAGTGAATGATTAAGATAATTTTATTACCTATAATGGACAGTGCTGGTTGCAGTTGAGGAAGTTTGAAGTAAAATCGGCAAAGAGAAGATCATTCAGTATAAATTATCCCTAGATACTTCATATTATAATTTCATCTGCAGTTGCCTCTCCATGTTCTAAGTTTATGTATTTGTTTGTGCATTTCTGAAATCAAGATGTAGCAATGTTTTGTAACAGCCTAATATTTAAACCAGGATGGGAAAAATAATGCTCCAAAGGCTATTACTATAGTCCCTGACAGCAAACCACTCTTCTGGACTATTTTCTGGCCAAAAAAAGAGGGTAAATTGCCTTGCCTAGAAGCTTCTAGGAATAGCGCTTCACATTATATACAAGTTCCTGCTGCCCTCTGCTCTGTTTAACATCAACAATACTAGTTTTTTAAAACCAGAAATGGATTTTCAGGTGCATCTGGTTTGGACTTGTTTTTTGTTGCATTTTTTTGTGATTGTCTGTGAATCCCCAAAAGGGTCAGGGGCAGAAAACTGTCCCCTGCCCCTGAATTATCAGTTGCTGATCCCTGTTTGAGTTTACTGTCAATGGACAATGTCAATGTTACTCACATCTGAGTAAGTATATTCAGAAATACAATATTCTTGACACAAATTCTATT
The DNA here is from genome assembly GCA_030847615.1 of Gambelia wislizenii. Taxonomy (NCBI): domain Eukaryota; kingdom Metazoa; phylum Chordata; class Lepidosauria; order Squamata; family Crotaphytidae; genus Gambelia; species Gambelia wislizenii. Next base: position 266,226,927 of record JAUMIR010000003.1, read on the forward strand.
CATACTTGTAGAGCTTTCTTTTCATTTGCCTGTGTTGAATGTTTAGATGTATCCAAAAACAAACAAAAACTTTCCAAATTATGTGTAATAAATTGTAATATTGAGACCTAAAGCAAAATTAGAAAACAAACAAGTGAGGCAAGAAGAGTTATGCAAGCTGATGAAAGTTAATAGGTTTTGAAATTGAAATATAAACAAGTTTGTTAAAGGATGCCACAGACTAACCATGGAAATGCTAAGATGAAATGATAGAATGGCTAACACAGTGTGGATTATCCATAGGCATTTGTTACCACACATTATTTAGTAAAAATTACAAAATATTGTTTTGGGAGAGGTGTAAAGGCTAGCAAATCTAGTAAGAAACAGAGACCTCTACAAAATACAAGAGATTCCTTTTTACTGAGTAGAGACCAAAATTTTGGCTGATGGTAAGCTCTGAGAAAACATTGCTATTCTCTCTGTGAGCACCTCACCATGTGATGTAAATATAACTCATTTTCACTGCTGCAGATGGCACAGAGACAGATAGAAGATCCCTGCATAATGCAGACAATGCTGAGTTCTCTCATTTAAAACAACAACAACAACAAACCTGGAAACCTTCCCAGATTATACATCTGTCTTCACGTTAGGCTTTAGAAAAGGGGGCCAAACAGCAATGACATGCAGAGAATTAATAACATATTCTTTCCACTCCAGTTGGAACTGATCTTCTCAGCTTTCTCCTACAATCATTTCAGCTAAACTAAATGGGCTGAGGGGAGCCTATACAAGGTTCAATAGCTGTTTAAACTACCTCATTTGGAGAAAGGAGGATGAGAATATCACAGAATGAGCAAAACAACAACTAGATACTGAAAGAAAAAAATACAGGTTGAAACACATGTCTATGCCTATATATGAAGTTCCAAATTTATGGTGATACATCTAAGGTAAGTATCTTGCTTTCTGCTGCTGCTCCTTGGTGAAATAATAAAAATACTCTATGATTTATTCATATTTATTACAATGATGCTGATTATAACCTTAAAAATTGTCCTGTTGTTATAGAATTTGGCTTTTTTTTATCATGGGCAGTTAATTTAAGGTAGCTTTTTATTGTGCCTCATTATAGTGATCATATATTTTTTAACTCATTCACTCAGTTTATAATTTATGGTATTCATACCTGAACATTATGGCTCATAGTAATATGTCTTCATCTTCTTCAGGACATGGTTCCTCAAAACAGAATAATGTGCAGCCTCATGCATGATTTTATCGGACATGCTTAGAACAAAGAAGCCAACATTAATTCCTTTGTTCACATACTGTGACAGAACCCCTCTCCGGGTTGGCCTTGGAGTTCCAACCCTAGGGTTCCTGTCACTCACTTTGCCCTTGTATCCTCAGGATCCTTTCCTTGACCTGGTATTTGGGCCTCAAGATGACTTTTGTACAGGAAAAGTGACTATGTTGATCAATGTGGTTCAATGTAGTGAAGTGTAACCAGTCTTCCTTGTAAATTATTAAATTAAAAATATAGACAGAGATGTAAAAAATAAAATCAGTAAAGAATTACCACACACACACACACACACACACACATATATATATAATATCTAGGCTTAGGCTGATTCCACACCCAGTAACACCTCAGTTATAAACAAAGCAACACTTCTCCCTGAATTCCTTGCACATTCTCAGCTCCCTGTTAACTTATTATCGATTCCTCTCTTCCTAACAGCTTTAACTCTATTTCTGACTGCTCCTAATTAATCCCTTTTCAGATAAGTCTCTGGGTTAAATCTTTCCCCCTACTGGCCCACCATCACAGCATCCCACGAGCTGTGATTGGCTGGCTCCACCCAGACTTGCCCAGCACCTGCTTCACATGTACTATATCCATGAATTTGCTGCACTCACAAATTTCAGTGCATTCACCCAAAGCCGTGAACACTACCTATAGGCATACACCTTGTCCATATTAGCATTCTCAGTGCTGCTGGAAACCTTACATATTTCAAGTTGTCTTTGAACAGCCTATGCTTAAATGTGTGAAGACAGGGGAAATGAAAGAAAGAGAAAAACCCTGTTTCTACATGTTTAAGTCATTACTATGTTGCATGAATACAAATATTAATGAACATCCTAGGCATTGTGTTTGAGTTAATTTTTACTCCATCTTATTTAGGAGCCATTCCCTTCTTCTGACCTGATGCCCATCCACCTGTCAGATTCAAAACTAATCTCTCCTCCCCGATACCTGCCCCTGGAAGGCTAAAATATTTTGTTGTGCAAGCATTTCTTCTCTTCCCAAGGAGAGGCCAGTTTGTGCCACATGTGGATGAGAAATAGGATAGCCATATAGAAGGTGAGGTATCTTTGAAAGATCTAGGTATGAGCACTTCTCTATTTGCTGTATTGCCACCCACAGGGGTTTATCTTATTAACTGCCACATTCTAGCTATGGCACTGAACACGGGTCAAATGAGACATTAAAGGAAAAGGAGCATTCCCTTTAGTTAAAACATATTCACTACGACAGTAGCCTGTCTTGAGAAATATGTGTCTTTGTACTCATACTTACAAAATCCATACTTCTCTCTTGCCATCACAAAACAAAGCAAGCTAATTTGCAAGATACAGGAAGTGAGAAAAACTCCTGCTAGGACAAAAACCTTTTACCACTTAAGTGAGATGCTCTTCTAAATACAGACTATGGACATAGTAGTTGCTGAACAGAGCAAAGTAGACCTTGGGGGAAATTGCATCTCCTTTAATGCTTCTAGTGTAAAGGAAAGTGTAAGCTAAGGCTTTCAAGTGTTGTAGGTTGCCAGCTGAGGCATGTATTACAAATGCTGATGGTTGTGTATGAATACTGCTGCTTAGCTATCCACATGGCAGGGATGTTCTTGACTGGACTTGCTCTACTTCCTTGGCTATAACAAGAGCTTTTTAGAGCAGATAAGTGGTATAAATGTGAAAAAAAGAATCTAGAATAACAAAAGGTCAGGCTCCTGAAGATACTTCAAAGGCTTTCAGTATCTTATTGTAATTCTGCAATTAAGAAGTGACAGTGTTTAAAGAAAGCAGTGGGCAACCTACCTTGATGCTCCTCTGAATCTCTCCTCTTTAACGTTCTGCCTTGTTCCACTATTCTGAATTATTGCTGATTAATTACTAAACTAGTCGTAATAAATTCAGTTTTCTTCTTACGCAACTCCATTCTTGTTTATCCAGCAACTTTCCATCACAATGGGCACAACAGTATGTACATATTTTATATTTCTTCAAAATTCACCATTTATAACTACATATTATGTGACAGTTACATAGTCGTGAGAGAGTGGCTTCCACCTGTAAAATAACTGGTGTTGCTAAAAACAACTAAAAACCTTATGTTTTCCAATCCATCTCTAGCCTTTTTACTGTAAGAGCACATTGCAGAAAGAAATGCTTGATCTTTATCAAGTCAGATACCTATTCTATTTTGGTTACAGCAATAGAAATTGCATGATTCAGTGAATTATTTTTACTCAAAGGACTGTATGAAGGCATCAACTCTTCCATATGGAAACACCTTAACTGTCCAAATATTAAAACAGATTCCGTACAGAATCAACAAATTACTTTGGATGGAGAAGAACTGAACCATACACTGCAAGCCAAATGTAATGAGGCTAGTCTCAGAGAGCAAACCAATGTAAAGAAGTTACTTACGCCTGTCTGTCCCGATACATCTTGTTGACTTTTTCCCACTGGTAAGTAAGCTGTGTCAGCTTTTCCTGTATTCTTGCAGTTTCTCCAGGTGTGGCACTTTTCAAAACTGCTGTCTTCTTATTGCGAATAATTTCAATCTGACCTGAGTATCTCCTTAGGCTGTCTTTAATTTTCTGCAATGATATATTAAATAACAACAAAAGAAGAAATGAAGAGACTATCAGGGACCACTGAAAAGCAGCAGCAAGCTATTGCCTAAAAAAATGTCATAGATCTTAATAAAGAAGTCTCCAACCCTGCTGCTACACATGAGGCACTGAGTGCTACAAGTAGGAACTACAAACGTAAAGAATGATTTCCTTGTCTTTAAAGATGATTCTGTCTTGACACATTGAAACATCCCATGGTTGGGTTTCTTTTCTTTTCTTTGCGAGGGACGGGACTTTTGCATTTCAAGAGTTCTTTTCCTGCAAAGTTTCATTTGTACAAAAAACATTGTGTGCAAAGCATTTGTGGAAAAAAAAAACCCAAAACAAAAAACAACACCCCCCCACAAAAAATTTTTAAAATTCCCAAAATCAACAAAATGTGCCCACCCACGTTGGGGGGGGGGACTTAAAATTCTTCATTTCCGCATGTTAGAACAAGATAAGCAAAGAGTTTACATTTTAATGGGAATCTCCTGTAGATGAGTTTATGAGAGTTTCTGCCTTGTACAAAGGGGAAATCCATGAACCTGGAAAAAGAAGGAAGATTTCTGTTTTGGGGTGGGGTTATTTGGTTATTTTTATAGAAGTTCTGTGGGGGAGAGAAAAGAAGAGCTTGTGTAATAGATAAAATTTATGTGTATGTACAGATTTTGAAAACATTTTGAAAAGTAAATGCATTTCTCTGAGTGTTGGTTTTTCATAGAATCACAGAGTTGGAAGAGACCACAAGGGCCATCTAATCCAACCCCCTGCCATGCAGGAATACCCAATCAAAGCATTCCTGACAGATGGCCCTCCAGACTCTATAAAAAACCTCAAAAGAAGGAGACTCCACCACACTCCGAGGCAGCACATTCCACTGCCAAACAGCTTTTACTGTCAGGAAGTTCTCCCTGATGTTTAGGTGGAATCTCTTTTCCTATAGTTTGAGTCTATTGCTCCATGTTCTAGTCTCTAGAGCAGCAGGAAACAAGCTTGCTCCATCCTTAGTATGACATCCCTTCAAATATTTAAACATGGCTATCATATCACCTCTTAACCTTCCCTTCTCCAGGCTAAACCTACCTAGCTCTCTAAGCTGTTCCTCATAGGGCATGGCTTCCAGATCTCCTACCATTTTGGTTGCCCTCCTCTGGACACATTCCAGCTTGTCAGTATCCTTCTTAAATTGTGGTGCCCAGAACTGGACACAGTATTCCAGGTGAGGTTTGACCAAAGCAGAATAGAGTGGCACTATTACTTCCCTTGATCTAGACACTATACTCCTATTGATGCAGCCTAGAATTGCATTGGCTTTTTTAGCTGCCGCATCATACTGCTGACTCGTATCAGCTTGTGGTCCACTAAGACTCCTAGATCCCTTTCATGTGTACTGTCATCAAGCCATGTGTCACCCATCCTATATCTCTGCATTTTATTTTTACTGCCCAAATGTAGTATCCTACATTTCTCCCTGTTGACATTCATGTTGTTAGTTTTGTCACAGCTTTCTAATCTGTTGAGGTCATTTTGTATTCTGAACCTGTCCTCTGGGGTATTAGCTACCCCTCTTCAAACTTGATAGCATGCCCTCTATTCCCTCATCCAAGTCATTGATAATGATGTTGAATAGCACTAGGCCTAGGACAGAACCCTATGGCACCCCATTGGTCACGTCTCTCCAGGATGAAGAGGAGCCATTGGTCACTAAACTTTCGGTTCGGTTCGGTTATGCAACAATACAGAACCACCCACACCCAAGAGGGGGAACATGCTTATAGGAACCATAATATTTACAGAAGTACTCTGAATTTATTTATTTATTTATTTATTTTGAGAAAAATTCATTGAAGAAGAAAAACTGCAAAACTAAGGGAGAGGTAAAACGTCTTCAAGCATGCTCACAAAGCTTGTTTACATAGTTTATTAAATTAAGTTAGGATTATCTAAAATAATTTTGTGTGTAAATATGACTCCATCTCTGCTTCTATACATTGTATGTATTTCTTAATGCAGAAATAAAACTTGTTGCCAGCTGACATAATTTTCAGACTGCTTTAGATGATGCCACTGGATATTTTGTAACCTGGCTAAGAAAAGTTCTTTTTTTTTTTAAATTTCAAGTACTGGAGGGGTAGTGGGGATTAGAGAAACCCATTAGCAGATGAAATAACAACAGCTGTTAGGGACAGGATACATTATATTTATTCTAAAAAGTGAAATCAGAGCACTAGAACTTTCACTGGCCATTTATTTTTCCTATCTAAACTTGCCTCTTTCTGACACTCAAAGAGAACATTCTCTACGAATTCAGTTTTTCAATTTTGTGCCAAACTCATATCAAATATTTTATTCCTGACAAATCAAGTTCAAAAGTGACTTCATTCACGTAGTTTGTATAGACTGTGTATAATTAGGTTTTGCTCAGCTAAAAGTAAGAACTATTTTAAACTTTACCATTTTGCCCTTGTTTGTGAGATCTGAGTTTCTCAGTTTTTCCTAGCCTTATTTGATAGAATCCAGATGTGCACTTCTTTGACAAAAATGCAAATATATTTTTGGAAAACAAAATATGTACAGGATGAAGTATTGTCCTGGTATGAATACCAAATCTGTAATCATATTTCATTTTTTATACTGATATCGTAAATGGAAGAAGCACAGCTTGGAGCATTCATGAATGGCAGGAAAAGATCCATGTCTTAATCACAGTCTTAAATATGTACTAGAACTATGAATCATAATATTTGTTACAACTTTCATAAATCCAGCACGTTTAAAGAGGATTATGAATGCATTCTTGCTGGGAGAATGAAAGGTTTAGAGTGATTAATGAACATCTAGCATAAACAGAAATGGTGAGAGTTCCTATGGTGAACTGCTGGATTTACATGTATAATCTTTGAGGATAAGGATACAAAAGTTACAGCCAAGAGGAGAGAAAGGATTATTATTTTTACCTAGAATGGACATCTTCAGAGGAGACATTCATTTACCTACAAATATTACGTTGTAGCAGACAATCATCCATATAGAAAGAAACATTTATTTACATTTCGGAGTTTACTTACTAGTGGTAAAGTGAACTTTTGGTCTAGAACTTCCAGATTTGAACCTAGAATGCCTGAGTTCAATTCCTACTCAGCTCTGAGAACTTACTCAGTGACCTTGTGCAAATTTTGGGGAACAACCCACTATCTTTCAGAATACTCTGCCTCACAGTTGTAAAGAAACAACAGACAGAAAACCTTATGTGAAACCTTATATTATTTTTTTCTAAGTTTCAGAACAAAACTATACAACCATTGTTTCTTCCCAGTACAAAAGACAGCTAACATGCAGTAGGAGTCTCAGATATAACAACATGGGGGCAGGGGATTAAGAGTATTCTTAACTTTAGTAAAGTTGAATATTTACTTAGCCATTAAATGTTATTAGTCACTGTTGAGTAACATTATCTGGGCTATACACAAAGTAGAAACAATTTTAAAACCATAGCAAGAAATAACGAACAAGAGAAATATAAAATCAAGCAAATAAAACAAGAGAGAGATCAAGAAATGAAAGCATTGTACCAGTGATAAATTAGAATAGAGATTTCAAAATAAAATCACAGAATTTAAATAATCTGGTTAAAACTGCACCATAAAATAAACCACAACCTGGTAAAATAAATACATGTTTTCATGTCACTGCAAATGTATTAAAACAAGCATCAAGAATGTGTCTCTAGGAGGATATTCCACAACCATGGGACTACTGCTGGAAAGGCCCATTCCTTTAGGGAGCAGGTGGTATCCATAAAATATGCAAGATTTGATGGTGTTTTTTAAAAACAATGTTGAATTTATACATTGCCTTTCTTCCAACAAGGAACACTTACAAAATTTAATTCTTGATATACCATGGAAGCATCAAGGAAAGTAAAATATAAAAACATGCATCTGTTACTTTTTGGGTCAGTAACTATGATTTTCTGTTAGGTTGATAGCATTTCTACTGCTTCATATATTAAGGGATCATGAGCACAGAGATTCTTAGTTACTTACATAGCAGGAAAAACCGATGTTGAAACACAGCTGTCCTTTTTGACAGACAGCCATGGGAAACCCATTTATTCATGTTTCTTGCATCAACAAACAATTAACTTAAACATGATTACTACAGGACAAATTATTTGAAGACTACAGCTGTAGCCGATAGCAAGTCAATAACATTCCTCAGCTGGAGAACCTTGGGTGTAATTATACCCTTTCTGTGTTCTTTTGTCCAGTTCTTCTGAAGTATCATTAATTTGCAACTGTTCGACTTTTTTTGTCCAGTATCATGTCATCTCTATATCACATGTCAATAAAATGTTGATTTGCTCTAATGTGCACATACAGAAAAGTATGGGGAAAAAAAACTCTATATGTTGAGAGAAAAAATAGACTAGGTATATGTGACAACCTGTGAACATGTGTGGATATGCTTATGCTACACAGAGAAAGAGACCCTATGCATGTATGTGATAGAGTGAAGATATGTGCTTACGACACTAGTATATGTCAAAGATATAGAAACATTATGTATATGATGCATTTACCTTTACCAGCTGAGATATTTGCCAGCTGCTTGCTCAGGTGTGAGGATTTGCAGAGTTCATTTGCAAAAGAACTAACAGGGAGAGTACTTCAATTTGATGTTCCAGATGTTTTTATTGCTTAAGTAATAAACACAACAGTATCTCAGCCATTCATTTTAATTATGTGAATCTCAGTCAAGGGAATTTGAATTACCCCACTGTGTCTAAAGATAAATACAGGCAATTCTTCCTTGTTAGACAGTGTGGAAGGGAAAGACACCTAAGTGTTTTATGGCCTTCTCCAGTCACCACCAAAAGAGATGGTGGAGGGGTAGGTAGGTTATGTGAAAACTGCCAGGGTAGCTAGTGAGGCAGGCTAATCTGCTTTCCATTTTTCTTTCTGTTTTGCTCTTCACACATGCTCAGTAAGAGATTCTGGTGGCAGCTATTTGCTTTGCCCATTGTACATAAGCATACACAGCTACAATAGGTTCACCTAGAGGATTTGATATTCCCCATTTTAATTGTGTGAGTCTCAGTCAAGTCAATTTGAATGCCTCCATTTGGCTACAGGCAGGGAGAAGCCCAGAGAGATTCCATTATAATCACAGGGCATCCTCTGTGAACAGAGCTTTATGGTTCACACCACTAATTGCAAGGAGACTTAGAGAGAGAAAGGCAGCTGTCTGTTTTATGGCCTTCATTATTTGGGAATTTGTCAGGAATGGTTCAGCTTCTCTTTGAGGGGGACCTCAGCTGAAATATCTTGCACTTCAAACAAAAGCAAGACTAGTAATATAATTCCCTCTCTTTCAGGGGCAGGAATAATAGAAAGATTAATTTATATCACTATTGAGCATCATTTTGGTGAAGTCCACTGACCAGGTGAAAAAAACCCTCTCCAAAGTACTTTGATTAAAAAAAATCTTTTATAACTTGTTTCAAATGCTCTTATTCTTATGTAATTTCTAACAACAATTTCTAATATAAGCCTGGTAAAATAAATAAAATAATATAGTCTTTGTTCTTTGCTCATATTTTTAATGAACAATAGAATAGCACCTCTGTATCCGCAGGGGATTGGTTCCAGGGTCCCCCGTGGATGGTGAATTCCACAGATAATAGTGAATGCCATCCTCCATCACCACCACCCCACTGCCACTGCATGATCACTCCTTCCCCCTCTCTTCCCTCTTCACCATGCCATGGCTCCGCTGTGACCTGAGGTCTCCTGGGAGGGGGAAGGCATGATCACTCCTGCCCCCTTTCTCCTTCATCCCACCATGGCCCCACCATGACTGGAGGTCTCCTGGGAGGAGGGAGGGGGAAGGCACGATCTCTCCTTTCCCCTCCCTCTTCCCAGGAGACATCCAGTCACAGCGGAGCCATGGCATGGTGAAGGGAGAAGGGAGAGGGAGGGAGGGAGCATCATGCAGCAGCAGTGGGGTGGTGGTGATGGTGGATGGTGTTCCCCCTCCCTTCCTCCTTTGTCCCACCAGGGCCCCACTGCAAACAGAGGTCTCTTGGGAGGAGGGAGGGGGAAGGCATGATTGCTCCTTCCCCCTCCCTTCCTCCTTCCAGGTCCTCTCTGTGAACGGAGTTCTCCCAGGAGGAGGGAGAGGGCAGATGCATCACTTCTTCCCCCTCCCTTCCTACTTCGTTCTGCCATGGCTCCACCACAAATGAAAGTCTCCCAGGAGGAGGGAGGGGGCAGGTGCAATTGCTCCTTTCCCCTCTCTTCCCCCCCACCATGGCCCCGCTGTGAATGGAGCCATCCCAGGGGAAGGGAGGGGAGGTGAAGATAATTAAATCCACCACAGTTGGTGCATCAGTGGATACAGGGGTGCTACTGTATTATAAAATAATCTATTGCCAGTTAGTTGCTTCTAAAACCTATGGCTGCAGCTCTCTGGATAGGTCAATTATCTTTCAAAAGTGATGTTCTAGGGAGTTCTGTTCTGGAAATATAAAAGGCAAATACTGTTAGGAACTAGTTACACTTTTAATCTATGCAAATATTAAGTGCTTCAGAACATAATTAATTTAGTCATTGTTTTTCAAGCAAAGAATCACCTTTAAATGTCAAATTGTACCACTTCCAAAAAAACAATATGTTGTCTAAGCCTACTAGGTTTTTCTTTAATAAAGCTTTAATTAAAAGGCTATCATTTAGATTAAAAGAAAGAATAAACTAGATACATATTTAAATAACTTTCTGCCTAGTACTGCCTTGAAATTTGATTCATGAAAATTTTCCTGGGGTTAAAAACCAACCACAATTTAATTTTAAATCTTCTCCAACCAGCAGCTATACAATTTATGCATCATGTTTCTATTTTTATTTCAGCATAATGACAATGATGAACGATTTTACCAGGAAATAAACATTCATTCATTACAAAACTCAGATCAAGACTATATCCCTTCTTCAAGCATATGAATTTGCAAGATCTATTTGGGTGTAGTGAAAGATTTATTTGGGAGATTCAACCATGCCCACAACTGCCTCTCTTGACATTTTTATAGTTCAGTTAAATTAAATCTACAGCAATAGTTACTTGTAACTATGTTAATCAATATCATTAAAATTGGTGTCAGCTACAAAAATATGAAATACATGTGGATGAACAAGTGATTAATTATGGATATAAATCATACTACGGTGGACAAATATATAATGTTAAAGAGTAGTGATAGGAATCTATACATCTGTCACTAATACTTTTGCTATATCACTGCTCAGTGGACCAACACAACTAACATGGAAAATGCATAACCAAATAGGAACAAGTGTTTGCTTATGAACAGCAATTTTCACTGCACATTTTTTCATAAACTAACCAGATGGAAACTAAGCATTTTTAGCAAAGAATGGCAACAACAAAGCCATGATAAATATTATACAATGTAATCTACTTTCCCCTGAGCCTTCAAAGGGAAAGGGAGATACATTATTGCTTCTGCCACTGGCCAGGAAATTCACGCCCACCAAGGTAAGATGCCTCCTAGGAAGAACATCACAGCTAGAATGACAGCAATCTGACCTAATTGGTTGACTAGAAAAAGGACTGCTCCTCTCAAGCTTGCTTTGGTTTTCTCTACCCATTCCTTTAGTATCATGCATGTTACTACAAGGAGCCTGTTGGTAGGTCTGTCTAATCTTTCAATATCTAGCAGTATTTTGAAAACTATAGATGCTTTGTGTGTTAAATCATAATCATTATTTAGGAAGCTTAGTTTTATAAATAAATAAATAAACCAAGAGGTTCTTAAATCTAAAAAAATCAACTATGCAAAGCATTGTATCAAAAACAGTGGTTTAGAATCCCTTTTGGTTTCAAGTAGTTTGCAATGCATTGCCAGAGGCTACTGTTAAAATTATCAAAATACTCAAGTGATACTTTTGCATAGTAAAAAAGAATGCTAATTCCACTTTGGTTCCTCTGTATTTCTGGCTACTGTACAATGATTTACAAATAGTCTTAGTTGTAGCCTTAGCAACTTAGCATCCTCCAGATAAACTGGTTTGTAAATACGAGTATTCACAGACAACATGTCAATTCCCCATTAAATCTATACAGGACCTCTTACTCCCTGAAAAATACTTATCCCCATTTTGGTAAAAGAACCACATCTTTCTGTTTGCACACACATGTGCACACAAAAATGAAAATGTTCCCCCATTCAGAGGAAGAGTGGGAAGCTAAGGTTGTATCATAATATCATCACACTGGCTACATAATGTCCACTGTGCTATTCATATTGTTGAAGGGGTGGAAATGAACAGTCTAAAAGAAATTGTCCATGGCTGCTGCTGCAGAAGAGGACACTGCTGAGGAGTGAAATGATGTGAAAGGAGTTAAGTTATGGGGTGCATTTCAGTGAGCGTTTTCTTTTTGTTCCCAAGCTGTTATTTTTGCACTGAAAACATTCATCCACAAAAATCTGGCTTGGCCCTAAGGTTACCTAGGTGGTTGCATGCGCTGCAATGCATTACATTCACATTATTAAAATGGTTGGATTCTTACCTTGAGGCACTCTTCTTGTCTGACAAGATCCTCACAGTCCCTGCCCTGCAGGCTGGGAGAATTAAGGAGGTCTTCTACTTCGGACAAAACTTGTAGAAGCCGAAGGATCTCTGCCAGGTATGCAGAAGGCACATAAGAGGTTTCCACAGTCATACCTTCAGTCATCACAACAGTTGTCTCTTCAAAAACTGTTTGCTGGTATAGATATACAAAAAAAGGTCTCCTTTAGTTTATAAAGAATAATAGCTCACAATTCTTGAACTAAATGTGTAATGTTTAGACAGACTCCCTCCCAAAAAATTTATCTCAGAATCGGTATCTACTGTGAATTCATTAAAAATCTGTAACTGGTAGTGCCTCCTGCAGCAGCATTAATTTTCTTTTGCACTCTTATCCTAAGTATGGGTTAAATATTTTGCACTATAATATCTAATAAGAACTATGATGCATTCAAGACAACACCCGGTGAAGATTTGAGGATTCTGTGGATGTTTCCTAGCAGGATGGTCATGTACACAGACTTTATTACACTATACTCTTATAGCACTATTATTCTACTTTAATTGCTACGGCTGCCTCCTGTGGAATCCTGGGATTTGTAGTTCTGAGAAAGGCATTTAGGACTCTCAGCCAGAGAGCCCTTAGGCCTCACTAAACTACAAACCCCAGCATTCCACAGGAGACAGCCACAGCAATTATAGTGGAATAATATTTATTATTAATCAACTTTATTGGTGTAGATGAATAGCTAAATGGGAAATCAATTCGGGGGTGTGTGTGTGAAGAAAGTGACATAGTGATGTGCTAAGATTTATGCCCATCCTCTGGAATCAGGGGCACAAACTATAGGTGCCAAAATGATATTTTATCTTTATTTATTATCCCTTACCTCTCTGTGTATCTTTATATACATATATTTTTGATTTTATGCCTCTGGCAAGACCCACTGTTTTGGGTTGTTTTATTTGTAAAGCATTATGTACATTGATGGTGCCATATAAATACACAAACAACAACAACATGTTTACCTATTAACCATACATTAAAGGCTGGTTAATACAATACACCATGTCACAGTGCAAGGCATTTGACTTTTGCTGGGGATGCAGTTGCATAGAAAAACATCAGGCTGTGAACACTTGGGACGGAGTATTAAGTTACTAAGTTTGTTTTTCACCAGCAGTCACATGCAATTATACAAAAACAGCAACCATATACACAGCTTCCCTAGCTGTCCAGCTGCAATCTGTCTGTATTTTAATACACTTATACAATTGAAAAGGAATTACACTTTCTTAGCAATATAAGGGACAAGAATTGTGATGTTTTGGTTTGCATTTGGAAAACTCTTTCTAAGTGAAATATCACTATATACCATAAAGGATAATGTGAATTACCCCTCTCTGCAAACTGCTAATTTCTGTCAATTGCCAGTTTAATTAATTAAAGAAACATAGGTGTATGTCCAGCAAATCTATTCTCACAATGACAATTTTAGATGAGGAAACAATTGGCTATCTTTTAGTGCCAGGGCAAAAATAACAACATAATAGGGTTCCCAGCGTGGTCACGACTGCACTGTAGGGACCCCTTTTGAGGGAGCACAGGATCGAGGCCTGCAACTTTGCCTCAGTCCCTGAACTGTTGCCAGGAGAGCAGAAGGCAGGGCTAGAAGGGATTAAAGCTGAACCCCCCTCTGCCTCCTTTTTGTCACTTTGACCAGCCCACCCACCCTCCACTGAATCAGTGTGATTTAATTGGTTGCTTCAGGGCCAGTTAGGATTTTTTCCCTTTTACCTGGGGTCTTTTTGCCTACCCCACACTGTGGATGCAGACTTGACAATTGGTTTAGGGTGGTGTCTTAAACAGGTAGTCACTTGGTAGGTGGGAGGGGGAGAGATTTTGGTATTTCAATGGGCACCTTTGGCACCTCCCCCTTTTGGAGGTGAAGGGGGGAGTTGGAACTGCCTCTTTAGTTCCTGTGAACTGAGGGGTGGAGAAAGTGACCTCCTTTGGGGCTGGCTTGAGGGATAAATCCCTCCCATTAATGTATGCAAATTGAGGGAAGGATTTTTGGGTTGGCCTTCCAAATGTGGACTGACTGGTGAGCAACCCAGCTTATGGGTTCTCCCTTGGATTCGGGTGTTTTTGCTCAAGGGAAGTTGGGGAGGCAGTCTTGGAGTTGACCTCCTGCTCTACTAGGTTGCTCCCCCACTGCAGATCTCTCAGAATGCAGTTAAATAGGTTATAGCTAAACAAAAGTGACCCTCTATGTCCCAGCTATATGTGCCATCTCTTTATTTGTGTCTGGTCTCCTTATTCCTGCATCTACCATCAAATACATTGGCTTTAAAATCTGTAAAGAATGTTTGGTGACATGCAGTGGCTATCAATCTGTATGGCTTAGCATACTGAAGTAGTTCTGCATGCAGACCTATGGTAGGTGGAGCCATATATCTCCCCCCCCCCATAATTATTCTACAGCATCTGAAGCCCCACTGCAAGGCCATTCCATGCCTCGCAGGGAGTGGGCAGAACTGGAGAAATATTGAGCTTGGTGCCTGTAGCCAGGTATGAAATGATTACACAAGTGCTGAGAGCCACGAAGGTCCTCTGGAGGTCTCAGTACTGCTGTAATAATTTTGCATCTGGCTATGGGGATATAATAAGATACTTATCTGATCCTGTCCACTGCCTATGAGGCAAAGAATGGATGTGTGTTTATTGGGTGGGTGGGAGGCTTTGGGTGCTGTTGATGGAAGAAGGGAATACCAACCTCTACAGCACCCCCCCAAAATGGCATACACATGCATAAGGGAAATTTACATGTGCATATGCCACTGGCAGGATGCCAAACTGTATCTGTTTGTGTCATTGTTTAGCTGGAATTACAGTATACTGTTCATACAAAACTATTCATATAGGTCCTTTATTGCATTTATCAAAAGGACTTCCAAAGTACCTGGAGAAGTATTAGCAGGATGATATACTACTTTGGGCCTGTCTACACTCTAGAAATATAGCAGTTTGATACCACTTTATCTACCATAGTTCTGTCCTATGGTAAGTCACCAGAGTTTTCTGATAGAAAAGGCTAAATACCTCACAAAACTACAAATATCAAGATTCTACAGGATAGTTTTGATTGTTGTCTAGATGATTAAAATACTCCCCATGGAATTCAAGACAGATACCTTTTTGTCCCAATGAGATCCCGCAGGTGATTCACCTTATTCAGAAGGAGGAGTGCCAAAACCTCCAAAAATTGCCTTTGGGGCTTTTCCCGAGGTTTTTAAAATAGTGCACAGAAATACATACTACTGTTAGTCTGGACAACCAATTCATATTGCAGTGTATTCTCAGTGAGGGCAGAAGTAGACAGCAGATTAGTTGGACATGTGTGTGGGGGTCTTGTAAGAAAATGGCCAGAAGCACCATTTTCGCCTCCAGCCACTCATTCCAGTTTCCAGTTTGCTATGAGGATCCCTCAGCCTCATTCTCATGGCCTTTCCTCACTGAAATACCTTCCCACCCCATTCCTTCTTTTTTTGCAAGCTGCTGGCAAGCTAGACACTGGAGTGAGTGGCTGGAGGTTTTGTCTGGACAGGAGATATTCAAGAGAAGGGGGAAACTGAAGGAATGGTGTGGGAAGGTATTTCAGCTGGGAAAGGTCTTGAGAATGGGACTACGGCTGCATGTACACTTTAAACGTGGATAGCTTCACATACAATAGATTTTGCCAAAAGACAGTGGAGATACATTAGCGCTGCTGTGAATTTGTGAAAATGCACATCAATCTACATTTTATCTTTTCATCTTGACTAGCCCTCTGTTAAACAAAGCTGGTAGTTTTCTTGTGCATATCTTCACGAATCCCTTCACTTATCCATGTAGCCATCACCCCCACACATGGTTTCCAAAGGCCTGTCCTAGTATTTCCATCTCAACAGTGGTTGGTACTTATGCTCCCACTGGCTTTGTAAAGCAGCATGTGAGCAACAGGGCAAACAGTAATTGTGCAAGTCTCATATTTTGAATAGGGTACTTAATAATGAAATGCTTACTTGTTTAATAACTGTAATTTTGAGTCATATCTCTTTTAAACTATTCCAGGTAATATAAGATATGCTCTTTGAAATGACATGCTTAGATAACAGATTTTCTTTAAACAAGTTAGTTATCAACTGTAGAAGTATATTGGCTACAGGCTGGGATTTCCATAATATGTTATTGTTATGGACGGAAACTCATTTCTGGAAGAATTCAGAGAGATTAATGATACAGACAAAACAGATGGCGGTTTTCACATGTCATCTTAATAACATCATAATAAGGGCAGGATTCCCCTCTCCCTCTTCTAATTACTCATTGATGTCTTAGATTCGATAATGAGCATTGAATCATTTCACTTGTAGTTCTTTTATTAATCCATTCCACTATAGCTTTTATAATAAAAATTAGAAATAAAACATACATATAGGAATTTGAGATTAGAAGAGAGTTTATCTTTACTTCCATTATTTCAAACAAAACTGCTTTAAGAGACTCTTAATTTATTTCACCAAATGTTTAATTGTTCTTGCATAGTACTCTTTAAGCAGAACAAAAATTATAATTTGAATTCCTGGATTGGTGCAATGGCAAAGGCAAAAGTGTTATTTCTACAACTGGCTTCTGTGGAGCCAATCTCTACATACAGTCAGATCTTTGTGTCCACAGGGTTTTGATTCCCAGACTTACCATGAATACCAGAAACCACAAATAACAGTGAACCCTATTAAAATAAAGGGCTTCTGGTAAACACATACCATAGAGTTGCATTGGAGGACCTAGAAGATGCCTAGAAATGACACCTCTCTAGGCATTTTCCAGTGTGACTCTATGGTACATGTCCCCTATTTTGTGTCCGGCGGATAACTGAAATGGCAGATATTGGTTCCATGGATATAAGGGTCTGGCTGTACTCTCAGTTAAAAATTGTAGAATAGATTTAGGAATATAACAAAAATGTAATGATTGAGAATGTATAGGTTTTCTTACTACAGGTTTGGCACCTTCCCAAACTGAACATGTTCAGATTTTCAAATTAATCCAGTCTTTGGAGACCAGACCAGAAGATTATATGACCGCCTACTATCTCTCCTTTCCTGTATGTAGATTGTGTATGATCAGCATCTTTGGAGAAAATTTAATAACATATCCTTAATTATGTTAACACTGGTTAGCAATAACCCTCAGTAATTCATGCTGAGGAGTTGAAGGGGGAAGACAGACCAGGTCAGAGCATCAAGAGAGTTTTGTATAGGAAAATAGTGGAGGAGATTTACGTTAACCCATGTTTGCAAAAACGCCAGGCCAAACCAGATTTATCGGAATACCTGAAACACCAGACTAGCCCAATTGAGTATTTCATGAACAAAAGGGTCCCCAAAAAGTTGTGGGACGTAAGGTGGAGGCTCTACCATCAAGTTCTTCATCTGAGGGGAAGGAAACCGTGGACCACAGAGGATGAGCAGACTTGTCCTCATCTGAAATGTAAAAAGGCTGAGATTTTGAATGGTGTGGCACAAAAGGAGATGATCAGGCATTTTGTCCAGGACTGCCCGAGTGCCAGGGAAACATGGGAGGAGGTGGCCTGGGTTCTGGATTGGCCGGATTTGGCACTACAGGCTTGGGAGACAGTGCTTTCGGGGACCAAACCTCCTGGGGGTATTAGGGGACCCAGAAAGTCAGTGGGCCAAAAGAGGAAGAGGAAGGAGTCTGGTTCCCCAACTGTGAGTTTTTGGACAGTGGCCTGGTCCATGGTGTGCCTAGTAAACCGCTATGTGATGTTGGGATTATTTTTCCAAAGACAAAGGGAGGTAAAGAGTCAAAATCTGCAGGATGTAAAAGGCACTGCTTATTATGTTAAGACTGTAATTGAAAATTTAGCTCTGAATGAAAAAGAGAAATTGCTAAACCATCATTGGAAAAAGTTTTGGCCGTGGTTTACCAAGACAACCCCAGCAATAAGTTAAGGGATATCTTTAAATAAATATTTTATTATTATTTTTGGTTTTTTTATTATTTTGTATTATTATTTTTATTAATCTTTTATTAATTTTTTCTTTTCCAAATACGTATAATGTGTAAATATAATGTTCATTGGAAAAGAAAAAAGAGTGATTATAGTGTGTTTAGATTAAGAGGACAAATGTATTAGTGTTAGGATAGAGGAAAACATTATTATTATTATTATTATTATCATTATTGCGTTATTGTTACAGCTTTTTGCAGTCGGGTGTATTTTTCAGTTGAATGGTCTTATTCCAATAAAAGAATCCTAACTGCCCCCCCCCCCCAATTCCTCAGTAATACTGAACAGTTATCAGTGCTGACCCTGAGTGAAGTGACCTACTTCAGGGGACACCTTGAGAATTAAGAGGGATGAAGTCACAAATTGTATTTGAATGATTCAACAAGATACTTAAAAGCACTGGCTGTTACAGAACAGTCACCATTTGGGTTCTAATTTAGGCAGAAATACATCTTAGTCTAGTATTTAGAGAGGCATTGGGAAAAATATTTTCATTCAAAAGAAGAATGGCATGTGAAGGGAAAAGAGCATACAATAATGATCTTCTAAAGTGGAGCAATGTGCAGGTATCTAGGCAAGCTCACACTTCCAGGAGTTGCATAAATCTGAAATTATTTGGGACATTTCCCAGTCCCACATGGAGCCTCCCCCAAAAGAATATTTATGTAGTTTGGGAAAGCTCCGGGATTCATTTTTCTTAGAAGTCTAAGTGATGAGTAGTACCTTTAACCAGCTTTGGCTAGTATACCAACTTCAACATTCTTGAATTGGTCTGGTCATGGTAATCCATGCATTGGTAACCCCATGTTTACATTACTGTAATGCACATGCAGAGGGGGGGATGTGTTTTATCTGAAATTATAGTTCATTTTGAACTAAACATCAACACTATGTTGATGTTGAAGCATTGGCAGTCTATTTACAGGGCCAATTTCAATATTGTGTTTACGGCATATAAAGCCCTGAAAAACCTGGGACAAAATTATATAGTTGATAGACTTCCCAATACAGATCTGCAAAATTGCTAAGAGAAGAAGTGTTTTTTTCTGGGTGCACTCTCTGGCAGCCATAGTCCTGTGATGATGCCCAGCTTTTGAAATGCCATTCCACTGGCATGTAGGAGATATGAACTCTGTAGTATGTTATGTACCTGTTAAATCCCTGTCCTTTTACAGTTTGTGCATTCCAGTTTGTGAACTGTTTGTGTTCAGGTTTCTGGTTTTAAATATTTTGAGACAGATAATTTACATAACAATCCCTTTATCTCGCTATCATACTGGTTTTGTGATTGCTGTGAAGCCTATCAAGATATATATTTTTGAAGACAGGATAAGTTGACTATAAATTGTCTAAACTAATAAATATATACTATCCTGTTCAACAAATGGATATGCCAGGCAGGCAAGGGAATTTTTAATTATATTAGAATTTTAAAAGCACTTTCAGCATGAGAATGCTGTAATGGAATAGTACTTAACACCACAAAAACTATGCAGGGATACATTGCATAATTTAATTACCGGTATGTGCAAATTTAAACCATTTTTTTTTACATTAAAAGTATTTTTTTTACATTAAAGATGCATGTTATTCCTGAGTTTAACACTCAATACATGTGAATGATCACAAAATAAATAAAAGGATTTCAAAAGTGGTGAGGTATACCTCAGTCATTAAGTGCATACCATTATAATAGGATTGCAAATGTTGAAAAATTCACTGGTACAGTAATTAAAGCTGGTGTAGTAGAGCTACTTCAAGAATGGAATTGGAAGTATCGATTGAAATCCATAATCTAAAAAGTGTGCCATGGACAGAACACCTTTCCATTTTCAGAAAGCCAGATCTGGATCATAGTCAATATATTTATTCCACATAAATACTATAGTCTTTTGAAAGCCATTTGAACAACTTTTTAAACTGCCTATGTATTTCAACACATTTTAAACAGCACAACTCTTTTCTTTGTATTTTCTTTACATTCTATTATTAAATAATTAAAGCCCATTCAGACTTTGCATATGAAAACAAATACACAAGACTTGTATTGTTTCTGCCACATATACTGCAATATATTAAGTAGGAACTAAAAATCCTATCTGTTTGGGAGGAACTATTGGCCTTAGGTAACTGTCAGACCAACAGGTTTCATGATAGGTGATGTCCACTTATCACTTCCTTCAAGTGGTCCTCCCTTTCTCACTTACATACCCAACAAAGGAATTGTGTTTGAGGAAACACATAACTTCTGCAGCAGAAGAGGATAGAGAAATGTATAAGCACATGCTGCCTCATAAATTCTGAGATACTCTGCACTGCAATATTGTGAAATTGGCTCACAGCTCTTGATATTCCTTTAACACTCTTTAAATGGAAAAATTAAGTTGAAGTAGCATAGAGCAGATGAGTAGCACTATAGAAATGCTAAGAGAAGTACAACCTCATTCCAAATATGCAGAGATGACTGTGGTGAAGTAATAACATATATTTCTCACAGCACTATGGAAGCCAAGAGTAGACTCAAAGAGGACTCCCCTTTCCCCCAAAAAAGAAGTAAAGGAACTAGTAAATATTTAAGGAAGAGTTTTAAAAATTCAGGAATATTTATACAAACTTCTAAAGACCTAATGCCTACATTCATAATTATAACACCTGAAACACTTTAAAACAATGCATAATTCAAAGCACAATGAAACCTAACAAAACCTAAGACCATAAGATAAATTCTTTCACAGGGGATTTACAATATTTACCTATGCCATATACTCCTATACTGCTTGCTAAGCCAGAGTGCATTGTGGGGGTATCCCATTTTAATACAATTTTATTTTTCTCAAAGTTATCATCTCAGGGCTTGTCTAAATGGTGAAAATATTACAAATAGGATGTGAAAGTACAGTGATCCATTCATATGGACATGCACATGAATATGTGTCATTTGGAAGGGGGCAACCAAATCCACTGCAAAGTCCACGCACATAGCATCCGGGGCTTCGTCCGGATTTTTTAAAAAGCTCTGTACGACATGTGAATGTGCAATCATTTGAACACTCGCATTCACACAGATATGAACATGCAGCACAGACTGACTGGCTGGTCTAGCATAGGGACAGGGCTAGCAAATAGGGAAAGCTCCGGCTGCTACCATGTGGGATTTTTGGCTAAGTGAGCATCTGGTAAGTTTATCAAATGGTGATCTTATACTCTCTTTTTTTTCTTTTAAGTACAAAATATTGCACATGCACACCATGGGAAAATGTTTTTTTTAATGGTGGTGGGAGATTTAAAATTGTGAGTAAATCACTTGCAACCACCATCTTGGCTAGGGGGTCATATGGAGTTTAGGGGGGCTCTTTTGACCATGAAGACAAGTTGCATCATTGCAAATGCCTGCTTTTTTGGACCTGTTCATATTTCCTCCTCCTCGTATAGATGGGAACATAGTACAGAGTTAGGTCCATATTGGGATAAGTAAACAGTTTATTTAAATATCATAGAGAGCTGGTGTTGCGTAGTGGACGATAACTCTGGAAACCAGGGTTTGAACCCCCCATTTGGCCATGAAAATCTACTGGGTGACCTTGGGCAAGTCACACTCTCTCAGCCTCAGAGGAAGGCAAAGGGAAACTCCCTCTGAACAAATCTTGCCAAGAAAACCCTGTGATAGGTTCACCTTAGATTGACCATATGTCTGAAATGATGTGAAGGCACACAGAAACAAGAAGAACCAGGAAATTGGCAGTCTGGGACAAATGGAAAGACACACAACAACAACATTAAAAACCTCAAAATGATTTTTGGAATATGTCAATTTTTTTCAGCTGAATGTAAATGTGATTTTATAATTATACATTTGCATATGTAGTCCTGCAGGATATCTATTAATTTACTTCCTCACTACTAAGTAAGATAAAGTCTGTGTTTCTTTTAGGAAATTAGTGTTATCCTTTCATGCAATTTATTTTCTTAGTACTTAACAGTGTATTAAATTAGATTGCTTGAGCAATAAAAAAAGGACATTTTGATTATTTGATTGTAAGAAAATGAAAGGTCACATTTAGCAGCAGCAAAACACATTATACAAATATGAAATAAATACACTATCATATAAGCAAGTGTAGTACTTATTGCTATACTGTTTCTAAATAATTCTCTATATGCGTAATTCTTCTGATACATGTAAAGTGGTGTTGGACAAGTTTAAAATGCCTTGGAAAAAAATTATATCAGGCTTGAATAAATTGTGTCAATGTTTGTACAGTAACAGTGTCAGTGTCTCTTTTTGAGAAATAAAAGGAAACAAAGGTAACCTCTATTTACAGTAATTTTGTTCAAATGTAAGCAATTATTAAGAATCAATTTTGTTAAGGGTTTTCTTCACTTTAATTTTCTCCATCTAAATATTCTTAATATTTTTATATGTATAGGTGGGTGTAGAACAAATCTAAATTTCATATAATGGTCTGTTCTATTCCATTGATATTTCATGTTCATAGTGGTATAGTCAAGTAAGATAAAAACTTAAATATTGGCATACAATTTTCCATGGAAAACATTTGGTATCAAGACAAGTACACATATATTTGGCTTTCCCTCCATTATCATTATTGTTCATAATAATTTTCTTGTATATACTACCATAACGTATATTATAATCCATTTCTGCATATTATATATTTAGGTTTTTCAATAAAGATGAAAGGAAATTGTACTTTGTTTGCAAGTTACTCATTTCCCCCCCTCCTAAGTGGGAATGTAGAATGCAGCTTTCCTTGCTGTGACCTTCAGTAGCTGATTGAAATTCAAACATGCTCTCTACTGGGAGAGTCCATTTTGACTGCAGTTCTAGCTCACCACACTGTAGATCCTGATAGGTCTGCCACATTCTAAGAAGCTATGCAAGCCCTCAATTTGATAGTAACTATTTATAGTTTCATTTGAAGCAATAGATTTGCTTTCATTTACTTCACATAGAATAAAATTAATCTCTTTCATACATTCACTTTCCCTCTTTTGAAAAGAAAGCTAAATACAGGTATTGTCATTTCAATTACAAAATGTAACTCAATATGGAGCCAAAGGCACTGTACCATATATTTCAAATTTACAAAGAAAAAAAGTCATTAGTTCTAAAACAAACAAGATTATATCAACTGCTAGCTGATGCAAGAATGAAGAGACCAGACACATAAGATGGGTTGTAAAGGGTCACTTTATTTAGCTAGAACTTATTTAACACCATTCTGAGAGATCGGCAATGGAGAAGCAACCTAGCATGGGAATTGTTGGGGCAGGAGTTCAGCTCCAACCCCCCTCCCCAACTTCCCTTGGGTGAAAACACCTGAACTCCAGGGAGAACCCAAAAGCTGGGTTGCTCCCTAGTTAGTCTGTATCTGGAAGGTTGACCCAAAAGTCCTTTCCCCAAGTCACAGGACTTAAAGAGAGGTTTTATCCCTCAGACCAGCCCCAAAGGAAATCATTTTCCTCACTCCTTCTTAGTTTGTAGGACTAAGGGGGAGGTGCCATAGGTGCTACCAAACTACTACATCTCCCCCTCTCTGCCAAGTGACCATCTATTTAAGACACTACCCTAAGCCAATTATCCAGTCCACATCCACACCATGGGGTAGGGGGGAGACAAAAAAGGGGGGGAATTCCCACCTGGCCCCCAAGTGACCAACTACGTCACACTGATTCAACAGTGGGAGGGTGGGCTGATCTTCATTGGAAAGAAAGAGGTGGATAGTGGCGGGGCCTTAAATACTCTCTAGCCCACCCTTCACTCACTCTGCCATGGCGCAGGCACTGAGGCCAGCTATTGGCTACTTCCTGTGCAGGAGCAAATGGGGTCCCTTCCAGCATACATCCCTTAGAGGACTGGGTACCCTAATTATCACTGTGTAGCTGGAGTAGGAGTACTATGGAAGATACCATGCAGTAAGTCATTAATCCAAATGGTCTTTCTGACAACTTTCTAGATTAACCTTGTTTTAAATACTTGTAGCTCCCTATCTACAGCTTTATGATGGGGTTGGTATGAAGTGGCTCTCAAATTCTATTATTCTTTCAGATGAAGAAAGGCCAATATACAAAGTGCTTTCCTATAAAGCTGCTAGAAGAATTTAATCTGTACAATTATTAAGGATAATGGCTAGAATTCACAAAGGAAGTTATGAATGCATAATTTAAGAGTTACACATCTGTGATTAGTTTGTATTGTCTGTCCCTACATATTCACTAGTTTAGTGAATACAGAACAACCATCAAAGTCCTCCAATCCTCACTTACTGGGCAGCAGTCTCTGTGATGCAATAGGAGTCTGTTCCCCTGACAATCAGGAAGCAGCTCATTAAGTGATCTCCAGTTTTTGGGGAGGATTGTGACAAGGACCCTGATTCTGGTTGTTGCACCAGAAATTGCTCATGGGTGGGGGTGGAAACATCAATCAATTAACAGGGAAACAGAACTCTGTGGTTCACAATGTGTTGTTCACAATGGCTGATGCACAGTAAATGAGGATTTGGGGGGGTTGGGCTGGGAGACACGAAGCTCATATCTAAGGTGGCTATGTAGCTTAGTAAATCACACAGAATTATGGTTGTAATTCTTTACCAATATGATTTTTGAAGGAAGCAATGAGTAATTTTAGCAATTTCCTTTCCACTCTGAGCCTTCAAAAACTGAGCAGTTTTTAAGGAGTATTTACAGTTTGGGACTTATCCTGCACAAGATTTGTGCATATTATTTTTTGTGTAGAAAGAAGCATTTTCCAGGGAGAAACTAATATTTCTGCAAAAAGTATTATTTTATGTACAAAAATGCTGTGTCCTATGCAAGAAAGCCACATGAACATTTAGCACAGAATAAATTCAGAATTGTGAAGATTCCCATCAATCTGGAATTCTCCTTCTATCCCAACAGTCAAGAAACATTTTTTTAAAAAAATATATTTTTAAATATTCTTCTCATCTCTATGAATTACAACATGGCCACCCATTTTGTACCTCCTGAACTAAAATGTACATTGCTGCTTGGTTCTCCATTACATTTCATAACCCCAAATGGTCTAAAACCATTGCTAGCTCAAAAATGTAGATATTCCATTCCAAATCAATACAGAAAGAGGACAGAACAAAACTGTGTGTGCTAGTCATCTGTTGACTTATGGCGACCCTTTAATTTCATGGGGTTTTCTTAGGCAAGAGATACTCAGAGGTGGTTTTGCCAGTTAGTTCTTTTCTTTGAAATATAGCCTGAAGCACCTGGTGTTCATTGGCTGTCTCCCATCCTAGTACTAGCCAGGGCTGACACTGGTTAGCTTCAAAGATCAGACAGTATCTGGCTGGTACTGTTACGGTATTTAGGCAAAAATATAAGCCAGAAATGGCCCAATTTCTCCATCTACACTTTTCAATACGTGTGTACCAAAACAGCTTGAAACATGGTAATCATAAAATTTAAGTGGCATTTATGTGGCACTGCACACAATTCAAAGAACACACATTTTAACAATGAATATACCGTATTACAGTAGAAGATACTGAATCATGTATCACTATTACCGCATTCAGGAACATAACATATTGTTAGTTAGGTAGGTTGTAAGGTTTCGTTGTTGTTTAAAACCTATGGGAACCTTTTTAATTTTGTTACACAGCTTATCCCTCTTCAGTTTGAAAGAGCCACTAACTTTAACAAAGACCCAAACAATAAGTGACAATTCATTTTCACAGCTTGATGGGAAGCCTGTTCTGTTAATTGTTCATCTTTTCTATTCACGTAGTTGTTAAAAGCAATTCTAAAAGCTGTATTATATTGAATAAAAATGTGAAAAATTGCATGGTACTTTGCCCAAATAACATATTCAATCTGAAAATGAAAATAATATATAGAGTAGGAAAACAACTATTGTGACCTTGTGCTGAATTATAGATACAGTTTTAAGGGAAGAAACGTATACAGCTTTAAAACCTTAGTTATTGCAGTTAGGTGTTCAAAAGCTACAAATTTAAATTCAGTTTATCGCTATAACTCTCACTGGCATATAAAGTCACTTTGCATGTAAGAACACACTGCAGATCAAACAATTAAAACCTTTCATTTGGCAGAGCAACACAAAGCATTCATATATAAATGGAATGGCTGGAAGGTAACAAATTTCATCCAATTCTTTCCTGTGCCTTAATAACACATCAAATTTGAAAGAGGATAGATAAATTGTATGGCACTGTTTCCAAGAAAGGTGATTTGATTACTCAGATACACCTGTTTGGCTGCTCAATTTCCCTATATTCACTGCACACCTGTCTCTATAGAAAGTCACTGTGAAGATTCAGTTATTTGCTACATAAATATGTAAATATATGTGTTACACTTTACCTATTAAACAAATAGCTAAATGTGTCCTAGCTACACTGTCATCAATAGTAATATCTCAGTGCATTTGTGCTGAAAGCAGTTAATGCTTGGTTAAATTTCACCACCTTCCATCCCATGTTTTCCAAGATAAGCACAGTAGGACATCTACTAACTTACCTTAAGAATACCATTTTTCCACATTCCCATTTGTATAACATCTTAATAATTACAAGGTCAAATATGTTTATTTCAGTAATCATTGAGTTTGGGGTGAGGTGTCTTATCATTTGTATCTAATAAAATAATACGCCTGGCACAAAAGTCCTGAATATCTACAAATTACTTTGCAGCACTAGTGTACCAATGTTAGCACCTTAAGAATAATACAATAGTTTGCAAAGATGTTGAACTAGTGTAGTACCTGGTAAGCTCTATGCAAAGTATGTTTATGCTAATGTAGCAAGTTTCCATCCAACTCATGAAGTTGTTAACAAACAGTTATGTGAAATAGAATGTGCAGAAATCAACTCCTTAAGTCTTTAAAAAGTAATTAAGGCAAGTCCTCAACACTTTGGCCATAATTCAGTGTTTCATTTGTGTTTTTCTCCATTCTTCTAGGTGTGGCACTGTTTCTGGATACCATAGAACAAAGTGATAACAAACAAGCAATGTGAATTATAAAGATGTGGGAATAAAATTCTAAGGTGGTGTCAGGATCGGTCCCGGATGTGACCCTTTCTTGCCTGTTCTGTTGTATTATTTTGTGGCTAGTTGTGTTCACATTTTTTGTACTTGCTAATGAGTATGTATGTAGTCTAACTGGGAAAAGGAAGTATGTGCTCTATGTTTGTAATGGTTTGATAAAGCCGGCACCGGATCTAAGCGATGGGAAAAATGGGCTGAGTCCGAGTCCAATGGGAACTGAGTATGGGGAAGATGGATAGCCAATGATTGTATAGCCTGTCAGATTTTATAGATTGTAGAATGCTTTTAGTTTACTGCTTGTTAGTTAGGTTTTATTCTAAGGAACAAATTTGTAAGGTTAGCTCTTTGCATTACTATGACAATAATTTTTTTCTTCAGTTTTTAACTCTGAAACTGCTGGTCGCAGAGTCTGAAGAAGCCAGTACATGACAGGAGGTATGGCAACCAAGTTTAAGAAGTAGAATTAAAAAAAAAATCTGACCTAATCACTTATGCAGAGAAAGAACTGGAGCCAAGGAATGAAATAGATTTACCACTTGCTCCTTCCTCTCTGAATGTCTTTTACCACCCCATCTCATGGTGGGGCAATGAAGTCAATTAGCTGCTTTTTTCTACCTTTTAAATTTGGCAGATTGGCCTTTTATTCATTGTGCTGCTATGACTGAATTTGGCTAATAGGTGTGTTATTCAAGATTAGGTGGCAGAGCACCAGCCAAGGTGGGTATACAAATTCAGATTTCCTGGGGAATACCTCTCAAGCATCACATGGTCATTTGTCCAGCTGGGAGTGTCCTCACAGGCATCCAGGCTTCTCTTGGGATATCCTCCTTGGGGGAATGACTGGTGGTCTGCATTAAGTAGTAGCCAACTTAATTGTGCACCAATAGCCAGGCTTCTCTTTTAGGTACCCAGTTTGGGAATCTGAATGAAACAGAATGCAGTGGTGCATCGCCACATATGTGCCTTTAAGCTGATTTTTTCCATAAGTTGCACTTAAGCAAAGACATCTGAGCCCATATAATTTGAAGTTAGCTCATCACACTGTATGTCAGTTTAACTTAAGCAAAGTTATGGCCAATTTAAAATCCAATTTTGTTATCTTGTTTTCATTCTGGTTGAGGTAGGGGCAAAATGGTCTTTTGGTTGTATGGGGATATTTCCTTTGATGTTCTGAAACACCAGCATAGCAGAATGACTGACTGTGGTTGTAATGGATATACAGTAATGCCAAGCAGGAATGCAAGTGTTTGGTTATGTTCTATTATGTTTTGTACCACCCTGAGCTTCTTGAAAGGAACCCCACAGTTAACAAATGTTTGCTTGATATTGCTTGGTATTAAGCAAACCCCTCAACTCTGCCCCCCTCTTTTAAAAAACAATACTTGTATCGTTTAGAGAAAGTAGCCAAGATTACTTTGCTGGTGATCAGTTTCATGACATGATAGAGTTTTATAATTATACTTACTTATCGATTTCTTTTTTTTCTTTCTGATTTTGTTGGTTGCCATGGGATTTTCTATGTAAAGGTCATGAAAATATTTTTTTTTAAGTAATCTCTGACCCAGAGATTAATGGAACTGCCACATATATTATCCTTGCCTACTACACAGAACACATTTCTGTCATCAGCCTTCATGGGCAATACAGTACTATTCTTGTAATACATCTATACAAACCATAAATCACTATTATATCTTTTTTAAAAGACACAGACTTAACCCAGTTGAAGGAGTGTGGCCCTTGCTATTAGGGCCTGTGGGATATAAAAAATTCTATTGTACAACTCCAACAGGAATGGAAAGGGGCATTTAATATTTAGCATGGGCAAAAGGCTGCACTGAACTCAGCACCTCAGCCTGGCATTTCAGTTGATAAGACATGAGATCATGACTTTGGCAGGAGAAACTGGGTGGAGGAGACAATCATCTTTGTTATTACTCCTGGAATGAGGAGCAGAAGTTTGCTTCACTAGAGCAGAAATGCTCTGTCCACCCTTCTAAATGACTCCATATCTTCAACCACAAGTTTGACCACTCCTCAAGGTGAACAGTGTATGTGCACACACAGACATGTTTCTTGGATGCTCCCTTCAGCTTGTTGTGAGTGTTGGAAGCCATGTCCTGTGAGGAATGGCTCAGGGAGCTGGGTATGTTTAGCCTGGAGAAGAGAAGGTTAAGAGGTGACATGATAGCCTTGTTTAAATATTTGAAAGGATGGCATATTGAGGATGGAGCAAGCTTGTTTTCTGCTTCTCCAGAGATCTGGACACTGAAAAATGGATTCAAACTACAGGAAATGAGATTCCAGTTAAACATTAGGAAGAATTTCCTGACTGGAAGAGCTGTTTGATAATGGAATACACTGCCTTGGAGTGTGGTGGAGCCTCCTTCTTTGGTGTTTTTTAAACAGAGTCTGGATGGCCATCTGTCAGGAATGCTTTGATTGTGTATTCCTGCATAGCAGGGGGTTGGACTGGATGGCCCTTGTGGTCTCTTCCAACTCTACAGTTCTATGATTCTGTGCTTTCTATAGCTATAAAATATGCTGCGTCCATGAAACACAATAAGACATCTTTTGCACCATGTCTTTGTCACATTTTGAATATCCCCAGGTCTGTTTTGATGAGGTGCACTAGCTCAGGCCCCAAATCCATACAGCAACAAACTAAATTTCATACTTTATTTGAAAGTACAATTTCATGTAAGGCAGGTCTTCCAACAAAAGTTGTCTGCCTAAACAGTGGGATGAGCTTCTGGCACAATGAGAGTGTTAATGAGAATGTTTGAATTCCAAGTGTTTTCAGAGGGAGGGAGAGAGAGAGAGAGAGAGAGAGAGAGAGAGAGAGAGATTCTTCTTTTGAGGGTTCTCTTATTAAGTTGAGCAGAGTTACAGACATGTAGTAGAAAAATATTCTCCATTCTGTTCCCAAGTGTTAATATATTGTACATTATAATGAAATAAAGTTTAATTAAAATTTTGCATGGGATGGCAGATTGAAAATAAATAATTCTCAAGTCACACATGTTTACTGAAAAAATAAATGTATGGTAAACTGACGGTTTTGAACTGGCAATGTTATGGAACAAATGACACAAGAAAACCAAGATTTTTTTTTGTCAATGCTGACATATTTCTGTTGTTTTGACATGGTATTTTAATTTAAGGGAATTATCCAGAGCAAATCATGTAGCACAAGAACTATACTGTATTGTAAAATAAAGTGTTCCCCTTTTGCTGGCCAGATATTTTGTTTTAGAGAAGTTGGTATAGGATTGGGACCTTTCATTGTTAGTAGGGTTCTGTTAGTAGCAGTATTTGCAAACGGACATGTTTGCCAAGAACAACTCACAATTTGTGCATAGTTGAGTCTTCGAAAGTGAGCAAATTTGCTCTCAATATCTCGCCAGCGCTTGCTGAGCTGTATCAGGGTTGGTTCCACTGCTTTCGCAGCCCCATCCTTAGACAAGCGATCAGCTTGCCTCTGTACCGCATTCAGCTCTTCCTTCTTCTTCTCCAATTCTCGATCAATTTCCTATTGAGCAAAATCAATACAGGGCCCAGGACAATTAGCTAACTAGATAATCAATACCCAAGAATTAGCAAAATACTTTGTAGACCCCCCCCCTGATTTTATTGTTACAAAACATTATGCTCATGTTATTTTTATTTATTTTTTCTTTACATGTAGACAAAAGAAACAGGTGAATTTAGGGTCATCTAGCTGATTGCTTTTGGAAACTTATGTGACTATAATATGTTGAAAAGTTGGCTAATGTATTAACTATCTAATGTACTAACTTTCTAATTCTCCTTAGCACAGTGTGACAGGCAACTAGAAAGATCACTATAATGTACAGGAACTGCATATTAAATACCCATCGTGATTGTCAGTTGCATAGCTAGAGGATTCTTTTTTTTAAAAAAAAATTGCAAGTAACTCAACAAAGAATGAAGCAAAAGAAGACGATACAAAATAAACGAGGCAATTCTTCGACAACATGTAAGTAAATCTTTAGAATTTTGACAATGAGTTATGAATATGTTCTGATGAAAATGAATGTGCTAACATGACAAAGAGTTCATCCATATACCGATAAGTCATTTGCTCATCTGGAATAAAGATACAGAATTAATTAATTCACTTCTAGAAAACAAATGATGTTTCTTAAAGACAGTATATGTAATATACATGAAAACACAGTATTTTCTTTATGTCTTGTATGATATTAACTGTTACAATTACAAGGAAAAATAATCTGGGTAAAATGAATATATTTATTTAAACAAGCACTATCTAAATTAATTAAACAATTACACTAAATAATAAGCAACAGTAATTCTATGTGTCAATACAGTTGTACATACAAAGAGACATAAACATGCACATTAATATATTTTCATTACAAAGCAAAGGCGACATCAGTTTTAAAAATGGCATTACCTTTAGCTTCTGCTCATCTTGGGGGTCTGGTAGAGTTGCTAATTTTTTCTCAATGTCATCCAGCCACTTCATGAGGTCATCTGCCTGCCTCTTATACTGATACCACTGATGAGAAATCTCCAAAGCTTTTTTCCTTCTTTGAGACCTCAGATCCTGTTCACAGTGCAGACATTAGATGTGCAAAAAAGGGGTAATTGTATAAATGGTGGTACATTTATATGTATTAACATGAGGGTAAAGTGTGAAGATGCAACAGATTATGGAAAGAACTATTAATTACTTTATGACTTAAATACATCAGATTTGTTTATACTTATGAATAAAGCCTAAATATGTTCAGATTCATGAATGCCTCAACATCCAGAATGTTCAAGTAATGTAGTAAGCTAGGATATAACTCTTAGCCTACTTCATGAACAAAGTTGTAAATATTCTTTATATCTCTAGTGAGCAGTGGTAAATCTGTCGTGATGGTGACTGTACATATGTTGTACTATAACTCCCAATAACCATAGTCACCACAGTCACAGAAAGCATTTCAACACCCGGAGGACCATAAGTTTCTCACCTTTGTTTTAACAAAATACTTATATGTCTGATTTCTACCTCTGAATATTTTAATATTAATATTAATATTTATGTTATGTTGATATGTCCTGCTTAGGGATATAAAGAATATTTCAATTTTTCTCATCTTCGACACATCAAGATACTGCTCTGAAAGACTGTGAACTGCTGCAATAGGGAAAGGGCTTAAGCAAAGGTATACAACAGGTAGTTAAGGTTACAAAGCCCTAATAAAGGCTAAGCTTGTACAGTTACAAGGGTATAGGTCTACTCAGGTCCTATAAGGACCAATAAATGGGCTATCAATGGTATATTTTTACATAAACTTGCAAGGAGGGGTTGTGTTCGGGAGTGATCTTGGATCAACCCAGGACACAAAAGAAGAACTAAAATAGGGAAATACCTTGTGGCACAACTGGTCTGTATCTGAGAGATTTACCATAAACATGATTAATGGAGTGGAGATTTTCTTTTTCCTAAGAGTTGGAGGAGTACATTTGGACAGTACAGAAACAGTGATAAATAGAAGGATTGTCATAACACTCCATTACTGGTGAAGATATAAGCAGCAGCAATAGCAAATTGTGCATATTTCAGCATAATTAAACAAAAGTAAGTGAGGACATATTAAGTTATAGAGGGTGAAGTTAGAAAGCTTGAAAGAAATAGAAAAAGAAGCCCAAGGGTGGTATCTTCTGCTTTTGGGGCACCCTGTGTGACTCTGAACTAAGGCCAGTTGTGTACTATCAACTTAATCTTGTAAATGTTCTGTTCTTTCTTATTATTAAAGCTATGATCCTTGTTCTCTTTTCTGTTAGACACTGTTTGAATAAAACTACCAGAACAAACTTAAATCTCATTTGTGCTTTGGAAATCCTCCGAGGGTGGACTGACAAGTCAAGACAGTTAAATAAATGAGAGGAGTATTGCAGGGTATCTTCTCAGTAAGCCAATAAGTCCAAAGAACCAGAAAGCTGGTTTCATCCTGGTTTTGATAGCTTCTCCCCCAATCCCCTACATTTTTGCTATTGTTTTATGCATGTTACAGATAAATATATTTTATATCCCCAAAAATGTAATCTTCAATATATTTGATTTGAATTTGTTTAAACTCAGTGTTCAGTTTTGCTTTATATATCAAGTTCTTATTGACGCACCAAAATGAAAAGTAAAAAAGCCATCACTCAACTCCTTATAACAAGCTGATCAATAAGACAGATCTGAATGTCATTTTACAATACTTGAAAGCAACACATTACAGCTTTGCATCAGCACAAAAAATATAGAAAAATTCTCCAATAAAAGGCAGATCAAAGCCAATTTGATTTCCAAAAAGAATGTATTAGGAAACAAAAAGGCTATTCATACACTGAACTTGTAAGGAGTTTCATTTCTGCCATCTAAAAATATAATACAGATTAATTTGAGGTACTGTCCATTCATTGGAAGAATATATATATATATATATATATAGCTGTGTTCAGTTAGAATTGTCGCAGTAGCACTGCCTACTCTACCTCCTTTCATAAACATGGAACAGGATAGATTAATCATGGAGAACTGAGGTGATTAATTCCATGTGAATATGAACAATAATACAACACTTTCTTCTAAATTTGCTTGTATGCAATGAGAAAGTATAAGAAAAAACTAAACTGTGATGAGAGATTTCCTATTTTGGCAAGAATGGAAAGTCAAGTGCTTTTTTTAACTTCCCCCACCTGCAATTTATACAAAGCAATATTGTAAATGAAATGTGTGCAAACATCCTGAAAAAAACCATAAACGTTATGGAAAACCTCTTGAAACCTCTGTCAGTGATACTAAATATTACTTATTAACAATTAGTTAATTAAGATGCCGATACAGCTCAGTGATGGGTATCCTTCCACTCAAATTGAGGTTGCCATAGGTGATCGCCAGATCATTATCTCCCCACTCCCTGCCAAGTGACCACCTAGTTAACAAACCACGCTCTGAGCCAATTATCCAAGTCCCAAGCGACAGTATGGGGTAGGCAAAACACCCCTCGGAAAAGAGTAGGTAAAAATTCCTACCCAACCCATGATGCAACCAGAATTCTCATACTGTGGCAGAGGTGGGAGGGCGGGTTTTCGATCCAGTGGAAAAGAGGAGGAACCCAGGGGTGGCAAAGGGGTAAAATAGGCCCAGCCTCAGCCCCGCCCCTGTCTCCTCCTAGCCAGGGCATAGCCACACCCTGGCCAACCCCTGCACTCATCTCCATGCCCATCATTAAAACACCTCCCCCGGATATACCATTCTTTAAGATCCAGGGGGTGGGGTGTCTGTTTAGATTAGCCTCTTGAGAAATTCAATGTTCTCTGGAATTTGTTGTATTTAGATTAGCATGTTTCTTTCACTACACACTTTAGGGACAGAAATAAAGAGGTGATAGGATTAATTATAAACTGTAGTTTTCATTCTCCCCAACCCCCTCCAATTTCCTGATTTTTTGTTCTTCAAGGGATTATAAGGTCTGTGTCAGCTGGAGAGGGTTCTCTACTCTTTTGCTTGATGTGAATGACAGAAGTAGCAAGACCACTAAAAGCAGATACAGGTTAACCCCAGTATCCATGGGAGATACATTCCAAGACACACACCCCTGTTAATACCTGAAACTGTGGATAATAGGGAACCCTGTTATTTTCAATGAGAGAAACACCAGATGTTTACCATAGAATCACATTGGAGGACCTAGAGAAATGCCTAGAGAAAACATATTTTTTCAGACATGGATAAGTGAAGCCATAGATACCAAATCCATGGATACAGGGGTCAACCTGTATATTTGTCAAGAAAAAAAATAGAGCTACTTCTTTTAAGGTTTTTTATACACAGGGGTTTTTTTATTGTCAGTTAATTATATCTGCGCAATTGATAAACCCTTAAATAAAAATGAATGGTTCATCTTTATCTAATGCAAACCCCTGGGAAAGGTACTTGTAGCCATAACTATGTGAACTTGGGGCAGTTTGAAAGCGACAGACCTTGTCCTAATCACAAACTGGCTGTCATGTTTGCTATCTCATCCACTTGCTTCTCCATGGTAAAATGAAAATTTTAAAAAGTCAGAAGAGAGGGCCCATTTAGGATTCTTAGAACACCCCTTACCCACAAGTTCTAACATGTAGGCAGAAAAAAAGACAGAGACCCATGTTTATAAATCATATCCTCTACCTTGAGAGCATTATGCTTGGTCTGCAACAGCTGTTGTTTAGTTTTTATTTCTTCTTTTCCCCTTTCATCTGTGATTGTTCGGTGAAGCACATCTCCTCGTTGAAGCAGCTCTTTCACAGTAACCTCATCATCCTCACTCTTTTTTTTTTTTACAAAAAGAACAAGCATTAATTTAATCAACATTTTTCCAGATAAGAGACAACTCTTATTGTTGTTTTCATCATCTTCCTTTATACATTTTTTTTTAAAAAAGGTTTTGTTTTGCTTTTGCAGCAAGAGAGGACAGATGTTAGATCAAGGTCTAGTGTTAGATATTTGGTTGGTTTGCAGCAGAATTCCATTGTTCCTGACCCCCAATATTTCATTATGAGCAAGTCAGGCTGCAAAGAAGCAAATTATCTACCATGGATGGACTTGTGCTTATAGTTTCCTCTCAGCCTCTGCATCTCATCTTGGCAAATAAAAGCACTGATATGTTGCTGTTCACCAGATCTCCCAACAGGTGCTCTGTCCAGTCATCTGTTGTGTTAGACTCACTGATCTATGGTAACTCAGTGATAATTCATTACACATGATTTATAGATCCCAGATTCTTCTTTTTAACCACCATCTGTGTTTGGGCCTGGGTGGTAGATCTCAGCATTTTAGTAAAAACAAACAAAAACTATGTCCAGAAAGCCAAAACAGATCCTGCCATCCTCTTCTTTACAGGGGGGATACAAGAAGGTACCTGCCCTGTGGCTGAGATCCTACATCACTCTAACAGAATGTAAATCTCTGCCTAGGAGGCAGCAGGGCATCTGCTATACACTTGTGTAGTCCCCCAATGTAAGTCTGGTCCTTCCTTCCTTGGTGCTCAAGAGAACAAGCCATTATGTACCCCATCAGCTGGTCAACAGCTGGAGTAATGTGTTTGTCAGCACTTGTTGCATGCCAGAGCATGGATCTTTCAGAAAGAGGTACTCCATACCACAGTGTGAGAAAATTGCTTTCATTGATGTTAATTTGTGATAGTCTATTGCTTACGTTATTGTTTAGGGAGACACACCAGTAGTTACTACTGAAATCTACAAATTCCAGGTGGCTGAAGATTTTAAAATAGGTATGTAAATCCTTCTTTGTCTCATTCTTTTGCATGAGAATGAGAAACCACAATTTTTTTCTCACCTATTATAGTGAGTTATTTTATAGCAGTACTGATGACTGTTCTCATGTCTGTAATACTTATTTTTGCAGCAACACTTGTACATGTCACAAGCAGGATGCTATCCCTTATAATCTAAAATTCAATACTGTACAGACAATCAAGAGAAAGGAAAGAAGGGCAAACAGTGGAGGAATATTATTTCAAATAATTTGCATAAACTTGGTTATTTTGAAGGAGTATCCATTTTAGTCAGTATCAGCATAGCAACAACAACAACAACCAAGTCATGTGGCTCCTTTAAGAATAACAGATTTATTTTACAATGGGTTTTGAGAGATTAAACCCTCTTGAATGTTCATGGTAAAACAAATGCTAGTCTTAAAGGTGACATAAGATTGTTGTTGTTGAATGTAGGTAAGGTTTTAGCAAGAGTTGAAGATGAGGAACTGTGCAAAGCAGTTCTCAGAAATGACTGACATGGAGAAAGGATTTTTTACATCTAATCTATAGCCATAGGTTAAATGGTGAAGTAATTAATGAAGTTGGATGTGTTATGTCTGTCATTTAGGTAGGCAGACATAAGATCAACTACAGGTACTTGATTTTATTAAACTGTGCTACAAGTATCTAAAAGGGTTGATATGCTTCTGAATCAATTATTTGGATTCCAGAGGTCTCCCTTCAGATTACAGCAAAAGTTGCAATGGACAGAAGCAGTGGCAGTAGCAGTGTAGGTGATTTTGAAATGATTAACATGGAGCCTTCACTGGCAGCTGGAGACAGACACTGAATGGCTGGTGTAAGAGAAGTAGAAGGTGTTATTATACTTCAGAAAGAAGTGAGGTGTCAAGATAGGAACTAGGCCTGAATGACACTTCCTGGAACAGAATTTCCCGATGTCTGGCACCTTGTCAACAGAACATTACAAGAAATGTGGATAATGACGGAGTGTATGCCTTGCACTTAAGAGATAGGAAATTTCAATAAAATTTTAAGGGATAAGAGTTTAAGTGACAGGGAACACTAAAGAAATTTTCATGGAGCAACATAATCCTAAAGCATGAGTACTATAGCCAGGCATGCAAACCAATGAGATTCACAGAGATTACTTTAGGTTTGTGACAGGTATTTTAATTATCTCACATAATTCAAAAGTAAAACTCAGGAGAGAAAAACCTGCAGATTTGCCACCATTTTGAAAGATACCTTCATTACTTATTTCTCTGCTTCTGAAAAATGATGCAAGCTGCCAAATTTTGAGTAAATTTGATGCTGAAGACATCAAATGTAGATATTCCTTTGAATTACAAGATGATTTTAAAGGTAGCAAATATTGCAGAGAGGATTTAAATGTATCAAAATGCAGCCATCAATTTCTCCTCTTGTTACTATGCAGATTTCCCATGCCTCCTTATTCTCCACACAAACTAACAACAGGTGAATTATTTATGAATGTGTTTTAAGTATAAATATAACTGGACCTGTTCTCCTACATCTAGCACACTGTATAGAATGAGTTGAAACATCTTGGGTAAAAAAAAAACCAGTTTTTTTTTAAAGCGTTGGAACCATGTACTGTTCATATCTCCAATAATAATTTAGAATTCAGCAGACTTGTAGGCTGACCTAGTACAGAAGTTTTCTACTACTGGATGAAACTGTATTAGAGATCTAAGCAATCTGCATGTGGCTCTTGGAAGCTTCTACTGCAGCCCTCCAGGGGTGTGATAGCTGCCCAATTTCTCCTGAACAGTTGCCTGTGTGGTGAACTGTAAGATGTAGGATTGTAAGGGGAGGGAAGACACAGGAATGAATCTTCCTACATGCCATCTTTGTCATGCATGTTGTCTCCAGCAGCTACTTGAGAAACTGGCTACAGCTCAAGGAGGATGGGAAGGAGTTGAACATCTAATCTCCCATCCAGCTACTTGCTAAAAAAAACCACCAGTAAGAAACTAGCAAGGAAGTTGTGTGATAGCATCTGACTAGATAGGAGAGGGGAGGTTTAATCTCTCCCAATTCCTTTATGCTGATGGGGAGGGGGAGTAAGTGTGTGTGGTGGCACAAGTATGTGTCAAAGAGAGTGTGACAGGGGAAGGGAAGGGAATTTGTATGCATACATGTATTTATTAAATTGGAGCAACAGGCTGGGGTGGGGCAGCCTCTAGCCCTAGCCACAGCCAGCATCAATCTTAGGCTTGTGGACTACTCCTCCTCACTGCAAGTGGATGTCAGGGGCAAAAGCACTGCCAACACTGCACCAATATTATGATACATCTGCAATGTATGTCTAAAATTGCTGTGTAGATCAGGAGTGAAAATCATGCTACCTTCCAGATGTTGCTGGGAGGCAACTCACACCAGCCCTAGATAAGCATAGCCAATGAATCCCATACCAACACCTAGAGATCTGCATGAATTCTAACCCTGATCCAAATACTTCATTATAACATACCTTTATGCCCGTTTGTGATAATTCCTCAGAGAGAAAAAAGATGCATCATTTCCTTTATAAAAGTTAACCTTGAAACGTATTATAAAAATACTATGATGCCAGTGCTATAAATATTAAATATATCACTACAACTGTATAACAGCTCAACAGAATGATATGTGTAAATATCTAAAGAGTCAAATGCAAACACAGAGGTTTCTAATTTCTGCTCCAGCATTCATTCCATTTCCATTCCCAGTTCATTCATACTTCCATCACAACCAATTTACCGTATCTTTATTGAAGTCTTCCTCTTTCAGATTCACCCCCTGCTGAATTTCAGCCTCCAGTGGTTCAAGCAATTTTTGTATATCGAAGTTAAACTGCTCCAATTCCTTCAAAGGAATGACGGGCTTTAAAAAATGTTGGAAAATAGGAAATGGAAAGGGGAACGGAAAACTGTTAATTTTACATCACACACACATACACCAAAGTGACATATATACTTTGCCCCAACTGTTAAATTAATTACACACACACATTTGGTATTTTAGAAAATAGCTTATATGTAACAGAAGCAGTGGTACTACTTACTTACTTAACCCTTATTTATCTAGTAGTTTCTTTTATGTTGGGTGTGGGTGTGTGGAAATTTCATCAACCATATGAACATGTCATAAGTTATCAAAAGGAAAAACAATGTTTAGACTTTATAAAAGCTATAAAAACATAAAAGCCAGAATCATACTGCATGTCTATCAATATCAAACTATTTGCTGTTTTCTCAACTTCTGCACCAACAAAGCAAACACACTCAATGAATATATTTTTAAGTGGAAATGTTGGCATTTAATATGCATGTAAAGAAATGTTCAATGGAGAACAGAAAATGTATCCAGTGTGTTGCAACTTTTATAAGAACATTGAAAAAAACCTCCTTCCTGATATTCAGGCTAAGCCTGGTACATCAGAAATCTCTCAAACATTCTTAATAAATCCTACCAAAATCCTACCTACTTATTTTTCATAGGGTATTTTACTTTCAACTCCAAATAACCATGTTTTCATTGTTCAAGAAATTTTGCATATTTTTTATAACAGTACATGACACATACACTATATATATATGTGTGTGTGTGTGTATACACACAGATATATATATCTGGCTTTTCTTCGCAAACGAAGATTCAGGAAGGACTCATCCCGTGCTTTCTGCAAGTGCGCTGATGACTAAAAAGGCCAATCCGAGATAAACAAGTCCGGTTGCAGAAAGCACAGCAGAAGGTCTCCTTGGGTGATGTTTTTGGGTTGTGATTCTTTCTGCATTGTCGTTTCTCTTCAAGACTTGTTCGGCGTGAGTTCTCAAATAAGACTGCAGCATTGTGGATAGTGTGTCTCCATGCCTCCCGATGTGAGGCCAGGGTGGACCACTGTTTATATTACCTGTAAATGTGTGTGTGTGTGTGTGTGTGTTTAAAGCAACATATGGATTTAGGAAGCTTTAGAACCAGGCTTAGTTATTGATTTATGGAAATTATAACACTTATAATACTGCCTTCAGTTTAGAATCTTACAGCAACAACGTATGATGTGCAATCAGCTATTTTCTCTCTGTTTTCCTCTAGGCACCACATAGGGAAAATTAATATATAAGCACTTACTTACAATTTAATTTAAAGTCTTAAGTGCATTCTAAGACCTAGATATAAAATGATCAAATTATTACACAGTGAACTTTCTTTTTTGTAAACTTTGACTATACTGGGTTGATGTGATGCATTTTGATCATTCACAAACAAATAAAAATAGATAAAAGCTACTTTTCAGCTGCCTGATATTAGGTCTAGTTCAAAGAATTTCAGATGTTAGACATCAGCTAATGTGATAACACCAGCAAAACCTTCCTCAAGCTTAAATCAAAATTCACTATTCAAATGTATGAGAAATGAAACTGGTTCATCACCCTCCTCCTCCTCCTCCTCCTCCTCATACAAAATTCTACTGAGTGATAGATTAATCGGCTTTAAATGCACCAAATGATCATGTAGTTTGCTAGAAGAGGGCAGGGACTCTCCTAAAAGCTTCATCTAGTATGGCCAATGGTAAGACCTTTTGGGAGCTGTACTGAAAACATGGGGAATCAAAAGTTCACTGCCTCTTATCTAGTCCATCCCCTGTTCCAAGTGACAGACGTATTCAGCTCTTTATCAACATGGGTTCAAATAGGATTTTAACTTCTGTTATTGGAATAAGACACCTTTTCCTGTGTTTCTGGAAATATGTTCCTGGGATTTTTTTTGGGGGGGGGCTCTCTAGAACAGTATGTAAATCTGCAGCATGAAAACAAAATCACTGGGGAAAAAGGTGACTCCCTCTTTGGTTTTGCTCCCATAACATTACCTTTGGGTTCAAATAACAATACAATGCTAACAGAAAAGAAGTATAATGCTGATTGCTGCTTACAGAGCAAATCGTTCTAGATTTACAAGATTAGCCAGTTCTGTTTTGCCTCAGTTGTCCTATCTGACTTTATCAGTGATACTTTAAAGATGTTTCATAGTGGGAATAGGAATAGGTTCCCTATAAATATCCATATCCATAAAGTTCATTGAAAAGCAGATATCTTTTGAAATGTTCTGATGAACACATGGCTAAGTACCCCACTGAAAAACTGATCCAAAGAGTCAGTTGGTACTTCCAACTTTATGATTCTATGATTCTGGAATAGGACATAAGTCTTCCAAACCTGAAGCCTATCTTAGACCAAAATCCAGCCATTTCAGAGAGGAAATCCTCATCCACCATCAATTACCATCACTCTGTACCACACCCAGTACTGTCAAAATGTCTCCCTACCTGTTTGATTTGTAGGACATAAGAAGACTGGAAGGAAAAGTAACAAACAAAATGCATAGATATAGGATGGGGGAGACGTGACTGAATGAGACTACATGCAAAAGGGATCTAGGAGTCCTAGTAAACCACAAGTTGAGCATGAGTCAACAGTGTGATGCAGCAGCTAAAAAGGCCAATGTGATTTTGGGTTGCATCAATAGAAGTATAGTGTCTAGATCAAGAGAAGTAATAGTGCCACTCTATTCAGCCTTGGTCAGGCCTCACCTAGAATACTGTGTCCAGTTCTGGGCACCATAATTCAGGAAGGATATTGACAAATTGGAGCATGTCCAGATGAGGGTGAGTAAAATGGTGAAATGCCTGGAAACCATGCCTTATGAGGAAAGACTTAGGGAGCTGGCTTTGTTAGCCTGGGAAAAAGGCAGTTAAGGGGCAATATGATAGCCCTATTTAAGTATTTGAAGGGGTGTCACATTGAGGATGGAGCAAGCTTGTTTTCTGCTGCTCCAGAGACTAGAACATGGAACAATGGATGCAAGCTCCAGGAACAGAGATTCCACCTCAACATTAGGAGGAACTTTCTGACAGTAAGAGCTGTTCGGCAGTGGAACATGCTCCCTTGGAGCGTGGTGGTGTCTCCTTCCTTGGAGGTCTTTAAACAGAGGCTGGATGGCCATCTGTCAGGGATGCATTGATCATGATTTCCTGCATGGCAGAAGGTTGGACTGGATGACCCTTGTGGTCTCTTCCAACTCTACAATTCTATGATCAACTATCTGTCTGCTCCTTCTCTGTGCCATCCTATCTGAGTGACATGATGTGGTATATTACAGAATGGGTAGCTCTTTCAGG
Organism: Gambelia wislizenii; assembly: GCA_030847615.1. Lineage (NCBI taxonomy): Eukaryota > Metazoa > Chordata > Lepidosauria > Squamata > Crotaphytidae > Gambelia > Gambelia wislizenii. The sequence goes on from JAUMIR010000003.1 coordinate 266,270,046, forward strand.
GGCATGTGCACTTGCAAGAGCACAGAATGTCCCATCATTCAGGTACTATTCAGCTTTTACTTCCTACTAATCAAATAGGTAATCAACTAGTGAGGTATGTATGTAGCAGAAACCGAGGATGGGGCAGGGTCGGTAATGGAGGCAAGGTAAACCTTGTTCAAAACAATCCAATTAGCTTGGAACGCTCTGACACCCACCCACCCCATTTTCTCTATTTCTGTGAAGAAATGCCTCAGGGCATTCTCTCATCATTAATTAAAAGAAAGAATAAATATGTATTTCAAAGCATCAGAAATATTAATGAGGCCAGGAAGATGGTGATTTTTTATACAGTAAAGGTATGGGAATATTAAGGAAGGAGAATGAATAGATTATAGAGAATCTGGATGATTTCTAAATTCATTTATCCAGATACCAAGAAATATCAATGACTGAATCTCTTTTTAAGGAGTAAGGATTTGAAAACTTTTACAGAAATAATAAAAAAAAATAGATGAATCTCTAGGGCTCATAAATTGAAATGTCATATACCAGACAAACATACAACTAAATGGTCTTAAGGGTCAAAAATGAAATAGATAATCTCACAAAATGGTCAAAAATGAAATTGATAATCTCACAAAAATATGAAATTATTATACAAATTAGCCTTTTACCATAGCACTAAAATGTAGGCAGAGTAAAGCCAATTTTTTGAAGGGGTGCAGTATGGAGCCAGGAAAATATATCCATGTTAGCCAAAGTCTGCCAGAGTAAAATTTGGGTAGAGCATGATCACAGCTAGTAATATTAAGAATAAGTAATAAGCATATATTAAATAAAAATCAACATGGTTTCTGTAAAAGGAAGTCACATCACAGCAAGATTTCAAACTCTGTGTCAACAAATTTGCTGATGATAATATGGTAGACATTATATGCTTGGACTTACAAAGGGTCCATCTATACAATTAAAAAAAATCCGTTTGGGGGTAAAAAAAATACGAATAGGCAGTCATTCATATGCATTCGATCCGCCTACATGATTTTTTACTCCCCTAAACTCTGTATGACCCCCTTCCCCAGCTGGCTGGAGAGAGCAAGCCAAGTGGCGGTTTTAAATCTCCTGTCACTTTTTTTAAAATTTAAAATGATGCCTGCTTTGCAGACATTCGGTTTTCCCTATTTACAAAGTAAAATAAAAATAAATATATATAAAATTCACGGACTTACCGGACTCTCGCTTAGCCGGGAATCCAGCATGGTGGCCCCTCCCAATCCCCTCCTTGCTAGTTCCACCCCCTCTACTCGGCCAGACAATCAGATTACACTGCCTGTTTGTGTGCGAACAGGGCGTACAGACCACCAGCCATTCGAACAGCTGTACGGATTTTATGCTGAGATCCGCTACTCCTTCCGAATGCTGAATCCATGTAGTTTACGGGGGATTCGCTAGCCCCCCCCTTCTGAATGACATGTATGAATCCAAACGGCCATGTGTACGGAAGAGCAATCTTCCAAATGGCATTTGTGTATATATATATTTTTACTGTGTAGACGGGCCCAAAAAGTTTCTGACAAATCCTTGGCCAAATGTTCTTAAATATTCTAGCTTTGTAAAAGCATGCAATAAAATACGTCTTATGGATAAATAAGTAAGTCAAGAACAGGATGAAGTGAGAATTATGTTTTGAGTTCACCACAAACCTTTATATTGGAACTAGTGTTATTAAATTTATCTTAAAAAATCTTTCGTCAGGAAAAACCAGTGAGGCAAACTCACTGATGAAATCAAAACATTCAGGTTGCTGAATACTTTGAAATATCAATTGGACAAATGGGCAACAGAATGTTCTCCATTCTGTTGGCCTTCTAGCATTTAAATTTTTGGAGGAAATTTTGTTAGTTTTTTTTTTAACTATATTTATCTCTCTCATGAGCAGGCCCCAGTCTTTATTGTGTTTAAGTAATGGTATAACACAGATGAAAGACCTTGAAGCAAGAACCATGACTGCTTGATAAATAAATTCTACCCAGTATTTAATTTCACATTTCAGATGAAATCTTATCTGAGGGCAAAGTTGTTAAGATTAAATCTACAAATGACTATATTAATTGAAGAAAACATGTAGGAGGATCTATGATCTATTCTTTCAAGTATATCAGTCTTTCTGGCCATTACCAACTTTAAGCATATAGGCTTTCTAACTCGCAGTGTAGATGTTTAGTACCTGAGGCAGAAAATATAAGTGGCAACTTCACAAACATACTAGAACAAATATACTGGATAACTGAATTTGCCTTTATAATACCCATAAATTGCTGCCTCCAGCAATCATCATCTTACCTAACGGCAAGGCTATCTCTGGGGATGTAATTACAACTCTAATACATTATTTAGAAAATAATAATATGTTGATTATGTATGAAAACTAAGTTGAAATACTGTATGCAAGCCAAAGGTCTAAGCTGTGTTTTGTTGATCTCTCTACCAATGAAGAAGATGCAGTGTGATAATTTGCTGTCTCTCCCCCCCCACCAACAGTTCCAAACAGTTTTTTTTTCACATAATATCTTTTATATTGACACACCAAAATGTTAGGTTTGTAAAGCATTCACTAGTCAAAAAGCCAGATCTTGTTGATCAGTTCAAATAAGATCTGTGTTTGCTTTGCTTAATTTTTGAAATGGCCCCATCTTACCCACATCAGAACTGGGAGCTGTGTTAAACTCTTGACTTTTAACTTACATTATAGGTTATTGGTGGAATGGATCAAAAGTATATTCTTATTTCTTAAGTTTTTCTGTGGTTACACAGACCTTATATCCATTAGGATAATGTTAAATACAGGGCTATTCTGTGTGCATGTACAACATCCCTATTAAATAGTGATTTCATTGCTTCCTGCACAAAAACACCAGTGTGGAATCACCTTAAAAATCAGTGATGAAAAGACTGGATTATGTGGATGTGTCCACCCTTCCTTATCTCCCATGATCAAGAGAGAGAACAGTAGCTGGTAGAGGGTTTGGCAATCAGGTCCAGCATCAGCACTTTAGCTGTCATGGACATGCTGGGGCCCACCAAGATTCATGTTATTTGCTGAACATTTAATAATGTCTGTGTGTGCGTGTATTATTTTGTTACTTTTACAATATTCACTTCTACAATAAAAAATTGCATTGATTTCCAAGTATCAATCAGCCAATATATCTTTATTATGGTCTGTGACCAGCACTATAAAAGAAAAAAGCAAACAAATAATAATAAAATGAATGGGCAATCCAGTGAGTAAAACGGATGATACTTCCAATTTGGGAGTGGGCTGAATGGCTTCTATTCAGGCCTGAAGAAGTATACATGTAGTAGCACTAAATTTAGTGACGTTAAAAGTAATTTCCAAGCAATATGTGGAGCACCAGGGCAGCAAACTCTATTTTATCCTTGCAGCCATCATAATGCTCTGATGTAAGTGTATTAAAATAAGAAATTGCACATTCTCGGCATATTTGGGCTCATCTACATGGGTCAGAATATGCTGGTGGGGAGCCAGCATATTCTGACCATGGATCTGGCCTGTTTCTTCCCTGTTACGTGCATGGAATGGGATGGAGTCCAGACTGCCACACTGGCTGGTGTCTGCAGCCACTGCTGCCACTGTCTGCATTGCTCTCTCTGAAGCCAGCAAGTCAGCCAGCAGCACGCAAGCATGGGCTTCTGCAAGTGACCAGCCTTGGTCATATGCCGAGGGAGTCCTTCCTGGCTATAGAAGAGTGAGTTGCCATGAGGAGCTGGCACGCCAGAATGGTCTCCAGCAGTCATGTGGAGACCAATCTGTTTTTTGCCAGCTGAACCAGATTTTACCAGGTGTAAACAGCCTTAGCCTGATTCCCCCCCCCCCCCATTTTGGCCCCATCTTTAACCTAGGAGTTTTCAGGACTGCCTAGCTACAAAAAATAGGGCAAATGTCCTGTGTTGTCTGGACTACAGGGCTCCAAGGTAGGGGAAACATGGAGTATACAGCCCATCTAGACTAGGCCTTTTTTAAAAAAAAATAGTTGGCAAACATCCTTTTTCCTTTCATTTATTTATATTTTTTTTGGTATGTTTGTGCTTCAGTACAGCAGGAATATAGAAGCAGTTTTCAAGTATGGAGTGGCAGCCTAGAGTTGCCTAGTTCACAATTGAAGTAATGCATATGGCCATCTAAAAGGGGTGAGAGCCAAAAACAATGAAGTTCAGTGCCTAAAATCTTGTAGCTGAACCAGTCTCAATAATATCATTCTGCAAAGGAGAGCCACATGCTCGTGTCAGGATCTGCCTCTTGTCACAGGACTAGGTCCCTGGCTGCAGCAGCCAGCACAGCTTCTTTGCAGACTCAGGCCCTGGCTGTGGGAGTCTTGGAAGAACCATGGCCCAGTTATGAGACACAGCCAGCTGCAATCACACAGCACACCTGAAGCAGCCAGGGGAACTGCTATTTAAGAGCGGCATTCATCCCTCAGTCTTTCCCACAACTACATGGTCTTCTGTGCTGGTTGTAGCTGCTCTTTGCTCTTGGACCTTGATCCCTCGCCTTGACCTACCACTTGTGTTTGGACCTTTGCTTGCCTCTTGGACCTGTCTCTGGTCCCTGGATATCTGGTATGTGCTCTGACCTTGGACTGTTTTTGGACTTTGGCTTGCTTGACCTCCGATTCCTGTGTTCCTGACCTGGCACTCCTTTTCTGGACCTTGTCTTGCCTCTGGGCTCCTTAGTATGTGCTCTGAACCTGGATTGTTTTCAGGTTTGGATTATCTTTGATGCCGCCTGGACTCTGGACTCTGTCTCTTCTGTTCCTGACCCAGCCGTAGCATCTCTGTTCCTAGACCCTGCTGCCCACACCCTGGATCCTGACAGTTTGTTGTGGCCAACCATGCCCTGGCTGGGAACAACATGGAGGCTGCTGATCTGCCCACTATCCTGCATGCCTTGCAGAACCATGTGGCCACCTTTCAGGCAGAACTTCAGGCCATTTGGGTGGTACCTGCAATGCCATTACCAGACTGCTTCAGCAGAGTCTAGAAGACCATCCAAGGGTTTGTGAACCAGTACTGCCTTTTTTTACTACCTGACCAAGTGAATACTCCACACCCCGAAGCTGTGTATGCCTCATCGTCCCCCTTGCATGTTTTGGAATGATAGCATAACCTCCAGGGCTACAAGAATAGATCTCCTTTCCCTCCCACTTGGAGTGGTTGATTTTTGACTCTGTGGAGAAAATATAAGCAACTTGGATGTGCTCCTAGAAAAGTGAAAGTATAAACATTACACACACACACACACATCATCTGAAGTGGGCTGCAGTCCACAAAAACTTATGCTAAATTTTAATCTTTAAACTCTTTGTTGTAGTAGTAGTAGCAGTAGTGGTTTCAGCAGCAGTTGTTTCTAGAGATATGTACATTTCACTTTTATACTTCCTCACTCTTCCTTTTTTTAAAAAAATGCTCTAAAAATATATATTTTAGTACACTTTGTTTAGTATGTCTAGGCAGCTCTACACAGGAGTATTTCTTCCTACCTTTTCACTTTTAATTCTTTCTGATATGGCAGCAAATCGTTGGTTGAGCTCTGTCAATTTAGACTCTATTACTTTCCTGCAGTGATCTCCACGGTTTGTCATCAAGTCTACTGCCTGGTCACGGACAGAGTCCACCTTTGGACGCATATCATTCAGCTCAGTCTTTAAGCGCTACAGTCCATGAGTAAGAGACAGGGCTTGAAGTTAGTAATAAAGGCAGGAAGAAAAAAAAAGAGAAAGAGAGAGTGTGCAAAGGAATAAGGAGCAAAACCATAAAGCAAACTTCAAATAAATGTCTGTGTCTAAGCACACAACTGTGAAGCTCTGGACAGTCCAAGACTAGCTGCTTGTTTAAAAAAATCAGATTGCTAGAGACAGTGAAACACAAGAGAAGTACACATTTAATTAAACAAGTTGAACAAAAATACCCTTACAGCTTCTTTGAATAATAAAATCCCCAGTTTAAGAAGCAGTATTGTCAGAATAATGAAAACTGTATGCTGGTATGATTTAACACATGACATTTAATACTGAATTATGTAACATAATGTAGAATCAACAATGTTTTTGCCACATTATAGCAATAATCCTCCTTGTCTTAAAATGAGCATCAATGGTCTAATGTTCATTCTTTGCTACTACAAAACAACTAAGTTTGAACATAGAGATGTACCTCAAGAAATATGCTTGGAGTGATAAAATCATAAATGTTTTAACAAAGCAAATACTGTCTGTGTACTATGCTAGTGGCTGTACTTTCGCCCAGAAGAACACAGTGGTGGCAAGGAGTTGCCAGATTCTATTTCTCCGATGCCTTACTTCTCTCATGGACACTGATTCCATGGCCTTCTACCTTCTTCTGCTAGCACATATGCCAGCACTGTGCACCAAGAAGACTCAGGTCAAATAAAATGAAAAAAATTATCCTGATATTTGCACAAACCTGTAATATATTATAGAATGCCTGAAACAATGATATGCCACCCCTTTAAATTCATACAAGCTAAAGGAACAGGGAATGATTTGTTAATTTAGATGCAGCCTTTCATACAGGCAGGAAGGTTTCATTGCTGACATGTTCAGTTCCTAAAAAGTTGCTGTCTCTGAGCTTTCCCCCACACTTTGGACTTTTTCAAATGGGGGACCCCCCCCCCCGAGGAGGTTGGGAGAAGAACAGGGCTGTTGTGCTTGCAGAGCCCCATTTCAGATTACACAATCCTCCTCCATCCTCCTCCTGACCTTCCCCTGTGCTGAAGGCGAAGCTTTTTATTGATGGAAAACCTCCATCAATAAAAAGTGGCACCCACAGCACCAGGGAAGGTCAGGAGAAGGATGGGCTGACTTGAAATAGGCCTCTGTAAGCGCAACAGCCCCATTCTTCTCCCGATCTCCTTGGGTTCCCCCCAACTTTGAAAAAGTCCTTAGTAGGACTATTGCTGAAACTGATAAAGTCTTTTTAACACTTGAGAATCCTGTCAGGAAAAAAAAGTCTCCCCCCTCTTTTGATAAAATGTTTTGAAAATGTTTTAGTGTTTTTCTCTGTAGTCCCCTTCCAGTTTTCTCTAGAATAGTTTGTTTTCACATCATGTTCTATGTTATGATGGAAAAGTGATTGGATTTTGCACTGGTATGTCCTTTTAATTATTTTAATACCTAGAATATTTCAAGTATACTCTAGTAAACAACAGCAACAAATATATTTCATGGAAGTATTTGTGATACAACAAGATTTCCAAAGAATTTCCAAATTCTCCAGGGCTTCAAATAGGGGATTCCTATAGCAGGTCTCAGAGATCATATTTTCTGTACCATTCTGGTGGGTTTGAGTAACATTAATTGGTGGTGTCATATAAGCTCTGTTGCAGGGACAGCATTACTAGTGACTAATACTCAGTGGCAGCAGTAGGCAATGCAGAGAGGCAGAACCATATGAGATGACACAATTAGGGGAAGATGTGACACCAGCCTTACATCCAACCTAGTAACAATCATGAGGAGCCAAGAAGACAGCCAAATAGGAGGAGAACCATATAGGAATAGCTTTAGTATAGTTTTTTAATGTATAAGGAAAACCATGTCAATATAGTTTGTGATTTGAATCCTTCTCCTACCAGAGCAGCATGGGTTATTTTGGAAGCAGCAATCATGACACATTATGGTGCACATTGGGCATGGCCATGTTAATATAGTCTACCCCTTTCCATCCAATACTGACTAACAGAAACTGGGAGAGAGAGAAAGAAGATGAAGAAAAGGGGTATAGGCCCTCAGGTTTGTCTGCTATTATTAGAATTCCTGCTGAAGACGACAGTAATTGGAGCTGAACCAATCAGGATAAAGAGAGTTTACTGAAAAAAGTAGTACAAGAACAAATATTGTGAATCACAGTGGACAGAAACTTGAAGAACAATGTTTCTGAAGGGATGAACTGCAGCACTGTGAGAACAAAGAATAAGAATCTTGGAAGAGCACATTCCATGTTATGAAAATGAACAAGAGGAAGACTTTGAAAAGTAAACTGCTTGTTGCATGTCATACATATTTGGAAGCAGTGCTTCTTATATTGGCAAGTACAGTTTAATTTCTATAAATTGGCTGCGGGACTTACCCGGTCCTGCACCCTCGTTGTGGCTGGGCGAGCCCCCCGTAGGCGCCCTCCACGTGGCGGGCCATGGGCACCACCATCTTGCAGGACCTCCTCACTCCAGCCGGCTCATGCTGGCTGTAAATAGGATTGTAAACCGACCAATGGGGAAGAGGCTGTTCTTCCCCGATTGGCCAGCTTGCAACCACCTACACCAATCAGAGGCTCAGGGCTTGCTGACCTCTGATTGGTCAAGGGGGAGGAGACTGCTGCCTGCAGTCTCCTCTCAGGTCCAGCGGCCAGGAATAAATTCCCGGCTCCTTGCTGGACCTGGGCAGTTGGCTCTCACAAGCTGAAGAACCACTCACCCACCCTCAGTTAGGTTTTCCTTTGTATTAGATAGGAATGGTAGCTGTTTATTGTGTATTTCTTTTCTAGGCTGTTAGCTTGTCACAACTCTCCTGGGGTTGGCAGTGAACATGGGGGTTTGGGATCCAGGCTCAGGGTCTGGGGGTCTCCGGTGTTGGAACTAGGCCATTAGAGGTCATGTTCTAAGTCATGGCCATAGAGACAAAAGGGGGGGAATAGGCGGGATCCCCCCTAATCCGGGCCTGGATCACGTGATTGGTTAGCAGGCAGGCTAACCGATTTGGTTACCAACGAATGGTGGGGTTGGTTTACCCTTGGTTACCACCCATGCTCATTAGCCAACCAGGGAGCTATCACCTTATGAATTGTGGCCATTTATTGCCAAAAATTATTCCATCTGATCAATTTATTCTGTCTGTATCCCAATTCTATGTATTTGTACCACTCCACTTACCTGTACCAATATATCTTTCTGTCAGGAAATGACATGGATGTGACCACAAGATGGAGCTGTAAGCTTAGCAATGAAAGTAGTTAAGCTCCAGTGGGAGGTGTGTGTGTGAGTTAGCACTTGAGAGTATGCAAACTTGAGATGCCTGATGTAACAGGCATTGTTTAACTGCCTATAAAAAGGAGATGGGAATTATCTCCTGTGTGGGTTTGTTGTGGATGGTGGTTGGCGAAGCAGTTTGTTGGTTTGAGAGAGATTTATGAGTATTAGAGACGGCTGTCCTATACTCTGCATATATATTGTAAATATACTGCAAACAAAGATTAAAGCCCTCAAGTTGAGTGAAGGCTGGCCTTGCTGCTGTCTTTATTTGGCAAGCCAGAGCTCAAGGCAGTGTGCTGGGGTGAAGGAATTTTTCCTTCTCAGCCTGAAGTCTTTTGCAGAAGTCTCTCCAGAAACCTTCTCCTTGGCGTCCTGTCGACGTGGAACAACTCTGCAGGTGGTCGTGGTGGACACAATGCATCTTTCTATGCCCCAACACATTCTGCATACTTGGTCTGTTGTTATCATTTGGGGACTGGGGGTAGGGCGTAGGAATGGGGGGACATCTCACCTCAGCCCGCAAAGATATTTTTTCACTATTACACATGCATTTTTATCCCTTCCTATAATATGATACTATGCATCTCTCTTCAAATGATAAACTACTTCCACCAGGATTATATCAAATTCTAATACAATGTTGTCAAGTGAATCATTGCTTGCAGAGCTAAAATCTTTGAAGTGACATGAATATGTAATATATAACAATTCTCAGAAGAACAGATATTTGATAAAAGGAGCAAACTGATAAAAAGAATGCTTGTGTTCCATTTTTAAACAGAGATAAACAGTATTCAGGAGACAGAGGCTTAAAAATATGCGTTCTATTCACCATAAAATCCTCAAGCCTTGAAATAACATATTTATGGGGGGGGGGTTCCTACTAAACTGGCTTACTTTTACTCTACTTAATTAATCAATTTAAAAGGTGATGGATGGCATGCAAAAAGAAAATGTTCTGCTACCCTTCAAACAGATAATTTTAACCTATACGGCACAAACCCTGGATATACATTACCTCTATAATAAATGTATAATAAATAGTTTTGAGAAAATTGCATTTGTTACCTTAAGAGTATCTTCCCTTTGCTGAGGTCTTTGGGTTTGAGATTCATCCAAAAGTATTTCTGTTCGATACATCCAGGTAGTAATGTTAGCAACATTCTGATCAAAAGTTTCCATATGCTTTTGATATGTCTGCATGTACATAAGAAAGGAGAACATGTTATTTTAAAAAGTAGTGATACAGACAAAAAGAAAAGAGACTAGAATAACATTAGAATATTGTCCAGGCTCAAAGAACTCATTTCACATTTACTCAAGTAGACTCCATACACAGGTGCATCTGCCCTGTAGAAATAATGCAGTTTGATAGTACTTTAAGTACTGTAGCTCCATCCTATGGAATCCTGGGATTTGTAGTTTTACAAGGTCTTTAGCATTCTCTGCAAAAGAGTGCTGGCACCTTACAAAATTACAAATCCCAGGATTCTGTAGGATGGTGCCATGGCAGTTAAAGTGTTGTCAAACTGCATTATTTATAACCCTCCAGATATTGCTGATCTGAAACTCCTCTCCATGGGTAAACTGCAGAGGGCTACAGTTCAGCAATATATGGAAAGCTGAATAATTCCCATCTCTGTCCTAAATGCTATAGTGTAAACTTCCATATTTCTTCCTTCAAAGACATAAGAGAGAAGCATATTTAAAAATAAGTTCAGCTGTAAACAATGTTAATAATATGAGCAATTTTGCCATCTCTGGAGCAGATTACAAATTATGTAAGGAAAATTTCTTTTCTTTTAAACAGTTTTTGCCATTTTACTCTAGCAAGAAAACTGATACAAATCTATAAACATGGGTCCTCTACATGCTTCATCATACCACTGCTACCAGTCCTACCCAGCATGGCCAGTGGTAAGAGATTATGGGAGTTGCAGTCACCCGTAACAGACAGAACATGATATACATAAATTGACTTTCAGAATAAAAATATCCATAGAACATCTATTAGATGAAAATAGCACATTCATTTTGTACCAGCTTTACAAATAACACATGCAAAATACACATTTCTGAATCCTGAGAGAACATTGCGTAAAACTTTTATTTTTGCCTATAATGTAATTGTTATTACAGTTGAGACAGAATGTTGTAGCTGTAAGAATCAAACAGCTGTTGTATAGTTAGATGGACCATATGCTAAATGATGTTGGTCATATTATTTGCTCTTATAGTGGAAGCAGCAATTTCTATAAATTATATTGCTGTATTATTTAATAGCCACAATTATAACCTTCCACCAGCTTGTTTTCAGTTCACTCAGCTCGCTTTCCTATTATCTTTTTACCTCCAGATCCATGGTGTTTGAGCCACGAATATGTTTAACAAGACTAATATTTCCAACAGCCAGTCAAATTATTAGCTGACTCTAGCTCCTTAAAAAAATATGCATGGAGCTATAGTAATTGGCACATAGTAATAACACGTTACTTTTAGTGCGTGTATCTCTGTGTGTGTGTTCACTGCAAGGTTCAAAAAATTGAGCGTTATATGTATGTGACCCAAAATAATGGCATCCATTTGTTTATGGGAGGTAGTCCAATGCAGTGATTGTAATGTAGAATGTGAGTTATGAAACAGGGAAGTTTAAATCTCAGTGCAGCATGAATTATATGAGTGGTTTTTTGTAAGATGTGCTTTCTAGCTCTACATATTTGGGGCTGAATTGGTGATGACTGACTAGGAAATGGATCCTGGGCTCCTAGTTCAGTGAAAACATAGATCTAGTGTAGCAAACTACAAAATAAGACCAGTTTCATGTTAGGAACCATTAGGAACCAGATCACTTATAAAACATCAAATATATGAATGTCTTTATACAAATCTATGGTGTGACCACACTGTATTGCAAAAAGTATACTGTAGAGCTGGAAAGGTGCAGAAAACAGGCAAACAAAATTATCCAGGAGGCTGTATTTAATCCATGGTCTTTGGAACTTTTCATGTTTAGTAAAGTGGTAAGGAATGAAAAACATGGTGTAGTTTTTAAGAAAAGGAGGAAGGAAAGGGGAAGGGGGGAAATGTATCAGGACCTTTAAGGCTAACAAGTTTTTATTTTTGCATGAGCTTTCCTAGATATAAATGCACTTCTTCTGATGCAGTTTTAAGTGGTAATTAAGGCCCCATGCATAAAGTTTACTTATACAGTTGTAGGAGTGGGATAGAATGTAATGGCCTCCAGAAAGGTGCAAAGCCCTTTGAAAATTTAGGGCAAGGGTCGTACTTATACCCTTGCCCTAAATTTTCAAAGGGCTGTGCAAGATGATACAGGTCTTTCAGATCTTTACAATAGACAGTTAGTGTTGAGGTGTGAAAGCAATTAATCTGCTTACCAAAAGTTGGTTTCCCAGGATTCAAAACTCTCTCTGAGAAGATTCCTTTTGTTATATATGCAGTAGTGAGAAGAATTATTGTATTAATATATGTAGTGTGCCATGAAGCCATTGTCTTTGTTCATTCCTCTGCTAATGGATTGGAATTTGTTAATATACACTTGTCCTTCCGTATCCATGGATTTAAGTATTCACAGCTTGAAAATTTTCTTTAACAAATAATAATCCAAAAAGCAAACCTTGGTTTTGCCATCTTATATAAGGGATACCATTTTGCAATGCCATAGCATATAATGGGACTTGAACATTCATGGATTTTGGTATCCATGGGGGGTCCTGGAACCAAACCCCAGCAAATATGAAGGGACAGCTGTAATTCAATTCAGCAGTTTCTCTTTCTCTTTGAGTTTCTTCTTTGGTAATTTCCTTCTGAAGATCAGGTCAGCCATTATGTCTGCATAATGTGGTGTCATGTGGGTGCCGATGGCAGTGCCACTGACATATTATTCCCCAAACTGAAGTAATCATAAGTACAGAGTGGCAGAGTTTGGAGGCTAGGTCTGCTGCAGCTGAATTCAGGATGGTAGTCTTGGTGGCTTGTAGTACACTCTGGTGTGGGATATGGGAGTATAGGGATTCCACATCCATAGTGTCTAGGATGGTGTTCTTTGGGAGCCTGTGGAAGGACTGTTTTTCCTCAGAAAATCAGTTATATACTACATGTAGCTTGGAGTATTGGTGGCATATGGCTTGGGACAATAGGTCTTCCTGGCTTGTTGTCTCATTTGTGTATTTTGGGTAGTAAACAGAAGATGCATGGTTTGGGCTCCTGGGGTGTGCCCATTTGAATCACAGAATCATAGAATTGTAGAGTTGGAAGAGACCACAAGGGCCATCCAGTCCAACCCCCTGCCATGCAGGAATACACAATCAAAGCATCCCTGGCATATGGCCATCCAGCCTCTGTTTAAAGACCTCCAAGAAAGGAGACCCCACCATTTGAATTTGGTTCTGTAACATCAGTGGAAAATTATCTGAGTAATGTGTGTAGTTCTTTCAGATATTCATCAGTGGGATCTTTGGAGAGGGTTCTGTAAAATGTGGTGTTTGATAGTTGTCTCTCAGCCTTATATATGTAGTCTGACTTGTTCATGTTGACCACAGCTCCCCTTTTGTAAGCCTGATATATAATGTTCGGCTTGTTTCATATGTTAGACATGAAACTATGCATGGTGAAGATAAATTGTGGATGGAATTCTCCTTTCTCTTGTAATATTAGAACCCAATGAAGCTGAACAGTGGGAGAATTAAACCAAAGGAAGTACAGATTCACACAACACACAGTTAAAAACTGGCATTTGCTGCCACAAGATGGCAATGGCTACCAACTTCAATGGCTATAATAGGGATTAGACAAATTTACAGAGCATAATGCCTCAATAGCTTTTAGTAATGAAGGGTATATACTGCCAGAACCAGGGGATCAGACATAGCATGCCTCTGCATATCAGTTTCTGGGGAAGAACAGAGGAACAATGCTATTGTGTTCATGTTTTCCTTGCAGATTTCCTATAGGCATCTGTTTGGCCACTCTGGAAAACATCCTGCTTTTCTGTCCTTTCCTTTCTCCTAGAGGAAGGCTGGACTCACTTGTGCACAATCCCAGTTACATTAATATCTTTGATTTTATCCGTCATGCCTATGGACAGTTCTCACCTTCATCTCTGGGACATTCTAAAATAGCTTCTTAGTGAACACTGAGAAAAGCCATAAGAAGACAGTGATTGAGTTCTTTCTCCACTTTTTAATATCGGTGTATCTATCTTACCATCTCACCTTCTAACTGTTCTGTTCCATTTCCTGCCAATATCAGTTTCATCAGTTTTTATTCTTCCAGACAGTCCCTCAACATTCTAGGCCACTGACTTCTTATAGGGTTGCACTCAGCCTCTGTCACACCAAGTATTATTTTTCCTGAAAGTTTTTGAAAACCTCTAAAACCTGGAGTAACTCTGTGTCTGTCAATGTTCCCATTGTGTATGAGCTGGTTGTGGCTACATAAGTTCAAGCACAGGAAAAAGTGAGTAGAAATTAACACAAAAGGTTATATCACAAAGACGACAAGTCTTCAATACACTCTTTCTCATCCAAAAGAAAATGACTTGTGCAGTGGTTCTCTTGGATTTCTCATTCATCAGGGAAGCAGGAAGTAAAAAAAAAATTCTTACCAATAACAAATTAAGCCATTCCTCAGCTCGTGAAGTTACTGCTATCCAATTACTGCTCAGAAGGCTGAGTTTATCATTCACTAAACTTTCCTTCCCTTTAAGCACCACTTTCAGTCCCTCTCCCAAATCAGTGATGTTTTTCAGCTGAAGCTGGTGTTTCTCAATCTCCTGCTGTGTTGCCTATGGAAAACAGATACAGGACAATCAGTGTGTAAGAAGAATTTGGAAGTTTCTGAAACCCTTGTTATAAATTGACATTGCTACAAACAGAAAGGAAGAAGTTGAGTGCTTGTTTCCCCCCCCCCCAAAGTGAACTTTCACAATTAATTGAAGGAGGCTCAAATCCATATTAAACTATTATACTAAATCTAATCAAGGGACTAATAATGAAAATTGTACAGATTTAGTATTGTCCTCCTCTTATGTGCATGGAACTAAAAACCTCTGAAAAAATCATAGTCTGGGTTTAGAAAGATCAGACATGTTTAATATGTTAAGATATGATTATCTCTCCAGGTTCTTGTTTTCTAGAGAATGTTCTAGAGATTATTTAATTTTTAAATAAATAAATACAAATTTGCCACATTTTTCCTTCTTCGGTTGTAAAAGCAACAAAATAGAATCAAAATATACCATGTCCCCTCTTTTTCTTTCCTCCTGCTCTGCCCATTTGAGCAGGAACAGAATGTACACACATTCTGTTCTCTTTATTCATAATGTAAAACCCCACACCAACCCATCCTGGTTCCTTATCACTCAGATATGATACAGAAACACTAAAAGGGTATTTGTGCTTGGGATCATGAAGGAAGTAGGCTTCTGTGGGTGGCACAAACCAAGGAGTATAGGCTAGGATGATGTGCTGGAGTTTCCTGAAAGCCTCTACAAAGGTACTTGGAGAGGGCATGTGTGGTACATAGATACAGGAAATACACAATGTATCTTACTGTTGAACTGCACTAGGTTTGCTAGGGCATGAATCTCATCCTAACCTACCTCACAGTATTCTTGTGAAGATATAGTTGGTCAATCCTACATATGTTACATTGAGTTCTTTGGAAACAGGATCAAGACCACTTTTGAAAAATAAAATCTGCACTGCACTGAGTTGCAGGCTGCATTATATTACCACCATGTATCTATACCTGCACTGTTCCCCTCCCAGTTTTCCTCTTGTCTTTCATCAAATTTGCCTGCTGAATTTCCATGAAGATTTTCATATTTCCCTGAGCTTAAAAGAAGTTTGGCTGATGGAGTTGTTATAGGAGGGCGGGGGGAGAGGATAAATATTAACAAACATGTTCTATTTCCTGTTCCACTTCTCAGTATAAATGTACCTAGTGTACTCTGCATGTTTTTGGTCAAACTGTAGTTATTTTTAAGTATGCTTGTCAAAGCACTGATTTAGCTTCTCAGGTTTGGTTAAACTGGATTGTACGGAGATTTTCAGATGCCTCTTGCCACGCAAGCAGCCTCAAGAGCAGTAACAAGTCTGCTGCACAGCAAGGGGTCCATTTTGGACGATGCCGTTTCTCTCTCGGTGTCGTCCGTGACTGTTGCGGCTAGCATTGGAGGCAGCCGCACTGTTTTTCACTCACGGACAACTTCCATGAGTGAAAAACAGCGCGGCCGCCTCCAATGCTAGCTGCAACAGTCACGGACGCTGCCGAGAGAGAAACGGCGTCATCCAAAATGGACCCCTTGCCGCGCAGCAGCCTCGTTACTGCTCCGGAGGCTGCTTGCGAGGCAAGAGGCGTCTGAAAATCTCCTAAGTCAACCATTTCTTTTTATGAGCTTTCTTTTATCTGCCACACTCATGAGTAGACCATATTTTGGTAAGCTAGAAGGAACAGTATGTCAGATCAGCATATTTGCCTTATGTGTGTGAAATTTTAATGAAGCCTCTTTACCTTCTTTAGTTTCTTAAACAGGTAGTATTTTTTGTTGTTGTGAGACTAAGGAATAACAATACTGCCCTGATCAGCAAACCTCACATACTAATTACACAACTTCTAGTGCACTGAAGCAATTGTTTAACCATTAATGAGATTCAATTAAAGATGTGCTTGTCCATTCAAGCTGCAGCTGTGGTACACATATCTGATAATTTAGTATGCAACATTAACGTTTCTGCATATATAATATGTACAGGGCTGAACCAATAAGGTGGTAAGACTATAATTCATGATTAACAAATAATTTTTTGGACTGTTGGTTTTTCAGACTTATTCTGGGCTTTTATAAACACTTATTCTCAAAACAGGAAATGCAAACATATCAGTGATTAAAATTGTGGGTGTGCTTTTTAGATTTCAATGCTAAAAAAAACCCAATCAAAATGATAAATTATTTAAAAGAAATGCGTATGAATCAGGAAAAAGAACCCAGAATATTTATGAATGCTTCTCACAGTAGTTCTTGATAAGTACATACTTACATTGGAGGTAGGGAAAAATGTAATTATATTAGAGGTGAGGGGAAAAAAGGGTGGAGAATAGGGGCATTAGAGAAACTTCTGGTGATATCTGTACAGCTGGATGCACAATGACAAGGCTGTCCTCTGGAGGAACCCCTGAAGCACATGGGAGATGCTTCTGTTTGGTGCATCTGGCTACAGGTATATAGCCAGACAGTCCTCTGAAGTCCACTACTCTCTTCCAGCCACCACATGGACATGTTGGAGCCCCTCCCCCAAGAACTAGAAGAGTTCTGAGGAAGATGAGAAGCAAGACATGGTATAGTCCTACCTGGGATGACTGGGAGGTCAGAAAAGGGGCAATTTAGGGAGTCTGATGGGATCAAAGCTACAGAGACTGCATGCAGCCCAGTGCCACACTTTGCCCACGCCTACAGTATTACCCAACCGCAACTGCTTTGAAACATGGAGAAATGAGTGGTGATAATATAGAACTCACAATCTTGTATGAAATTACTGTTCATTGATGTGACAGCCACCAAAGGTAGTGAGAAACAAACTTGGTTTTTTGTTGTCTTTTTGCACAGATAAAAAGATAAGGTGAAATGAAGAAGGGGCAAGAACATAGCTTTGTGTTGTTGAAAGCAAACCTATGCAGAACTATAGGATATCATTGTATGAATGTAATCTCCCTCAGGGGAAAACAGTGTAATGTATTTTTTTTAATGAAAAACCTTTCATAATTCTCTAGAACAAGCTTCACATAACTGCCTGATACTATTGTATTCATAATTTAAAGTAGATACAGATATGTGGTTCAGAAATACAATAATTCATTATTCTAGAATTTTCTGTATAATACAAATGAACCTGGAAATGTTCGTAATGGGAGGTAGTGGATTCCATATCATTGGGGCACTGAATCTGTTCTGTGTTTTGTTCCAAATTTTAAATATGTCTAAGGTGCTACTTAGAATATATTCCAAATTTAAAAGATGTCTAAAATGCTACTTTGGACACAAGATTCAGCACCTTTGATAGTGTTTTAAAAGTTCAGAATAAACCCCAAAACAGATCACCACCTAAATGCTATGTAAGCCACCAGCCACTAAGACTGAATGTCATAGAAACTGAGGGTGCATCTACACTACAGAAATAATTCAGTTTGAAACTGGATTATTTGCAATAACTCATTCCTGTGGATACCTGGGATTTGTAGTTGGGTGAGGCACCAACACTCTTTGTTAGAAAAGGCAAAATACCTTGTAAAACTGCAATCCCAGGATTCAATCGGAAGAAGCCATGGCAAATATCCAGTTTCAAACTGGATTATTTGTGAAGTGTAGATCTGGCCTGATATTAACTGATATAAAATGAAAGAGTGGTTGAAAGTTTTTACTGACTCAAAAGTCATGAGGTATAGAGACACTGAGATGACACTAAATTATCCATTTATGTCTAAAAAAAAAAAGATATTCTTTGAAGGGCAACATAAGGACAAATCTCAAAAAAAATAATATAAAGGCCTGAATGGGATCATTGTTTATTTTAAAATATACCTGTCTTCATACCAGCATAATACCTTATAAGAACTTTAAAAATAAGATATGGCATCTGAAACCTATCCTGTTTTATAGCTTAAAGTTAATACATTAAATTTTGGGTCCAACTTTGTCTTGTCAGTATATACATCACCAACCATTAAATAGTGTTGATAGTAAAAGACACTACCAAAACTATTTATAGTTTAAATTATATGTTGTTTACAATTTTGGGAGGAAAAGTGTTGTTGTGACAGTGAGATAACTCCAAGAACACGTATGTGAGTTTACAAGGGAGGAAAATATATATTATTACCTTGCTCCAGGCGACTTCAGCATCTAAATTGATAGGCATTCCTTCTACTGCTGATCTCTTTGTCAGTTCTGAATCTGTCACTGCCAGCCATTCTGTCAGAGCATTCATTTCCTTTCTCAGTTTCCGAGATAATTTCAAACATTTCTCTAGTTCTTGCTTTTTTTCAGTTACCTGCACAGAAAAAGGGGAGGGGGTATTTTAAGAGCCCAAGTATCTGAATGTTCTACTATGCAAAGTGTGCCTATGGCATATGCTAAATACAATGGCTATAATGTTTTTATTCACATTTCTGGCCAAAAGAATCTATCAATTCTACATGACTGTAGAGGTTATCAATCCTTTGTTTTACATTTCCAATTGTCCAAAATAATTCTCAGGCCTACACTTCTAGCTACCTCAAGCAGATGTTTAGTGCACCTTAAAACATTAACCTGTTCATTTAATACTAGACACCATGCTTGATTCACTATCATGGTCTGCATTCCACTTTCTACATGTATTTAATTTTGCTGCTGTCATGTTTGTCAGCAATTTCAGCTCACAATACAGTGCTAGTATTGTGGGACTGGTTTCTCCCCCACACTGGTTTCTAGTTTATCATGGGATAGAAAAATGTTCTATAAAACAATTGTGTTCTATAAGACACAACTATGAAGTATTTGTGTTTTTAGAATGAAGTGTATTTCACAATTGCCTAAAGTCATAGCCACATAATATACATGAGATAGGAAGCTACAGTTATCCTGCTAACACAACTTTATCTGATGAGGAAAAATATTTCCTCAATGAAAGGAAGTCATTGTTTGTGCCAGTCTACTGACAACCAGGGCAGTTCAATTCAACTGATACCTCCACCCCTGTCTAAAAGACTTTTTTTTTGTCCCAATATTCCCAGTGAAAATATTGCTGTAATAAATAGAAAACCATATATGGCAGGTCACTGAAACATAGTGACATTTGCAGGTGTCAGGGCCCTAGGGGTACAACAGCACTTTTGTGTTAATTCTACAACAAAAAGTGGATCTAGAGGATAAAAATATCCCATACTAGCATAGGAAGGACTGAACTTTGGATTTTATTAATTGAATAAAGCCTGCAGCCTGTTTCCACATGCATCTGGTAGCAAACACCAAGAATGATAATTCAGCACTAAAGAGAAGCAATTCAAGCAGTGACTTTGGGAACCTAGAACCCTAAGCATAATGATACGTTTGCCATCCAATTGCTACTTCAGTCATGCAGCGCTACCTGAATTCTCTTCAATTTGACTTCTAAGAGCCTTGTATCTTCATGAGACAATGGCTTCAATTCATTTTCATTCCATTCACACATGAAAAAGTTTGGTCACAAAAGGGGTCCTTTAAGCACAGAACTCTCCTTGTGTGAATGAAAGTCACTTCCATTCAGAGAACACAAACAAATGAATCCAAAGATTATGCAAAAACTGAAGCATAAGCAATTGTTTTGAATGGTTTAATGATGCCTGATAACTGTTTTGTAATTTGACAGGGAAAAACAACCTAACACTGAGATTTCTTGCAGATCTTTCCATGTTACATTGACTTGCATAAAGCTGCATGTTCTCAGACAAGATTTTTAAAAAACTTACTGCTCCAAACTTGGCTATTACAATTTTACTGACAGGCTTAGAAAGGCAGGTCAAGAAGAGTTTAATAGATCCTTTAATATATTAGAATAATGCAAAGAGACAGTAACTATTTTTAGAAATCATACTTTGTGCTATTAAAATAACCAATTCCCTTTTACTTCCCAAATTTGTTGCCAACACACTATCACATTTCTGCTCAATGACTGGATAATCTTACAACATGCACTAAATGCACTAGGTAGCTTTTTAAAATTATTTTCAATGTCATTTTTCTTTTTCAAAAACCTTTCAGATATCACAGTCTATTCTTCATCCACTCTTTTTCAGACATTGACCCAGATAGTGCAAAACTATTTCTATGTCAATTCTTGATCTTCCAATTTGACTATTTTTATTTTTCTCCCAAAATTCTTTTAAAAACGTCTTCCATTTTTTCCCAGGGGCTCAGTTACACGGTAGTTTTTATTGCGGTAGTTTGCGCTTTATCACAGTTTCGCACCAGAGCTGCATAGTTCACATGATTTACTGCTAAATTGGTTGATCAGTTTAGTTTTCCAATTTGTAATTCACACAGACAGAGGTGGGGGCGTGTCCTCCCCAGTACATCTGAGGGAAGATGCCAAGGAGCTGCAAGGGAGGAAGGGAGGGAGAGAGAGAGAATGCTGGCACCTTTGAGGAATGCCTGCTCATTTTATTCATTTAGCAGGGAATGTCAGCTGAGGCGCCATCCCCCATCAAGCCCCCCTTTCCCCTCACCCACTCTCCCCCCCTCTCTCTTCTCACACAGAAACGGGATCTCAGTAGGGCAAGCGAACAAACACACAGACACAGAGATGGGAAAAGGCTAACTGGGGATTCTGCAGCCGGCAGCAGCTAAGCAAGCCAGGAGGCAGACAGCTGGGTGACTGGGATGGGATAGCACTGGTTGGATCTTTTCTGTGGCTGGAAACAACAGTGGCTGAATCTTTTCAGGCTCCTCCATCCCCTGCCTGCTCAGTCCAACTCCCTTCCTGGTCACTCCAGACAATCATGGCTCTGCTCTGCTGTGACTGTATCAGGAAGACTGCTGGTAGTTCACATAGCCCTTAGCAAAATGGTAGTTCACACAACCAAAAGTGCTCTAAGTCATGCTACTTTTCAAAAAAGTCAGGAAAAGTAGTGAAATCCCTATCATGCTACTTTTGAGTTTTTGAGTTCCCCCCCTTTCTGAATGAGGTGATACTGTGGTGCGATGTGTGGGAACAATTAGGAATCTTAGCGATTTATTTAAGGGAATATTTTGCCATGTAAATGGGGTCCAGGACTGGCAAAACCACCCCTGAATATTCCTTGCCTAAGAAAACCAGATGGAATCCATGGAGTTGCTGTAAGTCTACAGGTGACTTGAAGGCATGTACAAACACACTCTCATCAAAGCTTGGAAAACTGTCATGGATAACTGCTGGATCCTTAGATCTGTAGTCCAGAAAACAAAGCTCCAAGCTCTGAATTCAGCAGCATAATCTAATATATGAGTTTACTCAGAAGAAGATAGTTTACATGGTTCAGTGGTCTCAGTGATGAGTGAAGAGCATATAAAATTTTTGCCACAATCTCTCTTGGTTCTTTTTGCAGCACTTCCTGTCTTAATGTTAAGTGAACTGCTTACTAACTTTATTTCTATAATTCTGATTTCTGAAACAGTTGAACATACAGAATTACTGTTCAGATTGAGTTTATAGAAGGGAAAATAACAGAGGCACAGTTTTAATGTTATGTTTCTTTGCATCTTCCAGTATTTCAACAGAAACTATTAAAATAATTCGAATGATGCTTGTATATGATCATGGGCTAATGTCGTATTCTTCCCTTCTCATTTTTCAAAATGTGTTATTAAAAATATAGGAAATACTGCCATCTTAAGGTCATTCTTTTTTACACAGCTGTTCAGCCTGCCCTCTCTTGATACTTATCCCAATATTTGAATGGAATTAGGCAATATATAGAATAGAATGTGTCTATCCTCTATTTTTTTCCTAAAGCAAAATTAGTCTGGAGTCAAACTGAAGGAACAGTTGTTATTTACATGCTGTGTTCTTTGTCAGTATAGTATCTTTATCACATCAGAATGACTTTCCTCAAGAAGATTTGGAAGGAGTGGAAGAGTTTCAAGATTCTCATATCATCCCTAAATCATTCCTCTCACAGCTGACAAGGCATTTAGGGGAAGGTTTCTGAGATGAAACAAACAGAGAGACAAATTACTCTTCCTCTGCTTGACCTTTTCTTCTTCTGACTTCCTACTTGTAGTGACTGATTTAGGTTTTTTGAAATAAGAAAATAAAACAAAATCTCTAAGTTCCTTGTAACATAGAGTTTGAGCCATAGTATGAGAACACTGCATTTCTAATAATATAATTGCGTGATATGCTATTGCTGGTATCATTGTTTAGGAAGACACATCAGAAGTTAGTACAGCAAATTGCAACTGGCTGAATATTTTAAATAGGCATATAGGCCAATAAGGATGATGATTGTTAAATAGGCATATAAACCCTTGTTTGTCTATAGTGTGTGAGAACAAGAAACCACATTTTTTTTCTCCTCACCTATGATACCATGAGATATTTTACACCAGTATTGATGACTATTCTCGTGTTCACAAGACTGCATAAACTGGACTAACTGGCAAAACTAAAACAGTTTACACTGTTGTGAAGATTTTACAAATTAGAAACACTGGATTTCCCCCCATCTTTCTAATCAATCAGGCTGTCCTATGCTTGCTCTGTGTATGTGTGTGTATTACATCAACAATAGGAACAACAGTAGTTTTGTGCACAGTCTTTCTGCAAAAAATTACAGAAACCTTGATTTCTGTATCTTTCTGAAGCTGGCTAGGTGAGCTCTTTGGGAGGATAGTGATTTCTTGAAAGTGTATCAACATGACAAGACAAATTCCTTTGTTGAAAACAATACATTAGTAAATATCTTCACTGGTTCAGTTCCCAATTCCATGCTGCAATCATAGTGGATATTTGGACCAGAGTTCAACACACAACTCAACTGGGGGGTCCATAGGTGGTTCTGAGCAAGTCACTATCTGATAGCCTAACCTCTTTCACACCATTATTGAATGTATGATGTATGATGATGACTGTGATACTCAGGGGAAAACACATATGATTTCATTAAAAGAATTTGGATAAATGAGCCCCAAATTGGGTCAAGCCCAGGAAAGCTAAAGCCTAGGTGGGTTGTCGGTATACAAAGTAATTTTTTGACAACTGATCAGTCAGCTAAATGTTCTTATAGCTGCAGCAGTTGCAATCACTCCCACTAGAGCTGCCATCTCACAAGGCCTTGCCTAGAGCACATGTGTCAAATGTGGAATTTGTTCAGATCTAATACTGATGCAGGGGCTTGTGGACGACTTGATGCCAGCCTATAGGGAGTATTTTCCAGGCCATACACAATTACTGCCTGGGCTTGGACAACAAGAAGGCTGGCCCACTACTTTCTCTCCAAACAACATGATAGGCACAACTGTCCCTTACTCAATCTCATCTCCTGGCTTTCCAATGCAATGATGTGAGTGCAAGGACAACACACATGCACACTTCTTCAAACCAATCCTGTGAGTTCTAAAGCTACCTGAGAATGGGTTGAGAGATTGCTCAGATTTACAGTCACTTCACACATAAAATCCAACTTTCTTCTCCAGAGCTGCTTACCCTGAGATTTATCCCTGCTGATAACCTGGGGACCACAGATGTTCCCCAAAACTCTAGCCTCATCTTGTGACCTGGCATTCTTAAGTCAACTTGAACGCTCCACAACACAACTTAGATTTCCATATTGGCAATACATTTTGCAAACACATCTTTAGGAATGGTCTACAGAACTGACACTCAGCCTGGAACTGGGATTTTTAACTGAACTTTGGTGATTTCTCAGGAAAATGAAAATGTTTTTCAGACAACTGTTGTTGTTTTTTATTTAAATCAGATTAACTCTATTCTGCATCATCAAGTTCTTCACCATCTTTGATGACTTCTTATTTCTTAAAAACAGAGCTCTTAATTGTCTCTGATGCTTCATAATATAATCTCCTCTTCCTCCTCACTTTCTCTTCCTCTAAATTGTAATCCATGGATACTTTTTGGCTACCTGCCCTTCTGTTATGTACTCAAGTGTGGAATCTTTTATCTTTATAATACCCATAAATCACTCATTTTTTATTTTCTGGAACAAGCAAAACTCTTCCCCACACTTCTGTTATGTATAATTATTGTAACAACCTTGGTTTGGGAATCCTTCCATCATCTCTTAAAAACTCTTCCACCTGCCTATAGTTCGGCTTATTATCTCTATGGTTATTTACATTACTTGTCTCTTCTTGCAATTTATTTAAAGTACTATAAAATTTAAGTAGAATATTTTAAGTAGAACATTTAACTACGGTAGAACATTTTCACTTGCTGTCTCTTAGCATTGGTCCACTTGGTTGCTCCCATTTGCATATTAAATGCCAGGTAAAAACATTAAAAGGAGGAAGGGAGGGAAAACAGAAAAGAAAGAATAGAACAGCACTTTAATACTGTTTTTTTTTTAAATTTTAGCATGAGCTTTTTTGATATAAACCCACTTTTTCAGATGCATGAAGATGTACATCCATGGAAGCTCATGCTAAATAAAACTTGTTAACTGCAATCAAGTGTGCTTTAACTCATGACAACCCCATGATGAGACATCTCCAAGACCCCCTGTCCTCAACCACCATACTTAGGTCCTGGCAGGTTCAGGCCTGTGTCTTCTTGATTGAGTCTATCCCACCTAGTGTGCAGTCTTCCTCGCATTCTTTTCCCTCCACCTTTCCTAGCATTATTGACTTTTCTATTGAGTCATTCCTTCACGTGATGTGTCTGAAGTATGGCAGCCTCAATTTGGTCATCTTGGCTTCTAATGAGACTTCAGGCTTGATCTGTTCTAAGACCCATTTGTTTGTCTTTTTAGCCATCCACAGGATCCTCAGCACTCTTCTCCAACACCTCATCTGAAATGAGTTGATTTTTTTCCTATCAGCTTTCTTCACTGTCCAGCTCTCACATCCATCCATGGTGATGGGAAATATGATGGTTTGAATGATCCTGACTTTAGTGCTCAGTTTTATATCTTTGCATTTTATGATCTTGTCTAGTTCTTTCACAGCTGCCTTTCTCCCAGTCTTCTTCTAATTTCCTGGCTGCAGTTCTGGACTATGATTGATCTAAGGAATGCGAATTCTTTCACTATTTCAATTTCCTCGCTGTCTATTTTAAATTTGTGTAGATCCTCTGTAGTCATTATTTTTGTTTTCTTCATGTTCAGCATTAAACCTGTTTTTGCACTTTCTTCTTTCTCTTTCCTTAGTAGTTGCTCTAAATCTTTGTTGTTTTCTGCTAGTAGCATAGTGTCATCTCCATATCTTAGATTGTTGATGTTCTTTCCTCCGATCCTCACTCCTGCTTCCTCCAAATCTAATATTATATTTACATCCTGCATCCAACTGAATGCAGGGTGATACAATGCAGCCTTCTCTGACTCCCTTTTCTATTGAAATTCCCTTTCCTATTGAGAACCTTTTCTGTTCTATTTTTACAGTGGCATCCTGTCCTAAGTACAAGTTGCACATCAGGACAATCAAGTGTGTTGATACACCTTTTCTGTAAGAGTGATCCACAGTTTCTTGTGATCTATGTAGTTAAATGCTTTGCTGTAGTCTACAAAGCACATGCTGATTTTCTTCTGAAATTCCCTGCTGCACTCCATTACACAACGAATGTTTGCTATGTGATCCCTAGCGCATCTGCTTTTTCCGAACCTAGCTTTCACCTCTGGAATTTCTCTCTCCTAATAATAATAATAATAATAATAATATTTATTTATACCACGCCCCTCTGTTAAAACAATCGGGGCGGCTTACAAAAATTAAATACAATACAGATAAAATCCTCAAACACCCCCACCCCACCCTCCCCCATAAAAATAATATTAAACAATTATAAATTATGATAAGAGCCTTTGCTGCAGTATTTTTGCATGATTTTGCTTGTGTGGCAAATCAATGTGATGGTCCTTTAGTTGCTGCAATCTTTTGTGTCTCCTTTTTTGGTAATGGGGATGTATTCTGATTGTTTCCAGTCAGTGGGCCACTGTTTTGTTTTCCATATTTGTTGATAGATTGCTGCTAGGACTGTGACCAATTCCTCTTCTGTGGACTGTAGCATTTCTAGTGGAATGTCATCTGTTCCTTGTGGTTTATTCTTTTCAATTGATTTGAGTGCTTCCTTCACTTCGCTTGCCATGATTTCAGGTTCTTCTTCATATAGTTCTTCTTCCAACCATCTTCCAACCTTTCACCTCTTTTTAAACGGTCTTATGTGAATTGCTTCCATCTAGTTAGTCTTAAAGGTGCAGCTACATTTTCCCCACCCACCTCCTTTTTATGCTGCAAGAGACTAACATGGCTATTTCTTTAAAAAGATAAAAATGAGTAGCTTCTAGTTAATTTTGTATGTGTACCATGCTCTCCCCACCTTTCTGAGATTGTACAAAAAACCCGCAGATCCTTATTTTTGTTATATAGAATTTATCCAGCATTTGTAAGTGCTCTAAAAATTACCAACATAAATATAGACACAAGCATGCTAATGAATAGTTCTCTATATATTTAACTCCACTTCATATAAAACTAAGATACAAAACCAAACACTAAATACAAGTTCACAAATGACCGTATAAGCTCCAAGTTACAAGACCTTTCGGGAAGATGTATCTTTGAGGTATCATTACATAGCAAATCAGTAGGTAACTGTCATACTTAACATATATTTCATACTAAATGTCATAACCATTGAACTCCCATTAAATGAGAACAGATTAGGGCAAAAGTTAAAAAAAAACACAGTTACAAGTTCTTTCAAAGTGATAGGCTGTATTTCACACAAGATTTTTACTTAAATAAGATGAAATAATTTAGCTACATTGTCTGAATTTTTAATTGGCTTCTCTGAATACTCATCTAATGGGAGTGATGTATTCTCTCAATAGGAAAATAAACACAAACAAGACTAATTTAGGAAGAAAAAGAAATGAAACTGCTCTTAAGAAGAAGGGATGTTTTTCACTCTGCAAGTAAGGCACAACAATGAATGTCGCAATAAAAAGTAGGGAACATACCTTGGCACCTAGATCATTATACTGCAATTTCAAAGCTGTGAGTCTTTCATCCAGTTCTTTAGGATTCTCTGTTTGCTGTTTCTGTACAATCTGACGACCAGTTTTTATGACTGTTTCCACTTCTGATTTCACTTCACTGAGAGTTTTATACAGTTTCTAGCCAACATACAGAAGAGAACTGTTTTTAATTTAAATATTTGGGGGAGAGAGCAGAGACGATTGACCATTTTAATAAATGATGTCTCATGTGAACTACTGCAATGATAATACTCACCATACAATGATCCAGTTGTGACTGTACTGCTTCCTGCTCCACACTCCTCAACTCCAACTTTGGCACTTGCAATTTCACTTCATCCAAAATTCTTTTACATTCTTGTAAGCGCTGCTCAAAATTTGCTGGCTTTTGAAACAAGCGAAACTTCATGATGACATCTTGCAGTTTTTTCTAAGAAGGACATATTATACAGGAAAACAATTAGAGACAATATGCAGATTTAATTTCTCTGCTGTGGTATTCTGAAGAGTGAATGATAGTTACATACAGTTATAGCTTTCTGAAGACTTAGAATGGGACAAAGTGCAATCTCATGTATACATCCTTAGGACAATCTTGGCTAGCCCCTTTGCTGTCCTTTGAAAGCTCACTTAGGATTCAGATCTCTGAGCGGTTGCCACATTTCCTCTTTTAGCTGCATTTCTATAGTGTTCTATGGATTGAAATCAGGGAAGTCTCCTTCCCACTCCCCATTTGCAACTGTTCTCACTTTTCAAAGAAACAATAAAAATAGATAGTGTTGGTCATGATGAATGACCTGAATTAGACAGATAGTAATGTTAATCCCCATCACCAAGGAGCTCAAATGACCACTGTAAACAGACAATAGTTAATCACCTGCATTCAAGGTAGTCACACTCTCTAAATAATCCTTAATTATTGGTGGTAGGAAGATTCTATAGCACAGACACAGTTCTGTAGCAGTTCACACTGGCCAGAGCAGAATGTATGTGGCTCTGTTTGTGGGTGGGAGAATCAGTTTCTAATTTCTGTTATTAATGTTCAGAGTAAAAAAAAAAAAATCTCCTTGATTCTAGGGATGGAGGGGAGATCCTGGGGATGCAGAGGAACAGGAGGGTGCTTTGGATTTACTGGATACAAAGTCTCCCCAAGTTGCTCTTAGCATGCCCCTTTTAACCAGCTACAGCTGCGTATAATACATGCTGATAATATAGTGCCCTTTCACACTATGCAATTATAAGACTAACACTCCATTTTAACTGCATCATATGAAATGCAGAGCTTTGTTATTTGGGGATCTACTGGAACTCTCTGGCTGAGAAGTCTAAATTCCCCTCCCTAAACTGCAAATCCCAGGACTCCACAGGATGGAACCATGGCAATTACAGTGGAATCATAGGTGCTATATGTGTGCAGTGGAAAAGGTCTCCTGATTAGCACTCCTGATTGAGCACTCCTATTAGGCAGTGCTCAACTGCGGGTGGAAGTATGTGCAACCAATACAACAGGACTTCCACAAAATCCTATAGCCCATTGGAGATAGGAATGGGTAAGAATTTCATTTATTTTCATTTTTGTTAGGAATTTGCAAACGTTGTCATATTGGGGATCAAAACAACTTGAGATTTTTTTTAAAAAAAAAATCTGAACATGAAAGAAACTGAAATGGACTATCTATCCAGGTCTTTTAGTGTTTAATTGTTCAAATTTGGACTTGAATCCCTGTACAATCAACCATGTTAGACTGCAACTGGGGCTACTACCATCCTCCAAACTGTATATCAGGCAGGTACAAGAAGGTCCTCTCTATGCTGAGATTACCTGTGCCTACTGAATTCATATGGTGCAAATAGGGACAATTTCTTTTTATTCACTGGCAAATTTCTTCAAACTCTAGAGAGAACTAGAGAGAACAACAGCTGTCCTCCTTCTTCAATTCTACAGTTAAAGTGTTTTTCAAAGACTGCAAGCAGTGAGCTGAACCACACACTGCCTCAGGGATATGTCACCAGAGGAGAAAGTCACCTCACTATGTCTGTGTTCTCTAGGGATGTAATTTTTTTTCTTCCTTTCCTGAAAGGGCCAAACATTTCTGTAGTTTTCTTCCCCATGTGAGAAAATGAGTACTTCCAAAGGCTTTTTGCATGGTATTCCCACCTCCTGAAATGATTCAGGAAATAATTCTGCACAGAAATACATCCTGGTGGGCTTTTCTTTGAGGAAAAAATGTAGGTTTCAGCAAAATACATTGTTTACAAAAACACACATTTTTTGAGAAATCATGTCTTTCTGCAAATCTTCCCATGCTTTTTGCACAAAAGCCCCAAGAATATTTATGAAAAATGTATCTGGGCTGTGTGTGTAAAATACATGTGAAGGGTGTGTTTTTCACAAAACATGCACAACCCCCCCCCCCTGTTTTCAGAGACAACAGGGATGAGCGTGAGTAAACCATTCACTCTGGCAGGGGAAAAAAAGGAATATAAAGTTTTCAAAGACTTCCATGAAGCAAGAAAATAACTGTCTAAATTCTGCACAGTTTTTAAAAACATCTTATCAGCCCTTCCCCAACTGACTTCTTTCCTGCATTCTAATGATTGGTGGAAGGACCAGCCAAAGAGGTTAGCATAGCTAGAGATGGAGATCCTCCTTTTTTTAGCTCCCCCACCTCTTCCTACCTGCATGGCCACATGTCCAGATGAAGGGAGGAATGGGCAACCAAGCAAAGAGCCTCATCTCTCACCAGTTAACCAGTGATGTAAAAGCTTCAGTCAACTACTCTACCCTATCCCCTCCCACCTGCCCAGCCATGCAGTGGCTGGCAGGAGGGGTGAAGGCAGCAGTCAGGCAAAGAAGCTTGCTCCTTTCTGGCTATTGTCACCAGTGATGCTTCTTGCTTGGTTCCTCAATCCCCTCCCTTCTACACAGCCACATGGCCAGCTGGAGGGAGGGGGGAAGCCAAGCAAAGAGGCCCCTCTCTCACCAGCTAGCTGATAATGACAAGCCTTGGGTAACTATTCTCTCCACGTAGTAGTCATGTGGTCGATAGGAGGCAGTTAAGCAAGAAGGATTGCTGTTGGTATCAGGGCATGCTGATACCCTAGCTACCTCCCAGGGACCTCCTAGGACTGTCCCAAAGATCCTGCAGGATGATGTCATTGTAATGCACTGGCTACCCTGCAGTGACTCACATCCTTCATCTGTCTCTGCCTTCCTTCCATCACTACATGGGCAAGTTGGGATGAGTCTAGGCTGATAGTGAAAGAACACATGATTAATGGAAAAAAAATGAAAAGGGGCTTGAGGGGGATTCTCCTCAATCAGAGTTTCTGGCCCCCAGGACAGCCCATATTTATGTCAAAAGAAAGCTCACACATCCTTCTGTGCAAAATTATTTCCTCAGTATTTTGAGATGTGTGAATAATAGGAAGAAACTGTGCATAATTCTTGCTATTTTCGTAATTGAATTTCTTGAATGTTGGGAAATTTATTTTTCAGCTGGGAAATCAATAATGATGAATATTATTTCCATCCCTATGCCCTCATTGACCCCCATCCACACCTTGCAATTAGATGAGGCTGCTGCTAGACTTAGGAAGAAATTTTTAAAATGGCATGAGA
Source organism: Gambelia wislizenii (assembly GCA_030847615.1). Taxonomy (NCBI): domain Eukaryota; kingdom Metazoa; phylum Chordata; class Lepidosauria; order Squamata; family Crotaphytidae; genus Gambelia; species Gambelia wislizenii. Next base: position 266,301,440 of record JAUMIR010000003.1, read on the forward strand.
ATGCAGCTAGAGCCTCAACAGGTTTGTCTCCATTTCAGCATTTCAGCTTTTCTCTTTGAATTAGTGCACCATTGTTGTTGGGGGTGTGTGTGCATTGGGAGTGGGCTTTGGGTTCTCTACTTGCATCTTCTGGTTCAGAGGTAACTGTACCTCTATCTATTTAAGGAAGAGCAGGTAAAACAAAAAATGATCCAATATAATAAGCAAGATGTAACTATTAGCAAGATGGACTCTTTCAGAAAAAGGTGATTTTGCTCATTGTCACCTTCCAACATATGAAGCCTGGGATATTCAGGAAAAAAAACCCTACAATTATGGTGAAGCAAGAATTTTGTGAAATGGACATTAAAACAACAACAACACCAAATCACCTGACTCCCTGCACTTTCACTTATATTTGCCATAGGAGTGGCAGCTCAAGAGAGAAAAGAAAAGAAAGATCACTCTGGACCACTGACCTGATTTCACATTTTAAAAAAAGAAAGAGAGAGTTTTGGGTAACATTTTGTTTTGTAGGTGACAGAGGAATATTTAGTGCAAATAAAACTATCAGGTGCCTCACTTTAGCTATTCTGGACTGATTTAGCTTCCAAAATCTCAATGACTGAACAAAACCTTTCTTCTCCTCTGCCTCATGCTAAATCAATTAAATATGCTGTAAACTGAGCCAAAAGAAATAATAATTAAAGGAAAACACTTGTTGAGGTACAGGATATGTATATCCTTTGTTATCAATGATTAGTTCCTTTATATGTGTACATTATAAAGATAGGATTTCAACTGAATATGTAAAAGTGAAATTTACAAACCTGTGCAATATCGATTTGGGAGACTATCCTTTTGGCAGCATCTTTACCTCGGTTCCGTTTTTTCATTTCATCCAAGCTAATCTCATGGCTTGTCAGCTCTGATTGAATTTTCTGTTGGAAAAAAGGCAATGTGCTTGAAATCAAAGTAGATTATTTTTACTAGGAAATATATAAGATTCCATATCCAGGCTCTGTAAGAACTCATCAAAGTACTAAGGTGGAAATCTATTGGTGCATACTGGCAGATGGAACAAAGACTGATGATGTGTATCCTGAAACTATATTTTGTGCTCTGGTACCCTCTGAACTAGACTTTGTGAGGGGATGGAAGATGCCTGGTGAGAACAGGAAAGGGAAGAGACAATGAACAAGTTGAAGTTGGCTTATATGCTACTGGATGAAACCATATGATCACGGCACTTCCTTTGTTCCACTTATTCCACTCTTCTTATTCCTTTAAAATTATAGAAATGCTTATGCTCACATAAAGCATACTAATGTAACTTGGTTACGATTTATTTTAAAAACATTTGAATTACACTGCAGCTACGTACTGAAACATTATGAGTCTTTATTATGAGCCTCTTTTTTCTGAAAATCTAAATGCAACTGTGGAAAACACACATCAATAAAAGTAACACACACACACACACACACACACATATATATATATACACACATTTATCCCTCTGTATGCACGGATTTAAGTACTCACAGCTTGAAAATATTCTTAAAAAAATAATAATCCAAAATACAAACCTTGATTTTGCCATTTATATAAGGGACACAATTTTGCTATGCCATTGCATATAATGGGACTTGAGTATTCCAAGATTTTGGTATCCATGGGGGGGGACCTAGAACCTAACACCAGCAAATACGAAGGAACATCTCTCTCTCTCTCTGTATGTGTACACACACACACACACACACACTATTGGCTATGCCTCTTTGAAGAAAACAGTTTTGCAGGGGCCTTATGCTCAATCAGACTTTTTTCTTTCCTTTCTCTTTATTTGTTATACTTCATCAACAAGCATAATCTAATAATAATTTGTTGTATGCCTTCCAGTCATTTCCAACCTATGGTGACCCTAAGGTGAACCTATCATGGGGTTTTCTTGGCAAGATTTGTTCAGAGAGATTTTCCTTTTGCCTTCTTCTGAGGCTTGAGAGAGTGTGACTTGTCCAAGGTCACTCAGAGGGTTTCCATAGGCAAGCAGGGACTCAAAACCTTGTCTTCAAAATCATAGTCCAATGCTCAAACCACTATACTGTGCTAGCTCTCGTAAATAATGCATTAGAATTATAAAACAAATCTTGTTTTGGGGTATGTAAACTTTCTTACAGTTTGATGAAAATGATATACATGCAACTGTAGATCAATGAAAGGCTATTACATCTAATAATGTCAGTTCTTTCTAGAGAGTATTTTGGTATATTATTTTCAACAAGAACCAGTGAATTGTCAAATTAAAACAATGCAAATTGCAATCTTTTGACACTTCACAATAGATCAGTTTCATAAGAATAAACAATAAGCTTACAACATGCTTAGCAACACTTGGAAAACAGTTGTTATTGTACACATTGATATGAGCTAATTTAGGCCAATTCAAACCAATTTATATAGAAATTGTCTGAAAGTGAATATATATTAATGGTAGAAGTGCTAAAAATTATCAGGGGGAACAGATATACTAGAAAATATCTGGTATCTTTCTTTCTCATAAATAAGACTACAACCAATACGGAAAAATAATGAAATAATAAATAATAATAATGAAGAAAAATCTGTCAGAAGATTTTACCTAGCCCTTATTTTAATGAAACAAACATTTCATCCCTTTCAAGTTTCTTATAAGTACATTGTAAGGGATTTTGCCTGGAAGTCTAAATTATATTTTCCCATAAACATTGCAAATACATTTTGAGTGAACAAACTGGAGAACAGGAAGAATTGTTACAAAACAGTGTTTGTATAGGCACAAAAATGGAATGATGAGAGTATAGGATCAGGGCCTGGTTTATGAGGGGAGAGAGGCATGGTAAGGAAAACTAGATATGTAAATTTCCAACTGTTTTACCCTTGCATCTGAGGTTAAATCATTTATGCACTTTTGCCCCCTCTATGGAAAGTGGGAAATGAATACTTCTGCATCACTTTGGCCTGGTATTTATAGAGCCAGAAGGTTTTCAATAAATTATTCTACACACACACCCACCCATGTATTTCTGCATAAAAACTGTGGGGGGGGTTGTGTAAAAATCATGATTTTTTGACAGAAAACTGCAACTCTTTCTAGAAACACATCTGATTTTTTTGTACAAAACTTTGTAGGATATCTCCAATTTTGCATAAAACCCAAGTACACCCCTGGAATTATTATTATTTTGCAAGAAAAACTATGATATTTGTGCAAAACCCACATTTTTTGTGCAAAAAACAACTGTTTCCAATTGTTTCCAGAAATGCACACAGTTTTGTTGTGCAAACACTATTTTTTTTTTACAAAGTTGAGGGATAGATCACCCAAAAGCACCAATCCAGTACACCAAAAATGTGTTTTTGGAAAGAATGGAATTTCTCATGAAAAAACATTGATCCTGAAAATCCAAAACTGGGAGAAAGAAAAAGGATATCTGGGACAATAAGGTAGGAGGTGGTGAAAAAGCCCACCTGAACATTTGATACATAATGTAAAGAAGTGAATTTAAAAGGTTTATGAATACAGTTTGGGCAAAATTAGGAATCAAGTAAAGGAAGCATAATTCATAGAACAGCATAAACATTTGTTTCAGCAGATTGGCGGTCGTCAACATATAGAGGGCAAATCAGACAACATAATCCTTACAATGAAAGTAAAATGGTAACAGTCAGGAGGGATTGCTAAGTTTTGTCTGACTTCTTTAAACTTTGGTGATAATACTGAAACAAATAGGCTCTTAATGTGAATGTATATTGTGATTATATTACTGATGTGGAATACCAAATCCCGTGTTTCTGTCTATCCAAGTAACCCAACAATTAACTTTGTGCTCTTTTGTTTTCTTTTACAGTATTTTTTCATTCAATATGTTCATCTTCAGAATCACTTGAAAAACATAATTGAACAAAGCTTAGCAGAGAAGGTCAGACCTAATATGGAAGAGATAACCAATGCGTTAAGGTATTATGAAACATCCCATGGAGAGCCTTTTAAAATTGCCTTGTTAAAAAAATATGAAGGTAGTATCACCCTCCCTGACATTAAGAAGAGAAAATTAAAAGAGAATCATTATCTGAGAAAAAGGACAGCAAGCAACCATTGAATAAAATCCAGTTGAATTGATTAAAATATTAAATGAAAAAGAGGACAAACTATGTAGTTGTAAAGTGTGCTGTACTGACAGAATGAGGTCATAAATATATTGATTCTGGAAACCACAGCATGATGTAAGTTGGTATCAGCCTTCCAGCAACATTTTTTAACCTGCCTATATTATCCAAATGTTTATGGAAATTATGGAGGATCTTAATCATATGAAATTATGATGATATTTCACCTTATGATCTATTTAATGGGGCATGACTATAAATTGGAGTCTAGTTACGATGAGACTATCAATTAGTAATCTGAGGTACAGCTAAGAAGAGGAGCTGTAACTCAGTGAGAAAACATAATATAGATGTAATAGTACCAGTTTCAATCCCTAACATGTCGAACAGGGATGGAAAAAGTGTTGCCTGAAACTGTGAATACCCATTCTCAGTTACTGGAAACTCAGAATGCACAATTGGTGCACAATAGGATGCATATCCCTCATATTTCCTAAACAGGTAGGCAGTATGTGTATGTTGGGGGAGGGGGCATTCCAGTAACACAGTTAGTAGCACTGAGGCTCCCCAGCCCCCAGTGACTTCATTTCCAAGATCATTGTAACAGTGCTTTGTAGCAATTGCGGAGAAAAATGACTCAGCTCTTACTTGCCTACACACTGAAGTGTAAATGAGGATGCATGTGCATAGGCTGAGATGATGGACGGGAGAAGAATGTCCCTATGGCTGCTGACACACTGAAGAAATAATGCAGTTTGACACCGCTTTAACTGTCACAGCCGAATGCTATGGGATTTGTAGTTTTGTGAGATATTTAACCTTTTCTGTCAGAGAGCTCTGGTGCCACAACAAACTATACATCTCAGGATTCAATAGAATGGAGCCATGATAATTAACATGGTGTCAAACTGCATTATTTCTGCAGTGTGTCAGCAGCCTATGTTTCTGGAGGTATGCATATGTGCACTATCACTAAGTCAAAACTGGATGTGGCCCTTTGGACTGAAAAGATTGTGCACTCCTTGTAAGACAATACGGAGCTGAACCAGTGTGCTAGACATTTTCCCATGCTCCAATCAATTTGTTGTCAAATTACTTAAACCTAATTTATATACAGTAGGATCTCCATATTCACTGATTCAATTATCCATGGGACACAAAACATCACACCTACCATAGAGTCTTCCTAGAAATTGTGTCCTTTCGAGCCATTTTCTAGGTCCTCCAAGGCAACTCTATGGTATTTTAAACCAGAAGTCCCATTATTTTCAATCGTGTTTGCCATTATCCATGGTTTTCGGTATTCATGCCGCCTCCCAGAACCAATCCCCAGTGGATATAGTGGTCCTACTGTACCATCTTAATGCTTTTCAAACATTTATTCAAGTCATCCATACAAAGTTGACGTTGTCTATTTCATCACTCAAATGCATTTCCTCTTCTGTAATTTTTTTTTGGGGGGGGTCACATTATGTCACAGGAAGTCTTCTTTTTGTTGTTGCACTGTTAAGCAATTAGCCCAGCCATGAGAGTCTTCCCAATCTGACAATATTTATACTGGCTAAAGTTATTAATGATTCAAAAATTCACCACCTGAAGTTAGATATCACAGTAACATCCCCATAAGCTAATTATTTTAATTCTTCACAAAAAATTGGACCATAAATAAATCAAAATAATAATGAGTCAAAGGTTTTATGAGTGTATTTTACAGCATTACCACCAGGTGGATGTACTGTCAAACATGAACAAATTATCATCACAAAGCTTTGAGAAAGAAACCTGAATGGATCTGGATCAAGGGCACAGTGGTGTATATGGATGGAAAAAAAATGAATAGCATGTCCCAGCCACTACTGTACTTTTAAGGACACTATTTCTTTAATGTTAAAAGTATAACTGCATAGATAGCTGCAAAACTACCTGAAATCTTCTGAGGAATAGCACAGCCATTTGGACTATAATTTGGAGCAAATTAACTGACATTCATAAATGCACACCAATCTGTATTACACAGACTTCACCATTTTCCACTACGTATTGAGCTGGAGCTATAGCTATAGATTTTCAATCATCTGTTCTTGCAAGTTTGATTCACTGTCACCAAAAATGTGTGCTTTTGAGATCATTGGTATCAGATTCTGAAACATTCCCATATAAAGCATGCATTAATTTTAAAAATCTACTAACACACTTTATACATTTTTAAGTATCAACAGAAAAGCATTTTACTTCAGTTAATGTTTCTTTGTTAAATACACAAAAATAATGAAAGCTACAGAGTTTACAAATGTCTCCCCGATATTAAGGAAAAAAAGACAGACCTGGTGGTAAAAAGGAAGGATATGTTGCTATTCCTTTACTTATATTCCTTTATATGAGATTACGAGTATGTGATTATCAAACTAATTAAAATGGCGTATTTGTGATTATGTAATTCATTAAAGGGTTCATGCAGTACATAATGAGCTTTACTAAGAAGTCAACTGTTAAGTATTAAAGATGATGGATGATGGTATGACAAAAAAAGGCATTGTAGACACTTGCAGTATTCATTTTGTTACTTCAGTGTTAGAACTCAACCTTCATCCACATGAAATGACTTCTAATTTAGTGTCATAAAATGAGTTTTGACAGCATTAGGACAGATAAAACTGTGAATCATGAATTTACTGAAAAATACACATATGTCTTTGAAAGCAATATTACTATGGATGGTGTCAGTTTCATATTCCAGTCATTAGTTTTGCAAGAAATGGGTTGCAAATTAGGCTACCTAACTGGGACAACTGAGCATTCTAGAAATTATCATCAATGGGTAAAAAACGAAATAAACACAATACAATTAAAAATGTTATTGACCAGTTGAATAATAAAACTGTTAAATAAGACTTACCTGTGCTTCTTGAGGTACTTGTGCCGCATCAATTCTGTCTGCAATGTAACCTGTTAACTGTCGATCAATGAAGGCAAGAGACTCTTGAATTAACTGAAGGGTTTTGTCAATCTCCTGGGCAGAGTGGATACTTTGTTCAAGAACCTTTTGTCTTCTCACAGCCTAAAAAGGAAGAATGGAAAACATAGAAGATTAAACACTGAAATTTTTAGAAGTGCTATTCAAAAACAAAAACACAGTAGAATTTCCAGTTGGTATACAACAACCTTTCTGTATGATAAATTTCTTCTCTTTTTGCCAGCCATTTCCCTTAAAAAAAGAAATAATCACAGATAATTTTTAAATATTTAAACAAATCAGTAAAGAACCAAAGCAAATAATAAGGAATTCTATGGTGAGTAGAAGTCCTGCTTCAAAACTAAGCACTACCATTTGCCTTTTACACTTTTTCATTCTGAGAGCCATGGAACCCTCTAATCTCATTATATATCTAAAGTGATTTACTTTCTTCAGAACAGAGTAACCGTCATCACAGGCCATTTTAAGATAATCCATTGCAACAAGTGAGAAGGATAAAAGTGAGAGGGATGAAAGCTCTGTTTATAAAACAAAATAGCACATAGGATATAAATAGTGCCTCAGAACATAGTTTAAGGAGTAGTAGCAATTAGATTTTTATGTTTTGCCATGGTCTCTTTAGGATTCATGTTTCACCATATCTATAAATGTCTCTTTACAGTTAAGACTTTTGTAACTTTCAGTAAGTGTTACAAAAATGGACCAACTAGTAGACAGACTTTTCTAATATCACCATGCAGTAAGTTCCATAATGTTAAACCTGCTCTGTCATATAATGTCTGAAAATCAAGTGATTTAGTTTCATATTGAGGACATCTTTCATTTTACATTTTATACAGTTGACTCTGTATCTCTCCTCATATTTCCTATTTTTTATTCCTCTTGTTAGAATTTAGTTTTAAGTACTTTCTCTCAATTTTTCATTCTCTTAATGGGGAGAAACCCAGCATTTCTAGGTAACTTCAGTTCCTGGATTCATCTTTCCAAAGCTACTTTGGTCAATGACACAGAATTAGGGCTTACAGAAGAACAACTTTCTGACAGCATTCATCCATAGTAAATAAAACAATAATGTCCGTCGCACTCTTCCTTATGTCAGTTCATTATCAGAATAGCAACTGTGTCTCCAGTGGTAAGGGTATGTTGTTGTGAACACACACTATTGATGACCAACCCAGAAATAATAAGCTCCTTTTTGAATGGAGTACTACTGGGCCATGTATTCCCATCCTAAATGTAGAATTTTGGATTTGTCTGTATTGAATTTCATGTTATTAATTTCTGCCCAATTTTCAGGTTTATCTAGGTCCTTTTGAATTCTGTCCCTATCTCTCAATGTGTAAACCACCCCTCCCAATTTTGTATCATCTGCAAATGTGAGAAGGATTCCTTCCACCCTGTCAACTAAATCATTGATAAATATGTTGAAGAGTAATGCCCCTAGGATAAAACCCTGAGGCACCTCCTTCCAGTTTGAAGTGCAGCCAGTGATGACAACTCTTTGAGCATGGTTTTCTAACCAGTTATGGATCCATTTGACAATGTTTCCATATATTCCACATATAACTAGTTAATGATTTAAATAATTTAATAATTTTAATAATTTAAATATTATGGCAGACCTTATCAAATGCTTTGCTGAAATCCAGATAAATGACACCCACAGCATCCCCACTAAACTGCTGACCTGATCGAAAAATATATATGATTAGTTTGGGAGGATTTGTTCTTGACAAACCCTTGTTTGCTCCTATTGATCACTGCATTGTCATCAAGTTATTTGCAGACAGATTCCTGTATAATCCATTCTAAAAATTTTCCAGGTATTGAGGTCAGCCTGGTTGGTCTGTAGTTTCCTGGGTCTTCCCTTTTTTGCCTTTTTTGAAGAGAGGACAATGTCTGCCCTTCTCCAGTCCTTTGGCACCTCATTTGTTTTTCCAGATTTCCCCAAAATGACAGCAAGTGGTTCAGATAGTACATCAGCAAGTTCCTTCAGTACTTTTGGATGCAGTTCACCTGGCTTTGTAGATTTGAACTCATTTAGGTTAATTAAGTGATTCCTCCCTATCAATCTTGATTTGCAATCCAGATCCCTTGCCAAGGTCTCTGCTGCTGCATGGAAGCACACAGTTCTCTTTTTTTGCGGGGGGGGGGGAATGAGGCAAAAGAGATATTGAGTAATTATGTCTTTTCATTGTGAACGCTAACAGATCACAATTACTTTCTAAAACTTAAACCTGTTTATGGAAATGTGTTTATGGGAATCACTTAGATTACTTTGCAATGATTGCAGCAGCATTGTTGAGAGAGAGAACTGCTGGTGGAAGGAATAAATTTCTTCAGTTACAAACAAAAGCATCTTTCTGAGTAAATATGATAAGGAATCTTTGGATTATAAAATAAGAAGTCTTGCACTTTTAGCTTTGGTTGCAGCTTGTTTATCTGCTTAAAAAACACTATATTTTCACTTTTATAGTATCTAACTTCCTGCTACAATCTTCAATTGTTCTTATTTATTAATGATCAGTTTTACTAATCAGTTTTGGATACTTATTCAACTATTAATAGAAGTGAGTATGAGAATATACTGGAAAGATCAAAACAAAATAAGGAATTTACTGTGTTCCTGCCTCCACTTAAAAAAGGTAATAGTTGGGGTGAGTATGGGAGAGAATATGTAAGCAGGCAAAAGAAGAGGGAAAGTAAACATCTTCTACCTTCTGGTTTAACATCTAGCCAATACATTTTTTGGTTGTTGTTGCAGAGACTCACCAGATATAAAAATGCTGCTGCTTAGTATCAGCTGTTACTAATAAGTCTTACATAATCCAGGATTTAATCCTCTATGAGCATGTTAACTTAGCATTCATTAACAGAAATCAGGGAGGGGGAGAAAAGGATGAGTGAAACTCATCTCTCAGAAAGAAAGATTTGGTGAGGGAGGAGGTAGTGTCACGGCTTTCCGTCATACATCCAGGGATAACCCATAAGCTGAGTTGCTCCCCAGCCAGTCCCCAGTGACCTCCTTTGGGGCTGGCCTGAGGGATAAACTCTCTCTTTAATTCCTGTGAATTGGGGGAGGGACTTTTCAGTCAGCTTTCCAGATGCGAGCTGACCTGGGAGCACCCAGATTATGGGTTCAGGTGTAGTCACCCAAGGGACATTGAGGAGAGGTTTTTGGAGTTGACCTCCTGCCCCAACAATTCCCACACTTGTTGGTCCCCCATTGCAGATCTCTCAGAAGGGGGTTAAATAGGTTATAGCTAAATATAAGTGACCCTTTATATCTCAGCTATATGTGTGGTCTCTTCATTTGTGTCTGGTCTCCTTATTCCTACATCTACCATCAAAAGCATATTTTCTCATGTTTCTGGAGTTTTCTTGTACAAACACTGCTGACATTTTTGGCTAGCCATTGCCTAGCCTCTTTTTAGCTGAAATCACTAAAACCTGGAATGCTAGGCTTGTATGACATCATCATTTTTTAAAATCACCCAAAATCTGGGATTTAACCTGAACTCTTGTTAGCTCATTCTCTTTCTTTTGGTTCAGAAGGATTTGTTAGTTTTTCCTCCTCTTCTCTTTGCTGCTCCACTTCCCATGATTTCCTCAGGAATATTTTGCAAAATTTAGGGAAGGTAATCTCCGTTATTGCTACAACTATTTTGTCAAAGTATTTTCTCTACATATTGGGCAGCTCCCTCTATCTACTCCCTCTTTCTGTTGTATGTGTATGTGTATGTGTAAAAGGCCTTGATTGCTGCCACTGCTTTTTGACATATCTCTCACTTGTTCTCCCTTCTCCTCTTAACAATCTCTAGACATTAAATTAGCCAGCCCCAAATCCTGCCACCTACTGCCATCTTAATTCAGCTCTATAAAACATTTATAGTAACATGGATCTTAAAACCCTTTCAGCCTTACGAGTTTCCTTATTTCCCTGTTATTAGCAACCAGCTAGCTTTTTGTGCTATCCATTTAATGTTTGAAGTTTACAAATCTCTACCATAATATTTGTGATTTCCTAATACAATCATTGTATATTCCTTGTGTGTTTGGTGAAATTCCCTTTGTGGGTGAGTTATATGGTTCAATTTGCCTAAGACACCCTACTTTGTTGTTTTTAATTGCTGTCAAGTTAGCTTCAACTGCTGGACCTATGAACGAGAGACCTCCAATACAGTCTGTCATCAACAGCCTTGTTAAGGTCTTGCAAACCCAAGGTCATGGCTTCCGTGATGAGTCTATCCACCTGTACTGGAATCTTCTCCTCTTCCAACTACCTTCTATCTTACAGAACTGTATTGTCTTTTCTACTGAGTCATATCTCATTATATGTTGAATGTATTATAGCCCTATTACTAAAGTTAAATGATCCCTTATAGGGTGCGGATGCAAAAAATATGGTTTGGTGATTCATACTGATTTGTGATCTGGGAGCATACTGATACCTTTGGCTCATGGGTCCAATATGAAGTTCCTCACCTGGGCCATGAGCTATTATGTGAAGCCCCACCCATTTCTGAGAATTTTAAAAAAAATCTAGGCTGAAGATAGTTTAGCTGAGGTACTGACAGGGTGTCTTATGCCTCACTACAATCCTGTGTGGGCTTAGAATGTGCCCTAAAATGAATCCAGCATTTCCACTGCAGCTGCACATTGCAAGGGCAGCTTGGTAGTAAATGGCAAACTGTCTTTTCAGAATTTTTTTTTCTCAATAACTATTCAACTTAAACTTGTTTAAGGAAGTCAGGATTATCTAGAACAGTCTAGAAATCACTGCAAAAGCATGTAATAGTCAAGCGTATCTTGAAAAACAAGATTTTTAATAGATATAGGACAGGATGGGTGTGGAGCCCATGTAATGGATGGCTGATGGAATGTTGGAAAGCTAATGGGAAGCGAGCATGAAGGAGCAAATCCTGTGGCAGGAAACTGGTATAGGAGGGGTCTCCTAGTGTGAAAGGACTGGATGACAGTTGGGAGAGAGAGAGATATGACAGTTGAGAGGAGAGATGACAGTTGAAAGGGAGAGTGGAAGATGTGATGTAATGAGGAGAGGCTGGGATGTGTATGGCTGTGGGTGGAGCTAAGAGAATGTATGGACAGTGAAAACAAGTGATAAGAAGAATACAGGCTGATTGGAAACTAAGTCCAAAACATTTCAGTTATTGTGTTCAACCAATAAATCAATCTTTATGTTTGTTTATCATATCCAGCTTCCTCATGAGTTATTTTCCCTTACTGATATTTAATTGGCACTCTAACCCTGTAAACACCCACATGCAAATGCAAGTAGTATCCATCTAACTGTGGAACTGCAGTCTCCACAGATTATTAATTTGGTGGCAGCAGTGGGATGTGAAAGGCCCCTGCATCACAAAAGTGGTGGCAGCATAAGTGATGAGGTGGCGAGGCTGAATGGTGACACAAATTCAGCTGGTGTGCCTGATTGTCACAATGGGCAACAGCCTTTGTTGTCTCTGGAGGCTTCTTGGGCTGTTAGAAATGTCAACGATCCTCCTCCAAACCTAGGAGAGGCAAGAAGTCTTATGAAAAATGATTTTGAAAAATGGACTAAACAGTGCAAGAGGGGCCTGCAGCTTATTTAAAAGGTGAATTCCTTTTCATGGATACTTCAAGGAGAGTCAATTCACCATCTTCTTTGTACAAAGAAAATGTGGTCCTGGGAATCTGGAGGAATCAATGGCTTTAAAAACAGCTTTAGAGGTCATGTGCAGCCCCAGGAACACACTTGTGGTTTTCACAAATTCATAATTGTAGATTTTGAAAGTTTCTTTAAATCATGCCACCTGTAGACTTCCCTGTCTACTTCAATCTATATATGTATTGTGCCTGCTTCTAAAAGAGTTAAGGAGCAGTGTTAAAAATAGTAGGCTGTCATCTGTGGTAACTTTCAATCACAAAATGTCAAGAAAAAGATAGTCTGACCCATTTCATATGGTAAGACTTTGGTTTTTTACTAATATTTTACCATTTTCTTTATTGAATATTTCCTATATACCAGTTTTAGTGACATGAATTTTCATTTTTTCTGACATGCCTGGAGATCATATGTCTGTAAGACAATATTATACATGACATTTAATTCTAAACCACTGTTCATTTCCCATGGACAAATTTCAAGAGGGAAGCATATAATGCTTAGCCACATCTTGAATGAAAGGAAAACAATCTCCATATCTTATTTGGGAATAACATCATATAACTGTTAGATGATCTGCAAGGTAGTGTAGGGACATATGATCAAGGAACCTGGTGGGCTTGCAAGCTTTTGTGTTCAAACCATATATCATATAGTGCCAAAAATGCCAGCCACTAGCGCCACAAATATCAGAAACACAGTTTCAACATCCTAGACTTTTTATATTGTGAGTAAAATCATCACATGACTATATCACAAAGAATTCATTTCAGGGGGAAAATATGCTTAGAGCAGCCCACTTCTTTTTTCCTGGAAAAACAATTACAATAGGACCTCCACTTTCATGGGGGTTAGGTGAAGTGGAGCCCCGTGAAAGTGGAAAAACTGTGAATATAGGCCCGCTATTCTTTTTTAACCTGAGAGAACATTTCCCTAGGTGTGTCTAGGTCTTCCAAGGCAGTTCAGTGGTCAGCTTCTGCCAAAAGTTGACCATAGAATTGCACTGGAGGACCTGGGTATGCCTAGAAAAGTGTTCTCTTAAGCATTCCTAGGTCCTTCCTTTCAGTGGAAGTTGTCCATAGAATCACCTTGGAGGACCTAGACATGCCTAGAGACAATATATTTTTTTAATGTATTCAAATAATCAAATCCATGTATGCTTAACCCACAAGTGTGGAGGGACAACTGTACATAGGAACTTTCTCCAGATTAGGATAATTAAACATGGGAGAATGTTGATTGTATTTTCCCCGTGTCATTAACTTTAAAGGTGCTATTCACCCCCAAATACAACAAAGGAATCAGGCAGATCTGGCAGCAGAGTCTGAGGAGGTAACCATTGCCCATATTAGAATCAAAGAGGTAAAGGGGAGGGCAACATAATAAGAGAGAAGAGTCTTGATGAGATGTGAGATTTGTCAGTTCACAGTGACAGGGTGGAACACAGAAGGTAGCTGGTTTAATCTGCAACCTGTCTTGTCACATATTTGTGCACTTATTCTACTCTTTAAGAGACCTCGGGTTTACAGTTAGGTTTAGCAGAGGATTTTAAAAAGTTCTTTTTTTCTTTTAATTCTCTAGTTGATCCTTGTTTTTCACCAATAATTTTCTGTAATTGTACAACTGTAATTGTAATTTTTTAATCATATGAATAAATCACCCTCTTTTGTATATTCACTGCATTCTATGGCATGAGTCTAGAGATTTCTTCCTCACAAAAATCTTATCCATACCTTTACCCATAACCTTGCTTGCTTAATCAGATTTAAAAGGCTAAGAGTGCTTGTAGTCCATTTTTTAAAAAATACAACAGGCAAGGCAGTGAAACTCCCTGATCACACCTTGGGGATAATTAATGACATATTAACATGGAGAGTATCATAAGCCATAGGAGGGTGGCATATGGCAACAGGGCTCTGTCTTTGGAAACATGGGGAGGGGAGAGCTTGGAGAGTAAAGTAACAGCCACCTACTCGATGCACACAGTAGCAACCCCTCACATCAATGCCTTTGCCTGAAAAAAGTACCCACATCTAATCATTTAAAAAGAATCTGCACATTTAACATGATGTGTACTTTCACCCTGTGATTCTTACTTTGGAAGACTGAGTAATTTTTTTTAAGTGATTGCCTGCATAGGGCAGAAACAAACATGGTACCATTTCTCCCATATCTTGCAGTGATCTGTATGGCTGGATACTGATTAGTTCTCTCCTACACAAGGACAAAAAAAAGACCACTTGGAAATTCCTTCACCATCTGCTGTTTTCTGTAGCAGGGATGGAAAGTATTCAACTCAGTTTCTTGTTGGGTCACCCACAAGAAAAGAGCAGAGGTGGCTATGCATTTCTCCATGAGAGAATAAAATGAACATGGACAAAGCTCCAGCAAGTTTAGAAATAAGCCCTGCTTTCTGTTTTTGCTCTGCCATCTCTGCAGCAGAAGGTGATCACAAAGCAAATTTAAGATCACTGTGACCATTTAATGCCAATGAAACTGCAAGAGAATCTTAAAAGTTCTTGTCCATTCTAAAACCTCTAAAGTACAAAGGTAGATTTCCTGGAAAAGCCAATAACAAGAAAACATACAAATACTCGCAATATATCCTATCCAAAACTTACGCACTGCAAAGTTGCTGCTTGCTACTTGCATTATTGCCATCTTTCACATCTTTACAACACATTCTTTTGTAAGGTAACTTTAGGTTTTGAGAAGCTACCATTCATGCTAAATGCAGGGTTGAAAAAGAACTGTGGGGGAAGAGTTATTATTTCTTAAAATATACCTCCTGTTGCAGCTCTTCCCACCGAGTATTGAATTTCTCCAGTTTCTCATTGATTAGTTCATCCAAAACTCCACCATCAGTTAAAGTCTGTGCCAGCTCACGAATCTGATTGCGGTTATCTTCTGGGTGCTGCATTAATGTTTCCAGAGACTGAAACATCCATAAACTGTATTATTTGTTTTTGTCATTCTTCTTGGACCAAACATTCAGAACTTTCATTACAAATAAAAAACAACCCCCAAAGGAAACAGAAATAGGAGGAAGAAGCTGTACATTCTATATTACCACAGTTTTGATTATGTATTAGGTGAAATGGAACTAGGAAGACATCAGAAAATCCCTATGTACACCTTAAAACCGATAAATAGTATGGCTACAATGTATGTTAGGTTTGAATTGTCCATCAATAGACAAATCAAAATATGGAACTACAAATTATTAAAGTTTTGCTATTTCATGGAATCACAGAATCATAGAAACATAGAGTTGGAAGACACCACAAGGGCCATCCAGTCCAATCCCCTGCCATGCAGGAATACACAATCAAATTATTCCCAACAGTGTATTTCCTTCTGAATATTTTTCTTAACTGACATACATGTTGACAGCCGGAATATCCCTGAAGCTTTTTGTTTGGCAGTAACAATGAATATAATAGGGCAAAGGATAAGTCTAATGAGCATCACTTCCTAAATAAACCGACAGATGTTTTTTCTTGGGTAGTTGAAACTTTAGGGCTTTAATGTGAATCTATTTTGACCCATCAGACACCTCTGCAACTAGATGGAGGTAATGCAAGAAAACATAAGAAAAGGGGATCTTGTTGCAGGGTAAAAGAAATTGTAATCCTATATATTATTGCTTCAGAGTAAATTCCAGTGGATTTATTTTTACTGCAAATAAGCACAAAGTAAATCTGTACAGATTGGTAGATAAGAAAGAACTCAAACTGCTATGTCATCCAAAGTAATAGTACACTTATGGGATGGGAATTCCAGGCTCACAAGGAATCCCTGACATTAGGCTATGGGTTAAATAATGCAGCGTGTCACACTGTCACTTGACAAAGCATACATTTGCTGAACATCTGAATGAAATGAACACTTTTCAAAAATTAAGATTACTACATTATATTTTTGACACTTCTATTTTCCATCAAATAATTCTGCGACTTATCTGAACTTATTGTCTCCTTATCTCTAACCTCTATTATTATTATATTGTTCTGTGTCTTCAAGTTGTTTTCACCTTATGGTAACCCTAAGGCATACCTATCATGGGGGTTTCTTGGCAAGATATATCCAGAGGGGGGTTGACTTTGCCTTCCTCTGAGGCTGACAGAGTGTAACTTGTCCAAGGTCACCCAGTGGGTTTCCATGGCCATGTGGGTATTCGAACTCTGGTTTCAGAACGTAGTCCAACACTGAAACCACTACACTACACCATGCAATACAAATATTACAGAACAAAATTCGTAAGAAATCAAACACTTTCATGTGGGTACAAAGATCACAACACACTGTAAATCAGCTAAGAATATTGCACTTTGTGGTAACATAATGCCTTAACATTGTAAAGGTTTGTTGCTGAAACCTACAGCATCATGTCATTGATGGAAATGTTGCCATCAACAGAAACAAGAGAGAATTCTTGCTCTCCCCTCTAGATCTCCAGTGGAAAGTGTCAGGAGTTAGAGACTGAACTCCATTATAAAATGGCCGAACAACTACAGAACCATGCTGCATGAACTACAAAGCCATGCCTAGTCAGACCACTAGGGGGCAATGTCATATATATATATATATATATATATGAGTTCAGAACAGAGCTCACTTCCTTCTTCCTGTGAATGCTGAGGCCTAGTGAAGCAGTTTCTCTTTGAATTGTAAATATTTGTATATATTGCAACTGTTTGAGTGCCTCCTGCTTATTTGGATGTCAAATACTTTGTGTGTGAGTGTTCTTGGGAATAGGTTGCTACTGAATCTACTGAGACAGTTTTTGGCTTCTGCTGGGAACTGCATGTCCTATCATTCCCTGACAGAAACCCCTCTGATGGCTTTGCAGGGAATGTAGTTCTACAGCAGAGAGAGGAATAAAGACTTGCCACTATAGCAGAGACCCACTAGTGGATATCCACTGGCAATACACTGGACAAGGCTGTAGGCTCCTAGATAATAATAATAATAATAATAATAATAATAAAAACATTTGGGGCGGCTTCCAACAATTAAAATACAACAAATATTAATATGTAAATAAGATCAGTACTTACGGCTAGTGCCTCTGAGATCTCTTCCATGCCATCCTGAATATTTTCTGTTTCCTTAAGTTTTGATTCTACTTCATTCAGCCACTTATTTTCAACATCTAAATACAACAGTAGTTCACGCCAACATGCCCATACCTCCTGGGGAATGAGTTTTAAAAAATAATATGTATTTTTATCAGCACTCCAGTATACAAAAATCTGTGTTTTTTTCTTACTTGAAAGCAATTTATATTTAACTTATAATCTAATTTGATATTTCAAAATTATAAACTAAGTTTCATTAAATAAATACATAAAAATTTGAGAGCACACTAAAGTTGGGGAGGGAGGTTTTGTTCTAAAATTAATAAAAACAAACACAATAGTATCAAATAAGGATTTAGCCACAGCAGCTTTTGTCCCAACTTCCATACTACATTGATTTTTACCATCACACTACTATACTGTTCAAAGAAAGATTCTAGGATGAACAGTTATCTCAAGGTCCATATTCCTGAGATATGAACCAAAAGGAAGGGAAGAGTCATGTGAGCCTCTCTGTTACATCTTGAATTTTTGCCCCAGGAAGACAGCATACCTCCTGAGACATTTTGTCAGGCCTGCAGACTACTGCTTCTGTTCTTCGCAGCAGAGAATCCCCTACTGCTCCAGAGACTCAAACACAGAGCAATGGGTTCAAACTACAGGAAAAGAGATTCCACCTAAACATTAGGGAGAACTTCCTGACAGTAAGAGCTGTTCGGAAGTGGAATACACTGCCTTGGAGTGTGGTGGAGCCTCCTCCTTTGAGGTTTTTCAACAGAGGCTGGATGGCTATGTGCTGGGAATGATTTGATAGTATATTCCTGAATGGCAGGGGGTTGGACTGGATAGCCCTTGTAGCCCTTGTAGTCTCTTCCAACTCTATGATTCTATGAGATGTGCTGTGCATATTGAGATACTGTGGCATCTCTGAACAAAGCTGGGCTTAACAAAAAAGTGTAGGATTTCTGAGGGCAAATATTTATTAAGTGCTACTATCCAACAGCTTCCCTGTTACCATTTGAACTGGTCTAGTTTAGTTGGAGAAAGAACTAACCTCAAGTGTTTTGCACTTCCCATTTAGCCTGCTACAGAGTCTCTGGTAGTTCTTAGTTAGAACATCAAGTTCTTTTTTTAAGGCCTCATGAGCTGCAGGTGGAGCCCTTGCTATAAAATTATTCACAGACTCTGTGAGAAGCTTCACTTTCACCTCTTTTTGCATGGCTTCCTCTTTTGCTCTCTGTAAACAGAAAAATGTGTGGTAAGGTTATGTCCCCTGAAATGTAAAGTGGTAATGAACTGAAATAAAAACAAACAATAAAATAAATAAATGACAACTCTATATTATTTGAAACAAATGTAATTGATAACATGTTATCAAGTGAGCATTAAGGTGGGGGATTCCACAAAGAAATATCACTGAGGCATTTACACATTGCAGAGACTCCTATTTCCAGGATTATTAATATCAGGAAAGCATGGCTATCCTAATCTCTATGCAACATCACCCAAACCTTATTTTCTTCCCCTGCATACAAGCATATCCTGAACATCTGTCTGAGAGAGATGTGTCAAGGATTTTTATAGCCCAAAGGTTTAAAGATAGGTAGGTAGCCTCCTTGTTTTGTGACACCAAGCAATGTTAATTCCATACTAGATAAAACAAAAATAATTTGCACGATTATTTATTTAGTTAGTTTATATTCTGCCTTTCTCCTAATATGGGACTCAATATGGACATGGAATAAAATGAGATTACAGTATTGTAACTATTTCTATAATTATAATTCTGCAATTATAATATAGGAATCATGCAGATACCTTTGGCGAGGATTCCAGGGTGGCCCGTGGGAGTCCCCCCATCCCCCCAAATCTCTTAGAAAAGACCCTCGAATTTTTCTTCTGAAAATCAGCTAGAAACAACACATCTGAATGATCAGAACCTCTTTGTGGGGATGTTGCAAGGTGTTTCAGGGTGCTACCCACTTTAAAACTGCAACCTGCCCTCCCAAATGTGGGCAGACATGATCAAATTGGTGACTGTAATGACCTACAACACTCCAGAGTTCTGGAATAGACATTATTCCAGAAAGGAGAGGATGAAATCAAAATAGAGCAAGCTGCTTTCTGGCCTCCAGAGCATACTCCTCTCACTAAAAGTACTAGATATAATTTAAGAGAACAAACTAATTCAGTAAGAGCTTGCTACATGTTACAAACACTGTAGGAAACCAAGGAGAGAGAATTAATTTTTGCTAGATGTAAACTTTTCACTCTCATTAATGAGAAAGTAGCATTTCTGAATGCAATTTGGAAGGAACTAGATCCAGAGGAATAATCACATCCTCAGTATACCATATGACTCTATTATCACAGGAAAGAGAATGTGACAAAACTGCAAAATGTGATATAGATACCTTTGAACAATAAGGACACATTCAATACTTAATCCAATTAAATACTGAAAAAACCTCTACCAACATAATTATTTGAAGAGGTTGATGGTATACAACAGCTGTTAAATTGAAACATTACTTGAAGCTACCTATTGCTTCAAATGTGAGATTCTCAAAGTTATGCTTAAGTAGCCAACCATTTCAAATTAGAATACACATTGTGTGCAACAATAACTTTAAAAGAAGAGGAGTGTGCATGTGCGCACATGCCTTTAACTCGCCTGTCGACCTATGGCGACCCCATGAATTTTATAGGTTGTTTTTTTTAGGCAAGGAATCCTCAGAGGTAGTTTTACCAGTTCCTTCTTCTGAAACACAGCCTAAGCACCTCATATTCATTGGTAGTCTCCCATCCAAATACTAACCAAAGCTGATGCCACTTAGCTTCCAAGATCAGACAGGATCTGGTGCCTTTAGGGCATTTAGACCTGAGGAGTGGGAAGAGTCAATATACATTGTTACCTTTAGTTCCTCAACAGCTTTCTGTAACTCCTCTGGTGTTTTATATTCAAAATCCCTCTCAAGGTATTCCTCTTCTGCTTGTGTAATCCATTCATGCATCTCTGACAAATCCTTTCGAAGACTCATAGTCTTATCCAAACCATTCTTCAGTGCTGTCTTCTTAGCATAGGCCTTTAAAAAGAAAGTTAAATTGGAGATACTAGTTCAGATGTTAAAGGAATACTAAAGGCAATGTTTTGCATCTGAAATTCACATTTAAAGAAAGAGTTCTTTAAACAAAAGAAAGATGGAGGAAGCAATATTTTCAATCTTATGTTTGTAACCCGAAGTTCAAAAAAATCTTATAATAAAATGGTCTTCCAGGCCAAAATGTACTCAGGGGTATCTTTGAGAAGGTATTCTTGAAATGTCATGTCTCTGGAATCCAGCAGTAGTCTACACACAGATGTTAACATTAGAACCTAGGGTAGAGACAGCAGGATTGAGTCACACCCATCAGTTGCCAAGCCTGTTAACTCTGAGCCATACAAGCCTGGCATAGTAAGATTCTGACACACTGGCCAAATTGACACTCTTGAACCATGATGGCACTTCCTGAATGTGGTGCCTTCACAGAGACAGGCCACTACCTCTAGGAGCTGTACAATCCCAGAAGTCACTGTGCCAATACCAGCTGTATGCCTGGTAGAAGCTCCTGAATAGCTGATAAAGTGCCAGGCTTTAGGCCAGGAAATTTCCCCCTTCATAGGGTTCCTAGTTGATAGAAATGGGCGTAGTCTGGAGAGATTAGTTAGAGGACAGTAAAATAAGAGACTTCAGTTCTGCAGTAACTGTTACTATAGCAAGGTGCTTGGAGCTGTCCTTGGTGCTGCACCTTCTTGCTGCCTGCCCTATAGGCTCTTATCAACAGTTTGAACATGATACTAAATTTGAGATTGTAAAGAGATTATCAAACATGTCAAAAGTGGTGTTACAGCAACAGCAGAAGATTGCAAAAGGGCTTCCTTACCACACGACGTCGTCACCCATCATTATGCACCCGTTCTGCCAGTGCTGCTTTTTATTGATGGGAGAAGTCATCAATAGATCCCCCCATTCCATTTCTGTCACAGATTTGACAGTGTGTGAGAAGGTGCCCTGTTTTGCTGGCAAGATACCAGCGTCAATGGGAGGTCCCTGCCAGAACACTTCCAGGTGAGATTGGGACATCCAGGTAAACGACACCCTTGCTATGATCTTCCCCAGTTACTTGTTAATTTTAAAGTGTGTTTTTGTGCTTGCTATTTTTCTTTTTCTTTTTGAATTTTCCACCCTTGCGTCTTCTCGCGAGAATCTGTGGGATTTCGATCCAGGAAGTGAACGGAGCTCCATTAGAGCTCCATTCATTCCTGGGCTGCCAGAACAACATTAAAGAAGGTAAGTGTGGTGGGGAAGGTGATTGTGGTGGGTCAGGGATGGAACAGAGGTGGGAGTGGAGATTGTGGGCCAGGAACACTTTTGTCTGATAATCTCCTAAGAGGAGACTACACAAACTCACCTCATTTTTATATCTTTTATTTCTTAAATAAAAGGGCATGGTTATTATACCTCAGAATTAAATGATGCAAACAGCAGTACAAAAAGATGCCAAGTGTACACAGACATATGCAACAACATTGTGATATATCATATAAAACACAATTCTACAAAAACAGCATATCTTTAACTTAACATGTTTCGCTAGGCTGCAATCTCTGCAGTCTAATTTAGTAAGATAGGATGAGTTTTAACTTTTATGGCATTCTGTTATTAAGATATTCAGATTTTATTGTTCAGTCTTTCATTACTGGTTTGCCTTTTCCACAATAATTGTTTTTCTACTTTCTGTGGCTACCTTGGAGACATTTAAAGCTTGTAACAGGCAGATGCTTGTAATTGACAGATGTTATAATTTGTAGTTCCAGGCTATTTAACTGTGAATCATAATAATGTTTTATTGTCCATTTTTTGTAGCTGTTTGATGCTAAAATATTTCTGAGTTGAATGTAAGCTAATGTAGACAAAACAATTAATTAGGTATGGCTATATATCTATTAATTAATTATTATACCCTTGCTAGACAGTACTGTATTTATTTATTGCAAAATGTTCTGTTTGTACTTATAATATATAATATGATCATTGAATGAACACGTTAAACTCTATCTTGCATGCATTTTGACATGGTAGATAAAAATAGTAAGATGGGAGGTTATTAGTGTGAACAATAAATGTCTGTCGCCGCCTCTCATATTCAGCAGTTGTGCACAGAGTGGGGAAAACTATGCCTATGAGACATCTGGAATTCCATTTAAAAAGAACCACTCATAGCAGGAGACAGAGTACCTGTTGGCAAATGTGATCCCACTGAGCATTAAGTTCTTTTAGTTCACTCTGAAGTTTTGATGCAAACTCTGGCTCTGCTTCATTCTTCATTTTCTTTCCAATCTCATTAACACTATTCAAACTGGGCTGGATTGTCTGGATATCATTCACTAGAGCCTGAAGGAGTAGAAATAATACAAATGTCATTACAGCTACATATATAGCTCCCAATTTGATATCTTAAAAACAAAACATTTTTAAAGCATTAAAACAGAAGCATACATATTTTAGCATTAACAACATAATGAAGAAACCTTATACGACAATATTAAAAATAGAATAGTGACTTATTTTTAAGTGTTAAGTAAGTGCTCGTCATGGAACCTTAGAAGCTGTTTAAACATGAAATGGGTGCTATGCCTTAGCCTTGCCACCTATGTCATCAGCTTGTGCATGTAGAAATAGCATCATTTCTACAGAGGAGGACTCTTATGCCCACAGGAGCCACTATCCAGATTTCCTTGCCAGAATAGGGCTATAATGTTGATGTAAATGAGGGCTGGGCAATTGTTTTAGGTTAGGGGTGTCACATTTAGTCCTCCAAGGAACTTTGAAGGACCACCAGTTCATACTTGAATTTTTTTTTTGTGGGGGTTGCCCTGTACCTAGGAGGATGGGATGACAATTTTGCCATATTTTGGAAGATCACTTCCTGTTGGGAAATGTTGAATGATTCAGGCAGTGAGTTATTGAAAACCTGCATACAAAAAGTTTAACCTAGAATTTATTGAGGTGGGAAGGGGCTTTTATTGCTATGGCTACTTCCTGTCTCTCTCCCTCTCTGATTTCCCTTCTACTGAGAGCAGCCATGTTCAACAAGCAGTCTGTTCATCCAGCTACTACTAATCACTGGATTGGGTTTTCATTCTTTTTTCTGCCTTTCAAATGGTTGTGTCACCTAACAAGATATCATCAGATATTTAAATCACAGAATCATAGAGTTGGAAGAGACCACAAGGGCCATCTAGTCCAACTCCCTGTCATGCAGGAATACCCAATCAAAGCACTACAAACAGATGGCCATCCAGCCTCTGTTTAAAAACCTCCAAAGAAGGAAACTCCACCACACTCTGAGGCAGTACATTCCACTGACAAACAACTCTTACTGTCAGGAAGTTCTTCCTAATGTTTAGGTGGAATCTCTTTTCCTGCACTTTGAGTCCATTGCTCTGTGTCCTAGTCTCTGGAGCACCAGAAAACAAGCTTGCTCCATCCTCAGTATGATATCCCTTCAATAATTTAAACATGGTTTTCAAGTCATCTCTTAACCTTCTCTCCTCCAGCCTAAACATACTCAGCTCCCTAAGCTGCTTCTCATAGGGCATGACTTCTAGACCTCCCACTATTTTGGTCACCCTCCCTTGGACATGTGCACTGGATTTGGAGAAATCCAGAGTATTGAGCTGAACCACAGCCCTTCAGAATAGTTTTGATGCTTTCTGTGGCAAGGTGGCCTCCTTCTGAAGCAACCAGAACTGAAATTCTGCTCTGTATGGTGGAATCACTGAAGCTTCATACACCAGAAAGGCAGGCCCACAATTGTATCTTTTATAGGTTTTATTTCTATGTAAGTGCTGTTAGTGGAGGAGACGGGGGGTGGGTGGGTGGGATTAAATAACTGAGAGTCCCATTTCCTAATCTAATGAATGTTTTACCAGTAATTTTCTAATCACTGTTGGCTGTGGGAGAGATTGTGACTCAAATATTACCACCAGTTCACCCTTCTTTCTTCTTTTTGCACATGAAGAAAGTGAAAAAGAGAGGTTAAGAACCATTGGAGTAGTTTTAATAGATAGTGATCTTTGGTTTGCTTTACCTAAATGACTTTTATCTCCTGTGATTTAATTGTTACTCCTTCCTTTTCTAGTTTCCTATTGAAATTTTCTCCTTCTAGGTCCTGATTATATTCCTTTCCTTCTCCCCCGTGCAAAAATCCCTAGTCTTTTTATTAGTGATTCTTTCCTGCTGCAATGTTTGTGTAATAGCTGTGTTAATTGCTTGCTGCTGTTTCTCTAAGCCTTTCTTTCTTACTTCTGTTATTCACCTACTAAATCTTTCTCCTATTATGCTTTTTCCTATAGTGTCCAAATCTCTGTAACATTTTGCTATACTTTCATTGCCATCTAATTTCATGTGTGTCCTAAAATTTATAAAATATTTTAATCTAGTTCCTATTCCTTCAGTTCATGTGTGTGTATGTGTATGTGTTCACATCAACATCATTGTTGTAATAATAATAATACTACCTGGTAGTTTTCCTAAATCTTGCCAATGCTTTTAAATTCAATTTGTCACAGCTTTCTCTTTCCTTCAAATTTTAACTTCAATTTCTTGCTGTATTTTGAATATGAACACTCTTTGTGTGTGTGCTTTTCGTATCTTTGTGTAGAAATCTTACATGGATTCTTGCACCTAGTTCTATTTTCAATTGCATTTGTTAAATTCATCTTCTCCAAATGTGGGGCTGTCTAAATGGGGAAAATACTCCTCACAGAATGCAAGGGAATCCTACCTGTCTTTATGGGATCCTGCATCATTATGCCATATTCGGAAGGAGGGGGGCCAAAAACATCAAAAACTCCCAAGGAAAAGCCTTCATGGCTGAGTTTGTTTTTTTTTTTTAAAAAAAAAATAATAACAGCAAGGGGAATGTGCATTCCTACTCATTGGGACAATCAATTTGATATGAATCACTTTCCCATAGGAGACGGATCACAAAGCTGATTGTCCAGGTGAGTGTGGGGGGCAAGGCTTCCTAACAAGGCTGCCGCCATGTTGGATTTTCAATTTAGTGAGCGAGTGCTAATGTCAGAAAATTGTGTGTGGGTGGGGGTTTTGTTGTTTTTGCTTCTCTGTTAAATTTAAAAAAAAATGCTCTATTGCACCTTGGAAATCTTTTTTTTAAAAAAGTTCAGCAGTGGCAAATTGAGGTAAGTACAAACTTGAGCAAATCACTTATGGCCGCCATCTTGCATATTTATGGGGTCAAAAACATGGTTAAGACAAGTTGCAACTGCTGCAAAATGCCATTACTGTGAGGCACTATGTTGTTTTTTTTGCCTCATATAGACCAGCCCTGTGTGATTTGTATCTATTCTTTATTATACAAGTGCAACCAAATGCAGAATACATTGTAGTGGAGTTACAAACACATTTTATGTGCTCCAAATTTTCCTGAGTTAAATTACACAGAAAATAGTACTTGTTTTGATTTCCTATGAAGGAAAGAATGCTGGCTGTTTCTGGATTTTTTTTCAAATATAATGGGGAAATGCAGGTAGAAAGAAGAAGCAAACATACTTATCATACATTAAATGTTCTACCTCACATTAGATACACAGAGGAAAGAAGAAACGCACTTAGCTGTCCAAGGTATTTCAAACTCTTCTGTTTTTTTCCCCCTCTCAATATGTCTAAACAGTTCTTAGAAAAAGCTCCCCTCCCCAAATTTTAATAGCTTTCATCTATTTCCATCTGATGGAAAAGATATGCTGAGTTTTAAAAGGTCTCTATCCAGAACAGAAGCAAGTAGAATGAAACTGGAGTTTTAAAAAAAATATTTCGTGTACACTAGGTTAGACAATATAAGTAGTTTAGGAAATCTCAAGTAGTTTTCTCACCATCTTTTTAGCATAGTCAGATGATATTTTTATGTCTCATCAGAAGTTTTTGAACAGAACAAACAGAATTCAAAACAGTTTGAACATTTTGTTTGCTTTCTCCCTTTGCAATTGTGCAATGCACAAGGAATGGTAGACTGAAATATTTCTTATTGAAGGTGTCTCTAGGGAACACAAGTCAGCTAACATGGTGTATTGTTCTGCATGATGGACTAACAGTTAGGGAGACCAGGGTCTGAATCAATACTCAGTGATGGAAACCCAATGAGTGAACTTGGGCAAATCATACTTTCTTAGCCTGTAAGGGCAGCAAAGGCAAACCTCCCCAAATAAATCTTATCAAGAAAAGTCTAGGATAGAATTGCCATCAGTCATCATCAACTTGAAGGCACACAACAACAAGAACAACAACAACATTTCCAAAAAATGGATTACAAACTGTTCACACTGCAATTGACTTCATTTATTTATGGCTTGCAACCTATAAACACTTGCTGAAAAATTAATTTGTGAGTAAACATCAGTGTGCATATGAAACTCTTTAAGGCTGTAGGTTCAACACTGTAACAGAAATACTTTAAAAGAACAATGATCATTTATCTTTGGTCAGTGGAGAAAGGCCACCCAATCCATTCTGCATTACAGTTTCAATGAAGTATTCTTCTGATTAGTTTGAAAACTGTTAATAATCAGAAAACCCTAGCATAACACACATACACTTTTTGTTAACTGCTGTCAAGTTGACTTTTGATTTATGGTGAGTCTATGAATGAAAGACTTGTAAGTCACGTTATCATCAACAGCCTTACTCAGGTCTTTCAGACTCAGGGTTGTAGCTTCCTTGATTGAGTCTGTCCATCTACAATGCGGTTTTACTCTTCTCCTACTGCATTCTAAGTTACAAAGCACTATCATCTTATCTAGTGAGTCATGTCTTATGATGATATAGCCAAACTACAAGTCATCTTGGCTTCTATGGAGAATTCAGGCTCAATTTGTTCTAGAACATATTCATGTGTGTGTGTGTGTTTTTTAGCAGTATATCGTATCCATAGAACTCTCCTCCAGCAACACATTTCAAATAGTTGTCTTTCTTCCTATCAGCTTTCTTCACTGTTTAGCTTTCACAACCATACATAGAAATTGGAAATACAATGGAATAGACAATCTTAACTTTAGTATTCAATGATACATCTTTACACTTCAGGATCTAGACTAGTTCCTTCATAGCTGCCCTTCCAGGTCCTAGCTTTATTCTGATTTCTTGACTGTGGTCTCCATTTTGATTAATGACTGAGCCAAGGTATGGAAAATCTTGAACTATTTCAATGTCTCCATCCTCTACTTTAACATTATGTAAATAATCTATAATCTGTAATCATCTTCTATAATCAATCCAAGTCTTTGTTATTTTATGCTAGTAGTATGGTGTCATCTGTGTATCTTAAATTGTTGATGTTTCTTCCTCCAATTTTCATGCCTCTTCCTCTGAGTCTAATCCTGCTTTATGTCTGCTATGTTCAGCATACAAGTTAAGCAGACTGGAAATATCTGCTTGGAATCCACCTGTCCCTGGGTAGAATTCCTTTGTAAGTGCTGAGTTTTGATTGTGGTATTTTTCAAGACTGGTAACCAAACTTTGTTTACTTTAAGGGACTCTTCTTTCCTGTTGAAGAAGAAATCCAGGTGTTTGTGTATTTCAATAGATTCTCTATGCATTCTGACATGATAGTTGTTGGCCTGGTCCAGAATTTTGGTGTTTTTAAGTAACATTTTGTGTCCAGGTTGGTTTATCACATGTTCTGCAGCAGCAGCAGCAGTAGTGTGGCTTTACACTGGGAGTGGAGAGTGAGTGCTTGGCCGCCCTCCTCCTCTGTTTCCCAGAATGGCTTGGAGAGCAGACCAACCATTCCACAGAACCTCACTCTGCTCCTCTGCAATGCCAGGTCAGTGAGGAATAAGACTCATATCATCCAGGATCTTCTCTTGGATGAGGATGCCGACCTGGCTTGCTTCACAGAGACCTGGCTGGGAGAGGATAGCACTGTCACATGGGCGCAGGCCCTCCCAGCTGGGTACTCTGTTAGAGAGCAGGTGAGAGGAAGTGGGCAGGGGGCGGAGTGGCTCTAGTCCATAAGAACCACCTGACCTTGACCAGGATACCTGTCTGGAACACAGCCCACTTCGAGTGTATATACATAAGCCTGAAGACCAGGGACAGCTTGGGGATTATGCTAGTCTACTGGCCACCCCGTTGTCTAGCAGACTCCCTAACCGAGCTGACACAGCTGGTCTCAGAGCTGCTGCTGGAGTCCCCCAGACTTTTGGTTTTGGGGGACTTCAACATCCCGCTCGAGACCAGTTTAACAGGTGCGGCTCGGGAGTTCATGGAGACCATGACAAACATGGGCGTATCCCAATTGGTCAACAGGCTCATGCATTGTGCAGGTCATACACTCGATGTGGTCTTTGGTTCGGATCAGGCATATACGTGGGCAGAGGTAATCAGTACCTCTGCTTTGTCATGGATGGATCATTTCCTGGTCAAGATGGAACTTAGAGCCTACATCTGCCCCACCGGGGGTGGTGGACCCATTAAAATGGTCCACCCTCGAAGCCTAATGGAACCTATGGGTTTCCAGAAAGCCTTAGAGGGTTTAATGGTTGGAAATGCCGGTGATCCTGTTGATGCTATGGTTAATACATGGAACACCGACCTTACCAGAGCTATCGATACGATTGCTTCCAAGCGTCCTTGCCAACCCGCTTCTAACCGTAGGCCATGGTATGCGCCTGAGCTTAGGGAAATGAAGTAGGTTGGACAATGACTAGAGCACAGGTGATGGAAGACTTGACTCTTATCTGACAGAACTCACCATAGGAACTTTCTTTGGTCCTATCGGGAGGCAATGCGTGCAGCACAAAGATCCTTCTCTGCACGTATTGTGTCTGCAGAGTCCCGTCCAGCAGAGCTGTTTAGGATGGTGAGGAAGCTGGCGCAGGTGTCCCCTGCGCCAAATCCCCTACTTAACCCGACAACTGCCTGCTGTGATGCATTTAATAACTTCTTTGCAGATAAGAGCCAACCTAGATGCCACTATTGTAACAGAAACAATGGACGAGGTGTCCAGCAACTCCGCCGATGTAATTATACTGGATCAGCTGCAATCTGTGAGTACCGATGATGTGGACAAGCTCCTTGGTAGTGTGAGGAAGACAACCTGCCCCCTCGACCCTTGCCCATCTTGGCTGGCCATCCAGGGAGGGGACGCATTGTGGAAGTTCCTTGTGAGCATCATCAATGCATCCTTCAGGGAAGGATATATTCCATCATGTCTAAAGGAGGCAGCTGTTAAGCCTATTTTGAAAAAAACCTTCCCTGGACCCCCTGGCTATGAGTAATTATAGGCCAGTATCTTTATTACCATTTTTGAGCAAGGTGATTGAGAGGGCAGTTGCTCTTCAACTTCAAGCTGTCTTGGATGAAACCGATTACCTAGACCCATTTCAAACTGGCTTTAGGACAGGCTTTGAGGTTGAGACTGCCATGGTTGCTTTGACCGACGATCTGCATCTGAGCATCGACAGGGGTAGTGTGACCCTGTTGGTGCTCCTAGACCTCTCAGCGGCTTTTGATACGATAGATCACAGCATTCTTCTGGATTGCCTGAGGGAGTTAGGCATCGGAGGCACTGCTTTGCAGTGGTTCCGGTCCTTCCTCTCAGGCAGGACCCAGAGAGTGCTGCTCGGGGACAGTAGCTCCAGTAAAAGGGAGCTTACCTGTGGAGTACCACAGGGTGCTATTCTGTCCCCGATGTTATTTAACATCTATATGAAGCTGCTGGGTGAGATTATCCAGAGTTATGGAGCTGGGTGTTATCAGTACGCTGATGACACTCAGATCTATTTCTCCGTATCTCATTCGTCGGTCTCGAATTCTGACAGTATCTCTTCTCTCAGTGAATGTCTTCGGGCAGTAATGGGCTGGATGAGGAAAAACAGATTGAGACTGAATCCAGACAAGATGGAGGTGCTCACGGTAGCAGCCCCGAAACCAAGAATTGGGTTGCAATCTGCAGTCCTGGATGGGGTCACACTCTCCTCCAGTGACTGTGTTCGCAGTTTAGGGGTGCTCCTTCACTCGTCGCTCCTGATGACAAATCAGGTAAATGCGACAGTCAGGAGCACTTGTTATCAGCTTCGGCTGATACGCCAGCTGCGCCCTTTTCTGGAAGTACGGGATCTTGAGACCGTTGTGCACGCGCTGATAACCTCACGTCTTGATTTCTGTAATGCACTCTACATGGGGCTACCCTTGTGCTTAGTTTGGAAATTATAGCTGGTACAAAATATGGCAGCCAGGGTAGTTTCTGGAACATCTAGGAGGGACCACATTACTCTGGTTCTGAGGTCCCTCCACTGGCTGCCTATCAGCTTCCGGGCCCAGTACAAGGTGTTGGTTATCACCTTTAAAGCCCTAAATGGCTTGGCCCCAAGCTATCTCAGGGACCGCCTTCTCCCTTATAATCCTCCCCGTGCTCTCCGGTCCTCTGGGAGGAATTTGTTGCAGCCACAAAGACCTAAGCTGGTGACCACCTCCCAGAGGGCTTTCTCGGCTGTCACCCCCAAATTGTGGAACAGCCTGCCGGATGAGATCCGCCTATTGACATCATTAGACAGCTTTAAAAAGGCTGTCAAGACGGTTCTCTTCAGGCAGGCTTTTCCAGAATAGCTATCCCCGGCCTCAGGAACCCCCTCTGGAAGTTGCTTCTGGACCTCCAAACTGATGCTGCTTGCTCGGAAGGGTTTTTAATAAATTGTATTATATACTGATTTTAATTTGTATTAATTTAAAAATGTTTTAAGGGGGGTGGGATTTTGAGTTGTTTTATACTGTGTAGTATTTTATTGTTGTAAGCCACCCTGATTGCTCGCAGAGGGGCGGGATATAAATAAATTTTATTATAATATTATTATTATTATTCTGCTACTGCTGATTTTTTCTGGCTTGCCCAGTCTGCAGTATCTCTCATGTTCCTTGATTCGGGTTTGCACGCTGCGTTTAGTGGTCCCTATGTAAACTTGTCCATAGCTGCATGGTATGCGGTAAACTCCTGCAGCTGTGAGAGGGTATCTTTTGTCCTTCACTGAGTGTAGCATTTCTTGGATTTTCTTGGTTGGTCTGTAGATCATTTGGAGGTTGTTTCTTCATCAGTTTCCCTATTCTGTCTGTGACTCCTTTGATGTATGGTAAACATCAACATTCCTATGGAATGAAGAAGAAAAACAGCCACCGACATGAGAGACACAGCAGACTGGGCCAGCCAGAAAAATCAGCAGTAGCAGAACATGTTATAAACCAACCTGGACACAAATGTTATTTAAAAAAACAGAGATTCTGGACCAGGCCAAGAGCTATCACGTCAGAATGCATAGAGAAGGTATTGAAATCCACAAAAAACTGGACAACTTCAACAGGAAAGAAGAAACCCTAAAAGTAACCAAAATCTGGCTGCCAGAGAATGGTTAGGTAGGTGTGTATGTGGAGTTTATATGCTGTGAACCCCTGTTGGAGAGCATTATGTAAATTTGTGTAATTGAATGGTTAGTTTCTAGGTATAGAAATGCAAGGCAAGAAGAAACCTTAAAAGTAAACAACATCTGGCTCCCCGTTTTGAAGAACAATAGAATCAAAGCTCAGCACTTACAAAGGAATTCCACCCAGGGACAGGTGGATTCCCAGCAGATAATGGCCCATCAACCAACCATTAGCCAAACAGACACTAATCATCCTTGCATTTCTATACCCAGAAACCATTCAAATACACAAATTTACATATACTTCCCAACAGGGGTTCACAGTAGATAAACTCCACAGACCCTCCTACCCAACCATTCTTTGAAGATGCCAGCCACGGATGCAGGTGAAACGTCAGAAAGAAACTATTCCAGAATATGGTCTCACAGCCTGGGAAAAAACCCAAGGAAAATCTAAATTTGTTCATCGCAAACAATTCTTCAAGCAATGCAAGAAGTAACTGTATACCATGATGGATATTTTATTGCTAGAGAACTGAAGATTTCCAAAGAATGGCTCATGAAACCATATTTCTACAATTTTGAGAATATGTCTGATGATGAAGAGCTGAAGGAAGATCTCATTGATTTGTGGACAAACTGAGCTCTTAAAATGCAATTTGAAAGCAAAGTTTTGGAGGTATCTTGGTGTGCAGAACTGGATATGCTCCCAAGACTTGGTGGAAAAGCACTCTGTGTCCTCATTCCATTTGCAACAACATACTTGTGTGAATCTACATTCGGTATTCCTGTGTCAATCAAGACAAAATCTCAGAATTACTTGAATCCACAGGCAGACCTGCAGATTGCAGTCAGCAAGAAAATTCCATGTTTTTTCAAAATAATGAATGAGAAGAAGGAGCAAAGAAGTCATTGAATTTTATGTTCAATTGGGATTGATTTTACTGTTTACATTTTTTCTGAATAAATTAGAATTTAATTGCTCAGTCTAGATTTGCATTTTATGCACTGAGTTAAAAGCTTTTTTTAGAGTTCAGTTTGTTCACCTGCAGTATTGAATGTGGTTCAATTTGTGGTTCAAAAATTAGAAAGTAGACTTCTTCATCTTCAAATGTGATGTTACTTTTGTAGGGGGTGTGAATATTAATCAAACATTCCCTAGGGGTCTGGGCATACAAAAGTTTTGGAACTACTGATTTAGATGATATATTATGAAAGCATTATTTTATAACTCATAATATGAATTAGATGCTATATAACAAGTGAGTTTTTGGGACATGTGTAAATCTTAGGGATGAATATTTCACAGAACTTATACAACAAACAAGAACAGCTTTATTTATTCATATACTTAATACATTCTGTGAGTGAAATAGTTACAGATTATTATAAATTGAAGATTCATGGTAATTACAAACTCTGCTGGGATAGTCAGAATAGTTTGTAAATCCTGTGACAGAAACATCAATACTTGATGATGTCTTCAGCCTCTTTGGGGACTCTTGCATAACTTGTAAGCTTTGTGAGAAAAACACAGTTCACAGAGTTTACATGTTCATCTGAGACAGTAGACCACGTAAATTATGAGTGAAAAAAGATTTGTAAAATACTTCGTTGGAGCAGATTATGTACAGCACCAGAAATATAAATAGAATTATTATAGAATCTTCAAAAAACCAGAGAATTTCAAGGAAAGGTGAAACTACTTGAGTCAAATAATTCCTGAGGCATATAGTATGCTAGTACATTACATTTTTCTGGTTGATTAGGCAATTTGTTTCTTATCGGTCTTAAGATTCAACCCATTTCATACAGGCAACTTAATTAAATAAGTGAAACTGTGCCAGTGCAGCATGAATCCCAAATATATGTATAAAGATAGCATTAAAGAAATACAGAAGTGCAGTACTAAAAGAAAAGGGTAACACTTAAGATTGCTACAGCAGGAAGTATATTCTCACCACAACACTAAAATATGAAGAATAGATAATGGGAAAGCTACCAGATTCCATCTGATCTTGGAAGCTAAGCAGGGCCAGCTCCATTTAGTACTTGGATAGGAGACTGCCAATGAATATCAGGTACTGTAAGCTATATTTCAGAGGAAGGAACTGGCAAAACCACCTCTGAGTATTCTTTGCCTAAGAAAACCCTATGAGATTCATGGAGTCACCACAAACTGACAGGTGACTTGAAGGTTCGTGCACACACACACCAGAATCCCATCAAGCCATCATGCATAGCTGCGTCTTGCCACCACCTAGTGGCCAATTACAACACAATGGCTAATCCCAATCAAACAAGACAGAAAACAATGAAGAAGGGATACAAGATTTTTTTTTTTTTTTGATAAAAATTATCTGTGTTTATTTGCAGGAGATTTTGGCCAGTCAAGTGTTGCAATGCTAGAGGAAGCTTGGTACTATGCTTGAGATTATTTCATAGTTATCAAATTGATTTTGAAATTGTAAATATTTATCTTTTATAGAAATTTTGTACTATGGCCTTTTCTGTTTACAATAAAATTTGACTGCTAAAATGAAAGTCTGCAGCTACTTTCTCTGTGGAAGACTGATCCCTCTCACTCTGATGTACAAGTGCTTATTAGAGCTGCTAATCATGAATTAAGACAGCAGGACGGAGGGAGGCAGGTGGGCTGTTAAGTTGAATGAAGAGATACAAGATTTTGAAATCATGAATAATAATTGAATATGCAAACATAGACACCAAGGACCTTTTCAGATGCCCCTTACCGCGCAAGCAGCCTCCAGAGCAGTAACGAGGCTGCTGTGCGACAGGGGGTCCATTTTGGAAGATGCCGTCTCTCTCTCGGCGGCGTCTGTGACTGTTCCGGCAAGCATTGAAGGCGGCTGCACTATTTTTTACTGATGGACAACTTCAGTGAGTGAAAAATAGCGCAGCAGCCTTCAATGCTAGCTGGAACAGTCACGGACGCTGCCGAGAGAGGGACGGCATCATCCAAAATGGACCCCCTGCTGCGCAGCAGCCTCTTTACTGCTCCAGAGGCTGCTTGCGCGGTAAGGGGCATCTGAAAATGTTCCAAGTGCGTTCTGTTTGACCTGGGTAACTCAAATTACAGTTGCACCTACAGTTGTTAAAAAAAAAAATTGCACAACTTTTCAAAAAAATAATTTGCCTCAAAATTCCCTGTAGGAGCCCAGGAAGGCTCTAAACCATGTCCCATGGTCCCTTAGAGGACATCTGGGGAAACTGGTGTGTGTGTGTGTGTGTGAGAGAGAGAGAGAGAGAGAGAGCAGTGACAGTGGTGGTTTGGACCTCTTAAAATTTCCTGGACTGTTAATGAGGCCCTATAGTATTCTACAAATTGCCCACCCATGGTCTATCTGTATCTGCCCTCTCTCACTATATTTTGATTTCTCTTCTCTTCTCATTTACCAGCCTATTAGTGATGCAACACAGAGATCTCCACTCTTCTAAACAGCTAATGTCTCTCTCTCTGGCTTTTCTTCGCAAACGAAGATTCAGGAAGGACTCATCCAGCGCCTTCTGCAAGCGCGCTGATGACTAAAAAGGCCAATCCGAGATAAACAAGTCCGGTTGCAAAAAGTGCAGCAGAAGGTCTCCTTGGGTGATGTTTTTGGGTTGTGATTCTTTCTGCGTTGTCGTTTCTCTTCAAGACTTGTTCGTCGTGAGTTCTCAAATAAGGCTGCAGCATTGTGGATAGTGCGTCTCCATGCCTCCCGATGTGAGGCCAGGGCAGACCACCGTTGGTGATCAATCTGGCCAAGCCTGAGATGTTGTTTCAGGGAGTCCTTGTATCGCTTTTTTGGAGCGCCCCTCCCACGCTGACCCGTGGCGAGTTCACCGTAGAGTAGCATTTTTGGGAGGCGATGGTCCTCCATCCTAGAAACGTGCCCTGCCCAGCGCAGCTGTGTTCTCAATATCATGGCCTCAATGCTGGTGATCCCTGCTTGTTCAAGGACAGCAACATTCGTCACATAGTCCAGTGTATATTTAGGATTGTGCGTAGACAGCGCTGATGAAAGCGCTCGAGGAGTCGTAGGTGGTGGCGATAGGTAACCCATGTTTCAGATCCATAAAGGAGGATAGACAGTACGATGGCTCTATACACACTGATTTTTGTGCTTTGCCTCAGGTGTTTATTGCTCCAGACTCTTTTGTGAAGTCTTCCAAATGCACTATATGCCTTTGCTAATCTGTGATCGATCTCTTTGTCAATCTTGGCATCTGAGGAGATGATGCTTCCCAGGTAGGTGAACTGCTGAACGGACTTGAGCACTGATTTGCCGACGGCAATGTGGGGATGGTGGTGTTCGTCCTGTGGTGCAGGCTGGTAAAGAACTTCTGTTTTCTTCAGGTTGACTTCTAGCCCAAACAGCTCTGCAGCTGTTGCAAAGCAGGACGTTAGGCGCTGCAGAGCTGCTTCTGTGTGGGCAACAAGGGCAGCATCATCGGCGAAGAGCAGCTCACGGACTAGATAGTTTAGAGTCTTAGTGTGAGCCCTCAGACGGCTTAAGTTAAACAAGCTACCATCAGTACGGTAGCGTATATAGATGCCGTCGTCTTCTTCAAGCTCTGCCATAGCCCTTTGGAGCATCGTGCTAAAGAAGATTGTAAATAAAGTTGGTGCAAGAACACAACCTTGCTTCACTCCATTAGTTATTAGAAAGGGCTCTGAAAGAGCATCGCCATATCTGACTTGACCACGCTGGCCCTCGTGTAGCAAGATAATCATTTTAAGGAATTTGGGGGGACATCCTAGTTTTTCCAGGATCTGCCACAGACCTTTTCTACTTACAGTGTCAAAGGCTTTGGTGAGGTCGACAAATGTTACATAGAGACCCTTGTTCTGCTCCCTACATTTTTCTTGCAGTTGCCTAAGGGCAAATACCATGTCTGTAGTACTCCTATTGGCTCTGAAGCCACATTGGCTTTCAGGGAGAAGTTCTTCTGCAATAGCAGGGACTAATCTGTTCAGGAGTATCCTTGCAAGGATTTTTCCAGCAATAGAGAGCAGTGTTATGCCTCGATAGTTTGAGCAGTCGGATTTTGCTCCTTTTTTCTTGTACAGGGTGATGATGACTGCATCTCGGAGGTCTGATGGCAGTTCCCCTTTTTCCCAGCAATTCACAAGGAATTCGTGGAATTTTTCGTGGAGTGCATGACCTCCGTGTTTCCAAACTTCAGGTGGGATTCCATCAATCCCAGCTGCCTTGCCGTTTTTCATCTGCTGTATGGCCATAAGGGTCTCTTCCAAAGTGGGAGCTATGTCCAATTCATTTTTCATTGGTTTTTGTATCATATATTGGATAGCTGAGGCTTGGACTACTCGGTTGGCGCTAAAGAGACTTTGAAAATGTTCAGCCCAACGATTTAGGATGGAGGCTTTATCAGTAATTAATGTTTGACCATCTGTACTGTATAAGGAGCTTTGGACCTGATAAGTAGGTCCAAACACTGCTTTAAGAGCTTCATAAAATCCTCTATGATCACCCAGATCTGCACAGCGTTGTGTCTTTTCTGCTAAATTGATCCACCACTTGTTCTGCATGTCTCGGAGTTTTTGTTGTAGTTTGCTACATGTGAGGCGGAAAGCTGCTTTTCTTACATGACAGGTTGGCTGGGCAAGGTATGCCTGGTGAGCAGCTCTCTTCCTTGCCAACAGCTTCTGGATCTCTTGGTTGTTTTCATCAAACCAGTCTTGATTTTTCTTGTGGGAGAACCCGAGGGATTCTTCTGCAGACTGGAGGATACTGTTTTTGATATGTTGCCAAAGCACTGTAGGAGAAGGATCTGTAGGATGGTCTTCAAGTTTCGTTTGTAGATTTGCCTGGAAGTTGTCTCTCATGGTAGCTTGTTGAAGATTGTTGACTTGGAGCCTCTTCTTTAAGATGCCACCCCTCTTAGGTTTGAACTTAAGATGAAGATTTAGTTTACATCTGACGAGGCGATGATCTGTTTGGCATTCTGCACTGGGCATCACTCGGGTATGACGGACATCACGAATGTCTCTCTGACGGACTAGAACGTAGTCAATGAGGTGCCAATGTTTGGATCGGGGATGCATCCAGGTTGTCTTCAAGCTATCTTTCTGCTGAAAGATTGTGTTTGTAATAGTCAGCTGTTGTTCTGCACAGAACTCTAGCAGGAGGCGTCCGTTATCATTGCAATTTCCAACACCATGCTTGCCTAAGACACCTTTCCAGGCTTCGGAATTCTTTCCTACTCTGGCATTGAAGTCACCAAGTATAATAATTTTATCTTCTACAGGGACTTTTTGTATGAGTTGGCGTAGGTCTGTGTAGAATTTGTCTTTCTCTACAGGGTCGGCTTGCATAGTTGGGGCATATACACTAAAGAGAACAACATGTGGGAGGCGTAAGGAAATAATGCGATCAGAGTGTCCTGTTGGCAAGGTTTCGAGTTTGGAGGCAATGGAGTTTTTAATCATGAAGCCTACTCCTGAAAGATGTTTTTCGGTTTTGGGTTTGCCAGACCAGTAAAGTGTGTAGCCGGCGCCATGTTCTTTAAGGCTGCCTTCCTCATGGAAGCGAACTTCACTAAGAGCAGCGATGTCAATATTAAGCCGTGATAGTTCAAGGGCTATTAGGGCAGAACGACGCTCAGGCCGTCCACTATCTTTAGAGTCTTGCATGGTTCTGATGTTCCAGCATGCAAGTGTCAGTTTATTTACACCTTTGGAGGCCGGTGTGTGCCTTTGTTTCTTTGCCTTGGTTTGACCGCATCAGAAGATTCCCGTTGGCCGCGGCTAGCCAACCAGGTAGTTGGGGATGAGCTTTCTTTAGGCCACCTTTTCTAGGCCCCTCTCCATATGGAGCAAGCAGTGCTCTCCTTAAAAAAGGCTGCTTGGTCGTTCAGAATGCTGCCGAACAAGACTGTCATCTCCCGGGTCAGGCTTGAGCGACCAATGTCCTGAACCGCCTGCATGCAGGGTTGGGGCTGCGGCTTCCAGTGCATCTTTACACCTGCCGGTTTCGTCCCTCGCCAGTCGCTACAGGGCTTTTTTGGAAATGGATTTGTCCTTCGAGCCTGTGCAATGGATTTTTCTGGTGGAGCGCAGCGTGCACAGAACTGGCCTCACCCTTTAAACCAGAGATTCATCTGCCGTGGCCTTGCAAGCATGGACGTGGCAGCGAGGTCCTCGGGCCGTATAAACAGCTAATGTAATGACCAGCAAAAACACAATGCATGTAACATGTAAAATAAAAATGTGCAAGCTCAAACATGGAGCATTTGGGTGTCATACACCAGCTTCAGACACATTTCCAAGACTAGAATGATCAAGGAATCCAATACTCCCTAGAAATCTTAAAACATATATACATAAAAGTGCAGTATGAAAGTAGATTGAGAATAGGTACAACTGTGCAACAGTTATGGATAAGGATTATTCTAGTTATTTGTTGGAATCAACTTTACACATAAAGTGTAACACAAAGTAACAACTTACTGTACACTGTTCTAGCTGTTTTTCCAGTGCTTCTGAATCTCCAAGGGCAGGCCATTCTTCTTTCAGAAAAACATCCACTTCAGCCATCCATTTCTTGAGGGTTTTAGTGTCATTCTGTGTTTGAAAAAGCATTGTGTTGTATTGCATGAAGCAATTACTAGTGATGAAATAATTTAGCATAGCATTATTACTAAAGAGAAAGACTAGTTCTTAGGATTTGCAGTGCATTTAAAAATGCAAAGTAGGAGAATATATTCAATTTCATTAAATTAAATTTTTCAGCAATTGGTCTACTGCCTATTTTTAGTTTCATCTCAGAAAATAATCATTCTTCCTGTTTATCTTCCAAACCTTCTAAAATTAAATACAGCTTGACCCCCACTTCCATGGGTACCCGACACTATGGATAATAGGGAACCCTATTATTTTCAGTGAGGGGAATGCTGGAAGTTGACCATAGAATCACATTGGAAGATTAGAAATACCTAGAGAGAACACATATTTTCACACATGGGTAAGTGAAACTGTGGATACCAAATATGTGGATATGGGTGTCGACATGTATAGAGTAAAATATTCTATATGTACTGTCGTTTCTTGGAGCTGCCACCTGACTCTTTTTAGATGTTTACATTTCTGAGTCTCATAGTAAGTAGGTTGGTAGATACATAGACAGATAGATGTAAGTGCATGTAGGATCATTTTTCTCATAGACTCTGTTTCCTCAAACCTTTGGACTGGAAAGTGTCCTGGTGTGAAAGCTATGAAACTTTTTGCAATAAAAAAACCTGCTTATTTGCAAGTGTACAAAAAAAAAAAAAGCACTAAGAAATGGTAACAAGAAAGCATTATGTCAGCTGTCACCAGCCAAAAATAGCTTAGTAGTATGAAGTCTTGCTGGGCTTATCTCTGCAATAAATAGGGGAAATGTAGAAAGAAAGCATAGCTTACCTGGAACTGTTGTAACTTAGTTATCAGCTCCTCATGTTTTTGGCAGTTCTCCACTAGCTGAGCAGATAGCTTCTTCCATCGGCTAAGGATCCCCTCAATTTCTGATCGATACTTCTGACTGACCTCTGCAGGAGTCTTCCTAGACATTTCTTCTACAGTTGTGCTTAAATAGTTGAGTCCATCTTGTTGTTCCCGCAGCGAAGTTTGTAAAGCCTGAAATATGAAAAAATAATAGTATACTGTTTTTCCCAGCATTATACCAGAGTGTCCAGCATTTAGAAAACTTTCAGTATAACTCAATGGTTTTTTTTTTTATGTACTGAGACCAAGTGTTTATCAATAATTTAAAACATCATGTCCTTGCTGTTTACCTTCAGCTCCCTGAGTCTCTGCTCCATTATTTCTAATTCTGTGACTGTAACTTGAGGTATGGACAGTTTGGCTTCTGACTGCTGTATCCACAAGAGGATGGTGTTCATAGTGTCTTTGTAGTGCACAGGTGGCAAACAATCAAAAGCTGCATGAGAGGCAAGAAAAGTGAAGAAAATTGCATTGTTTTATTTCTGCAAATTAAATTTTGTTGAATTGAGAAGACCACAATTATGATCTACCTGTAAGCTGTTTTGAATGCCATCTTGGGAGAAAGACAGGATATAAAATCCAATAAACAAACAAACAAATAAATAATTTGTTAATTGTAGCTCTCTGTAACCTCCTCCCCAAAAGAAGAAGACTGAAGTAAGTTGCACTCATCTGGGATTCCTCCTTGTCTTCCCAATCTCCATCATTAGCCATGAAAAATACTCTTCTCAGAATAAAGTCAGGCCTGCCCTGTTTCCTCGCCCCACATCCAGTGAACTATACAGCTGCCCTCCACATTCACGGCTTTCACTTTCGCGGTTTTGCTTATTAGCGGTTTGCTCAGCAAGCACCCCATTTAAATCAGCTTCTCTCCCTCACACACAAAGGAGAGGAGCCGATTTAAACAGAGTGCTCCTTGAACATACTGCACGCCCAACTCCCTGCTCTCCAGGGGCTTGGCTCCATTTGGGGTGGAGAGCCAAGCCCTGGGAGAGCGGGGAGTTATGTCCCCAAAAAACATAGTTTAGACTTCTTGTTTTGCTAATTGCTACTTTTTATGCTTGCTTTTGTTATTGTGTAACTTCTGACTTTTCTGTTTCTGATTTATGGCAATCCCAAGGCAAACCTATCATGGGGTTTTCTTGGCAAGATTTGTTCAGAGGAGGTTTGCCATTGCTTTCCTCTGAGGCTGAGATGGTGTGACTTGCCCAAAGTTACACAGCTGGTTTCATGGCTGAGTGTGGATTCTAAGCCTGGCTTGATTTCTTTTTTGAAAATAAAGCTGGGTAAAATGTGAATGAATAAATAAAGTAAGTAGTAGATCTCAAAGTTTAGTTAAAACCAGCTTTTGAAATTCTACTATCACCTCACTAGCTATTGATTCTCACTGCCTTCTTTGGATTTTCCAAGTACAGATCCTGTAAGGCTGATAAGCAAAGCTGCAGGTGGCACAGTTTTCCATTGGATGAGGTTTTAAAAGATACATAAATTTCTCAGTTTTGAATATCACAAACCTGTGCTCACTTAGATCTTTGGAACATGGTCATCATCATCTAAAATAGTAAGAAAACAGGTACAGTAGCACCCTCCTATCTGCGAGGGATTGGTCCGACTGCCCCCTCCCCGTGGATACCGAAATCTGTGGATAACAAGGAATGCCAGACCCCACCTGCCACCACCCCTCCCGCTCCAGAGGCCTCCCAGAGGAAAGGAGAAGGGAGGCGAGATGTCCCTTCTCCAACTGCCATCTCCAACTGTGGATAACTAAATTAGCAGATGGCAAATCAGTGGATATGGGGGTGCTACTGTATTTTTCAGGAAAGCCAATTTAGTTTTTACTTCTGGTGACATCCACATAAAACAAGAAATCCTAAAAGCATTTTGGGACATGAATGCATTAGACATACAATATAGAAATACATGGAATACTCTAAAACAAGAAGACCTAAAAGCACATTGGAGCTTTAAAACACTGTATACATAAATTGAAGGCAATATTTTTTAAAAAAGTATTTTGGTTCAGATTTATTAATAGTTATGAACTGCCATGGCAAGAAGATTGGTTTAACTTTCGAAAGGCTGGCCAAAGATGACAGCATATTCTCACATCTTCTATTTAAGAATATTGCAGTAGTTTTAAAGCTATTACTAGAACTGGCAATATCCCTTTTATGGTTCATGTTATTGTATTCTGTGTATCTGTAAAGAAAATGTTCTCTTTAGGACATCTGTTAAATGTTTGGATTAGAACATTAGCATAGCAGAAAAATACAAGTAACATTTTATTGAACTGCCCCCATTAGAATGGCATTCCAGATGCATTTAAATAGATTAGCATATGTGGAGGCACTATGGTATAAAAAAAACCCATTCCAATCAACTGGAATTTTGCCATTGACTTCAATGGGATGTGTTTTGCATGTAAGCGAAGTTGATACCTTCTGTCTCCAATGGCAATTCTAACTGAGGCCAACAAGGCAGCTCAGAAACTGAGAAGAGAAGCTGGAAATGAAAACAGAAGTTGGAAACTAACCACTCTCTGACATTTGATGGTAGATGCAGGAATAAGGAGATCAGACACAAATAAAGAGATCAGACATATACTGGGATATAAAGGACTACTTTTATTTAGATTTATCTATAACCTATTTAACCCCATTCTGAGAGATCTGAAATGGGGGACAACCTAGTGTGGCAATTGTTGGAACAGGAGGTCATCTCCAAGACCCCTTTGTAAGCACAAGCTTGTACCCCACTTCCAAGGCACCCCACTCCTGGAATGTTATCATTGGCTACAGGCCTCAGAAACCGGCCAAGTTTGGTACATTAATGTGGCATTTTACAAAGGGAAAAAGACAGGATGGTCTCAGAAAAATTCATTTATGTTTTTTTCCCTGGAAAGCCTAAGACCTGGGGCTGTAGGGCCAAAAGAACACACATTCCACATAAATGGGAGGTTAATGGATGGAGAAACCCTTTTGT
This sequence comes from Gambelia wislizenii, assembly GCA_030847615.1. Lineage (NCBI taxonomy): Eukaryota > Metazoa > Chordata > Lepidosauria > Squamata > Crotaphytidae > Gambelia > Gambelia wislizenii. Next base: position 266,345,252 of record JAUMIR010000003.1, read on the forward strand.
ATTTGCTGATTGTGAAATTTCCTCTCCTTAGCAACCAACCTTAAAAGAAACTGCTCAAAGCTGTTAAAATTCAATCACTGGACATTAAGGAACACATTTAGCATCTTTCTCACCTTTTGTCAAGACCAGGAAACTCATTGTGCAATCCATGAAGGCTCATGGAATTCATTGTTTCAACCCATGAAACAACCAATCCCCTCAGGTGTATTTGGAGGTATAAATATCATCCCAAAAATATGTCTCATTGCACACAGTTGTAATAGGGGGGAAACTCTGTTACTCTGTGTTAGCCAACACAGTTGTAACGGGGGGGGGGGAGAGAACTCTGTTACTCTGTGATTGCCACATCCAGCTTCTCCATCCACTCTGCTGGACGGACTACAGGACAGGTTATATTACCTCAGCAAAACCCTCTTTCAACCCTCTATCCCAAGCTTTCCTACTGTTTATTTCTATAGTCTTGTGTGAATGCTTTCTTTGGGTGAATGTGTGTGTGTTTGGTGTTATTTTCGAACTCCTTAATAAAAAAAACATACTTAATTTTAAATGTGTACGTATTCCATCCAGATTAGTGCTGGTATAATAAGTTTGCAGATTCCATTGTTACCCCCTCTTGCATAGCTAAAGTCGAGTTGCTGCTAATTTCCCCAACATATTAGAAACTCGATATTTTCTTGGAATTTCCAAGGAGCGTTTTGGGTAACACCTTCCCCAAATTCCCTTGGGTGAAAACACCTGAACCCCAGAGTGAACACATAAACTAGGTTGCTCCCCAGTCAGTCTGCATTTGGAAGGCCAACCCAAAAGTCTCTCTCCCAAGTCACAGGACTTAAAGAGAGGGTTTATCCTTCATGCCAGCCCCAAAGGAGGTCACTTTCCCCACCACTCACTTCACAGGAATTAAAGGGAAAGTTTCAGATTCCCCCCTGCACCTCCAAAAGTGGGAGGTACCAAAGGTGTTCACTGATCTACCAAAATCTCCCCCTCTACCGGCCAAGTGATTGCCTATTTAAGACACTACCCATTATCTATTATCAAGTCTGCATCCAAAGTGTGGGCTAGGCAAAAAGACCCCAGGTAAATTGGCAAATTCCTACCCAGCCCCGAAGTAACAAATTAAATCACACTGATTCAGAGGCAGGAGGGTGGGCCAATCAAAGCGATGAAGAGGAGGAGGAGGCAAGGGGGGTGAGCTTAAATACCTGCTAGCCCCACCCTCTGCTCTCCTGGCAACAGACCAGGGGCTGAGGCAAAGTTACAGGCCTCTATCCTGCACTCCCTCGAAAGGGGTTCCTACAGCACAATCACAATCACACTGGGAACTCTATTGGCAATGTAACTTTAATGATAAATGCATAATTACAAAGTAACCATGGAATGCTGATCTGCAAGTATGTTTGATAGTTCCACATAATTTATTCTGTAGAATCGACTTCTCAGAATGCTCTAGCTTATATTTATCAATTGTATTTGAGCTCTCAGAGGATTTTTGTATTTTCCGGGATCAATTCTCCAGTGGTCAGGCACTTTTACAGTGGCTTACTCCTGTTTACATGTGGGAGACTGTCAATCCCTCTCAGTGAGGGATTGTCAACACCTCCCAGCAATTTAGGTGTGCAGTATCTCAAGGTACCATTTTGTCTTCAATTGATGACCAACTCTGAAATAACAAGGCCAGACACAGATAATTGGGTTAAAAGGGCCACTTTATTGACCTAAAATCTATTTAATCAAATTTTGGCCTGGGGATGAACCAAACCGGGGGGGGGGGGAGCAATCTGATGTGGGTCCAGCTGAGGACCAGGAGTCACCTTGTGACCAGCTCCCCCAGCCTTTCCTTGGGTGAAACACCAGACCGTGAGTGCAATCCAACAATCATTGGTTGCCACTTGGACAGTTATTTACTGGAAGGCAATCCTAGGGGAATCTCTCCCAAGCCCCATGACTTTATAAGAGAGAGTAAATCTCCAGGTCAGCCCCAAGGGCAGACTCCTTCTCAAACCTCCCAGGTCCCACAACCTGAAAAGGCAGCTCCAGAGCCATGCCCTGCACCAAAAGGGTGCAAGGTGAACACCAATCTCTTAATTTCTCCCCCCGCTATTTGCCAGGTGAAGCCTATTTAAAACACCACCTCAGCCAATTGCCCAATTTCCATCAGATACAGTATCGGGTAGGGGGAAAAACCCTCCCAACAAGATGGAAAACATTCCTATCCGGCCCAGAATGTGACCAGTGAGACTCATACTGCACTGAGGGTAGGAGGTTGGGTCTGGCAAAAAGCGAAAGGAGGGTGAGCTGATGGGAAGCAAAGCTTTAAATTACCCCTGACCACACCCCTCACTCACACCACCTGTTTCGGCACAGCACCAAACAGCCCAACCATTGGGCCTCTAATGAAGGAGGCCATCAAATTGTTCCCCTTCTAGCATGATGCTCTGCATCAGGCTTTGGGGGAACCGCATATTATTTAAAAGCAACATAACACCACTGAGTGTGGTCTTAAAGGGAAAAGTGCCAGGTGTGATCAGTATGCTGATGACACTCTGCTCTTTTTGTTCATTACACATGAATCAGGACAAGCAAACTAAAATCGTATTTGACGTGCCATTTTGGGGCTCTATAATGATGGTGTGATGATGATGATTATCATAGTGATGATGTTTATAACATCCTTTCCAAAAAAGGGAAGAACATCAAACATATACAGTCAGATACAAAAATAAAATAAAACATAACGCTATAAATATACATAAAACCCCCAATATCCCACAAGCCACTCCCCACCCCAGCAACCTCAGGCATACAAAGACACACACACACACACACACAAACACACAATCCCCTTAAGGAAAAAGAGAAATGTGGCAATGTCTTAGCTCTTAGCTTCATCTTATTCCATTACATGGAAGGCATTTTCAATTCAACATATCAAAGTATATGACCATCATTATGCTATAAGAACATTTCATAGGGACTTTATCTCTCTATTCAGTTCTTTAACAGGCCTGGTAATAATTAATACTTGTTAGGAACATGCCCCTTTTAAAGCATCTAACATAGCCTTTTACCCATCATCATCCATAACTACATAAACATATATCTATTCCAAATATAGTCACAGAAAGAATCACTGCCCAGAAACATCACCCAAGGAGACCTTCTGCTGTGCTTTCTCTGCAACCGGACTTGTTTGTCTCGGATTGGCCTTTTTAGTCATCAGCGCACTTGCAGAAAGCATGGGATGAGTCCTTCCTGAATCTTCGTTTGCGAAGAAAAGCCAGAGAGACTCAATTAATCAGGTGACCAATCAAAACAATGGACTCATTACCTCTGGCATATCTATATCCAATTAAAATAAAGATCCTGATAGTAGGGGTGATTACAATCTTACCTGTCAGTGTACCACCAGTTTATGTTCAATCACAAATCTACTGGTACCTTCACCTCTTGAGTACATATGTTTTCCTTATCTTATTTACATTCCAGAGTAGCTGGCATTTTTCCCAGACTGACATTAAAGCTGAAGCCAGTTTTCCACTGACAAAGACACACTCTCACCAAGCTAACTGCTTGAATTAAATCTTATTCTATACCTTACACTTTATATGTGATATTGGGCTAGATTCTGTACTTTTAAAGGCATATTCCCAGGTCAAAAAGGTTTGCAATAAAATATATATCTGGTCTGGAGCAATTGTGCTTGCTTGTTCCTCAGAATTATTTCAGAAGTCTCTGCCTTCTGGTTTCCTATGCCCCAAACACAGAAGCAAATCCAGCAACTCCCTGAACTGTCAAAATTCACAGCAGCTTGTTGAGAGAGAGATTTGGGGGAAATAGGGTGACAGTTACCAGTCTTGAAGAGCAAAGTACTCAGAAGTCTGAGGGTGGCACTGGAAGTTCAGATCTGGAAGCGTGCCAAGAAAGAGAGTGGCCAGGTTTGTCCACAATGTACAGTAAGTTGTGAATTGTTGGGGGACTAATATTTATACTGTTTCATATCCTGAAGGCATACTCTGGCTAAGGCAATGCCTGGATGGTTTCCCCACCAGTTAGACAAAGGGGGAAAAACTCAACTGATTGCTTAGACAAAGGAAGCTAAAATTCAACTGACTGCTTTGATGGCTGGGAGATAGGAACTGATGGGTTTACGACAACCTCACAATACAAGACAGGAGAGGGTTGTGAGGTGATTTTTCCTTGGGATTGGGGTTGCACAGATCACTTGATTGGTTGGATGACTCATTGCTGAGGTGACCAAGAAGGAATTAGCACATACCTCCTTAATCACTTTGTTTTCCGCACAATCTTAGGACTTTTTCATATAGGGTAAAAAACACCCCGAGGAGGTTGGAAGAAGAATGGGGCTGTCACACTTACAGAGCCCTGTTTCAGACAGCCCTGTCCTCCTCCCAACCTTCCCCTGTGCTTCCTCCATGCTGTGGGTACAGCTTTTTATTGATGGAAAACTTCTGTCAATAAAAAGCGGTGCCCACAGCACAAGAGAAGGTCAGGAGGAGGATGGGGCTGTCTGAAATAGGGCTCTGTAAGTACAACAGCCCCATTCTTCTCCCAACCTCCTTGGTCCCCCCCCCCCTCATTTGAAAAAGTCCTTAGTTTGGACTTGCCTGCTAAAATATTTCAAAGACACCTTCCCAGGTCCTTGTGATCTCCAGCTGACTTCTTTTTGGATCATCCCAGTCAACTTGACCCCTTTGAAGTGTTGAGGTGTCCAATATTTCCAAATCTGAGATATTATAGGGAGGGGGTAGTAGGGCACACTAACACCTTGAAAACAACACAATACAGAGCTCAGGAACCTGCTACAGAGTTCAGCCATGAGTTCAGTTGTTTTGTAGTGGACTGGAGATGTTTTTTTTAAAAAAAAAACAAGCAAAAATTAGTACAAATCTGTCGATTATATTTCCTCACTGTGCTACTTCTGTTTCTTGAAGACTACTTAAAAGAATTTTGGCAAAAAAATAATGAAGGTGTGTAACAGCAATAATGGAAATAGTATACTTTTTTTTGTTTTAATTAATCTGCTTAATGGGGGAGGTGGGACATTTCCATTACAATACCCTATTTTTCATAATTTTCTCAGCAAAGTGTTGCTTTGAAAATCGCATACGGCACAGTGACAGTCTATGCTCAACTACTGGTTTAACAAGCTTATCTGATTTAGTATAATGTTGAAAGAGAGTGTATAAAGAGCGTTCACTGGATTTATGTCTTCCTCCTAAATTATATCTATGACAACAAAAATCAGTTGCTCTATAATACTGTACTGGATGATCGCCTGAAATCTTTCCATGAAGGGTAGTCTCTATATATTATTTAAATGTTTATGGAAAAGCCATATAGAAAATGATATAGTCTAATAAATTTCAGAATTCATTTCTATTTTTAAAAGAGAATATAATTACTACGATTTAGGATTATATTTTTCCTCTATAATATAAGTCATTTTAATCTGTATCTGAAAATGCAGAGTTGAAGTATTATTCAAAAATAATAAACTCAACATAAATCCAAGTGCAACAGAAAAAATTCAAAAGAACATTCAGTATTTGTTAAGGAAAACTCTTGCTGCAGAATATAATGTTGGAACATTATATGTGTCAAGCATAAATTGCATTACCAGCAATAATGTGATACAAGATTTTTAATTTTTCTGTGAATTGTGTAGGAAATATTGCTACCACAGCATTCAAGTGTCACTTATTATTATGTTATTAGTAGTAACATTATTATAATTAGTAGTAGTAGTAGTAGTAAAGATTGTTAAAATGTTCAAGATTTATACATCCTCCAAACTTCTCAAAACTATGAAAAAACAGAAAAAGGAAAAACTCTGATTGTTTTAGTTTGCATGCATGGTCTCAAAGACTTCTAAAAAATTTACCAGTAATTACATACCAGTGCATGCATTTGTATTATTTGCCAAGAATCATATACATAAAATGCATGGCTATTTAGCAAACAAGTTCATAAAATTTGTTTTTGATTTCACAGATAGCAAAATGCTTCCTTACCTATGTGTATCTGCTCAGAAGTAATTCTCATTAGGGTCAATGAAACTTACTCCTGTATTTAAAGTCCCTAGTAGGGGCCCTTCTCTGTATTCCACCATTGTGGGCAATACAGTGTGGTAGGACATGGGAGTGGGCCTTCTTTGCTATTGCATCCCATCTGTGGAATGCCCACTCTTTGAAGGTCCAACTGATGCCAACATTCCTTTCTTTCTGATGCCAAGCCAAGCAGTGACTTATTTATACATCCTTTGGGGCTTAATTCATTTGAATTATCCACATACAAGGTTTTAAAATGTTATAGCCTTTTGAATTTTTTTTCTTTATTTTTAAATGTTACAAACCAGTAATCGTTATTGTTAACAGTCTTCATTGTTTCCTTTTTCTTTGTAACAGATTTTTTTAAAATCTACTAAAACATACAAACATATATAAACAAATAAACAAATGAGTTCCTTCTGCTGGTTTTTCTCAAAGGAAAAATTCCATGTTATCTTATTTGTTTCAGCTCTATTATTATTATTTATAATTTGCTATTTCTGGTCTTACTAACAAAATAGTAAAGCATTAAATCTCATATTTAGCAAAGCAAAGAAAATCTTTCTAATCTATTAATCCTTAGTACAAATTAGTTGTTATTAGAGATCTACTTTCCCAATTTCATCCCAAATTTTTTTAACAGGCTCCCAATCTCCTTCTATTTCCCCCAAAGCTTTATCTTGTAATCTCGCAGTTAATTTATCCATATCCATGGCATCGTAAAGTTTCACAAGCCACTCCCCGACAGTAGGTATTCTTTTTTCTTTCCAGTATTTGGCGTATAGAATTCTCGCCGTAGTTATCATGTATAATAACAGTTTGCCTTCCCCCTTTGCTACATTTATCCCGATTTTATCAATCATATTCAACAAATATGTTTCTGGTTCCATTGGATAGTGTTTTTCTGTAATTTCTTTGATTTTATCATGTATTCCTTTCCAGAAAGTTTGTGTTTGTGGACATTTCCACCACATACGTTGAAATGTTCCCTCCCCTTTTCCACATTTCCAACACGCCCTCTTCCCTGTCTTATACATATTGTCTAATTTTACAGGGGTTAAATACCACTGATACAGCATTTTGAAATAGTTTTCCTTCATTCTTTGGGATAAAGTAAACTTCTGAGTGTTTCGCCATGATTTCTCCCATCTATCTAATTCTATTACATGAACTATCTCTTTAGCCCATCTTATCATAGTATCTTTTATTAGTTTGTCTTCTAATTCTCTGTCTAGCAGGATTTTATAGTAATTTGCTATCTGGTGGTTCTTATTTCCATAGACTATCTTATCTATTTCATTTTTTTCTACTTGAAAATTTTCTATTTTTAGGTCCATTCTAAATCTCTCCGTTATTTGTTTGTACAAAAACCAGGTGATCTTATAATCTTATGTACAAAAACCAGGTGATCTTCATCAAGTAATTCTTCTCTTGGTTTTAATTTCACCTGGTTAGTTCTTGTACAAACACAAATATTTTGATATCTTAACCAGTCCTGCTCTGCTATCTTTGATAATCCAAAGAAGGCCTCCTGAGTCGAGACCCATACTGGCAGCTTTCAATAAAAAATTTTCTTTACCTCCAACCAGATCTTAAAAACTGCCTTTCTCACGTAATGGTGGTCAAATGCTTTGTTCTCTTTCTTTTTATTATAGAAAAGATACGCATGCCAACCGTAAATAAGATCGTGGCCTTCTAAAGCTAATAACTTTGGGTTATCTAAGCGCATCCAAGGTTCTAGCCAAGAAAGAGAACATGCCTGGTAGTATTTATATAAATTTGGCAATGCAAGTCCTCCTCTTTCTCTTCTTTCCGTTAGCAGTTTATATTTTATCCTCTCTTTCTTGCCCCCCCAAATAAATTTCAGTATTTCTTTATTCCATATCCTGAAACAGTTATTATTTGTTATTATTGGAATATTTTGGAACAAGAACATAAACTTTGGCAAAACTGACATTTTTATAACTGCTATTTTCCCCAAAACTGATAAGTCTAATTTTGACCATCTAATCAGATCTTTCTGCATCTCATTCCACATTTTTTTATAATTATTTTCAAAGAGGTCCGCATTTCTTTTTGTTAACCAAATTCCCAGATATTTGATTTTCTTTTCAACTTTAAATCCAGTTATCTTTTTTATTAGCTCTTTTTTCCTCTTTTTTGATGTTCTTTGTGAGCATAACCATTTTTTCGTTGTTGATTTTAAAACCAGAAACCGCCGCGAAGTTTTTTAATGTAGCTTTAAAATCTTCAAGCTGTTCCACTGGGTCTTCTAAGATGACCACTAAGTCATCTGCGAAGGTTTTGGTCTTATATTCTTTACCTTTGATTGTAGGTCCTCTGATCTTTTTATTCATTCTAATATTGTTAGTTAGTATCTCAATTACTGTCAGGAATAATAAGGGTGACAAGGGGCAACCTTGTCTTGTTCCTTTGTTAATATTTATATTCCCAGATTTTTTTTCCATTTATTATTACATGAGCATTTTGTTCTTCGTATATCTTGTTAACCCACTGTCTGAACTTTTTGCCAATGTTCATTTTTTCCAAAACTTTTTTCATAAATGTCCAATTCACGTTGTCAAACGCCTTCTCCGCATCTAAAAAACATAATGCCACTTTTTTCTCATTATTTTTTTTCATAGTATTCTAATAGATGTATTACAGTTCTTATATTATTTCTTAGATGTCTATTTGGGAGAAAGCCGTTCTGGTCTTCATGTATTATCTGATTTAGGATGGTCTTCAATCTTTCTGCTAATATAGATGTAAAGATTTTCTAATCAATATTTAACAGTGATATTGGTCTATGATTCTTAGGATCTTTTTTATCCTTTCCTTCTTTTGGAATCACTGTGATACTAGCCGTTTTCCATAAATTGGGAATTCCTTCGTCCTTAATTGCATTAAATGTTTTTTGAAGTGGTGCTAATAGTATATCTTTGAACTTTTTGTAATATAGCGGGGTGAATCCATCCGGTCCTGCAGTTTTTTCTGTTTTCAACTTTTTAATGGCTTCAACGATTTCCATTTCTGTAATATCCCTGTCTAGTATTGCTCTCTGTTCTTCCGTTAATTTAATTATATTTTGTTTGTCTAGATAATCATTTATTGCCTTTAAATTGCCAGCCTTATTTGTTGTATCTCTATACAATTCTGAGTAAAACTCTTGAAAACCTTGCTTTATTTGACTTTGTTGTACTAAGGGTTTTCCCTTGTAGTTTATCTCTGTAATGATTTTGGTTTCTTTCTGTTTTTTCAGTTTGTAGGCAAGCCATTTTCCGGGTTTGTTTGCATGTTCAAAATGTTTTTGCCTTATCATTCTCATTTTTTGTTCTATTTCTTCCATTGTTATTGATTGTATCTTATTTTTCAGAAGCTCCATTTCACTTACTACTTTTTTGTTGTTTGGATTTGCACTTAGTCTAATTTCTTTCTCTGCTAGCTCTTGTAGAAGGAATTGGATTTCTACTCTTTGTTGCTTTTTTTCCTCACTTGCCTTCTTTAAAAAATGCCCCCTCAATACCACCTTACTAGCCTCCCAAATTGTATTTATCATGATCTCCTCTGACATATTTTCTAAAAAGTAGTGTTTTAAAATTTCGGCTGTTTCTTTTATGTCTCTATCTTCCTTTAGTAGGTCGTCATTGAGGCGCCAGTGGAACTCTTTCCTTTTCCTAGTTACTGTAAGATTGATGGGGTTGTGGTCCGAAATCAATTTTGGTTTTATTTCCATTGATTTGATTGTTGGACTTATTTTTTTTTTTTTGATACAAAAAACATGTCTATTCTTGATAATGAATGGTGGACATCAGAATAAAATGTATATCCTGCTTCCTCTTTGTACTTCCACTGCCATACATCTATTAAATCTAATTCTTCTTTCAATTCAAAAAAGCTTTTTGGTAGTTTTCCTTGATTCCTTCGTATCTCTTTATCAGACTTTCTATCAGTTTTCGGATCTAGGACTCCGTTCCAGTCCCCCATCATAACAATACTCTCATAACTCGAAGAGTTTTCGAGTATGTCTCTCTTTAACCTACTAAAAAATTTATCTTGTCTCTGAATTTCTGCGTATACTCCATTTATCAATACTTTTTCTTCTTGGATTTTTATTTCCACCCCCACATATGAACCCTCTTTGTCCTCAAATATCCTTTTTGCCTGTATTCTTCTGTTGATGTATATTACTACTCCTTTTTTCTTCTTCTCATTAGATGTTATGAAGCTTTGGCCTAATCTAGGGTTCCTCAAGTACTTTTCGTCTCTCTTCCTTATACGTGTCTCTTGCAAGCTTATAATATCAATTTTTGATTTTTCTAGATGGTGGAAGACTTGTCTTCTTTTGTGCTCAGAGTTTAATCCTTTTACGTTCCATGATTGAAGCTTAATATCCATTTTTCCTTCCTGTTTACCCCCCCCTCTCTTTTTTTTATTTATTTGTTCTCTATACTTCACTAGTTCTCGTCTTCCTCTATATTCTCTTCTTCTTCTTCTTCTTCTTTTCGTATTGTCTCGTTTCCTTCCTCGTCTTCTTTTTCACTAATATCTTCCGTCTCTTCCCCTGTCCCTTGACTGTCTTCGTCCTTTTGAGTCTCAATCTCCGCTTTCTCTTTATAATCCCCTTGTTTCCGTTCCTTTGTCCTTTCTCTCTGTCTCTTCTCTACTTCTTTCTGCTCATTTTTTAATCTCTTACTAAATTCTTTTGCTTTTTCAACTGAGTTGATCTTTATTCTTCTATTATGATGAAAGAAGGAGACTCCTATTCTTTCCCACCTATAATTTATTTTATTCTCTGTCAACAGTTGTGTTAAAAACTTGTATTGTTGTCATTTTTTAAAAATTGTAGGTGGTATATCTTTGTAGATTTTTAATTCTTTACCTTCTATATTTAAGTTCTCATCATAACTTTTTTGAATAAATTGGTCTCTTAAATCTGTTCTTGTAAGACATACCACTATGTCTCTTGGGATCTTCTTTTCTTTTGCTGTGATTGAGTTAATTCTGAATAATTTGTCAACTTGTAATTCCATATTCTCCTCTAATATTTCTATTAACTTCACCAAGGGGGATATCCCAAGGGGGATATTCGCCAAGGGCAACTTCCGTGCTTAAAATATGGCGCGGCCGCTTCCAAAGCTTCACAGACGTGCCACGAAGGATCCCAGAAGAGGGACAGCATCGTCCAAAAATGACCCCCTGCTGCGCAAGAGTGCCGTTCATCTCCTGGGACCTAATCCCATGGTAAGCACTGTTAAGCACTATCTGAAAATGTCCTTAGTCTCATTACAGTAAGTCTCTGTCAAAAGGCATTAAGAATTTGTAAAGTGATTACTATGACCTATACTCTTTGCAGTTTTGGGAATAAACCTTTGAACTTCTTTTGCTTTTTAAAACCATAGTTTCAAAGTCTAATCTTCATCTAAGATCTAGGAGCTGTTTAATGCATTACAGTTTTCCTTTGGTACCACTTAATACAGGAGAAGGAAACCTTTTTTCCCCTTTTACTACTGAGGGCTACTTTTCTTTCAGGAATAATTTGTTATAGTTCCATGTTGGTTGTAACATGACAGCAATAGCAAAGCCATAGGCAAAAGTGGACAGCCCCCTCCTTCTCTTTTATTTTCTAACCCCCTTCCCACAGTATTCTTCACATACCCATTTTTATTGTGACAATACAGATGCCACAAATACTCTATGGGTGATGTATGACTCTTTGGGTTCTAGATTATTTATTTATTTATTTATTTATGGCATGCATACACTGTATTTCCTCCAATGAATGGGTATGTGTTAGAGGGCTTTTTTGGTGGCTGCCGCTAGACTCTGGAACTCCCTCCCCAGGGAGGCCAGATTGACCCCCTCCCTGTCGTCCTTCCTGAAGAAGGCCAAAACATTTTTATCTAGGCAAGCTTTAAAAAAAGGTTTTAAAGAACAGGCTAGGGAATGCTGTATAGTTTTACTGGATTGTTTTTAAAAGCTTTTTATCTTTTTTTATAATAAGTTTTTAATATACTTTTAAGTATATTTTATTCTTTTAAATGTTTTGATATTGTTTTAATAATGTAATTAGTTTAATTCTGTTTTACTATATACTTTTTGTATGTTTGAATTGTGTTTTTTTAAAAGTGTGAGCCACTTTAAAAGTGGGTTATAAATAACAACAACTCCTCAAGACTGTGTATGTGGCTCCCTCCTCCCCATTTCTAATTTATTAACACCCATATGTGGACCTTGAACCTGGATTGCCCAGGTTCCAGTACAATACACTGATCACTGTACTATATTGGCATCACACTGATTGATATCTAAAAAAAAATGGGAAGAGAAGTAAAGTGTAAAGGAAAAGGAAAAGCTAGTATGAGAACTACTCAATATGCTTTTCAAAAATCAGCCTTTGCTTCAATGGAAGCACATCATGTGGAATAAACTTTTTGCTTAACCATACTACCTGAAAATACACATGAGGGTTGCCTTAAAAAAAAAGAGAGAGAGAGAGATGTCAAAAAACAGTTTTGAAATTGTCACTTATGCAGGAGCACAAGTGATTATCACTTCCTTTGTTGGTGATATTTATTTAATAGTTAAAGTGAGAAATTATGCATTTGTGGCCAAAGCCATTCACATTCTTTCCTCATGTGGAAACCTTGCATTTCGAGGAGGATTTAGAACCACAGTTCATTTATTTGGAAGAAAATCCAGAACTGGGAATTATGCCAGCTCTGAAAACTACTCCAGATAACACTGTTAACATTTGCAGAGATTCTCTTGGAATCAACAGGAGTAGGACAAGAGGGAAAGCAAAGAAGGGGACATGGTTTTGATTCAAGGATATTCTGCCTTATACCTGCACATGCACATAAGTTAGTTTTATTCAAAGTCACCTTCCATGGTCCCAGGCTGCTAAAGTTGAAAGGACATAAATCTGGGGACCTATTCAAATCATTTATATACTGCTTCATGTCAGAACTGCCTGAGAAAAGTATCCCTATGGGGAAATAGCACCTCCCTTCAACTAGAGGGGAGAGGCAATTTACTTGAACATACATACTGCTGCACACACATGTCTCATTGTTGAAAGCTGTTACCTACCCTGACACCCCCTGGCTCATATCTGTAATAATTGCAATATTTAATAATTTGGCCAAATGTGGTCTTCCATGCAGTATGGTCAGTAAACTGGGAATTCCCCAAGAACCAGGAATTCCAAAGGACTAGCGCTGAGACTCAGTCAGGTATGCACTAAGGAGAGCCCAGCGCAAATTCCAAAGAAAAGTAATGCAAGGCAACTTCTTGCCTGAACATCTGGTTAATGGACGTTGTGTAGGTTTTAATTGTGTGTTTTTAAAACTCGAGGCCGCTTTGGGTCCCAACCTTGGGCAAAAAAGTGGGCTACAAATAAGGATCATCATCTTCATCATCATCATCATCATCATCCTATCAGCCTAAACTGAGATACTCAAGTTTGTAAATATCCCTTATATCTTTGCCTACTCCCAAGCAAAGAATGTTGCTTCCTCTATTCAATTACAAAGTATCCGCACATAAAGGGTTGTTTACATATCTGGAGTGACTATTGTCTTAACTTGAGAACCTCTGAGAAGCATTGTCTTGAACTCTAAAAATCAAATCCCCTGAAGGAAACTATTAGGTATAAAAATCTTTCCAAAACCCCACTTGACTGTGCACAGTTTCCCTCCTTCTGGACTCCACATCAGACCCCACTCTGCTGGTTTCCTCCATGATCTCATTGCCTCAGATTGGTACATTATTACCCGATAACAACCTTCCTTTGCTATTCCTCTATCCCAATACTTCCTACTTCATTCACTAGCCTTGTGTGACTGCTTGAAGACTGAGTATGTGTGTGAACATTGTTATTATTGGCTTCTCAAATAAAGAGCAATAAGAGTACGATCTAACTTAATGTCTCCTCCTTATTACCCATATATGTAGGTCAAAAGGTCCTACTATCTGTTGCCCCCTCTCACATAGCCAAGCTGAGTATATTAATTTCCCAAATTAATATTGATATTTTGAGGGTCCTTAACACCCCCAAGCATTTAGGGTAACAAAGCACTGGATATATTTGGGGCTGTTCTATGTCAAATTGCACTTCCTTCATTTTTTGAATTCTAGACTGATGTGTGAAAACCAAGTGTTTTGTTGCACCTTAAAAATAACAAATTAAAAATAAATAAGTCTACTGGGACATTGTTTTCAGAACTTCAGCAAATATTACATGAAACCTGCACTTCAGTTAGCATTTAGCAGAAGCACAGGAAAAATACATGCATAAGTAGAGAGAGAAACAGCATACATTGAGCCAAATGGCCATGAAAGGCAACAGGTGCAAATCTGTGACAATTCTATATGAAGCTTAAATGGTTGTACATGAACCATTCATAACAGATAACACAATCATTATTGCTTTCCTGTATTGGATCATCATGGAATTCCCAAACATTGATTTCCTAACTCAAACTATGCTAAATTCTATTTCAATGTTTTTATGCTGAGGTCTTCCTTTGTACAAAAAACCTGAAATATTCTCCACTGGTATCTGACTAGTGAATGAGTCTTAGGAGCTTTTCAGATGCGTTTTTCAGCATCTTGCCATGCAAGCAGCCTCTGGAGCAGTAACGAGCTGCCGCGCGGCAAGGGGTCCATTTTGGACGTCCAAAATGGACCCCTTGCCGCGCGGCAGCCTCTTTACTGCTCCAGAGGCTGCTTGCACAGCAAGATGCTGAAAAACGTGTCTGAAAATCTCCTTAGATCCTTTTATATAAACATTCAGATTGGATCTAGTTTTAGTTTACATTTTATGTCTCTCTCTCTCTCTCTCTCACACACACACACACTCAAATCAGATATAACAAATGAAATTATCACTAGTGAGCATCAACAAAAATAGAGTTGCATTCCAACCTTATTTTGAATTAGCATTTTAATTCCACCAGTCACTTCTCTAGGACCAAGATTAGCAACTTGGAGCTTAAAATAAGGAAGTCACTTGCTAACAGAAACTGCTGAAAGCTGTATTGGAAACTATTGAGAGTTATATAGGTTAATATTTGGAGTGGGAAGCAAAAATAACCTTTGATGTCCCACTATTATTACTACAGCATAAGATCACCAGTCCCAAGCAATTATTAGATTTATGTCTCACTGAAATTAATGGCATAAGTTCAGTTCCAATGATATTGGTAGTATGCAATAACTAACTGTACAAAACATTGTATATCTGCCTTAGCAGACTTCACTCCACCAATGCTTATGCTATGATAACTTAGCAGTGTTTACATCCCCAGACATACCAGGGTTGTGAAAAATGTTTGCAGATTTTGTTATCCTTATCAGAACACTTCATCAAAAAATTGCCAACCAACAGAAAACTTGAGTGACAAAGCCAGTGCTTTCCCAATCACTAGCAATTTTTGGTAAAATGTGTATTTTATATGAAATACTGGATTTTTAACAATACTTTTGCACAAAAATGCTGCATTTTATGCAAACAATTTTTTTGCAACAAAATCTTCCCCTTGACATTTTCATCAAAACTTCCCACAAAGTGGAAGGATACATATCAAATCTTGTAAACTTGCTCAGTGGGGAGAAAACTTCTTCTTCTTTTTGTTTTGACAGAATGAAATAAGCTATATTTTCTATCGCTACATACGTCTCTAGAGAGCCAGCACAGTAGAGTGGTTTGAGCATTGAACTAGGGCTCTGAAAGACCAGGGTTCAAATCCCTGTTCAGCTATAAACACTCACTGGTGACCTTGGGCAAATCACACTCTCTCAGTGGGAAACCTCTTCTGAGTATGTCCTGCCAAGAAAACCTTAGCATTGGGTTGCCATAAGTTAGAGTTGACTTGAAGGTACATGACAACAACAAATACCATATATGACTCTATGCTGTTTTTGTAACAACATAAAAGTGAGGATCTTAACTTGCTCTTTCTTCCATATTAAAATTATTTAATGCACTTTCAATTTCTTTATGACACAAAGAAATGAATAAAATGAAAAAGAAAGGTGACTTTCACTTTTGCTTCAGAGATTCCCTGGTGGCCATGATAATTAGAAACAACACTTACTTGTTTGTAGATGTTTTTCTCTAGCTTTCATATCATCATAAACTTGATTGAAGTGGTTGGTAAAAGCAACAAGATCTGCTTCCAGAAACATTGGACTTTGCTGTTTTGCTTTCAGTGCTTTGCTTTGAATTTTTAGTTTTTCTATCTGGGGCTGAAGACTTGACAATCGGGTTACTTCATCCTACATATCAAGAATTTTTAAAAATCAGAATGTAATAATGATGAGAGAAAAAGAGGGAAAGAAAAAGAGAGAGAAAGAGAAAAGGGAGAATGTTTTTACCTGTCAATACATAGACTGCCAGCATTCCAACCTCAGCCTTGCCACACATCTTTCATAACCCCCTTTTTGGTTAAAAAAATTGTATGTATCACTGGAATATCTTATCTGGAAATAGTGACATTGACTGGTACAGCAATACTCAAACAGGATATCACAGCGATCTTTTGTACTGAAACACAACACATCTGTTTCACAGTAAGTCACCTAACTGATTTATCTTTGCAATAATTAATCCCTCATGCCTGTTTATTTCTGGTATATTGTTTTCAGTTTAGTGAACTTGGTTTTACTGCAGGGTGCACTAATGGGCTTAAGCACATCCAATTGAGCATCAGACTGCAGCATATATATACGAATCAAAGAATATTTTAAATTAAAAAAAAACATATTTTGGATCCTTAATGCATCACAGAAGTATTTTCACAAGTCTTCTTACAGATTCCCCAATTATCTGACAAAGCCATATTGATTTGGCCACCCCCAACCCATAGTAGGAAATAGGTTGTAGGTGCGCTAACCTCAAAAAACCTTAACACAATTCATCCCAACTCAGTGGTGCTTGGTTAAGTGGTTTGAATCTTATCACATAAATATAGCAATTCCTCAACCATAATAAATAAAGAAAAAGCAAGAAATAATTTTGCAAAAGAGAACTGGGGTTTGAGTTAAAAAAAACCCAGCCAAGAAATGTAAAAAATGTTGTCTCTTTCACATTCTCTCAATCAATCAATCAATTTTAGATTTGGTGATCAAATTCCAACTTAAGTCAATCACTTGAGTTAAAAAATATTTAAATTACCTCTTTTTGTTAGGAAATCTTTATCTTACTTAATTTTAGTTAGTTAGGGTCTGTTTTGGTGGTGGTGTGCCTTCAAGTCATTTCCAACTTATGGCAACTACAACATTATAATTATGTGTTCAGAAGGGTTAGCTTAAGTACATTTGACTTCCCCAATTTACAAGACGGTAGTAGCATCTCATGACAGCATCACAAAAGAAAAGGGAAATGCCAGATCGGTTGCTCATGTGGATGCACTTGGCTGAATGAATTATACTATAATGCAAACCTGACCCAGACACAAGTAACCTACACCCCACCAAGTTCTGAAGATACTACTGCCTCAGAATCCCATTTAAATTCTCCTGGTTTTATTTATTATTTATTTAGGTATTTATACCTACTCTTCAGCCACAATGGCTCTCAGAGCAGCTTACAAATCATTAAGCAATAGCACCTACACATCTAAACTACTTTTAAAGAGTGCTAGGCACTTCCCAAGCGGTTTCCAATGTGTATTAGCTAATTGCCCCAACAAGCTAGGTAATCATTTTACCGACCTACGAAAGGATGGAAGGCTGAAGGAACCCTGAAGCCCTTGGGATCAAACTTGCAACATTGTGGCTGTATTACTGGCATTTAACCACTGTACCACCAGGGCTCCCTATTTGGTTATATTTGGGTTGCTTGTTTTTCTTCCTTCCTGCACAGAAACATATATGTTTCATTCCCCCGCCCACAGTGTACACATATTTAATGCAATTTTAATGTATCTATTGTTGTATCATTTGTTTGTACTGACTAAAATGTGTTTGTGTGAATGTTTCAATGCATGTATTTCCCTTCCACTGCCAATCTTGGAAGTGCAAAATTATTTTCTGCAGGGGAATATGGACCCAACACATTTATCTTCCATCCCTATGTAGAATAGTGCTACAACAGATCAGGACAGGATTTCTAACCTTGCACTTATCTAGCTGTGTTTTCATTGCATCAGGATCAGCTGTTGGTGTGGGTTGTGCTTTTAGCCAATTTTCAGCAGTAATTACTGTCTGTTCCAATTGCTGCAGCTGTGAGTAGAATGCAATGATGTTATTTTGGTACTCCAGCCATGCCAGTCTTTCACTCAGTAACTGACAGAACTCTATCCACCGATTGTTCAACTGTTCTGAGGCTTGTTTGATGTTGTCAGCATTAAGCCCCTCTAGAAAGGAAGAAAGGAAACAGGGGAAAAGTTTACCACATTTATTTTTAGACCACAGTGGATTAAAAAAAAAGGGGGGGGGATTAAACAACCTGTTTCTGTATCAGACCTCTCGTAAAACCAGCAAATGAGTTAACAACTAAATGATCCTGAACATACAGATGTTGTGCATTAGTGGAGAGAGGGTTTTAATGCCCTGTAAAAGTCTAGCAAAGTATTGCTGTCAAGATGAACTGCAATGCAAAAATGAAGTTTGAGAAGATAATGGAGAACTAATGGAATCAATTGGGTGAAATGGAAAGTTACACAGGAAAGAGGGAGCCCCCCCAGCTAAAAAATTAAAATATGTCCTCAAGCATTTAGCAGAAAATTTTTGAATAATGTCAAAAGACTGCATGTACCATATCTTTTATTTTATAAGTTGATACACTCAGTAACTGCCCTAGATAATTGAGATACAATTTGCTAATTTCCATGCTCACAAATGACAAATAAAAAAGGGTCAAAGAAAGGACACTGAGCAGGAAGCACACAGAACAAAGCGCCTACACAGACTTTTCCAGATCACAGGATGCCAGAGCTGAAGAGGATGATGAACAGCATATAACAGAGCAAAGCTAGCACACCAGAAGGTCTCTGCAGCCATCAATAAAATCTGGTCATTAAGAGTGTGGATGACAATTTGGAGAAAGGGAATCTTAGCACTGTATTTCCAAAAAATATCAGAGTGCTCAATCATAACATAAAACTTTTTCTTAAAAAATCCACACAATAATTCCTTTGTGAGAACCTCTATAAAACAGAATCTGCAAGAGAGCGTTTGATTGGTAGAATTCCTCAGGTGTACCCTGAAGCAGAGGTTGGAAAAGTTACCCTTTTAAGTTTATAACTACCAGAACTCCCATCCAGCATGTCAGCAGTCATGCTGGCTGGGGATTTCTGGAAACTGTAGTACAAAAAAGTAACTTTCTTAAGCTCTATTCTCAAGTAGTGAAGATTGTCACAATGGTGTCCTCATTATCTACTTATCAGCATGATTCTTCTTTTGCCCTGTATTGCTTTCCAAATAAATTTAGAATTTAAATGCTGTTTTCTAAATAATATTTTTCTTGTTTTCTTTCACAAAGCTTAAACCTTATCGAATCTGTCTTCCCCAATGAATCTTAAGGATGCAATCAAGTACACACTACCTGGGAGTAAGTTCCACTGAATACAAGGTGACTTACTTCTGAGTAGATAGATGTCCATAAGCCTGCTCTGTAACTGTAATCTGTGTAATAATTGTTTAAATATCTCAACGTGCAAGTGTTTTGTTTAAGCTAATTTTCCTAAGCATAATGGTGTAATTTCATGGTTTATTGCAACTTGTATTACATAACATAATGGAGGTCCATCTTGCTTCTTGCTTTCCATTTACCACTAGCTCTTTCTGATAACAAGGCTCGGGAAAGGTGTTATCATTAAGCAAGAGTATGACTCCTGTCATGAACACCAGGAGTAATGAATAATACAATAATCATTTGGTGGTAATATATTATAATTTCAAGGTTAATGGCTCATAAATTCCTTCACATTTTATATTCAGAACAACCTCTTATATTGTCACTGAATAAATACATTGCCCCAAAGAACATAGAGATCAGTACCTGAAGTGCTTTCATTAATTTTATTACCTGTGTATTGTGAATAACAACTTGTGTTAAAATACATTTAGTTGTTCAGCACCTTACATTCAAAGTTTGAGGAACTGCCACTCAGTTTAGGATACTTTTGTTGTTGTGTGCCTTCAAGTCACTTCTGACTTACGGGAACCTTAAGGAGAACCTATCATGGGCTTCTCTTGGTAGAGTTTGTTCAGATGGGGTTTACCTTCATCTGAGGCTAAGAGAGTGTGGTTTGCTTAAGATCACTCAGTGGGTTTCCATGCCTGAATGGAATTTGAACTTTGGTCTCCCAATGTCTTAGTTTAACACTCAAACCACTGCACCATGCTGGCTCACACATGAGTTATATCTTGTCAAATATGTTTATCATTAGTTATAGCTTCAATGTAGAACAAAGTGTTTTAACTCTATAGATTACAAAAATATTTGGAATTACAACTTAACAGCAAATCATGATTCCAAATTTCATCCTCATCATATGTCATATATTATAAATTCATCAGTGAACATTTAAATACAAGTACTGTATTTTGTTGTACATTTCTCGTAACAGCCAACCTTCCACTCAAATCTCAATGATGTATGACCCTAACAGAAAGAATGGGAGTATGGAATGAATTATGATGATATTTCAAAACCCAGTGACTTCTTCAATGTGATAACAGTCAGTTAGTTGATAAATTTAATGTTGCTCTTAATATTACAGTTTTAAGTTGTGTATACTGAATTTCTTTTTAAGCTTGAGTATTGTAAGCTGATCAGAGAACTTTGCATTATGGGGCACCATACTAATGTAACACATCAGCAAATACTTTGCAACCATTAGGAACAACTCTGGAAAAAGCCATCAGTCAGTGAAAGAATGATTTGCATGCAGAAGGTCCCAAGATCAAACTGTGGCATTGCCAGTTAAAATTATCACAAAGCAGGAGATATGAAAGAAAGAACTCTGCTTGAGACCCTAGAGAGTCACTGTCACTTGAAACAGAAAATATCAGTCTTGACAAAGGCAGCTTCCTCAGTTCATAAGGTTCACTGCATCTGTTTATTTCCCCTTAATTTCAGAATCTTCAAACAGAAAATTAAGGCAACAACTGGTGTTTGGTCATCAGCACCACCACATATGAGCTAATCTGTCTGGCAGAAGGTTTCTATCACTTTTGGAAATAAATAAATAAATATGGCCTTTCACTATTTATTTCATCTGCTCGAATCCCATTAGAACTAACTGAATTTAATCACTACTGTTTACTAGATTTTGGCTTATGTGTAGAGAAAGTAAAAGCACCTTTCTCAAAATACAAATACTGGACCTTTATTCTGTGTACTCTGTTAGCTTTAAAAAATACTACAAACTCCATTCATATGATATTATATTATTCATCAGCTTTCTTGAAACTGGCCGGATTGGCAAGGACCTTTTGACTGTGGTCCGATACACATATATACGTTCTGTAAATTCCACTGACCTCAAGAGGGATTCAGAGCAGAGATATATAGGTTACACTGGTAATATTTATTTATTGTCTAAAACTAAACCAGATACCTTACTACATGAAGACAACTGAAGAGGCACAACACAGAAAGACATGGGTCAAGACAGGAGAGAACAAGCAAATCTTATGGGAAGGATTTGAGCAAACAGAGGAGTCTTTGAGTATCAAGTGAGGGGAATTCTATTCTTAATGAATGGGAAGCTAAAAGCACATAGCAGAGGATGGAGTATAAAAACTGGGCCTTCCTGGGTTGTAGGTAGATGTGTAGAGAGAAAGAAGAGGCTGATAAAATACAAATAGAGGGAACAAACAAGAATGCAGGAACACTTAAGGAAAATAAGAAAAGCTTGAATGGAATGTTGTGGAGCACAATATAACAAACAAAGCAGTCACATTATCAAAGTGGTAAAAATTAAAAGTAAGCTGAAAAAAATCTTTTTATATTATTTAAACAATATGCAATTTCCCAAGCTGTTTCAGAATGGTTAAAATGTAATTTTAAAGTGTCAGGTTAAAAAGTGAATGAATATTTGAGGATCAAGAACAGCCTGTTAATAGCCTTGGTACTATTGGGAACATTGAATTTTGAACTATGCATGGCACCAAATTGCAAATCTGTCCCCTATTCTAATTAAAAGATAACATACAAAAATGCAAACTTTAATGTACTATTCTTTCACAAAGTGTTCTGCTAATATAATTCATGTGATAATATGAAACTATGTTTATAAAATCCCTAAGAAGATTATCTGAATCAACTGCCATGTAATTACCATTCGCCATCTGTTCTACCAGGGCCTCTGCTGATCTACTGGCATCTTGAAGTTTTCTGTGCTTCTCAGGCTTTTCTCGTTCTATGGCCTGCAATATAATGGCACAGTGAATATTTCACATGAAAGAGTTTTTAAAATAAGTTACAACCTGCCAAACAATTAATCTAGTCCTCATAGTTGCACAAATGTATTTTTAAAATGCAGTCCTGGTGTTCATTATCCCCAATGCATTGGGAATGACTAAGCTGCTACTGTTGGCTTTGTGGGAGGTGGTGGTAGCAGTAACCAGTATGCCTGGCAACAGGTGGTAAATCATAGAATCATAGAATTGCAGAGCTGGAAGAGCCCACGAGGGCCATCCAGTCCAACCCCCTGCCACGCAGGAAATCTTGATCAAAGCATCCCTGACAGATGGCAATCCAGCCTCTGTTTAAAGACCTCCAAGGAAGGAGATCCCACCATGCTCTGAGGGAGTGCGTTCCACTGCCAAACAGCTATTACTGTCAAAAAGTTCCTCCTAATGTTGATGTGGGATCTCTGTTCCTGGAGCTTGCATCCATTGCTCTGTGTTCCAGTCTCTGGAACAGCAGAAAACAAGTCTGATCCATCCTCAATCAGGTGGTCTCCAGCCCAGGGAAGGCAAGGAGCCACCAGCTACTTCCTCTCCAGAGAGGGTTTCTGTTTTTTGGGTAAAACACTACAAAACTGTGTGCATCTATGTTGCTGTAGGCTATATTTCAGAGGCCGGAACTGGCAAAAAGCACCACTGAGTATTCCTTCCCCAAGAAACCCTATGAAATTCAAGGGGTCATCATAAGTCAACAAGCAACTTGAAGGTACACACACACACATTTGCTGAGGTTTACCCACCTCTGTTTGGTAAGACAAAAATTAGACACAATACTTATATTCCCCCACCATTTATTGGTTAAATGGCTAACCACCACTATTACCACAGGCATTGCCCAACTTGGTTTCTGACTCTGTTCTCTTTGGGCCAAGACTGACAGTCACTATCTCCAGGCCTCCCCCCCACCATGACTCCTCATAGATTTTTCTCAGAGGCAAGCAGTTCTTTAGAAGAAAAAAGTTTGTCCATAATTATTGTTAAGTGTTCCTCTGTCATAAGGCTGGTGTAGCTAGCAAATCAAACACTAGGAAGCCCCATATTTCTTGCCCCTGGGAGAGCAGCTGTTTCCAAGGCTATAGTACTGTCCTAGCCACTGAAAACTGATTTATCATATTAATATTAATAATCAGTTTATGTATTTTTATTATTAACTATTTTCAAGTGAGGAACTTATCAAGGATATATGAAAATGGTAACCTGCATAATTTAGAGCCTTGCTTTACACACCTGATTTCCCTAGGTATAAAATGTCACTCTGATATATTAAAACTAGCTATACCCATTATAACATACACCATTTCCCCCTGTGAGCTACACCCCCCATGGTACACATGCCACTCCCCCATGCCACCCTCCCCATGCTGCCCTCCCCATGCTCATGCAACCCTCCCTGCACACCATGCCACACTCCCTGTGCTCGTGCCTCCCTCCCTTTCCCCATGCCACCCCATTTCACCCTCCCTGCACTTGCACCACCCTCCCCGCACCCTGTGCCACCATGTGCTGCCCTCCCCCCACTCGCACCACCCTCCCCACATCCTGTGCCACCCTCCTCCCACTTGTGCCACCCTCCCCGCACCCGGTGCCACCATATGCCACCCTGCCTGCACTGACACCACCCTCCCTGCATCCCGTGCCACCACATGCTGCCATCCCCACACTTGCACCGTCCTCCCTGCACCCCGTTCCGCTACATGCCACCCTCCCCCCACTCGGACCACCCTCCCTGCACCCCATGCCACCACGTGCTGCCCTCCCCACACTCTCACTGCCCACCCTGCACCACGTGCCACCATGTACCACCCTCCCCGCACTCGCACTGCCCTTCCCACACCCCGTGCTGCCTGCCCTGTGCCACCCTCCCCACACCCCATGCATCACACACACACACACACCATGCCACATCCCCCCCATGCTACTCACACCCCCTCTGCCTCTGCCATGTTTAGAAAGGAGTGAAACTTCCACATGGTCCCACCTCCAGTGTACTGATTGGCAGCCCAACAGAGCTTTGATTGGTTGGTCAGTTTCCTAAGTGGCCAATCAGCACACTGGAAATATGGCAACATACCTAACATATATAATAATGATAAATGATAAAATAATAAAAAAAATGAAAGCTTTGTCACAGTAATCTTCCACACAACCTCACAGCTATGATAACTAAAGTCAGGACAGGACAGGTCAGGTCTCCCATTGATTCTTCAGTATCTGTGCTGGAAAGACATTTTCTAAAGGTGTGCTATTATCCTGCTATGGAGTGAAAAGCTGAACTGTTTAACTGTCCCATTTACTTTTATCAGTCTAAGTCCCATTATGTTACAATCCTACTTGCCTTATGAATTTACTGTACTGCAGGCTATAGAGCAGGAATGCAAACTTTAGGACTTCTAGTATTTTGGACCAAGCCCTAGAAGTTTCAGCCAGCATGGTAAGGAATGATAGGAGCTGTAGCCCACAATATTTGGAGGGCCAAAATTCCCCAGTCCTGCTATACTGGCTGAGGCAACATATGAAGCTATTTTTCTAAACATACTACAAACAAACAAAGAAAACAGTTTATAATTAGCTTACTTGTGAAAACTACTGAAAACCCATTATAACAGGAACTGTTCAACAGCAACATTGTTTTGTAAATCCATGGAAATTGAATAGGCAACATAGCAAAGAACACAAAGAAAATGGGTATATTATCTCACTGTTGTATAAAGGTCTTCTGTATATAAGACCACATAGCATGCCTGTACCTTGGAAAATCTGGCAGAAAAATACCGTACATGTAAAACCGTAACTACAAATATGCTTTGATTTAAGACACTGGCAAATACATCTCACCTCTATTTTCATTTCCATGAAGGTAGCAGAAAGGAACTTAAAATGGTCTTGCTGGATAAAACATTTCTTTCCAAATATTGCCTCACAGAGATGTGGGTATTCCCATGATTAGTCACCATCGCTTGGGGATACAAAGTTATGTGGCCTCTGAAGTTGTGACTGCCATTTCATTTCCATGGCAATCACTAATAGATCTATCACTCATTAATGTGGAATACCAGCTTAAGAGCAAGACTGTTTGAAACTTGGGGTTTTTAAAACAGCTTCATTTTCCTCATCTTTTGTACACTGAAAAGGTCTATCAGAATTACAAATACATGCTGAGTTATACATATTTAAGACTTTCACTTAACATGCATATATTTGCTACATTATTTATATTTACGGTGGGGTGACAGTCCATTAAGTCCTTAAGGATTCCTCCATCAGAAACTCAGAGTTACTAATAGTTCCTGGTGTATAATCAAGTACAGTCTGTGCTTGAATAACTCAGATGCCAGAGCAGGTTGTTCTGGAAATATAATTCAGATGGTTGAGTTTATGAGTATTTACTTACATTAACTCTTTCTCTGAGATCTGACAGGTTCCCTTCTTTTCTATATATTGCAAATTCAGGACTCTGGAGTACTGCTTCGGAGCGGGTCATCCAACTGTGAAGTTCTGTTGTATCAACATCAAACCTAGGATAATATATATATATATATATATTTATAGCCCCTGCTTCTAAAAAGTTATAATACAGATTTATAACAAATTTTAACTAGAAATAGAAATTAAAAGTGAAAAGGCTACCACAACTAAGCTATCAGAACAAAGAGGAAGCTCTGCATTACACATGGGCAAGCACAGATAGTTTGGAGACCAATTTTGGCCCCTGGGATGTTTGCAGGGCCACACACAATGAAAAAGATCTTGTTTTTAAACATCAGAATTTCAGGCCTTTGGTCCACTTCTGGTTTGTTTTTTTCTTGCTTGGAGGGGCATTCTGAGAGGGTTTGGGGGGCTCCTGGGGAACCCATCCTGAGAAGTGTAAAACTTCAGCTTGTGGAAACCCCCAAAGATCAGCAAAGCGTTTTCCTTTTAGGTGTATTTTTATGGCAGGGGTAGATCTAGGGGAATTGGCCATGGGCTGTAAAAACAAATAGCAGTGCATGTGAGTGTGTGTGTATCTTTCAGGCTGCGTTTTCCTGCCCCATACTCTAAATGGCTGCATTTCTCTCTCTGTGTGTCTGTCTTCAAGTCACATATCAAGCTGAATTTTTCATAGGGTTATCTTAAACAATGAATACTCAGAAGTGGTTTTGCCAGTTCCTTTCTCTGAAATACAGCCTACAGCACCTGGTATTCATTGGTGGCTCCCATCCAAGTACTAACTAGGTCTGACCTTGCTTAGCTTCAAAGATTAGACAGAATCTGGTGACTTTACATAGTTTACTATCATTGCAGGTGCTGTTCATAAATGTACAAATGCATTGATTTTTAACTGAAAAGTTTTTCTCTGCCTATATAACAGATACAGTTATCATACGCTGTATTCCAGTGTAAGGTGATTTTTGTTTATGCTGATGTATTTTTCTGTGTTTCTGTAAAAATAAAATAAGAATGTCTGCTTCACTATAGCAGCCATAAATCATACTAGATAGCTCAAGTTTGACAGTGTTTTTGATTATGGCCTAAGTGGTATGTCTGGGGTTCACATCAAAATTCCAAATTGGAATCTGAAGTAAATTAGAAGCAAAATGGGGGAGAGCTGCCTTAATGTAGGTGGAAAGCATGGTAGATGCCTCAAAATTTGAGGGTGTTTTTGGTTGTTCTCCAAGTTCTAATGGCCAGTTTTGAGTCAACATTCCAGGAAGTAGGGCATTTTAGAAGCAAAAAAGTGGGGCTGCCATGACTCATTGGGGCATCATTATACACACTTCAAAATTTGGCAGTGTTTGTTGCCCAAACTGTGGTGAACAGTGTCAAACAAAATTCTAAAGGGGGTCTTCTTAGAATCAAACAATGAACCCAAAGACTGACAAGGGCTAGAAAGCAGGAGCAGAATTTCTGAGGGACTGGTGCTCAGATTCTTGGGGTAAGGTAGCAAATCAGGAGAGGACCAAGGCACTGATGCTAAGATTCCTGAAGTTAAAAAAATGGTGGGAAAACATGGAGGGCTATCTGAGGTATGGCTGGTAAAGCAGAAGCTTCAGGGACCTCTTCTGGAACATTAGACATAGATCTAATTTAAATCCCAGTGTTGGAGAAAAAGTATGATACAATAGGTTTCTCAGCATGGTCGCGACTGCATTGTAGGAACCCCTTTTGATGGAGCACAAGATGGAGGCCTATAACGTGGCCTCAGCACCTGCACCATCATCAGAAGAGCAGAGGGTGGGGCTAAAGGGGATTTAAGTCCAGCCTCCTCCTCCTCCTTATCGTCGTTTGATCAGCCCACCTTCCCAATGCTGAATCAGTGTGATTTAATTGGTCACTTTGGGGCGGGTAGGAATTTTTGCCCCTTTTCTGGGGGTCTTTTTTACCTACCCCATACTGTAGATGCAGACTTGATATTTAGCTTAGGGTGGTGTCTTAAATAGGTGGTCACTTGGCAGGTAGAGGGGAAGATTTGGTAGTTCGGTAAACAGCTTTGGCACCTCCCCCTTTTGGAGGT
Source organism: Gambelia wislizenii (assembly GCA_030847615.1). Lineage (NCBI taxonomy): Eukaryota > Metazoa > Chordata > Lepidosauria > Squamata > Crotaphytidae > Gambelia > Gambelia wislizenii. Next base: position 266,373,236 of record JAUMIR010000003.1, read on the forward strand.
GAAGGGGGGAGCTGGAACTTCCCTTTTAGTTCCTGAGAACTGAGGGGTGGAGAAAGTGACCTCCTTTGGGGATGGCCTTAAGGATAAACCCTCTCTTTAAGTCCTGTGTGTTGGGGAAAGGACTTTTGGGTAGATGCGGTCTGACTGGAGAACAACCTGGTTCATGTGTTCTCGCTGGGGTTCAGGTGTTTTCACCCAATAGAAGTTGGGGAGGGGATTTTGCTGTTGAACTCCTGCCCCAACAATTCCCACACCAGGTTGCTCCCCCATTCCAGATCTCTCAGAATGGGGTTAAATAGGTTATAGCTAAATAAAAGTAGCCCTTTATATCCCAGCTATATGTGTGGTCTCTTTATTTGGACTGTATGTGTCTGGTCTCACTATTATTATTATTATTATTATTATTATTATTATTATTACATTTATTTATATAGTGCCATAGACTTTACATAGTGCTTTACATAGGAGAAAAACCACAATCCAAAATAAACACAAAAACCTGCCTACGGCGCACAATCTAAAAACACAAACAAGATTATAAAATTAATAAAATGTTACTATAACAGGATTAAAACAATAATATAAAAGTGTAAGTTAATACAGATAATATGGACATAAAATCAAGATGAAAGTGGAAAGGCTTCCCTGAATAGAATAGTCTTTAATTTAGACTTAAAGTAGTCTAGAGAGGTGGCGGTCTGCAAATTCATGGGAAGGAGATTCCAAAAGAAGGGGGCAGCGTGGAAGAAGGGGCATATCCGAGTAGGGGCAGAGGAAATTCTTGGCTGAATCAGCATCCCTGAATCACTAGAGCACAGAGCACAAACAGGAAGATAGGGGGAAACAAGTGCTGATAAGTAGGTGGGGGCCAAATCATGAAAGGCTTTGAAAGTTAATAATAACAGCTTATAACAAATTCTAAATGGGATTGGGAGCCAGTGAAGGGACGACAACGATGGAGTGACATGATCATAAGAGCAGGCAGAAAAAATTATCCTAGCAGCAGTGTATTGGACCAAAATCAAGAGGGCAAGATGGGAAAGAGGAAGCCCGGTTAGCAAAGAATTACAGTAATCCAGGCACGAAATGACCAGTGCCTGAATCAAAGTCATAGCAGTAGAAACTGAAAGAAAAGGTCTGATTCTCGCTAGATTATAAAGAAAGAAATGACACGACTTTGCCATGGCCTGAATTTGAGGAACGAATGAAAGGGAAGAATCGAAAATGAAACCAAGACTATGCGCTTCCTCCACAGGTTGAATATTAGTGCCACTAACTGTGATTGAAAATCAATAATGTAGAGTTAGCTTCAGCAGGAAAACATGTAGCTCACTGGTATGAATGTACATGTTCTGGTTCTAAAGAAAAAATGCATTTGCAGATAACTGTCAAGTAAGAATCCATCTTCTGAACAGTTTTCAAAGGTTGCTGGAAAAAAATCAGGAAGGGCTGACAATGCACTTAATGTTGAACAACTCAGCTGAAGAACAGAAAATGATGTGAAATAACCTAGTTTGTACTTTAAAATGCAAGTAATTCACAACAGCCTGGTTTGTTACTTTTAACTGAGAAGCATGTGCCATAACTGAAGTCTCCAATATTATCCTGATACGTTTTTAAGAGAAGATACTCATGGAATATTTTAAAGTACCAACCAAGGAACTTAGATATTTTTTTGTTCAAAAAATAGAAATGTATGCTTAGTGGGTAACTATAATCTTCAATAAAATTACAGTAGCACCCCCATATCCTCTGATTCATTATCCACTCATTCAGCTATCCATAGGACACAAAACAGCACACCTACCATAGAGTCTTCCTAGAAAATGCCTAGAGAGGCATCCTCTCTAGACAGTTTCTAGGTCCTCCAAGGCAACTCTATGGTGTTTTTTTCCATATAATTTTTATTATTCAATTCTCCACAGTTAAGTACATTCAGAAAGTTTGTTATACATACTCATTGCATTTTAACTTTTCATAATATCACTACACATTCCACATTACATTCATCCTATCCTTTCTTACTTTCTTTCATTAACTAAAAATCTTCTCTATCACTCTCCCACTTACTCTCCTACCTTCTTCTCATTCTTCCACATCCATTACTTCCCATTAAGTCTCATCATTGATGATTTATCCAGCATCTAATTTTATGTCACCTCCTTTTCATTTCAGCTTAATATTCACAACGATTTGAGTCCATATTGATCTGTTCTGACCGATGGGGGCCTCTCAAATTTCCTTTCCTCTTTTAATTCACTTTTTTTTACATAGTGAACCCGATATCTATTCCGCTTCCCCATATTCCATAAAAATATTCTTTCGTCTCTTTCCATTCTTTCTCAAAATCCTTCATATTTTTATTTCTGATCATCGATGTTAGCTTATCCAAATATATAAGTTCCACCACCTTAATTCCCTATTCCTCCCTTGTGGGGATGGTTTCTAATTTCCAGTGTTGTGCATAAACAATTCTAGCTGCCACTCTAGACTCTATGGTATTTTAAACTGGAAGTCCCATTATTTTCAATAGTGTTTGCTGTTATCTGCTGTTTTCGGTATCCAGGGAGCTCCCCGGGACCAATCCCCCATGGATATGGTGGTCCTATTGTATCTTGTTTTGGATTGTGTGTGCCTTTGTGCAAAAACAACATTACAAAAGATTGTAGAGTAGCTGTGCTAAGAGAGATAGAGACTTCCTGTTTAGGAATTTCATGCCTATATCAGCTATAACATGATCCAAGCTCTAGACATCATCATCATCATCATCATCATTACCACCTCTACTACTACTACTACTACATCAATCTATAATTCAAAGTTGCCAAATACATTAAAGTTACTTGGAAAAGATGGACACTGGTAATCATAGGCGATACCTGGGTAGCCTTCTTGCTGTCCTACACATTTTAATGTGCTTTGATTCCTGAACTCCTAAAACTTAAAATCTTCAACCAAAACTAAAAGATATCTCTTTGGTATGTTGTAAAGACAACCCACCACAGCCTGTCTGTGTTATTCATTTTACTCTCCACTAGAATTTCTACTATGTATTTAAATACAGTTGTCCCTCCACATTCACGGATTTGGCATTCACAGATTTAAGTATTCATGGCTTGAAAATATTATTTAAAAAACAATAATCCAAAAAGCAAACATTGATTTTGCCATCTTATATAAAGGATACCATTTTGCTATGCCATTGCATACAATGGGACTTGAGTATTCATGGGGGGTCCTGGAACCAAACCCCAGCGAATGTGAATGGACCACTCTAGTAAGCAATAAAGCCAGCCTGAATGTTCTTTACATTAGAGAACATAAGAACATAACCAGATTCATGCTGGATCAGGCCATAGTCTAACATTGTGTTAATACTTAACACTGTGGCCAATAAGATACCTATGGGAAGCCCAGAAGCATGATATGAGTATAACTGCACCTTTCTTCTCATGTTCCCCAACAACAGATACTACCTATGATACTAGAGGTTATCTATCTATCTATCCATCCACCATTAGATGCCATTGGTGCCCCTTCCTCCTTTAATTTATCCAATTCTCTTTTAAAGCCACCCAAGTTTTAAAGCCAACCAAGGGATGGGAAGTATTTTTTTGTCCCTGTTTATCTCACTGTCCCCCCACCACAAGGATTTCCTAGTATCAAGGTGACCCCATCAAAAAGAACAGAGCAGCTAGAAGACTCTTCATATTTGGTAAAGGCTTTTGCACATAGAATTATTTTGTGCAGAAACACATATGTTTATTTCTCCACAAACTCATGGATTTTCCACAGGAAAGATTTTTCCTGCACAAGGAACAGTTTATTTTGTTCAGAAAACAAAATTTCTATGCAAAAATATGGGAGGGGGGATGTGTAGAAAAATATATGCATTTCTCACAAAATAATTTTCTAACATTGTTCCCAAAGTACAAATATCAACCAAAAACTGCACATAAGTCTTTGTGGGTTTTGCCCAGTAAGATGAAAAATACAGTAAATATATTTTGTCCTTTTATACAAGGATTAATACTTATAGATGTGTATTTCCAGTAGGGAACTGTAACTCAATCCTACAGCAATGAATTCTACAGTTTAACTATGTATTCTGTGAAGAACTATTTCTTTTTATTCATGCTTAACTTTAGAGATCTCTATTATGTCACTTGTAATTGCTGCAATCTTTTGTGTCTCCTTTTAGGGGGGGATGGGGATATAGATTGATAATTTCCAATCTGTGAGCCATTGTTTTGTTTTTCATATTTGTTGACAGATTGTAGTTAGAACTTGGATCAATTCTTTCTCTGTAGATTGTAGCAGTTCTGTTGGAATATCATCAGTTCCTGGTGATTTATTCTTCCCCATTGATTTGAGTGCATCTTTCACTTCACTTGCCAGAATTTGAGGTTCCTCTTTACGGTTCTTATTCCCAGGTCTCTTTCATCCCTTTGTCTCTTTTGTATAGCTCTTCTGTATAATGCTTTCATCAGAGGAGCAAGCTGGGTTCAGGAGAGGTAGAGGCACTAAGGACCATATAGCAAACACATGCTGGATAATGGAGCACACCAGGGAATTCCAGAAGAAAACCAGCATGTGCTTTATAGACTACAGCAAAGCCTTTGACTGCATAGATCATGAAAAAAAATGGATTGCTCTAAAAGAAATGGGTTTACCAACACACTTGATAGTTCTGATGTGTAACCTGTACTCAGGACAGGAGGCCATCATAAGAATGGAATATGGAGAAACAGAATAGTTCCCAATTGGAAAATGGAATAAGGCAAGGTTGCATTCTATCACCCTACTTGTTCAACTTGTATGCAGAAAATATCATGCATTGAGCAGGCTCAAAACCAGAGGAAGGATGAGTTTCTTGAATCAATCATAGACCAGAGTAGAGATTGCAGCTATGAAATCAGAAAAAGACTAGGACTGGGTAGGGCATCTATGAAAGAACTAGACAAGATCATAAAATGCAGCGATATAACACTGAGCACTGACGTTAGGATCATTCAAGCAATCGTCTTTCCCATCACTATATATGGATGTGAGAGCTGGACAGTGAAGAAAGCTGATAGAAGGAGAATCAACTGATTTGAAATGTGGTATTGCAGAAGAGTGCTGAGGATACTGTGGATGGCCAAAAAGACAAACAAATGGGTTTTAGAATGGATCAATCCAGAGCTCTCCCTAGAAGCCAAGATGACTAAATTGAGGCTGTCATACTTTGGTCATATCATGAGTAGACATGACTCAGTGGAAGCATCAATAATGCTAGGAAAGGTGGAGAGAAAAGAAAGAAAGGAAGGCCACACACCAGATGGATAGACTCAATCAGGAGGTCACAGGCATGAATCTGCAAGACCTGAGTAGGGTGGTGGAGGACAGGTTTTTTGTTTTTTTTAATGTCTCATCCATCAGATCACCAAGAGTCAGGGTCAACTCGAGGGCAGTTAACAACATTATTATTTCGCCTCTTTTTTTCCTAAGCTAAACAGCCCCAAATATTGTAAATCTTTCCTCATAGCAGAGTTGCCATGTTGGTTGCCCCCTTTCCACTGCATGCATGATTCAAATGGAATTCCTTCTATGTAAACATTGTCTAATCTGTCTTCACCAAAAATTATCACTTTACTGTCATGAACATACCTGATCTTGTCTTATTCTAGAACCTGTACAGGGCCCAGCCTGGTCAGTATTTGAACTGGAGACCACCAGGGAATACCAGAGATTTCTAGGTGGGACTAGGATAGACTCCTGCTTAAAACCCAGGAGAGCTGTTGCAGAGTTGACAGCACTGGATTAGATGGACCAGTGGTCTCACTCTGGATAAAGCAGCTTCCTTTACCCCTACGTTCCTTAGCACAGAAGGCTCAAACGTGAACACTTCATTACTTCACTCATATTTTATCTCTTTATAGTTTTTATTTTCTTCTTCCCTCCATTCTTCTTTTTCTTTTTCACCTATGTGGTTCTTTCCTTTCTCCCTTTCTGCTACAGCCTTTAGGGATAGTCCTCTGAAAAACACATTGGTTCATGCCAACTCCTACACATCACAGAAGGAAAAGCCTCCACCCCATGAGAGGGCCAACAAATTGGGGCAGGGCTAAAGCTATGCATCATAGAATGGTAGAAGTACACAGAAGGTGTACTGAATTATACCTGAAAAGCTTTATTGCCATTCCAATAATCTATGAACCATGGATTGGATACAGTTGCCAGTAGTCACAATCTTCTACAGGACTGTGCCCAACCCAAATTGTCAACCCAATTTGTTTATTGTTTTATTTTGAGCCAAATGGTGCTATTAGTAGAGTTGGAATGTTGTTTTAGAATTTTAATGACATCTCAAGAGCAAGAATTCACTACCTCCTAAGTAAATCCTTGACATTTGTTTTAATAATTAACATTATGTTTGAGTTTGGCTGCTGTTAGATCAGCTGTTTATTTTTAGAGGGATTGTGAGATTTATCTGAAATTGACTAAATGTGAAGACACTAGATGGAGCACCTATCCTGCTTTAATGTGCCTTTCCTTTCACAGAAGGAAACACTGCTAGATATACACAGTTCTGTACAATTATTTTCTTAACAAATAGTATTCTTATACTGACACAGAATGTAACACATACAAACTGTTTTTACATGCTGTACAAAGGAATATGGGCCACTAAAAGTATTTTCTAAAATGTCTACAAAGTGTACTGCTCGTAAGTACTTTACAAATTATAAAGAGTTAATAATGTACAGATTTAAGTGTGTAGCGACTTAGACAATACCACATATATGCTGACTATCCAACTATAAATAGTTAATTTCTGCATCAGAATCAGCTTTTTGGATACCCTAAGTGGATGAACTTCATTTCTGTATTTACCAATGAATTGTTAAGTACTAGGATGGAGTTAAAACATAAAGGGAATCCGGAACTGGAGCTGCTACAAAGGAACTTGAGCTACAGTATGAAAGCAAAGTCTGTCAGAATCAATGTGGAAAGGACATTCCATGAAAAAGACTGAACATCTTTGTAATCAAAACTTATTGGAAATAGAACTACTGGAGCAGAATGGCACTGCAGGAAAACCTGATGCACTGCTGGTTTGGGTATTTTAGCAGGCTGGTCTCAGCTGGAGCTCCCCCCCCACAAACCCTTTTCCAGTCTCTATTAGGGGGATTTTCACACCTCACTGTTATAGTGTTACTATTCCACTTTAACTGCTATGGCTACCTCCTGTGGAATCCTGGGATTTGCAGTTTAGCGAGGGGCATTTAGCACTCTCAGCCAGAGAGCTCTTAGGCCTCACTAAACTACAAACCCCAGAATTCCACAGGAGGCAGCCATAGAATTTAAAGTGGAATAATAGCGCTATAACAGTGTAGTGTGAAAATCTCCTAGGTCTCTAAAGAGGTATGTTCCATACAAAGGGAGTATAGTCTAGGTTTGCCTTTGATCTCATACTGACACCCTTTCCCAAGCGAACTGCATAGCCATATCAACACTAAGGATCTCACACTGATTTTAAGATAATCTGCCCCTGGACTGGTTACAGTTTCACTTTTATCACTTAGGTAACACTACTAATTAGAAAAAGATGGCAATGCTTGGTAAAGTTGAAGATGGTGGGGAAAAAAGATTACATTACAGGTAGACAGACTCAGTCAAGGAAGCTATGCCCCTGAATGGCAAGAACTTAACAGGGCTGTTAATAAAAGGGTGCCTTGGAAGACTCTCATTCATAGGGTCATAAGTTGAAGCTGCCATGACAGCAGTTAGGAACAACAAACCCTCAGAGAGCCCACTGTATTTTCTTTTAGAAACTCAAACCATTAGGAGAGGAGGCATGAGATTTTAAATAATAATAAAGGACTCAGAAAGACCTCTGACATTACAATAGGATCCATTTTCACCATACATGGAGTTTTCTTTCTTTCTTTCTTTCCTCCTCCTCATTTTCCCCAAGTGGCCTGAGGAGGGAGGATCAGGATCAGGAGACCTGATCTTTACTGACAATGGACTTATACAGCCTAAGGTAAGTTGGTTCTGCCAGGTAATGGTATTTACCACACCTCCTGTTTGGAGGCCTACAGAAGAGGATGTGATCAAATGGAACCTAAAGCAAAAATGAGAATAATTGAAACTCTTGTGTCTCAAACTTCCTGGGAAACCCTAATATACATTCTATGTTTTGGTATTCATGGCAGATGGTTTCTTGTAACTGTGGAGAGCATTGGACCTCCTAACACTTGGGTCATTTGCCTCATATGGGAATGATGCCAGTTTGTTCAAGGGCAGGGCCCTATATTCACAGGTGCTGCATGATTTCATGGTAGTCATGACACTTGGCTTCTGGTATATGGGAGCAGCACTGGCTTCCTCCACATGTTTTCCTCAGTCACTTAGGTGGGACAGACTTAGGCTTGCTCTAAGGCTTAGGCTTAGGTTTAGGCTTAGGCATGGCTCTCCATGCTCTGCATGATTTCTGGTAGTCATGGCAGACTGCGACTTGTGCTTGGGTGGGGCCACTTTTAAACAAAGGTTAGTTATTTGCCTGGGGGCTTGGAATTGGTGTGTGTGCCAGACTGGCTAGCCTGATTAGGGGGTGGGAGGGACTAAACAGATCTTTGTCCCTTGTTGTGGCAGGTAACAGGGGGAGAATTCTATAGACTGGTGTATACCTTGGCACCCTTCTGGTGAAGCGATGGGGTCTGGAATTGCCTCCACAGGTTGTGCAACCTAGGAGGTGGAGAAGGAGTTTGCCCTTGGGGCTGGCTTGGGACCTTGCTCTCTTTTATAAAGTCTTGGGAGGGAGCAGCCTGGGATGGCCTTCCAGAAAAAGACAGTCTGTGGACCAACCCCATTAATTTGGGATTGTCCTTGGGGCCAGGTGTTTTGCCCAAGGAAAGGCTGAGGAGGCAGTCACGGGAATGACACCTGGCCTCCAGCTGGACCCACACCAGGTTGCTCCCCCTTGTTGCTTATCCTCGGATCATTGCATTTAAATAGGTTTAGCTGAAATAAAGTGGCCCTTATTTGACCCAATCTTCCATGTCTGGTCTCGTTATTTTGGAGTTGGTCATCAAACCTCCAAGGTCAGCACATTTCCCACATGAAAGTCTTCCTGTGGGTATGTTTCTAAGAAGCACTGACAGCAGAATGTGAAACTCACTTTATTCAGCTGGTGATGCTTTAGGAAATGCCCAGAGCTGTGGAAGCCTTTTGCTGTAGCAAAAGGTAGGTCCTTAGATATGAGTAGCATTGCTATGCAAAGCCCTATAAATTATAAATAATTTGTACTGGAAGCTATAGGAAAAAGAGCTTAAGAAAACAAAACCATATTATTATTTTACCACTTATAAAACGTCATAACAAAATTGACAAAGTAGATCATAGTATTGGGCTCCAACAATCAGTATGCTAACAGAGAAGTTTAAATGTTCTAATTGTTCCAGTACCAGGATTTAAACAGAGCCTGCTGTGACAAGGAAAGATAAGCCTCTCTAAGAAGCCTTCTCACCATCATCCAACAGGGCATTTCTAAATATCATGACTGGTGAATATAACTTTCCAGATATATTATTGCCTAACATAGTAAGTTCACTCTGGTTCAGTGTGGCACTTATTCTACCAGTACTATTTTTCTCATTTCTTGCAGAAAAAACTCACGAACCCTTCTAATAGTAAGTTTCATAGGGTCCACTGTTGTAACCAATCTTCTCTTACTATATTTTTTCAACATTTTACATCAAGATTAGTTTATTGAGATGTTTTTCTCTTCAGCAAGAAAGAATGATGTAACACTTACTGCCTTTTACCTTGTCATCTCAGGCTTCACAAATTTTTACAAGATATTGTTGACACTTTGTAACACTTGTTTTAAGAAAGCATTGTGAAAAATACAATATTAAAATAATGAAAGTCGAATAATGTAACTAGAGGGATCATATCTTGATTAGGGAGTGCAAGGACAGGTGATTCTCCAGATGTTGCTGGAGCGAAACTCCCAGTACATCTAGCTAGCACAGAAAATGAAGGTTAATGGTAGTTGCACTCTGGAAACATCTGGAGGGTCACCCACTGTTATTACAAAATCCCACAGTTACCATCTCAATATGCTCATTTTAGACTAAAGTTGGCATTCCACATTTTCTGGGGTTAGGTGCTCAGGATCCCCATGAAAGTAGACAAACTGTTAATATCTTTAGGTTCCCTATTTAACACACACACAAAGTACAACCTGAGGATTCAACTCACAGTGGATGCCTTTGAGGTGGCAGGTTCTATTGCAAGGCAGAAACGGACAGCTGGTGGGCTTGCGACTGGCTCTGCTACTGCTGCCCTATGCTATTTTTAACAGGGACTTTCAAGACTCACCATGCACTCACAGACTAAGTGACACAAGGCTTGCTGTCCCTATCAAATATGGCATAGGGTAGTAATGGAGGTGGCAGCAAATAATCCGTGAATAATCAAATGTGCAAAATTTAAGCTCACAAATGTGGAGGGTCAACTGGTACAAAAAAAAAAAAACCCACCAGTCTCTTTTTGTTATTTTACTTTGTTCTCAAAGACAAAAGGCTAATTTTATTAATAGTGTGTGTTTATAATTCAGTTCTATTACTATCCATGCATTTCTCACCCATTATAAACTGAAATAGGGTCTCAGATATGATAAATTCTAATCTATACAGTTGGTTCCCATGGTGGCCAACCAGATGCCTGTGGGAAGGTTGAAGGACATGAGTGCAACAGCATCCACCTGTTCCTTGCCTACTGATATCTAGAGGCAATCTGCAATTGTTTTTAATTTTGTTTTAAATGTTATTTCAAAAAAAGTTCCTTTTTTAATCTTACCTTTTCCTAATTTCTGAATCCACAACAATTTGCCTCTTCTTCTGGGGTGGAGGTGGTGGGAGCTCCTCTTTAGCATGCTTAACCAGGATTTGTTCTCTGGTGGTCACCATAGTTACAGTTTCCATTACTGTTGTCTGTGTTAGCGATGTCTGACTGGTAGCAACAGCCTGTGAAATCTGTGAGAAGTATTGAACAGAGGTCACACATTGCTTGAAAGACTTTAATAAAGACTGTTTGGAGTGCCAATAGAAAATAATGAGAAACTGCTCTTCCTTGTTCACAGGTTGACCTTCAGAACAAAACAACACTGTATTGAACTGAAGCCAAATTGTTTTATCTGACTCGTGCTGGATGAAAAAGACATATGAAAAAGTCAATATCAAAATCAGGACCTAACTTAAGCAGATTGTATTTTGGGGATTTTATATTTCAAGTCAACCAAAGAGCTGAAAACCCTAATGTTCCATTTGGTGAAATATAGTATAGAATGAACACACACACATACTTTTTACTTCTTTAGCTGCCTCATCAGTAGTAAAAATCATATACGGTAGTTCAGATAACCAGATGAAGAAGAAGCCATCACATATATTCACAAGATAATGACCTATTATAATTATTATTATTTTTTACGCAAGTCAATAGAAAATAGCAGTCTTGATGCCACTGATGACTCTCCCCTGCACCTGCTGTAGCCCAGAGCTATATTTTCTTAATTGTCTTCCAAAAGAACAGAGCAAATGAGATATGCTGCAGCAACAGCCCTCATGCTTTTCTGGTCTCACAACAGTAAAAGAGAGAGAGAACAAAAAAATATGTGAAGCTCACCTTTGCATGCAAATGTTCTAAACATATGGTCTCTCTAATACCCTCCTGGCAGTTCCTATACTGTTGGGGAGCTTCTATTCATAAGCTAGTTTACACAGTCATATTTGTTTTATTATTTTACTTATTTATTTAATTTATATCCTGTCTTACTCCATGTATGGGACTCAAGGCAGAACCCAAGGCAGTTCACATCAAATTATAAACAAAATACAGCCAAAAACTATTTGATACAAAAGTTGAAAGAAATTACATAAATGCTTCTATTGAAAACACTAATAAGTTTAAAATACATTAAAATATAGTTAAAAAAAGATAAAAGATACTCCTTTAAAAGATTCTTCTGCAACAGTAAGTTAACTCCTGAAGGCCTTGCTAAATAAAGAAGAGGTCCACTTCCATCTTACCAACTGCATCTCTGCTTTGACAAGGGGAAACATTAGTATCAACTACAACAAGAGTAGAATATTTGGGAGAGATTTTGATAAGCATGATTGCATCATGATCAACAGAATTAAGAAGACTGGATCTTAGAAAGGGAGGAACATTCCATAGGTGCTAGGAAAACTGGTGATAGTTTTAAGCCAATTTCAGTATGAAATCATTCTTCATAGGTATCTTGGCTACATCCATCCGCCACCACTATTTTTTTAACTGTGGCCACCATATATCATCTTCAAAATGACTCTCAAAATGGGTCTTTCTTCAAAAATCAAAATGGTAACCACAAGTCAATCAGAACTCTCTGGTGAGTCTTTCCAAAACTTTTGAAAACTATACCCCACCCTTTCCAAAATTTATGAAATGTCTTCTCAGAATTTTATAGACACAAATTAGAAGATAGCATCATTGCTCAAACTGTGTCTGTATAAGTTATCACATGATTGTATATTGTGGGCAGCACATTTGGTAAAAGGACTTCATGAAATTGAGTAACTATAATGAAAACATGACATGTATTCCAATCAACAAGCTGGAAATGTCAGCAGCAAACAGAATACTATGGAAGTGACATATTTATATTCCAGAAGAGTAAAAAAAAAATAGCTTAGCCAACAAAAAGAGAAACGTGTGCTACATTACATTTCTTGTTTTGTTGGCTAAGAAGAAAACTCAGCTGCTAATTTCAACACATTATTTGTCTTCTTACTGAAATCTTGAAAACTATTACAGAGGCAGAGAGAGCCTAAGCAACATAAATCATCTATGAAAAATATTACAAATCTGTAAATCACCCATGACTCAACTCAGATTAGCTAAGAGATAAGATGAGTTATTAATTTTTAAAAAAAAGAATAGAAAGAGAGAGAGGCTCTACTCCCAACTGATCCATCTTTCGCTTAGCCATGGAAAGCCTTTCACCATTGTTAAATATACAGATTTGGAATCTCCCATTTTTCCAATCTGTGAAAGGCTTTACATGGGAAAAGAAAAAGAAAATTGCCTTTTACATACAAGTTTAAAACAATGACTACAGTTGTCCCTTCACATTTGCTGGGGTTAGGGATGGAGCATCACCATGAAAGTGAAAAAACAATGAATATCTTAAGCCCTGCCCCAACATACATACCACACTACATTACTGTAGACTCCTCTCCCACCAACAGGACTGCCAATATCTGCCACCGTGGTAGCAACACCCGTCCCGGGCACACTTGAACTTGAACTTGAAGGAGACCCCCCCATTCACCACCCATTCCCCTACCCGAATCAGGGCCCATGCCATCCGCCTAGCAAATTGAGACAAATAATAACGTAAGTATGCATAATAATATCTCAGGGAAGATTGGTGTGTCTTTGGCTCCTTGTAAGTCAACTGAGGAGCCCGTGACGGAGGCCAGCTTTTATACCAGCGCTCTGATGCAGGCTCCATGTCATCTGGCCACACTGGAAGTGTGGCTGGAAGCCCCTCCCCCTCCCAACATCAGATCAATCAGGATGAGGGAAGTTTGCCCTGATTGGTCCCCTTTTGCCACTCCTTCCTGGCCACAGGGCATGCCAAGAAGGAGAAGGCCAGCAATGGCAGCTCCCATGCCGGGCCATGTAGTCACAGGGGCCACCCAGGGAGGAAACCATTGGGGGGGGGCTGGCCAGGCCGCAAACTGGCCCCACTGTCGAACTGGTAAGCCCCCTTACTTTCTTACCTTGCACCAAAACAGTGCTGCCCTTTTAAAACAGTAAGGTCACTCCTTTCCCAAACTGAACCTAAAAGTTGCAACTGTAGTGACACTCACCCCCCGGATGCACAAATCATGTTCCTCACCCAGACTCACCTTCCCCCCAGCTCTCCCTCCCTCTGCCCTGCCAACAACACAACCTTACTGAGTGTTTTAAATGGGCAGTGCTGTTTTGGTGCTAGGTAAGAAAGCAGGGCAGAGTGTTTTGTTGCCAGGATAGGAGGAGGAGGAGGAGGAGGAGGAGGAGGAGGAGGGTGGGGTCTTGGAGTCTGAGCTAGTTGAACAGCAGCTACAAACCATGAATATGCAAAACCACAAATGTGAAATACTCAAATGTGAAGGGAAAACTGTACTAGCATGTTAGTAGCCTGAGTTTGGAGCACTTACCATGCTCAAGGAACCTGTAGCAATACAGAGCTGTAAAAAGGCATCCAACCAGCCTACTTCAATGAACCCCTGTGAGAAATCACCGGGCTATACAAGGTTATTGCTTTGCTACAAAAAAATAGCTTCCCTAGCCAAAGCGAGGTGATTCCCTGCAGGAGTCTCAGGATCAAACTAGACTATATACTTAATATAGAAATATAAAGCAATGTTAATTGGTGAAACACATATGTTTGTCAAAGGATGTGCTTTTCCTCACTGCTGTATCTTACATTCAAGTATACTTTGGTCTCGTCTACACAACAGAAAAAAAATACGTATGGGGGTAAGAAATTAGAAAAGGAAGTCGTACAAATGCGCACAATCTGCCTACACGATAAAATCCCCCCCCCAATTCTGTAGAACCCCCTTACCCAGCTAGCTGGAGCAACTGATTTTGGTGACAGTTTTAAATCTCCAGCCACCTTTTTTAAAAATTCAGAAGGTGCCTGGCATCTGGAAAGCCATGATTATGTATTAACATTTAAAAATAAAAATGTAAAAATGTAAAATGGACTTACCGGACACTTGTAGAGCCGGGAATCTAACATGGTGGCCAAACCGCTTTCCCTCTTTACTAGTCCCGCCCCCTCTATCCAGCCAGCCAACCAGGTTGCACTCCTGTTCATATCTGTGTGAACAGGAGTGTACAGACTGCCAGTCATTTGAATGGCTGTCCGGATAAATCCCTGAGATCTGGATGAAGAGCTAGATCCACCACACATGGACTAAAGAGTAAGTTTTGTGGGGGAGCCCTCTGAATGACACGTATTTATTCGAACAGCCATCTGTACAGATTGCCAATTTTTCAAATAAATAAAAGTCATTTTTCATTGTGTAGACAGGCCCTTTGTTTGATAATTGGTCATTGGGATGTAAACATGGACTTAATTTGCAATTCTGATCGCCAAAGTTTGCATCTGTGGGTAAATGACACTGTGGGGGACAAAAGGGAAAATTGCAGAGAAAGTACAGTCTCATTGATGTGTAGTTTGACCCTAAGAGGTTAGGATGGGCTGCTCTTAATAGTTGTATGATCCAAAATCACCAGATATTTAGCTGATGAGAAATTTTGCTTGTCTAGAGGAGGATTCTCATTAGGGTTTTTATTAGATATGTGGGGAAAAATCCTCCCTTTTTTATCTCAAACTATCAAATATTCTTTCAATCCCTCAACTGCAACGACAACTCAAACCAGCCTCAGATTCCTGGTTAACTTGATCCACTAGATTACATAGCTAGACATATAACAAAACACTGGCAAAAATACATGTGAGAAATGCCCAGCCAAGGCAATTTGTCCTTAAATCTCCTCATACCTTCTCTAAAGACACAGCTGATAAGGGATTTCTCATCAGCCAAACGTCGGGTGATTTTGGATTGTCCCTACATGACACCAAAGCAAATTTCAAAATATATTTTCAGGCAAAAACATCTTGATACTAACAGATTTAATGAAGGTGTTATTTAATACAGCTATTTCAATTAACAATCACCAAAGCCATAAAATTAATATTTTGATATGAGTCTCCTTGATATGAGCCTCCAGTTCTAGGAGACAGGTGGGACAGCATTTTTTTTTAACAAATCAGTATTTACTGGACTGGTGTCAGAGATGCCTATTCCATTTTCTACTCCTAGTAGTGTACACATGGCACAATGCTGGTAACCACTGAGCAGTAATGTCAGTAGTATTAAACATGACAAAAATAATTTAATAAGTATGATGTCAATTAATAACACTGCTATCTCCGCTAAATGTTCAGCTATGGAAATATATCAGAACGTCTCATCTCCAAAAAGGGGAGCTTCTTATCTTTGAGCCAGCATAGTGTAGTTGTTTGAGCACTGGACTATGACTCTGGGGAGCAGGGTTCAAATCCCAGCTCGGCCATGGAAACCCACTGGTTGCCCCTGGACAAGTCACATTCTCTCAACCTCAGAGGAAGGCAAAGACAAACCCCCTCTGAACAAATTTTTCCAAGATAGGTTCACCTTAGGGTTGCCATAAGTTGGAAACAATTTGAAGGCACACAACAAACCCACCTACTGGCAGTAATCCACATCGAATTCAATTGGATTTTCTTCTGAATATGCATATATAAGATTGTGTTGCAATAGCTATATCACTTTCCTCTGTACTATACAGCTGTGCTTTGGGAGTAAATTGTTTGAGAGGACATTAGTCTCAGTGAAAACCACAGAATTAGTCCTAAATTTAACAAACTGGCTAACAATTATTTCTCATTTCTTGTAACTGCATCCCCTGTGAAGTGCAAATGACCATTTTCGCTATGTTTTGCCAGACTGATGACTAGCTGCCCACTGCAACTATAATTCCCTCCCTTTCATTTATATCTTGTTCATTACTTCATCCTCCAGTGAATTCAGTGAATGCCAGCTAAGTTAGAAGGGATGTTAAAGACTGAATGAAAAATTCAGTGTTCAGCTAGAAGCAGAGGAATTGTTGAGTACATGTGTACCAGTTCATTACTGCATTTTAAAAACATGATTTAATTATCTAACCCAAATTATTTTGAGACAGATATGCCCACATCACAACCTATGCCAACTACACAATTCAGAAGAGAAGAATGATGAAATCCTGTACTTGATAGAAATAAGTCATATTGAGTTCAGTGGGGCTAATTCCCAAATATCTTGGTCACTTCTGAATTATGAGTTTTTAATTTCTCAGCCTGTTAACCATCAAAGTTGTACACACACAAAAAATCCACCTAGATTATTTTCCAATAGGGAGCTTGCTAGAGCCACACAATCATTGCTCTTCTACCTTAAGTTACACTTGGACTTGCAATGGACTATGCATATTCTGGGAAGAGTATTTTTTTAAAATGGGTGGGCCGTAGCTCTATCAATGAGGAGATAAAAATACACCCCTCCTGCTTCTTCTCCCTTGCCATTTAGTTTCTCTTCTCCCCAACTTAAAAACATCTTCTTTAAATCATGATGGATGTCTGTATTAGTCACATACTGCTGCTGATAGTCAGTTAAAACTAACATCTGCCTTCATCTTCTCACATTCCCCCTTTCCTCTGGACCCTTCCAGAACATGGAAACAGTGATTGGATTGACTGATAACATAGGTATGAATTCAGAGAATACAGCTCCTCACTCGCCTTCCTTTAAAACACACACAGACACAGAGAGATTCTTCATCCTTCTTTTTGTTTTTCAATTCACTGCCCAGGGATTCTGGGAGTTGTAGCCCAAAACGTAACATTTTGAAGTTCTGGATATTCTGCAACTATTTCAGGCTTTTAAAGGCAAACACATGTTCGCCACATCTCTCTTCTTCCTCCAAATTGCTGATTCCTAGGTACACAGTTATCAGTGACTCTTATGTCTTCTTCTTATGTGAAAAAGGAGAGCCCAGGGTGGTCATTATTCACCTCCTTGGGACTGTTGAGTTTCTACACATCTCATTCCAGCCTCCAGTTAAGGAGAATTTCCTCAGTGATCTAACAATTACTCTCTCTCCAGCCACCTCCCATTCTTTTTTCCATGTTCATGAACAGTCACCATGGCTAGAATCCTGCTGGTGTACCTCACATTTTGTAAGGCACTATTCATACAGTTCTATGGGATTGTGAAGGGAGGAAGTGATGGCAGGAGAAGGCTGCCAGCTTTGTGCTGTCTGTTTGCTGAATACAAAGCTTCCAGGAAGGAGGACAGAGGCCTTGGTGCTCAGGCATTCTGGGAAGGATGCCTTAGACAATCGCCAGCACCATAAGGCAGGCAATTGTGTAAACCTGTCCCTCCCCTGGATAGCCAAGCACTTGGGAATCTGGTGGCACAGAACCAGCAACCTTCTCCACTGGTAGCCACTGGCACAAACAAACAAACAAAAAGCAAAAACAAAAACAAACCCTCTTCCTTTTCCACACTGCCTATGGTCTTTTAATTTCTGCAGCCATAGCCACCTTTGCAATCATACCACCTTTCTCCTTTAAGTAAGTAACTTTTACTGCTTGATGAAGACTCCAAGTGTTCTCATCACCTTCAGAAAGAACATCCCAAGATCACAGGCTCTCACTTCACTTTCTTGTTTCTTCAACAAGAAACATTTGTATATGCATTAGTGTATATAAAATATTGCCATGACTCTGTATCAATGGTTTTATTATTTTTATCATTGTTTTGGGAAGCTGCCTTGAGTCTCATTTTGAAAGAAAGACAGCATACAAATGCAATTCATACATACATACATCATTTTCCCCTACTCTTCTATGATAGAACAACAACAGCAACAAAGAACTCCACTTGGCTAAATGGTAAGGATATTCAGGATACTGCACATAGTACCTGAAAGGTTGGGAGTGCAAAATAGAATTCACAGCGGGCACAAAGTGACCAATGTCAATTTATACATCCCTGTTCTAGTCTAGAAAAAACACCATGTTTTGAAAAGTCAGACTGAAAGACTTGCAACTGCATCAGTTCCACTTCAGTCATTTCACAGGCATATGATTTAACTGTCATCCATTGACAAGGTAAATGGTTATGACAAACCTGCTTAGAACTGCTCTCCAGCTTCTGTGCAAAAGTATCCCAGCGCTGAGCCACATTTTCTAGCCACCCTTCCAGCTTTTGGGATAGTGTTTTACTTTTTACAGCTGAAAGGAGGTCTTGGCTGAGTGACTTCAATTTATCCATAGCCTGTCTTTTGATTTCCAGTTCTCCTTTCAAGATCTGTGAAAAGAGACACAGTAAAGCAAAACAAAAATAAAAATAAAATAAATAAAAATATTATAAATTAAGTGTAGAGAGAAGTACTTATGCATTTTAACAAGAGCAAAAGATGGCAAACACACATACACACACAATGTAACAAATCAGGACCAATTATGTAGTGCTGGTATAGAGGCTATACAAATCCCTGGACTGGAATGCAATGGCTCTTTAAGTATTTGGGGTTTCTTAAAATATTCTTTTCATATAAATGACAAATTTTTGTCCATTTTGGAGTGAAAAACTATAAATAATTTGACTCTACAATATTTTAGTATACAGAAAAATGTTGGTAGAGTAATACAGTTAGAGATTATAACCACCACATATTTTATAAGACTAATACAGAGGCTACAGTGCCACTAATATTAAAAATAAGTTAATGTAAGCACCCCGCTAATCTTCATTCAAAGCAGCAAATGCTAAAGCAGCCTTTCCTACATGACCTTTAAAATAATTACTTCCCAAAAGAGATTTGAAAGACAAATGAAACAAACTTTTAAATGTTAATACGGAATAAAGCATGTGTTATAATTTTCCCCACTCTGCTATTTTATATATATGTAAGGGAAGTAAGCACTGGTTGTTTTGATAGGTTATCTGAATGTGTACTACATATCCTAAACAAAATAATAAATATCTGACCAATAAACATTAAATTGTGAAGTCGAAGGCTTTCATGACTGGTATCCATAGGTTTTCCTTTGTTTTTTTCTGGGCTGTGAGGCCATGTTCTGGAAGAGTTTATTGCTGACGTTTTGCCTCTACCTGTGGCTGCCATCTTCAGAGAATGGTAGGGTAGGAGTGTGTGGGGGCTTTATATACTGTGAACCTCTGTTGGAGAGTATATGTAAATTTGTGTATTTGAATGGCTAGTTTCTGGGTGAAGATATGCAAGAAAGTTTAGTGTCTGTTTGGCTAATGTTTGGCTAATGGTCCATTGTCTGCTGGAAATCCCCATGTCCTTGGGTGGAGTTCATTTGCATGTGTTGAGTTTTGATTTTAGTGTTTTTCAGGACTGGCAGCCAGATTTTGTTTACTTTTAGAGTTTCTTCTTTCCTGTTGAAGTTGTCCAGGTGTTTGTGGATTTCAATACCTTCTCTGTGCATTCTGACATTATAGTTGTTGGCCTGGTTCAGAATTTCAGTGTTTTTAAATAACATTTTGTGTCCAGGTTGGTTTATAACATGTTCTGCTACTGCTGATTTTTCTGGCTGGCCCAGTCTGCAGTGTCTCTCATGTTCCTTGATTCATGTTTGCACACTGTGTTTAGTGGTCCCTATGTAGACTTGTCCACAGCTGTATAGTATGCGGTAAACTCCTGCAGCTGTGAGAGGGTCTCCTGTTGAAGTTGTCCAGGTGTTTGTGGATTTCAATACCTTCTCTGTGCATTCTGACATGATAGTTGTTGGCCTGGTTCAGAATTTCAGTGTTTTTAAATAACATTTTGTGTCCAAGTAATTTTTCCTTTTCAGCCTGAAGTCTTTTGCAGAAGTCTCTCCAGAAACCTTCTCCTTGGCATCCTGTTGATGTGGAAAAACTCTGCAGGTGGTCGTGGTGGACATAGCACATCTTTCTACACCCCAACAAGGGTTATGGGCCCAGTGTCCGCATGGACAATGCTTGAGAAGCAGTGGGAGATATAGTTCTGCAACTGGTGAGCTGTTTTGAGTTCCTGGAGGGCTGAAGAGAAAAGTCCTGGAAAGGAGTGAGTTAAGTGTGTCTACTCACGGACTCTGCTCTTATCTGTTTGCTTTGGGAAGCTAATTGTTTTTGGCAGCCTGCTTAGACTGTTATCAGTGTGTTTGTTTGCATCTGTTTAAGTCGCAGATTCAGTGCAAACATGGAAACAGCACTCAGGTTTGAAAACCTGTCTGAGAAGAACTATGCTTCCTGGAAAATTTACATGCAGGCTTTGCTAATAAGCAGGACTTATGGGACTATGTAAAGAAACAACCTGACCCTGCTAATGAGGATGAATTAATAGGTGATGAAAAAGCTAGAGCTTCCATTATTCTAGCTGTAGAACTGAATCAGCTGAATAATATCAGAGATAAGAGGTCAGCATTTGAAGTCTGGAAAGCTCTTGAGAATGTCAGCCAACCAGCTGGAGCCTTGTCAAAAATGCTGTGCAGCAGAAAGCTGTATTGTTGTAAACAGCAGGAAGGTGAATCCGTGCTTGTGCATTTAAAAAGGATGCAGGATAATTTCGCAGAGTGCAGCGAGTGTGGCATCCAAATAGAAGAAAACCAAAAAGATTTTATACTCCTGAGTTGTCTAAACAGTGAATGGGATTTTCTAATTGTCAGGCTTGTCCCTGAATTCTGGGTATTGGAGTAGAATTCATAGAGGACCCTGACATGTAGCTGGTTCAGACCTGATTCCTTTTCAGGCCACTGAATGTTTTGGAGTAAGGCCAGCCCACCTGGTTGGCATGAGAACGGTGATCTCTCCAGCAGCTCAAGGACAGTGAGGCCCAGGTGCAAGACATCTCCCCCTTTCTGTGGAACCCTCCCTTTTCTGCTTTTCTCTCGCTGTGTGCTTTTATCTAGAGCCCGTAATTCAGTTTCGGCTTTTCCAATGTTCCTGACACATGAATCTATGTCAATAAAGCAATTTATTGAATGCATGTGATCGTGTGTTCTCTGTACATCACAATAAGCTGAAACTCCTCTTTACAACCTTTTCCTGTGATTGGTTCTACCCGCGATTTCTGATGATGCAGAGACTGGAACTTAGACGGATAAAGATCTGGTTGCTGGCGGCGACCAGGAAGCCAGTGCCTCTGGGCTGGAGGCCGGCACAGCGGGAGGTGCTGCAGCAGCTTCTGATGAAGACAAGAGCCAGGACCATCG
This sequence comes from Gambelia wislizenii, assembly GCA_030847615.1. NCBI lineage: Eukaryota > Metazoa > Chordata > Lepidosauria > Squamata > Crotaphytidae > Gambelia > Gambelia wislizenii. The sequence goes on from JAUMIR010000003.1 coordinate 266,395,119, forward strand.
AAGGGCTGGGAGATTTATTCTCCCCTCCGACCCCTTGGAGCTGGGAGCCAAGCAAGCTCATGGGAGGGGCAGCATGCCACTCTTTGGCACTCAGTCCAAGAAGTCCTGGCTCCCCACTGGCCTTGGGCAGGTGACCACAGCTGGGAGGAACGTTGGTCCCGCCGGTGGGACAGGCCCCTGGGCGAGGGGGCTCGTGAGCCAGGAGTAAGGTTTTCCCTGGCAGAAGTAGGAGCTGAGGTCCTGCAGTTGAAACAGCAAATGGGGGAGATGCATACGAGTCTCTTAGAACTCCTGCAAAGGATACCACCAGTCCCACCCGCCCCTGGAGGGGCCCAACCTCCCCAAGCTCAACCAGCGGCCGCTCTGGCACCCGGGGCAGGGGCCCCAGCTCTGCCTCCTGATGTCCCTGGCCTGCCGGCTCCTGGACTGGCTCCTCCTGGAGGGGCTGGGCCAGTTGAGCCGTGGGAAAGACCCCGGGGCCTGAAGCAATGGAATCTGAAGGTGACCTTCGACGGAGATGCAGCAAAGCTACCATACTTCCTGACCCAAGTGGTGAGTTTCATGACCCAGAGGGAAGGGGAGTTTCAGACCGAAGCTGAGAAAGTGCAGTATGTGTCCAACCAACTAGAGGGAGAGGCGGCACAGAGGTTGGTGGGGCTCTATGATATGGGAGCACCAGAACTGGGAAACTTCCAAGAGTTCTTGCTGGCCCTACAAGCCCAATTTGAAGACCCCTTGAGAGTGAGAAGAGCTCGGGCAGTGCTCAGGCAACTAAAGCAAGGCACTAAGACAGTGGGAGAGTATGCTGCTGAGTTCCGCCGCCTGGCCAGCCAAGTGCCTGAGTGGCCAGAAGATGTCAAGGTGCAGTTTTTCCAAGAAGGGCTGAACGCTGACATCCTAGAGTGGGCGATGTTCCAGGGGAACCCCGAAACTCTCCTGGGGTGGGTGCGGCTTGTCGGAGAAGTGGAGATGCTGAGATGGAGTGTCAAGATGGTACGGCGCCAGCAAGGGGCAGAGGGGAAGGCTACCGGGTCCACCGGGAAGAAGGGCAAGTCGGCACACTCGGGCGGAACCACCACCAGAGAGTCAGAACGGGAACGAAGGATGAGAAAGGGATTGTGCCTGCATTGTGGGAAAGGTGGCATTCGCATAGCTGAGTGCCCAGAAAGGAGCCCTCGGGAGCCAGTGGCAGCTGACAAGCCCTAGCGGACGGAAGGGAGATCAGTGTCAGCAGACCCCACTCAAGCCCAAGTCCAAAGCAGCAGCTCGGGCCTTGGTGACAGGCCACGCAGCGGGGGAGTCTTCGGATGACCCAGAAGATAGTGGATCCTACTCTTCCGATGCTGAGCTGGTGGGAAACGGATCCAGCCCGCCCTATTAAGTGCCCGAGGGTGGGCTAACCCCGAAGGGTGCCCGGAAGCTGTGGTGAGTGGAGTGAAAGGACTCTTTTTTATTAAAGGCAGAGTAGGGGCTGAGGGGAAGGGCCCCACCCAAAAAGTCATGATAATGATTGATTCAGGATGTACCCAAGTTTTAATGCACCCCTCTCTAGTCAGTGAACTGGACATCAGCACTATTAAGCTGGACAAGCCTGTGTGGCTGTCACAGATGGATGGGGGGATGACGAAGGGGGGCCCCACCAGGCGAATGACCAGCCCTATCCACATGAGAATGGGGAACCACCAAGAGGAACTCCAATTTGTGATTGCCCCAGGGTTAGTTCCCGCTGCAGTGGTGGGCCTAAACTGGCTAAAGTTCCACAACCCCACCATAGACTGGGTGAAAGAGACAATGACTTTTGCAGACCCAGTGTGTGTGCAGGAGCACCGGGTGGGGAAAACATCCCCAAGGGAAGGGGTCCCTCTAGAGGTTATTTCAAGGAACTGCACGACTGCTTTAGTTAAAGCGGAACTGAAAGGCTTGCCAGTGGAGTACAAGGTGTGGCAATATGTTTTTGAGGAGAGGGAGTGTGACATTTTGCCTCCCCACAGGCCCTTTGATTGTGTCATTGAGATACTCTCTGAGACTAAACTACCCAAGCCCAGGATTTACTCCATGACCCCTGTTGAAATGGAGGCACTCCGAGAGTTTATAGACAAGAACATAGCGCGAGGGTTCATTAGGTCCTCAACCTCACTTGTGGGGGCCCCTGTGATGTTCAGGTGCAAATCAGATGGGGGTCTTCATTTGATCCAAGACTATCGAGGGTTAAATGCAATTAGTGTCTCTAATCAATACCCCCTGCCCCTGATGAAGGACATATTAGCCCATTTGTCCAAAGGGAAGATTTTTACTAAGTTGGACCTATGGGAGGCCTATTACAGAGTGCGGATCAAGGAAGGGGACGAATGGAAGACTGCATTCAGTTGCCCTTTGGGCTTTCAAGTTCAAGGTCATGCTTTTTGGATTAAAAAGGGCCCCAGGGATATTTCAGAATTAATTAATTAATTAATTAATTAATTAATGATGTTTTGAGAGACTTTCTGTACAAAGGGGTATTGGTGTATCTGGACGATGTGTTGATTTATTCAGAGGACTACACATCCCATGTGAAACTGCTGAAAAAGGTGCTTGCAAGGCTGGGTGAGAACCATCTGTATGCTAAAATGTCAAAGTGTGAATTCCACGAAAGCCGCTTAGACTACTTGGGGTACCGCATCTCAAACAAGGGGATAGAAATGGACCCAGAAAAGGTCAAAGGGGTGTTGGTATGGGAAGCCCCTAGAACTAGGAAGCAACTGCAAAGCTTCCTGGGGTTTGCTAATTTTCACCGGTCCTTCATCCCTGACTTGGTGACGGTAGCCCTTCCTCTAACTGATTTGTTAAAAATCAAAGATGTGGTAAATAAGGGTAAGAGGGCAGGAAAGAGGGAAAAACCTCCCCAAAAAATAGTGTGGACGGACCAGTGTCAACTGGCTTTTGATAAATTGAAATCTCTCTTCACATCAGAACCAATCCTCAAACACCCCGACCACTCCCAACCCTTTGTAGTCCAGGTTGACGCGTCTGATGTTGCAATGGGAGGGGTGCTGTTGCAACGGGGAGAAGAGGGAGAGCTCAGGCCATGTGCCTACCTATCCAAGAAATTTAATGAAACTGAGCAGAATTGGCCTGTGTGGGAAAAGGAGGCGGGTGCAATCAAACTGGCTTTAGAAACGTGGTGCCACCTGCTGGAGGGATCTCCCAAACCTTTTGAAGTTTGGACAGATCACAAGAATTTGGAAGTGTTAGCCACCCCTAGAAGGTTGAGCACTAAGCAGGTCAGGTGGGCCAGTTTCCTTTACCAGTTCAACTTCACCCTGAAATTTATTCCAGGGAAAAGGAATTTCCTGGCTGATGCTTTATCCAGGCTTCCGCAACATGAGAGTAAGAGAAAAGAGGTCATTGATACTGTTTTCTCCCCCTCCCACTTGGGGCTGGCAGCCCTCATGCATAGTAAAGCCAAGCAGCAGGAATCCGAAGCCAGCCCCTCAGTGGGGCCAAGGCCTGAGCCCAAGCCAGCTAAGGATGGTGCTCCCCCGCCAGACGCTAGGCCCATTGATGCTCTGGTAGGGCCACGGCCTGGGCCCAAGCCAGCCAAGGAGGGCACTCCCCCGCCAGAGCACACACCACAGCCCCTCCTCCCACGGGATGATGGGGGTGGGTGGCAGTCCCAACTAGCGTCGGTCTTGCCCAAGGACCCATGGTTCATGGCCTACCCCGGGGAGGTGACCATGAGGGAGGGCCTGGCCTGGAAAGGAGACTGTCTGTACGTCCCTGAGGCCCTGAGAGCAATCATCCTCAGGCAGTGCCATGATGTCAAAAGTGCTGGACATTTTTGGGTATATCAAAACTTTACATGTGGCCCAGAGAGAATTTTGGTGGCCAAAGATGAGGAAGGAGGTGGAGGAGTATGTGAAGGGGTGTTCTACATGTGCCATGGCAAAGGGAGGGACAGGGAAGTCCAAACGCCTGCTCCAACCTCTGCAGACCACAACCAAACCTTGGGAAGTCATCAGCATGGATTTTATAGTAGAGTTACCAAAAAGTAAGAAAAAGACTGTTATTTGGGTGGTTACTGATCTGTTTTCTAAGCAAGCGCATTTTGTGGCCTGCAAGAATCTTCCAACGGCCTCCCAATTGGCCAGGTTGTTCATTCAGCACATCTATCGTCTCCATGGTATTCCTGCCAAGATTGTGTCTGACTGGGAGGCCCAGTTCACTTCCCAATTTTGGAAGGCTTTCACGAACCTCCTGGGGGTGGAGCTAGGGCTCAGGAGTTCCCATCATCCCCAGAGTGACGGGCAGACCGAACGACTTAATCAGGTTCTTGAACAGTACCTGAGGTGTTATGTGAATTTCCAACAATCTGACTGGGTTGACCTCTTGCCTTTGCAGAGGTAGCCTATAATAATGCCATCCACCAAAGCACTGGTAGCACCAAAGCACTGGCCTTTCTCCCTTTAAGGTTGTCTCAGGACAAGATTTCAGTTCCTTGCCTCTGAAGGAGGGGTCCCCCACGGACCCGGTCTCAGTGACCCAGTGGAGTCAAAAGGTCAGGGACGCCTGGCCTCAGGTGATCTCTGCCTTGGACTTTGCCAAAGCGTGCTACAAACATCATGCTGACCAAAGACGGGATCCCACCCCAGGATACGCCGTTGGGGACCTGGTCTATTTATCCACCCAATTCCTTAATAGCCCCCAACCCTCCAAGAAGTTGGGGGCCAAGTACATTGGACCCTTTCCTATTACTAGAGTGATAAACCCATTGGCGTTTGAACTGTCATTGCCTAAACTGTACCGAAATGTGCACCCTGTGTTTCATTCCAGCTTCCTCAAACCGGCGTGCCCTCCAGACCAGCACCATCCGGCCCCGGGACCTACACCCCAACCTATTCTGGTCGACCACGATCAACACTTTGAAATTTCTGATGTGTTGGACTCTCGGGTTCATCGGGGAGTGTTGCAATATTTGGTGAAGTGGAAACATTTGCCTCTGGGTCATGCTGAGTGGGTTAATTCTGATCATGTTAATGCTAAGCGCTTATTGCGAAAGTTCCATGCCTGCTTTCCTGATAAGCCAGGTTAAGGGGGAGGTTTGTCTTCGGGGGCAGTATGTCAGGCTCATCCCTGAATTCTGGGTATTGGAGTAGAATTCATAGAGGACCCTGACATGTAGCTGGTTCAGGCCTGGTCCCTTTTCAGGCCCCTGAATGTTTTGGAGTAAAGCCAGCCCGCTTGGTTGGCATGGGAACGGTGATCTCTCCAGCAGCTCAAGGACAGTGAGGCCCAAGTGCAAGACATCTCCCCCCTTTCTGTGGAATCCTCCCTTTTCTGCTTTTCTCACGCTGTGTGCTTTTATCTAGAGCCCTGCTTGCCTGTAATTCAGTTTCGGCTTTTCCAATGTTCCTAACACATGAATCCATGTCAATAAAGCAATTTATTGAATGCATGTGTTCTCTGTACATCACACTAATGTACAATCTCCAAGGAGTAGCCGAAGCTGATTTAAATGTTGACCTCGTGGCATCCAGAATATTGGAAGAAGCACAGAGGAGAGACTCAGAGGAGAGCTTCAAGGGAGTGACCAGCTGAAGGAGACAACCAACCAACCAATCCATGTCCTTGTCTGAGGAAGGGAGTGCTGCTGTCTGCAGAACACAGAGATGTTTTTCCTGTGCAGAGACCGGACATTTGATAAAGAACTGTCCTAAGGTCTCTGCAGCAAAGAAAGGACAGAACTCATAAAAAGAAAAGACAAGCCCCAAGGCTCTGGGGAGGAAGCACAACTCTTGGCCAACAGAATGATTTCCGAACCAATCCTTCTTCAGAGAGAGACTAAACAAGGCTGCCCCCCTCTCCCCACTCCTATTTCCCATTGCTATGGAGCCCCTATCAAACCTAACTAGAGACGACCCCAACATATCTGGACCAACTATTCAGGGATGGCTACATAAAATTAATCTCTTTGTGGATGATGTTTTGCTCTTCCTGAGTAAGCCCCTTCACTCTCTTCTGGCACTACAATTTTTTTTGATGAATTTTGAACAATTTGTGGGGCTAAAAATCAATCTTGTCAAATCTAAACTGATGTGCATAAATATCCCACCTGAAGAACAAGCAGAACTACATAGACGAATGAGCATACAATCATACCCCTCAGGTTTCACCTACCTAGGGTTATGTCTCACCAAATATATCAATCAACTACTATGCAGGAACTATGACAAATTAACTCAGTGGATGGTCCAGAAATTTTCCTGCTGGAAGACACAAAAATTATCCCTAATGTGAAGGATAGCATTAATTAAAAGGTTAATTGCACCTAGACTTTTCTTTTTGTTCCAAGCATTACCTCTAGACCCATCTGCAAAGAGATTCAAAAGATGGAGGAAATTCTATCTTTGACCAGAAATACCCCAGATTTAAGCTATCAGTACAACACCTCCCTGACGCACTAGGAGGCCTAGCTATACCTGTCTTCAACTTTATTATACAGCCTTCTAACTCTGCCAAATAACCCAACTTCTTTCAGGGAATTATGCCATCCACTGGGTCCAGATGGAACTAGGGGGACAAAGAGAATCTAGATACAAATTATTTTTCCAAAAATCACTACACTATATCTATAAAAGATATAGACAACCCATGGACCCTCACATCCCTCATAATCTGGCGCAGATGGAAGCCCACGGTCTCCCCTGACCCATCACCAATCTGCCCATTCCTCCTATACCCCTCCTTTGCATATCCAGACAAATTTGGGCAATACAGAGGCTGGGAAGGAAAGGGCATCTACAGAATTTGAAACCTCTTTCCAGGAGGGAAAGTAGTGTCGCGTACTGATCTACAAAACACCTTGACATCCTCTCACTTAACCTGGCTCTAAGCCTGACAGATCAGCTCGTTCATTGCCCATTTAACTCAAACTCTGTGCCCCTTGACACCATTTGACTCTAAATGTGTAACACCCAACAGTAACACTAAAGGGCTCGCATCCACACTATATAATTTGTTAAACACAGCCACAAACACCACAGAATGTGGTGTACACCTCTAAATGTGTAACACCACAGAACACCACATTTACAGGGGTATGGGAAACTGATCTTGAGATGTCCTTTTCAGATGGTGAATAGGCTAGTGTATGTTCAGCACCCCTATTGAACTCCTGGTCTACTTAACCAGGGAATTGTCCCTGAAGACAATTCACAAGTGGTATTTGACCCCTGTACAAATGTCACAAAGGATAAAGAATATGTCCCCCATGTGCTGGAGAGCCTGCCAGAACCATGGCACTTACAGGCATATGTGGCTTCACTGTCCTAAAAACCCTTCTGATGGGAAATTGTGCACCTAGTGTCTACCATTACTAATCAGCCAATCCACTTCTGCCCGGTGCTTTTACTCCTCTCCATTTTTACAGAGAAAAATAAGACCGTGAAAAACAGATATTTAATAACTTCTCTTTTAGCAGCAGCTAGAACTACTATAGTGGCCACCTGAAGAACAGGCAGGTCCGTATAGAAGATTGGTGGTGCAGGGTGTGGAACCAATGGGTTTACGAAAAGCTAACAGGTAAAACGAACACACAACGGCGTCAAGCACCAAATAACTCTTTTAGTGAGAAATGGTTTCAATTTATTGATTATATAAATACAAAAACACCACCTGTGAAGCCACCTCCCTCACACTTAAACCTCTGGGTGGATGTACTGGACTTACCGGACTAACCCGGAAATCTGTGTTTCTTTTACTCCCTTGTGAAGACAACATGCAATACAACAAATATACACTTGACGTATCCCTATGGTAGAGAATAAGCTACAATCTAAAACCCTAGATAACATCTGATGTTTGTTATATGCCTGATTGCTTGTATTTTATGTATTGAAAACCCAATAAACATTAATAAAAAATTGCAACACTGACATGCAGATTACCAAAATGGAATGTACATTCTCACATCCTTAGCTATCAGCAGTTTCAGCATGCTGCAAAAATAAATTCATTTTATCTGAAGAAAACACTAGAACTTCTAGTTTTAAAACTACTTTCTATATGTCATAAAAGGGGAGCTATACATGTTAAATACAGGTATTTCTCAGTTAACAAAGTAGATGCATTCGTGGACATTATTTCTTTAACAGAAAATTTGGTACCAGAGACAGAAATAACATGGAAAGAAAGGGATAGGTTTCATCATCACAGTTCAACATGCTTCAGGAAATGTTTTTTTAAAAAGTAACAATATGTGCACACAAAATGAAACAGCCAGGTTGGGTAAGCCCTGCAGAAGTAAACAAAAACATTTTTAACTTTAAATTTAGAGACCACTTGAAAGCTTTTTCCAAAATGTATCCAGAGATTATTTCCCCTCCACTTTCCACCAGTCTCTATGCTTATGATATGGCTGAACGGGACTATGTGTGAAAGGGATCTAGGAGTCCTAGCAGACCACAAGTTGAACATGAGTCAACAGTGTGATGCGGCAGCTAAAAAGGCCAATGTGATTTTGGGCTGCATCAATAGAAGTATAGTGTCTAGATCAAGGGAAGTAATAGTGCCACTCTATTTTGCCTTGGTCAGACCTCACCTAGAATACTGTGTCCAGTTCTGGGCACCACAATTCAAAAAGGATATTGACAAATCAGAGCGTGTCCAGAGGAGGGTGACTAAAATGGTGAAAGGTCTGGAAACCATGCCTTATGAGGAAAGACTTGGGGAGCTGGGTATGTTTAGCCTGGAAAAAAGATGGTTAAGGGGTGATATGATAGCCCTATTTAAGTATTTGAAGGGGTGTCACATTGAGGATGGAGCAAGCTTGTTTTCTGCTGCTTCAGAGTCTAGAACATGGAGCAATGGATGCAAGCTCCAGAACAGAGATTCCACCTCAACATTAGGAGGAACTTTCTGACAGTAAGAGCTGTTCGGCAGTGGAACACACTCCCTCGGAGCATGATAGGATGTCCTTCCTTGGAGGTCTTTAAACAGAGGCTGGATGGCCATCTGTCAGGGATGCTTTGATCGGAATTTCCTGCATGGCAGGAGGTTGGACTGGATGGCCTTTGTGTTCTCTTCCAGCTCTACAATTCTATGATTCCATTATTTCTATGGTGGCTAAACTTCTAGAACTATGCTTTTTAACATGTTGGACATAGCTGGTGAGGTCAGTAAATCTGTCTTTCCCTTTTCTCTGTTTTCTATTTCGGAAACACGCAGTTAGGAATTCTGGAGGCAGCTGCTGGCTTCTTCTAGGTAGGCACATACAGCTATAATCAGATCAGCTAGAGTAAAATCCCATTTTACCCCAGTTCAAGCTTTATTACATTATTTACATCCACTGTAGATGTAAATCCACACTGCTTCAGCCTGGCAGCAAAAGTCTGTGTTTCTCCATAGACTGTTAAAAAACTTGCAGCTAGACAGAAGACAAGGAGGAAATGCTAGGTGAGCATAGAAAGGCATTATAAAAGAAGGAGTTTATTCTCCTTTGATATTGAATCCTTAGCATGTGCTATTAGACAAAATTCCAGGATCAATGGATTCGAGCATGTCAGTTTAGAACTTAAAAATGCTCTTTTTGAAGATAATATTTTGTTTTTCATTTCAAAACCCCAGCAGTTGATCCCTATTTTGATGCAGTTGATTATTAATTTTGGTAAAATATCTGGGTATTCAGTTAACTGATCCAAGGCAGAAATACTGTAGGAGACAAGACAGACTAGTGTATTTAAAGCATGGTATTTTGGATTATTGTAACTATCTACATGAGACTGCCTTCAAAAGCCATTTGAAAAATTCATTGGGTTCAAAACACTGCTGACAAGGGCTGGTTACAGAGATCACATAACTCTGCTATTGAAACAGTTTCACTGGCTACCAGTCTGTTTATAAGCAGAATTCAAAGCGCTGCTTATGACCTTTAAAGCCCTACATGGATTGGGTCCAGACAACTTAAAAGACTATACTTTCCTAATCGGGCCAGCCTGCATTTCAAGATCTTTGGGGGAGGACTTTCTCTTAGCCCTATCACGATCACAGGCATGTTTGGGGAAGACACAGGGGAGTGTCTTTTCAGTGGCTAATAGCAGGCTGTTGAACGCTTTTCCATGGGAGATACAGTTGGCTATTTTCTTTCCACTGGCAGGAAAATATCTTTCTATTCAGGCAAGGCTTTGATTTTTAATTATATGGCAGAAGGCTTTTTAAAAGTGGTTTGGTGTATTTTTATCTTGTTACCTTTTCAATTAGGTTCTAAATATATTTTAAACTGATTTTAGCCATGTGTCTTTAAACAGAATTGGTATTTAATTATTTTTTAACTTTTGTAAAATAAGATTTTAGCTAACTTTTTATTTTAAATTATTGTAAACTACTTTGGGTTCCATGCTGGGAGAAAAGTGGGGTATAAATTGAATTAATAAATACATTTTTTTTTGTTAACCTAAAGGAAGAGGAAAATTTCTAGGGATTCTCCTGAACTCCACATAGTTTCTGGATTTCACATCATCCCAGGATTGGGATGAACAGCTCCTAGGCTGTGGAAGGCTAGGCTGGCCCCACCTCCCTGTTTTCCTTCCATCTGCCAGCGAAGACCTTATGTACTGAAGATTCAGCTGAAAATGGCAGACGATGACATTGATAGGCTTATAAATAGGCCCAGGAAAATCCCAGGAAAATCTAGTGAGGCTTGCAATATCATGAGACTTTACGCAAGATCTCTGTGGAGATTACACAATGCAATTTTGTGATGGCTGTGATTCCTGGCCTTTGCAAGACCTCATCCCAGGTTTACAGCTGACAAACCACTTGGCACAACCTGCCTGCCTGCCTGCTTCCCTCCCTCACCACCACCAGCATCAGCACCACCACCATTATTATTATTATTTCCACCTTTCTCCCAATACAAGGACTCAAGGCGGCTTGATGGCATCAGGGTAAGTTGTAATAATATTGGGGGGGGGGGTAGATATCAAATAAACTATATATATATATATATATATATATACACACACACACACACATACACACACACACACACACTCTGGTTTAAATGTTTGTCTTCTTGTTTATACTTCTTAGAAACTTAATAATCAATCTCTCCCAAGGAAGTAAGAATAAGGTCTTCACTCAGAATGACTACAGTCTCACTTTTATTCCTGGTTTTATGGGGTTATACCACATCTAAGGAGAATATTAAGGAGAACCCCTATACAAGAGGCTGTTTTGGCACTCCCCTTCACCACAAAACAGCTGCAGGTGACAGTACATTCTGGTGGAGGGTGCAGAGGCAGAAGATCCAGGAAGCACAACGGGGAAGGGTGAAACCTCCAAAGCACTGTGGGGTCAGCCCATTCTATCCTCCATTAGGAGAAGTTGCCCATCTTTAAAGTAGGTCACAAGTTGGTTGTTCAGCTCAGCTGTGGTTATATTTAGAATTTCCAGTATATTAAAATATTAATATAACACAAAGCCAGCATTTGGAATCTTAGATTGGAAAATTAATTAATTCATGCTAATTTTTGGAAAGAGAAAAAATAATTCATTGTAATTAATGTAGGGAAGATGGAAATGTAATTCATTGCATGATTGTTAATTCAGTAATCAGTTTTTAAATGAATAACCTTTTTTGTTGTTATTGTCTTGCTACTGGTTTCCTCAAAAGTACTCCTGCCATTTTTGCCTTCCCTAATGTCAAAAAAGTGACTGTAAGGGGTAGGAGTCACAGGAAGGTATCTTCTAAATAACCTAGGGGTATAAAAAGAGCCTATGCAGACCAGGAAATCATCAGGCTTTCAAAGGGGTCCATGACCCCCCAAAGAACCAGGTCACGCACACACATTAACTCAACATGCATGTAAGGTTAACATGGTTTACTGAGCAAGGATATGCATACGCTTTCACCTCAAAGCCAGTTCTGGCCAGCCTAGTGCTAAGCAATCGGCAATAACAGCATGTTAGGTTTCGATTTCCCCAGCTCCTGGGAAAAGCTAGTAGGAGGGAAAAAGGAGGGGGTGCCAGCCCAGGTGGTTGTCCTTGAAGCTAGGCAAAAGACTTCTCTTTCCCAGCCTCTAAGGCGGGCTGGCTGGAATCCAGTACTGAGGGGCCCATGGAGGTGGAAGCTCCAGAGCTCCAGAGGAAACCATCTCATGTTGAGGCCTAGTTGGGATTCTAGGAGACTTGACTCTAATAGAATCCCAGGGAGGATATGATAGTTAAGGAGCACTGTTTTGTCACTACCACATTTCAGAGCACCTCACAGGGTCTTGTCATGTTACTTAGAGGTGCTTGTCAATTCACATAGCTCTTATATACTTATTTTAATTATTTTATATGATTATTATAAATAAGTTGCTCACTAGCAGAACTGTGTCACATTAAAAGATGAAAGCTTGATAGAGCCCTGGAAATTTCAAGACAGAGAGATAATTTAGCCAGTTTAATAAAGGTTAAGGTGTATAATTTGCCTAGAATATAATCTAAAAATCTAAATCTAAGTCAAAGCCAAAGATGTACAGGTGTGAAGAACACCATCTGGTCTGTCTCTTTTATTAAAGATTCACTTTACAGAGATATGGTTTTTCAAATGCTCTGTCTGTGTTTGCCCTTTTCACTTACCGGGGACTAGTCCTGATCTATAGCTTTGAGAACTGATATGAATGTGTATTATTTTAGCCTATGGAAATTTACTCAGGTCATAGGTTTGGGCACAGTTTATTGAGAACAACGTATGCTTAAGGTTATGCTGACAGATGGTCACAGTTTTTGATCTTCCATTGTGAAATATTTTAACGAACATTAAATCTGGAGTCACTGTGTGAGTCAGCAGGGACGTTTAACAGCAATTTTAAACCAGCTGTCAGGTACCTGTTAATTAGTGTGAGCAATCAAATGGGAAGATCTTTAAAATATATAATCTTTCTGCTTTTTTCATAGGAAAATCCACTTTTAAAGGTCTGTATATGACAATTATGGAAAAGGACTTTCTATAATAAGATAATTTTTCACTTTCATACTATAAATCAAGACAGCAATAATTATAACAACAACAACAAAAACCAACAACAAGATTCATACAGTGACCCCCTCACAAAAGTGCATGGCACAAATTTCAATATCTATTTTGGCAAGAGTAGGAACATACACAGATCTGGCTGTGAGATTGAAATCAACTCTTTAAAACCAGCCAAGTGCATATTCCAACTTTCTTTAGGTCCTTGGTCAATATTTACATAATGTTTGGTCTACTAGACTAGAACTGATTTCCCTCTGGACATCACTTCAGCTTAGGCAACTTCTACAGCACTAGGGGCATTCCCTAAATTACTCATTTTAACTTGATCCCATTGTATCTGAGATAGGATCATCTGGTGAAATTTTCATTGATCAACAGAACAAAACTCAAAACTCTGAAGTTCACACACATACATATCTATGTCGACTATGAAGTATCTCATTTTAATTCACCTCTTATTGTCAGGCTGTTCTTTATATGTACTTTCTTTCTTTCTCTTTATTCTTTCCTTTCTATTAAAAGGAAAAGAAACAGCAAAAGTGGGCAACTGTGATCCTGCAGGTAGATGTTTTGGCCTACTACTTCCATCAACCCTACCAAGCTTAGTCAGTAATGAGGGATTATATGAGTAACAGTCCAAAAAACGTTGGGATGGCCACAACTGCCCACTTCTGTCCTAGTGTATTAAGTGCACAGTTATAGAAATGAAAGTTGGTTCATATACAGGGTCATTCTATACTGAATTAGCCTTTATGGCAGCATTCCCTAAAGTAGCCCTCTAGTTAAGAACATAAATAATGGGAAAGGTTCATATAGGAAAAGGCAGTTCTGTGATGATACTGTTGTTGTGGACCTAAGGACATCTTCTACAAAGTATTAAAGGCAGCATATACATTTAAAATAAAGACAAACATGAACACAGTATAAATGAACAACATTCGAGCTGTAAGTCTAATTATCATACCATGGCCAAAATCCTATTGTTATTCCCAATTAGAGTAGAGACACTGAGTCTGCTGGATTTACATATGTAATGTTTCTCCATTCAACAATTTATTCAACAGATCTACTCAAGCTGGGACTAACCACCAGGTTTCCAACCATGATGAGCTAACGCCATATCTCAGCAAAAGAGCCTCATACTTTTAAAGACACTTAAGTTGCATGTTAGTTTTTCCCCTTCAAAACAGGAACAGACTGCACCCTAGCCAGATGAGTATCTCTAGAGACTTCTAGTGCATACCTATTTCTAAATGGGCAGCAGCAAGAAACATTTTGATTATATTCATTTGTGGGAAGGTCTTAAGTTTCATCCCAAATAACTGATAAGTTAAGGTCATCCCATCCAAAATTTCTTGTTTTATTTTGCAAAATTTTCATTTTAAATTATGAGTTTCCTTGAGGACTATGCTGAAAGGTAGGAAATAAACATTTGAAATACATAAATAAACCCACAAAGAAGTAATATATAATGTAAAAAAACCTACAGCCAACTTTTGAAGATTTTCCAACATTTCATTCTGATCTTTGAAATCAGTGGTATGGATCTTGTTGACTGCATCCTCCTTCTCAGTAAGCCATGCATCAAAAAGACCCTAAAAAAGAAGAAAACCATTTAGTAAGATCACAAATAAAGCATTTTGGAGCAAACAAACAGTTACAGTAAACTATGCTCACCTGCTCTTCAGTAAATTGCAACCATTTCCGGAGAACATCTTGAAGAAGAAACCAGCGATCCTCTGTCCATCTGCAAATGGTTGCCCACCGATTTCCTAAATGCTTTTTAAAAAAGAAAAAGAAGAAGAAACAAGAAGTGAGTAATTGTTATTTGGCATTAAATACGTCTGGGGGCAAAATAAGATGGAATCTTTCCATTAATATTTTGATATCCATTGAAATACAGGTTGAATATCTCTTATCTGAAATGCTTGGGACAAGAAATGTTTCTGATTTTTTCAGATTTTGGAATACTTCTATTTGCATATATATATATATATATATATATATATGCCTCCTGTCATTTCACAGATCCTCATGTCTCTCTCCAGCCTCATTTCTCTGTTTAGTTCAGAGTTTGGGAGACTTTCGTCTGAAAGAAGGAGCAAAGTCCACAAAAAATTCATGCCACAACAAATTCACTACAGGACTCATCATTCTCGCATCCTGAAATTTTGAACTATGATTCCCACAGTCCTTTTCCTGCTTGCTCAGATTTCTTGAAGTTGAAGTCAAAAACCTCTGGAGGGCCCTGGATGGTGACAATGATGAACTCTGGCTTTCTGATGTGGGAAAGGAGAAAGATGCTCTCACCAGTGTACACAGGAAGCAAAACATAACAAGAAGTGGAAGGAAGAAAGCATGTTTGGTGTTGAAAGCATGCAGCATTTTCTTTGTACAGAGCTGGGAGGTGATTCTTGCAAGTCCAAATAAGGGTGATGTGCTGCAGCAGTTGCTCTTCCACCAGTCCTCTCTTCTAAGTTCTGCATGCCTCTGAACAGCTCAGCCCGTCTTCAGCTCCTGTAGCTGGAAGGCCAGCTCACCTTAGCTTTGGACTGGTCATCATTCTTTGCAGAGAGATCAACACTGCCTGTCCATAAGTGCTGTTTCTCCATATACCTCCTATCTCATTCATCTATGAGATGGGAGGCTGGAGAGAGAGTGAGGTTCTGTGAAATGTCAAGAAACCAAGTGTAATGCTTGTCACGAATCCATGCCTCTCACCATTCACAGATCCTCGTGAATCTCTGCAGCCTCACATCTCATTCATTCACTACTTGTGTTGTGTATGAGATGGGAGGTTGGAGAGAGATTGAGGATCCAAAAGACAAAGATCATTGCTGCTGCCACCTCAAAGGCAGAAGAGGACAGCTGGTGGCAAAAAGTTTTGTTTTTTGGAGGCTTTCAGATTTCCAGATTAGAGATGTGCAACCTGTAACATCATGTATTTCGCATAACAACCAGAAGTCATTATCATTATAAAGCATAGTACTGAACTGCAGTGATGAAGTAATGAAATTGTAAACAGCAATAATTGTAATATTCAAGGTATCAAGATTCAAGATTCAGTATTCAAACTCTGTAATGCAAAAAAAAAACAAAAACAAAAAACCAAGTTTTTTTTTAAATTAACTCATAACTGCCTGCCAGCTACTTGCATCAGTATTATCAGTTCACTATCTTTTTGGAATTCAACTCAAACTTTAAGAAAATTCTGAAATATGAACCATTTGCAAACATTTGTTGCAATCACTTATCTGAGGAATATAATAGCTCACTGAGGCATATTTTGTTCACTAAACAAAATATATACAGACCAGTGTGCTGTCTTGTAGTAGTAGTATCCATAATAATTAGTTTAAGTATTATTTGAACACTGATATCTAGTTTACACAGGAGGCTTAAAAAGAACTGTCATGTAATCAGCATTTGGCTGCTTGTAGTAGCTATTGATTCTACAATATACTATGGCCAGAAGAACTATATTTCAGCTCTTTTGTGCATGGTTTTCTCCCTGCTCAGTTTCTGACAGTGGAGGGCAGCACAAGACATGGAAAAGAACATTGCTCTGATCTTCTGGTTGCTCTATGGTGCTGAACAAAGGCAATTACTTGTATGTTTGATTGGGCCATGAAAGGTCTAACACCACTGGCAAACTTTCATGTCACTTTACATCTTCCTCAAACCAAATATTTTGCAGCAGACTGAATTCATACCTTCATCTGTCAGTCATCAAGTACATACATTAATCAAGCAGAAAGAAAACAAGTACAGGAAACTCAACTGATGTACATATTTGGCATGTCTTTCTAACAGATTGTAGTGGCATGCAATGCTTCCCATTTTAGTACTACTCTCCTATTAAATTGCCCCTCCTTTTTATAATATAGCAAATTTATGTTTATATATTGTACTTCCCTCTCAAAGGGTATTCAAGGTTTTTGATACTTGAGTCAATTCCACTTAATAAAGGAGGGGAGGTATCCTTTGTTCTTAGCATTTGCAGAAAGAGCTCCACAGTTCTGCTTACAGCCCTGTGATCTATCTTTAGAACTGTTCTCCATTAATCTAGCAGCCAGCACCAAGTCAAATGATGCAAGGTCACTCAGAAATGCACTTGCTTTGATATGATATTTCCCAATTTGCATGCTGGAAGAAGCTTCACATGCTACACTGAGTCAAAACAAGTTGAAAAAGTCTATCTGAAAATTAGCATGACTTCAAAGAAAATTACACTGCTCTGAGACTCACATATCAACACTCTGATAGAATGCAAATGCTGAAGCAACCAGAACAATTGAATAACTATGGTGATAGGGAATTCCAGCTGTGGGTTGCAATTGTTAATGGCTGGTTACAAAACAATTAAAGCCTGGCTTGACTTAGTCCTGAGCTGAAAGTGGGGGAGCTATTTGCAAACCCTGGTAGAAGCTTCAAAATAATCTCTCTCCTTAAGTAATTTTTCACTGAAAGGAGTTGAAAGCCTTTTGCTATCAGAATTAGGACAATGTTTCCTAAATCACCTTTGTTTGCTTCAGTGATGTATCCATATATGTAAATCTGACATCATGGCACTCTGTAACTAATCATTCTGTACAGCACAATTTCATAGCACTGGAATTGCAAGTATGTATGTAAGAGAGCCAGGAAACACTGTCCTAATACTGTTTAGTTTATTTGTTTCATTGCTAAGAGTGACATTATCATATTGCTAAATCTGACTGAATATCCACCATCAAGGTTATCCAGTTCCTGTTCAAGTGAAGTTGTCTATACAACTATTTTAGGAAGTAGTTAGGTGAGAAAAATGGTTGACTACATTTGAAGAACACTAGCTGCTGGACTTTGCAAAAACTTAGTTTCCAGATGTTTTTCAAGGATAGCCCACATACTTCATGACACAGCCATCTGATCCTGATATAATTAAGGCACATGTGACCATGGCCACACCAGTCCTTCCTGGAAATGGGTGCAGGTGGCATACCAACTGCAAGTGGACGTACAGGAGATTTTCACACTACACTGTTATAGTGTTACTATTCCACTTTATTTGCTGTGGCTGCCTCCTGTGGAATCCTGGGATTTGCAGTTTAGGGAGAGGCATTTACAACTCTAAGCCAGAGAGCTCTTAGGCCTCACTAAACTACAAACCGCAGAATTCCACAGGAGGAAGCCAGAGCAGCTAAAGTGGAATAGTAACAGTATAACAGTGTAGTGTGAAACTCTCCACAAACTCAGGTGCAACACTTTTAGTTTTATAGTGAGTTCTGTTTCTCTATTGTCATTATATTCTTCCCCTCAAGGGGGCTTTAGTAGTGTGGAGTGAAATGAAGTGGCAACTGGACTGGTGTTCAGATTGTCTGAGAGAACGAGGGGGAAGAAGCTAATTGTTCAAAGAGAAGTGAGCCAACATTTGTGCTTGTAGCTATAAAGAATCCTTGGAACTAAAAAACCCAACAACCCTGCTGTTTCTTGTTGTTTTAACTTCCGAATTATTCATTCACTATCTGACTCTCAGCCATACAGAAACAAGAACCTGTAAACATGTTTGTCCATATCTGGAGCGACCTTACGGGCCCTACATAGTAAACCCAAGGAAGGGTTTGGGAGAGAGGTTAAAGTGGATAATATGACCCCAAGGATAATTTCTGAATGAGAAAGCTGGGAGGGGAATACTGTAATATCTCAGCTGTCCTGACCAATGCCTGCAGTTCCTATTTCTTGCTGTCCAAGGGAAAGAAGTGGATGTTCAGAAAGAGCTCTAGTAGGGAGTGGGCATGTAAAAGCTTTTTTGTATGTGTGGTAGATTGAAGAGGGGATTATCAAATCAGAGTAAAGGAGGATGAAGCAGTGAGTGGGCTTCTTCTTGACAATGACAGTGATGCTAAGGAGCTGGAGCATGACTGCTGAAACTCTAGTTTACCATTGCTGCCAGCCTGCCACTTTTCCATCAATGCCATGCCTACTTACTTCAGGGATCTAGTTGTCATTGGGTCTTTTGCTGATATGTGGATTTGGGCAGATGCCCAAACACATGAACCACTACTAGCAAACGTGCTTTCTTCTCAGATATTGCACAGCTAGATACATCTTCTATTCAAAGAAAGATGACATGGCTCTGTTTAGTACTTGATATACGGAATGGTGGAGATGGTGGTGACCTTATAGAGTTGTGACTTCTCCTTGGAATACTGCAATACTAGAGACACCAATTCTGTATTCACTTATATCAGTATTTCGCTCTTCAAAATGTCAGCAGGAGAGAAGTGTGTCCAATATACCCACAGCACAAGCACAACTTGCATAGTTTACTATGATAATCATAATGCTGTATATTACTAAAAACTGAAGATCCTATACAGTTCAGTTGCTTTCTGAATGAAAACATGGCAATTTACAATTCATCCCTATATTTTGTGATGGACATTTTTTTTTAAAAAAATATTTAACTGAAGTATTTTGATCTAATTCCAAAATCAAGATGCAAAATTCTGCTATGAGAGAATAGTTTCCTTTAAGGTAGATAGCCAGTTTAATAGTTACCTGTAGTTGTTGTTCTAATGCAGCTGTAGCTTTGTCTCCACTTGCTTCATCTACTACAACAACCATGTGAGTGAGTGAATTAACCTTGACTTGTTCCTGCTCTAAATCTTCTTGAAGAGCCTGTAATAAAAGAGAGGGGGGAAAGACACAATCACTTAGAAGTTCTATAAAATTAAGCACAAGGTCACCTTGCTTTGTTTCTCCGATGAAGTGACCTTACTACAACACCTGAAGTAAACAAACGTTACTTGTTCTGAACATAACAGGTACGAACATTACACAACATACACAATGGTAACCAAAAAACAAAAAAACAAAAACAAAAACAAAACTTGATATATAAATGAATTTTTCAAAACTTCAGTATTTGAAACAGACACCCAGTTTCTACTGAATAAAATAAATAATACTATAAATATTACAGAATTATCATTACCATCTTTCTCCTTCTTACAAACCATACAAAACCCCCAAACCTAAACACACTTGCTAAGAAATAAGCTTCATTTATGTTAAAAGGACTTACTACTGAGTAAGTATGCATATGGTTGCATTGTAAAGCAGAACTTTGCAAATGTGCTCAGGGCTAATGTCCGCCCCACCCCATGCCTGATGCTAGATCATAGGAGTGTATTCTGGGTGATCAAAAAAGTGACTTCTATATTTTGTGGGAGGTGTAGGGATGTTGGGGTGGAAATTAAGCCCAATTGCCATGTTTTAGTGGATCTGGGTGGCAGTTTGGACAATTTGGGGCAACTTGGCACCTGAAAACTTTTAAAACATGGGGGGTCCAAGGACTTTAGCGGTTCTCTGGGAGACTTTGGGAACCACAAAAACTGGTTAGAGAGATGTCTTCAGCCTGTCTTTTCACTAACTATAGTACAATAATAACAGTATCTGGTGATGAGGTACAGTTATAGCTTCATTTTCCTTGTAGTATGGCTATGAAGATCTACTTGATTGTTAGCTGTTACTTGTGCACATCTTTGTTTCTTTTTGAAATACAGGATTGTAAACATTGTCCTTTTTTATTTGTTTTATGTCTACAACAACATTAGAGGTCAAATAATTGCATCCACACCAGAGTCAACAGAAAAGTTTGCTAGATGGAAATCAAAATCTTTTAACAGAACTTACTAAACCTTGATGAATGTTGAATCAGGCTGCTACAAACATAATTATCTAGTGGAAGTTTGGTGTTTTTCTCCCTTAACATTCATAATTCTAGTAATAAATAGCTACCCTGCATTGATTTCTTCAGAGCTGTGTTTAACACATTTTCTCCAACTGGGACTTGAAAGTTTAGCCTTCCCACAGCTCAGATCTTTTATCAAGTGCAGAATGAAAAGGAATGTCAGAAATGTTTGAAATGCAGAGGATCATTACTAAATGTTGGGGTTTTTTAGGTAAATTCAGGAACGGATCAGTTCAGGGCCTTTGCCTTCTACTTCAGGGTAGAATTTGCATCTAGAACCTAAATCTATATCCACCCATCACATTAAAAAATGAGACCTCAGATCACCTTAGAGCTAAGTGTTTTTCACCCATAAACAGGATTTATGGGATTATTGTGCACACATTGTGTGAGGTCATCTTTGCTATTTCCTCATTGCAGACAGGTTCAGCTAAAATAAAGTTTAGCCCTGTTTGAAATCCAGCTTTGGTGTCTTCATAATGGGATGTGGGGATTGGTTGGGATGGTTAGTAACCCCAGGAGGAGCTTCTAAGAAATAACTGTAGAGAAGAAGAGAGGAAATGGTTGTGGTTGTTTCTTCCTTCCAACTGTCTTCCATTTCTCCTCTATTTGGTTCCAACAGAGCTATCATCCTGCTTCATAAAGAAATTATCTTCCCACTCCTGTTAGCAGAAAAGTACTTATAAGACTGAATCAGACCAGAACTAAAATGAAAGAATGACAGTACAAAAATAGTAAATCAATGCATAATCAAATAATAGTCTAGCAGGAGCATAAAAAATCCCTCTTTCCTATAGCAGCTTATCATAAGTGTAATGCATCCAAAGAATGCAAATCACACAACAAAATATCATTACTCCAATTTAACTAACACAATTGATATTTTGTTTCAGCAGCATGAGCCAACCTATAAAAAATACTTTCTTGCCTGGGAGGCAGGAATGGGACAGAATTCATTTTTTTCAAGATCCCCCCACATTTTCCATTCCACAGATGCTGACTGAGATGTAACATTATGGGAATCTGATATATGCTAGAGAACACGATTACATTAATCACTTTGGAATGTAATTTATCATATTTAAATCTAAAGGAAAATGTATTTTTATTTTTATTTTTTTGTACTAAGGAAGTGAAAGGAACCAGGCAGGAACCTAAATAAGATAAGCTCTGCCCCGGCCTCCTCCCAGTCACGGCGTGGCATCCCGTGACCGATCGTCTTGCTCATCCCTTGTGTAGTCATTAAAGCACCCCCTCTGCCATAAATCTGCATGCAGCTCTGAGGGGGGGGTGTCATTTTACCAGAAAATAACTTTATATCAGATAAGTAAAGACAGCTGGCTTATAACCAGGCAGATAATATGATATTCAATAACTATTAAATTAATTTGAACATTTAATTGTTTACATGTTAATGGAGATTCAATGAGTTTTAGGACTCATCTTTTCACAAGTGATAAGTTATCACATAAGAACAGGGTTGCCAGCTGTCAGTGAACTTTACAGTTTATTTATTTATCTTTTGTTCACAAAGCAAAAGAGCAATTAGTCGAAACAAAATTAAGAACAGAATCAAGGAAACTTAATAAAAATCTCACATTAAACTTGTAGTACTTAAAACAGTAACAATTTAATATAGCAACCTACTTAAAAATTGGTAGAAACAGCACATTAAAAGATGGCTGCAGAAAAAATATTTTAAATATTTAAAAATAGTTTGATGGATATCCACTATGAAGGTATTTCTGCCTCACAGTACCACTACTGCTTAAGCCCTGTCTCTTATATTTTCTTTAAATAGTTTGCCAGATGTTCAAAAATGAAAGTACAGGGCTGAGTCTGAGACAGGTGTTAAAAGACTGGGCAGGTCTGTGGTAGGAACTCATAGTCTTGGCAATCATAAACAAGGAACTTTCAGCTTTAAAAGTCAAGACCACCTCTCTAAATTGAGAGTGGAAATCATATGTGTGTTCCAGCAATCAGAGCTGGAAATGCTCCAGTCCCAAATGCTCCAGAGACCAAGGCCTAGGCCCATGTTGCCTGGGAGATTCTGAAAACTGCAATCCAACTTTTTTTCCCCAAGCTCCACCAATGACAGATGCAAGATGTAAGTGTGACTATTGGATTTTGCACCAAAGTCCCCCTCCCCCCCAAAAAAAATCTGGGATTTTTAAAAAAAAGTACAGTAAAGAGAAAGACAAGAGATGTCTGTGATTCCTCTTTGCACAAGGTAAAGTAATTCAACTTAAACTAAGCAAAGATGGGGAAATTTCAGTCACAATTCCTATAAAGAAAAAATGTCCTCCTAAGGAATAGAGTGGCAGTGTGCTGTAGTTTATGCCTTTTTCTTTGCTAGACCCATGTAACACAGCAGAAAGGGAAAGCAAAAGCTAGGCAATGGAATGGGCCCTTCCAAACTACCAGGAAAGGCCTTGTGCATTTTAGAGAAACATTAATCAATTCCTTTTCAGTTGAGTCTGTTATTGTTAACTGTTGTAAAATGGACTTCCGTTTATGGTGACCCTTTGTACGATACCACCAAGTCACATTATGATCAACAACCCTGCTGAGTTCTTGCAGATTCAGGGTTGTGGCTTCCTTGATTGAGTCTATCCATCTGGAATGTGGTCTTCCTCTTTTTTTTCCCTCCCTTTTTTCCCTTTCTTCTTTCACCTCACAGCACCTGGCAGGAATGTTTTTGCTAAGAGACTTGAAAATTTGATCAGGAGGGCTTTAAACTGAGTTATGTGGGGAAGGGAGACAGTATTCTTGAGGGGAGTTGTTCATCAAGCACTGGAGATAAAAGCCCAACTTCACAAAAGCCCAACTGTTTAAAGAGAGAACTGGACAAATAGTACAAGAACCCAAGAGTAAGAGGGAAATAAACTTAAATGAGCATCTAGTGGGGCTGACCCATGTCTTAGATGTTTCTACACTAATGCACAGAGCATGGAAAATAAATGAGATTAATTTGAACTTTTAACACAGCAATGCAAATAAGATATAATAGGCATCACTGAAAACTGGTGGGATAAGTCTCTTGATTGAAATGTAAATGTAGAGGGGTATAACTTATTTCAGAGAAATATACCAAACAGGATAGGAGGAAGAGTAGCATTATATGTCAAGGATGGTTACACCTATAAAAAGGTCCATGACTTAAATCCTGGAAGCCAAGTTGGGAGCATCTGGGTAAAAAGCAAGGGGGAGAGAAACAACAGGGATGCCATTGTGGGAGTCTACTACACACCCACAAGCCAGACTGAGGACTTTAGTGATGCCTTCCTGGAACAGATGATCACAAATTTGTAAAGGAGAGGTGTACTAGTAAGGGGACGTTTAAACTATCCTGATATTTATTGGAGGTCAAGCTGTGCCAAGAATATAAGGTCTAACAAATTTCTCATTTGCCTTACAGACATTTTCATTGTCTACAAGGTAGAAGAGACAACAAGGGGATCAACTATTTTGGATCTGATCCTAACCAATGAGGATGACTTGGTTAATGGGTTGGAAGTGGTGGGATCAAAGAGAAGGGAGTTCATGATTAATGGGAGTTTCTTAAAAGTAGATATTAAGACACAACTTCAAACATTTCCAATGAGGAGGTAAAAGGAGAGGAGTCTAAAGAGACCAGGATGGATGTGCAAAGAACTTTCAACTAAGCTAAGATTTAAAAGGGGCATATATAAGACATGGAAAAGGAAAACCCAAGGAGGAATTCAAACGGATAGCCAGCACAAGAAAGTTAGAAAAGCTAAAGTGCACTAAGAGCACAGATTTCCTAAAGAGGGTCGAAACAATAAAAGGGGGTGGTGGCTATGTTCATCACAAAAGGAAGAACAAGGAAATGGTAGGTTTATTGGATGGTGAAGATGGAGAAATGCTAACAAGGGACAGAGAAAAGGAAAACTACTCAACACCTTCTTTTCCTCTGTCTTTTCCCAGAAGAAAAACAATGTCCAAACTGGGTGAAATTGAGCAGATAAAGCAGTCGAGGAAATCATTAAACAGAGAGTCTGTGAACATTTAGAAGGCAATGCCGTAATCTCAAACAGTCAACATGGGTTTCAGAGAAACAAGTCATGCCAGACTAATCTGATCTCTTTTTTCGATAAAATTACCAGCTTGGTAGATGAAGGGAACGCTGTGGATATCATATACCCTGATTTCAGTAAGGCCTTTGACAAGGTTCCCCATGACATTCTTGCAAACAAGCTTGTAAAATGTGGGCTAGACAAGTTAACTGTTCAATGGATTTGTAATTGGTTGACCGGCCGAACCCAAAGGGTGCTCAGCAGTGGCTGCTTTTCGTATTGGAAAGATGTGACCAGTGGGGTGCCACAAGGTTCTGTCCTGGGCCCAGTGCTATTCAACATCTTTATCAATGACTTGGATGAGGGAATTAGGGGCATACTTATCAAATTATCAGATGACACCAAATTGGGAGGAGTAGCTAATACCCTAGAGGACATGATCAAAATTCAAAATGACCTGGATAGACTGAAGAGCTGGGCCAAAGCTAACAAAATGAAATTCAATACGGAGAAGTGTAAGGTACTGCACTTAGGGCGAAAAAATGAAATGCATCAATATAGGATGGGAGACCTGGCTGAATGAGACTACATGCGAAAGGGATCTAGGAGTCCTAGCAGACCACAAGTTGAACATGAGTCAACAGTGTGATGCGGCAGCTAAAAAGGCCAATGCTATTTTGGGCTGCATCAATAGAAGTATAGTGTCTAGATCAAGGGAAGTAATAGTGCCGCTCTATTCTGCCTTGGTCAGACCTCACTTAGAATACTGTGTCCTTTTCTGGGCACCACAATTCAAAAAGGATATGGACAAATTGGAGCGTGTGCAAAGAAGGGCGACTAAAATGGTGAAAGGTCTGGAAACGATGCCTTATGAGGAGAGACTTAGGGAGCTGGGTATGTTTAGTCTGGAAAAAAGACGATTAAGAGGTGATATGATAGCCCTGTTTAAGTATTTGAAGGGGTGTCACATTGAGAATGGAGCAGG
This sequence comes from Gambelia wislizenii, assembly GCA_030847615.1. Taxonomy (NCBI): domain Eukaryota; kingdom Metazoa; phylum Chordata; class Lepidosauria; order Squamata; family Crotaphytidae; genus Gambelia; species Gambelia wislizenii. The sequence goes on from JAUMIR010000003.1 coordinate 266,420,873, forward strand.
CTTGTTTTCTGCTGCTCCAGAGACTGGAACACGGAGAAATGGATGCAAGCTCCAGGAACAGAGATTCCACCTCAACATTAGGAGGAACCTTTTGACAGTCAGAGCTGTTTGGCAGTGGAACTCACTCCCTCAGAGAGTGGTGGGGTCTCCTTCCTTAGAGGTCTTTAAACAGAGGCTGGATGGCCATCTGTCGGGGTTGGTTTGATCATGATTTCCTGCATGGCAGGGGGTTGGACTGGATGGCCCTCGTGGTCTCTTCCAACTCTGCAATTCTATGATTCTATTCTAAATGCAGCACAGCTACTCTAAATGGATTCAAGTCTCCAGGGCCAGATGAACTATGCCCAAGGGTGGTAAAGGAACTGGCAGAAGACTCTCAGAACCACTAGCAATAAGCTTTTGAATTCCTGGAGAACAGGAGAAGTCCCAGCAGACTGGAGGAGGGCAAATGTTCCCATCTTCTAAAAGGGAAAAAAGATGACCCAATTATTGCTTGGTCAGCCTAACATCAATAGTAGGAGAGATTCAAGACTAGATCATTAAACAGACAATCTGTAAACACTTAGAAAGGAATGATGTGATCACTAAAGGTCAACATGGGTTTTGCAAAAACATGTCCTACCAGACTAATCCTCCCTTCTTCCCTCCTTCTCTCCCCCCTCCCTCCCTCCCTATCTCTCTCTCTGACAGAGTTACAAGCTTGGTAGATGAAGGGAATGCTGTGGGTATAGCATATATTGATTTTGGTAAGGTCTTCAAGAAAGTCCCCAATGATATTCTTGCAATTGTGCTAGTAAAATGTGGGCTATTGTTAGATGGATTTGTTATTGGTTGATCAACTGAACCCAAAGGGGTTCACCTATGGCTTCTCTCCATGCTGGTGAGAAGTGACTAGTGGGGTGCCACAGGGTTCTGTACTGGACCCAGTGCTATTCAAGATCTTTATCAATCACTTGATGATAGAATACCAGCTTAGGGAGCTTACATATGAAACCAAATTTGGAGGGATAGCGAATATTCCATAGGACAGGATCAGAATCCAAAGTGACCTTAGCAGATTAGAGAGCTGGGCCAAAACTAATGAAATGAATTTCAACAGGGAGAAATGTAATGTACCCCATTTATGCATTAAAAAAAATGAAATGCACAGCTATGGGATGGGTGACACCTGGCTTGACAACAGTACATGTGAAAGCTGAAGTGAATCAACAGTGCGATACAGCAGCTAAAAAAGCCAATGCGATTCTAGGCCGCACAGGAGGAGTATAGTGTAGATCAAGGGAAGTAATAGTACCACTCTATTTTGCTTTGGTCAGACCTCACCTGGAATACTGTGTCCAGTTCTGGGCACTACAATTCAAGAAGGAATATTGACAAGCTGGAACATGTCTAGAGGAAGGTGACCAAAATGAAGGTCTGGAAGCCGTGTGCTATGAAGAGCGGCTTAGGGAACTTGGTATGATTAGCATGGAGAAGAAAAGGTTAAGAGGTGACATGATAGCCATGTTTATATATTGAAGATGGTGCAAGCTTGTTTTCGGCTGCTCCAGAGACTGGGACACAGAACAACGTGTCAAACAACAGAAAAATAAGATTCAGCCTTAAACACTAGGAGGAATTTCCTGGTCATAAGAGCTGTTTGACAATGGAATGCACTGCCTAAGGGTGTGGCACAGTCTCCTTGTTTGGAGGTTTTTAAAAAGAGGCTGGATGGCCATCTTTCTGGAGTGCTTTGATTGTGTATTTCTGCATGGGAGGGTGTTGGACTGGATGACCATTGTAGTCTCTTCCAATTCTATGATTCTATCCTACTAACCCCTACTTTACCAAGCATTGTTGTATTTTCTAGTGAGCCAGGTCTTCTCATGATATGTCTGAAGTATAACATTCTCGGTTTAGTCATCTTGGCTTCTAGGGAAAGTTCAGGCTTGATTTTCCCTAGGACCCATTTATTTGACTTGTAACAGTCTATGGTATCTGTATCACACTCCTCCAGCACTACATTTAAAAGGAGTTGATTTTCTTCCTATCAGATTTCTTCGCTGCCCAGTTTTTACAACCATACATAGAAATTGGAAATAAAATTGCATGGACAATCCTAACTTTAGTATTCCATGACATATCTTTATACTTCAGGATCTTGTTGAGTTCCTTCAGAGCCACTTCAAAGGCCTAATCTTCTTCTGATTTCTGGATTGCAGTTTCCATTCTGATTAATGACTGAGCCAAGGTATGGAAAATCTTGAACTATTTCAATGTCTTCATTGCCTGTTTTAAACTTATGTAAATCATCTGTGGTCATTATTTTTGTTTTCTTAATGTTCAACTATAAACCCAACTTTAGACTTTGTTCTTTGAATCTCCAGTAATCATTCAAAGTTTTTCTTGGGGTTTTTCCAGGCTGTGAAGCCATGTTCTGGAATAGTTTCTTTCTGATGTTTTGCCTGCATCTGTGGCTGGCATTTTCAGAGAATGGTTGGGTAGGAGTGTATGTGGAGTTTATATGATGTGAATCCCTAAAGGGGAGTATATGTAAATTTATGTAATTGAATGGTTAGTTTCTGGATATAGAAATGCAAGGCTCATTAGTGTCTGTTTGGCTAATGGCTGATTGATGGGCCATTATCTGCTGGAACTCCCCCTGTCCCTGGGTGGAATTCCTTTGTAAGTGTTGAGATTTGATTCTATTGTTCTTCAAAACGGGGAGCCAGATTTTGTTTACTTTTAAGGTTTCTTCTCGCCTTGCATTTCTATACCTAGAAACTAACCATTCAATTACACAAATTTACATAATGCTCTCCAACAGGGGTTCACAGCATATAAACTCCACATACACACCTACCTAACCATTCTCTGAGAATGCCAGCCACAGATGCAGGCGAAATGTCAGAAAGAAACTATTCCAGAACATGGCCTCACAGCCCAGAAGAAAACTAAGGAAAATCTATGGATGCTGGCCATGAAAACCTTCAACTTCACAATCATTCCAAATCTTTGCTATTTTCTGCTAATATTATGGTGTCATCTGCATATCTTAAATTGTTCTTTCCTCCACAGAATCTTCAAGTTTCTTCTGCTGCTGCTTCTTCTGTCAAGTCTTCTTGACTTTGCATTATATCCTTTATTTTTTCTTCTTTTCTCCTCACTATTAATGCCACTCCATTTCTTCTTAGATTTTCATTTCCTGAGTACAATACTGTTTAATTATCTGATTCAAAATGTCCCATTCTTATCCACTTTAGCTCCCTCACCCCAACCACTGCAATGTCGGGGATGCTTTGATTGTGATTTCCTGCATGGCAGGGGGGTTGGACTGGATGGCCCTCGTGGTCTCTTCCAACTCTGCAATTCTATGATTCTATGATTCTATGATTCTATGAATGTTTATATGTTCTATTTCTTGTTTTACTATGTGTAGCTTCCCCTAATTCATGCTTCTCACATTCCATTTTCTGATAATATATACTGTGCAGCTTTGGACTTTCCTTTCACCCCTGAGCACATCAACAGCTGAATGTACTTTCAGCTTGAGTCTAGTTGTGTCATTAGCCACATCACTACTTGTTATTGTCATCTGCTCTACCGTAGTAACTCATCGAGTGCCACCTGACCTGAGAGTCTCACCTTCTGGTACTAATTCTTGTTTCTTTTTGGACTGTTTCATCATAGTGTTTTCACAATAAAAGACATTCTACCATACCTCCTTCAGTGAAGTTCAAGTATTAAATATGGTGCCACTGCCATTGTCACTGCGAGATCCACCCCAGTGTAACCATACACTACTCCTGCTGCCCAATAGCTGGCTCATCAGCAAAAGTCTTTCTGACATGGGAGACTACTAGTATTAATGTTACTTTCAGCATAGCCTCTTGCCTCATAGGAGCATGTTATCCTACCACCACAGAAACATAGTGCCATAGTGAATTATCCTATGTATTTATTTATTTATTCCCAGAAAAACATGGCTCTTTCTTACAGTAGATGATCACAGGCATAACTAATGAAAGGGATATTAACCACACAAGAAAGGTAGGGCTGCTCTAATATATCCCACAGCACCTGGTATTTGTTGGTGGCCTCCCATCCAAGTACTGTACTAGCTAGAGCTGACCCTACTTAGCTTCCAAGGTTAGATCACATGGCAATGTTTGGAAATATTAAGATTAAGCTGCTTCATATGTAATATGTTTGAGGGCAATTAAAGCCTGCCACTTATGCCAAGAAATCAAATACAGTTATGGGGAAACTTATTACACAGAAGCTTAAAGAGGTTATACAATTGTTCCATTTTTCCTTTTATCTATTATTAAGGGCATGTGAGATAACTGGGATTTCACAACATCTCTCAGGATACTGACAATGCCATGTTTCCCTAAAAATGGTGCACAAAATGTATATTGTTAGGATGTTAAGACTAATTGGAGTCCTGGCTCTAATAGTGAGCCATCTGAAAGAATCCAGTTTATTTAACTGAGCAACCACTATTTTAGTGGCATCTTTCCTCTATCTGGGTTAACAAAGAGAAATGAAACATGAGGACTGAGCCAAGTGTAAAATTTGACAGATGAGGCAAATAAGACAGACTAAAAGTACCATTAATGAAACACTTACATTCAAGGACAAAAAAAATTAATTATCCTCTTCGGAAAGAAATAAAGGTTACAAAATGCATCAAGGGAAAGTCAAGGAAACAAATTGTGGTGATGGAAAAAGATAACAGAACCAAAGAGAAATAAGCATTTCTGTTTTCCTCTTACTACCTACCTTAAATCCTCCCTATCAGTTAATAAAACAAATCAGAGATCCAAACCTTACCTGTCAACCTGCATGTTCTTTCAAAGGCAACTTTTGAATGATTTTTTTTTCCAAAATAAAACTACAAATTATGGAGGCAGAATGCTCCAAGAGGTACAGGATAAAGCATACTGCATCATTCAGATTAGTGGCATATCCTGTCCTTCTACTGTATGCAGAACAGACAGGATGGCTTACAATAATTGTAAAACTAGGGATAGCACTCTTTCCTTATTTTGTTCTGGTATTCAAGAAGGAGTGATTTCAAAAGTTTTGGGTCCCCACCCCCCCCCAAAAAATGATTATTTTTTGCTCTTAAGTACTTTTTTGGTGAAAAATGCTCTTTGTGAAAATGATGTCTTTTATGCAAAAAGGAATTCTTCACAGAAAACAAATGTATAGTGTGCCATTTTTTTTGCAAAATGCAACAAAATGTTTTTTCTGAAAGTAATGCTTTTTATACAAACTAATTTTTCACATAAAAATTCCCCAAATGCAAAATAAAAATAAAAATAAAAATAAAATAAAAATCTTGTGGTAATTGACCATTTTCTCTACAGATTGCCTCACTGTGTCAAGACATCCTTTTTCAATGTGGAAAATAAAATTTGCTAGTAATTTTCACATCCCTATTTAAAACAAAAGAAAATGAATAAAAATTAAGCAATAAAAAGAGACAGATGCAACAGTGGAAAGCATATTTTAGTAAGTATAGTCTTGACTGGAAAAGTTAAAGGTCTGCCTAAGTTTTTCAGCAAGTGTGTTGGTTGTGTCGAGATTCTAGACATAACCACAAAGAAGGTCCTCTGATGTTTCAAGTGACTCATATATCATTAGGGCATAAAAAGCCTTCCCAAGACACCAAGGACTGAGGAGATTTTCACACGGGGCCAAAATGTCCCGTTACTACCCCGCCACCTCCTCTCCTGCAAATTTTTCACACACTTACCTTAATTCCGTGGCAGGAGCAGGCTCCACCTCCCCTCGCTTGCCGGTCGTTAATGCAGCCATCTTAAGGCTGCATTTACAACCATGAACTGAAATCCCGGCCGTTCTCACAAGAAAGCAGCTGGGCAGTAAAGTCAAAAATACTCCCTCAAACATAAAATCAGTTCACCAAGCACAAAAACACACTTTAAATTACACAATCAAAACAGGTAGGGTAAAATAAAGGGTGCCACTTACTTGGATATCCAGATCATGCCAGGAAGTGCTCGGAACTGACCTACCCTCCATTGCTGTCATTTCAGAACAGGAACGGAGCTCCTGTTTGCACACCCGTGATTCCATGGCAGACACGGAAAGGGTGGTCTATTCATGATCTTTCATCATGAATACATTATTCCAGAACATGCACGGGAGCAGAACGGATGCAGGACAGAATGGGGTCGATGTCGTCTGAAAGGGAAAACCTTTCCCAACCCTGTTCTATTCCTGCCATGGGATATACAGCCTGTGTGAAAATCTCCTGAGTGACCGAACCATAAAAGAAGTACATGTAATAATCTTTGAACTTCTAATATTATAACCAATTATACAACAGACGCATTCACTCTTTGTCTCATGCTCTCAATTTCCACTCACTCGATCAACCATTCAGCCTCAACATTCTCCAAATGCGCAGACCAAATTGCAAACCAAACTTCACATAGACCTAACTGACAGAAATTCTCTCTCTCAACTGACATTCACCCCTTCAAACTCTCTGAAACCCCTCCCATACAGTTTACTGCTCTGGGACAGACACACAACGGCTGGAGGACAGTCTGGAGTAAGAGTGTGTGATTTTGTAGCATGCTCTTGATGTTTTATTTCAGATGGGGAGATAGCATTATGTCAGTACCAGTCCATATTTCTCCTTATTGATTTCATCTCGATTCCTGCTCCTATCTGAAACCAACAGCAAGCAATATGAACAGATCTGAAAATGAATTTGGTGGGTAGCTTTAATTCCTCGTGTATAGTAGAACCTTTCCTAGAGATCTTCATGCATAGAACTGAAACTTTCTGCACACAAAAAAAACCAAGTCTTACCCAATTATTTTGTTCATTATGTGCTGGCTCCTTGTTTTTATAATTAAATTCATTTTTCAAAAATATGCCACATCTTTCCCCATACAAAAGTAGGCACTCAGTTTGAATACTTTACAGTGCTTGGGGGTTGCATGCTCAGAGTCCCAGCACTGCTAATGAGATTAGAAATCCCAATTATAATAACTAATAGTGTCGATTTGCTACTAGAGTACTCTAGAAGGAAAGCACAAGATAGCAAAAGAAAGAAACCAGGGAATAATAAAATCTGAATTGTTATTATGGTATTTTGCAGTAAATAGCACATTGCAATTCCCTTTTCCCTTACTGTGCCAACCCACTTTTTATTGTATGAATAATGACTGTATGAAAGAAAAAAAAATGAAGCTGATGACAATCCTAGTCTTATTAAATAGGGAATGCAAAACTTCTGTGTTATGTTCTGAAGGTCTTTGTTCATTTCCAGTCCAAATTTACATACTTATTTTTTAAAAAATACCACAGTACCATGTTGATACTTTTATATAAGAGAAATAAATATTATTGATTTATATGGTTCTGGAAACTAATGGACTCAAAATAGATTATATACTACTTTACCTTGTGTTCTTCCACCTGCCGCTTTAAATCCTCAAGATCTGGCCCCAAAGGTTCTGACTCTATCCTCTCTGTTCTTTGTTCTGTTTTAGTTAACCAGTCAGACAGTTGACTCAGCTGCTGGTTTTGTAAATCCATTAGAATGCGATGTAAACTGGAGACAAAGAAAAAATAATAACCTCAGTGAGTTTAAAATCAGGCAGATATGGAATTAGATACACCAGTCCCTTGTGCATTACAGGTTACAGATTTATGTTCATCCATGCCTGACCACATTTTTGTCCAGGAAAAGTTTTGTGAATGCAGAATCTGCAAAACAGGCTGATCTGGCTTCCCCATCAGATTCCAGTCGCACTGCTAAAATTCTCTTCTTTAATCAGAATTATGGAAGTAGGATGATTTTCCTGTATTTCTCAACTTTCCTGCAAAATTTTCTTCCTCTCTTGGACTATTTCCTAGAAGCTGAAGTCAACCCTTTCCTCACTTTCCCCCTCCCATCATGGAAAGCCTTTAGTAGGTAGTCATGTAATTAATATTTTGTAATATTTTCTCAGGAAAGACTCAACTTCAACAAAAGCTCTGATCTTGTTTTCTTGGTATCTTCTGTGGGCACTCTGCTATTCTGACTACACAGCCTGTTTTTCACACCTTCCTCTGATGAATTCAAACCAGGGATATCTTTGCCTATTTTGTTCTTGTATGATAGAATGTAAAGTTTCTCTCACACCTAGCAAGATTCCTAGATTTTTTTGCAGAATGATCTATATTTTTTGTATTTTAATATTTTTTGAGAAAATTTTATTACCACTAAAGCCAGTAGTTTTGTGCAGAGCTCATTTTTTTTCTTTCACAACAGGAGGAGAAGGGCAGAGTGCCACACAAAAAATGCTTTTGCACAAAAGTCACCTCAAACCAAAAAGGAGGAAGTGCTTGCTGCGTGTGTGTGTGTGTGTGTGTGTCTCATTGAAGGAAGAAAAATCTTGCAGCAGTTGACTCCCCCCCCCCATGGATAGTTTCAACACAAAATACTCTTTTTTATTGGGTGGGGGGTATGAAAAAATGGCATTTTTAAAAGAACTTTAGTTAAAACCATGCTAGCTTTAAGTCCACTGAACCTCATAGACAGAACAGCCTTCTAGACAGATTTGTACTTGGAAATAGTAATCATAATCCTACTGGTAATATATGCTGGTGTAACTGGGGTTTATTTTATTTTATTTTATTTATATACCACCTTTCTCCCAATGTGGGAAAAAATTGTTACCACCACAGCTCATTATGCCTTTATATGCACTTTTTTGGTCCTTGTGGAAAGAGGTCTCCAGTAACTTTTTCCCAAGGGAACAGCACCAGTGGGGGCAGGGGCTATTCCTTCTTCCCACAGTGCTCAAGACCATCCAGAAAAATTGCAGGGTGCAGCCCTCAAACCAATCAGTGTCTGGGTAGGTACAGCTGCATCCAGCTACCCACTGCCCAGTCCTAGCTGTTGACACAGAGTAGAAACAGCAGCTGAGTAGAGGCTTGTGTTCTACCAGAGCAATGTAGCCTCTTGTATGTCCAGTACAATGTTATACATCAATCTCCAATCATATTCTGGATTTTTTTTTATCCTATAAAAAGATGGCAGTAGTCTTCAGGCATATTTAAAGACAAGAGTTCAGAACTAGTATGGTTAACAGTGGACACCAGTCAAATAGCTACAGAACAAAACAGTACTTTTACAAAGTGAATGAATCACTCCCTCCAGCAGCTTCTATTATTTGAGAGGAATGCTGTTAAATTTCACTCTGAGCAAAGGACAGTGACTCAAGTAGGCTTGTTAAAAATATAAGGTAGGTTACACCATGGCATTCCCAGCGGCCCTTTTTAAAAGCACGGAATAGGAAAAAAATTAAAACATTTTATTTTTTGCATGTCTTTCTTCTAAAAATATAATTGGAAACACCCCAAAGATGTTTTATTCAAAAAGAGACCCAGGGGCATTGAAGACTTTCCATGCCTGACAGGAAGGGGGAGAGATTGTAGATGTTAATGATAAACCCTGTACACTGTTTTAAATATATTGAGAAATTAGCAAAATGAAACAGTGAAACAAAGTGTGTGTGTTGGGGGGGGGAGTGATTTCTCTCCCAGATGGTAAACATTAATCTCATAATTTTTGGTTCAATCATTCTTTTTAATAGAGCTCATTATGAATCATACACATGCACAAACAACAACAACAGCTCTGTAAGCTAGGTCAGGCTGAGAGTGTGTGACTGGCTCAAGGTCTCCCAGTGAGTTTCATGGCTTAATGGGGGCCTGACCCTGTATATCCCAGTCCAATACTCTATACCACTTTATTTCTCTCATGTTAATCAAATGCTACCTGCTTCCACTCTCTGCCCATTTGTTACTTTCTTGTGCTATTATGGATAAATATCATGTTAATCACCCATTGAATTGCCTCTCTTACTTGACTCTTACTGGGGCAGCTTCTGTTCTAAACCATCAGGGATGGAAGCTGCCCATAAGAAGCAACTATGAAAAGCCATTCAAGGTATAATTAACAGACCATTCATCTGTCATCTTGTTGCCATGCTCAACTGGAAACAACAAAAGGAAGTATCTGGAAGCAGTAAATGTAATTAAATCCTCAATAGCACTTTGTCATACAGCACCGGATATTGCCAAAACTGCATTAAATTTTTAAAGATCACTACAAATCAGGTCTAGGGAAAAAAGGGGGTGGGACAACACTGACAACATAGAAATGGAATGTTTTGTTAACAATGACACCTGGATGGTCTGTAGAAACTAAATGAACAAATAATGGCAACTTTTTTAAAAAGTCAAATGTTCAAGCAGAGTTTGAAGGTTACTTTTAATAACTAGCTAGTTGCAGCTTTTTTGTCAGAAGGCCCCCAAAGCAATTGATTGTTATAGTTTTATAGTTGCAGTTTTTTTAAAAAATGTAACCGTTTGCGTTTGCTTTTCAAAGTAGTAATGGAATAATCACTGTATATTTCCTTAAAAACACACAAATATATGAACCAGAGAATGATATAACTATGCACAAACTCCCTCTCTGCTGAACTTGGCAATGACATGTAAAAATAAAATAAAATAATGCACAGCAATATCTATAAAACTTGAACAATTACACTTAAAATGCTGTTTTTAAAATACAATCCTGCTCTGCCCCTGAAGAACCAGTTGCTGAAGAGCTCATCTCTAGGTGGGATTTTTTGGGGAGGAGGAGGTTTATCCTGTATATTTTACTCAAGTAATTGCACAGAAAAGACGCATCAACAAAGCATTCCCAGAATAATGGTTTCACGTGTCTACTTTACTCAGGAGGCACAGTGAAAAGCAACACAGTCTAAAAATCCATTTTAGCAATTATCTATTCATAGTTAAAAAACTGAATTATCAACTTGGAAGTTCCGATCACTGGATTAGTTGGGAGTAATCATAGGCAGCAAAATCAGAAAGCTTCTAAATCCACCCTTTTGCATGTTGCAGCAGCGATGGTGTAATGATAATGACCCTTCTTCCCCCCCCCCTCCTCCCCACATCAGGAAAAAAAAAACAATTTTTTATGGGCATATTCTCCTGTTCCATTTCTACATTCACAGGAAGAAACTGCTAACTTAAAGCATGCTAAATTGGGGGTGGACTTAACATAAAAACACTTGTTTAGCAGAACATTGTCATATTCCTGGAAACAAAACACACATCCCAGACAATAGGGATACAAAGTGTATCATATTTTTAAAATCTATGATCATATAATCATAGAATTGTAGAGTTGGAAGAGACCATGAGGGCCATCCAGTCCAACCTCTTGCCATGCAGGAATACACAATGATGAGAAAGAAGACATCAAGACATTCTGCCCCTCCCCAAATGTCAACTTTTATTTTTTAAAAAATTAATCCCATAACAGAATGAAAACCTATCACGGGTTTTCTTGGCCAAGATTTGTGTGCGTATGGAGAGGTTGCCTTCACCCTTTTCCTGAAGCTGAAAGAGTGTGACATGCCCAAGGTAACCCAATGGATTTCCATGGATGAGTGGGGATTCAAGTCTAATATCCTGAGTCATATTCTAGTGTTCAAAGCACTTCCCTAACCAGGCTCCATATTGGTTTGGGTAGGGGGAACAAAACAGAACAAAGGACTATATTTTGCACAAAAACAATGTGTGGTGTTTTGTTTTGGTTTTTTGCACAAAATACCTTTTTAATTTTTTTAAAAAGGTTGCAATTTTTTCACAAAGAAGCCCCAAAATGGGGGGGGGGTCATTGAAAAGTGTACAAACATTCTTGTAATCTGATCCATTAGACACAAAACTTCTGAAACATTTCATTCCCACACGGCTTTTCATTCTCACAGAGCTTTACATACAGAGCTGTAGTAATATTTTATTCATGAAAATGCATCTGGCAGTCTTTTTCTCAAGCTTAATGGTTTATACAGTGTATTCAAGAACCAGTTTAGGATTCACTAAAGCTAGTAGAATGGTATCTGATAACTCTACTTATTGGAAGAGGGGAAAGCCTCCTAGTGCAGATGGCAATGAGAAAAATCACACTTCTTTCAAAAACAAAGACAGTGCAGAATGAATTAAGTATAAGTGAGATGTGGAAAGGACATTGCCAGTTCTTGATCTCTGAATAACTAGTGTGCTATATTTTGCTTCCTCTAGACATCTGGCACCAATAGAATGCTGTTCACTGTACATAACACAAAAGCAACACTGTGCCCTGGAGAATTTATTGATTATGGCCATGACCTAGCCAGCCTTTAGGACTCAGTCAAAATAGTGAAGAAAAATCAACAAATTATCCTCATTTAATGTCAAATGGTTTCGAAAATGGTATACCTGCTTTTTCTCGATACAGCCAAGAAAAAACAAGTTTTGCTTTGATTTTTGAGAAGCAAAATACATCTACAAATTCAGATGTAGATCAAATACCTTTATAATTTCTGAAGGACAAAAAGCAGCCACAGATATATCATCATCATCATCATTATCATCATCATCATCATCATCTATTTATTTATTTATTTCAATCCATAGATCCATCAAAAGAACTCAAACATAATACAGAAAATAGACAAAATATCAGAAAAATCAGAACAATAAGACAATTATAACCAACTTTTGTCTAATACACAATGAGCTCTAATCCTGGCCACCTCTGTAAGAAATTTAGCAACAGCCAGGGTCACTTTTGGGGACTTATCTTCCAAGAGGAACCTGATATAAAATTGATCTGAACTTCCAGAAAATTTACTCAACGATGGAGTAATTATTGAGTAATGGACCTGATTATAAAAGCTACAAGACAAAAGAATATGCTTGATCGACTCAATTTCCATATTACTGCATGTCTTTTCAGATATGGGATACCAACAAATCTGTCTCGAAGTAATTCAGTAGAATAAATGTTACATCTGGTCTTAGAAAAAAAAATCTGCAGTAGTTGACCACCGATAGGTTCTTTAAATAGTTAGCTAATTGAAAAGGCCTGATGTAGTGGACATTCACTGAGCTAGAAGAGCAGGATAAGTATGAGTGGGTGACAACTGTGGCAGTACTGCTTAGGTCTGTACCACTTACATCCATAAATCTCCCAGGCAACTCTGTATCAATACTAAAGGGATGAGGTTACAGAAATAATTCAGAAAGAAGTGGCTAACAGTTCTCCCTTTTCCATCCCTATCTTGTCCCACCAAAACAACCATCTTCTTCTTTGATAAAAAGGCTGCCAGACGCATAAGGAAAATCAAATTGTGCCTTGAAAACATCTTCCAAAGGTAGATGTTCTGGGTCTGAGTAGTGGAGTCTTTAGCCCTCCTCCCCTCCCCTCTCCCCCTGGGGGCTTACTCTCTCTAGCAGTATTAGCTAAGTAGATAGGTAGAGAGTAGTGATTAAAATGTGAATTCTTCTCCTTCTCAGATTTAAATAAGAGCAGATAAAATAATGTAGGAGCTCCTAAATGTCATCACTAATTGAGATGAGTAAGGTGAACCTCTAAACTTTGAAGACAGTATGAACCTGACAAACTTTTGCTCACAGAAACAGATATATACAGGTATATACCGGTACTATCTGCAAATGTTTGCATCTCATCCTGTAGTGTTTTCCATACTGTATAAGGATATTGCTCTAGCTCAGAGTATAATACTTCAGTGAATGCTACATCCTACTGGCCTGAATTATTGTCAGTCTGAACTAGAGCAAACTGATTAATTCAATGATATTTACCTGTATATTGCTTCACTAGGAGCCAGTGTGGCCCAGTGTTGAGTGTTGTACTATGACTTTGGGAACTAGGGTTTGAATCCCTAGATCAACATACTAGACAGCTAAACAGACAGATCCAACATAGACAGCAACATAGACAGCTATCCCTTACTGTTCTCTTATAAAAGCACCACTTTTTATCTGAAAGATGCCTAGAGTCTTTTGAAAAAGGGATCCATACAATGGAAACACTAATATGAATAATGAGGCAATTTAAATAATATTTTTGTGACTATGGTAGCTTCATTCAATTTTGAATTTAAATTTAAGGGTTATCAAAGATTAAATATTTTATATTTTTACAACAGAGATCATGCCTGTCTGAGTCTTCATATCCTGTTCCAAATACTGCTGATTTCCATTTCTGGTTGTTATATGTTGATAGCAGGGTGAATTATTTACATGATAAATGATTTCACCCTATTCTTTGAAGGCATGGAAAATGGGTGTGGCCTTGGAGTCCCACCCACACTTCCTGCATCTCCTTTGAAATCTGGGCAAATTATTAGCTCAAAAGGAGGCCTGTGAGAGGAGGAGGGTAACTTTCAGTATATTTTCACCTAAGTGTACCAGTACTAACAATAGAGAGCAGTCTAGTTAAAGTAAAACAAAGTATTTTTATTGGAAATAACAAAGAGGATACACTAACATACAAAATATACACTCTTAAGAACAATACAAGGCTATAGCAAAGTAAGGCAAGAAAGGGTGGATAGAAAGAAGTCCAGGAAAATAGGGTGATAGTTACCAGTCTCAAGGAGGAGAGCTTCATGCAGATGCCAAGACTGGCATCTGAGGGTGGCACCATGGAATCTGGCAGAGTGACAGGGTCAGTCTGTGGCTCACTTAGCTGGGGGTCTATGGTCTAATATTTATACCCTATTTCATATCATGAAGGGGTACTCAGCTTCTGACAAAGCCTGGATGGCTTTCCCAAGGGATAGACAAAAGGAACCAAAATGCAAATGATTGCTTTAATTAAAACATTGCTGGACTTGAGTCAGCCTTGTAAGGTTGGACAGTAGAGGTTGTGAGGAGATATTTATGTAAGGTATGGAATGAGGAACGGTCACTTAAACGTATGATTGAATTATTGCTTGGAATGCCCAAGGATGGAAGAAAGGATCAGCACAAACCTCCTTCATGGCTTTTTACTAAGGGGCTTTCTACATAATCCTAATTTGGGCTTTCTCACCATTTTATTTTTAGACACATCTCAGATCATCATGACCTCAGACTGACCTCCAGTCTGCCTAACCTTCCAGCCAAGTGATCCCGAAAAGTGCCCAATATTTCCAGTTATGGAACATCGCAGGGAGGGGGTAGTAGGGCATGCTAATATGGGGGTGGGTAGGGCTTGGGGGAAAATGAGGGTTAAAGATTCGAGGCGAATCTTATTATACTTTATGGACATTTCCTGCTGCTGTCTTGCTATTGTCATTATTTCCCATCATTTATTATCATTATCATCACTTCTTTCATTTTCTCAGTGTCTTACTTTGATAGCCACACACTGGCTGCTGCCATTTTCTCCTTGGTGTCCCTAGAATGATGTGGTTGGGGAATGAGTAAATGCTGGCCATAGGGAGTGCTACCACTTTTCAAAGAGAGTGGTAAGCATCAAAAGGACCCAATGGTGGAAATAATGCCAACACCACAGCCACCATCAATGGCTGCAGCAGTCACTGTCAGAAGCCAACTTGTTCTGTTTTGTATTACATATGGTAATACTACATATATTAATATACATCTTCTGATGACTGAAATTTAACTATGAATTTTTCTCAGAGATGTATCTGACTCCAAGCAAGCTATCCTTTTGTAACACACATAAAAAGGAGGAAGGGAGGGGGGAAAGGAATTTAGCAGCACCTTTAAGACTAAATAATTTTTGCATGAGCTTTCATGGATATGAACCCACTTCTTCAGATGCAGCACGTAGCAATCATTCCTTACATACTTGTATAGTAGTCCCTCCATATTGACGGATTTGGTAACCACGGATTTAAGTATTCACGGCTTGAAAATATTCTTTAAAAAATAATAATCCAAAAAGCAAACCTTGATTTTGCCATCATATATAAGGGACACCATTTTGCTATGCCATTGCATATAATGGGACCATGGGGGTTCCTGTAACCAAACCCCAGCAAAGGGACAACTGTATACTACGGACCAACAACCTGTATAATTGAGAAGGTCTGTCTGTATTGATTTCCTATATGTTTGTCATATTGAGTCTGTAGAGCAAAAGACCTAGTCTGCCAAAATATGTCTGTGTCAGAGAAAGCTGAGAGATATAACTGTACTCCTTCCAGCTTAGCCAGAAGCCCAGACACAGAGAAAAGATGTTATGCTTGAAACAATATGGTTTGGTTTCTGAAATCAAAGACAAGGTCTTCCCTGCTTGCTAAATTTAGTACACAATAGTTCATTCATTTAACCTAGGCAAGCCCCTGAAGTTATCTCCTCCTGGGCAGACTGCCCAGTTCAGCTGCCTGAGATATCAAAATAAGAAAACACATAGAGCTGACAAATGATTTCTGTTGTCTGTTTGGTAACCACTATAATACACATGCGCAGTGCTGTAGATTTTTTGGGGGTTCTATTTCTGTGTAATAAAAAGCCTGTGTGCCCTTAATTCTTTGGCACAGTTTGGCAGGAATGATCCCCCTGTGTCGTTTGCCGGCAAAATAAAAGCCATCTGTTTGAATTTACCTGGGCCTGACTTCCTTTATTATCCCAGATAGACCTTAACATAATCATACACTGTTCTTTGAAGCCAGGGTCAAGATTTGTATCTTCTGTGGCCTATGACATTCTGATCCCATTCCCATAACTAAGTAACATGTTTAAATACTTGGACTATAAATATTATATTCCATCTGTGTGTTTGAAGAATGAGATCAAGATTCATAAAAGTCAGTGCTGAAATAAACCTGCTAGTTTCAATGATGCTATTTGATTCCTTCTTCTCATTAGCTCATTTTCCCTTTTATACTTTGACAGAGTAACACAGCTATTTCTTAGGAAATTTCCTTTGGAAAATTTTGTAGCCCCCAGAAAAATTGTTGAAATGGTTTCTTGTTTCATCTTTTACTCCAGCTAGCAGATTTCATGTCAAAAATCCTCATTTGAGAGCTTTTTCTTAAGTCTTACCATTTAATTTGAACTAGGAGTGCCAGGGATAGATTTTTTACTCTTTACATAGAGCGAGTGGCAGGAGAAAGGGACTATCAAACTGATAGATGACCACAGGTGTGAAAATTGTAATCCCAGAGAGCAAATCCTAGATGTATGTATGATTAAAAGCTTCCCATAATATAACATTTCCTCTGTTTGGTATGTATGACACATCACTGAAGAAATCAGGGCTGTAGATGGGGGGGGGGGAATGCAGACATTGCCCCCTATAAAATTTTTGACCTCCAATAACATTTTTCTTCTATCCCTCAGCTGAACATTTAGATGTACAATTTAGGTGTCCAAAAGGGGAGCAGGGCAGGCAAAGTCACCAAGAGAATGTGAACACAGAAAATATAAATGTTCTAAGTGTGAACTATTTTCAGTTGCTCACTCTCTGCAATGTAAGAAATCTGGGAGGTAAAGGGGAATTTCATTTGGGGCGACAGCATTGCTTTGAGGTGTGGAAAGCCCTCAATTTGCCCAACTGGAATTAGATCTGAATGCCTATCCTATGCTCTGGTCAGGAAGTTGTCTGGGCAGCAGGTGGATGGAGACCAAAAGCTGTTAAGTATTTAATTCAGTCCAGGTCAGTCACAGGTTATCTAAGAGAGATGATGGGACAAACAAGAAAGTGGTCATCAGCCGATCCAGAAGTCGTTACAGCAAGTCAGTAGTCGAAATAAACAAAGCCAGCAAGGAACAATAACAGAGTTATCCATAATAGCTGGTTGAAAGGTCAGGAAAAACATGAACACTGAAGATGTCTAATTAATCAGAGTCTCTGATTTAACAGCCACTGGGATTGGTGTTTCTCTCTTTGTCAGTCAGCAACAGATGGGGCATATCTTCAGCATCTTCATCCTCTGAACCTCCTGCTGGGAAGCAGCCCCCCCACCACTGTCCCAGCCCCTGGCTCTTTGGAGTGAGAGACACATTCATAGAATCATAGAATCATAGAATCATAGAGCTGAAAGAGACCACAAGAGCCATTTAGTCCAAATCCCTGCCATGCAGGAATACACAATCAAAGCACTCCTGACAGATGGCCATCTACCTTCTGTTTGAAAACCTCCAAAGAAGGAGACTCCACCACACTACGAGGCAGTGTATTCCACTTCCAAACAGCTCTTACTGTCAGGAAGCTCTTCCTAATGTTTAGGTGGAATCCTTTTTCCTGTAGTTTGAATCCATTGCTCCATGTCCTAGTCTCTAGAGCAGCAGAAAACAAGCTTGCTCCATCCTCAGTATGACACTCCTTCATATATTTAAATATGGCTATCATGACCTCTTCTCAGCCTTCCATTCCCCAGACTAAACATGACCAGCTCCCTAAGCTGCACTTCATAGGGCATGGCTTCCAGGCCTCCCACCATCCTGGTCGCCCTCCTCTGGACATGTTCCAACTTCTCAATATCTTTCCTGAATCGTGGTGCCCAGAACTGGACACAGTATTCCAGGTGAGGTCTGACCAAAGCAGAATAGAGTGGCACTATTACTTCTCTTGATCTAGACACTATACTTCTATTAATGTAGCCTAGAATTGCATTGGCTTTTTTAGCTGCTGCATCAAAATGCTGACTCATGTTCAGCTTGTGGTCCACTAAGACTCCTAGATCCTTCTCGCATGTACTGCCCTCAAGCCATGTGTCACCCAGCCTATAGCTGTGCCTTTCATTTTTACTGCCCAAGTGTAGTATCCTACATTTCTCCCTGTTGAAATTCATTTTGTTCATTTTGGCCCAATTTCTAATCTGTTCAGGTAATTTTGGATTCTGATCCTGTCCTCTGGGTTATTAGCTACCCCTCCTAATTTGGTGTCATCTGCAAATTTGATATGCATACCCTCTTCTCCCTCATCCAAGTCATTCATAAAGATGTTGAATAGCACTGGGCCCAGGACAGAACCCTGTGGTAACCCACTGGTCATTTCTCTCCAGGATGACGAGGAGCCATTGGTGACTACACTTTGGGTTCCGTCAGTCAACCAATTGGAAATCCACCTAACAGTTGCATTGTCTAGCCCACAGGTTACTAAATTTTTGTTGCAAGAATATCATGGAGGACCTTGTCAAAAGCCTTACTGAAATCAATATACACTACATCCACCGTATTTCCTTCATCATTATCATTCATTCATTATCAGGAGCTGCAGATTCCTGGCAATCTGCCCCCTCATCTTCGTCTGAATCATCCAGGGGGTGACTCATGACAATGCCTTGGAAATGCTTTGAAAACGTCAGAATTCCCTACACCACCATTTTTAAAAACAATAATAATCTTGTCACCAAAGAAATATTTTTACTCTGAAACAAGTGCTAAATAAATGGAATAGTCATGTTAAATAAGTCTCCAATTTTCACCATAGGTTTTAAATATTTGGAAGCACTGAATGCATGAAACCCATCAATGTTTTCTGTGCCTTGAATTTTTTTGAATAATATTTTCAGAGCTAGAAAATCATCCATATTTCTTCCACGAAAAGATGAGATGAAGATGGTAGTTCTAAAATGGGTATTTAACAGGGCATTTTGACTAGCTTATTGAGACAGTTTCATTAGCTTTTCTGAGGGAATCAATTTCCCTCTATGTTTTTAACTTAATGCAAACTATATTGAGAACACTAAACTTTATGGCAATCAGTGGTGCTAAGGAGAAACTCAGCTAGAGCTTAAAGAACAGAACACTGTTTTAACAGTCAGCTGTGATACACTAAGAACAAAAAAAATGAAAAGCTCAGAAAACAAGGTTGGAGCATAATTTATAACTAAATTGACATTATGCAAGAACAAGCAGGCTTAATTCCAATTTTTAAGCCTTCAGCATATCTCAATTTGCATAGGATGAAAATGTTGGCAAGTGTTTGTTAATATTTGGACTAAAGCTTCTCTGTGGGCTCAACTAGATGGGAGAATTTGTTTCAAAAAATAGCGACTTACCTCCCTATCACTGCAGAGTCCATTTGTGCCCATGACCCATTCGAAAGATGGCTTGAAATAAAAAGTAGTGATTTTGCAGTTCACATGGAGCAGCAGAAAAAAAGTGGTGGCTGAGAGTGAGCTGTGTCCCAAATACCTCCCCACCTTAAAAAAAAAAAGATGTGGAAGACCTATTTTCTGCTAAAAGAAATGTTTGTTCTTTTGCTCTATCGCTTGAACAGTCGTGCCAGCAAAAAACAAAACACAAAACACAACAAAAATGGTGGCTCCAGCATTGCAAGCCCTCCATTGCAAACCCCCCCTCCAAGGTCTGACCAATCAGGTTTCAGCCCTGCTGTGTGCCCCTTTTCAAATTGGTTGGTCACATGACCAATTATGCGCTTTTTCGTGCAATTTTTAGAAAGCATTGTTAGAAACAGCGAAATCTGTAATAGCAATCTTTTTGGAGTTTTCAGCCTCCCTCCTTCTGAATATGGTGAATCTTGCCATGGCTCCATGAGGACCACTGGCATTCTCCTTGAATTGTTCAAGGATTTTTTTTTTTTTTTACTGTGTAGATGAGCCCTGTGATTGTATTGACTGCATCCATGTGTATGAAGAGCACCAGGTAACTGGATGCCACACACATCTTCAACACAGATAGATAGAGCTATGAGATAATCTGTTAGTCCAGAGAGAGAAGGAAGAAAAAAGGAGGGGACCTTCAGATAATCAAGGAAAGTGTGTTCTACAAAGTTGTTGCACCAACACAGAACAACAATAAGAAAATGAGAACATCTGACAAAGTTCAAAATTATTCATTCTGCAGTATTTTTCATAACTGTTGTCCATACTTCCCAGGGACGGAAAAGGCAGAATGTCACAAAGAAAATATTTTGCCTGGTTCACTTTGAAATGTACATTGACAAATAAAAAGATCACCAATATGCTTTAGCCAATGTTCCAAAACTGCATCATGCTGGTATTTGCCTGTCACATTTTAACAACGTGGGAAGGGCTAATAAATGTTGCACATATGGACTTCTATAGCAAGTGCAATGTAGGAAGTCTTGCCTACTTTGTTAATACTTATTTATTTCCCATCTTTCTGATAAGGTTGAGGTGCAAGATGTTCTAAAACATTATTAAAATCCAATAAAAGACAGTAAATTATAAATAAAGATTACACATTAATTTAAAGTAGTTTTAAACACTACCAGAATAAATATATTAAAGCATTAAAGGTCCAGCATGTGTATTTAGACCAGGAGTGGAGAAAGTAGGATGCACATACCAAATGTAGCCCTCTAGGGTATAAATAATGTTTAAGAGGCCCCCAAATGCCCCTAAGGGATGTGAGAGACAAACTGTGGCATGTTTTAGGTACCTTTACTCCAAGAGGAAATAACCTGGAATTGCTAAGAATTGATCACATGCCCTCTAGGAGTGTGAAAGTTCATGCATCTCTCCACGTTCTCCCAGGGGGACAATGTGGCCTCCTAAGTCCCCCCATAATTACCCACCAGTGATTTAGAACATTAGTTATTAAATGCCTGTATGAATAAAATGGTCTTTGCCTACCAGTAAAAGGACAATAGGGAGGAACCTAACCAAACATCACTAGAAAGGACATTCCATTACCAGGGAGTGGCTGTCAAGAAATCCCTTTCTCACATCACCACCACCTCTTGGGGGTGGTAGAACTGAGAGAGGTTTATCTGCTGAAAATCTAAAAACCTGGGCAGGGTCATTTAAATTTAGCTTGCTTGCTGGGTAAACTCTGGAATGACATATATTATTACACATAGGCTGACTCCTTTGATGGTTTCTCTGCCACGTGGAAATGGAGCAAAGAGCTGGGTGTGACCCTTGCTGATCCACTCCAAAGATCCCATAATGTGACTCCCCTTACCTATCCTGATGGACCCAAACTAGATCCAGGGCCCATGCCAAACTGCCCACAAAGTTGTGATGAAGTATAACAATATAATAGAATAGGTAAGACTTGGGGGTTGTCCAGATGATGAAAATACTCCTCATAGAATTTGCAGAGAATATGACGTGTCCCGATGTGATCCAAATGAGATTCGTGGTATACAGAAGGAGGGGGGTTAAAAACTCCACAGTAAAATGATTTGCGGTTTTCCCCAACGTTTTCTGGGAAATGCGTGTAGATGTGCATTTTCATAGATGTGGACATCCGAATTCGCATTACTTAGCATTTTTGCTCTATTGCCCTTTATCAGAGCTTGTGGATGCTCCATTCAAATAGATGTGAATACATGAAAAATAGTGTAGAAAGAACAGTGTCACTGTGAATGGGTGAAAATGTGCACCCATGCACATGATACCATCACACATAGACAAACCCTCAGAATGGAAAGAAGGGTGGGGATGAAGCTCCTAAGAAGATTGAAGAGGGAATGGTGGGGGCCAATTATATCTCCCAGCCTCCAGCCAGAGGGAAACTTACTGCTTGCAGCTTCTGGTCCTTCCCACTAGCTAACCTCATCACTTACAATTGACAAGTTTTCCCATTCTTTCCTCAGAGATCATGCAAACTGTATGGGATTCAGGGAAGGAAAAATCTACCATGCCATCTAATATGCTGCCACCACTTCACTTCAGCACCATATCCTTCAACTGGCACTACCTTGTAAGTCCTGAACACAACTTTGGTTAATGTATCATTGTATGGAGGATTAAAATGAAAATATTAAACATAATATTTTCCTCTGATAATTGTTGCCTTTTCACAGAATCATAGAATCACAGAATCATAGAGTTGGAAGAGACCATGAGGGCAATCTAATCCAATCCCCTGCCATGCAGGAATACACAATCGAAGCACTCTGACAGATGGCCATCCAGATTCTGTTTAAACACCTCCAAAGAAGGTGGAAGTGATCCTGGTTGATCTCTGGAATGAGGAAATGACACCCTGGTTGATCTCTGGAATGAGGAAATGACCAGGGCTATAGACATGATTGCTCCTAAGCTTCCCCTTTCTCAGAGTGGAACTAAACCTGCCTCTTGGTTTTCTAAGGAGTTGGCAGCAATGAAACAAATAAGATGGGACCTAGAGTGACACTGGCAGAGAACTCAGTGTGAATTCAACCAAGAACAGGTTAAACTTTATCTAAAAACATATGGTAGAGCAATAAAAGCAACAGAAAGGGTGTTTCTGATCAACAAAATTGTGTCTGTGCAGAAGTGACCAACAGAGGTATTGCGTGTCATCAGGGATCTATTGTGATCTGGTCAGGAGAGAAAGTAAGCCCTTCAAAAAGACGCTCTGAAGAATTTGCCCACCATTTTTCAGATAAAATTGCTCAGGTTTGCCCTGACTTAGATTGCAGAATTGATACAGCACCTGTGGGTGCAACTTTTGTGCCTGCTTGTCCAGTATTGATGGATACTTTTCTGTTTGTGCAGCCTACGGATGTGGACAGGATCCTTGGAGAAGTGAGAGCCACATGTGTACTAGCCCCTTGCCCCTCCAGGCTGATTAAACAGGCCAGAGGAGGACTGGCTGAATGGGTAAGGGAAGTGATTAACACCTCACTACAGCAAGGCAGGGTCCTAAAATGCCTGAAGGAGACCATGGTAAGACCTCTTTTTTGGGGGGGAAATGTTCCCTGTATCCTCTAGATACCTATTGGCCAGTCTCCAATCTTCCATTCCTGAGCAAGGTACTAGAGCATGTGGTGGCTTCTCAACTCCAAGGGTTCCTGGATGAGACAAATTATCTAGATCCATTTCAGTCTGGTTTCAGTCCTCGTTATGGAACAGAGACATCTTTTGTCGCCTTGGTGGATGACCTACACAGGGAACTAGACAGGGGAAATGTGTGTCCCTGTTGGCTCTGCTGGACCTCTCAGTGGCTTTTGATAACATTGACCATGGTATCTTTCTGGGCCACCTTACTGGAATGGGGCTTGGAGGTACTGTTATACAGTGGCTCCATTCCTTTCTGGAGGGGTGTTCCCAGAAGGTGGTGATAGGGGAATCCTGTTTGATTCCTCGGACACTGCCCTGTGGTGTCCCCAAGGTTTCAATCTTGTCCCCTATGCTGTTTTAACATCTACATGAAACTGCTGAGAGAGGTCATCTGGAGTTTTGGAGTCAGGTGCCACTAGTATGCTGATGATACCCAGCTCTATTACTCCTTTCCACAAAATTCCAAGGAAGCTGTTCCTGTACTAAACCAGTGCCTGGCGGCTGTAATGGAGTGGATGAGGGCAAATAAACTGAAGCTTAATCCAGACAAGATAGAGGCACTTCTGGTCAGCTGAAAGAAAGATCTGGGAACAGGGATTCAACCTGTGCTAGATGGGGTTATACTCCCCTTGAAAATGCATGTACGCAGTTTGGGAGTACTCTTGGATTCAGCTCTGAGCCTGGAGGCCCAGGTCTCAACGGTGACCAGGAGTGCTTTTGCACAACTAAAGCTAGTCTGCCAACTGAACTCGTTCCTGGAGAAGTCAGAGCTGGCCATGGGGGTACATAACTTGGTTACATCCTGTTTGGATTATTGTAATGCACTCTATGTGGGGCTGCCTTTGAAAAGTGCCCAGAAACTTTACTTGGTCCAGAGAGTAACAGCCAGGATGTTAACAGGGGCTGGCTACAGGGAGCATACAACTTCCTTGTTTCCAATCACAATTCAAAGTGCTGGTTTTGACCTATAAAGCCCTAAACAGCTTGTGTCCAGATTATTTAAAGAACCAAATCTCCCCAGAATGAATCCAGTAGAGCATTAAGTTCATCTAGAGAGGCCCTTCTCTCTGTCCCACCACCTTTTCAGGCTCATTTGGTGGGAACTAGGGAGAGGGTCTTTTGGGTGGCTGCTCCCAGACTTTGGAACTCCCTCCCTAGAGAGATTTGGGTGGCCCCATCTTTATTTTCCTTCAGGTGGCAGATTAAAACATTCTTACGCCACCAGGCCTTTTGCTGACAAATGAAGGTTGGACTGCTGGTATTTCTGTTTTTAAGATCTATTTTAATTTTTATGGAGTTTTATCATTTATGTAGAATTATATAAGTGGTTTAATCAATTCTAATTCTTATTTATTATACTATGTTTTTAGATATTATTGTTTTAAATGTTGTGTGCCACCTTGGGTCCTGCCATAGGAGAAAGGAGGAAAATAAATAAATAAATAAATAAATAAAATAAATAGTAGGAGAATCTGCGATACTCTGAGGTAATATAATCCACTGTTGAACAGCTCTTAGAATCAGGAAGTTCTTCCTAATGTTTAGGTGGAATCTCTTTTCCTGTAGTTTGAGTCCATTGCTCTGCATCCTAGTCTCTGGAGCAGCAGAAAACAAGTTTAGTCCATCTTCAATAAGACATCTCTTCAAATATTTAAACATGGCTATCATGTCACTTCTTAACCTTTTCTCCTCCAGGCTAAACATATCCAGCTCCCTAAGTTGCTCCTCACAGGGCATCATTTCGAGTCTTTTCACCATTTGGTCACCCTCCTCTGGACACAATCCAGCCTGTCAACATTCTTCTTGAACTGTAGTACCCAGGACTGGACACTGTAATCCAGTGACATTGTGAGGCCTGACCAAAGCAGAACAGAGTGGCACTATTCCCTTTATCTAGACACTGTACTCCTATTGCTGCAGCCTAGAATCACATTGTTTTTTTTAGCTGCTGCATCACACTGTTGATTCATGTTCAGTTTGTGGTCCACTAAGACTCCT
The DNA here is from genome assembly GCA_030847615.1 of Gambelia wislizenii. Taxonomy (NCBI): domain Eukaryota; kingdom Metazoa; phylum Chordata; class Lepidosauria; order Squamata; family Crotaphytidae; genus Gambelia; species Gambelia wislizenii. The sequence continues at coordinate 266,446,408 of JAUMIR010000003.1, forward strand.
AGATCTCTTTCACATGTACTGTTGTCAAGCCAGGCGTCACTCATCCTATATCTGTGTATTTCATTTTTTTCTGCCTAAGTGGAGTAACTTATATTTCTTCCCATTTAAACTCATTTTGTTAGTTCTGGCCCAGCTTTCTGATTTGTTAAGGTCATTTTGAATTTTGCCTATGTCCTCAGAAGTATTAGCTACCCCTCCTAATTTGGTGTCATCTGCAAATTTGATAAGCATGCCCTCTATTTCATCATCCAAGTCATTGATAAAAATGTTGAACAGCACTGGACCCAGGACAGAACCCTGTGGCACCCTGCTAGTCTCTTATCTCCAGAATGAAGAGGAGTCATTGCTGACTACCCTTTGGGTTTGGTCAGCCAACCAATTACAAATCCACCTCTCAATCGCATTGTGTAGTTCACATTTTACTAGCTTGTTTGCAAGAATATCATGGGGGACACTGTCAAAGGCCTTACTAAAATAAGATATGCACAATCCACAGATTCCCTTCATTTACCAAGCTCACAACTCTATAAAAAAAAAGAGATTAAATTTGTCGGATATGACTTATTTATGAGAAACCCATGTTGACTTTTAGTGATTATGGCATTGCTTTCTAAATGCTTATAAACTGTCTGTTTAATGATCTGCTCTACAATATTTCCTGGCATTGATGTCAGGCTAACCGGGTAGTAATTATTTGGATCCTCTTCTTTCCCATTTTTGAAGATAGGGACAACATTTGTGCTCCTTAGGTCTGCTGGGACTTCTGTTCTCCAGGAATTCTCAAAGATTATTGCCATTGGCTCTGAGATTACATTTGCCAGGTTGTTTTTTTTAATACCCTTGGATGTAATTCATCTGACCCTGGAAACTTGAAATCATTTAGAGTATCCATGTATTCCTGTACTATCTCTTTACCTATTCCTTGCTGCATTTCTCCTACTGCATCATCCACTCCATTTTCCTCAGGTTGAGTTCCATTTTCATTTTTTGAGAAGACTGAGTCAAAGAAGGAGTTGAATTTTTCTCTGTCCCCTGTTAGCATTTCACCATTTAATGCCTTTCAGTGACAAGTTGTCCAGACACAGAGAAGAGAGAAATCCTGCAAGCTTTGTATTATCCAGTGGTACCAGATATGCCCTCTGGCATAAGGTTCAGTAGGATGATAGATTGTGGAAAATTGTACACTGTAGTAAGAACTCATAACAGGAACTATATACAATATAGATGACCAGCTGCCATGGCAGTAGAGCAAGACAAGGTTTCCAGTTCAAGCTTGGCAATGCCTGACCAAAAAATAATTTGTTTGGGGGGTGGGTGGGAGGAGGTTGTAGCACTTTGACATTTATTCATTTCAGTTTTCATGATGACATTTTTACTGTGCTTGTCTGTACAAAGTCTTCAGACACTCTAAGTAATCTTATTGTCGTAGGATGCTTCTTCTAATCAAAATAATTATAGTTTACCCAAGCAGAAGAAAATAATACATGATTACATTGTACGTTGTCCTCCAGCATTTACTTCTTTCAAGGGCAAAACTGATTATCCTGACACCAGTCATACTGTTAGGGATTTGTTGTTCAAAGGAAGTTATGCACACTATAGCAAAAGAATCTCAGCCTTGCATGTATACTGACTAGACAAGAAAGAGATGTTGCAAGTTAGGATAATATAAGTGATTATATGAACATACAAAGGACATAAAAACAAATAAATATAAAAGAATTAAAATACACATCATAATCTTAATAGCAGTAAAACCAAAACCTTGTCTGAAAAGAGATGTCTTTAAAGGTGAGCAGAGTATAGAGCAGGAGGAAAACAATCTAATCTAATTGGCCTGGGGTTTTTATATACAGGGTACTGCAATACTGAACACTCTCTCACATGATGCCATTCGGGCTTCAGCTCAAAAAGCAATGGTGAGCACAAGAGACGGGCAGATTCACATAGAAAAGATACCAACACTGTAATATCTTGATATACACTGTTTGGAACAAAGTATACATTTCTGATTGCCTTGCCTTCAAAGGGAGGGGAGCACATTACAGATCTGTAGAGGGTGGAGAAATGAAATTATTTTGATATGATTCATTATTTTCTCTTTCCTCCTCCCTTCTTAGCCATGGACCCACCAAGTTGGTTCCAAGATTGAACAAATACTTTAAAATTTTTCACTTCAAAAATCAGTTTTTCCCGAGGAAAAAAACCTGAAATTATTAACAATTTCTGGGACTTTTTAATTTGGAAAAAAATATGAACGAGGGCTGGAGATGCTACAGGATCATATACTTTCTACCAAATTTTTCTTCTCTATTTCCTCTTGTGTTCCACTGAGTTTTTCTAACTTAGACAGAGGGGGAGGGGATAAAATTAAATAAAAAATAAAATAAAAATTGGTTCACAATGAATTTAGGGCATACAAAACAAAAGAAAAAAAATCACATAATAGACCAAACTTAACAAATGGTTTCAATGAGAAAAAAACCCATGAATCATTGCTAAATAGTAAAACACATAAAATTTCTGATTCAATATGACTAGCTTGGACTAGCAATTGGATTTGGCCATAGTATAATTAATTTACATAATTGGTCATACAATTATAAGAGCTGGAAGAGACTTCAAAGGCCAGTGCCAGAAATCCATTGTTAAAGCTCTCCTGAAAGATGCTCATTCAATCTCTGCTTAAAGCCCATTAAAGAAGGAGAGTCCACCATCTTCTGAGGCTGTCTAGTTTACTATTGACTACCTGTTACCATCTATCCAAAGTTATTCTTACTGTTTAGGTGGAGACATTTTTTTCTTTTAATTTGAATCTACCGTATCATGTCTTTGTCTCTGGAGCAGCAGTAAAGCTTGTTCCATCTTCTACATGACATTCCTTTAAATACTTAAAGACAGATAACTATCACCTCTCAATCTTCATAGGGCTGGGTTTCCAGAGTTTTTACCATCTTGTCACCCTCCCCTGGACAAATTATAGCTTGCCAATATCCTTCTTGAAATGTAGTACTCAGAACTAGACACAGTATTCCAGGTGAGTTCTGACCAAAGCAGAATTGGTGTTGTTGTGGGCTTTCAAGTCATTTCAGACATATGGCAACCCTAAGGTGAACCTATCATGGAGTTTCCTTGACAGAGTTTGTTTAAAGGAGGATTGCCCTTGCCTTTCTTTTAAGACTGAAAAATTGCGGCTTGTCCAAGGCCACCCAGTAGGTTTACATGGCTAAGCAGGGATTCAAACCCTCCCAGGTACTAGTCCAACACTCAAACAACTACACCATGTTGGCTCTCCAAAGCAGAATGGTGTGGTACTATTGCTTCCGTCACTCTGGACATTATGCTCTTGTATTTGCAGCCTAGAACTATATTGGCTATTATTTTATTTTTTTTTTACTGCTGCAATGACTTAGAGGTTAGTTGGCTTTAATAAAGAATTATCTACATTCATGGATGACGAATCTATCAATAGCTATAGGATGTGATAGCAGATAAGCAGAATTGTCACTTTCCAGGCAACCATACCACTAGCTGCCAGTTGTGGGGTGCAGTCACAGGGAACAGCTGTTGCCATTATGCAGTATTGGATTTACAGTACAAACAAGCTAAATGCCTAATAGTTCTGGATTATGAAATGCTGGATCTATGCACAAAGTAATTGCACCTCAACTTATATGAGACCTTCAAATACATTTTGAGTTTGCATAGCTATTACACTTCTTTTTGGTCATTCCATGGGGCCTCTAAAACATGACATATCTTAGGGACTAAGCATGTCTTAATTCAAGCTGTGCCTTTATGTCTGGCTTAGGGGCAACTAGTTGGAGCCTGAATGTTGGATGGTTTTTATTTACAAAATAAAACATATTTCAACCTATTAAAAGAATTCATTCTCTACTATGAAGCCATCAACATATTTAATTCAGTGGATCCACCAGCACATCTTTCCTTTGTACATAACTATGGTTGCACACTTTGTAAGCTGGCTGCATTTTCATCAACCCTTGGAATTCAGAAATAGCTTAAACACAGCACCTTTGACTGGATATACTAAAATTAGTATGGCTTTAATTTACCACCACCACCACCCCAGCCACAAAATGAAATGTTTCCCTAACAAAAGGTAAAGAGAGACTAGTAAACTGAAGCTTTCAAGCTGAGAAAAAAGTAGCACATCCACCTCAAATGATATGATCAACTTAATCATACTCAAATCCAGGTGCTTTTAAAAAGAAACTAACAAATATATGACTAATCACAAATATATTATTGAGCTCCCATGAGAGCAATATTAATCTAGCTCTAACACAAAGGATAATTATATGCCATAAATTTCATAATAATTTAAATCATTTAATGATGACTTATTATCCGACTATTCTAGCTTATTTTCTGACAGACTTCTTTGCAACATACTATACTAAAGTGGACAAAGTTCAATTGCTCTAGACATAGGCTTAATCATCATTTTTTGTGTCCAAGGTTAACTGTTGTACCCAGAATTTACAATGTCATCAAATTGTGGATGCAGCACCCTTCTCAATTTGTATATCATTACACTGTAACAATGTGAAAGAGGGAAAGGACAAGGAAAAAAAACGGAACAAGCCAATTTGAGGCATACCTGGAAAATTCTTCAAAATTTCACTGACTCTTACAGACATGAACATTTGGAAACTATAGACCTTTCACATCTGCCTTAAATCAAATCTGACAGGAAATGGCAACTCTTCACCCTTCTCAAGAGTCCTTTAATTTAGGAATCACAAAATACAATGCAATACACACAATGCCTTCCAAAGTTGAATCCACTTTCTTCACTCCTTGTTCCTTCTCTACTGCCTTGGCAAACTGTTCATGACCATTAAAAATGTATACATGGCCTTACTGAGTCATGTCATACAGAGCAATTTGAAATTGTCACCTTCCTTAGGCTGTTAACACATTTGTACTTTTAGGGAAAGGACACAGGTTAATATTAGAGTATACACTTTGTATCTGAACAGTCCCAGCTTCAACCTTTGGTATCTCCTAGTACGGTTGAGAAAGATGTCTTACTGAAACTTACAGCTAGCTCATCTAGTGAATACACTGGACTAGACATCTCCACAGTCAGACTCTAGAACAGTGGCTCTTAACCTTTTCTTTACCAGGGACCCCCTTTAAATATCCTTTGTTGCTGTGGACCCTCAAGACATAACTCAAAAAGAAGAAGAAGATAATAAGATAATACACCACCCATTAAACCTTACCTCAGAAGCACTGGAGAAGGAGGGAAGACCTTTCTTCTGTTTCTTCCTGAAATTTTGTGGCTGGAGCAGATTGAATGGCAATGCACATGCCAAGCCAACCAGCCAGCCTTTGCCCGGGCTCCTGTCACATGGCCACTACTCCACTGCAGGGATCAGGTGGGCCAAGCATCCCTCAAGCCTTTGAGGACCCCATGTGAGGATACTGTGGACCCCTGGGGGTTCCTGGACCACAGGTTAAGAATCATAGAATCATAGAATCATAGAATTGCAGAGTTGGAAGAGACCATGAGGGCCATCCAGTCCAACCCCCCTGCCAAGCAGGAAATCTTGATCAAAGCATCCCCGACAGATGGCCATCCAGCCTCTGTTTAAAGACCTCCAAGGAAGGAGACCCCACCACGCTCCGAGGGAGTGTGTTCCACTGCCGAACAGCTCTTACTGTCAAAAGTTGCTCCTCATGTTGAGGTGGAATCTCTGTTCCTGGAGCTTGCACCCATTGCTCCGTGTTCCAGTCTCTGGAGCAGCAGAAAACAAGCCTGCTCCATCCTCAGCGTGACATCCCTTCAAATACTTAAACAGGGCTATCATATCGCCTCTAAACCGTCTTTTTTCCAGGCTAAACATACCCAGCTCCCTAAGTCTCTCCTCATAAGGCATCGTTTCCAGACCTTTCACCATTTTAGTTGCCCTTCTCTGGACATGCTCCAATTTGTCAATATCCTTTCTGAATTGTGGTGCCCAGAACTGGACACAGTATTCTAAGTGAGGTCTGACCAAGGCAGAATAGAGTGGCACTATTACTTCCCTTGATCTAGACACTATACTTCTATTGATACAGCCCAAAATTGCATTGGCCTTTTTAGCTGCCGCATCACACTGTTAGCTCATGTTCAACTTGTGGTCTACTAGGACTCCTAGATCCCTTTCGCACGTAGTCTCATTCAGCCAGGTCTCTCCCATCCTATATTTATGCATTTCATTTTTCCGCCCTAAATGCAGTACTTTACATTTCTCCGTATTGAATTTCATTTTGTTGGCTTTGGCCCAGCTCTCCAGTCTATCCAGGTCATTCTGAATTTTGATCCTGTCCTCTAGGGTATTAGCTACTCCTCCCAATTTGGTGTCATCTGCAAATTTGATAAGTATGCCCCTAATTCCCTCATCTAAGTCATTGATAAAGATGTTGAATAGCACTGGGCCCAGGACAGAACCCTGTGGCACCCCACTGGTCACATCTTTCCAAGACGAAGAGGAGCCACTGCTGAGCACCCTGTGGGTTCGGCCGGTCAACCAATTACAAATCCATTGAACAGTTAACTTGTCTAGCCCACATTCTACAAGCTTGTTTGCAAGAATGTCATAGGGAACCTTGTCAAAGGCCTTACTGAAATCAAGGTATGCAATGTCCACAGCATTCCCTTCATCTACCAAGCTGGTAACTTTATCAAAAAAAGAGATCAGATTAGTCTGGCATGACTTGTTTCTCTGAAACCCATGTTGACTTTTTGTGATTATGGCATTGCCTTCTAAATGTTCACAGACTCTCTGTTTAATGATCTGTTCTAGAATCTTCCCTGGTATTGATGTCAGACTAACTGGACGATAATTGTTGGGATCCTCTTTTTTCCCCTTTTTGAAGATGGGAACAACGTTTGCCCTCCTCCAGTCTGCTGGGACTTCTCCTGTTCTCCAGGAGTTCTCAAATATTATTGCCAATGGCTCTGAGATTATATTTGCCAGCTCTTTTAATACTCTTGGATGTAGTTCATCTGGTCCTGGAGATTTAAATTCATTTAGATTAAGAAGGTATTCCTGTACTACCTCTTTACTTATTTTGAGCTGGATTTCCCCTATTGTGTCCTCTGTTCCATTATCCTCAGGTTGGTCCTCCTTTTCCTTTTCTGAAAACACTGAGGCAAAGAAGGTGTTGAGTAATTCTGCCTTTTCTCTGTCCCCTGTTAGCATTTTGCCATCTTCTCCATGTAGTGGCCCTATCATTTCCTTCTTCCTCCTTTTGCTGCGGACATACCCAAAAAAACCCTTTTTATTGTTCTTAACCTCCCTAGCAAGCCTGAGCTCATTCTGCGCTTTAGCTTTTCTGACTTTACTCCTACACGTATTCGCTATCTGTTTGAATTCTTCTTTGGTGATTTCCCCCCTTTTCCATTTCCTATACATGTTCCATTTAAAACTTAGCTCCATTGAAAGTTCTTTAGTCATCCATCCTGGTTTCTTGATACACCTCCCATTTTTCTTCCTCAATGGTCCTGGAGATTTGAATTTAAATCTCCAGGACCAGAACAACTGCTCTAGAAGGTAACTGGTGTTTCCCAGTGCCCTTTATACTGTTACTCTGAAATTGTCTACCATATAAAGGGCACTACTTTTGAAAAAATATTTTCACTATGTTCTAGATTTAAGGATTTACCTTATGGTAGCATATGGCCTAAATGGCTATGCTATGTGTGAATAAAAGGTGACACATAGTATAGCATAAAGACAATCCCTATATTATTAGTATTGTTGTGTTTCTTTAAAAAATTAATATCTAGCTACATCTATTCTTATACATTTATGTTGTTTCATTAATAAAAATACAATCCAGACCCATCATCTCAGCCCTATGCAGAACCAGTACATATATTTCTTTTTTATAAGTAATTTTATTAAGATTTAGATGTGCTAAAGCTACATCAAACACTCCTATAAAAAAACCCAAATGCTAACAAATTACTAAACTAACTACCAACACTATGAACTCACCACTCACTCATTCACTCACTAAATAATCACTAACCAATTAACTAAGTAATAACCAACGGCAATCAAACATAGATGTACAATAGAAAAATACCAAAAAACAAAATAACAAAAAACAAAAAAAACGAGCTCAATACAAGACAAACTACAAAACTATCTAAAAATGACTTCCAACTATCTCTTCCACAGATATTCACATATATCTTGCAGTACCACCTCACTCTTTAGACATTGGATATTACACCTCTTCTAATGGCCCACACCAACTAATATTCAAAACCAATAGTCATCCTTTCACCTTCTTTTCTCCAAAAGACTATCAAGGGTTTCCAGTGTTTCAAAACAGCTGCTGAGAATTTTCTCTAATCAAAGTAGACAGCTTATCAATTTCTGCTAACTCAGTCACTTTTATCAGCCATTCTTCCTTAGAGTGTAGAATATGTTCTTCCACCCTTGGACATACAATAATCTTGCTGCTGTAAATATATAATGGAATACTCTCTCATAACTCTTATCACATCTACTTCTGTTGACAAAAGAGCTCACATCTCCATAGTTTTGGCTCAGAACACCTTTGTTATCAGAAGATTCTAGGATCCATAAGCACACTATAATATTTTCAAGCTCCTTTGTGTATCAGGCTGCCTGTTATGAAACTATCAAGGGGTTGTCCACACAGTGAAAATGCCCCTCACAGAATTTTCTCAGAAAATGAGCTGTTTTAATGGGATCCCACACTGTCTCATAGTATTGTGAAAGAGGGTGACCAAAAACAGGGGAAAGTACACGAGAAAAGCCTTCACAGCTTTTCCCGACTTAAAAAAAAACACAACTCCAGAGATATGTGCATTTTTGCTTGTTAAGACATGCAATTCAACATGAACTGCTTCCCCATGCAGGACACAGAGCAAACCTGATTGGCTGTATAAATGCTGGGGGTGGGACTGGGTTACAGGGCAAGCGCCCACTGCCGCCATGTTGGATTTTCACTTTAGTGAGTGATTGCTAAGGTGATAAAACAGAAATTTGTGCTATCTTTTTTACTCTTTCTTTTTGAGGAAAGGTAAAGTTTTACTTGTGTGCACCACATAAATAGTTTTTTTTTTTTTTAAGATCACTAGGGTCAGATTTTAAAATGCAAGTAATCCACTCATGGCTACCAAGCTACAGGTATGCAGGGCTGTAAAACCATTAACACAGGTCACAGCTGCTGTGACTTGCTCTTAGCATGGAGCAGTCTGGTTTTTTTTTCCTTCATGTAGAAACCCCCAAATATGTTTAATTGTGTTGAACTTTTCCTTCCTATTAAAATATTGTATCAAGATATGTTTAATTGTGTTGAACTTTTCCTTCCTATTAAAATATTGTATCAAGATAAATGCATTTTTTAATCTTAAATGTGAAGGAAACTTCACCAAATAATGTTTGCTTAAGGAAAAAAAACTTTAAATGCTAGCTTGCAGATTAGTCATTCTGTTCTTTTCCCATTCTTTTGCAGTCAGTACTAATGTTCATGCAACTGCAGTAAAAAGTATGAAAAACACAACAGAACATTTGTCCCAAGGACTGTACTGCAACAAATAATTTGCATCAGCCATGGAAACCCACTGGGTGACCTTGAGCAAGTCAAATTCCCTCAGCCTCAGAGGAAGGCAAAGGCAAAAACCCTTCTGAACAAATCTTGCCAAGAAAACTCTGTGATAGGTTCGCCTTAGGGTTGCAATAAGTTGGAAATGACTTGAAGGCACGCAATAACAACAAACAAACTTGCTTGTCCAAATTCATATTTACTCACTTGTTCTGCTTCTCCATACTTGTAACCCTGAGATTTTCCCATCGTGAATTAAGAAGATTCATTTGTTCTTGTATTTCATTTTCTTCATCGTCTGAAAGTTTTCCAAATGACAGAAGTTGGCTGCCTACTTGCAAAACATCACCAACACGTCCTTGATGAGCTGTTAATTCCATCATAAAGCCCTTCAAAAAAAAAAAATTAACAAAGATGATCACTGGAGAATGAAACTGTCTTTATAATTTACAGATTCCATTACAACTTTTAAACTTTTACTAAATGAAACATTTAAAAAGAATTGTAGTACTTTAATTCAAACATTGCGCAAGGGACCACAACATAATGTGTTAAGCAAACAAATAGACCCAAAATATCAGTCAAATTTCAAGCTTTTGACCTTTATCCTATATACAGATATAAGAACAACAATTAGCAGATGGTGAAGTATTTATGTTGGTTTTTGCAGTCTGTGTTGTTCACACATACCTCGTGGGTGTGAAACTGTTCTTTAACTTCTTCTACATCAGTGGATATATCTCCTTGTGCTTGCAGTGAATCTTCAGCAGAGAGAAGCCATGAGAGTACTTCTTCTAATGCAGTTTGATAGCTTTCCAGATCTACTTCTGTTCCCATAGGTGAAGTAGCAAACAGCTTCTCTTCATGGCTTTCCAAATGCTGCTAAAACATACAAAAATAACAGTTTTGGCTTTGATGTAATTAATTTGCACTCAGATGGGTTCTTTTTTCCAGATTAGTAAATGAAATTTATTGGTCTTAATTCTATATAATAGTTTTGACATCAAAATCCTTTAAATGAGTTGATCTAGTGCAGTTCACTGACCATTCTTTGAAAAATCACTAAACAAAAGGGCTGGAAAGAAAGCAATGTTAAATATGAAATAAAGAAGTAGTCACTTTTCATGCAGATTCCAGTGATAAATACAATCAAAAGTTTATACAAAGATCTAGTTTCAAGGATTATGTAACACTTTGTTCCTTACTTTGTAGTACCAATTATCTTGTCCAAGCAATTACATATGGTATTATGTGCATGCAAAGAAAGCTACACAAATGCAATAGGAAATAATTCTCTGTGTGTGCATGTACACAATTGTGAATTAAAATTATTAACTCTTACACCACCACCACCACTACTACTTCTTCTTCCTACCCCTTCTTTTTATTTATATCCCAATTTTTCTCCCAAAAAATGGGACTCAAAGTGGCTCGCAATTTTAAAAAACAGTACAATTAAAAACATACCAAAAGAGAGCATTAACATAGAATTAAACTATTTGCAGCATTAAAATCAAATTAACATTAAATTGACACCAAATAAGGAGGGGTAGCTAATACCCCAGAGGACAGGATCAGAATCCAAAATGACCTTAACAGATTGGAAAGCTGGGCGAAAACTAACAGAATGAATTTCAACAGAGAGAAATGTAGGATACTACACTTGGGCAGTAAAAATGAAAGGCACAGATATAGACTGGGTGACACCTGGCTTGATGGCAGTACATGCGAAAGGGAAATAGGAATCCTCGTGGACCGCAAGCTGAACATGAGTCAGTAGTGTGATGCAGCAGCTAAAAAAGCCAATGTGATTCTAGGCTGCATTAATAGGAATATAATGTCTAGATTAAGGGAAGTAATAGTGCCACTCTATTCTGCTTTGGTCAGACCTCACCTGGAATACTGTGTCCACTTCTGGGCACCACAATTCAGGAAGGATATTGAGAAGCTGGAATGTGTCCAGAGGAGGGTGACCAGGATGGTGGGAGGTCTGGTAGCCATGCCCTGTGAGGAGCGGCTTAGGGATCTGGGCATGTTTAGTCTGGAGAAGAAAAGGTTGAAAGGTGGCATGACAGCCACATTTAAATATTTGAAGGGATATCATACTGAAGATTGTTTTCTGCTGCTCCAGAGATTAGGACATGGAGCAATGGATTCAAACTACAGGAAAAGAGATTCCACCTAAACATTAGGAAGAACTTCCTCACAGTAAGAGCTGTTCAGAAGTGGAATACATTGCCTCGAAGTTTTGCAGAGTCTCCTTCTTTGGAGGTTGTTCAGCAGATGATGGATGGCTATCTGTCAAGAATGATTTGATTATGTATTCCTGCATGGCAGGGTTTGGACTGGATGGTCCTTGTGGTCTCTTCCAACTGTATGATACTATGATTCTATGAAAACAATTCACAGTAAAAGAATAAAAATGCTATTAAAAAGAGAGCACTTCCTTCACGCTCCCTTTTTCCAAACAAGTGAAGAACAAGTTGCTTATCTGTAACTGGGGTTCTTTAAGTGGACATCTGTGAACTCATACAAGTGGGATATTCAGCATGTAAGCAGTAATCCAAACCTAGAATAGCTCTCAACAAGATTTGTTGGAGGATATTCTGCATCACTGTTGCCCAAACCTCCATCCTCTATATCTGCTGCGTCATTCTTCAGGGACCAGAGAGTGATACACAGAAGGAGAGGAGGGTGGGTTTCTGCAAGTTCACAGACAACCACTCAAAAGAACAACAGTTATAGGTATGCAACCTGATTTTCTTCTTCATGGTCTCTGTGACTCTTTTAATATAGCTAAACTCAGAGGATGGGGGCATGTCCCTGAAGAGAGGATTGCACAGCCAATGGCTGCTTTTTGCCTCTAGATGATAGTGGCCATCTAAACGTTGATGGCTGAGCCCATGTGGCAACCTGACAGTGGAACTTCCACTTGGAAGGCTGAAGAAGTGGATACCACCTGGTGGAGTGACTGTGGACATCCAGAGGTGGTGGTTTGTGAGGGAGGTCATAAGAGTGAAATTGTAACTGACATCCATTTCAAAGGTGAACATTTCTCCGACTCACCATGCTGAAATTATAGCAACCAAAAATGCTGTTTTATGGCGAAGAAATGTAGGCTGAGAGTTCTGAGTGGTTTGAAAGGACTACTTGTCAGCTGGGAGAGCACAAGAGACAGGGGAAAGTGTGCAGGGTGTCCCCCAACAAATCTTCCTGAGAGCTATGTTAGGTTCTGATCACTGTACACACACAGAATATTCCACTTGTGTGAGTCACAGAGACCATGAAAAACTAGTGCTGCATGTTTTTAAAACAGGAAAAACAGACATTTCAAATTCATGACATGCAGGGTTGACAGTCAGGAAGTAGCTTTAAACGTGTTTGTGTTGTACCTAAATACAAAATAAAATTATAGATTTTGGTTTCATGTATTTCTCTGTGAAATTAGCATAATGTCCACATTAATAAATTACATGATACACTCACATCATCCCTTTATGAAGGGTCCACATCCAAAAATATGGTTTTTTGGGTTTTTTTTTTGACATTTTGTTCAGGAAAAGCTTCTGAAACCCAAATAGGGGCCATTCCTTATAATGAGAGATACCTATAAGGGACAAGCTTTCCCGCTCTCAAATAAGGAACATGCCTTATAATAAGAGGCACCAGGCAAACCTAAAGTGAACTAAGAATCAAAATGGACTACATCGGGGAAGGGGGTAAAGACAGTGGGAGGGAGGGAAGCTTGCTCAGGAATCTTTCAGTTTTCTCTCTCTTTTGAAGAGAGGAAGGAGAAGTCTTAGATATCTCTGGTCTGGAGATGGCTGAGGCTGCTCATAGAAGATCACATTCCTCCCTCCCAAAGGGGAGATCCACGGCTTCTTTCTATATTGTCTCCCTGAAGTTACTGAACAGCACTGTGACATAACAGGAAATCTTTGAGTACATCTTTTATGGGAACAGGTGGGGGGAACCTCTATACCAGGGGAAAAAATACAGACCAGGTTCTTACAGATAATTTTAAAGAAGATTTTAAAGTGCAGTCACTGTTAAACTAAGCAGCCAGGATTGTCAAAAACATCTCTACATTACATATTTCTCACTCTAATTACCCTGTCATGAGGGGCAGAAAAGTAGGGGTCTCCATACATGTGCAGCTGAAAGCTGCTGTGGGTGAGAAGGCCATTTGATGGCTTCCCTTGATGAGACCAGCTCCATGTGAGGGTGGAAGGGGAAGAGGAGTTAAAAGCCTCAGAGACCCTCCTCGTTCACCTCTTTTGCTCATGCAACCACCCTCTGTGCAGTATGAGTTTATCTGGTTGGTTCAGGGCCAGGTAGGAATTTCTCCCCCTCTTTAATGCCATCCCCTACGTAGCCCACACTGTATCTTTGGGATTTTTTTTTTTAATTGGAATAAGACCATTCTACTGAAAAATACACCCAAGTGCAAAAGGCCGTAACAATAATGCAAAAATAATAATAATTGTTTTCTTACTAATACAAAAATAAAACTATCTATCCTAACACTAATATATTTTTCCTCTTAATCTAAACACACTATAATCACATTATATTTACACATTTCAATTATACCTATTTAGAAAAGAAAAAATAAATAAAAGATTAATAAAAAATACAAAATAATACAAAAATACAACAACAATAATAAAATATTTATTTAAAATATCCCTTTATGTTATTGCTGGGGTTGTCTCACTAAACCATGGCCAAAACTTTTTCCAACAATGGTTTGGCAATTTCTCTTTTTCACTCAGAGCTAAATTTTCAATTACGTTCTTGACATAATAAGCAGTGCCTTTTACATCCTGCAGATTTTGACTTTTCAGCTCCCTTTTGTCTTTGGAAAACTAACCCTAACATCACATAGAGGTTTACCAGGCGTACTGTGGACCAGGGCATTTTCCAAAACCTCTCTGCCACAGAACCAAACTCCTTCCTCTTCCTCTTTTGGCCCACTGACTTTCTGGGTCCCCTGACACCCTCTGGAGGTTCAGTCCCCGAAAGCACTGTCTCCCAAGCCTGCTGTGCCAAATCTGGCCAATCCAGGACCCAGGCCACCTCCTCCCATGTTTCCCGGCACTTGGGCAGTCCTGGACAAAATGTCTGATTGTCTCCTTCTGTGCCACACCACTCAAAATCTCAGCCTTTTTACATTTCAGACGAGGACAAGTCTGCTCATCCTCTGTGGTCCACCGTCTCCTTCCCCTCAGATTAAGACCCTGATGGTAGAGCCTGCACCTCAAGTCCCACAACTTTTTGGGGACCCTTTTGTCCATGAAATACTCAATTGGGTTAGTCTGGTGATTTCTGTACTCTGATGAATCTAGTTTGGCCTGATGTTTTTGCAAACATAAATCTCTTCCACTATTTTCCTTTACAAACCTCTCTTGAAGCTCTTGATGTTCTGACCTGGTCTGTCTTCCCCCTTCAACTCCTCAGCATGAATTGTATATTTCTTCATGTAAAA
This sequence comes from Gambelia wislizenii, assembly GCA_030847615.1. Classification (NCBI taxonomy): domain Eukaryota; kingdom Metazoa; phylum Chordata; class Lepidosauria; order Squamata; family Crotaphytidae; genus Gambelia; species Gambelia wislizenii. Next base: position 266,461,496 of record JAUMIR010000003.1, read on the forward strand.
ACAAAGTCTTTCAAAAAATCGGGTGCTTTCAATTTTTCAGGCAAAGAAAACCTAAAACTTAATGAGCCTTCCTCCCACCAAGTCTTTCCCCATCTAGTCCCCATTCAGCACTCACAAAACAAAACCAGCCAAGCCTGAGGTTGAATCTGACCCTTTTGCAAAAGAGAAACTTTCCCAAAATTTTGGGCAGAAAAGATGGCGATGAACTTGGGTCCCAGGGCTGGGAAGTCCAGGCCCCCTTGTTCTACCTACCCATAAACCACTTGCCAGGTGGAACATGGCCATTCCCCAAAGGAACTTGAAGAGAACTCAATCGGCTTCTTTAATCACTGAATCTGGAGGTGGGAAAACAGCCGCCAAGTTGGCTGCCATCGGAAGCAGGTAGGTATTTACAAAAGCGGCTCTCTAGTAAATGGTCAGCTTCCATCTCTGCCAGAGGGCCACCCTCTCCTTCACTTTTTCCAACCAGCGATACCAATTTTCTTTCCATCCCTCGGGAGCCACTGCAAAATTCAGCCCTAGGATCTTCACCCTATCCAACTTTGCCTCTTGCTCTGCTTGCCACCCTTCCTTTTCTTCAACTACATCCTTTAGAGGAATAGCTGCCATCTTGTCCTCTGTAGCAAAAATTTTGATCAAAAAACTCTTTTCCATGTTAAGTCAAGCACCAAAAATTCAACCGTAGGCCTCAAAAGCATCTTTAATCTTTCTAACTTCCATCCTGTCCTTAACCGAGAGGGACACACCATCAGCATGGGCAACACATTCAACAGATTCACACCAAACCAACCTCGAACTGTCCAACGGACATGGGATTTGGATCCCCGAGATGCTCTTGTCTAAACTAATCTTACACAGGATAGCATCCAAGGCACTAACATACAAGAGAGGACTCAGTGGAAAACCTTGCCTCACCCCAGAATTTAACTTAATCCTCTTTCCTCTATGACCATTGACTTGCAAAACCACCTCTGCATCCCTATAAAACAATTTTACTAAAGCAATAAATCTCTCTGGCAGTCCTTTCCACTTGAGGGCTTCCCATAGGAACGTATGATCTACATTGTCAAAAGCTTTCATCTGGTCAACCTGTAGGATTTCACCTGTCCAAGCTCCCTCCTTGCTGAGTCGGAACACTTCCCGAAACAAACAAAGAGAGTCTACCATAGTCCTACCCGGCACAGCACTAAACTGTGCTTCCATCACAATCTTATCAGCCACCTTAGCCAACCGATTGTTCAGTATTTTTGCCAACATGCGGTAGTCTACGTTGGTCAGAGCTATGGGGCGCCAGTTTTTTGGGAGGGTAGGATCGCCCTCCTTGGGGCAAAAAAAATCAAGACCCCTTGATAAAATGTCTCAGGGAGCTCATTATTATCCCACAAAACATTAAACAAAGTGGTTAAAGGGGGAACAATCCACTTCCTGTAAACTTTATAAAAATTTGAACTGAGGCCATCTGGGCTAGGGGCTGGCTTACCCTTCCCCTGAACTGTGGCCTCATGAACTTCTTGCTCTTCTATAGGAGAGACCAACCTCTTCCTGTCATCTGGACTCAAACCCTTATAGAGGGTGCCCACCTGGTCCTCTGAAAAAGCTTGTTAAAAAACCTTAATCTCTTCTATATCTATGTTCTTCCGAGCATATAACTGCCTGTAATATCCCTCCATGATATCCAGCATCTCACTTGGTCTAAATGCAATAGGGTCTGACTCAGAGGCCCTCAAGCCGTTTAATTCGATAGGAGCCTTTGGACTTCAGGCGCCTGCCCACTCATCCACATCGACCACACCACCTCGAGTCCTGAAATTTTTACTCCCCTTTCTGTTTTGTCTTTGCTTTTGGCAAAATCTTGCTATCACTCCCTTTGCCCAGTTAAGCTCTTGTTCTGAAAAAGGAACACCTTGGTTCAATTGATAATGACACTTCAAAAAATGATAAATGGCCAAATGATACTCCTGAATCTGTCTCTCATTAACATTGCTCTCGTAAGCCCAGCTAGTGGCCCGAACCACGCGCTTCACATGTTCCCACCACCTGCACAAATCATCCTTCTACATGTCATCAAGAGTTAGGCTGTGGGCTAGTGCTGAGGCGATACGCTCTTTACATGCCACATCTTCCAAAAATTTAGGGCGTAACCTCCAGAGAGGTCTCCCTTTGGGGTAAACCTGACCTATACTGAACTCTACAGCCAAGAGCCCATGATCTGACCAAGGAGTGATCATAACAGTGCACTTTTCCACCTTCATTTCCTTTACTGTCCTCACATGGTCTATTCTGCTGGCTGAGGTTTTGTGATAATGAGTAAATCGAACTCCTTCCATTGGGAGAAAATCCAAACCAAAAGCCTTTCTGCAATAAACAGGAAAAAATTCTAAGTCATTCTCCACGTCAAGAGCTGCATCCTTAAGACCTTGCTTCTCTAGAAAAGATTCCAACTCTCTTCTGCTGTTAGGGGTTTGGGCAGGGACAACTTTGTCCGCTCTTTCTGGTCTGTGTAAGCACTCCTGTCCATCATCCTTGCCCTGTTATTGAAATCTCCTACAATAATAAGATGCCGCCGAGTGTTACACTGATCTTTTAAATACCCCCAAAACTTTTTCCGTTCGGCATATTTTACAGGAGCATAAAGCCCACACAGCCTGAAAGCCTTCTTTTCTACTCTTCCATCTTTTTGCTTTTCCTCCATACTAAAATCCACCACCAACAACCTCCCGAAAACTACTTCTAACATGAAATCAATGGTCAAATTGTTCCAGGCCCTAAAGAGAACCCCTACTCCCCAACCGCCACACTCCCCATATGACCATACAGAAGGTCCTTGCATCCACAACCTCTGACATTGGCTCTGCTGTTGTTGGTTACAGATATGAGTTTCCTGCAATAAAATGATGTCGTAACGCAGGCTGCCAAGGCAGGGCAAAATCTCATTGCGCCTATTTTCAGTTTGCAAGTCACGGACATTCCACGTGGCAATTTTTAATGAACCCATTGTTTTATGTACACAAAAATTTATTAAGGCCTCCGCTATAAATAACTAAAAAAGTAACAGAAGTATATTGGCCATACCGATTGGGTGGGTTGTTAAATAGGTTAAATAGGTTGACATCTGACAGGTAACAGGAGAAGAATTCTATTCGTTTGGTGTACACCTTGGCACCCTTTCAGGAAATGCTTGGGTTCTGGAATTACATCCACAGGTTGTATACGCTGCGAGGTAGGGAAGGTATCTGCCCTTGGGGCTGGCCTTGGATCTTGCTCTCTTATAAAGTCCTGTGGCTTGGGAAGGAGCAACCTGGGTTGTCCAGAAAAGGACTGTCGGGGGGGGAGCAATCCCATTAAGTTGGGATTGCCATTGGGATCAGGTGTTTTGCCCAGGGGAAGGCTGAGGAGGTAGTCACCGGGATGACACATGGCTTCAGCTGGACCCACACCAGGTTGCTCCCCCTCTGTTGCTCATCTGCAGATTGTTTTAAATTGGTTTTAGGTCAAATAAAGTGGTGCTTATTTAACGCTAGTTTTTTGTGTGGTCTCCTTATTTCACAGTTGGACATCAACAAGGAAGTCAGAAGGGGATTAACTGAATCCTCCCGTCCCTTTTTACAGGGATCTAGGTAAACTTTTTTTTTAACAATTGCAGCAACAGATAGGCCCACAGATAAAGTGGTCTTAATCTGTGAGAACTCATGTGTTCTGCTTTTCAAAAACAAAACTAAAAAGGAAATTAAAAAATTGATTTGATATAGAAGATCAAGGAGGACGGGAGTAATGTACAAATGGAAAGATGGAAACAAATATGAACAGAGCAGTGTCTTCCTAATTGCAAGAAAAGGAGTATGGGCTTCTAATAACCACGTTTATATTTAAACCTGGCAATTTGAGGCAGAGGAGCTGCAGGATTGCTTAGATAATAGGATTAATGACAATTGAGGAAATGAACAATTGTTTGTTGGTATGTCCTCTTTTGGTTAAAAAACAATACGAGATGGGTGGGTTTGGTTTGACTAACTTAATCCAAAGCAGGAGGTGGCAAAATCAAACTAATTCCAGAGATTCAAGAACAGCTACCTAACAGTTAGCTTTGCATCCAAATGATTTTAATACCCAGTATGAGAAGCTTCATTTTAACTGAAAATAAAAGATTTCCATTTCACAATTCATATACAGTCAAAGAGGAATTTTAAAGGACTTTTAAATTATTGTCCCACCAAGAAAACTCAAAGGATTTTAATACTCTAAATTTAAAACTCTAATTTAAAGAAAAATTAGAAACTCAGTGACCTTGAGAAAATCCAGACAGCATGGCAATGGTTTCATTTGATTCATAAAACCTAAACATAGTAGAGTATAGGCTTACCTTTGCTGAACGCTTATCTATGATGGCATTCAAATTAACATCAAAATGAAGAGAGATTTCTTATTTTCCATGTTTATAATGATTAAAGCATGATTAATGGTTAGATTAATGGTTATTGATTACCTTTTTGAATGGACATTTTACAGCTCAATGCTAATCAACACTCTCCTGCTGTTATTTTACAGAACCTGGTATTCAGAGACATGAGGCTTCTGAAACCAATCATAATTATGTTGCCATCATGATGATTACCTATAGATAGCCTTACCTTTTATAAATTTTCCTAATCCTCTTTGAAGCCATTTAAATTTGTGCCCATCACCATTTCCCCTAAGCCAATTCAATAGTTTCAGTATGACCTATGTAAAGAAGTATTTCCTTCTGATTCTTCCACCATTCAGCTTCATGGGACAATTTCACATTCTGGTATTTCTAAGATCTACTCCTTCTATACCCCATATATTGTAAGCTTCCCCTGTAGAGAAGTTGCTCCACCCCATGGTAATTTTGGTTGTCGATCTCAACACTTTTTCCAACTTTAAAAATATGCTGTCTTAGTCTGAGATGCACAAACGAGAACTCCACACAGTATTTCAACCGTGGCTACACCATCAGTTTGCATAAACCTAACTATCTTTGATATATGCTGTTTTATTTTTCCTAAAATACCTAACATGGAAATAAAAGATAACACGACCAGAATAATGGCTGGAGGAACAAGTATTGTAGTAACCTGAACAGAATCTCTCTAGGCCAAAAGAATCCTAATGGACTTTTAATAAAAAGCAGAGCAAGATCCATGTGAATGATTCAGCAACATGGGTACAATATAAGTCGATACTGCATCAACTAAATTAGGATCCAATGTGAGGCAGAATAAACTCAGCCTCTAGGTTTTAAAGTCCCTTCTATTTGTACATTTTGCTCATTCTTGGGAAATATATTTGTATTAAAGATATGGTATAAGTATCCCCTTGTAACTTGCTGCCCTTCTTGATTCCTGAAGACCTTTGTGTTATGTTCCAAGAACACAAATGTCTGTTGCATGTATAGAGGAGTCCAAGTGAAAACCATCACAGCAAGGACAGAATATGTCCATCTGTACCATCATTGGTACTCTTTCAGGAAATCAAGAACTACTCAGCTGTTAGTCCATGATGGCGCACAGGTGGGCTACTCTGTTCAAAACTACAGAGTAAGTTTGGTGGAGAATGTATTCATCATCCAAGAACACAAAATGCAACGAGAGCCAAGACTTACTTGTGGATAAGGAGGTCAAATAGAGCATTAGACCCAACAGTGCCAGGATAAATCCAGAGGGTAATAAATCTGTAAAACTACAATTTAGTTTGGGCACATTGACTTAAGACAATCAATTGCACTTGCATCAATTGCAGCTTTATTTCCAGTGACAAGGTGCATACTAATCCATTTACTGTTAGTAATTCCTTCTGTTATGAACTCTCAGTAAAATAAGAGAGGCATGGCATTAAATGAAATTGAATGTATCCAAAATGTTTAACGTAGAGCTATTTGCTAAGTGAACAGGATTAGATTAATATAGGATACAGCATTCTCTTTCTATTTATTTTAAGCACTCTTTCAAGCAACATTTATTGACCCTCCCATTATCTTTGAAGGGAAGAAATGCAATGGTTCAAATAATAATCTTTTGCTTCTCATGGCAAGGCTGATTGACTTCCAGCATCTTTAGGATCTACAGTTAAGGCAGGGCTGAAGGGTTGACGGCGAAATAAAACCCATTTAAATAAAGCTAAAGTGCAGTAGTGAGCTCAAGAATTATAGATATCAAAATTAGGAAGTGTTTTGATAACCTTTTCTAACTTGTGTTTTTGAAGAACATTTCAAAAGTTAAGTAAAATATAACCCTTTATTATTTGCTGGCAGACCCAGGAAATAACGAGACCAGACACATGAGACTGGGTTGAATGGGCCAGTTTATTTAACTTTAACCTATTTAATATTCCCCCTTCCCCAACTTCCCTTGGGCAAAAACACCTGAACCCCGAGGAGAACCCATAAGCTGGTTGCTCACCAGTCAGCCCGCATCTGGAAGGCCAACCCAAAAGTCCCTCCCCCAGTTTGCAGGAATTAAAGAGAGTGCTTATCCCTCAGGCCAGTCCCAAAGGAAGTTACTTTCTCCACCCCTCAGTTTGCAGGAACTAAAGGAGCAGTTCCAGATCTCTCCCTTCATTTCCAAAGGGGAAGTGCCATAGGTGCTCACCGATCTGCCAAATCTCCCCCTCTCCCTGCCAAGTGACTCCCTATTTAGATACCACCCTAAGCCAATGTCCACATCAGCAGTGTGGGGTAGCAAAACAAAACAAAAACAACCCTCCCCCTAAAACAGAGAAAATAGGGGAAATTCCTATCTGGGCCCGAAACAACCAACTATGTCAAACTGTTTCAGTGGTGGGAGGGTTGGTTGATTCAAGTCCAAAGAGGAAGAGGTGGGGAGCAGCAGGGCCTTAAATATCCTCTGACTCTACCCCCAGCTCTTATCACCAAGATGCAGGCCTTGTCTCTCCTCTGGCCTCACTTCCTGTACTGCAGCAAACGCAGTCCCCCACTTATACGGCTGCAACGATGGTGGGTACCTGAATTAGGTGGCCAATTATGTGCTCTACTAACATTTTCTCCCAGTGCTGCCATGAATCTGAATGTGCTATGATGACTATCTTAGGTGAAAAACAGTGTACTCTTCTCTTGGAGACTTATTTTATCAATTGCAATTTTGTAGCAGCAGGAAGCATATAAATGAAAGATGCTTTACAACTGATTATGTATTAATAATAGACTCATCAAATATAGCTTGGAAATGTTCAGCTACAGCGTTCTATCCTTTTCACTGAGTTATTCGATTAGTGGGATCAAGTTAGGGGTGTGCACACAAAGATAACAAGGTACCCATGCACTTCACTCTGCCACACAGAGAAGCAGAGGCTCATCAGAGTGTTGTATTATGTTTTTTTTTCATCTGGATCCAGGATTCCATAAATGCTCATTCATCTCCACAATGATTCTGACTGATCTTGGCATCCACAATGCTTCTACACGATTTCACCACTGCTATGGCAGGTTTCACCTACAAAGTGCAGGTGGCAGTGAGAAGGGGCCTCTAAGGGGGAATGTAGGAAAGTTTTATTGTGTTTCCAATAATACCGGAAGCATGTAGATTCACCATCCCACTGACATTGAGCCCCAGCTCTATTGTTCATGGTGGGTCTTGTTCCTAAGGTGGACACTTTATGTGGTAGGAGATTCAACCTGCATCTTTAAGTGTTTGTATTCTCTCAAACTAGACAGTAGCTTGGTTTTCACTTCTTAAAAAGAAAGCAGACTTTCTGTCCTTTGAGGGTGCCACTGTACCTAGCCAGTTAGCCTTATGGAATTGGTGAGTATGTGATGTGTGAACGGGAGTATATCTGTGAAACTCCTTCCTATTTGGACTGGAATAAAGCTTTAAAATGGTATACTGTGTTCCAAAATCCTTTTAAACTAGAGGAGTTTATCAATAAGCCACATAAGATTCCACAAGGAACCTCAGGTATTCACAGAAGGCTCAAGAAGTTCAGATCAGGGGTTCTTTATTTTTGGTCCTCCACATTTTTTTAAACTTCCTAGAAGCTGCCACCATCACAGTGTATAGACAGGGAATCTTAGAGTTGAGATTCAAAACATCTGGAGAGCCAAAATTTGAGAAACACTACTCTAGTCCATCATCTAAAGATGGTTGCTTCAGATAATATATGCCAGCAGACAACATAGATTTTAAAAGGTGACAATGAATGTTTATTGTAGCATCACAAGAAATCACAAAAGAAATTAATAGTAAAAAAAAACCAAAAAACAACAACAAAGCAGTTATGCAAGTTGCAAAGCTTAAATAACCTAAATTAGGCCAAAACATAAATGTCTAGATTATTCACCTAATGATCAGAAGAAGAAGAAGAAGAAGAAGAAGAAGAAGAAGAAGAAGAAGAAGAAGAAGCAGCAGCAGCAGCTTCCACAGCATTTGCACATTTTTTTTAAAAAAATGTTGGTTTAGTGTCCCGGTGCCTCAAGATGGTTAAATCTATTTTATTAGCAGAACCCAAAAAAATCCACCAACCAGACCTAATTTCAAAAGACAAACACAGAATTAAAAACAGGGTGTGATTGAGCAAATTATAAGCCAAGGATCTTGTTTTCAGTGTGAGAAAACTTAAGATTGATCTTTAAAACTTCAGTCAGGTGGAAGAAGTCCCACAACTTCTGGAGGGTGGCACAATTTTCACCTCTACCTGAGAAGGTCTTCATATAACGTTTGAAAGACCCAACACGTGATGTAACGAGGCAAGAAACAAAAGCTGGGTTGAAAACAGGCCACTTTATTGAATCTGTAACCTATTTAATCCTTTATTTCTTGAGGTATGCTAACCGGGGGTGGGAGAGACCTAGTGTGGGAAAAGCTGGAACCTACGGTCTCCCCAGACCCATCTCCCAGCTTCCTTGGGTGAAGCACCTGAGCCCTGAGGGGGATCCCAGAAACTGGGGTACTGCCTGGGCATCATCTACTGGAAGGTGAGACCTCAGGATGAAACACCTCAAGTCACATGACTTCCAGTGAGGGCTCAATCCTGGTCCCAGCTTCAATGATAGCCTATCTCCCTGCCCCTCAGTTGTGTGACCTGCCGGTGCAGTTTGATAGGCCCATCCTTCAACCTAAATGGGGTGTCATAGGTGTACCCTGAAGTAATCCCATCTCCCCCACTCCCTGCCACAGATATGGGGTAAGCATCCACTTAGCCCCTATCCCCCACCAGGTTGGCTAAGACAGCCCTCAACCCCCATTGTATATCCTCAAGAAATATCTGGATTCCCTCATCTGATAAGTGACCCCCATCTGGATGGTAAAGCTCAGGCTTGGTACATGAAATAATGGGATGGTCAATATAATGACCCAGTCTGTCAGTCACGGCCTTATGGATCTCTCTGTTAATCCTCTTATGGGCAACATCAATACATTTTGTATCACCCTCACCAGGATAAACCTGTTGAGGGATGATGGCTGACCAAATCAGCTGCACACCAGAGGAAGAGGCCTGGGGCACAAGGGCTTAAATAAGGCAAGTTTCACCCCACTCTTCCATGTCATGGTGCAGCGTGCCATTGACATATAGCCTGCCTTGTTGTCATATGAGGCCATTAAAACACCTACCCCATGCAATGCTATGTAGTGCTTGAGGGAGATTATTAATATTGACACTGAATGCAGTGTCACAGTGGTGACAACCCCTATGCCATTCACTGTAAATTCTCCAGTATGCTTTGAAAACTCTCAATTTATGCAATGAATTAAACAACATAATTCAATGTATTAATAAAATTCAATTATTGATGTTAATGACAACAAACTAATATCCCCATTTCTATAATTTAACATTAACCTTTTGAATTTTGCTCTGTCTGTTCTTGCGAAAGTGCCATGGTTGGCCAAATAAATTAAGAACACCTACATATGTATATGCACACATCTACACCAGATGGCAACTATGTTCTGTTAATACACTCATTTCATTTTTACCACTGCCAGGCTGTGGAACAACTAATTTCGTATGACCAGTTCTCCTGAGTAATGTAATGAAATATTTACAAGTTACTTTCTGAAACCATAAATTGAATCTCTAATAGCAGAGACACCCTGAGTCAGCTGAATGCCAGTGCATTTAGTGATATGACCTACTCCAACAAAATTCCCCAATTAGAATTTTCTTCTTCAGTTAGTATTATTCCAGTATAAACCCTCCATGGGTTATGCAACAATGAAGATAGTACATAATTATGTTAACATTATCCATATTTAAATTATGGAGCTCTTAAAAAGAACAAATAATTATATTAGTCTTCTCAGGAAAAGATTGTACAGTACTAAGTTAAAAGTAGCAATAACATTTTAAAAATATTTAATAAATGGTAACCCTTATTGAAAATATTCTTTGTTGCTGTACTCTATGGGATCAATAAATGATGTGATTATTTAGCACTGCACATATAAATCTTGCTAAAGCCTTTTTTGAGGTATAAGCATATTTTGTGGTAAGCAGGAACAAATGTCCGCATAATTGCTTTAATGCTGTTCAAAATTCCTTATGTTTGATTCAGCAGGCCAGCCACCACCCCTACACCTCTCCATAAAGCAGAAATAGGGGAAATGCAGCCAATAAGATCCATGTGACCCCCAAGGCCCTTAGCACCCCCTAAAATGTCCAGGTTTTTGAAATTTGGGGGGGCATCTTCCTCCATGCCTTCAAGAGATGGGCAGCTTTTTTTGCCATGTTTCTGCTGCCCAGGAGAGACCTTCCTTTTTAACAGGAAGTGAAGCCTAGATGAACCTAAAATGGTCCAGGTGGCCCCAATTCATGGCAGAATTGCCCCCATGCTAACTATTTGGGTATAATAAAATCTAAAAAAGATTTAAAAATAAGGGTGGGGCTTCAGTGAGAGTGCAGATCCTCAACCACTAGCTGTTGCCTACTCCCACCACCCACTGGCCCTGGAAATTAAGGAATCTTCATTGTGCACAGAGCATGCTATTTCCAGGAATTCTAATGTTTATGGCCAGCAGCAGCATTTGAAAAAAAAAGTCAAGAAATAACAATTTTTAAAAAACAATCTTGAGCATATCATGTTTAGAAAAAGGTAACAACATACCATGCTCTTGTAAAAAGTTTTAACGTTTCAACGCTTGCAAATAACAGGAAATGTTTCTCATTTTCACAAGTCACAAATAGTGTGTGGGGGAGCGGTCCTTGAGGATGGCATCAATTAAGCAAGTGGTTACCAGGGGACATCCACAGGGGGCATCCACTAGAGAAATAATCCAGGTTGAAACTGGATTATTTGCATGGTTCCTTCCTATGGAATCCTGGGATTTGTAGTTTGGTGAGGCACCAGCACTCTTTGTCAGAGAAGGCTAAAGACCTTGCAAAACTACAAATTCCAGGATTCCATAGGAAGGAGCCATGCAAATAATCCAGTTTCAAAACAGATTATTTGTGTCATGTGGATTTCCCCTCAGTTACTAAATGAGGTTGCATTACACTGTTCATTTACCAGCTTCACTAATTGAACACTTATCTTCTACAGGGATGAAAAGGATATCCTCAATTATTTGTCTCCAGGTCAAAACCACAGGTTTCCCAACGGTCAAGAAACCCCATTGGGATATTAGAGCAGTAAGACATTTAAGCAGTTCCCCCTGGTATTCAAATGTCCCAAAGTGTTAAGGAAGAATTACTCTATTGAGAAATGTATATGGCCTTTTCTTCATTTAAAAAAATCTACACAGAAAACAAGCACAGGAAGCACACCTTCTGCACAGAAAACATGTACTTTTGTTTGTGTGTGTGTGGGGGGGAGGGACTCACATGTATTTCTCCATTGAACAATTTCTCCTCAAATACACTCAAATACAAAAGGGCGCAGCTGGCGTATCAGCTGAAGCTGATAACAAGCGCTCCTGACTGTCGCATTCACCTGACTTGTCATCTGAAGCGATGAATCAAGGAGCACCCCCAGACTGCAAACACAGTCCTTAACGGAGAGCGTGACCCCGTCCAGGACTGGCGGTTGCAACCCAAATCCTGGTTTCGGGGCCGCTACCTTGAGCACCTCCGTTTTGTCTGGATTCAATCTCAATCTGTTTTTCCTCATCCAGCCCATTACTGCTTTAAGACAGTCATTAAGAGGAGAAACGCCACTGGAATTCAAGGCCGATGATCGGGACAAGGAGAAATAGATCTGGGTGTCATCAACGTACTGATAACACCCAGCCCCATAACTCCGAATAATCTCACCCAGCAGCTTCATATAGATGTTAAACAGCATCAGGGACAGGATGGCACCCTACGGAACACCACAAGTAAGCTCCTTTCTGCTGAAGCAGCTGTCCCCAAGCCGCACGCTCTGGGACCTGCCTGAGAGGAAGGACCGGAACCACTGGAGCGCAGTGCCTCCAATTCCTAATCCACTCAGGCGATCCAGGAGAATGCCATGATCGAAAGCCGCTGAGAGGTCCAGAAACACCAACAGGGACACATTACCCCTGTCGATGCTTAGACGCAGATCATCGGTCAAGGCAACCATGGCAGTCTCAACTCCAAATCCCATCCTGAAGCCAGTTTGAAATGGGTCTAGATAATCAGTTTCATCCAAGACCACTTGGAGTTGAAGAGCAACTGCCCTCTCGATCACTTTGCTCAAGAATATTAACATAGAAACCAGCCTATAGCTGTTCATGTCCAGGGGGTCTAGGGAAGGTTTTTTTCAGGAGTGGCCTAACTGCCGCTTCCTTTAAACAGGATGGAACACACCCTTCCCTGAGGGATGCATTGATGATGTCCTTAAGGAACACCATCAAGGTACCCCCCCCCCGGATGGCCAGCCATGAAGGGCAAGGATCAAGAGGGCAGGTCGTCTTCCTCACTCTACCCAGTAGCTTGTCCACGTCCTCAGTACTCACAGATTGAAATTGATTCAGTAAACTTACATCAACGGAGTTGCTGGACACCTCGTCAACTGTTTCTGTCAGAATGCTGGTATCTAAGTCGACTCTTATCCAAGAGATTTTATCTGCAAAGTAGTTGTTAAATGCGTCACAGCAGGCCGTTGTTGGGTTAAGCAATGGGTTCTGCATAGGAATAACCTGCATCATCTCCCTTACCACCCTAAACAGCTCTGCTGGAAGGGACTCTGCAGATGCAATACGTGCAGAGGAGAAGGATCTCTGCGCTGCACGTATTGCCTCATGATAGGACTGAAGAAAATTCCTATGTCAAATCCTGTCGGATAAGAGTCAAGTTTTCCGCCAGTTGCGCTCTAGTCGTTGTCCAACCCACTTCATTTTCCTAAGCTCTGAAGTATACCATGGCTTACGGTTAGAAGCAGGTTGGAAAGGACGCTTGGGAGCGATCGTGTCAATAGCCTTGGTAAGATCGGTGTTCCAAGTATTAACCAAAGCTTCGACACGGTCTGTTTTACTGTTTGTAAAAGTAGTGAATAGAGTTTTCTAGGGCAAATAAAGCGTTTCAACAGAGACCAAGATGACCTATCTACAGCTGCTGTTGTAGAGGCTGGAAATGCAGGGGAGGATCCGGCACTAAAGTCTGGAAAGACTGGTATCTCTGTGTGAATGGAATGTTCAGGCAGTGAGCCTGAGAAACCAAGCTTATTGACATAACTGTACTGTATATTCCATCTATACTATATATATCTGAACTATGTCTGTAGTGTGTCTGTGTGTCTGTGTGTGTGTGTGTGTTCTGCTCTTTGACTAGTCAAGTCTTCTTGCTCTATGCTTCATCTCTGAGCGATTTCTCTCAGCATGAGGCCACCTGCATAGGCCTAGTACTGTACGTAGTGATGCCTGACTTTCTGTATATATTCAGGAGGGTCTATCAACTCACTTCAACATGCTTATATCTTTGTGATCATTCAGTTTTCCCCATGTGTTTGCTATGTGTGTATGCTTAAGTTCACAAAGAGAAAAGAAGACACTTGTTTTGTGCAAATACATTTTTATGCAATGTATATTTTGAGCAAATTGAACAAATCACAACAATCCTGTCATTTGGTGCCTCAGTTTTGTGCTGGAGGTAAGGTCTCTCAAGAGGACTAGAAAATCCACAATGTCTTCTCTCACCATACTGAGACAGCCATTCTCAACTATAATCTTGGCAATGCCAATAATTCTTCACAACCCTGTTCTCAGCTCAATTCAAGGAGCTGATTATGACCCTAATTAGTCTACTACAGGAATAATTGCTGGGTCAAAAGGTCCTCAGGACCTTGTGCTTGAAATCTGAGGGGGTTAAGAGGCAAAGCACTCTCTTGGAGGGTATGTTTACTCCTGCTTTCACTATTGTAGTACACTTTCTTTGTGACAACCATTTTATATTTCCCAGTGCTATTTTGTCTCCACTTTGCCCTGCTGCAAAATGTTGAAATGTCTCCTGCAACAGGCCAGCCAAAATGGGGCCATTTTGGATCAGCCTTAACCAGAATAACTGAGGAATAACTCCCTTGTTCAAACAAATTCACTGGCTACTATCTTCCAGGCACCATTCAATGTGCTGGTCAATGTGCTATACGGCTTGGGTCCAGACTACCTGAAATACCATATCTTCTGATATGAACCTACCAGAACTTTAAGATCAGCAGGAGAAGGCTTTCTCTCAGTACCACCACCGTCACAGGCTTGTTTGGTAAGGACACAAGACAGACCCTTCTGGGTGGCTGCTCCCACCCTCTGGAATGCCCTTGCATGGGAAGCTAGGCTGGCCCCCTCCCTGCTTTCTTTTTGCCAGCAGGCAAAATAGTTGTTGTTGAAGCAGGCTTTTAATAGCTAATCAATTTCACAGAGGCTTTTTATTGAGGTGCATGCTGTGTTTATGTTTTTAACTTTTGTATCTTTTAAACATAATTTTATATTACTTTAAATCAGACATTATTAGTTTTTAACTATTTCATTTGTGAGCTGCTTTGGGTCCCACTCTGGGAGAAAGCTTGTATGTAAAATAAATATTTTTTATCCCTTTTTAAAAAAGGAAATATATACAAGCCATTTCTTGCATCGGAACTGTCAACCAAATAAACACTAGTTGCCTAGGGGTGGGTAGGGGGAGTTTAATTTAATTTTTAATTTAAAACAGATTCTGTAGGGTTGCACTTTATAATAAATATTTCATTGGATTTTATGTGATACAGTATTCAGAACAAAAATTATTTATGTGAATCACACATACCATTTACCTTTGCGTTTTGCAACATACACAGAAGTTTTGATAAATTATAATATTGAAATGGTACAACATTTAAATTAAATTTAAATAAAGAAACTAGATTCATTTGGGTTACAAGGTTACCCAGAAAAGTACTCAAGTCAATACTTCTCCACACAAAAACAAAACAAAACAAAACAAAAACAAAAAAAAACAAAAACAAAAAAACACCTACAATGATTTTGCATGGAATGATTTTCTGCAAATGTAACTCTACATGCTAAAATTAACATCTTACAATGACTCTTGGGGGAAAATAAACCCTGAAAAGTGTTAATAGTTAACAACACTACAAAATAACTGTCAGCAGGGCTGCTATAACCCATTTAGCTATCTTGATTTATTCTAGTAATTTGCTATTTTGTTTTGTTCCTGTAGTTGATGATTTTCTTTGTTGATTTCTATTAATTTTGATCTATGAAGCTGACTCTTAAATAACTATTCAACAGACTGAAAACTTTATCAGATGCAGTCTCTAAAACGGTCTTTTGCCGACACAACCCCCCCCCCCATTTTTATCCTGGCAAAAGAACTTTCCACTCCACACTCACCTCCTTTCCTGGCAAAGGCTCCTCTGTGAATGAAGAGGAAGTGAAGGGAGCCCCATTCACTTCCTCACTTGAAATATTGGGCGATTTCATTGCATGAGAAATTTAAAAATAAAAAGAAAAATAAACCTTAAAAAGTGAAGCAAAGCAAATACACACAATTTAAAAGTCACAAGTAACCCAGGAAGGGTCATTAAAAGAGCAAAAAGTTACCTGGATGTCCCGATCTCACCCAAAAGTGTTCACTCCAGAGTGGCCATTGTCGGGGTAAGTATGTGATTTAAATGGCCCAAGGGACTGCATGCTGGCAATGCCGGCAAAAAAGCATCAGGGGGATCTATTGATGGCTTAAGCCATCAATTAAAAAGTATGTGATTTTGCATTTTTAAAACTGTGAAAGGGCGACATTGACTGATTGGTGCACCCTTTGTGGTTATGTGGCATCCTTATGTATTATGTATGTCCGATAAAGTCCTGAGTGGATGCTTCAAGAAAAGTGAGTTTAGCATGAAGTGATGATACTTAAAAAACAAACAAACAAACAAACAAAAAACTTATAAAGGGCATTTGAATAATCTGAATGTACTCTAGTTACTTGGTTTCTTGATTTTGCAACAGCAAATGTCAATTTCTTTTATCCTGACAAGAGAGGTTCAAATCACTGGTGGCTAAATTCTGTAGTAGGAACAGGACGAATCCTGTATCAAAAGGAATCCTGCTCTAGTAGCATGTCAGTAGGTCAGGAAGACATTTACTGAAAGAAGGTATGGTTAGATATGACAAGTAATGGGATGTTGTAGCACCTTTGAGACTAACTGAGAGAAAGGTTGGAGCATAATCTTTCAAGATGGGGGGGTACATCTACACAGTAGAAATAATGCAGTTTGACACCACCTCAAGTGCTGCAGCTTCATCCTATAGAATCCTGGGACTTCTATTTTAACAAGGTCTTTAACCTTCTCTGCCAAAGAGTGCTGCTGCCTCACAAAACTACAAATCCCAGGATTCTGTAGGATGGAGCTATGGCAGTTAAAGTCATGTCAAAGTCATGCATTATTTCCACAATGTAGATACACCCTTAATCTATTTCTTCAAATGCATCAGAGCCATGCCTCTGAGGAAGTAGACTAAATTGATGAAAGTTTATGCTCCAACTTCTTTCTCTCAGTCTCAAAGGTGCTACAAGATCCCTTTTGCATACTGATATTCCAGTATAACACAGGTATGGTTTTGAAGTAATGGAAATATATAGATAATATTTGATTATTTCATTCTCTTTTACATCATTCCTTCCTCCTTGGAGCAACAGCAAGAGTTTTTCTGCATTAGAATCATAGAATTGCAGAGTTGGAAGAGACCACGAGGGCCATCCAGTCCAACCCCCTGCCACACAGGAAATCTTGATCAAAGCAACCCCGACAGATGGCCACCCAGCCTCTGTTTAAAGACCTCCAAGGAAGGAGACCCCACCACTCTCTGAGGGAGTGTGTTCCACTGCCGAACAGCTCTTACTGTCAAAAAGTTCTTCCTAATGTTGTGGTGGAATCTCTGTTCCTGGAGCTTGTATCCATTGCATTACAAGGCTGTTGTGCAGATTATTTATGTAATGTCCTTCAATTCCTCTATAGCGCAATTTTCCAGAGAGAGAGATCCGTATTAGTCTGTTTCAATATAAACAGGAAAGCCATGGAGGAATCTAGTGGCACTTTGAAAGCTGCTTCATTTTAGCATGAGCTTTTGTGGATTTCTATCCATTTCCTCTGTGGCACTGAAACCTCTGATGAAGAGGATTGAAATCCAGGAATCAAGTGTCAGTACACTCAGCCCTCTGTACCACGGATTCTGCATCCACGGATTCCACCATCCATGGTTTGAAAATATTCCCCTAAAAACATATTCCAAAAAGCAAACCGTGATTTTGCCATTTGATATACGGAACACTATTTTACTACCCCATTGTATATAATGGGACTTCAGCATCCATGGATTTTGGTATCTACAGAGGGTCCTGGATCCAAACCCCACCGGATACCAATGGCCCACTATATATTCCTCCCTATTCTTCCCCTTTTGTATAGCACCCTAAGGAACTGTAGATGTTTCATGAAGCAGTTGGTGAGACTAGTCTCACCATCAGAACACCTTTTCACTGCCAGTCTTACTAAAGAAATGAGAACCCATGTAAATTAGCAGTCTTGAGTCCCAACTTTGGAGGAAAGGTCGGTTAAGAACTACAATGACAACAGTAATAAAATCATCATTTGATAATTTTTTACATTTCAGGACTTTCTGTGAAAATTTTGAAAAGTGAAATGGGGGGAGGGCACGTACAAAATACCATGTCATTTATTTATTTATTTATGTTGCTGTTGCTGCAGCTAATGAAATAAGGATTTTTAAAACCCTTGCACAGGGGTAAAAACTTTCACTGCTGCTGACAATTTTTTCAACAGGATGTCTCTCAACATATTGAAAATAACAAAATCTATAATTGTTCTTGACATCCCACACACTTATACATCATCACACCAAGATGTATTAAGGATTAAGAAATGTACTTGATGTGTTTCCAAACTCCATGCAATACGTATCACATACTTCTTCTGAAATTTCTTTCAGTTTCAAAAAAAGGTTTCCATTAGGTCTGCATTAGGGAAATACTGTTTGATAAACTCCAGTCAAAGCTCCTTTGTGTGTGTAGAGTAGTTGTCCAGCTCTTTAAATTGAGGCCTATTGATATAACTAGTTTATAGTTAACTAATATTTGAGTTAATTCATATTTAGAAACCAAAATTTAATAAATAAATAAATAAATATTTACAATACTTGCCTAATGCATTAAAATATTATAAAAAGTTGATGTG
Organism: Gambelia wislizenii; assembly: GCA_030847615.1. NCBI lineage: Eukaryota > Metazoa > Chordata > Lepidosauria > Squamata > Crotaphytidae > Gambelia > Gambelia wislizenii. The sequence continues at coordinate 266,480,109 of JAUMIR010000003.1, forward strand.
AAATTGACTGAAACTAAAAACAAATCAAAATAAATCTGCAAAGTGTATGGCTGTAATTTAAAATGGACAAAAGCAAACAAAAATCTTCCAATGTGCACATATTTTCCACAGCAAGCACAGGCATATTAGTAATAGTATATTCACATCAAACAGGAATGTTGACAGACCTGTGGAGGGAACATCTTCCCTTTTGGGTCAGGGGACATGACATAAACAGCTTGTGTGTACGCATAGCTTTTGAAGCGAGGTTTAGATGGAGGTGAAGGGGTGCGCACATGACCCTGTGCTACACTGACTTTGATCTAAGGAGAAGAAATGAGGAAGAAAAGCAGACATACACTAATGAGTGTGTGGAATGTAATGAATAGAAAGAGTTTTTTTCAAGGGAGAACAGCAGCCATTTAGCACTACCTCTATATATACTAGCATTAAAGCAGACAAAAAACTATGTAGAACACAAGGAGTCACTTTCATTAATATGACACCCTTTCATGAGAGGTAGAAAGACTCCTTGAAGTGCCAGGTTATTATTCCTAGCATGATATCCCCAATCAGTCTATACTTCAGTACACTTAGATAGGAAAGTAGCAAGAACTTGTACTAAATTCTGAATAAATGTGTCCTGCAGTCAGTAAGCAATCACTAGATCAACAAGTCTGAAATGTGATCAAGTGTGCTATAAATATGTCGCTTACACAAAAAGTGAAAGTTTTGGAAATTACAATAATGCTTCAGCCAACACAATTCTATGAATGGCTAATCTACCTCAGATTAGAATTTTATTATGTTGGCATACTTGCACAAATAAAGATAAAATGTTTTGAAATTTTCCATGTAAATCTAAATTTGAGTTAAAATAAAATCTTCAGATATCCTATATGAAAATATCCAGCCTTTTCTGGGTTATGTCTCAGGCCTCCATGTATCTTTCTCAGTGTGAATTTAGACAAACCCTACACTCCAAAACTATCCAAGGGTATCTAATCCACCACATCACAGTTGAGGCCAGTCTGTATCAGAAGGGACATTTGTTCCACCAAATGTTGAAGGCCTCTTAGGAAAGAGCATTTACAGGAATACCTCTGTTAACAAAGTAGATATGTTCCTGAATATTGCTTCTTTAATAAAAAACTTGGTACTAGAGGCAAAAATAATATGGAAAGAATGGAGATGGATTCCTACACCACACACACACACACACACACACACACACACACAAGAAGTGCAAAAAACTTTTGTTCCCAAAGTGAAAATATGTACATGAGAAATGTAACAACCAGATTAGGCATAAGCAAAAAACAAAAACAAAACCCAAAACATTTTGAACCTTCAAGAAACCACTTGAAAGTTCCTTCAAAATGCAGACAGGGATAATTTTTCCCATTTCAGCACATTTGTTAGGTTTTCCATTTTGGTGGCCAGAGCTACAGGTCTACAGCAACCACTGCAGAACCATGACTCACATTCCACAGAGCCAGTTCAGTGATACCATCAACAGTGGTATCAAAAGCTGCTGAGAGATACGGGAAGATCAACAGGATAGCAATCCCTTTGTCTTCCCCCTGGAGTAGGCTGTCCATCAGAGCAACTAAGGCTATTTCAGTGCCATACCGTGGCCAGAAATCAGACTGAAATGGGTCCAGATAACCTATTTTCTCCAAGAACACAGATGTTGCCTAGCAACCACAGGCTCAATCATGTGGCCCAAAAGGGGGATATTTGCAACAGGGTAGTATTTCCCATATACTCTGGGTCGAGGAGGTCCTCTTCCAGGGAGGGTGTGCCACTGCCTTCTCCAAGGCAGTAGACACCTCCTAGCCACAGTGAAGCTTTTGCCACCTCCTGGACCCACCCAGTCAATCCACCTCTGCTAAATTTTATCAGCCGAGAAGGGGAAGGGTCAAGCTTACATGTAGTAGGCCTAACTGCTTCAAGCATCTTGTCCTCATCATCAGGCCTCAATAACAAAACTGATCCCATAAAAACTGACCAGATGTTGAACTGGACACCTCCCTGAGCTCTGTAATAAGTGTGGTGTCAAGTTCTGAGCAAATGTGAGCAACTTTTTCCTTGAAGTACCTATACATTTTTTTTACAACAGGAACCTGTGGGTTGCATACCTGAGCTTTCTGGGCCCATACCCAAAGACTCCTCACCACTTGGGAGGTTGAATTTGCAATCCTAGAGATGCAATGGGATTTTTTGGCCTGCTTTACAGCTGAATAGTAGGCACAACTAAGAGTCTTTGCTGATTTTCTAGTCACTTATGCCACCTGCACTTTAAGCTGTCATCAACCTGCTTTATTGCCTGCAGATCTTCTGTAAACCAATTTTTACAGGTGAATTACAGGCTCCACAACACTGGATTGGGCACTTAGGAACATTTGTCCCACTCCATAGTGAAACCAAGACCTAGATAGAACTGCCAGCCCTGTCAGCAGGAAAATTTCCCAGGGCATTCAGGAATCCTTCCAATTCCATTAGTCTCTGGATCTGCTACAATCAAACCAAACTTCACAATGATATGATCTGACCATGGCAATGGGATTATTGAAATCTCCCCCTAAAATCAGATCATCCTCCATGTGGTGGAGCTAGTGATATTTTGGGGCTATTAATTTTGGACCAAAATATTAAATTAGCAAATCCTATGATGTGCTCAGAAGTAAATACAATTGAGCACATTTGTAATTCTTTACTGCATTTATTATTGTTTATATAGTGCTGGACACTTGGATAATTAAGTGGAAAGTTCCTCAATCCATTTCCTTCCCTTTTGAGTTCTATTTTTCTTTCTTTCCTAATTACCTCTGACATTTTACTTTTCACTCACTGCCTTCTTCAATTGATCATACTCTTTGAAGAGTTTGGAAAAGCTCTAGCTTGTAACCAAAAGATATAAGATAAAATCCATGCCTTCTTTGTCTTGTCTATGTCATTCTTATTTTAAAAAATACTGAGAAGTCGTATTGAGTTAAATGATTAAAGCATACAAGTCTATCACTGATTTTATAGATCACACTTTCTGACAGGGAGTAGAGAGGCAGAGAGCATGCAGTGATTCAGCTGTGGAGATTTTTTTTCTGCATATGCTCAGAGGCAGTTCAAACATTTGTGATTAAGAATTCTCCAACTTTGATTCTGCAATTATTGCTGCACTTGTAGAAGATCAGTATCCTCTAGCTGGATTAACACGTCATTTGTTACCAACCTTTAAATCATTTCACATTAAACTTTTAAAAATGCAAGACATTTGAAAGGCAGGTGAACAGTGTCCAGGTTGGTGAGGATGGGGCAGAGGAGAGAAATAGATCAGATATACAAATCAGTTATAAAACTTAATTCAATATGTGGTCAAATGAGATCCTATATTTTAAGACAGTCTTCATAATCTGAGCTTCCAGATGTGTTCAAGATGTGATGCATCTCCTAGCAATAATTGTACTATGAGCTTTGTAGTTTGTCCCAGAAAAAAAGTCCAGACTGAGGGAAGGCCAGTTTAAAACATCAAAAAGAGCACTTCTGAAGGAGTCAATAGAAATATGTTTCTTCAGTCAATAGTGACAAACTCCATACCATTCTCTGTAAATCCCCTCATTGGTTTTAGTTATCCGTGGGACACAAAATAGGGACACATACCATAGAGTCATGCTAGAAAATGCCTAGACAGACATCCTCTCTAGGCATCTTCTAGGTCCGCCCTCACAACTCTATGGTATGTTTTCACTGTAAGTTTTTCATTTTAATAGGGTTTGCTGTTATCCATGGTTTCTAGTATCTGCAGTAAGTCTGGGAACCAAATCCCCATGGATATGGGGACCTGACTGTATTGTTTTTAGTACTACACTCAACACAGCACTGGGCAGTAAACTGCTGGCCATGTTACATTACTTGGGAAAGTTGTTAGTGTTATGTCTTTTTTACTCCTCTACCAAAGTCAGACAAACAAAATTAGAGATGGTAGGACGACAACATGGTCCTAGATATAGGTTATCCTGCTGTAAGGATGACTCTGTCAAGCACTAGCAACAGAACACCGATAAGAGCATCCAAGTCTTAGTTATTTAAAAGCTAATTATCAGTATCATAACAGTTACTAATTCACTGCATCAGTAGCTGAGTAGAGCTGGAAAAGGTTTTCTTTACCCAGTCTAGGCTTTCCTGTCATACATATATACATATATACATACATACATACATATATATGATGTGGCATTTCTATTGCCACAAATAGAAATGAGACATTGGATTGGATAGATATCCACTTGAAGACTGAGAGAATATTCTTGCAGAAGGGATTGGTGGATTAATTGCTACATGATCGAGTGGGTCACAGAGGCAATTTTTCTCAGGTCATATGAGACAAAAAATGCTTGTTTTGTTTTTTCGACACTTTGTTTAACTACTTCTGCTTCCTACTTGTAAGTAGTATAGTCTGGGCTGATCACAAGAAAAGGCTACTTACATGGGATTGTACATAGACGATGCTGTAGCAGGCCCAAAAGAAAGCTTCTTTGTGTATGAAATGAAATTTGTGTCACAAATATTATTCAGTATAAATTAAGCACTAAATGCAAACATTTCCTTAGAAGAAGGTCCACTGAACCATAAATAAGATTCCAACTCTTTATGTTTTCTTGTGAATATGTACTAATGATGAAAGACTCAAAAGACGATGAAGTGAGCAAAGCAGTTTTAAAATTAAGTATCCATTTAGTAAATAATGTCTGCAACCCTTAAAGCAATGGTTTGGTGAAGCCTTACTAATTTTAAAATAAGTGCTTTGCAACATAAAAAAGGACATAGAATCTTACCTCCTTTTCTATTGCTTCAGGTAAAGTAGTATACCATGCTACTGAAGCATACGATACATAATGACATATGAAAGAAGCATACAGTTCTGCATTTTAAAAAGCACTCCTTACTTCATGCACAGCAGTTAATACAGCTCATGCAAATAGGACTAGTTCATTTAATGGAGTCTCTCTCATTTGAAGGCACAACTATGGGGTCTTATTTTTCTCTTATCAAAATGATGGTAAAAATCCACAGAACTCACCTGTTGAGAAAAGCGCTGTTGGTGTATCTGGACATGCTCTTCTCTGATGTGCTTTGCTTGCCTTGGTAATGTTTCTACTTCCTGGATGGCTTCAAGAGTAACTTGCTGAGGCAGGACTTGGAAAAGTGATGTCACATACATCAAGATGGACTTTTTATCAGGATAAGCTGTTGCGACATCTGGAGAAACATATTAAATACACACTGCATTAGACACTATGCAGGGGTTTGCAGAAAGCAAATGGTTTAATGAGTAATCAATTGTCCCTTTAAACCCACTGGGGAATAATTGAAGTAGTACCATCAACTGTAAGTTTTCCTACCAAAACTGAAACCAAATGAGAAAGATCAAAAGTTCCAGAGCAAGAGCAAAAATGGCATCTCTCTCTTAACCAATTTTTCTCATTTATAATTCTTGCACTCAAATTCAGAATTGTGCATTCAGAATAAAGGACCTTCATAAATGGTGACCATACAAGAGAAACAAACCCATAAAACAGCTTATTTCAGTCCATGTTAGAGAGAATGAAGATGTTATACTAGGCTGATATGAATATAGCAACTAGCTTTCTAGCAATACCAAATGTACATAAAGGGAGGGGTAAGGTTACTTGAATCTTCATTTATTAACTACCATCCATTTCCCAAACTGGTGGCCTCATAAGCAGAATCTTGGAATTAATTTAGGTTCTGTTGGTGGATTTGTCTCCAGAAAAAAAAAATATGAATGGGTCATAACCCTCTTTTAAAATCCATTATAAAATCAAGAAATTATGTATGGAAACATGCACTTGTATTTAGTCATTACGTCATTTAGAGTCATTCTTGTTCCCTGTATGTGTGCCTTCAAGCCTCCTGTCAACTTATGGCAACCCCATGAATTTCATAGGGTTTTCATTGGCAAGGAATACTCAGAGGTGGTTTTGCCAGTTCCTTCCTCTGAAATATAGCCTACAACACCTTGTATTCATTGGTGATCTCCCATTCAAGTACTAACCATGTACTTCCATGATCAGCCAGGCTCTGGTGCCTTTAGGATATGTTGGTGGCTAACTATTAAAAAAATAAGCAAAATACATATCTTTGCCTTAACTGAAATTGAGATACTATCCATAAAAAGATACTCAAAGGAAGCAAAAGACATCAAGTCATCCCATCCCCCAGCTATTGTTATATGTGATAATTCAAATTTATTACGATTATATGCACCCATTATGTATGTGCTGTTTCTTAAACATGAGATAAAAAGTTCTGTGAGTAAAGATTTGTTATTATTTGGAAAGGCCTTTCTGACATCAACTGGTCTGTTGCAAAATATTAAACATGGATTTACAGGTAACTAGGTGCTGGCACTGTCTTTTATTCTTGCATTTAAGATGTTTTCCACTACAAATTTCAATGTTGCTAGCCTCCTTGTGTGTTGTGGGGGTTTTTGAGCAGAAATCTGATATTCAAATATAGTAAATAAATAAAAAAAATATGGCCCTTAATAACAATGAGGTTTTATTATAATACACCTACACTAGAATAGCTAAGATCTGCAAAATTGGAGGAGCAATGACATTTTGGTTCCTTCTTAAGTTATAGCTGCACAAAAACAGGCACCACACATTAATTTTCTATGTATATTTGCAGAACAGGTAAAAGTCATGTGACTTAACATCCCTGTGTCTCTTGTGTGTCTTAGACAATTCTCAGACACTAAAGCTGGAAAGGACAGGAAGGAGATCATAACAGCATATGGTGAGGGGAGGCTGGTAGATGAAAAGGATCTGAATTAAGCCAACTTGCAATCAGTGACTGCTGGTGAGCTGAGCCTTATCTAGTGTAGATGGCCTACTGCCACATATGTAAGTACTAATGAATTACAGGTTTTCTGAATTTTAAACAACATATTTGCTGTTTCTGGTAATTTGCAGCCACAGCTAATACACGGTATTTTTCAGTCTAAGGTGAAGCAGGAAATGACACCCCTGCCCACCCAAATGAAGCTAAAGATCCGACCACAGAGACCAGTTTTTGTCACATAAGACATCTCACCATCTTTGACAGTAAAAACAAATAACAAATTAAATATCAAACACCCCCTCTTTTATAATATTCATAATTTTCTGCCTGAGACAGCTGCCTTGTCCTCCCAAATGGTATGGTGTCCCCTCATTTGGACTTGTTTCAGAAATTTTTCCATTTGCTTGGAGGTCTGTTAGAAAGTTCTATTCATTTCTAACAGAAAAAATAAATAAAACATTACACCCAGAGATAGTTTAATGATGGTGGTGGGGACATTTCCACACCCTTAACACTGAGCAAGAGATGAGAACCTGAAGTTCTTTTTAAATATATCCAGGTTCTCATCTTTTGCCCAGTGTTAAGGATGTGAAGGGAGGAGCAGGAAAATGAAAGCCACAATGTGCTACCTAGGAAAGAACCAACAAAGAAAGGGGTGGATTGACAGAGGAGAGATGAAAGAAGGTATGGGGTGGAGAGAATTGAATGAGAGAAAGATGTAGAGAAAGTAGCAGGGGAGTGTTTAGGCTCAGAGGACAGGTGGTATTGACAAAATGCAGAGCCACTAAATTGAAGATAGAGGAAAGAAGTCACCAAATGGCTGGCAGTGATGATAGAGATATTGCTGATAATGTGGGAGAAGAATAAAACTTTGAAAGAGGAGAACTGAGAAGACAAAATGAGACAGAAAGAGGGAAAGACTGGAGAGAGACAGAGAAAAAACACCTAGGGAGAAGGAGATTCAAAGATGGGCTTGACCAAAATGTAAGACAATTCATAAAAGCAGAATCATTTTGTATGTAATATCCTTAATTTTAAACATTTTAGCATATGTATCTGCTCAGAAATAGAAAACAGTAGGCTTATTTTACATTCATAGATAGATATGACCAATTTGGAAGTTATAAAAATAAATGCATTTATTTTTTTAAAGAACAGAACTTCTTTTTGACTACTATTTAATTAACTTGTGAGTTCTTACGTTCTTTCTTGGTGGGATTTCAGAGCAGTATCAATTATTCCAAATATAACCACTCTATCCAAGTAAGGATTAAAAATTCCATAGGTCTAGTTAAGAAATCACATGTGAGTGTGATTATGAGCCTAATTACAAACTTCAATTTTAGGTTTATTTTAATTAGTGTAAATATATATAGCAATCTTTGTTTATTTTTGCACATGATCAGATTATGGTTATTCATGATTTCCAGAAATAAATGGTTTTAAAATAAACAACATTATCTGGCTTATCTATTTTCTTTTAAGTGTTGCTGAGATCACTCTAGTTCCAGGTTCCAACAAGAAGGTAGAAGGGTCACCATCATTCACTTTTGGTTTAAATAACATAGTGCCCTGATGCAAGTGAAACAAATGTAAGGTATGAAACAACTGTAGATTAAAACATGTTTTAATTCAAGCATAACTTAGTGGCACTTTTCCATGAACTTTTGTATATGTGTATTGTGCTGTCTAGCCATTACTGACAGGGTCTTCGGTCTGTACTAGGGTTGCGAAGAAGATTCACAAAACTTCCTGTTGTGTACAAGAGAAGCTGCCTTGCCAGACCGAAACACCTGCCAACCCCCCCCCCCCAAATCACCAGCCTCCATGTAAGAGCAAGAGAAAGAAGCACTTTTTTTATTGAGTTCTCAGTAAATTGCACAAAATACAAAACTCTATGCAAAACTACTACCGTATCTTTCCTTTTCTGAAAGAAATCAGACACAGAGAGCAAACACCAAAGAGCCGGCTGATAGATAAAAACCGGATGGAATCCAACCCAATCCAATTTTCAGAAGTCTATGGAATAAGGAAGCAGATATTTGTATTTAGCTATACAATGTGTACAATTTGCACATAAACCATTCCTGCAAATGTGAAAAGTAAAACAAACAAACCCTCATCCATCTCATAGGCAAGGAGAAGAACACTCTGGTTTCTTGTTCTCACACATGGGAATGATACAAGTGTGGATTTGCATTCCTAGATTCTACCTTCCCCCAAAAGGCCACATTAGGAATGCTTTTTGATTTAGCACTTTCTATGAAACATGCAGGTGCCAACAGTATTCACAAAGAGTGCATTTTACCAAATTGGGCAGGTTTGCTAATTTAGGCTTATCTACAGAAAGTAGTGTGTGGTAAGTGACTATAAGGCACTGTGTGTAAGAATGCTCTTATAGATGGTCCAGAAACTTCAACTGGTTCAGATTGTGGCTGATCATATGTTTTGATCATATTGTACTTACTTTGTGTCAGCGGCACTGAGCACCTATTAATCTGTGGGTGAACTTTAAGGTTCTAGCCTTAGCTTTTAAAGTTCTAGATGGTATAGAAGCAGCTTTTCTGTATGGCTGCCTGCATTCTTATCACTCCACCTTAGCCTTCTTTCTGGGTTCCAAGTCTTTGCTCTCTAGTCCTATGACAAGAGCAATTAGGCTGGTGATGATCAGGGACAGGATCTTTTCTGTGGTGGCTCCCAAGGAAGATACAGATGACTCCCATTTCATGGAATATTTAGATAATTAAGATTTTATCTTGTAACTTTTTTTGCATGTATTATTTATATGGCCATATATTTTGTTATTTTGGCATTTTAATTAGTTACTATAAAACACACTAAGAAGGGAGACCCATAATGAGTGGGATATCAAATCTATTAAATGATTAAATGAAGAAATATGCAAGGGAAAAGGCACAGCTGGTTCCATCCCTAAAATAATTATTACAATGTGGAATCGGATAGTTGAGCTATGTTACTTAGTTGTATTTTTCAAGGCTTTGAGAATCAATGGAAAATAAAATTAATGAAATAATGAAAATGATATCAGTATTGCTACCATGTACAAAGAAAGCTAGCAGCTTAAATTGCTACTAAATCCATTATTGTTGTTGTTGTGTTTTTTAGACAGGGATATCAGATTGTTCAAATGACATCTAGCAAATGGTGCAGAACAATCTAAAATACCTAGAAATTGTAAGCACAGCTTGCACCCCACTTCCAAGGCATCCCACTCCTGGAATGTTAGCATTGGCTATAGGCCTCAGAAACTGGCCAATTTGGTTCATTAATGTGGCATTTTACAAGGGGAAAAGACAGGATGGTCTCAAAAGGTCATTTTTGGTTTTTCCCTGGAAAGTAAGGCCTGGGGCTGAGAAGCCAAAAGAAGACACATTCCACATAAATGGGAGGTTAATGGATGGAGAAACCCTTTTGTATTTGCTGATTGTGAAATTTCCTCTCCTCAGCTCCCACCCTAAAAGAAGTTGCTCAAAGCTGTTAAAATTCAATCAGTGGACATTAAGAAACACATTTAGCATCTTCCTCACTTTTTGTCAAGACCAGGAAACGCACTGTGCAATCCATGAAGGCTAATGGAATCCATTGTTTCAACCCATGAAGCAACCAATCCCCTCAGGTGTATTTGGAGGTATAAAAGACCCCCCCCCCCCAAATATGCCTTGTTGGGCACAGCCAGTAACAGGGGGACACTCCGTTGCTCTGTGTTAGCCACATCCAGTTTCCTCCATCCACTCTGCCAGATTGATTACAGGACAGATCTGTATCACCTCAAGATCCTCTTGCTAACCCTCTATCCAAGTTTTCCTACTGTTTCTTTCTATAGCCTTGAGTGAATGCTTCTTCTGGGTGAATGTGTGTGTGTTTGGTGTTATTTTTGAACTCCTTAATAAAAAAAAACATACTTAATTTTAAATGTGTACTAAGTATTCCATCCAGACTAGTACTGGTATAATTTCAGATTCCCTTGTTACCCCCTCTTGCATTGCTAAGTTTAGTTGCTGCTAATTTCCCCAACATATTAGAAACTTGATATTTTCTTGGAATTTTCCAAGGAGCATTTTGGGTAACAAAAGAATAGTTGAAGGTCTGTCAAATCTCGTATCAGAGATGATCAAGGAAATACTTGTAAGTTAAACTCAATTATGGTATTGTCTATACAAGGGGAAATAATACAAACCCATTCAGAAAGAGAGGCATTCACAATGATGTGAACTGCCTACATGGCCAAAAGACCCCACCTAAACTCCACATGACCTCCTAGCCATCTGGTGGCCATGAGTGATTTACTCATGATTTTAAATCTGCCGCTGCCAAATTAAAAAAAAAAAAGTTTCCCAGGGTGCACACAAGAAACACTTTGTATTTACAAAGACAAGGGGTGGGGGAAAGGGTATAAAAGAGTATAAAATTGTTGTTTCATTGACTTACCAAACACTTGCTTAGCTGAAAATCCAACATGGTGGCCATAGCTGCTTTCCCTCTTTGCTAGCCTTACCCCCATCCTCATTCAGCCAATCAGACTGCACTGCCTGTTCATATTTGTGCGAATGTGAATGTTCAAATGATGACATATTTGGATATCATACGGAGCTTTAAAAAAAATCCATATGAAGCCTGGACGTCGCACAAACCAATTTTGCAGTGGATTTTGCTACCCCCTTCTGAATGACACGTATTTGTGCAAATGGCCGTTTGAATGGATCACCGTACGTTCACATGCCATTTTTTTTAACCGTACAGACAGGACCTATATATTTATAATGGTGGGTTATAAACCTGCTATGACTACTTTAAAAAGATTTTAGAATCCTTGGAAATTGTTTGTTGACAACAGCAGCTAAGTAACTGAAGTCATTTAAGATGCAATAGAAACATTTCAGTATGATTTTCAAAATGTTTCAAAAGTCATAAAGCACAGACAATATAAAACATTTTCTCTGCATTGTTTACAATGCTTATCCCATTTTTTTAAAAAAAAAAAGAAGAGAGAAAAATATATAGAACATATGGAGAAGACTCAATCAGGGAATGTGCTAGCCAGCCGTAATATAATTTGGCTTTTTCCAAATTATTATGCTGCATGGAAGCAGAACAAAGTTGAGATGGAGACTTTTCCCTGTTTATGAAACAAGAAAAACCTAATGCATTGGAATTCTCAATGAAACTGGTAATCTTAGATATTCAAGGCTCTGAACAAATGGAGGATGTGGGCTATATTAACCTCTGATGAGCAACACAACTAAATTGCTATATCCCAAGAAACTATGTGGAGATTGCTCAATGACACAGCTTTTGTAAGCAGTAACAAGGGATATAAATTATCCAAAACATGAAAATGTTCATTCACCAGGCAAGGTTTTGGAATATAATGACCAGTGATCCCAGATGTGGGAGGCAAACAGAGACCTTCCACATCACATAGAGGTTGTGGAGCATATGTGCTATCTCCCTCATCAAAGAGACACAAAGGTACGGTAGATAAAGAAAGGGAGCAAAAAGTAATACCAAGTTTTATGGGAATCTTCTGTCTTCTTCTGTGTGTGCCTGGATGGGACAAGAGGATGTAGCCTGTCTCTAAGTTAAACTGGGCTGTTCAAATACAGCAGTAGAGTCACTTGAGCATGTGTTACTGTACTGCCCCTATTATCAAGATACTCAATCCAAACTAATTACTCCAATTTTACAAAAATATTCAGGGAGAATGGAAAGATTTTACCTATCTTTCTTGCTTGGGGATTCTGATCATCAAATTACAGAGAAGGTTGCACAGGTTCTTTTCCTATGGTATAACTGCTCGTAGGCAAATATTAAGAGGGAATTTATAATTCAGTACCATCCACTATTTAAGGTATTTTTAAGAGGAAGCATCAGAGATGAAATCTTAACATTTTAACTACATATATATATATATATATATATATTCATTCATTCTTAGGAGATTATCAGAAGCATTAAAAGCAGGAGATAGCAAAAGGGCCCCCTTTTCAGATGACAGCATTCCCCTCTTGTTATGCACCTATTCTGCTGCCGTTCCACCAGCGCTGCTTTTTATTGATGGGATAAACCGTCAATAGATCCCCCATTCCGTTTCTGTCATGGATGTTCCTGGGAGTGAAAAAGTGCCCCGTTATGCTGCTGAGATCCCAGCATCAATAGGAGGTCCCTGCCAGAACACTTCCGGGTGAGATCAGGACATCCAGGTAAGTGACATACTTTTTATGACCCTCACCAGGTTACTTCTACCTTTTAAAGTGTGTTTTTGTGCTTGCTGTAATTTTTTTCATGTTCTTTTTATTTTTATTTTTGAATTTCTCATGTTTGTGTGTTTTCGCAATAATCCATGGGATTTTGATCCAGGAAGTGAATGGAGCTCCGTTAGTGCTCCGTTCATGCCTGGGCTGCCAGAATGATGGGAGAGGAGGTAAGCGCAGTGGGGAGGGTGATTGTGGCATGACAGGGATGGGACAGGGGCGGGAGTGGAGATTGTGGGACAGGAACATTTTTTTTTTCCATTCCTGTCTGATAATCTCCTTAGTTTTTAACTTTTGGGTATTGTCAGTATTCAGTCTTCTTTGTAGGTGTTTTACATCTAAATTGTATTTGTATGTATTTTTATGCATTTTAGGTATTTTTTGCATTTTATGCATTGTTTAATATTTTGATATATGACCGTAAAAAAAGAATGAATGAAAGTGGCCTCACAATTAGACCATGTAAGACAAATTTTGGGTTATTGTGAAAGGGCAGCAAATAAATTTGTTATTGTTGCAGTTTTACATCTGCAGATGGGGATATTTTGCACCTCATGTGTCAAAATAATGTTGGCCTTCAGAACTATACACCTATACTTTAATGAGTAGGAGGAGATTATTTGCTTGTCTGCCTTAGGCAGTAGAATGTTTTGGCCCAACCCTGCCTCTTTATGTATTGGTACAGACGGAAGGACCTACTTTATATTTTGTAAACATTGAGCAAATTGAATTGCAATATGTCTGTGATGCTTCTAAAAATATTGAATTTTGAGAATGTACTATAAAAATTACAATTTAGGACAGGATTAACGTATTCTACGGCATCATTTATTTGACCATATACAGCTTCTGTTTGAATTTGGTTCGTTATTCTGGTGTTGATAAAATTGGTTCTGAAGTATAATTACCATGTGAAAGGCTTCTGATGAAGTGACTCTTTACTAGTCAAGAGACTACAGGCACAATTGACCAAGCACTATACCATAGCACTGCCTCCATTCATTTCAATGAACATTCTCTAAAATACAAGGAAATTGTTACTGGTAGCTGATTTCCTTTGTTGCTTAAACAAGTGGAAATAGTAAGGTTAAATGGTTTGGATCTTTCATAGTTAAGGGAGAGGTCTCAGCTATAATACAACTCAGATAGTGATTTCCTCAAAGTAATTTTTTCTGATAGATGAGAATGTGTCAACTGATCACTGAGGGAAAAAAAAATCTCCTAATGCAAGGGGAGAAAAATCAAAGCATTCAATCCCACTTTAAGAGAGACCATGAATACAAGCTAAGTGCCAGTTCCCTTTAGCCTCTGAAAATAGAAGCACACACAAAAAAAGGCAACCAAGTGATAATAGAAGCACCTTCTGCTAATTAAAATGATTCTTGGCAAATGATAGGGCATCTGAAAATGCTATACAACTTGAACCAAAGGATGAAATATGTTCTCTAAGATAAGATTTTGATAAATTTTAATAATAGGAATATAGGCATGTGAAATCTAACTGATATCCAATTAACAAGTTTTTTCCTCTCATGTAAAGGAGAAACCAGTTTCTTTTTCAGATGTATTTTCCAATGTAATTAGCAATTATATATGTTTAATTTTAATTAAATGAAAATAAACTGCTGTGATCTGTCCATTAAAACAGACTTTACTTCTCCCTATTAGTAATGAATATTTTGGTGTTCTTTGCTACTTTGTTTTTCTGAGGGTGGTACTGAGCCAAGGCAGAATGAAACAATAGGGAGAAACTCCAGATAGAAAGACAGAATTTTCTTGTATTAAGGTTCTTATGTCCCTGTATATAGCCTCACATGGCTGATGGCCATAAGATAAATCCTATTTAAAGCCATTTCTCTGTAAATTAACAACAACCACAACAAGACAGAAAGGAGGAAAGCACTGAAAACATGTGCAGTAGAGGAAAGAGACACAAGGAAGAAATGGATGCAAGGCTGTATGTTAAGAATGAAAGAATAAACCATGCTGTAGATATAAATTAACATAGTTTAGTAAACAGTTAGTGTAATCATTTAGAACATATGAAATAGTATCAATGGGCTTTTTTTTTTTAAAAAAATGAGAGATTTCCCCCTTTCAAATTCAAATGAAATCTACCTGCTACTTTTTCTTTTCCATCAGATAAAGTGAGGATCTGTGCAGCGATTACAATCTGACATTCTAGGAACTGAAAAGTACATATGAAATATTCCATTCTAAACAGGGTTTATCTGGTATCAAGTAATGATGTTTCAGAGCCCTTTGTGACTTAAATAATCTACACCCAAGACAAGCAACTTGATGAAGGTGTGCTTGGTAGAAGTGAAGAAGTTATACTAAATGATACTTTTCAAACTACTGTACATTTTCTAATAGTCTTAGGACTTGCCTACACTGGTAGGAAAATCCAGGTTACATTTTGGTTACCCTGGTCTGCAGCGACCACAGGCTTGCCCACACAATTGCCACACGCACTGAGGTGAGTTTGGGAGCACTGTCCATACAGTTCTTCCTTCCAAACTCACCCTGGTCCAATACATCACAATATGTTTGGCCACACGGCCATGGCCGCTCTATTTTTCCCCTCTCCCTCCATGCATGTGAATGTATGTATGTCTGCATTGCCTTTGCCTCTTCCTCTTTTCACACAGTTCAGAGGGACTTTGGACATCCTATTGAGTGGAGGTATGTGCAGTCATATGGGTCTCCGAACAACTGCTATCTCTCAAACTCTTCCACCCAGCCACCAAAACCATTCCCCCGTGCCCCACACCAACATCACTATGGCAGGCAGTACACACACACACATGCAAGTATCTGGATTTTCCACTCAAATCCAGAGTAAATGCCAGAAAAACACTGATTTGATCAGTATGTCATCTGGCTATGTCAGAATTCTGCACATTTTAAAAACAAATTTAGCCAATCGGTTAACTAATGCTGCCATTCTATAGTCTTTGGGATGATGTTCAGGGTACCTGGGAAAGATCAGATTATATGAGGTTGAAGAAAGTCTTCTCAATTTAGAGGTGATCCAATTTTAGATCCTACCATCCAGTCCCGGAAGAAAGACCTACAGTTGCTACCCCTATGATGCTGGCACTCAGATGCTGGAGAAGATGGAGGGGGGAGGGAATTTGGATATTTCCTAGGCAGAATCGTGTGTGTGTGTGTCCAAGCACTTTGATTTGATCACCTAATATTTCATAAGTTGGTTGACAGAATTAGAGACCATCTCATGGTATGGGACAGATATGGTTTTAAAACAAAACAAAACACCCGAATAAGCCAGGGCCATTAAAATTATAATGTTCAATCTAGTTGTGCACAGAGATATTTTAGTATTCTTTTGTGTCAACAGTTTGTCTTATAAGCAGTAATTTTTCATTGATGTAAATACATATGCTATCCTCTGCAGCACTAATGATAATGCACTCATTATACATAACTGAAATAAGATACTTTCACATTTTAGAAAACAGTAACTGTATCACATGTAGGTGTGATAAAGCAGAATGTAGCAAAATGAGTTTCACTGCTTGTCAGACTATAATAAAAATAGCTGTACTGAATTCAAACAAATTATGCCAAATTAGCTAATAAAATGTGATTTAAATAAATGACAGTTGAACCAAAGTGGAAAAGGAAATCAGAAAAACACAAATGCAATCTGCTTTTCTATACAAGAGCTCCATTAAATAAAACAAAAGAAAACCGTGTTCTGCTAGAATGAAAGCAAAACAAAATCACACCAGCCCCTCAAATTTTATTGCTGCCTTCATGATATATTTATGATCAATGATGCATTTTATGTGTCTATTAGTTTTGTGTCATGGATAATAATTGATGGATTTTTAAATCATTAGAATATTTTATTGCACTGCAGTGCAATCCTACTTGGAAGTAAATCCTACTGAATTCTTCGGGATTTTATTTAAAGAAACTGCTTTTAGGATGTACCTTATAGCTACTGTGAGTACTCCCCACTGAAATTAGTAGAACGGTTCTCCTATAATGTTACAGAGATCAAATTTTAAGGTAAATAACTCTGCAATAAAAAGACATTAAATCCCACATATAGTGCTGTACAATAATGTGAATGACTGTGGTAGAGGAAAAGACCCTTCAAAGCTATGTAATACAAGTCTGAACTAATAACATTGAAAAGAAACATTTGTTGCTGAAAATATTTTACAAGATGAAAAACAGGAAGAATTGTGACATATTATAACCAAAGAAACATGCATTGGAAAATTAGAACAGATAAATGCAAAATAAACCATAAACCTATTGCTTTTCAGTGTCAATTAATTAAAGTAATTAATCAAAAAGATTACTTAAATTACAAAAATTGACATTTTTTACAGAGACTGTAGAGGTAGGTGGGGTGAATAAGCACAAAATAGCTTTGCACCAGATTGGCAGAAAAGCTCTGCTGCCTTACTGCTAAGTGAGCTAACAGTGTGAACATAAACACATTTGTTAAGAAGACAGTGACATAGCTAGCCAATGCTAGAATGCTGAGGAATTCCTACATCAACCTCTGTGAAGTTTTTAGTTCACTCTGATGCAGCGGGTAGCCAGGGATTTGGGGATATACTATGGTGGCCATTGTCCTATGGAGGGATAAATTCAAGGACATGCGGCTAGTGCGCAGATTTGTGTGGTGTGCTTGGAGTCCGACATCAGTTTCTACACCTGGCATATTCCGGGAGTGGACAAAAGTGATAGCGGACTCACTGTCTCGATTTCAGGGAGAGTGGTTCTGTGTGCTGGCCCTGGACAATGGCGAAGCTGCACTCCCTTTCCCGGATGACCTCTGGAGCCTTAAGAGCGAACAGTGATTCAAGGAGTGACAGACTCTTCATGGTGAGAAAGGTTGTACAGTAGATGGTTGGAGGAGGACGATGCCTATGGTGGTGGATGTCAGATGACCGGTATCCTCCAGCTGCTGGCACGCTTGGTGGGGGTGCTGTCAATGGTATCCCATGTGGGCTATGAGGCCCTGCTGTGTGGCAACGCATACACCATCACTGTCTTTGGGTCGCTGAGATGGGGAGAAGTTTCTGTTCCTCCAAGCGAGTTCCTGAGGGTGCATGGAGGGGGGGCATGGGCCCCTGCTCCAGCACAAAGATGGAACACCACTCACGAGGTATTGGTTTGTGAGCATGCTAAAGGTGGTACTGAGAATGTTGGGTTGGTCGGCAGAAGAGTTCGGCAGCCACTCGTTCAGGAGTGGAGAGGCCACTACAGTAGTGCAGGGTGGATTGTCTGCAGAGACCATCACGAGGCTGGGACAGTGATGATCCGGGGCCTACACAGGGTACATACACCCAAAGAGGATGCTTGCTGCATGGCCCATGGCCTGGATGGTACTGTAGGGCTGCATGTGGATGGTGGAAGGAATGGTTGGTGGAAGGCTGCTCCCATGAGGAACACCTTTTGTAGCGGATGGCATGAGCCCTGATCTAGGTAAAGGGGGTCTCTGTCAAGTTTAAGTGCAAGTTAAAGTTCACGGAGATCCTTTTCCCCTTTTTATTGTTTAATTAACACTTTGTTTCCAGGGGAGGAGTGTGTCAGGTGTGGGTGGTTTGGCTGTCTCCTCCAGGAAGGTTGGAAGTGTCCGACAAGAGTCCATTGACCAACATTGGGTTGGGCAATGATGAGATAATGACCCATGCATGAGTGCCAACCATTTTGCAGCCATCAGCAGCTTGCGGCCTTTTATTGCCAATCATCATCTACTAACCTGTGCCTAACAAATTTTCCTTATTTTGTACTCAATACAAATTTGTTCATTACACTTGATTGTATGTGTCTTCTTTAAGGGAGGGGAGTGGGATCATAGGTCTGGGTCCGCAAGGGGGATTACCAGCTCACTGGTGGGCCAGTTTGCAGCCCGGCCGGTGCTGCCGATGTTCCACCTCCTGTGGCCCCCACCGGCTACATGGCCAGCTGACATGGGGGCCACCATTACCCACTTTCTCCTTCCCGGACTGCCTTGCAGCTGGGAAGGAGCACAAAACAGCAGGCCAATCAGGGAGGGCCTAGCCTGCCCTGAGTGGATCACGCAGAGGAGGAGGAAGGTCATCGGGCCACACTTCCTGGCGTGGACGGATGATGAAGGAGCCTGCGACGGGGCCAGTATTTAATCTGGCCTGCGGCGCAGGCTCCTCTGGTTGGCTCATTGGAGCCGAAGACCCCCCCTCCCTCTATATCATGTTGTTTTGTATTTAATTGTCGCAATTTGATGGGCAGAAGGCATGGGTCCTAATCTAGGCAAAGGGGGAAGGGTATCTCTGTCAAGTTCAACTTTAAGTTCAGGTTCAAGTTTTATTTTGCATAAGCTTGCATGGACTCTGGAGAAGTGGCTAGATTCCATAAAAATTAGCTAAATAAAAAGTGTTGCTCTTTGATATGCCACAATACTCTTCATTGTCTCAGCAGGAGGCAAGTGAAGGGAAAAGGTGGGCAGGAGAATCCTTTGTTCCACTCTTTTCCTCTTGCTACCACCAGAGTCTTGAATGAGGAAAAAATGGGAAACAAACAAACACCCTCCACATCAAAGTAAGTAAAGGGAAGGAAGGTGAGGGGGCTGGTAAGCTGACCAATGTATGTGTGTGTTTTTATTTTCCACGTTCCTTGGACTGGCTTCAGAAATTAACGGATCTCTTTTTTGAAAAACAAATCTGTTCCTTTCTGGATCTTCCTAAGAAGAGTTAATGTTTTGGGGTGTTGTATTCTATCAAGACAATGAAAGAATCCTGCATGTTCTACAATCTCAAGTGAGAGCTACAGTCCCAGATATATCTCAAAAGAAATGAACAGTAAATAATATCACTTATTGATGTTAAAATAAGTTTGCACATGCCATAACTATCATTTACAGGAAACCTGAAATGGAAGTCAACATGATTATCACATGCTGTATGATGATAATTATAGGTAAATAAGTATATGTGTGACCATTTGTGTGTGCATATGTGTGTCTACCAACACACACACACAGGCGAACTTGCCTAAATATGACATCAATTATTGAACAATATATTTTCCAAGATCGCATGCAATATATCAAAAAGAGAATTTGAGTTAGGTTTTTTTTACAAGTTCTTTTCTCTGTACTAAGTGCCATGCTTCAAACGTCAGACCAGATACTGGTAGAGTATTGAGCTAAGATAAAAGAGGTTATCTGCTAGGATTATTTGCTAGCTTTTCCTTTTCTTTAATCAAACTGTCAAATCTAGTCACAAAGCATGCTTGCAAACTAGGTATACTTTCAAGATTGTCAACTGTTTTCTATGGACTTCATGTACTTATATTTTCTGATTTTTTTTTCTTTTCTTTACTTTCCAATTTTTAAGGTTCATGGTATGCACACAAATGTTCTCAAGCCTTTCATTTTGAGATGTTTCTCATTAACAAGGTGATCTGATATCTGGTCATGTTTGGCCCTCTCTCTGTGCCATTGTCTTCCCTAAAGCTTCTGTTTTATCTCCTCTTGTAGATGTTTACTACAATAGAGTCCCCTCAGGATACTTGCTTCTGAATAAAAATAACACCTTATCATTCAGGAGTCTGCACAATTTAGGTATTCAGAGAGATAAATATGGTGAGTGATAAAGTAATTGATTAAATGACAGCAACTTTTAAAAAAAACCTTTAGAAATTAGAAGTGAAATATTTAATTTATTAATCATGTTAATTGACTAAAAAAAACAAGAATCAACTAGAAAGCTGCCCAGAATAAACTGGAGAATGAATTGAATTTTTAAAAAACATATTTTAAAAAATCTAACTACACATACTGTATACAAGAGAGCTTGCATGGGGTAGTTGTTTGGGTGTTGGACTAGGGTCTGGAGACTAAAGTTCAAATCCCTACTCAGCCATGGACAAGTTACACTCTCTCACTCTCATAGGAAGGCAAGAGTAAACCTCTGAAGAAATCTTGCCAAGAAAACCCTGTCATAGGTTCACCTTAAGGTCACCATAAGTCAGAAATGACTTGAAGCCGCACCACCATCACATCAACACACATACATACATCTGTCTGTAGAAAGTATCTTCAAAAGAGATGCATTCTTTAGTTCAGTTTGAGGTTGTTAAAAATTCATGAGAGGAAGAAATTCATTCTTTCTACTTCATAAAATATGTGGAAGAATAAATATTTTGACCTCACTCAAATGAGTGTTCTGTTCTCACAGATATCCCTATTCAGGCTCTAGCAAGGGAAGCACAATCATTTGAGCTCTGTGGGATGAATTAGGTCTCAGTCCACAGTTTTCACCATAGAACAAAGGGCCATATATGTGTGTACTCACAGATGCACACACACAATACACCTCTCCATCTCATAACCTCAGCATACACAAGCATACACTTCAACATTCATATGCATCCCACCTAGAAACATCTAACTCCCATTCCCAGCCATCTCCACAGACCACTGGCAGAGGGTAAGTTAACAATTACAGAGGCCAAGGAATAGCATCCTTCCAAACTGCAGCCCAGCTGATTAGCTGTAGGAATGAACACACACACAACAGAACAGCGTAGCATTGCATGAGGGGACGTGCTTTGATGGCCTCACATGATCAGAGGCCTTTACGCCATGATACAGGAGGTTCAGGGAAGAGCAGAGGCTATTTAAACAAGGGCAGCCCCTTCCCTCCTCCTCTGTTCCTCGTGGATATTCAACAAGTGGTGAGGGCTGTATTAGCCAGCCTGATGGGGGATGGGGCTAAGCTGACACCCCTTAACTGTGGCAAGTTGTGGGGGAGATGGGAATTAGTTTGGTGTACACCTATGGCACCCCTTTTGGGTGAAGGATGGCTCTACCAAACTACCCTTGCAGGTCACGTGACTTGGTGTAGGGAGTAGACTATCCTTGAGGCCAGCTCAAGGGTTGAGCCCTCACCAGAAGTCACGCGACTTGAGGTGTGTTATCCTGGGGTTTTGCCTTCCAGAAGATGGTGCCCAGGGGGTAGCCCAATAGATGGGAAACCCCACGGGGCTCAGGTGTTTCACCCAGGGAAGGAGGAATGGAGGTCTTTGTGGAATCATCAGCTCCAGCTTTTCCCACATTGGGTCTCCCCCCTAGTTTGCATATCCCAAGGCATAAAGATTAAATAGGTAGTAGAATAAATAAAGTGTTGGGGTGTATGAGCATAAAAATTAAAAAAAATATGAAAGGTTCCAGGGAGCAAGCCCTTTTGGAATATCTTCTTGATAAAAGTTTACTGTAAAGCAGAGTTAGCTGAGACACAAAGTGAACCAAACTCAATTAGCATTGGTAAATATGCTAAATCACTCAGTCATTAAGGCCACTCAAACAGAATAAAGACAAGAACCCTTTCTTTAAAGATGAATATCAAAACATTTACTAACAGGTCTTGTAATCTACATATTCAAAAGCAAAGGTAACTAACTAAAAGGCTTCAGAGTAAAACTCACCCAGTCCAAAGGATTCAGGTTAGAATAGGATAAACAAATCAAGATTTCCTAAGCATTACTTGCAGTAACATTCATATTTCTTTATTCTTCAGAAAAGGTGAATGTGAGAGCTTTAACTCTCATCTTCATGCATGGTGGTGAGATGTGTGGAAGTAAGGGGAAGAGAGAGAGAGTGAACCTTGTGGTGAGGCTTCTCTTAAAAGAAGAAAGAACAAAGTATAATAAAACATTTAAATCATGAGGTCATGTGATGGATGACTTAACAGGTCACCCCATATCATATAGCTTCCATGAACTACAAAATAACTAAGGTAGGTTGAAGAGAAAAGGGGAGGAACTTAAGCATGCAAGGAGTTCCCTAAACTTACTAAGTGGGGGGTGGGTGGGTGAAGGAAGAATGCTATATTTCCAACAATGGCGGTCTTGGTGAGATCATCAGCTCCAGCTTTTCCCGCATTGGGTCTCCCCAACTAGTTTGCATATCCCAAGAAATAAAGATTAAATAGGTAGTAGAATAAATAAAGTGGTCCCTGTTTTAACCCAAGCTTTGTGTCTGGCCTTGTTATTTCATGTGTCGGTCATAAAAAAATGGGTGAAGCCTCAGTATTTCAAGTGCCATATAGGGATCATGCAAAGCTCACATGCAGCCCCAGATTGCAGATCATTCAGCTCTGTTTCAAGTCTCTTTTTGAATGACCTTTTACTGCCCCCCCCATATATATTCTCCACCTTTATTATAATAATCCCAGTTCCTAAGCTACAAGGGAAAGGTTTGTATTGTATATTTCCATACTTCGATTTGAGCCTAGAATTTGTCTGGCCATTTGAAAGACTGTGTATCCTTAAAATGTCCTTGCACTTGTTAGTTTTCAGAATCGATTTTCTCCTGGGCAAAATAATTAAATGAACAGGTGATGCTTCGTCAAATAGGTCTCAAGCAAACAAAGCTATGCATGAGTACCATGCATGATTGTGGCACATGTCAGTATATCATTGGTTTATGTGCATACCATATGATGAATACAGAGGGTTTTTTTCATTACTGCATCTGTTAATTAGTACAGGAAAGATCAATAAATTCACATCCAAACACTTAGAGGATTTTTTGGAGGTTACAGAATAGAGAAAAATGCTTTTGCTCCCTACATATAAATTTAGACTATATGGGAAGAAAGCTGGCTGTAATAAAAATAACTAATAGTACTGCAGAAAACAGTGGATTAATTTTCAAGGAAGTGGTTGTTGCTAATTGCTGTCAAGTCAGCTTTCAACTTATGGCAACCCTATGAATGAGAGATCTCCAAGACACCCTCTCATCGACAGGCCTGCTCTGGTCCTGCAAACTCTGGGTTGTGGATTCCTTGATTGAGTCTATCCACTTGTAATGCGATCTTCCTTTTTTCCTACTGGTTCCTGCTTTATCAAGAATTATCAACTTTTCTAATGAATCATGTTGTCATGATACGGCCAAAGTACGATAGCCTCAGTTTGGTTATTCTGGTTTCTAGGAAGGGTTCAGGCTTGATTTGCACTGAGACTCATTCATTTGTCTTTCTGGCAGTTTACAGTATCCACAGGTTTCAAGGTTGTTGTATTGTAAATAATCATTTCATCAAATGAAGCAACAGTAATCTGATGAAGAGATAGCCATATCAATAAAGTCAACGCTGATTTTAAAGTTATTTAAACTACATTGGGGGAAAGGTAACCATGTCACATCTGGTAAGCAGTCTATTATAATATATTATGGTACTGTAAATGTGTCTGACACTCTTAACAGTAAAAATAGACACATATCCAGTAATGGTTTCTATTCAAACTGATAAAAGACATACATTTTTTTAAAAAAAAATACATGAATTAAAAAGGCATCATATATCACAAAAACTTACAGCTACTAAGACAGGAAAGAAGCCCCCCCCTTTTCGGGGGGGGGGGTTGTGCTGCAGTGAAACTTTTGGTTTTGTTCTTGTACACTAATCACTTGAATCAAGACTTAGATTGCAAAATGAGGCTTATTCAACCTTTTCTTGATTCTTCGGGTCTTCTGAAAAGTCAATCCTCAGGATTACAGGATATTCTGGAATCATACAGGAAGTAATGCAGGGGAGTATCAATGGAAAGGATGATTGGCAGAAAAAAGCAAGGTTCTCCCATTTTTCATGTGCATGCACATACACACATACAAGGTGTACCCTGCCCATATCTCTGTATAGTTTTCCAAACAATTGTTCTTGCCACAAAATAGCATTTAAATTCATCCTGAACTTAATTCATTTTAGTTCCCTCTTACTTATTCAAAAATAAGGATGCCACTAGCTATGGCTGAAACTCTGCAAGCCTGATGATGCTTTATTTCAGCTGATGTTGTCACCAGGAACTTTGCTGTGTAAGCTTAATCTTCACCAAACAAACAGCAGCACTTAATAATGTTGTGTTATCTTTTGTTGAAGGTAAGTATTCATTTTCTTCTGAATGCTTGTTCTACCTTTAGTTACCATAAATTCCCAGCAGGCTAGCCTACATAAGATTCTATCCAAGAAAAGGGAGCAGAGTGAGCAGATTTATAGTTGGGATGGTAGTTGAATATATTTCCTGAGGCCTCAGACTGTGGGTTTGTCTACACTGGCCAGAATACCCCACCTTCTGGCTGGAGTATTCTGGCCCCAGAGCTGACCTGAATCCTTCCCATTACCATGATGAATGGGCAGAAGTCTGCACATACAAGCTAGCCCTTATCTATGGGCACCTCCGTCACTGTTGTGTGTTGTACTCTCTGATGCTGGGAAGGAGACGCTCAGCATGTGATCAAGGCTGGTCACATACATATGCCCTTGATCATGTGCTAGGGGCTTTCTTTCCAGCTGCAGAGTAACACCAGCATCAGCATCTGGCAATCCAGCCTGGCATGCAGGTATGGAGTCCTGCATTCCCATGCAGGACACACCCAGGTTTTCTGGCATGATGTGGGTTTTTCTGGAGGTTATTTTGAAATGTTTTAAAAGGGCTTTCCCCAGCCTCCCCATGGCTTCACCTCAGATATCATCAGTACTGTACAGAGGCAAATCAGAGCAAAACTCCTGTGTCATTTGGCCTGCAGGCCTCTAGCACAGGGGAAGCTGGGGAAAATTGCCCATCAAGACAAGCCCTGCACGAAGGCATTTTACCCAAAACAGACAGAGGCCTATCTATGCACGTGTAGTAGGATGGGGTGGTGAGGAGGCAGAAAGAATTTCAGTACAAGTACAAGTATTTTGAATGCTCCTTTGTGTTTAAAAACTCTTTACTCATTGAAGAAATTAAGTTGGAAAAATAGGGAATTTAATGTGCCTAGTTTCTCTCTCTCTCTGGCTTTTCTTCACAAACGAAGATTCAGGCAGGAATCATCCCGCACTTTCTGCAAGTGTGCTGATGACTAAAAAGGCCAATCCTAGATAAACAATCCAGTTGCAGAAAGCACAGCAGGAGGTCTCCTTGGGTGATTTTTCTGAGTTGTGATTCTTTCTGCGTTGTCATTTCTCTTCAAGACTTGTTCAGCGTGAGTTCTCAGGCTGCAGCATTGTGGATAGTGCGTCTCCATGCCTCCCGATGTGAGGCCAGGGCGGACCATTGTTGGTGATCAATTTGGCTGAGCCTGAGATGTTGTTTCAGGGAGTCCTTGTATCAGTTTTTTTGGAGTGCCTCTCTTATGCTGACCCGTGGCAATTTCACTGTAGAGTACTATTTTGGGGAGGCAATGTTCCTCCATCCTAGAAAGGTGCCCTGCCCAGCGCAGCTGTGTTCTCAATATCATGGCCTCAATGCTGGTGATCCCTGCTTGCTCAAGGACAGCAACATTCATCACATAGTCAGTCCAGTGTATATTTAGGATTGTGCGTATACAGCACTGATGAAAGCGTTCAAGGAGTCGTAGGTGGTGGCGATAGGTAACCCATGTTTCAGACCCATAAAGGAGAACAGAGAGTACAATGGCTCTATACACACTGATTTTTTGTGCTTCACCTCAGGTGTTTACCACATGGAAAAATATTAAAAACTATTAAATCTGGATCAACATGTAGGCAGAAATGATTGACCTGAACTAAAGAATGCATTCTAATGTATTTTGCAGCATGTCCAAACCTGGATACAATTTGGCCAAGCCTAAGGCCTATCTTCAGATCTCTTCACTGTAGCCTAGTTTCTGAGCCACACGCTGCCACTGTTGCCACAATTCTATTACCCACCACTCCTCTTCTTTATTCAAATCTGAATGTATACTGTGAAGTACATTGTTTTACTTTTTCTGATTGCTCAGAGAAAGAGGAACATATGAAAGGGCACCAAAAACTTTAAGAGACAGTGTTTGAGATCTGGTTCCATAGACAGAAGTGCCCTGGTTGGAAACTTGACTTTAATGAAATGTAATGGAAACTCCCAAAATTTCCCAACTGTAGTGGCTGGCCTACATTGGGGGCCAGGAACAACTACAACATGGTCATCCTTGAAGTAGCAGGCAGAGATGGAGGGGTTCAATGGGATGGAATAAACATGTGTGCATGTGCATACGTATGTGTGTAAAGCAGGGACAGGATACAGAAACAAAGGAGTTTATCACACCAGCTTCTTTCTTGCCTCTTTCTCGCAACAATGGCATTCGTGAAGTAAGCAGGAATGTACCTCTTTGAAATCATTCATTATCAGACTGTATTTTCAATCATGTGAGTATGCTATGATTATGGTGCTTTGCCAGTCATCTGTCCTTCTACACTGGCTCTGTAATCCTGCCTTCAGTGCATGCATGCCCTTCTTTTAAAAAAAAAAACACCCACAATTGTGCATCTATGGTAAAATGATATTTTTTATTTATTGTATCCCCATAATTGCACAATCACAGTAAAAAGTAAAAAAGTCAGTCATGGAGAAAAAACAATCTTGGCCAGCTTAGGAATAGTGAGAGGGAGGGAAGAGAGAGAGGACGAGGATCATGACCCCTCATGCCACATGACTTATCCTACTGCTACTGCATGAAAGGAAATACCAGCATGGGAGCAGTATCGAGAGCCATTGATGGGTTACCCCATCAATGAAGAGATGCACTACAGAAACACCTGGAATACAAACTAGGAACAGTACAGAGATAATATTGTGCAATAACTACAGGCCAAATTTGTGAATATCTTTGTGTAATTCCAGAATGAAGCCTTGTGTGATAATCTCCAGAGACATAGACAAGTGGTATTTGGAAGGTTATAAAGTAATGGATAGAATTTGATATGGCAGATAATGTGGGGGGAGGGAGGGAGGAAAAGGAATTATTTCTATTAGAAGTAGTTAAGTGTTCTGGTTTCATTTTCTGATAGACTTCCTGTAAGATAAATATTTCAAATTCTTTTTAGATAGTCTGATCACATTTACCATTAGAGCTTTTCACAAGAGCAACCCTAGAAACAAAGAGTGATCTGAGATAAGTATCACTATCCCAATACCATGCTCAATTCCCCTGTCTCTACCTTCTGCTTTAAGGATGGACATGTTGTAGCTTTTGATGGCCCCCAATGCAGGGCAACCAGCTAGCCAATCCATAAAAAACAAATATTTGTATTAGGAATGTCTGACAGCTCTGACAGTTTGATATCTCTGTATAAACACAGCAAAGCAAATGTGATATAATAGGCATCACTGAAACCTGTGGGATTTTCATGACTGGAATGTAATAATAGAGGAGTATAACCTATTTCAGAGAAATAGACCAAACAGGAAAGGAGGAGGAGTAGCATTACATGTCAAGGATGTTTATACCTGTGAAGAGACCCATGACTTAAATCCTGGAAGCCAGGTTGAGAGCATTGGGGTAAAAATTAAGGGGGAAAGAAACAACAGTGATGTCATTGTGGGGGTCTACTACAGACTCACAACCCAGACTGAGGACTAATGATGCCTTCCTAGAGCAGATTACAACAAATTCAGAAAGGAGAGATGTAGTGTAGTATTAATAGGATATTTCAACTATCCTGATACTTATTGGAGGTCAAATTCTGCCAAGACTGTAAGATCCAACAAATTCTGCAATTGTCTTGTAGATAATTTCATTGTCTAGAAGGCAGAAGAGGCAACAAGTGGATCAACTATTTTAGACCTTATTCTAACCAATAGCAATGACCTGGTTAGTGGGGTGGAAGTGGCAGCATCCTTAGCGGGGAGTGGCCATGTTCTCCTGGAGTTTGTTATAGGAAGGGATAAGGCAAGCATAGTTTGACATGTGTTCTAGTCTTTAAGAGAGCTGATTTCAGTAAACTTAGGGAAGCACTGGGTGTGATGGCCCCAAATGCAGGGCAACCGGCTAGCCATGGTGAAGAATACTAAAAGAGAAGGGAGTTCATAATGAATGGGAATTTATTAAAAGTGAGGTATTGAGGTATTTCAAACAGTTCTAATGAAGAGGAAAAATGGGATGTGTCTAAAGAAAGCAGGATGGATGTGCAAAGAAATTTAAACTCAGCTAAGCCTTAAAAGGAATATGTACAAGAAATGGAAAAAAGAGGAAATCACCAAAGAGGAATTCAAATAAATAGCCAGTATGAATAGGGAGAAGGTCAGAAAAGCTAAAGCATAGAATGAGCTCAGGCTTGTTAAAGAGGTTCACCACAATAAAAAGGGCTTTTTTGGTTATATCCATAGAAAAAGGAAGAACAAGGAACTGGTAGGGCCATTGCTTGGAGAAGATGGTGACATGCTAGTAGGAGACAGAGAAAAGGCAGAACTACTCAACACCTTCTTTCCTTCAGTCTTCTACAAAAAGGGAAACAGTAACCTACCCAGGAAAAATGGAGCAGATAATGTAGTAGAGTAAATGCAGCACAGAATGTGGAAAGATATAGTACATGAATACCTGGCAACTGTAAATGAATTCATGTCTCCAGGGACAGATAAACAACTGTACATCCAAGGGTATTAAAGGAACTGAAAGAAATAATCTCAGAAGCACAGACAATACTTTGAGAATTCCTAGAGAACAGGATAGGTCCCAGCAAACTGGAGGAGGGAAAATGTTGTCCCCAACTTAAAAAAAAAAAGATGGGAGAAGAGGACTGAAACAATGATTGCCCTGTCATCCTGACATCAATACCAGGAAATATTGTAGAGCAGATCATTAATCAGACAGTCGGTAAACACTTAGAAAGGAATGCTGTGATCAATAAAAGTCAACATGGATTTATGAAAAACAAGTCATGCCAGACTACTCTTATCTCTCTTTTTTGACAAGAGTTACAAGCTTGGTAGATGATGGGAATGCTGTGAACATAGTGTATCTTGATTTCAGTAAGGCCTTTGACAAAGTCTCCCATGATATTCATGCAATTAAGCTAGTAAAATGTGAGCTAGACAATGCTACTCTTAAATGGATTTATAATTAGTTGACTACCGAACCCAAAAGGTCCTCACCAATGGCTCCTCTTCATCCTGGAGAGAAGTGACTAGTGGGGTGCCACAGTATTCTGTCATGTGCCTAGTACCTTTCAACATATTTTAAAATGACTTTTGTATCATGTCTTCATTATATTGTAAGCTTGAGGGCAGGGAACTATTTTGTTGTTCCTTTTCTTGTAAAGCACCATGTACATTGATAGGGCTATAGAAATAAATGATGATGATGATGATGACGACGACGACCTGGATGATGGAATAGAGGACATATTTGTCAAATTTGAAGATGACACCAAAATAGGAGGGATAACTAACACCCCAGAGTACAGGATCAGAATTCAATATGACCTTAACAGATTGGAGAGCTGGGCCAAACCAAACAAAATAAATTTCAATAGAGAGAAATACAGGATACTACACTTAGGGAAATATACGAAATGCAGAGATAGAGGATGGGTAACAGCTGGCTTGACAACAACACATGTGAATGGGATCTAGGAGTCTTAGGGTGCAGCTGCACTGTAGAAATAATGCATTTTGACACAACTTTAACTGCCATGGCTCCATCCTACAAAATACTAGGATTTTTAGTGAGGCACCAGCACTCTTTGGCAAAGAAGGCTGAAGATCTTGTAAAATTACAAATCCCAGGATTCCATAGGATGGACCTACAGCACTTCAATGACATTAAACTGCATTATTTCTACAGTGTGTGTGCACCCTCAAAATACTCAAGCTGAACATGAGGCTGCATCAATAGGAGCATAGTGTCTAGATGGAGGGAAGTAATAGTACCTTTCTAGTCTGCTTTGGTCAGGCCTCACCTGGAATTCTGTGTCCAGTTCTGGGTACCACAATTCAAGAAGGATATTAACAAGCTAGAATGTGTCTAGAGGTAAATGGCAAAAGGTCTGGAAACCATACCCTATGAGGAGTGGTTTAGGGAAGTTGAGATATTAGCCTGGAAAAGAAAAAAGCCTGTTCATGTCAAACAAGGAACTAACCATAATCTTATTATTATTAATTCACAGAAAAAAGTCCAAGGACAAGGACAGTTCCTAAAAATTTAATTGTCTTCAACTATAATAGTGAGAATTGATAGGAATGCTGGAATAATATATATGATTTACAGGATAAAAGGATTAAATAGAAGCGTCTGCTCTAATGTTTGTTAAGTAATATATCCACATTCAATAGCTTTTTCTCCACATGATAAGACATGTAAATAGCAACTGCAAAACTTCCTTTTTATTTAAAAGCATATGAAAATTAGAGTATCTCTCCAAACGTCAACTAGTTTTGGAATACTTGATGAAAATTATCAATACACGTATTGTGTGTGTGTCATGAATTTGTGTATTTTACTTGTTCACATCTATGAAATCACAAATGATTGAAAGGAGCATATAGGCTTAACATTTACTCATTTAAAAAAAATAATGACACAAAAAATAGAGCACTGTCCAGATAAATATGTAGGAAGTATAACATCAGTTCATGCTGTAATGTGATGCATCATCCCCTAAAACAAGTATCATCACCCCCCCCCATCTTGGTTCACTTATAATTGACAATAGTTTGATATCAATTTGGCTGACTGGACCTTTAAAGGGCTGATAAGAAAAACATTGCATTCTGAGGAGTCAGGCTCAGGAAGGGTCTTAGCAAATTCCCCCACATTCACAACTTTGGCATAAATAGGTGACAACTCTTTGAAGTAGACAAAAGGTTCTTTATAATGTCCCTTTGACCCCTAGCCAGTGTTCTACCGAAATAGGAGCTTCCTCCCCACTTCTATAACTTTACCTCCCTGCTCTAACTTCCACTTGCCCCACTTTTGGTGTATCTGCTTGTGGCTACTCCCAAGAAGTTCTCTGCTTCAGGATCAGGTGCAGCATGACCCTAAATCCTCAGTCTAATCCTCTTCTAACTACTTCCTGCTTTACTTCAATAGTCTTGGTTGTGTGCTAGAGGAATGGGTGTGGTGTGAATGCAGTTTAAAATAATTCAATAAAGTTTCTTAAGGTTATTTTGAACTCTGGCTTTGTGTTTCTCCTTAGGTCCACTTGTATACATAGGTCAAAGATCTCATATATTTCGCAGCCTCTCACATCCTAACCGAGTTGCTATAATTCCCCATCGTAAGACCAGAACATGTGTGGATCTTTTCCATGGACATGAGGTTTTTGTGTAACAACAGTAGGCCCTCATATTACATGAATTCATATTATGCAGGTTCAGTTATGTGCAAATTTCCCCTCATGCTGCTTGCTGGTGCCTCATACTATCTTGTGCTGCTCACACTATCTGGTACTGCTTCTGCTACCTCCTGCTGGCGAAGGGGTCATTATGGAAGGGTGGTAAGCTATCTGTGCCCCTCTCAGCCAAAGAAGGAATGAGAGTCATTCCTCAGTCGAGAGAAGCATGGGAAGTCTCCTGTGCCTCTCTCCACTATAGAACGATGGAGAGTCTTTCCTTAGCCAAGAGTGGTATTAATAATAAGTAAATAAATAAATAAATAAAAGATTCTGGATTATACGTTAAAATCGTTATATACAAAGGGTCCTGGTATGGTTTCGCATAACAAAGTTACAGTTTTAAAACAGCCATTTAAAAATTCTCTGCCTGATACTCAATTTCATTACATTTGATGTTTTGCTATTTTGACACAGATGTGATTCATATATTGCTTGCCAATGCAACAGCTCTCTGAGAACTAATACTGACCCAGCTGATCTCTGAGTTGTTGTTGGAGTCGCCCAGACTTTTGGTTCTGGGCGATTTCAACATTCCACTAGAGACCAGCGTAACGAATCTAACCGGTGCGGCTCGGGAGTTCATAGAAACCATGGCAAACATGGGCCTATCCCAATTGGTTAATGGGCCCACACATTGTGCAGGTCATACCCTCGATGCAATCTTCAGTACGGAACAGGAATATCCATGGGCGGAGGTTATAAAAACCTCCGCATTGTCATGGACGTATCACTTCCTGGTCAAGATGGAACTAAGAGCCACTGTCTGCCCCTCTGGGGGTGGTGGACCCATTAGAATGGTCTGCCCTCGAAGGCTAATGGAACCAATTGGCTTCCAGAAAGCTCTAGAGGGTTTAATGGTTGGTAACGCCAGTGATTCTGTAGAGGCTTTGGTCAGCATCTGGAACACTGATCTTACCAAGGCTATTGACACAATCGCTCCCAAGCGTCCTTTCCAGCCCGCCTCTAATCGTAAGCCCTGGTACACAGAGGAACTTAGGAGGAAAAAGCGAACTGGACAACGGCTAGAGTGCAAGTGGCAGAAGACTCGACTCTTATCCGACAGAACTCGCCATAGGAGGCATCTTGATTCCTATCAGGAGGCAATACGTGCAGCACAGAGATCCTTCTGCTCTTCACATATTGCATCTGCAGAGTCCTGTCCAGCAGAGTTGTTTAAGGTGGTGGGGGAGCTGACGCAGGTTCCTCCTGCGCCCAATCCCCTACTTAACCTGACAACAGCATGCTGTGATGCATTTAATATCCACTTTGCAGATAAAATCTCTTGGATAAGAGCCGACTTGGATGCCGATGTTCTGACAGAATCCATAGATGAGGCATCCAACAACTCCATTGATGGCACTTTACTGGATCAGTTTCAATCGGTAAATACCGATGACGTGGACAAGCTCCTTGGAAGAGTGAGGAAGACGACTTGCCCTCTTGATCCCTGTCCATCTTGGCTGGTCGTCCAGGGGGGGACGCATTGAGAGTATTCCTACGGGACACAATCAATGCATCCTTCAGGGAAGGTATTGTACCATCTTGTTTAAAGGAGGCGGCGGTTAAGCCACTCCTGAAAAAACTCTCCCTTGACCCCCTGGACAAGAACAATTACAGACCAGTGTCCTTGCTACCTTTTTTAAGCAAGGTGATTGAGAGCGCAGTTGCTTCCCAACTCCAAGCCATCTTGGATGAAACTGATTATCTTGATCCATTTCAAACCGGCTTCAGGACAGGATATGGAGTTGAGACTGCCATGGTCGCTCTAACCGATGACCTCCGCCTGAGCATCGACAGGGGTAATGTGACCCTGCTGGTGCTCTTGGACCTCTCAGCAGCCTTTGACACTATAGATCATTCCATCCTCTTGGATCGCCCGAGAGGGTTAGGAATTGGAGGCACTGCTATGCGATGGTTCCATTCCTTTCTCTCGGGCAGATCCCAGAGGGTGAGGCTTGGGGACAGCTGCTCCTCCAGAATTGAGCTCAATTGTGGCGTCCTTCAGGGTGCCATTCTGTCCCCGATGCTATTTAATATTTAAATGAAGCCGCTGGGAGAGATCATCCGGAGGCATGGAGCTCGGTGTCATCAGTACGCTGATGACACTCAGATATATTTCTCCATGACCAGGTCGTCGGCTCAGACTTCAGATGGTGTCTCTCCTCTCAATGACTGTCTTAGAGCGGTAATGGATTGGATGAGGAAAAACAGATTGAGACTAAATCCAGACAAAACGGAGGTACTGACAGTCACAGGCCCGAAACCAGGTCTGGGAATACAACTTCCAGTCCTGGATGGACTCACACTCTCCTCTAAGGACTGTGTTCGCAGTCTGGGGGTACTCCTGGATTCATTGCTTCACATGACTAGTCAGGTGAATGCGACGGCCAGAAGTGCCTGTTATCAGCTTCGGCTGATACGCCAACTGCGCCCTTACCTGGATACAAGGGATCTAGAAACTGTGGTACATGCTTTGGTAACCTCACGTTTGAATTACTGTAATGCACTCTACATGGGGCTACCCTTGTGCCTAACCCGGAAACTTCAACTGGTACAAAATATGGCAGCCAGGTTAATTACGGGTGCATCTAGGAGAGAGCATATAACACCTGTGCTTAAATCTCTCCATTGGCTGCCGATTAGTTTCCGGGTGCAGTACAAGGTGTTTAACCTTTAAAGCCCTACATGGCTTGGGTCCATCTTATCTCCGGGACCGCCTCATCCCATATGACCCCCCCCCACGCACTTCAGTCCTCTGGGAGGAACCTGCTGCAGCCTATGAAAACTAGGCTGTCGCAGACCTCCCAGAGGACCTTCTCTTCTACGGCTCCCAGACTTTGGAATGGCCTGCCAGATGAGATCCGTCTTATCACTACTCTTGATAGCTTCAAGAAAGTGCTAAAGACGGATCTCTTCCGGCAGGCCTTCCCGGAATAACTTCCCGGTTCCAGTGGACTGATTGCTACCCACCCCCTAGCCATCGTTGCCATTATTTATTTATTTATTTATCATATTTTATTCTTGCTTTAACTCTTCATTAGTTTAATTTAGCTTTAAGGGGTGGGAGGGTTAGGATGGGGAGGGATTGTTTTAACTTGATGTTTTAATCTTGTTGTACACCGCCCCGGTTGCTGAGCAGAGGGGCGGGTTAAAAATAAATAATAATAATAATAATTATTATTATTATTATACTAAGAGTTGCTTCATTTTCAGACTACCACTTGTTTCAGTGGTGGTGGTGGGAGGGAGTTTACATTTCTTATACAATTTGTT
Organism: Gambelia wislizenii; assembly: GCA_030847615.1. Classification (NCBI taxonomy): domain Eukaryota; kingdom Metazoa; phylum Chordata; class Lepidosauria; order Squamata; family Crotaphytidae; genus Gambelia; species Gambelia wislizenii. The sequence continues at coordinate 266,515,621 of JAUMIR010000003.1, forward strand.
GAATCAAGTTCTAACAATCTGATCCCAAGAACTTCAATGAGGGGCTTCCATTTAGCACTCATAATAGTTTCCGTACTCACTGACACTCTTAATGCTACATACAAATTGTAAATGTTTTTCGGTTTATAACTCACCGACTTAAATATGCTCTTGAGATTAAGTGTAAAAATGTAATGTGTTGAGTTAAGTGATTATAGAAATAACTGCCATTGAGCATTTATCATAATTTGGGCTTCATGTCAGTCCCAACAATATATTTCCATTTGTACAATTAACCTTCCTCTAAATTTTGCAAGCAATCAAGTCACTAAATGTGTCTGAAAGGAGAGGAAAGGCCACTTCAAAAAAGGAGAAGAGATATCAGTTCATTCTGTAGTATATTAACTGCTCCACTGGAGCAAAATAATTAATTTTTCATCATTGTACTATAATCAGAAAACCCAACCTTTAAAGTAAAAAAACAAAACAAAAACAAACAGCTTTGCAATTGCTCAACACACTTAACTGTCATTCAGATGCACTCGGTGAAGCCGAATAGTTTATTAATATTCTGTAGATGCTTTCTTTGTATTTCACAACCAAAGCTGACAAATGTCCTTTTAGCCACTGCCAACTACATCAATTAACTGTAGAAACAATTTTGTATCCACCTATTTAGCAACTACTATCACAATCAATTTACACAGCAATAGCAAAAAGTAAATCCCAAGCAATATTTCCTGACTAACAAGCAATTCATCTCCTAAGGGATGAAATTAATTTGCCCTATACATCAGCAAACATTGACACATGGGCCAACTTACAACTACAACTTGTAAATAAACAATAAAAGGTATCAGGAGTTTAAATAATATATACAAAAAGAAAGTTTCTTTATGTTCCTTCGTTTGGATACTGGAAATTCATAACCTGCCCTGGCATCTCCCTTATATGGTCATGTTGGAGATACTGTATCTGTGGGATTCTGCTCATTTTTTAAGTCCACAACTCCAGATTGGTCCAAAGTGCTCTATGTAGTGGCTGTTATGTCCTGGAACCAAATGGAGCCATTCCATTCCAATCTGGAGCTTGGACAAATCCATCCAAATCACTCTGATCCATTTATTTATTTGAGATTCAAGCAATTCAGTTGCACAGTCCTAGAACTTACACTCTACTCAAGCTGCCTAATGACTTCCCTTGCTCTGGTTCTCAGTGCTTTCTCAGTGCTCAGTTGAGTTCTCAGTGCTTTCAGACCAGGAGGATCAGACACTGCTTGGACAAGGAACACTCAGTATTATAACTGTTTGGTTCTATGCTCTGTGGAACTTGGCTCTTGACCTGAGTGATAACACACTAGTTGCACTGTGCCTTCTATTCTAATTCTAGTCATGGTTCAATATACCAACACTCCAAAGCATATGCTGATTCTATTTAAAAAGTTTGAGAAACATACATAATTTTACATTTACATTCATTCATCATGAATTTATTTAATGTTAATCCAAATTGCTCTCTTGAACCTTAGCATAAATGTGACTTTATATTCAGAATGTAGATGTACTTACACAAGACCTCCCCACACACCCCCACACAATTATGTCACCTTATCAGATGGGATTTAATAAAAACAGTTCAGTCACAAAGTGTACAAAATTGCTACAATTACATTATTGTACAATTATTTCAGTTCATTCCAAAACTACAAATCACAAGGTTGTATTGTAACAGATATATAGCAATATTTATTGATAAAATATCACATTGTTAAGCCTATCTGCAATTATATTAGGGTGTGCTTATTGGCAACAAATTCATAAATTAAATATTAATAGTAATCCTTATAGTAGTAATACACAATAATGTGAAATGTTAGCTGTCTCTTTGCCACCTTGGACAGTTAGAATTGTGCTCCAAGTCAGAAGATCGTATAGAATATTCTACTGAATTACCCCATTAATGTTTTCACTTATGGCATATGGTGTCCCTGGAAGAATTTCCCAACTAATGTCTCCCTTTTTTTTTTTTTTTACAATTAGAACAGAATATTGCTAAACATTAGCTGTCTCCCATCCAAGTACTACCCAGATCTGACCATGCTTAGCTTCTAAGTTCACAGACAGGATCTGGTGCCTTTAGAGTATTTTATTATTATTATTATTATTATTATTAAAGTATTGTTTTCATGTACAATAAAACAATAAGACAAACTAACAAACAAGACAAAAAGAAAGAGTCTAAGTTTCCACTTCCCTTCCCAACCGTAGTTTGAATTTGCTATTTGTTACAATTCTTTGGCTTTCTATATACACTTCGTCATTTTTCGTGTTATACAATAAAATCATCTATAGTGCCTTTAGAGTATTTATAGCACATCACATTATTTATAGAATGGGAGTAATAATACTATGCAAATATGGGGTGGGCAGATCAAGGTCTTTTGGTTTACTAAAAAGAAAAAGAAAAATATTGGCCACTTTGTATTCAAAGATAGAAATAAATCCTTTCCCCTATTCTGAATATTCTTAAAATGTACATGATTGGGCTGTCCAAACACCTTTGTCCACTGCTATTTTAAACAGGGCTTTACTTTCAAAAGCATACACACAGGTCAATAGTGAATTGGTATAAAACTACACTATGGATGATGTGGTAACCCACATTTCTAAACTGTAGAAATGAATAGATAAGATAGTAATTGTATATGTCCATGTCCCCCATTATGTCATATTTTACCTTTGCAGCTTTAAATGATTGAAGAATGAATTCAAGTAGCTTGAATTTAGATTAAAAAAGGTGAAAAATCACCACTTATTCCTAGCTGGAGACTTAAGACTTTTTGTGTGAAAAATATAAAGGAGAATTCTGTGAAATGTCTGTGCCTTCCAAAAGAACAAGCTCTCTTGAAAATAATTGTAATTCGTACAAACCCTCTAGATTTCAGATATTGTTTGTTCTAAATTTAAATTAATTTTATATATTTTTTCCCCTGAAAAATTGGTACTGTAGGTTAATAATGAGTTTGGATTTCAGCTAAGAGTGAGTTTTTCCTAAAAACTGTAAAAAATCCTTCCAATAGATTATGATTTTTGGTTTGTATTATTCAAACAACAGTCTCTTTAACAAACCTACACAAATATTTATATGTAGATTTGATAGTCAATGATAATTTTTAAAAAAGAAAAAATCCTACATCAACTTGCGGGCCACACTCACCCTACATCAACGTGGACCCCACACACACAGAAGGAAACATTTTAGTCTATTTCCTCAATTTATAGCCTTTAACAGTGAAGAGGGTTGTACTACTTGTCACTATATGGATCTCAAGAGAAATTACTTTTCTGTTGTTAATGGAGTTTAAATTTTATTATCTGTCTTTTATTGCTCTTTGTCCGTAGTCCTCACAAGGTCAATAAGGAGAGTGGCCTCTGCCTGCACTGAAATCTGTCAATTCCATCTTAACTGACAAAAACATCTCAGACAGAATGTAGAACTGTGACTCTAACATCATCACCATTTTTCTCCGTATGATTTATAACATCTTTGCCTGATAACAAAGCCAGGGAAGCTTCTAAAGTCTGTATAATGTATTTTATGCTTTGGAGTTGCCCTTCCCCCCCAAAGTATCACTGCTTGAGAATTTTGGATTTTGTTGTATTTTGTCACTGTATGATAAACAAACACCAGCTAAGGCTTGTTCGCATGATCATACCAGATAATGCAATAAACCAAGATTCAATTAGGAAACATGATGAATGCTTTGTGAAGATTTTAAGATGGCTGAGGCAAACTAGTCAACCAGTGTCAGTCCTTCAGTAGCTACAGCACCATCTTGCAGGATAAGGATCTACTGAAGAAGGATTTGGGACATTGAAATGTTGGTCATGAGGGAAGAGGCAATAGGAGAAAAATGGAACAAAACAGGAAGACATCAGCAAGAAGAGCAGGTCAAGTTATTGTGACATAAGAATATATAACGTTGTGGAAAATAGGTAGGTGATTCCATGACAATCCAGGGAAGCAGAATGTGGTTGTTCTAGTAAATTATGAAGATGCAACAGAGGACAGTATCTAACATGATTGGGGAGCACGGCTTTTAACAAGATGCTAGAGCTGAGAGCAATCTTAATTGTTTTCTAGAAGTTACTAAGACATGTAAACAGGCAGGAGATGGTAATTTATTAGGAGTTCAGAACTATCTTGACTAACTATCAAGGTCAGACTGGACTGCAACAAAGACAAAGGGACAAAAAGGAAAAACCATGGTTAAAGAAAGCCTTGCTAGATCAGTCCAGCATCCTGTTTCTCAAAATGGCCAACTGATTTATCTGGGAAGTCTAAAAGCAAGACATGAGGGCCATTGCTCTCCCCCATTCTTGTTTCCCAGCAACTGGTAACTGGAGGTAGCATTTCACTTCAACAAATAGTCATAGATAATCTTTTCATACATATATTTGTCCAGTTCCTCTTTATAGTTGCCTAAATTGCTGGCCATAACTCACAGCTTGTGCCCTGAGTTGAAGAAAGGGCGTTTTCTTTTCTCTCTCATGAATCTTTCACCATTCAGGTCCATTAATGACACTGCTTTCTAGTATTAAAAAACCTTCATCTTTACCCAATTTGTTTATTGTGTGCTTCATTTCTATCATGTGTCTCTCTCTGACATACTTGCCTTTTCTTCCTACAGAAATATACTGTGTTCTTTACAAAACCACAGCATAAGACTCCATGTCCAGCTCAGTCTGAAACTCACAGTGGCAGTTTACAATAATATGTAGATACATCATGTTAAATTATTTTCCCTCTCTGCCTTTTCAACATGTATTAATACAGTTACATTTGGGATAGAAAATATGAAAACTCTAGCATAGTGCATCCATAAAACAAATAGAAAGAAATTGCTTAGATTATGTGGATTGTAATCTGGCCATGTATATAAAGCAATTCATTTATGCTTACCTTCATGTAAGAACAAATTAAATAAACATTGTGAAAAAGATAGCATGTCACAACTAGACATACAGTATAACACTAGAGATGACATAGTTTACACAAATATACCATTTTAATTTTTCTTGCCATTTCGTAGAACCATTATAATTCTATGTCAGAAACAGATAAACATTAACCTCTTATCACTTTAAGGAAGATCAACAAACATGAGATTTAAAGACCAAGATTCTCAATGTTAAGGTGTGTAAGTCAATGCTCCTTGTAGCATTTTAATGTCACTGAGTTATATGCAATACATTCCTAAAGGAGGCAGGAGATACTTTGTTATTTATAAAATACAAGGGTTCAATAAATTGTTACTTTATGATGCTACAAAACTGTAAAAAATAAAGATAAAGCAATGACAATGGCAACACCTTTAGAGCATTTGAGAATGTCTACTCAGAAGTGAATCCTACTGAATTCAAGATGATTTACTGATTTAAAGCATTGTTACCCTGCTATTCAGACTAGAAGGTTCCCTGTTAGGTGTATAATCCATTCATTGAGACTTTTGTCTCTACACACCTGTATTGGATTACAGTCTAAATCAATATAAGAGGCCACTTTATTATATTATCTCTAGCAATAGCTTTCTCTGATATCGTTAAATATTTGGGGCATAATAAAGTTAATGCATAATGAAAAAGAAAGTGGAAGAACAGGGAAGAAGCAACAGCACTATAATCTGGACCATGTCATTTCAATTGCTGGAAGGCATCAGGAGGAGCTCGTCTCCTGCTTAGCTACTCCTCAAATCTGTATTTTTCCTGTAGCTCTATAATGCATTTGGCTATGCTGTTGCTAGAGTCAGAACAAATGTGTTGTCTGAGCAGCAAATTCTAGTTATGTTTATATTTCATTTAGGATTAGATTTTGGTAGGAACCCCACAGTCTAAAGAACTGATGAAAAGAATTTTTTAAAAGATTTTTTTTTTGAAACTTTGTAGTGGCATGGCATCTTCTTCCAACTTGCAAACCCCTCTCTAAGGAATATGCTGTAGAAGCACATATGTGCTCTAATGCATACCCTGATGGTAGAAAAACTAAAAGAACTATCCACTGTTGTGAGAGCAACAGTGGCACTTCCTCAGCTATCCCACCCACCCCCTCTCTCCAGTCTGCTCACCAAACCTTCTGGAGCAGTCAGGGTTTTCTCATGAGACTTTTGGGAACAATGGGAATCCATTCCAAGAAAATAATCTATTCTGCTGAAAAAATTAAACACAATTCTCAGATGCATCTTCCGTTACTCTGAAATTACCTATTGATCTTTCAGACATTATGTTTATATGACACACACACACAAATGAGAATTCACTATAGACTCAATGTTTAACTACCCTTACCAATTAACTAACTAGGTGATCTTTAGCAAGCTCTATACTTTCCAGTGGTGGTACTAGCGAAGTACACAGAGGCCAAACCTCACCCAGTGACACTGTCAGAGGGAGGGGTGGCACTGGCCTTAGTAATGCCACAGATACTTTCAGTATGCTATCATACAATGGCCACTGTGTCCAACAATTGGCAATGCTATCTGGGGCTGATAGGAGAGATAGTCAAAACATCTGGAGGGTGCCATATTGGGGAAATGTCTTCTAAGGATTACAAATAGATAATGCAAGTGGATACTTGAAAGTGTTATACAAGCACTAACTAGCAGAACTATAAAAATGACTACATGGTTCTTGCCCCTATGACATTATAGAATCAGAGAGTTGGAAGGGACCACAAAGGTGATCTAGTTCAACTCCCTGATATGTATGAATATACAACTAAAACACAGCTGAGAAATGAGCACCATCCAGAAATGGGATGTAGACAGTTTATCAGTGAAGAAAACTGCTTGCTTGGAGAATAACTTCTGTATCTGAACTACATGGAAGCAAAATTATTTTTGAGTATTTAACAAATGTAATCCTGAATGCATATAAATGCATGTAAATATCTTCCCAGACTTTTATTCCTACAAAATTATATCCTGCTTTGGTCAGACCTCACCTTGTGTCTATTTCTGAGCAACACAGCTTAAGAAAGATATCAAGAAGCTATAATGTGTCCAGAGGAGGGCAACCAAGATGATAGCAAGCATTATGAGGAACAACTTAGGGTGCTGCGTATGTTTATCTGGGAGAAAAGAAGACTGAGAGGTGACATGATAGCCATCTTTAAACATCTGAAGGGATGTCATGTAGAAGATGGGGTAAGCTTGTTTTCTGCTGCTTCAGAGACTAGAAAATAAAATAAAATAAGTAGAACATGAAACAAAATTACAAATTACAAGAAATGATACACCTAAGCATCAGGAAGGACCTCTTCAATGTAAGAGATGTTAAGCAGTGGCTTAGACTGTCTCAGAGAGTGGTGGGATCTTCTTCTTTGGAAGTCTTTTAACAGATGACATAATCCAAATAAGCCACTTTATAAGCCACTATCAGAAATGCTTTAGGTGCATATTTCTCCATGGTAAGGGGTTCTAACTCTATGATTCTTCGACTACTATGCTAAATAGTTACTATACAGCACCCTAGTTATCTTAGTTGACCCAGAATTCTGTGCAAATAAAAGTTTGTGAATAAGTTTATATGCATTCAGGATTGAATTTATGAAACAAACATGTATAATTTTGCTTCCATGTAATTCAGACAGAGAGTATATTCTCCATGCAAGCAATCTTAGAATCACAGAATCATAGAATTGTAGAGCTGGAAGAGACCACAAGGGCCATCCAGTCCAACCCCCTGCCACGCAGGAAATCACGATCAAAGCATCCCTGACAGATGGCCATCCAGCCTCTGTTTAAAGACCTCCAAGGAAGGAGACCCCACCATACTCCGAGGGAGTGTGTTCCACTGCCAAACAGCTCTTACTGTAAAAACGTTCCTCCTAATGTTGAGGTGGAATCTCTGTTCCTGGAGCTTGCTTCCATTGCTCCATGTTCCAGTCTCTGGAGCAGCAGAAAACAAGCTTGCTCCATCCTTAACATGACACCCCTTCAAATACTTAAACAGGGCTATCATATCACCCCTCAACCATCTTTTTTCCAGGCTAAACATACCCAGCTCCCTAAGTCTTTCCTCATAAGGCATGGTTTCCAGACCTTTCACCATTTTGGTCGCCCTTCTCTGGACACGCTCCAATTTGTCAATATCCTTTTTTAATTGTGGTGCCCAGAACTGGACACAGTATTCTAGGTGAGGTCTGACCAAGGCAGAATAGAGTGGCACTATTACTTCCCTTGATCTAGACACTATACTTCTATTGATACAGCCCAAAATCACATTTGCCTTTTTAGCTGCCACATCACACTGTTGACTCATGTTCAACTTGTGGTCTACTAGGACTCCTAGATTCCTTTCGCACGTAGTCTCCTTCAGCCAGGTCTCCCCCATCCTATATCGATGCATTTCATTTTTCTGCCCTAAGTGCAGTACCTTACATTTCTCCATATTGAATTTCATTTTGTTAGCTTTGGCCCAGCTCTCCAGTCTATCCAGGCCATTTTGAATTTTGATCCTCTCTTCTACGGTATTAGCTACTCTCCCAATTCTCCACTGATAAACTGTTTGCACTAAAAAAACTCAACTACTATCCATATTTCAAGTGTTACATTATAGGAAAGATATTAATATTTAAGCATTTCCTTAACAAACAAACAAAGAAACAAACATTTTACCTGGGGTTAGGTTACTTTGTTAAACTAGAGGTAGCAGCAAAAATTTTACAAGGAAAAGAAAGCAAATAGAAGATTTATTTTTTATTTTGCTATGGGGCTTTTGGGACTATGTCATTGACAGTGACTCAGTTCAGTTATACTGTTACCTGCCCTGACAGATCCCCCTTTTCAATAATATTTAACTGGCAATATTTAACAATTTGGCTGGCTATGGCTCACCACCTGGTTGGCAAGTAAACCAGGAACTCCCCAGATCCTAAGGCTGGAGTTATGCACAACCTAGGGAGAGCCTTGGAAATTCCTCGAACAGGTCATACGCAGGCCAGAGTTCTTCCTGAGAACACCTGGAGGTGAGTTATCCACCAATCTCATCAAGGATAGCTGAGCACTCAGTGCCTGCAAAACAGATTTTTCTTCCTTTTCATAGGTAACAATAGAAGGTTGCCTATGCCCATTCAGCTCCAAATATATCACACATCAATGATTGAGAACCCTTTGTCTAGTCCTGGGAAACTCTGAGAGACATTGTATACCACTGCAAACACCATCACTTCACAGAATTATTGAATATAAATATCACCCTAAAATACCACCTGTTTGGGAAAGCAGCTAGTTGCAGGCAAAACTATCAACAAACAGCTTGGAAGTTGGTAAAGCATTGTCTGGGGAAGTTGCGAACTCTTAATCATTAGCTAACACACATTGGAAACTGCTTAATGCAGTGTAGATGTGAAAATTGCTATTGCTTAAAACAATTTGTAAGCTGCTCTGATAGCCTTGTGGCTGAAGAGCAGGGTAATAATAATAATAATAATAATAATAATAATAGCAGTAGAAACAAAGTCCTGATAAGAGTTGGAAGAAGCAAACAGGGAGACTCAAAGAATAGTCCAATAAACAGTCCAAAAAGTCAGAGGCTTACAGAGCCAGTGTTTCAAATAAAGTATCTTCATTCCCCTCCAGGCTTCCTTTGGGGATCTTTGTTGGCTGCAGTATGGTATGAGTAAGTCCATTTCTTTTCCTCCTCTTTATCTGAGTTGGCAGGACTCGCTGCTAGGACTGGTGCCAACCCACTAGGACCAAGCTCTTCCTCTGCTTGGGACTCTTCGTTGGCAGAGTCCCCTGCTGGCACAGGTGTAGATAAACCTGTGCCAGGGTCCCTAGGGCCATCCTCTGCCTTGTCCTCCTCCTAAGACTCCATACCCTCATTAGGTTCATGGGGCATGCCACCACCACAGTGTGCACAGACCCTCTTCTTTGTGTCACTCCATCCGTCTGTGTCACCAGGACTGCAGCTTCAGCATGAATCTCTGCTCCTCTGATAGGTATAGCACAACCCACAATGCCCTTAATCTAATACCTCTCTTCCAAGTACTTCCTACATTCTTCGATAGACTTGTGTGATTGCTTGAATCCTAAGTGTTCACATGAATGCTGTTAAGATCAATTTCCAATAAAAACCACTTAATTGTATATTCTCGCTTGAGGTCTCCTCAGTTTACAACTGGTATACATAGGTCAAAAGATCCTGCATCTTGAGCTAATTAAATATTCCCCATATTAAGATTTGGACACTAGTGGGATCCTCATGAACTCCATGCAATTTGGGTAACAACACTGTGTTGATCTGCTATCAGCAGTTAATATGGAGATCAGCACTATCTTAAGAATGCCTAATAAGGAAATGCCTGGAAGCATGTAGAAAAGTTCAACACAATGAGGAAATAAATATCCCAAATTGCCTTTAAATTTTGAAGAAATTAAATCAAATGGCAAGTATTCAAAAAAGCTGCTTGCATAATTGTCATAACACTAGATGATGAGGGGGGAAAAGACAACAGAAGAAAGAAAGCATATGGTGTGCACAAATATCTGACATGTTTTCTGAACAGATGTCTTCCCTGTTGTGTGTGTTTTTTTAAAAAAATGGCAAGCATTTTACTGGCAATTATAAAAAGATATTTTTCAAAACTCTTTATTCTATTAATTGTGCTTTAATTATTTTAAAATAATGAAATTAGTTCCTTTCCATTACCCTATTCTGTCTCTACTAGAAATGATTAGTAACATCACTGTGGCTGTTCCATTACAGTAAAGAATAATTATTCCAATAAAGCGTGTCATGTTTCTTGCACTTTGTATATTTTTATCTTAAAAAGCCACAAAGCTGACTTTTTGATCAACATGGCTGTATAATGCTGCTCAACCCATTGTCAGCCCATGTCCCAGATTTCCAATGATTAGCAGGGTGCCCCCACTGTTGTCTACTCCCACAAGATGAGAGGTGCTGTGACAGCTATTTTCAAATGTCTGAAGGGCTGTCATGTGGAAGATGGAGTAAGCTTCTTTTCTGGTGCTCTAGAAGGTAGGACCTCAACCTATGGATTTAAATTACAAGAAAGGAGGTTCTGGCTAAACATTAGGAAAACATTTCTGATAGTATGACTTATTTAGCAATGGAATAGACTGTATCAGAATGTGGTGAACTCTCCTTTGTTGGAGGGTCGTAAACAGAATTTAGATACCCGATCTCTCAAGGATAATTTAGTGGTAGAATCATGTATTGGCATGGTCTAGGATTAGTTGACCCTTGGGGTCCCTTCCAATTCTACAACTCACTCACCCCCTTCCATTTCTTGCACACACAGAGAAACACCTTGGTACCCCCTCTGCTTTCCTGTCTCTCCAAAGGATAAGGACCTTGCAAGCATTAATGTCTTCTGCCCATCTTAATGCAATTCCTAGCATTGCTGCCCAATGGATCTTGTTCTGGTGCAGAGAGGATAGTCAAATTAACAATGTTTCTCGACACCTTAAAAGAATTTCCACAGCGCTGCTACACACACACACACACAAACACAAAAATTATTTTCTTTCCCAGCCAATTTCAGTTGATATTTTTTTAAAAAAAAAAAGAAAAAAAGAAGAAATGACTGTTGCAGCATAGGCATTCAGAATGGGCTTCTTGACTCAGGAACGCACAAGGTGGGAAAGGAGGAGGAGGAGGTGTGTGTGTGTGTGTGTGTGTGTGGATTATAAGAGTGGTGCACTTTAGGAACCAGGTGCATTTTCTAAGTCAGTGAAATACATTTTGTCTTCTGCTTTCCTGGTCCTTCTCTTCTTTCCTTCACAATTAGCTATACAGTTGGACCCCTCTGTCTGTGGCTTCAGTTATCTGCACAACTCAAAACAGAGACACATACCATAGAGTCATCCTAGACAATACCTAGAGAGGCATCCTCTCTAGACACCTTCTAGATCTTCCAAGGCAACTCTATGGAATTTTTTTAGCAGAAGTCCATTACTTTTAACAGGGTTAACAGTAATCTATGGTTTCTGGTAGCCGTGGTAAGTCCGAGAACTGAACCACCACAGATATGGGGTCCAACTGTAATTTTAGTTTCTTTCCTTCCACTTCCTTCTCTCATTTCTATACATGTTCTTACTCCCTCACAAAGCCACCTGTACAGTCTCCACTCAGACAGATATTACTGGGTTTTCTCAGACTCAGCACAGCCATGAGCAGTCCCTTTCACACCAGGAGAGCAGAGGAACAAGATGGAGAGTATGGGAAGACTTGCTCTGTCCACACAAAAAATACTGCCATCCTGGGTCAACATCTTAGTGGGTAAACCCATTGGTGGCAAACAGCAGCACTGAGTGGGAATCCACTTTTTCAAGACTGGCAGCAGCAGCATGTAACTATACCTACTGCTCTGTGAAAACTGCACCAGTAATTAAGATTGATTTACACAATTTTCTTCACTGGATCTATTATTTAAATATTCAGTGTGAGTGGCTGTAGTAGAGAAGTAAAGACCTTTCACTCTCAGTTCTGTTGTGTTTCCTCATACCCCATCTGTGCTTTCTTGCCATCCTTGTTTCATATTGAGTTGCAAGAGCTTGGTGGTGGGTTCAGTACCAATGAAGACATTTTTAGTAAACAAGGATTCAAAAAACAATCCTCTCCATTTCACTGTATAGCTAGTGCAGATGATGCTCATGTTATATTGAATTATGACATTCAGCAATCCATGTCAGCATCCACATCAGTTTATAATTTGGAGGAGAGGGGAAAAGAGTATTAAAAGAGCTGGCAAATATAATCTCAGAGCCATTGGCAATAATCTTTGAGAACTCGTGGAGAACAGGAGAAGTCCCATCAGACTGGAGGAGGCAAATGTTGTCCCCATCTTCAAAAAGGGGGAAAAAGAGGATCCCAACAATTATCATCCAGTTAGTCTGACATCAATACCAGGGAAGATTCTAGAGCAGATCATTAAACAGAGAGTCTGTGAACATTTAGAAGGCAATGCCATAATCACAACAAGTCAACATGGGTTTCAGAGTAACAAGTCATGCCAGACTAATCTGATCTCTTTTTTTCATAAAATTACCAGCTTGGTAGATGAAGGGAATGCTGTGGACATCACATACCTTGATTTCAGTAAGGCCTTTGACAAGGTTCCCCATGACATTCTTGCAAACAAGCTTGTAAAATGTGGGCTAGACAAGTTAACTGTTCAATGGATTTGTAATTGGTTGACTGGCTGAACCCAAAGGGTGCTCAGCAGTGGCTCCTCTTCATCTTGGAAAGATGTGACCAGTGGGGTGCCACAGGGTTCTGTCCTGGGCCCAGTGCTAGTCAACATCTTTATCAACGAGTTGGATGAGGGAATTAGGGGCATACTTACCAAATTTGCAGATGACACCAAATTAGGAGGAGTAGCTAATACCCTGGAGGACAGGATCAAAATTCAAAATGACCTGGATAAACTGGACAGCTGGGCCAAAGCTAACAAAATGAAATTCAATACGGAGAAATGTAAGGTACTGCACTTAGGGCGAAAAAATGAAATGCATAGATATAGGATGGGGGAGACCAGGCTGAATGAGACTACATGCAAAAGGGATCTAGGAGTCCTAGTGGACCACAGGTTGAACATGACTCAACAGTGTGATGCGGCAGCTAAAAAGGCCAATGCAATTTTGGGCTGCATCAATAGAAGTATAGTGTCCAGATCAAGGGAAGTAATAGTCCCGCTCTATTCTGCCTTGGTCAGACCTCACCTAGAATACTGTGTCCAGTTCTGGGCACCACAATTCATAAAGGATATTGAGGAATTGGAGCGTGTCCAGAGGAGGGTGACTAAAATGGTGAAAGGTCTGGAAACCATGCCTTATGAGGAGAGACTTAGGGAGCTGGGTATGTTTAGCCTGGAAAAAAGACGGTTAAGAGGCGATATGATAGCCCTGTTTAAGTATTTGAAGGGGTGTCACGTTGAGAATGGAGAAAGTTTGTTTTCTGCTGCTCCAGAGATCTGAACACGGAGCAATGGATGCAAGCTCCAGGAACAGAGATTCCACCATTAGGAGGAACTTTTTGACAGTAAGAGCTGTTCGGCAGTGGAACACACTCCCTCGGAGCGTGGTGGGGTCTCCTTCCTTGGAGGTCTTTAAAAACAGAGGCTGGATGGCCATCTGTCAGGGATGCTTTGATCATGATTTCCTGCATGGCAGGGGATTGGACTGGATGGCCCTCGTGGTCTCTTCCAACTCTGCAATTCTATGATTCTATGATTCTATCCCTATACTGTTTTGTGCACATTTGACCAAATATATACATACTTGTATGTGCTCTTTGTAACAGCTCCAATTTTTGTGATTTTCTCTTATACAATGTGGCTTTGTGCATACTTTCCCTGATTTACTCATTTTGAGTGTAGTTTTCTTTAATACATGCATTTTTCTGCATGTTTTTAAAGTTTCCCAAGTAAATTACAAAAATTCTAAAAAGTGGGGATTTAGACATGACACTGTACTTCTGTTTATGTACACTTTCATGAAATATGAATTCAGTAAGACTGCATAGAATGTCAGACTAATGAATTTCTCTTCTGTCATTACTTAGCAAGACCAGAATCCTATTGAGATCTAATAAAGTAAGAAAATGTTATTGCTTTAACTCTGTGGGATTCTAAAGAAGTGAGAGCTGGCCAGTGTGTGGGCTGTGTGTGTGTGGGGGAGAAGTAGGACAGGGCACAGCTGTGCCTGAGCATTAGATCGGGAGTACCATGGACTGTTGCATGCCAGGGTAATGCTTGCACACTGAGGTCTAAGGCAGCTAAGTCCTTCAACTCTACAACTGCTAGCACAACTGCAGGATTGTGGTTTGAGAATTTAAATCTCACAACTAGGTGCCAACTACAAGGCTCAGAAATCTTGTATACTTGCATTTATAGCTGGAAATAAAATTGAAAAATATTCAAAAAATTGTTGAAACTCATGTTTCTTGAATGACTATAAACTATGATGAGGAATTGAACTGATGAGATTCTTTGCAATTTGGGACTTATCCTATTTTATTTTTTGTGCAGAAAATATTGTTTTCTAGGGGGGAGGTATACATTTTACAGAAAAAACATCCTCAGCTACAGAATTTTCTACACAAAAAGTAATATTTCTTTATAAATATAGCATTCTTGGAACAGAAAGGCCTGTTTCTTGTGCAGAAAGTTCTGCTTTCTGTGAAAAATGCCATGTACAATTTTTGCAAGGAATAAGTCCTGAACTGTGAACAGTCTTCAAAAATTGCAGTTGCCAAATGGTACTTTTTTTTCCCCTGTGAGGGCAAGGTTGCTCAAATTATTCATTACATCCCTACATGTTGTAAGGAAAAATCTGCTAGCGTACCCAATGGTCTACTGAAACTTTAAAGGTCATAGTAATTTACTTGTCACCTGTCCTGGGAATTATAAAGAAAATTCCAGGAAAAATTGATACTATTCATGAGTTCTCTGGACTATGAAGGTCCTGAGCAAAAACTGGGAAAGAGCCAGAAATGCAACCAACTCATGAAGCATGAAATCTCAGACACATTCACCTGTTAAATATCAAAGTCACATTTATTCATATGCTTTTGTGCTACTTCATATTCATATGCTTTCACACTATTAGGTAGCAACCATAAGATGGTATGATAATTTCCTCAAAAGCAACCGACAGCAAACTGCACTGAAAAAGATAATGAACACTTTGAAAACTGGAGCAATTAAGTAGCAAATGCACTAAAGAAGAAGACAAAAAGACTAGGGGAAAAACCAATAGCTCTGTTAACAGCTAAATATTCATTTAAACACATTTCTTTTTTCCATATTTATGTGCTGATTTATTCTTACTCTATTGACCTGTTGGTAACTTAGTTATATATAAAGTACTTCATAGTACTTCATAGTATAAGAGGTTTTAATGAGCACATTAGTTATGTAGAGTCTCTCTCTCTCTCTCTCTCTCTCTCTTTCTCTCTCTCTCTCTCTGGCTTCTCTTCGCAAATGAAGATTCAAGAAGGACTCATCCCATGCCTTCTGCAAGCGTGCTGATGACTGAAAAGGCCAATCCGAGATAAACAAGTCCGGTTGCAGAAAGCACAGCAGAGGGTCTCCTTGGGTGATGTTTCTGGGTTGTGTTTCTTTCTGTGTTGTCATTTCTCTTCAAGACTTGTTCGGCGTGAGTTCTCAAATAAAGCAGCAGCATTGTGGATAGGGCGTCTCCATGCCTCCCAATGCGAGGCCAGGGCGGACCATTGTTGGTGATCAATTTGGCCAAGCCTGAGATGTTGTTTCAGGGAATCCATGTATCGCTTTTTTGGAGCACCCCTCTTACGCTGACCCATGGCGAGTTCACCGTAGAGTACTATTTTTGAGAGGCGGTGGTCCTCCATCCTAGAAAGGTACCCTGCCCAGCACAGCTGTGTTCTCAATATCATGGCCTCAATGCTGGTGATCCCTGCTTGCTCAAGGACAGCAACATTCATCACATAGTCAGTCCATTGTATATTTAGGATTGTACGTATGCAGCACTGATGAAAGTATTCGAGGAGTCGTAAGTGTTGGCGATAGGTGACCCATGTTTCAAACCCGTAAAGGAGAATAAACAGTACAATGGCTCTATACACGCTGATTTTTGTGCTTCGCCTCAGGTGTTTGTTACTCCAGACTCTTTTGTAAAGTCTTCCAAATGCACTATATGCCTTTGCTAATCTGTGATCGATATCTTTGTCAATCTTGGCATCTGAGGAGATGATGCTTCCCAGATAAGTGAACTGCTGTACGGACTTAAGCACAGATTTGCCTATGGCAATGTGGGGATGTTGGTGTTTGTCCTGTGGTGCAGGCTGGTAGAGAACTTCGATTTTCTTCAGGTTGACTTCCAGTCCAAACAGCTCTGCAGCTGTTGCAAAGCAGGATGTTAGATGTTAGACGCTGTGTTGCATTAAAAAGATGTCAAAAATTAAGGGATCTTCATACTAGGAACAGAACCTTTAAAAATTGCATTTTAATTTGGAAAATGTATTGCTGGCATATAATATTCCTTATCATAACAGAATGGCAAAGATGACACTATTGTGCTCAACTGTAGTTTAAAGTTTGTTGTTTGTAGTGTGCCTTCAAGTCATTTCCAACTTACGGCGATCCTAAGGCAAACCTATCACAGGGGGTTCTTGGCAAGATTTCTTCAGGGGGGGTTGTCATTGCCTTCTGGTACTATTATTTCATCCAATCATATTCCTAGAACCTAGTTCCTTAGATATGGATGCACTTTCCCACTCATTGGCTCTCCTGACTGGGTATTTAGAGAAAACGGTGCTTACCTTAGGGGCTTGAAAATTTAGTGGGTTGTACTCAGGGATGTAGCTGGGGGGGGGGAATGAGAGCATTGCCCCCCCCCTCAAAATAAGAATTTCCCCAGATGACATATGCCTTCAGTCCCCAAACTTCTAGCATTGCAGAGAATGAGACACTGAAAATGGTTTGCAGCTAGAATTCTTGTATTTGTAGTGTTTGGGAAGTTAACTCACCCCTTTTCTTTGTACCCCTAAACTGTATTTCTAAATGCTCAGCTGAAGTATTAGGTTACTGTAATGCTAGAAATTTGGGAACTGGAAGAAAATTTCAGGGGAGGGGAGAATTCTTTTGGGGGGCCAGTGTCCCCATTCTCACTGATAGTTGAACTCCTGGTTCTACTTAATGGTGTCCATCAGCCACTGGATCAATCAGAACTCCAGCACCACTGCACCTCCCTGAAATGTGCTTCAGATGATATTTGGGGGTGTTTAGGGGTGAGGAGGAAGGAGATATTTTGCTTCATGACCAGACATCCATCTGTGTGACGGCAGATGAAGTTTACTGAATTGAGTTCAGATAAGACATAGCTTAGTTAAATGAGTTGGTGACAAGTTACATTTCTGACTGACTGACATAGCTAAATTAATTTTTATCGTCATACCATGTATATACATTCTCTCATGTAGCCGCATTCAGATCACAGTAAATTCATAAGTATGGGCATATAATAAACTATTGCTTGTATTTATGTAGGAAAAGATACACAAAAATATTGCAATGCTAGGTGTGTGTGCTTATCAGTATAAGTAAGATCACACACAGCCACTCACTGCATGTTCACATTTCAACATTTCTTTTGTGTTTACTCTAATTACGTGGAAAGCTTGTAATTCCTAGCCTCCAAACAGTCCTGCCTGAGCCACACAGAGAAAAGGGTGCTGTGCAAGGTCTGAAAGAAAATGACCTGGAGGGAAGCAATCAGCAGCAGGCAGCAGGATGTGACAGTATGACTTAACTGGATTGGTTATAAGCAACTAGTCCAATTCAGGTCCTGAAGGACCTGGGAAAGCTTCCAAGAGTAGCAATTGAAAATCAGTAAAAAATTCAAAGCCAGCTGCATTCTTATATTCCCAAAGCAGGATCAAGCCCTGTTTCTTAAGCCAAGTTACTAGAAATTTAAAAGGCTTGGAGCAAAGTACTGGATTGCTGAACAGGCTTGGAATGAGCATTCAGTCATTTCTAAAGCCATTCATACATTACTAGACACTGTTTACAAAAACACCCAAACACCCTCTTCCCATTTCCTGGTGAATGGATGAAATTGTTTCACAGAATTACTTGAAACAGCTCTTTGGTTGGATCTGTGGCATTATTAAGGCTGGTGTCACCCCCCCCCCGATGGTGTCATCTGGTACGGTTCGGCCTTTCCGCACCCCCCTAGTGCCACCACTGGGTTGGATGTTCAAATGGATCTGTCTTATTTGATGGATACGACTATTGGGGTTCATGTCACACTGTTTAATTAAATTTCATTTATATTTTTCAGCCCTTTGATAAAATCATTTCCTTCAAAATTCCTTTAATGCTCCTGAAGTTTTTAAAGAGAGTAAGTGGGCCTTTGAAAAAATTACCTTTTTTAGAATAGAGTTCCCAGAATCACCAGCCAGCATAGTCACTCGTCATGCTAACTGCAGAGTTCTAGGACTTTTCCAGGCTTCAGGAGTAAGGGTAACATAAGCAGGCAACAGACCACCAAATGAACAGTGTCAACAAATGAAGCAGTGTGACAGCATAAAGTCAATGAGAACATGTATATTGACTTAATGAGAACTGAGTTTTAAAGGGAGGAAACACTGCCTAAGAGCTCTGTCAGATATTGAAGCACCCCCAAGGTAATTTTATTTGACTTTTCCTTCATATAAAACACCTTGGGCATTCTTCTGGATTGAAAGGCAAAATAGAAATCAATTAAAAGAAATTCCGAACATATAAAGAAAAAGATTGGAAAGAAAGGAATGTTTCCTGCAGTAATGAAAACAAGAGCCAGTCTCAAACAGCATGAAAAAGCCATACAACTGGTACATATATGTACATGTACACAATGATCAGCAATAAGGTTTTGGTTGGATCCCAGAATCCATTTCTGGTATCAGAATTGGAACAAACTTCTGTCACATGGAGAACTGCTGGCTCTCACTAGTAATATTGGTATTGGAGAAGAGAACAGGACAGGATTTGAAAGGATGTTTCTGGGCCTGTTCTCATTAACCAAAAATTACTGTGCATTCTTCATTATTAACTGGCATTATTAACTATCCCTGCTCTTTTCCCTTCTCATTGGTTTTCTGTCTCCCTCCACTCATTCAGTCTTTGCCTTTCCTCACTCTCCTGTCCTACATACAAGGGATCACACACTCTCTTGATTCAAGACTTCTTGGCTATCTAAAAGAAGAAGGGGGATTACTGGCTTGCGGGTAGGCCATTTGCGGCCCATCTGGAGCCCTGTGGCTTTAGTGGTGGCCCCCGCAGCCACATGGTGGCCAACATGGGGACGCCATGTTCCTCTCCCTCCTCTCAGTGGGCTGGGAAGAGGGCATGAAGGAGCAGCCAATCAGGGTGGTCCTCCCCCATTCCGATTGGCTGACACGGACCTCTGCATTGGGGGCTGCTATAAAAGGTGGCCCCTGATGTCAGAGGCCTCAGTTGGTTCTGTGAAGCCGAAGGCCCACCCTCCCTCTCTTTAGGGGACAGATATGTCAGTATGTTATTCTATGCTTGTATTTTAAGTCACAACTTGTTAGGCGGATGGCATGGGCCCTAATCCAGGGTAAGCGAAGGGGTCTCCGTCAAGTCAAGTTCAAGTTCACAGAGACCACCCCCTTTTATAGCCTTGTTTTCAGGGGAGGGGAGAATATCAAGCAGGTTAGGCTTGGCCAGGGGCTCTCCCCTCTAGATGTGGGTTGGTGGAAACTGACACCGGACCATTGGCCAACACAGGGTTGGTCAACGAAGGAATCTTGACCCATGCAATTGGTGCCAACCATTTACAGCCATTAGCAAGATGTGGCTTTAATTGCCAATATTCTAAATACTAATCATATACCTAATCTTCTTATGTTTCTCATATGTACTCAATACAATTTGTGAAGATATATTGGTATCATGTATCATTTCTTATGGGAAGGAAAGGGAGCATCCGGGCTGGGTCCGCAAACAAATCTCCCAGTTTATTTCTAGGGAAGATTAGGGATGCTCAATGACTAAAGATGATACTGCAGGCTTCAGACAGATTTTAATTAAAGAAAAGTCATTAATTCATTTTTAAAACAAAATAACCCCCAGGCACACACCACAGGGTCCCCTTAGAAACCATGCCAGGTTTCAACTGCCTTGCCTGCACAGTCTTGGAGACATGCTGGAAGAAACACACACAATCTTTATTAGTATAGACAAAACAATAACTACAGCTTGAAATAACAGCAAAACATCCTGTTTTAGGCTCACTTTTTTGCTTGAATAATTTTATTTCATAAATCAGAAGCAAAAAGAAAAACCTTAATACCTAGATGTAAATTATATGGATCAAACCCTGTATAAATGGGGAGAAATCAAACTTTCATTGAAACAGATAAACATGTGTAATTAGTATAAAATGAATACATAGTGTTCTAGTATAAAATGAATAACTGTCCGTAAACTCAAAACTAGGTCCACAAATCCATATTTAGACCACCGTTTTAAAAGTGCTGAGGAACTGTACTTTATGTTACAAACAATAAGAATTGCAAATTTAAGCACCTTTGAGGAAAACAACTTTGTTACCTTGTAAATAACAAAGAATATACACTTTAAAATGTTGGCTGCAAATCCCGAAGTGAAAATCCAGAACCTTGAGTCACAGAGAATGTTATTATTCTGTATTGCTAAAGAGTGAGCTGAATTCTCAGAAAACTATGTTACAACCAACATGTGTGGTGTTACTATGAAAATGGAAGTGGAAAACCTAGTGCCAGAACAATAAACCTTTTCCAATCATCTGTGTGGGAAAAATAGCTTTGCCACTTACAAACAGAATCTGATTTATACAAACCTTCAGGATCAAGCAGCTTCTCAATTCCCAGGTGTCGTTTGGCTATGTTGAATGCATGGTCTAATCGCTGTATAGCTGACTGTTGGAAAACCACACTGTCCCAATCAAACAGATCTGGTCTAAAAAGTAAAAGAAAAAACACTATGTTAGTTATGCAATTATATTTCCATTTACTCACTTCTATAGTCTTCATATAAGAAAGGTTACATGAGCTGCTGGGAGTCCCTGATACATGAAAAACTTTATTTTCCTCTTAATACAAAATTAAATCTTGAAACAATGAATTCAGCTGATATCACTGAAATGCTATGGACAGGTTTTAAATTTTTTATACGCAGGGATTAAACTGCCTCTTAGATAAACATTCTGGGACCTTGTGCTATTAGTTACAATGTTTGTAATATAAATAATTCTTTTAATTTATGGCACCCATCCTTTTATCTCATCAGGAGAAGTAAACTTGTTTTCAGGTCTACAGAAAAGAACACTTAATCCATTTTAAGCAAACATGTGCACAGTCCAGCCCATATCAGGTGCAGTGCCCACACACTGAGTCTCAAAAGAGCTCTACCTGGTTTTTATCCCGTCTTCCATCACACAGGAACAGCACTATGTGGCTGGGCAGTCTGTGTTTACCTTCCCCATCCAGCTCTCCCACATTGCCTGACAAATTGCTCACTCTTCATTCTCCTAATTACAGGCAACAGAAGGACATGGGGCTGGGCATTAAGACTCTACTGAGTTTATAAGAATCATCACTTGGCGTCTGCTGTTTATGTAGAGGGCTGGGTATTATCCTATATGCTTCATTTTGTTATCCTAAGAGCACCTCCTTGAAGTTTGGGGGAATTATGGCTCAAAATGGCCTGCAAGAGAAGGGTAACATTGGGGATCTTCTCAACTATGTATACTGGTACTAATTGTAGAGAGCACTCCAGTTAAAGTTAAACTTAGTAATTTTTTGGAATTAACACAGGGGATATGATAACATACAAAAATACACAGTCTTAAGAACAATACAGGGCTATTGAAGAGAAAGGCTGAAGGGTTGGATAGAGAGAAGTCAGGGGTGTAAGGGTGACAGTTACCAGCCTCAGAGAAAGATGTCTGTGGAGAGGAGAGACTCAGACAGTGTCTGAGTGTGGCACAAGGGGATCTGGTCCATTAAGAAAGAGAGTGATAAGGTGACATGCAGAATGGTGGGGTTGGTCTGTGGCAGACATGGCTGGGGTTTGAGTTAGGATATTTATATCTTATTTCATACCCTGGATGGGTGCTTGGTTTTCTAGATGGCTTTCTCATGGAACGGACAAAAGGGTCTGAAACTGTCCTGTTTGGATTACACAAGCCCCCTAGAGAATTATTGCCTCCAGCCTGTGAGTGAGACAACAAGCACTTTTTTGTTGTTTCTCACCTTTTGCACAAAATGTGGCCCAAATATGTAGTTCAAGTTTGGCACAAGTGCAAAACAAAAATCAGTATCACAAATACACAAACTGTATCTGAGGCTAACAATAAAAACAAAATCTTCACCCTCTTGCAACAAGAAAAAATAGTTGTAGACCTCAAATGAACCAGACAACACTGGGTTTTCATCCCCACAGCAACCAAATGAAACCCATTAGTCTGAGAGATATTCACTTTTTAAAAGCCACATTTTGAATGTCATGTCTGAGCAGAAATTTGAGTCTGGATTTCTCTAATTCCAAATCAGTCTAATTGCTACTTCATGCTTCTTCTCTCATTATTATTCAAAAATTGATATCGAGCTCACATTTCAGTGTGAACTTACCAGTGGGTCAGCGAATGCAGATTTTCCCCACTTTGATTATTTTTGATATTATAAGCAAGATTAAAAGTATGAAAATATTACGGAATATAGCAATCCGTTTCAGAAAAAGTTGTTTTTTCAGTTCATAAAAACACAACCAAAGATGGCTAACAAAATGCCATCATAAAATATTAAGTGCTAAAAGTATCAGTATTGTTAAGAAAAAATGGACAGCAATTACTGTTGACCAGAAATAGGGTGATTATAACTAAAAACAGAAGAGGCAGGCACACAAAGTCTATCAAGAAGAAAAGTGGGGACAGATAAGATTGAACACTAATTTATGTAGATTTATATAAATTGCACATAGAATCATAGAATCATAGAGTTGGAAGAGACCTCAAGGGCCATCCAGTCCAACCCCCTGCCATGCAGGAATATACAATCAAATCATTTCCAAGAGATGACCATCCAGCCTTTGTTTAAAAACCTCCAAAGAAGGAGACTCCACCACACTACAAGGCAGTGTATTCCACTTCCAAACAGTTCTTACTGTCAGGAAGTTCTTGTGCATGCAAACATATATGATGATTAGATACTTCTCTGTTTTTCAGATCCAGGATCAATTATCTGCAATTGATATGCACTTATCAAGAAGGGCATATTCTCATAGATGGATAACAGAAGAATTACAGTTCATGTGTTATACTGCAATATTTCTTTTCAGATAGGAATACAAACTTCTAGGAGACAATTTTTTTAAAAATAGCACAGCTTCATATAAACAGACAACATGGTTTGCTAAATAACCCCCACCACACACCCCTCTGCTTGAGCAGGAGGACTCTATTGCAGCTCACGGCTAGTGGAGACCCACTTTCACCAGTTGACAGGTCTGTTCCCATTGGCTTGGTCATCCTGGCATTTCTTTCCAAGACTTTGAAGAAGCTTATTGGGAAGGGGAAAGCTGATGCACCTGGAAAGGATGGCACTGAGCTAGCATTCTGCTTTTCAGACAACAGGAAGGCTTTATTCTGGTCTGCTTCTGTTCAGTGTTATGAAGCTGCTGGTACACTAACACCTTCAAAGGAGTTTGAGGAGCAGAAGGCAGAGAAGACTGAAACAACCATTGATTAGTAAAGTACTGCTGGTGGAAGAGGTGGTAAGCAAGCCACTAGAGGAGCAGATTTACTGCTGTAACCTACAAAGGCACATTGCACTACCAAAGTTTTGTGAAAATAGCCCTTTTAAGGGCAACCTCAAGGCTGAAACCAACAGTACTTTTAAAGGCAATCGCAAGGCTGAAATCCACAGCCATCATAGAGGCTGCATAGAGTTACACACACATCCCTTTCTTTGTCCACCACACAGGGGTTGGCAGCTATTCCCCTTTGCACTGCACACATAGAGGCAACCATAAGGAGGGCTGCCAGCATGTTATTAAAGGCTTGGGCAGAACTGATTCACCCCCCCCAACTCCACCATGTAACATGTATGGCCCCCAAGGGGCCAGGCAAGTTCTCAAGGCCGAGGAAGACCCACTGTCAAGGAGACTTTGCTGAGAAGGCAGGAGAAGCAGCATCTAAACAGGCAAGCAGAGTGGAGCTGCTGTGTGGCAGGCAAATAGAAACAAGAAGTGTGTAAGCCATAGACATAAGTGGTTTAGTATTGTATTTAGTAATTGACCAAAAGGCAAGCTGGCCTTGACTGGATTACTCTATTGACTCCTGATGACACTTTCTGCTTTGCACATATCCTTCAATAACACCACACAAAATGGCTGGATCACAAGAGGTTTTTAACTTGTGCTTTGCATGCAAAAGGTCCCAAACCTAACCTAAGCCTTATCTGACCTTTGGGAAACAGCATTTTTAAGGTATTATTATTATTATTATTATTACCCACCTCTCCCCATGGAAGGCAGGGAACAATACATCCACACAAAACAATTAATATCAATTAAAATATATCTTGGTTAAAAATACATAAATACAACAAAACACACAATGTAAGTTTAAAAGAACAAGTGAAACCAGTGCATATTTAAAAATTTTAAAATTCAGTTTAAACGTCATCCAGATAGGCCTGCCAAAAGAGACTGAATGATGCCATCAAAGGCCAAGAGGCACCAGATACAGCAATAACAGATCTCAACACAATGTAAAAGAGGTCATCCTGGGCAGCCTTAGAAATCTTGGGCTGCCCTTACTTTGGCTAAAAGGAAGCCTCAATAGCTGGCTACTCTCAGACTTTGGAACTCCCTCGCCAGAGAGGCTAGGATGGCCCCATCTTTCCTCTCCTTCCAGTAGTAGGTTAAGATGTTTTTATGTCACCAGGTTTTTATGAACCAACAAGGCTTGGGCTAGTGAGGCTGTGTGGTGTGGTTTCTCCCCCCCCCCTTTAATTAAAGGGTCTTTTAAAAGGTATTTTAATTTTTACTGTAATATTTTAACTTGTAAATTGTTTAATTATTTTTAAATTTTATATTTATAATCGATTTTAACTTTGTAGTGCTTTTAGCTTTTATTGTTTTTATAATGGTGTTGTTAGCCACCTTGAGTCACATTGGTGACTCAAGATGGGATAGAAATGAATAAAATAATAATAATAAATTATAATGATTATGCAGTGAACTGGTTTGGACATATGGGGCTAGGGCCCTCATGGACAAATTTAACATACTATCCAGCTTCCAGCTCCTTCCCATGCATCCAGGTGATTTGGTCTGTTGGGCTTGAAGTTTTCAGCATCTGGTATGTACAGAAATCCATACCACTGGGCTTTTCACTTTCCTGTCCAGCCTTTGAGACATTTATCACATTCTTGGAATGTATGGTTGAGCACAGAACAGGCTCCATTTTGGTCATCTACTTCTTGAATGTTTTTTTATGGAGTCAATTGGGACTCTGGCTTGCCAAAATTTGCAACAAGGCCATTTGGGACATAGCTAAGGAGTCTGGGGTATCCCTACCTCACACAAACAGCTATATTGGTTGATTTAGCTAGAGGTATAATTGAATTCAGAAAAGAGTGTCTTCTACTTATTGGCACTCAACCTCAGTGGTCTAAAGGATGGATTGACCACATGCTTGACCTGCAAAGAGCCACTCTACATGAGATACAGGCATTGTGTGGGCCTCTCAACTGCCAAGATTTTTGTACATGCTTGGCTAGAGCTTCAACAGGAAGTAGGGCTGGTCACCACCCTATTAGAATCATCAAAGATATGAAGGAGTACCTCAAGGTGTAGCATAATTTCCTACTACACTTTACTGGTGTTTCTCTTGGGAAGAACTCCTGTAGGCTTAGACATGCAGGTCCAATTGGACACATCTGGTAATATCACTATTAGGGTATACTTCAAGTCACTGGTGTTTCTGTCTGTGTCTGTCTACCTGAGTTGGGTCAGACATAGCACAGGATCTTACCTTTAAAAAAATATTCTTATCTTGCTGGCAGACACTATCTAATGTTAAACATCAATGGTCAATTGACAGACATCCTCATCTGAGTGGGTCCTGAGTTTGGTTCACTGGTTTGTCTTCAGCTGATTGTCAGCTAGCCTCCATTTTTCATCAAGTTACACTCCAGGTTTACAAAACAAGATTTCAGATAGCTTATCTTGCTCCCAGGAAAAATACTTTTACTTCTTGGAGCCTGTAGCAAATTACAATTCAGTTCTATGCCCAGAGGATCTGTGGCTTCTTGGGAAAGGATCATGATCCAGGGAATATTCAATATTTTGGGGTTATCATAGAGTGGCTGGCAGATTCATTATGTTCCTAGGCTTTACTTGTAGTTCTGCCTGTTGGCCAATTACTGAGCTCCTAGAGGACATTTAGTGGCACTAGAGGGTAATATATTGCAGGGGATGCAACTGGAGTCCAGTCCTGCAACAGGCCAATATGTCCTCCCACAGTTGTCCACTCCTGTTCTAGATAGTAAATGGGAATGGGCAAATCAAAGCAAGTTTTGGGAATGATTAGATTTTGTATTCCTGCATGGCAGGGGGTTGGACTGGATGGCTCTTGCGGTCTCTTCCAACTCTATGATTCTATGAAATGTTATTCTATGAAGGTAAAAAGACAGCAGTCTGAAATGAGTATAAACAGTTCCATTTCTGCTCCAGGTTTTTGTCAGTAGTTTAAGAGTAATGGCATAGTACCAAAGTCAAGGTTATAATGTGCTAGGAAGGGCTCAAATGAATAAAAAAAGTAAACAAAGTATTCCGTTATTAATTTGATATGAATGTACCTATATGGATTGTCCATATTTGCATATCGTAAAACATTTTACAGTTTGTAGACCAATTTGATTTGCAAATATAGCAAGTGTTTTCATAGATAGCATTACAGGGCATATTAGTTAATCTGCACAATAATTTTTCCATTTGCCTGGTTTCAGATGCCATTGTTTTCTCAAAAAAAGGTAGTGAATAATCTTCTGATTTGTGTACCTTATTCAAAAATGACTTTCTCAGGAAACTACTATTACTTGAATTTAATGCAAACTGGCCTTTACTTGATGATATGGTGCATGGATTTGTACAAATTATACCGTGTTAACATTCTGCACAAGAAATTGGAGAGATTAAAATCTTCTAATACATATTTAACTTTATGCCTGAGACTTAGATTTCATTCTCCAATATGAAGATTATAAAATGAAGTTCTGTTTCAGTATTATTAAAAGCTTTTCTTTATATTCCAGTAGGCTCTTCTCTTTGCAAAAGGGTTTGAGGGAAGACTAGCCCATAGTAAAGCAGATTGAATGCATCTAGAGTTAGAATCTAAACATATATATGAATGGCAACATGCAGAGAAGAAACATAAAATGTTCATTAAGAATTTTTAAAAATGTTGTAAATTCAGAAGATAAAACCTTTTTAGGGGGCTATATTGTGGGTTATTATAGAATCACAGACTTAAGGGGCCCTATAGGCCATCAAATCCAATCCCACCAACCACTAAGTGCAGGAAATCCTGCTTGAGCAGCCTTTTCAACCTGGTGGAACCCTTGAAACAGTTTTTAGGTCTCAGGGAAACCCTGCCTAAAAAATATTATATCTACAGCTAAAAAAAAAATGTTTATTTTTTTAAAAAATCCCAATATCTTGTGGAACCCCTAGCAACCTCTTGAGGAAACCTAGGGTCCCAGGGAACCCTGGTTGAGAAACACTGTGCTAGAACATCCTGAGCAGGTAGCTGTCTAGCTTTTTATTTGAGACATCCAGAGGAAGCTACTCTACCATTTCTCTAGGTAACTGGTTCCATTATTGGACAGCTCTTACTGTCAAGAAGTTCCTTCTAATGTTCCATTGAAATCTACCCTCTTTTAACTTAACACCATTAGACTTGGTCCTGGCCTCTGGGGCAGCAGAGAACAAACCCACACCCTGCCTTCTGTGACAGCCCTTGAGGTATTTAAAGGGTCCAATCATGCCATCCCTCAGTCTTCTCTTCATCGTGCTGAACATGCTCAGCTCCTTCAACTTGTCCTATGTTTTGTTCTCCATTAACTCCTAGAATGCTTGTTGCCCTTCTCTGAACCTGCTCCAACATGCCTATATCCTTCCTAAAATATCGTTTTAGAAATTTATTGTAAGAATAATAAATTCTATATGACAAAATAGGGGAATGATTTAGGGTCACAAATATCTGATGGTGATGATGAGGATGATTAATAGTAGTAGTAATTGTATTTTATACAAGGTTTACAATTCTTCTCACAGTTAGAGGTAAGAGAGAACTATTATACAATGACCAATTATTGGCACCTTACCCGTGGAATCATAGAATTGTAGAGTTGAAACCTCTCCATTGATGCCCCCTTGTCGTGGGAGAGAGGCTTGCGTACCCTAATGATGTTTTGAGCTATGCTGGCGGTGGCATAATGCCACTGGTAGGGTCTCCCATGCCAGACAGGTCAAAACCGAAGGGTCTGACAAAGAGCATCAAAGGGCAGGATGGGCTCTCTAGCCTTGTGGCAACCGTCCTAGGAGAAGGAAAACTCTAATCCCAAACCCGGGCAGATGGTGCTCGTCCAACCCTATAAGGTCAAGCATCTAGGAGAAGGAAACTCTAATCAAACCTACGACCTGAGGACCTCGCTGCTACATCCATGCTTGCAAGGCCACGGCAGATGAACCTTTGGTTTAAAGGGTGAGGCCAGTTCTGTGCATGCTCCACCAGAAAAATCCATTGCACAGGCTTGAAGGACAAATCCAGTTCCAAAAAGCCCTGTAGCGATAGGCGAGGGATGAAACGGCAGGTGTAAAGATGCACTGGAAGCCGTAGACCCAACCCTGCATGCAGGCGGTTCAGGACTTTGGTCGCTTGAGGATGACCCGGGAGATGACAGTCTTCTTCGGCAGCAACCTGAATGACCAAGCAGCCTTTTTTAAGGAGAGCACTGCTTGCTCCATATGGAGAGGGGCCTAGAAAAGGTGGCCTAACGAAAGCTCATCCCCAACTACCTGGTTGGCTAGCCGCGGCCAACGGGAATCTTCTGATGCAGTCAAAACAAGGCAAAGAAACAAAGGCACACACCGGCCTCCAAAGGTGTAAATAAACTGACACTTGCATGCTGGAACATCAGAACCATGCGAGACTCTGAAGATAGTGGACGGCCTGAGCGTCGTTCTGCCCTAATACCCCATGAACTATCATGACTTAACATTGACATTGCTGCTCTTAGTGAAGTTCGCTTCCATGAGGAAGGCAGCCTTAAAGAACATGGCTCAAAACCTTGCCAACAGGACACTCTAATCGCATTATTTCCTTACGCCTCCCACATGTTGTTCTCTTTAGTATATATGCCCCAACTATGCAAGCCGACCCTGTAGAGAAAGACAAATTCTACACAGACCTACGCCAACTCATACAAAAAGTCCCTGTAGAAGATAAAATTATTATCCTTGGTGACTTCAATGCCAGAGTAGGAAAGAACTCTGAAGCCTGGAAAGGTGTCTTAGGCAAGCATGGTGTTGGAAATTGCAATGATAATGGACGCCTCCTGGTAGAGTTCTGTGCAGAACAACAGCTGACTATTACAAACACAATCTTTCAGCAGAAAAATAGCTTGAAGAAAACCTGGATGCATCCCCGATCCAAACATTGGCACCTCATTGATTATGTTCTAGTCCGTCAGAGAGACATTTGTGATGTCCGTCATACCCGAGTGATGCCCAGTGCAGAATGCCAAACAGATCATAGCCTCATCAGATGTAAACTAAATCTTCATCTTAAGTTCAAACCTAAGAGGGGTGGCATATTAAAGAAGAGACTCCAAGTCAACAATCTTCAACAAGCTACCATGAGAGACAACTTCCAGGCAAACCTGCAAACAAAACTTGAAGACCATCTTACAGATCCTTCTCCTACAGTGCTTTGGCAACATATCAAAAACAGTATCCTCCAGTCTGCAGAAGAATCCCTTGGGTTCTCCCACAAGAAAAATCAAGACTGGAAGACTTGAAAAATCAAGAAGAAGACGGCATCTATATACATTACCGTACTGATGGTAGCTTGTTTAACTTAAGCCGTCTGAGGGCTCACACTAAGACTCTAAACTATCTAGTCCGTGAGCTGCTCTTCGCTGATGATGCTGCCCTTGTTGCCCACACAGAAGCAGCTCTGCAGTGCCTAACATTCTGCTTCGCAACAGCTGCAGAGCTGTTTGGGCTGGAAGTCAACCTGAGGAAAACAGAAGTTCTTTACCAGCCTGCACCACAGGATGAACACCAAAATCCCCACATTGCTGTTGGCAAATCTGTGCTCAAGTCCATTCAGCAGTTCACCTACCTGGGAAGCATCATCTCCTCTGATGCCAAGATTGACAAAGAGATTGATCACAGATTAGCAAAGGCATATAGTGCATTTGGAAGACTTCACAAAAGAGTCTGGAGCAATAAACACCTGAGGCAAGGCACAAAAATCAGTGTGTATAGAAGCATTGTACTGTCTATCCTCCTTTATGGATCAGAAACATGGGTCACCTATCACCACCACCTACGGCTCCTCGAATGCTTGCATCAGCTCTGTCTACGCACAATCCTAAATATACACTGGACTGACTATGTGACGAATGTTGCTGTCCTTGAGCAAGCAGGGATCACCAGTATTGAGGCCATTATATTGAGAATGCAGCTGCGCTGGGCAGGGCACGTTTCTAGGATGGAGGACCATCGCCTCCCCAAAATACTACTCTACGGTGAACTCACCACGGGTCAGCGTAAGAGGGGTGCTCCTAAAAAGTGATACAAAGACTCCCTGAAAGAACATCTCAGGCTTGGCCAAATTGATCACCAACAATGGTCCGCCCTGGCCTCACGTCTGGAGGCACGGAGACGCACTATCTACAATGCTGTAGCCTTATTTGAGAACTCATGCCGAACAAGTCTTGAAGAGAAACGACAACCCAGAAAGAATCAGAACCCAAAAACATCACCCAAGGAGACCTTCTGTTGTGCTTTCTGCAACTGGACTTCTTTATCTCGATTGGCCTTTTTAGTCATCAGCGCGCTTGCAGAAAGCGCGGGATGAGTCCTTCCTGAATCTTTGTGAAGAAAAGCCAGAAAGAGAGAGAGTTGCAAGAGACCAAAAGGACCATCCAGTCCAACCTCCTGCCATGCAGGAAATCATGATCAAAGCATCCCTGACACATGGCCATCCAGCTTCTGTTTAAAGACCTCCAAGGAAGGAGACCTGCCATGCTCCAAGGGAGTGTGTTCCACTGCCGAACAACTCTTACTGTCAGAAAGTGCCTCCTATTGTTGAGGTGGAATCTCTGTTCCTGGAGCTTGCATCCATTGCTCCATGTTCTAGTCTCTGGAGCAGCAGAAAACAAGCTTGCTTCATCCTCAATGTGACACCCCTTCAAGAACTTAAACAGGGCTATCATATCGCCCCTTAACCGTCTTTTTTCCAGAATAACATACCCAGCTTCCCAGCCCCCCCTGCCAAAAGCCGCGATTCCACGGCTTTCGACAGGGGGGGTGGATGCACGGAGGGTGGGGGGGCAGGGAGGGGGGTCTTCCCAGCCACCCCCGCTCCCGAAAGCCCCGATTCCGTGGCTTTCTGGAGGGGGGTGGATGCACGGGGGGTGGGTGCGGGGCAGGGAGGGAGGGCTTCCCAGCCACCCCCCTCCTGAAAGCCCCGATTCCACGGCTTTTAGCAGGGGGGTGGATGTGTGGGGGTTGGGTGGGGGGCAGGGAGGAGGGGGCTTCCCAGCCACCCCCTCCAAAAGCCGCGATTCCACGGCTTTCGGGAGGGGGGTGGATGCGCGGGGGTGGGCGGGGGGCACAGAGGAGGGGGCTTCCCAGCCACCCCCCTCCCAAAAGCTGCGATTCCGTGGCTTTCGGCAGGGGGTGGATGTGCGGGGGTGGGCGGGGGCAGGGAGGGGGCTTTGCAGCCACCCCCTCCCAAAAGCCGTGGCTTTCTGGAGGGGGGGTGGATGCACGGGGGGTGGGTGCGGGGCAGGGAGGGGGGGCTTCCCAGCCACCCCCCTCCTGAAAGCCCCGATTCCACGGCTTTCGGGAGGGGGGTGGATGCACGGGGGGGTGGCAGGGAGGAGGGGGCTTCCCAGCCATCCCCTCCCAAAAGCTGTGATTCCATGGCTTTCGGGAGGGGGGGTGGATGCGCAGGGGGTGGGGGCAGGGAGGAGGGGCTTCCCAGCCACCCCCCTCCCGAAAGCCCCGATTCCCCAGCTTTCGGCAGGGGGGGTGGATGCACGGGGGGTGGGCGGGGGGCAGGGATGGGGGCTTCCCAGCCAACCCCCCTCCCAAAAGCCCCAATTCCATGGCTTTCGGCAGGGGGTTGGATGTGCGGGGGTGCGCAGGGGGCAGGGAGGGGGTGGGCTTCCCAGCCACCACCCCTCCCAAAAGCCGTGATTCCGCGGCTTTCGGCAGGGGGGGTGGGCGGGGGGCAGGGATGGGGGCTTCCCAGCCAAGCCCCCCTCCCAAAAGCCCCAATTCCATGGCTTTCGGCAGGGGGTTGGATGTGCGGGGGTGGGCAGGGGGCAGGGAGGGGGTGGGCTTCCCAGCCACCACCCCTCCCAAAAGCCGTGATTCCGCGGCTTTCGGCAGGGGGGTGGATGTGCGGGGGGTGGACGGGGGGCAGGGAGGAGGGGGCTTCCCAGCCACCCCCTCCCCAAAGCCGCTATTCTGCGGCTTTCGGCAGGGGGGTGGATGCGCGGAGGGTGTGCGGGGGGCAGGGAGGAGCACTTTGCTTCACCCCCTCCCCCATCTCCTGCCTCTTCGCTCCATTTGCGAAGAGGCAGGAGATAGGCAGGCAGGTGAAGCAAAGTATATATGGCATATAAGATGACTGTCGATTATGGAGGGCACTTTTGAGTGCTCAAAAGTCGTCTTATACGCTGGAATATACAGTATATAAAGCTTGAGCACCAACTAATATCTTCCACCCCATCACCCCCATATTTTCTATGTGCAGGAAGTCCCCAGCCTCCGCTCTGAACCCCGCCCTGACACATGCTTCCTTCTCTTCCTCTCTCGCTCTCTGCCCTGTGCTGTCATGCCCTGTGAGCCTGATGAGGCTGTAGAGTCAGAGGAGGAGGAGGACATGGCAGGGAATGGACCTACGGACCCTGGCACAGGTTTATCTACACCTGTGCCAGCAAGGAACCTAGCCAACCTGGAGGCTTGAGCAGAAGAAGAGCCTGGTCCGAGTGGGTTGCCATCATTTCTAACAGAGAGTCCTGCCCACTCAGATAAGGAAGAAGAAGAAGAAGAGACTTACTTCCCCCATTATATACCCAGCAGCAAGTTCAAAAGGAGGCACAAAGGAGGTCTCTGAGAATTTATGAGAAGAACTTGCTCATTAAGAAACACCCGGCAAAGCCTTAATTGCTTTATATAGGCTGGAAGAGGCAATGGAGGCTTTGTCAGAGATCAACTGATCTCCCTGGAGAAAGCTTCCTGCTGACTTTAGTGCCTGAATCCTTGCTGCCTTGACTCGTGCCTTGACCTTGGACTGTTCCTGACCACCCTGTTGCCTGATCCTGCTGACCCACAGACTGACTTCTGGACAACGCTGCCTTCTGTAAGCCTTGACTTTTGGATTGTATTCTGGACTCTTCTCTGTGTGCCTTGTTGCCTGTATTGCTGCTTCTCCAAGAAACATAACCTTATTTGTTCTGAACTTTATCTGGCTCTCCCTAATTAAGTACCACTGGGGCTTGGCTGCTTTCCCAGCCCTTGTTTGTTCTGCTGGCATTTTGAGCTGCTTTTTATGTGCACACAATGAAGGCAGCTGCTACCACACATGCAAGTGAGCCCCAGCCTCCCCTCCCCTCCCCACCCTGATACTCACTTCTCTTTCTTGCTCTCTACCCTGCAGTGGTGGCTACCTTTGGTGTGTACACAGGACAGAGAGTGAGAGAGGAAGAGAAGGAAGTGAGTGTCAGGTTGGGGTAGGGAGGTAAGGTTGAAGTGGGCACAGTATCAGTGGGTGACACAACCTGCCCTCCTCTCTTCCCTATCCTACTTCAGTGGTTTCTTCACCCTCAGCAGGCGAGTGTCACAGAACAGCTTCCACAACAGCCCCCAAAGCAGTACTTTTTGTATTTGTAACACTATTTTTTAAAAAATGAACATTCAATTTTTTAATTATTATTTTTGATCCACAGTTGGAGAATCCATGGATCCATATTCCATGCTTAGGGAGGGCCCCTGGTATGACAAAGATCCATGACTCTTAAGGGTAGAGAAACAACAATGATGTCATTGTGGGAGTCTACCACAGATCTCCAAACCACACTGAGGACTTGGATGATGCCTTCCTGGAACAGATGACCATACATTCAGAAAGAAGAGATGTAGTATTAATGAGAGATTTTAACTATCCTAATATTTGTTGGAAGTCAAACTCTGCCAAGAATATATGTTATATTGAAAACGGAACAAGCTTGTTTTCTGCTGCTCCGGAGATGACGACATGGAACAATAGATTCAAAGTACAGGAAAAGAGATTCCACCTAAACATTAGGAAGAACTTTCTGATGGTAGGACCTGTTCGAAAGGTAAAATAAGCTATCTGAGAGAGTGGTGGAGTCTCCTCCTTTGGAGGTTTTTAAACAGAGGCTGGATGGCCATCTGTCCTGAGTGTGCTTTGATTGTGTATTCCTGCATGACAGGAAGTTGGACTGGATGGCCCTTGTGGTCTCTTCCAACTCTCTTTCAACTCCGTGATTCTAACCTTTGTTGCTGTGTGCCTTCAAGTCATTTCTGATTTATGGTGACCCTAAGCGGAACCTATCATGGGCTTTTCAGATTTGTTCAGATAAGGTTTGCATTTGCCTTCCTCTGACTCTAAGAAACTATTATTTGCTCAAGGTCACCCAGTGCGTTTTCATGGCAGACGGATATTTGAACCCTGGTATCCAGAGTCTTAGTTCAACACTCAGACCCCTACAACAGACACACTGACTCTTTCACTAATAATCTAATTCTTATTCATTTCAAATGGCACTTAAGCATGACTTATTGAATCTTCCTTTTAAACTGTCTCAAATGTATCTTCCAAAATTCTACTATGAAATTGCATCTTTGAAATATTTTATTTAACAGGGAGAGGATATATTATCAAGATTTGTGTATGGTGAACTTACAGGTAAAAACAAATCCCTTATTTATGAATAGTTTGTTTGCTGAATATAGAATAATTTACCATATAGAAAATTTGTATCCCTCAGGAAGATCTTTACTAGTGATTGTTTCTGATGCCCAAACTGGATTTAGGCCATTGTTAGAGGTCTAAAGTGGATTCATTGAATCGGTAAAACTTATGTAAGAGCTGACTCACTCAGTTCCTATTGATTCAATGAGTCTGCTCTAGTTATAACAAAACAGTGGTTTAGGCTAATGAATAACAAAATCCCCTGTGAATCTTTACAGCTCTTGATCATGCAGGGTTTCTACATACTCAGGTCCAAGCAAATGTCAGGAAAAAATACATTTAAGACCTGTCATTCTATGAGGAAAGGCTTGGACTAACTGGGCAGAGACATTAGGAACAAGGCTTTCATATGCATCTATGCCCCTGCTACACTCTCACAAGCAATTCTCACACAAGTCTAAATCTTGTCTAAAGCTACTCAGAACTCAGGCAGTACCATGATTTTATATATAATTAATACACGATTCAGCATTACTTTGAATTTATGGCTGAATAAGATTTGTAGCAGATTGCACAGAATTGAAAATTACCGGCCCAGAGAATAGAAGCTTAAGAAGTGTCTGCCTAAATAAAAGGAGCATCAGAAATCAAAATGTTATGATGGGGCAGTTAAAACAACATCTATAACACTGGCATTTCTTAAATGTGTTTTGAGAACATTCTCATAGCTGTGCATCACCCATAAGGCCAATTATTACTGAACACAATTTCCAGACGCCCATAAGGAACAGAGAGAATAGTGAACAAAGCAAAGTAGCCAGAATTATATTTAAAAATTATAAAATGAGCCCATAGTTATGATTCTTGTGCTATCCCCCCCTTCATGTTCTTCTAGAAATAGCTGTCTCGCCTTTTTCTTTTAAAATGAGAAATTTATCAGTGGCAATTTTCACACTACTTAAGGAAGCAATTACTTTGACTTTTAAGTTTCTGCTATGAAAGCAAGTGCCTGGAGGACTGTGTTCCACTTCTACCACAGAGATAATAGCCATTTTGCAGCCACATAGTCAAATTGGTGTTACATTATTTAGGGTGCCACATAATGCTAGGTGCTTTTCTTGGGCTAAGCTTAAGGTCACTGTTATCAGTTTCAAATAGCTAAATCATAAGTTAAGTCTTGCTGTGTTGCTGCTGTGAAGGTGTGTAATTAAAACACCATACTGTTGTTAACTGTCTTGCAAAGTATCAGCTCATGCTTGTTGCTATTCTATATAGACACAAGGGTGGCTTTTAAATGGCCAGAAACATCTCTCTATAGCCACTAAAGCAGCTTGAACAATACATCCTGCCCTCTGCCCATTATTTTTAACTTTTTAAAAAAGATTTATTTTGCTATGGTTTGAGAGCAAGTGTATTTCAAGGGCAGATGGAGTGAGGGAAGGCAAGGGTAAGCAATTGCTTTGCCACTGCACTGAAATGCCACCTTGTTATTAAAGCTCTCAGTTTCAGAGGCACCATGGCACTGATTTCCTTCTGTTCAGAGTCTTTTACTGGAGCTGATATTTGGCTCTTCTCCTATGCTTCCAAGTGATGCACATGAGGGGAAAACAGAAACTCTAATTACATGTAGGGTGATATTATTGAAAATTTCTGCAACTGCTCAGGAAAGAAGAAAAGTAGATGGCTCTTAAGGATGTCATCCAACAATGACCAAAAAAGTTGAGAATGCTTTAGTTGTAGAATAAAGAACATCAAAAGGAGAAAGAAGACAGCAGTAGAGTATTAGGAATGACATAACATTTAGTGGATGTAAAGTAGAATTTGAGATTATCCATGACATGAGATTCACAAAAGATGAAAAGGAAATAATTTGCAAAGCTAAATGTTATTATCTTGTGAAGCAGATTGCCACAACTTTAGGTACTCTTTAAAAGGCAAAAAAGTCCTCTGCAAGCCCTCTTCAAGCATTTTTCAATTATTGTTAGCATCAAGGAAGCCAGGAATAATTCACAATGGTCCCTCCCATTCTGATCTTTCTCTGTTGATGGAGATGACTTCAAGGATGCTCTGAATATCTTTAGCCCAATGACAGCGCTCCTCATGACCAGAAACATTGATCATTGTTTAGTTCAGGGAGGTCAGGAGTGCAGTGGTGCAACTACAGTCCCCAGCAGTCAATCTCTCCATGCTTACAATAAATGCCTCTTTGGCAAACACTTGAAGAGATTGTTAGCAAACCCTACTACCCATTGCACAAGGTTTCATAACTGTGCATACTGGACACCTTTCAGGGTCAAAGTGACTGGGAATGTTTGAGGTCAGACTGATCATAGGACAGTCGAGGTCATGATGACCTGAGATGTGTCCAGAATAATGGAAAAACACAGATAGGATTATGTGGAAATCCCAGTTATTAATGGGTCTATGCTAATTGTTTCAACCATGCAATCAGTGATGGCCCCTCACCTATACCCTAAGGAAATCTTTCCTATACACCCTAACTGTCCAAACATTAAGAGGTTGTTGCAAGCCCCATCAATGTTTTGTCACTTCATAGCTAAGGCAATCAGCTCATTTTGGACTCTTTTGTCCAAAAGCCATTCAAGTTTTGTCATAACCTACACACCCTTCTAGGATTCAAAATAATGTTTAAATATCCAAGCTCCAACCTTAACTGTGTGTGGCACAGACTGGACCAATCATTCTGTGTGTCACAGCTGGTGTGTCACAGACAGGCCCTGCCACTGTCTTTCTTGAAGGACCAGATTCCCCTGTGCCACCTGCAGACACGAGTCTGAGTCCCTCCACTGCGTGGATCTCTTTCTCTGAGACTGGCAACTATCATCCTTCTACCCCTGACTTCTCTCTATCCAACCATTCCCACATTTCTCTTCAATAGCCTTGTATGGTTCTTAAGAGTGTATGTTCTTGTATTTTAGCAAATCCCCTGTATTAATTCAAATAAAATACTTTGTTTAACCTTAACTGGAGTACTTTCTACAGTTAGCACTGGTATACATAGGTGTAAAGGTCCCCAAAGTTACTCCCCTCTTGGAGACCTCCTTTGGAGCTATAGTTATCCCAAACTTCAAGAAGATGCTCTTAGGGTAACATGATCTACACACATGCTTAGACTGAGCATGCCATGATAGCATGTAACATCTATGTTTACAGGCAACATGCAAATGGTTGGCAACAGGTGGAAAGGAAAAATAGGAGATGGCTTGCAAATCCTTCTCCTCACCCCATCTCTTTCTTTTACATTTCCAAGAAGTCTGTTCCTGGACACTACTGGGGAAAAAATTATTTTGTCCTGGACAAGATAGACAAGAACATTTAAACAAATAAACTTCATTTTGTTATTGATTTTTTTAAAAAAATGTATTTCCTACCTGTGACTGTGGATAAGTGCATTGAAAGCCAAGCCATCTGACCAGCTATTGGTGAAATTAATAACATTGACCTGTGGATAGTTCTGAGTTGATTGACGAACCCAGCTCAGCAAGATCTTTTCACTGTTTGTCTGCTGCAGTCCAGCCATGATGTTTTTCATTACATCTTTGACCTGTATTAGAAGACAGAACTTCACCACTAACTCTGCTGATTTATCACAGGCAACTCAGTTCCCTCCTACATGTCAAGCCCAGCCTTTTTTCTTTTTTTTTCTAAACTTCATTCTAAGTGCTGGGATATTCAGCACAGTGAGCAGTGACATCATAAAATGCACATGAAAGGATGCAGAAGGGACACTATTTGTCTAGGAAAATAAGGTTTTAATACAAAGGAAAAATAATTGCTGCTCTTCTATCCTTTCTTCCGTCTTTATTGAAATATGGAAAAGAATGGTGCAGTGTGGTTAGTCAAACCAATGGGTCATTATTAACATTATTAACATAAAACATTTATTTTTAGGCAACTCCATCCAAATAGGACAATGCCTTCCTCTGAAAAGTTGCTGGAATATGAGAGAAAGTACATCCAGGCTGCATCTGCACTGCAGAAATAAACCAGTTTGACACTGCTTTAACTGCCATAGGCTCCATCCTATGGAATCCTGGGATTTGTAGTTTGTTGTGGCATTAATGCTTTCTGATGGGTAAGGCTAAATACCTCACAAAACTACAAATCCCAGAATTCCATAGCATTGAGCCATGGCAGTTAAAGCGGTGTCAACCTGCATTATTTCTGCAGTGCAGAAGCAGCGCTGGACTAGATTTTTGATGCAATATACTGAAACCCAGTCCAAATTTAAATCGGTAATTTTATCATTAAATTGTTATTTTAATGCTTAATCTGCATTTAATGAATAGACCATGATTACAGTTAATAGACTTTGCTCCTTTTGGCAGAAGTGGAAGGGAAGCCACTTCTTGTGCCCTCAAAAACAAAACAAAACACTGCTCCAGAGAGTTGGTTGAACCTCTGAACTAGCATAGCAAGTAGTGGGGTGGGGGTGGGCACTTCCCACTGCTGGATCAAAAACTCCTTGGATGGAACAAGACCTTCTTTTCAGGGAAGGGGATGTTGAGATCCAACCAACATAAGTATGTAAATATGCTGGCAGAAAATATTAGTTACCACAATATTATGGATGGTTTTTAACATAAAGGCTAGGAAGGGAAAGAGAAGAAACTCAAACATTTGTGTATTTTTATGTTTTCATTTCCTCCCCCCCCCCCACACACACTTCTGCAATATTGAATGATGATTCATTTCCCCCTTATCTCTAGCAATCCACATACCTCAGTGAGGAAATACCTATATCTCCTTGAGGCAGAATGGCAAATACCTCTGCCGAGTCAAGGTATTTAAGTACCCAAAGTCAGTCAAGCAGTTGAGGCAGATAATTCCGCAAATATTTGCTTCCTATTCAGTGGCAGTAAAAATAATAATAAAATGTGCTGAAATGTTCTGCTGCATTCCCATGACGATCAAATCAACTGCCCGAGGTGGCCTCCTCACTTGGTCTAAGGCAGGGGTGTGAATTGTCCAGCCTACCAAACTCCTAATGTAGCCGATGGTGGAAAATGCTAAGAGCTGAGTCTGCCCACCTTTGGTCTAATGCAAGAGCGGACAACTGCATAGGAGCCAGGGCTAATCTCACAAAGACCCCTCAGAAGGACCATCCCACACCACTGTAAGCCCAAATACTGCCATTTTCCTCTGCAGTCCCTCTCAAAATTGTAACAGAAGTGACATCAGATCATTTTGTACTGCCATTCTGAGAAAAACTACAGAGGAAAACAGAGGCATTGGCGATAGTACAGGGTTCTGGAGTGCTTCCGGGGCTATTTTCATGGGGTTTTTTTCCCCACCGTGTTTGGGGGCTTTCCACAAAATTTGTCTGAAAACCATGCTGAAAATTTAAACAAAATTTGCAGGCTGCAGGGCTTAAGGTGGGCATAAATGTAGAGTCCAGGCGCTATAAGCAGCCCATGGACTGCACTAGGTCCACCCCGGTCTAATGGTATGGTTGGCCTTGTTTTTCATGGACTTTGCAGGACTTACAGCTGAGAATATGCAATACTATTCAAAAATTGTTGTTGGTTGTTAGCAAAACATGATTCATTTCTTTTGAAAAACATGCATTGCTTTTAAATTTCACTTGAATGAGGATGAGAGTGTTCAGGGAGATAAGAGAGGTTGAAATGAGAGAAGGGCTGCCAAGAGGCTACTCCCTTTATGTGCTGGATGCACTGAAGTTGGGGGAGGAAAGGGTATACCCCAAAAGTTAATGGCCTGCTCAAACCAGAAGTGCAGCAAGGCATGATGTCCCACTATAGTGTCCTCCCTCTCTGAACAGCTGACTGGGAAAAGAGCTAAAATTAAGGCCTTAAGCACATGAAAAAGGGGAGTGCAGGAGAGCACTTACATGAACTGATGCTCCCCTGAGTTACTCTCCTGCCAATGAAAGGGGAGATCAAAACTACTCCCAGTAAATGTCAAAAGATAGACTTTTTATATTTCACAGTACCTTGAACTCAAAGTTGTTTTTTTCCTTCACACCCATAACACATCAATATCACTCTATCAGTCTGAGGAAATGGGAGTCTCATCCACTAGAGCTTTTGCCATAATATATTTATTAGATTTTTGTGTTCTACTGGACACTTCATTGTTTTTATTACATCATTGTGCATTTAAGAGCAATACTGAATTGTGGCATTCGGGTAGCAATATTGACTGTCCTAATATATATATATATATATATAGTAAATTCTCTCTCTTTTACTGTTCTTATTACTTTTTTTTGAAATGGCACAGTTATGTCATTGTTCTTTGGTCCTCAGGGACACATTCTTTAAAAAATTCAGCAAATGGAAGACTCTAACCTGCCAGTGGAGAATTATACTCCAGATCAATCCAAGGGTCAGTTTATGATTTCCATCCACAATATCTGTGCTGCCAATATTCACCAGATCTACCTATTAAAGCAAAGAAAAACACAATGTTAGATAAAAAATGTGTAAAACAATGCCAGTTTTTTTGTAGAATAATAAACATATTAGAACTGAAGTAAATACAGCAATGAGCAAAAGAGACAACCTTTGAATAAACCAACCAGCTTTATAAATATATCAACTGTGTGGCTTTACGTGAATATTAATCAACCATTTAGCTTTTAAAAGCAAGTAAACATCTAGAGTATATTTAATAAATGGGACACATAATTAATTATTTAACAAAAAGTAAACAGTACAAAGTACAGTTAGTGCAGATACAGCATCTTACTACAAAATAAACTTATGTTTACATAATTAAATACTTTCCATTTATCAATGAAATGCTTTGTTAGGAAAACAAATTCTACTACACTGAAGTTCTCACACCAACAATTACATACTGTTGACAGTGTACATTTTCTTAGACAAACATCCAGTAATGATAAGATGAACACTGGAAAAAGGTGTAAGGTACAGGAGGAGAAAATATCATGTTCAGGAAGCCAATCACTTCAACACCAGTGAGTACAATAAACATTTCCTTATCCTATATATCTCTCTGTCTACAGTTTTCTTAGATATTTCATGTCTGTCATCAATCCACAAGGAGGAAGATAAGGAAGCATGCACTGAGAAATAAAATTGGCCATAACTTTATTTGAACAACCTTCAAATATGAGAGCTAACAAAACATATCTGTCTCAGACTTGGGAAGGCAATGTACAAGAATCCTAGCCTGTTTTATTTGGCCAATACTTTTACTCCTGAATCCAGATACGCTTACATTTCAGATGAATTATTGGTAGGCAACAGGAATAGGCTATCACCATTGAGAAGTTAAAATGGCTATTGGCCATTGTGAGGGGTTTCAGAGACTGCCATCCTCTCCTACTGCTGATGCCAGCTGCTATGCTGGCCAGTGATGAGTAAAATGCTGGCAACGGTGCAGCTGATCAGTCACATGGCTGCAAGGAGATGCTGGAGACTGAGTAGTAGAGTAGGGAAGGCAGTTATAAAAAATGAGGCAGTAGCCAAGGAAGGTAGGGAAGTAGTTCGGCTTTGTTGTATTTGGAAGATAGTTATAGGAGGTGTCAAGTTCAGAGTAGCAAGGGAGAACCAGCAACCCACTCAAGAGGTACCGATTTTCTTGTGGAAAAGGGAAGGTGGTTGAGGAAGAGCTCTTCAGCAGGCTCTCCCCCAGGTTTTTGCTTCTATCTTCACAAGGAGTTGCCTACTTGCCTACTTCATTCCATCCCACAGGGCAGTTTTGAGGAGTTACAGGAGCCTTTGCTCTGTACTAGAAGAGGTCTGACTTCCATACCATAAAGACCCTGTAGTCCAGTTTGGAAGCACGTTAGTCCTGCAAATACTGGAAAAGAGCTAGAGATCCCTCTTGAGAAACTCTAGCTATAGCAAATGATTTCCTTGGGCC
This sequence comes from Gambelia wislizenii, assembly GCA_030847615.1. Taxonomy (NCBI): domain Eukaryota; kingdom Metazoa; phylum Chordata; class Lepidosauria; order Squamata; family Crotaphytidae; genus Gambelia; species Gambelia wislizenii. The sequence continues at coordinate 266,559,269 of JAUMIR010000003.1, forward strand.
TGATTTTGCAAAGACTTACTTTCTTCCACAGGCTTGACCATGTGGGGATTTGAATATGGAGGAGAACCTGATGCCATCCTGAACTACCCTGCTCCTGGGAGTGGATGCTGGCTCATCCTGAAGAATAATAGTCCTGTAGGGGGAAATTTGGAAGGCTTCACCACTACTCTGCAACTGTGAATGAACAAGAGAGTGGAAAGCCTGAGCATTGGGGAGCTGCGTAATGGCTTAGGACCAATAAATGTCTATGGAGTGAAAGTCTTTTTTGTCCTTTCACTGATAAACCATGGAGATTGAGGGCTTTGATGTCCCACTTCCCAAAGTGGGGACAGAAGGCATCATAGCCATTTGTATAGGTGTATTACAATATGTTAAACTGAGATAGGTTTAAACTCAGTAGTTTGCACATATTGATTTTGTAAACCTGACAATTTCCTAGTTGAGTTAAACTACACAGCTCTTTCCAGCTGTTATTAAAGCAGGGATGAGGATTCTGAAACTCTCTAGATGTTGCTGAATTACAGGTCTTGGCAGCTTTAGTCAGTACAGCCAATTGTGAAGACAGTTCAGAATTATAGGCTGTAACATCTGGAGGGTGCCATGAAGCTCATGCCTTATTAAAAGCAGACAAACAAGAGAGGAGTAGTAATGATTGTTGTGGCTACCTTCTCCCCCTACTGTTCCTGTCTCCTCGCACAGGCTGTCTCTAGTGAGCCTTCTATGATTTTGTAGGTCTGCACTGTGAAGGTCTACACTGTGAGTCACATAACTGCATGAACATTTCAAATGCACATCTCGCATAGCTACTTCCATAACCCTGTAGGACCTCTTTCCACAACCATGTAAAAGTGAGTGAACAGTGCTGCTGGAGAAGGGGAGAATCATTCAAAACTGGGCGGATCTCCAGTTTGATTTTTGACAGCTCTCCTCTCCTCCACCAGTCCCCTCCCATTAGTGAGGGAAGTAAATTTTGTTGGAACAAACAGTGTTGAAAAAAGTTTTGTTTTTGCACCATCCAAAGGATGTCTGTATTTGCAAGGTTCACAGCACAAATAAAGCATACACAAAGCAATGCATGTACAATGCAAATGGATAATATGTGCATAATTGGAAATACATATGCTGAAACAAGCTTTAGTCAATGGGGATAAGTTGCACAAATTATGTAAATTGGATAAATAAATATACAAATCAAGGGAAATTCATTAAAATGTGTACAAACTTGACTGCAGGAAGAAAATGCAAAGATCTAAATCCAAGTATTAACCCAGCATGACCAATACTTGCTTAGAGGCATCACTCAACTTTTCTGAATTATTTTTCTATAGTGGTAGGAAGAAATGCCTACATGGGAAAAGAGGATGGAAAGTATCTTCATCCATTCACGTGCATAAACTAGCTTACTTGAAATTGACATTGGTAGCCCCATAGTCTTGCAAATTTAGTTGTAATTTTACACCCTGGTCTTCTCGTGTCCTAATCCAACACTCAAGCCCCTACACCACTACACAATACCTCATTGGCTCTCAGATTGGCTATGCATGTAGAGACAGTAAAATGCCATTCATTTTTTTTAAAGGTGCCAGTTAGCAACCAGAGGCATTTGATCTAAAGGCTTGCTCCTCCTCCTCAGAGCTTATAAAATTTACTTTTTATTATAATCCCCCAGCTAGTGGCTGTGCTGTGCTGTGCTGTGCTGGCTGGGGGAATCATGGATGTTATAGTCTCAAGCCTCTTTCCAGCTCCGTTGTGGGGCTTGGAAAAGGAAGTGAGACTACCCTCTCCCCTTGTGAAGCCTCTTTTTATTTGGCCACCGGCCTGTTGTCCAAGAGAGGGGTGGCCTAGGAGGCCAGAGACTCAACCTACACATGCAAGTAAAGTTACTCTTAGTCTGACTCCACTGCTGGCCTTCTTTCCTCTGACTTTCCTTCACTCTCTCTGCTGCCTGCTCTGCACTCTCCCATCTCCCACCTAGACTGCACTCTCTGCACTCTCCTGCCATGTAACCCCAGAGCCTGCAGACAGTGAGCCTGGAGTTGGAATCCAGCATCTGCTGCTTCAAGCAGCCCAGCCAGATGGGACAACTTGTTGTCCCTTTAATCCGGGTTTTCCTAGTTTTCTGGGACTTATGACAACCCTACTTAGAGAATACAGAATTTATTCAGCAGTGGGACCTGCATTCAAGGATGAAGATTGTATACCCCTAGAATTGGGGGGGGGGGCAGTGTGTATAGTGGTTTCAGTGTTGGACTATGATTTTGGAGACCAGAGTTCAAAAACCCATTCAGCCATGAAAACCCACTGGGTGACCTTGGGCAAATCATACACTCTCAGCCTCAGAAAAACCTGTGATAGGTTTATCTTAGGGGTGCCAGAAGTCAGAAATGATTTGAATGCACACAACAGCAACAACAAGATTTTTTTTGAGGGCCCATCACCTCCAACTACAACAACTTAACTTTATTTGTTTTGATTTTTTGAAAACCCAATTCTACCTGGAAGTGGCAATAGCCATTGCGGGTATTCCCAAATTAAAATTATATTAAACAGAACAGCTGGTAAATCATTCAAAAATGGTATTATTATCCAGTTAAGTTATAGAAAATTAATAATGGAGGGTCAACATTATGTTGGAGGGGACTGAAGTCATATGTGGCCAACCTATGGCAGGAATGGGCAGCTGTTTGGATGTGCATGCTGTGTGGTATTGTTGGGTGCTTCTGCTGCTGGTATTGTGCATCCTGTTTCCTGAGGCCAGAAACAAGGTGCCCACCCTTGGTCACATGCTGGGGGCCTCACTGTGACCTCAGAGAGCACGACACATGACACCAGCTGCAGCAGTACAAGCACCCACCAATACCACACAGCGTAGGCAGACAGCTGCACGTTCCTGCCACTGAACATCTAGTTTTCACCATAACATAGGGTTTTCCCAGCTATTTTTAAAGCCATTTTAATGTGGAGGTTGCCCAGTTTCTAGCTGGAACTGCCTGGAGATTATTTGTACAGCTCAGGTGAGATTTGGTGCAACCCTCCCGCATCATCTGAACACCTTTGCACAGGAATGGGGGAGAGGCAATTTAATTTGGCTCATGCAGACAAGACCTTACTTGGCAATATATGGAAGCCTTTTGTGCAGAGGGCTAGCATATGGCATGGCCAGAATTAGCCCTTCCCTTGTTAACCACTCTTCTTTTTCTTGAATATACCCACCACATCCCATGTCACCAAAGAGGTATTTGTCATACCACAGGGAGAACAATGTTTACAGGGTGGACAGCATATGATACAGGTATCACAATTTATATTGTCGTCTATGACAAAAAGTACAACAAGATGCCCTACTGAGAAAATGGCCAATCAATAGATACTTGTTTTGCAAACAATTGAATTATGAAAAACCTGTTGTTGTTGTTGTTGTTTTTACACATAAAGCATTGTATTTTTCATACCCTGCTTTTTGCAAAAGTTACTGCTTTTGTTTCTGATAAAATTTTGCAAAAAAGTACCAAAATCTGAAAAATTATTTTAAAAATATACAAACTCATATCATTTTGCACAACAGAGAGAATTGTTTTGAAATTAATTTTATGCAAAAATGAAATAAACAAGTATTTACATCACTGTGTTACAGGAATGGTCATTTTTGTTAACTATCATCCTTTTGAATATTATACTCTCCCAAGCCCACATAGCCATTTCACAAGCTTGGGGAGCAGCCCACAGATTTCCTACATGTCTACCACATTTTTTTGTTTTTATTCCACACACACACTAATATGGCCATTGGCTATGCTACGCTTAACCCTCTCCTTGCCTGTGTTCTTCTCCTACATGTATGCAAAACGGATCCTTGTTCTGTATGTATCAAGTCTCTCTTGCCTCAGGAGCCACAAGCAAAACTTTTCAAGTCTCCCTTGTTAGAATCCACAAATACAGCTTTTTCTAAAACATTATTACACTAACTTGAGGCAGCTCGATGCCACCTCATTCTCCCAGACTCCATCCAACTTAAGTTTTGTTAATGTAATCCAACCAATTCTTTTGTCTGTCTATCATACTCTAATCCAGAAATTAGAGAAATTAATTCAGTGTGCATTTCATTGCAAACTTTCAAAATTCACCTTTCTCAAACCTAAACCTGTTTGCCAAAAGAATCCATATACTTCCTAAGTTTACAATGCAGTTCACAAAAAAGAGGTGCAAAACAAGCATGTATTTTTTAAAAAAAGTGTAGAAAAATCTGCCTGGGGGAAATGACTAAAAATAGTTAATTTATTGCACATTTTTTAAAAATGCATACATTTAAAAACTGTTCACAAAATACCTTTTTTTTAAAAAAAAGGTGCACAATTTATTACTTCTTTTCAATTGCATCAGTTACAGACAAGCACATTCCAGTTTACATTTTTTAAAGCAACAAATCTACACAGTTTGAACTCATAAATTGAATAGAAAAGCATGTCTTTAATCTGTAGCTCACAGTGCATTACTGTTTATCACCCTAGATTTCTATTAGATCTAAATGGAAGTCATGGTGTACTCTATTTTTTTTTCTTAAGCTGGCAATCTATTACAATTAGACAGGTAATGAAAAAGTCTAGTACAAATGGATAGTTTTAATAGGAGAACATTAACCATTATAGATGGAATATTTGCCAGATAACATTTTCAAAAATGCAACAGAATGTTGGCTACCAGACACATCTCTGCTCTCAGCAGTACCTATATACATGTCAGTAAATTATTAAATATGAAAGAGAAAAAATATAACATTTTAATGGCTTGAATGGCAGTTCATTTTTACAGATGCAGGTAATACAGATCTACCTCACAAGCGTTTAGTATCTATAATATTAGGTGCTGTTTGAACTTGAATAATATCAGGTGCATGGGAATCCAGTAGAGATCAATTAGGAGGTGGTTAGATGTCTGGTGGGTAGCTTTAGCAGAAAGAATAGTCTCCTATGCTTGGCTGAACAGAGGGGAAATAAAAAAGACACCTTTATGGAACTCTGCTCCCCATTCATTAACTATGGTGTGGATCATCTCTCTACATGAGGTCCATTCTCAACCCATCTAAAGTTGTGGAAGAACAGACACACTTACTATGTACATGGTGACTGACTACTGAATTTATTGTAAAAAGGGACAGGGAGAGTAGGGAAGGAGGTAACTGCGATCAGCATATGGTTAAAATACAAAAATAACAGAAAAAAGAAAAAGAATTTTACAGATGGAAATTGAGGCTTAGAGATAATAGCTTCTTCTAAGCTGCTTACTATACCCATGATATATGCTAGCCTTGTACTTTGGTCTCCCACACCCCAAGAGGCTCTTACTGATCTTATTTATTGTGAGGCATACTTCATAACCCAGCTTTCAGTTTTCAAACACTCTGGAAGTATTATGAACTCATGCACATTATTACTTACATTATTTTTCTGTAGGACTTGTAGAGCTTTATTGACGTTGTTCAAGGCATGAACTCTTGTGGAACCCTTTTCTTTCCCCTAAACACAAACACAATATATATATATATATGTGTGTGTATAGTGATTAGCAATGATGAAAAACTAGAAAGTACTCTGTATTCATATTAAAAACATCTGTCTTATGTGACAGAACGGTATTTATAACAGTAAATAAACAACTAGAGTCCAAAAAAAAAATTAAATCCTGGCTTCAGGAATGTATTTCTCTATGGCGTTTTTCAGTGACCATATTGAGTGAAGGCAACACTTGAGAAATTCAAGTTGCTTTTGTTTTGATTGATCTGTCTTTCCAAAGAGCAATTTAAAAATGTTACCATGGCATCTAGTACATTTCATACTGTCAATGCAAATATTTCTAGGAATTTGAATCATATTAACAATATTAACAATTTTATCAGCATTCCCATGTAAGAAAGTTTAAGTGCAAAAATAAAATAAAAAACAGTGTTGCAAGAAGCTTCAGTTAGCATTTCTAATGCAAAATTGGTTGCGTTGGTATTATTATCACTATCACATCACCATCTTTATTTCTAACCCTTTTTAAAAAAAATTAGGCTTACAAATTTTAAATATAATATAGTTAAAGCATACAAAAGATCAACGTTAAACATGAGTTGAACTACCAACAGGCATTTAAAAAAAAATTAAAAACTTAACAGAGATAAAGCAGTTTTTAAAAAGTAGACTTAAAACAGTAAAGCACTCTCTTAAAATCCCTTTCTTTTAAAACCTTCAGTTCTCAAAAGCCTGTTGGAATAACTGAATGAAGGGGTGGTGGTGGTCATTCTAACATGCCTAAGAAAAGAATTAATGAGCCTAGAGGCAGCTACCAAGAAGGTGCTATCTCATGGCTTCACTTATCATTCCTATGAAGGTGGTGAGATTGGAAGAAGAGACTCCTTTGATGTTCTTAAGGCCTAGGGAAGCTCATATAGGAAGATGCAGTCTGTCAACCTGGACCTAAGCTGTATAGGGCTTTTGAGGTCATAAGCAGTGTTCTGAACGGTGCCTGGCCATGGACAACAAGGAAGTTGTAATAGTGACATTTGAATTTAATTCCAGCTACCATGGGAGGAAAAAATATTTCCACAATATAATTCAGATCTTTTATATTCTGGAGTTATGAAGGAAATGGAGAAGACTACCCTATATTCTGCGAATGAATACATACAAACACTTGTGTAAACCACAGGTTGCATTGGTCAATGTCACCCCACAGGATCACTCCTATCAGCATTTTCTATGTGAGACTGTTTTCTAAGTGAGACAAGGTGCTGTGGGGGGGGGTGACTGCCTTTGCTGGCCTCCGATGGAGAGAGGCCGGGTGTTTTTACATCAGGTGCAATTGTGCCTGGACAGTGAGCAAGGGGGGGGGGAGCTAGAGGATATTTAACGTCCTCCTGATGCCTTCACATCCCCTTCCGCCAGCTAAACTTGAACAGTGTTTTGCTAAGTTTGGAGACACAGATTTTAATGGATGGCAGCAGAGTGCTTTTGGCTCATCTGACATGTGATCTAGCCCATCACATTTTAGTTTTAATTTGGTTGTATTTTAAATCAGTTGAATTTTAAGTCAATTTTGTTTTAAGTCTGCAGTATTTTAAATTGGTTCTGTTTTATGTTGGTTGTATTTTAAGTCTGGTAGGCCCGAACTAGACTAGGTTGTCTCCAATTGGGCCTTGTAGACCATGATAGGCCAAAATTAGGCTGTGTAGCTCCCAATAGGTTCCTAACAGGGAGCCCTGGTGGCAGAGTGGTTAAATTCCAGTACTATAGCCACCATGCTTCAAGTTCGATCCCAGAGGGCTCCAAGGTTGACTCAGCCTTCATTCCTTTTGTAGGTCAATAAAATGAATACCCAGCTTGTGGGGGCAATTAGCTAACACAAATTGGAAACCGTTTAATGTGGTGTAAATGTGTAAATTGCTATTGCTTAAACAATTTGTAAGCCAGTCTGGGAGTCTTCGTGGCTGAAGAGTGGGCTATAAATACATAAATAAATACCTAAATAAATAAAATAGGTTTCAGGATTGCATTTCTGGGCCTCTGCGGTGGATTGATAGTTGGACTAGGATTCCTGTTCCACTCTTTATATATTGCACCTAAGAAGGCAGTAGAGAGCCTAAGATCCTATTAAGAGGCAGCCTACCAAGCACCCACCTCTTGAATTATTCCTTTCAGAGGAGGAGGGATGGGGGTGAACTTCTGGCAATTTTGTCCAGGCTGGAGGTGTTAGAAAAGGCTCAGGTTACCCTTAAGCATTTTTCCTTGCCACCTAAGAAGGTTGCCAGAAGGTTGTCAGTCAGGGCTAAGTTTAGTGACCAAATTTTGGGTTGTTTAGATGTCTTGGAGAGGAAGAGTCAGTCAGATATTGGTGTGGCTGAAATTCATGGTGAGGAGGAGACATCATCTGGTGGTGATAAGGGAGAGTCTTTGGTTAGCAACCGTTTGGCAGGTGAATAGCAAGACACAAACACTGCCCTAGGGGGAAGCTATGTATGGCCTTGGTGGATCTGGAGGAAGTCAGGTAACTTCCAGGGGTGGTGCAGGGGGATTTGGGTCTGTGGGTGATGCAGTGTTCCATTACAGTAGGACAAACTCATTTGGTCCCTTGGCATGTTTATGCCCTGGCAATGGGCTTCCATATGGGCTGAGTGGGGACTGGGGGAGTATGCCACATTCTGAAAGAAGAAGTTATGGAAATGTCAGATCATCTTCTTCAGTTCACTAAGGATAAAAGTCTGCATGGTGAGCATGTGGATGTCAAACTGCCTGGTAAAGAAAGTAAAAAATATATGGCCTCTTCCCCCTACCCCAGACAATTTTATTAAACTTGTCTCTCAGAAATGAAGAGGCAGAGATTATTTCTTCCATGTTGAGGACTTTCCATTCCCCCCACCCCGGAATGAGCAGGAGGTCTTAGCTCATAGTAGGTTACAGGATTATATCCTACAAGAGATTTCAATAATATCATTATAGCAGGAAGACCAATTGGGTCTGTTTAGGGAACTGCTGCTCTGTCTGCCAGCCCTGCAGAGAAGCCTAGTGTTTCCAAGGGGTGAAGAAGAAGTGCCTGTTAACTCTAGATGGCTACAATTCTGAAATAAATGGCTGAATAAGAGTTTGTCTATACAAGGCTATAAAATGTGCACTGATGTGCCCTAATGCCAATTCATAGTAGCTTTCATTTGTCTCCATGATTTTTTGGCAAGATCACAGGCATGCAAAGCTATCCACATTCGTTGTTCAAACAGGTGTGCCTGCGAATGAAGATGGCAGGCGCAAGTGAATTACTTGCATTTTTATTCCCAATAGTTGCTGCCACTGAATAGTGTGTGTGTGTGTGTATATATATGTATATATATAAAAAACGTATCCAAGGTGCGGAAGTGTGATATTTTGCTTACATAAACAGAAAAGAGGTGGGAGGCTGTTTCATGGCTCAGCACATGATTGCTATGGTGAAAATCCAACATGGCAGTTTAGGGCACTTGCCTTGTTAGCAAGTTCCGCCCCCTGCACATGTCCAATCAATCAGCTTTCCACTTCTGCTCTTATAGAGAATGTGCATCACCTAAGATTATGCAGCTATTTGTTCCATGCAGCATCTTGAACTGCACCATTTTGGTGCATTTCCTGTTAGTGTGTTGGTCATGTTGTCTGAAGGGAATACATTGGGCAGAGCATTGGACTTAGTATCAATCTTTCTGGGCAGCAGGCTGGGTTAACAATTCATAACTGTAAGACTGATCAAATGGGAGGGGGTAGGGATGAAGGCAATGTTGGGTGTTTTTCACAATCCGGCCTTTTGTCCAATTCATGATTTGCAGATTTACATACAGGTTAGGGGATTTTCAGCCCTCACTAAATACCAATTCTGGACTGTCACTTCCAAGGCCCTACACTGGTTGGGCATTCAGGGGATTACATTTGGAATCCATTCATTTTAAATTGGGGCTGCTTTCATGGCTTTTGTCATTATTCTAGGTGTGGGATGAATCCAGAGTAGTGGGTGGTGGAGTTCCTTTGCATAAAAGAGACATGTCTGATCTTTCAAGTTTGATTGGTTTTGTTCATGTCACTAAGGTTCTAATCTTTACAGATTCTAGGTTATGTCTGAAAAGGTGACAGATGTCATGCCAGGCCTGAAACAGCCATTTTAATGCTCAACTTTTATAGGGCACAGCCCTTATTCTGGAGGCTATGCATGGCCTTCAGGTAGACCAAATACCTAAGGATGGATATATATGTGTATGTATATATATATATATATATATATATATATATGACATTTTGCTTCACCAAATTTGGTGCAGTGAAGAGCCCTCCTAAGGCAACTGATAAAGCCTTAAACAGAGGGTCGGGCCACTTTTTCACACATCCACAAATTGCCTTTCAACTGCATGAGCGCTAAAGAGTGGGTGGCATACATTTATCAGAAAAGGGTGATATGTTGTTCCTGGTAGTTCTGCAACAAGGGGTGAAGCCCCTTTTGGCCAGCACGGTGGAGGAAAGGGACTAAGCAGACACTTGCCCTTTGTCTGTGGCAGGTAGTGGGGGAGAAACATAGTAGTTAAAGTGAACACCTTGGCACCCTTTTGGTGAAGGGGATGTCTCTGGAACTACCTCTTTAGGTCATGGGACCTGGGGTGGGGAAGGAGTCTATTGTTGGGGCTGGCCTGGGGACTTTGCCTTCACTTTAAGTCCTACGACTTGGGAGCAGGTTCCTTAGGTCTGCCTTCCAGGAGATGGCCAGATGGGGATCAATCCAATTAGTAGATTGTCCTTGGGGACCATGTGTTTCAGCTAGGGGAAGGCTGAGGAGGAAGTCAAGGGTTGGTGCCTGTCTCAGCTGATCCTGCACTAGATTGCTCTTCCTTCTTGATCCTTTCCAGGTTCAATGTGTTTAAATAGGCTCTAGGTTAAAGTGGCCCTTTATCTAGCAAATTATCTGTGTCTTGTCTCATTATTCCATGGTTGGTCAGCAAACATATGTCTTTTTTGTTCTTGTTGTTCAGGGACAAATGTTTGGGGAAAAAAGAGTATCAAGAACTAATGACATTTTTTAAAAAACCAAGAACAGCTTGGTAAAGTAGCAGTTGACTATGATGAGAACTCACATCTTACTTTCAAGTGCATGTATTCATGGGAAAATGTTGAGTTTATTATGAGGCAGAGAACAAAAATGTTCTAATCTGAAATAATGAAATTTCAAAAATTGTTGTCTTATGATTTTCTCCTGACAATCCAGATACTCTCACTTAATTTTTGAAATGCAACCAATACATTCATATATATGTTGTGCTATATTTTTCCTAAATTATGCAAACCATATTATGGATGCAAAGAATATTTGTTAACATTTATTTCCTCAGTGAAAAACGGGTATCCCAGTATTTGGAAAATTGCTGCAAGAAGAAAAGAAATCAAGATGTTTGCATTCCAGGACATCTTTTAGGAAATACTTGAGCAAAGAAATGCACACTAAGAAAACAGTGTATTTTGAACAGAAAACACTACTTCCTTCACAAAAACGATGAATATTTCTGCACAGAGGAATTTCCTGAAAGACACCTCAAAGTATAAATAGTGACTGAAAACTGTGGAGAAATCCTTGTAGTTTTGCACATCAGCAACAAAAATTACAGAAATTATTCATTCTTCCATGTAAGGATAAAATATACAATGACTATACAAATATACATTCTTATAGACTACACAATATTAAGTGTATTCACTATAAAGCTTTCAGTTTGGCCACATCTCGCCTCCCAGCATTATGTGCATGTGCAAAATAAAATAAAAAAGCAATCTTAATGGGATTAAATATATTATTCCTTCAAATATATCAGTCCTTTTTATGGTGTGTTTTTTAATGCACATGAAGCCTTTAGTTCACTGTATAACTGCATATAAATGTATATATCTTTTCTATATCTGCATTGGGCAGAGCATGCATATACAGTACATACAAGTTTTTGGCCTGTAAGACCCTCCAGAAGCTCCAGGAGTCTTCGTCCATCTTGAAAATCATTGAAAAGATCTTCTATAGGATATGTACCAAACTAGAATGAAACAAAGAGAAGTTGATTAAAATAGAGAATTGTCCATTGCATGTTAGTGTTACAATAATGTCATAATGTTCTTCAAATGAAAGGCAAGAAAACTGAAATATTTTACACCGCTATTCAATATAAGCATTCTTTCTTCTCCTTCTTTTTTTGAAAGCATCTGATTTTTATGCTGAGATTTTGTACAACTCGCCAGAGTGATGCTGCTGATAAATTGTGGTGTTTCAAGGGAGTGAAAGAAGGAAGACTATAATAGCAAATAACTTTTGATCTTTGTTCTATAAAATATCACAGAGAAGACATTAATTTTCTTATTTATTTGGCTGTTTCATTTATGTCCTGTCCCTCAACAAATGAACTAATGAGGGTTACAGATGGCTCCTAGGTGTTCTCCCATCTACCACAAGGCCACATTAACCCTCATCTACCAATGTCCTACTTCAGCACTCAGACCACTACATCATGTTTGGTTACCTCTAACTATATCCTACTGAAAACTAGGACCGGGATCGAGGGGTCCCATGCAAAGTGTGTTATAAGTGATATAGTAATAGCTGCTTTCACAAAATATAGCAGGCATGGAGTTAAGCTCCCATATGCTTTGTGGCTTAAACTGCACCTTGTGAAGCAGTTTACTCTTTACAAAAAGTACCATGTGGGTACAACATTTATTTAGGCGCTGCAGCCTTATTTGAGAACTCACGCCGAACAAGTCTTGAAGAGAAATGACAATGCAGAAAGAATCACAATCTGGAAACATCACACCCAAGGAGACCTTCTGCTGTGCTTTCTGCAACCAGACTTGTTGATATTGGAGTGGTCTTTTTAGTCATCAGCGCGCTTGCAGAAAGCGCGGGATGAGTCCTTCCTGAATCTTCGTTTGCAAAGAAAAGCCAGAGAGAGAAGTAATCTTTTGTTTACTTTAAGAGGGGGTTAACAAATGTTGTAGCACTCTAGCTCTTGTTGACTGTAGCTCCCAGCATTTTTCAATGTTGGGCATACTAGGTAGGGCTGCTCAGATGTGTAGTCCAACAACAAGGAGGGCATAAGTTGGTCATCATTGCTTTCAGGTATTGAATTTTTTTAAAAAAATGATCAGAACTAACTCCATACAAAACTACAATATATGATAGGTTAACTTCAGAGGATAAATAAAAACACAGCACAGAAGCTCAACAGGCCATTTTAATTACAATAGTGCTACAAGTAAATCATTTTAAAAAATTATTTTGTGGCACTTGAAAGGCAACCTTCTATTAATCATCAACTAAGTATCATGGAAGGTTCCCTGTGCTGCTGCCACACTTTCTAACCTGAAGAAGAGTTTGCTATTTGTCTGGCAGCAAGGTAATTAAGTCACCTTTCGGAAACAGATTGAATGTCTTCAGTAGATCGACAGTGTAATAAGTCTTTAGAACAAAGGGTTTAAAGAGATGGTAAGAATGATGTCGTATTGTCAAGGTCATAGGAAAAGTATGTATTAAGATGGGAGATGGGAGAATGTATTAATATATTGAAATACCATTGAAATTGCAAGCACATACAGTATCAGCTTTACTTGCAAGTGCCTTCAATAAAATAAATATATAAACATAACAAAGCAAGAAGGTCATACTGGGTTAGACCTGTCTAGCTTAGCATTCTCTTTCCATAATGGCCAATCAGTTACTGCAAATGCACTAGCATGCTCAAGGACTTTGGCAACTGGCATAAAGACGCAGAAATCACCAGTGACTAATCATCATGTTTTTTCAGGCTAAACATACCCAGCTTCCTAAGTCTTTCCTCATAAGGCATGGTTTCCAGACATTTCACCATTTTAGTCACCCTTCTCTGGACACACTCCAATTTGTCAATAACCTTTTTGAATTGTGGTGCCCAGAAGTGGACACAGTATTCTAGGTGAGGTCTGAACAAGGCAGAATAGAGTGGCACTATTACTTCCCTTGATCTAGACACTATACTTCTATTGATGCAGCCCAAAACTGCATTGGCCTTTTTAGCTGCGGCATCACACTGTTGACTCATGTTCAACTTGTGGTCTACTAGGACTCCTAGATCCCTTTCGCACGTAGTCTCGTTCAGCCAGGTCTCCCCCATCCTATATCTATGCATTTCGTTTTTCCACCCTAAGTGCAGTACCTTACATTTTTCCGTATTGACTTTCATTTTGGTAGCTTTGGCCCAGCTTTCTACTCTATTCAGGTCATTTTGAATTTTGATCCTGTCCTCTAGGGTGTTAGCTACTCCTCCTAATTTTATGTTATCTGCAAATTTGATAAGTATGCCCCTAATTCTGACATCTAAGTCATTGATAAAGATATTGAATAGCACTGGGCCCAGGACAGAACCCTGTAGCACCCCACTGGTCACATCTTTCCAAGACGAAGAGGGCCATGCCATGGGGAACCTTGTCAAAGGCCTTACTGAAATCACGGTATGTGATATTCACAGCGTTCCCTTCGTCTACCAAGCTGGTAATTTTATCAAAAAAAAAAAAAGAAAAGAAAAAAGAAAAGAAAAAAGAGAGAGATCAGATTAGTCTGGCATGATTTGTTTCTCTGAAACCCATGTTGACTTTTTGTGATTATGGCATTGCCTTCTAAATGTTCACAGACTCTCTGTTTAATGATCTGCTCTAGAATCTTCTCTGGTATTGATGTCAGACTAACTGGACGATAATTGTTGGGATCCTCTTTTTTTCCCTTTTTGAAGATGGGGACAACATTTGCCCTCCTCCAGTCTGCTGGGACTTCTCCTGTTCTCCAGGAGTTCTCAAAGATTATTGCCAATGGCTCTGAGATTAGATTTGTCAGCTCTTTTAATACCCTCGGATGTAGTTCATCTGGTCCTGGAGATTTAAATTCATTTAGATTAAGAAGGTATTCCTGTACTACCGCTTTGCCTATTCTGTGCTGGATTTCCCCTATTCTGTCCTCTGTTCCATTATGCTCAGGTTGATCACCCTTTTGCTTTACTGAAAACACTGAGGCAAAGAAGGTGTTGAGTAATTCTGCCTTGTCTCCATCCCCTGTTAGCATTTTGCCATCTTCTCCACGTAGTGGCCCTACGATTTCCTTCTTCTTTCTTTTGCTGCAGACATACCCCTCAAAAAACCCTTTAATTGTTCTTAACTTCTCTAGCAAGCCTGAGCTCATTCTGCACTTTAGCTTTTCTGACTTTACTCCTACATGTATTCGCTATCTGTTTGAATTCTTCTTTGGTGATTTCCCCCTTTTTCTATTTTCTATATGTGTTCCATTTAAAACTTAGCTCCATTGAAAGTTCTTTAGTCATCCATCCTGGTTTCATGAGACACCTCTCATTTTTCTTCCTCATTGGTACTGTTTGAAATTGTGCCTTCAGTATCTCCTTTTTGTGAAAGTTCCATCTGTCTTGAAGTCCCTTCTCTTTTAGTATTCCTGACCATGCGATCACCCCCAGTATTTCCCTGAGTTTATTGAAATCAGCTCTCCTAAAGTCTAGAATGTGTGTCTGACTATGCCTGACTTCTCCTTTCCATTGTATAACAAACTCCAGGAGAACATGATCACTCTCCCCTAAGGATCCCACCACTTGCACCCCATTAACCAGGTCATCCCTTTGGGTTAGAATCAGATCTAAAATAGGTGACCCCCTTGTTGCCTCTTCCACCTTTTGAACAATGAAATTGTCTTCTAGGCAAGTAAGGAATTTGTTAGACCTTGAAATTTTGGTCGAGTTAGATTGCCAGCAAATATCAGGATAGTTGAAGTCACCCATCACTACTACATCTCTCCTTTCTGTGTGTGTGCTCATCATTTCTAGAAAAGCATCATCAAATTCCTCCGTCTGACTTGGGGTCTATAGTAGAGTCCCAGAATAACATACCTGTTGTTTCCCTCCCCTTTAATTTTTATCAGGATGCTCTCTACCTGGCTTCCAGTATTGATGTCATGGATCGCTTAACTAGTGTAAATATCCCGGACATAGAATCATAGAATCATAGAATTGTAGAGTTGGAAGAGACCATGAGGGCCATCCAGTCCAACCCCTGCCATGCAGGAAATCACGATCAAAGCATCCCCGAAAGATGGCCATCCAGCCTCTGTTTGAAGACCTCCAATGAAGGAGATCCCACCACACTCCATGGGAGTGTGTTCCACTGCCGAACAGCTCTTACTGTCAGAAAGTTCCTCCTAATGTTGAGGTGGAATCTCTCTTCCTGGAGCCTGCATCCATTGCTCCGCGTTCCAGTCTCTGGAGCAGCAGAAAATAAGCCTGCTCCATCCTCAACGTGACAGCCCTTCAAATACTTAAACAGGGCTATCATATCGCACCTTAACCATCTTTTTCCCAGGCTAAACTTACCCAGGTCCCTAAGTCTCTCCTTATAAGGCATGGTTTCCAGACCTTTCACCATTTTACTTGTACTAATAAGATAGCCTTTATCTCAAACCCACCACTCAAGATATATAATGCTATTCCTCCTCTTTCCTGTTTGGCCGGTTTCTCTTAAAAAGGTTATACCCCTCTATTCCTACATTCCAATCATGAGACTCATTCCACCAGGTTTCAGTAATGCCTATATCATATTTGCTTTGTTGTGCTAGGAATTCAACTTCATCTTGCTTAGTTCCCATGCTCTGTGCCTTAGTGTAGAGACATCTAATACCATGTGTTCCCTTTACTTGCTGCCTGTGCAAATTTTTTTGCCTCCCACTGTTGGGTCCTTGCACTGTTTGCCTTGTTCCCTCTATGACAGTTTGACTATTTTCTCCAGCCCTTTTGCCTTCGAGAATACTGTCTCCCTCCCCCATGTGACTCAGTTTAAAGCCCTCCTGATCAAATTCTTGAGACTGTTGGCAAAAACGTTTCTGCCAACTGTCGTGAGATGCACGCCATCCATTGCCAGAAGTCCCCCCTCATGAAACCGCATCCCATGATCCAAGAATCCAAATCGTTCTCAGAGGCACTATCTATGGAGACAGTTGTTTACATCGGCTATTTTCCTCTCCCTTCAACTGGCAGAAGAGATGAGATGACAACCTGTGCGTTCATTTCTTTCCTCCCCAGAGCCTCCTAATCTCTTCTGATCTTCGGAAAGCTGTGCCTTGTAGTATCATTGGTTCCCACATGGACCAAAAGTAAGGGGTAATGATCAGTAGGCTTGACCAGTCTTGTCAACCTCTCCATCACATCATGCCCCAGGGAGACAACACACCTCTCGAGACATCTTGTCAGGCCCACAAATCACTGCTTCTGTACCCCTCAGTAAGGAGCCGCCGCCACCACCACATGCCTCCCCCAAGGCTTTGCAGCTGCTGTTCCTTGTGGTGGTCCTCTTAGGGTCCCCTGCTCTGCCCCTGATGTCTGTCCATACTGCTCTTCCTCATTGTCCTTGATCAGGGAGAGAACTTCAAATCGATTCTGCAGCTGCAAGCTGCCTGAACAATCCCAGGTTTTTCTACTTCTGTGTGTGACATTCCTCCAGCTGTCTACCTCCTGTGTATGTGAAGTGACCCTCTCCTCCCCAGCAACTTCCTCTGTTTTGTTCCCATCCAGGAGTGTTGGTTCTGTTCTGTCTAGGAAAACCTCTTGCGCACAAATATGGTGAAGAGTAGCTACCCAGGTCTCCAGCTGCTGGACTTTCTCCTCCAAGAGGGCTACCAACTTGCACTTGGTGCATGTGATGTTCCCCACATTTGTAGACAAGAAGACAAATATCCCACAAGTGTTGCAGGTGACTGCAGCAGTTGCCTCAGTGTCCATGCTGAGAACTCTTAAGTAATCAGTGAAACAGGACTGTGGGCTTCCTCCTCAAAAAATCCTCTGGTATCTTTATGAATTAAATTATATCTTTATGAATTAAATTATATTTTAAACTTACAATTATAACACAAATGTATTTTTCCCTTATGTAAATTGTAATAGAAATGTTGAGTTAAATAATTTTACAAATAATACAAATGGCACTTCCTAGTGGCTTCAATGATATATTGACCCTTTAGCTGAATCATACCTGTGGGGACATTTGAAACTCCTTGCAGTTCCCTACCTAAATCTTGCAGTAGGACAAGCAGCCCAGCATTCCAAATCTGATGATATTGGAAAGTAGTGTGGTGATGACAAACAGGATTTCATCCATGTTTCTGCAGGGGCCTTTTAGGATCTCAGCAGCTTCTAACAATAACAGTGTCAGCCCTCCTGAGCCTAGAGGTCTTGTACAGTTCCAAAGTACTCCAAATATATTGTGGCTGAGATTCTGCATATTGCCATGATATCATGGCTATGCTCTGTCTCCCAATCTTATCTACAAAGCCCACCTTAAAATCCATCCAGCCACGAGCTGAGGGGTTGCAACAGGACCCCGCAGGGGGCATTTCTTCTGCTCCTTGCACTACAGCTTGTTGGTGGGAGCAGGCTTAGGGTTGCCATCAGTGCCGGAAAACTGAGGAAATCCTGGATTGGAAAGACTGAAAATAGTTCCATCTGGCTGGGCTGCTTGAAGCAGCAGATCCTGGATTCCTCCAGCTTCCTCTGTTGAAGTCAGCAACCATGTGCAAAAGCACATGATTTGACTGATACTAGTGCAGGCTCTGGGTCTTGTGGTATTGTATTGCACTCGAATGCAAGAGCTAGAGCACGAAGGAAGGAGAGTACAACAAGAAAGGGAAGGAAAGAAGGCCTGCAGGCCCAGCAGAGAGTTGTGTGGTGAGTCTGGCCTCCTAGGCCAGCCTCCCCCCCTCATGGTGGGCTCCCTTCTTCCCCCAGTGGGTGCTCTCAGTGCCATCATTGTAGGGATGGGGGGAAAGAAGAGGGATCCCTCCTCCTTTCCCCTCATGGGTGCTGTCCTCATGGAGATGATGAAAAAGAAGAGGGATCCCTCCTCCCCCCCATGGGTGCTCTGGGTGCTGTCCTTGTAGAGATGGGGGGGAAAGAAGAGGGATCCCTCCTCTCCCCCCCATGGGTGCTCTGGGTGCCATCCTGGCAGAGGTGGGGGAAAAGAAGAGGGATCCCACATCCCCCCCCCGCAGGTGCTCTGAGTTCCATCCTCATAGGTATGAAGGGAAAGAAGAGGGATCCCTTCTCCCCCCTTCCGTGGGTGCTCTGTCCCAGTTTTGTGGCAAAGAATTATGACAACCCTAAGCAGGCTAGACACATCATCCTTCAGCATCCTGCTTACAGAGCCACAGAATTCCTTCCCTCACTATGGTTAGCTGGGTTTTAAGGTGGGTTTTGAGGTCACTTACAATTGTGGCAGGAGTGGTACTACAATAATAAATGGATGCGAATTTATATTTCAGGACTATGTAACTAGCGTTGATTAAAGCAGTTATTTCATACTTGAAGTAGTAAGAGCCCCACAACAGATTGAAGCAGACACAATGTAGTGGTAAAATGAAGTAAGGAATTGATGTGTGAAACATAAAGATCAAATATACAAAATAAATTCATTTAAAACAAGTTTCTCACTCAAGGCAAAACTCCACTGATTTGAAGAGAACACTGGGGCTTCAATATCCCACTGCAATAAGGCAAATACTGCTGCAATACAACTTCTTTTCTACTGAATAAAGGTCAAATTGCCAATACTTTTGTTGCTTTCAATGATGTGGCTGGTGGCTGCTATTACTAATCTTTACGCAATGCAAGAGAAGCTGAAAAAAATCCAACAAAGGGCTTTTGAAAGAAGAAAAAGCCAGCTGAAAAGATGCAACAAACAAGGGAGATAAGATGTCTGATAAAGATGTAATTAAACCTTCAGCTCTTCTGCACACTAAAGGAAATGTGAACTCAGTCTAGAGAACACTAACAAAATGGTTATCCCTCTCCAGGAAGGGTGCAAATTATGCTACCTGACAAATGATAAATATGTCTTTTCCTAGTAACTCTAATGTCAAAACACCTACATATAGAGAAAGACAAATAGCTTGTCATTGGGTAAATGTTGCATTTAAAATCTTCCCAAAATGTCAGGAGCCATTATTCGTCAACTCTGGATCTCAGATATTGGCTTCTTGGAGCCACTGTGGCAAAAGGAAAGTCAATTCCAGTTACAAAGAATGTATCCCAGCTGCTCACCTGACAAAACAGGTACCACCATAAGAACAATCTGCTAGCTAACATGAGCCATCCCAAATCCAGGCAATTTGCTGCTAAGTGTTGGTGGCTCTTAAGATTCTCCTCTTTGTACCACCAACCTAACCAGCACCCACCCAGAAGCAGCCTACTTAAAAGTCAGCAAGCTGGACCTCCAGACGTAAACCTTTTGCTGCCTTATGGCCTAGCTGTTTCCTTTTCAATTTATATACTCGTCCACCCTCAGACCAGATTCTCTGAATCACTGGAATATTACTATAAATATTGGACACTATGGACTGAATCCTATTTGTTAGTCTCAACTAGAGTGGACCCACTGAATCCTTTGTTGAATGATGAATCAGTACATAGGTGTATCCCATTGATTCAGATGGGTCTGCTCTAACTGGGGATTACAATAGGATTCAGGTCACAGTGCTCAAAAACGTGGCATACACATTTCTATTCTGCTAAGAAAAAGCACTCTCACAATCGGATAGGAAGAAAGGCCAGGATTAGGAGAAATGATATAAAAACGAGATACATTCTTCTCAAAAGGTGCAAAGAACAGTTCTCTACCCAGAGGGGAGAACTCAGGAACAGAAATGTGAACGACCTTGGCCATGTCCCCATTCCAATGGTCAAGGAGGCTTCAATAGGATTGCTAGTTTGTTGACAGAATTAGGATGGACTAATAAATTCCTTCTGCAGATCATCCTAACAGGCTTCTCGCCCCCTTCAAGGTCTGGACTGCTGCAGAACCTGAATCCACATGCTAAGTTACAAATAGTAAAATTTGTACAGTGAATATAGTAAAAAATGTGTTATTAAAACTCATGTGCTGGAGAAGTTCCCTGCAGTAAGAAAAAGGAAGGCTGAACTTAGAAAGTTTTATATATACTTTCAACTTGTCAAGTAGGCATTTTCATTACAGGTTTTCTGGCAGTGATGTCTGGAATTTATAGAACAATAAGGACGTTAATTCTTTTGAATTCAGCAGAGCTTTTAAGTCAGTTTTAATAAAAGAGGGATTGCATATATGAACAGGGTATATGCTCTTGCTGCATTACATTTATTAGTTTTACTGTTTAATTTTTCTAAACTATGATGACAAATGTTCACCATTCTTGCTAAATCAATAGTGCGTATTTCAAAATAATTGTAAGTGTACATAAAAGAAACGGAAAGTTGCAGACACAATGTACATTTCAGAAGACATTTTATAGAAAGCTAAATTGTGGTACAAACAATTTTGAAAAGAGCACATATTTGACAAATTGGAGCGTGTCCAGAGAAGGGCAACTAAAATGGTGAAAGGTCTGGAAACAATGCCTTATGAGGAGAGACTTAGGGAGCTGGGTATGTTTTAGCCTGGAAAAAAGACGGTTTAGAGGCGATATGATAGCCCTGTTTAAGTATTTGAAGGGATGTCATGCTGAGGATGGAGCAGACTTGTTTTCTGCTGCTCCAGAGACTGGAACACGGAGCAATGGGTGCAAGCTCCAGGAACAGAGATTCCACCTCAACATGAGGAGGAACTTTTTGACAGTAAGAGCTGTTCGGCAGTGGAACACACTCCCTCGGAGCGTGGTGGGGTCTCCTTCCTTGGAGGTCTTTAAATAGAGGCTGGATTGCCATCTGTTGGGGATGCTTTGATTGTGATTTCCTGCGTGGCAGGGGGTTGGACTGGATGGCCCTCGTGGTCTCTTCCAACTCTGCAATTCTATGATTCTATGATTTGCCAAAAGTAACATAGGCTAACAATCACACTCACACATGCATTTAAAAAAAAATAATCCTACAAATATTTTCAACAAGCTGTTGGTTTGGCACATATTCTTGGAGTGAGATGTCACATAAGCACTTTTAAATTGGGCACATTTTGTGTTGATATTGTCTGGTCAAAGATAGGACTTCTAGAACCACTGATTTTAGTGCTTCTTCTCCCACATACCACTTGTTCACTACTCACAAAAATCCTCTGGTAACTAAACTACTGTGTTTAAAACAGCTGTACTGTAACAAGTCCATATCTGTAGTGTAACATTAAGGAGCTCTTTTAAGTTTCAAGGAAAGATTAGGGTGGGTGGGTTTCAATTTCAATTTACATTTTTGGGATGGTGAGTCAAGTGTATGCCAAGCAAGTCATGAAGATAAAAGTGGAGGTTGGCATTAAGCATGACACATTTCTAAGTATTTTTTTTTAATGATGCCTTTCCTGAAAATGGTACTTTTCAGTACAATAACACTGATGCAAAGACAACTTTGGTGAAATCAGGGCTCAAAAAAAGGCAGGATATAAATGAATTATTTAATGAGTAGATAGACAGATAATACACGACTCCTCATCCTCCCTCTCCAACTTCATCTTATTATTATTTAATAGATTTTTTTTTAAAAAAAACTGTCTTTAGAGTAAAGGTCAAATTGCCAATACTTTTGTTGCTTTCAATGAAGTGAAAAGTGAAAAAAAACTGTGAATAAGTTAAGTCCCACCCCAGTATAACTACATTACAGTATTGTAGACTGCTTTCCCACCAACAGGACTGCCAATACCTGACACTGTGGTAGCAACATCCGCCCCCGGGCAAACAAACCATGTCCCTCACCCACAATCGCCTCCCTGCCAGCGTTCCCTCCCTCTTTCCTGCCAACAACACAACTCCAGCTTACTTTCTTACCTTGCACCAAAACAGTGCTGACCTTTGAAAGCAGTAAGGTGGCTCCTTTCCCAAACTGAAGCTAAAAGTTGCAACTGTAGCAAGACCCCCCCCCCCATAGCACAAATCACACCTACTCATGTTCCCCTAGTGCTCTCTCCCTCTGCCCTGCCAACACAACCTTACTGAGTGTTTTAAATGGGCAGTGCTGTTTTGGTGCTAGGTAAGAAAGCAAGCTGGAGTGTTTTGTTGCCAAAACAGGAGAGGGGAGGAGGAGGGGGGGTCTTGGAGTTTGAGCTAGTTGAGCAGCAGCTACAAATAGTGAATATGAAAAACCGTGAATGTGAAACATGCAAATGTGAATGGACAACTCTAGTTACATAAATGTATGACTACAATAATGACTTTTTTGTAATCTATAAAGATAAGAACATTCAAATAATGTGCAAACAATGAATTTCAAAGAGCTTACAACCACACACTAGTTAAGCAATGCATGCACAATTAAATTTCACAACAGTTGGACAGAGTGGATATATGTAGCACATTACTGCTGTAATTTTCAGTCAGTGCATCACCCACAGAAATGGCACTTCTGGTATTAGAACTGCAGCCCTATCAGTTCTGAGATCACTTCTTGCTATGTCCCAGGCAAGCTCCCTATGTCCCAGTGTAGGATTCCACACGCACCCCATCCCCCAATGCTAGGCCTAGATCTGCTAGGAAAATACATCTTTTCAAAGGCTCGATATGGATTGTTCAGCTTTGAAACAATATACAGTTTAAGCAATAGTAATGCCCACTATGTTTGGAACAAGATATACACACCCACTTTCCTCTTTTGATACATACCTTTTAAAACTCAGAAATGCAATTTTTCATGCTTCTGAGTTTAAGGGCAAGGAACACAGAAGGAATTTCTTATTTCATAGGGTATTTCAGTGTGTCAAAGAGAGCTAGTATTTTCTTTACTAATTCTTTGATTAGTAGCACACTCTTGAAAAACTGTAAGTTGTTCCAGTCCACCAAGAACCCTGGTCCACTTATATGAGCTGCTTTTGCATCTTTATCCTTTCCCAGTTGCATCACAAACATACAATGCTTCCTAATAACAATTCAGCCAACATTTTATGTGATTCTTCACAGATGGCATACACTACATCAGTATACATCTTCAGCTAATAATAATATAATAATAAAATTTTATTTATATCCCACCCCTCTACGGAACACAATCAGGGTGGCTTACAACAATTAAAATATACATCCAGACCCTCAGTCCCACCCACCCCTTAAAATACAATTAAATAATTTAAGAATTAAAACTTACTTAAAAATTCAGAAATAAAAATAAAATAAATATAAATATAAATATAAATATAAATATAAATATAAATAAACAATGGACAGTGGCGAGATCGGGAAAAGCTAGATTTCCTTTTGTTGTTGTTGATGATCTATCTATTCGGGAAAGGCCTGCCAGAAGAGATCATCTTAAGAACTTTTTTTAAAGCTATTTTAGGGTGGTGATATGACAGATCTCATCCAGCAGGCCATTCCATAATCTTGGAGTGAGAGCCGAGAAGGCCCTCCGGGAGGTTGAAGACAAGCTTAGTTTTTAAAGGTTGTAACAAATTCCTCCCAGAGGACCTGAGTGCATGGGGAGGATTATATGGAAGGAGGTGGTCCCAAAGATAGGTTGGACCCAAGCCATTTAGGGCTTTAAAGGTGTTAACCAACACCTTGTATTGGGCCTGGAAACTAATGGGCAGCCAGTGGAGTGATCTTAAGATCAGTGTTATATGGTCTCTTCTAGATGTACCCAAAACCAGTCTGGCAACCATATTCTGTACTAGTTGGAGTTTCCAGGCCACGCACGATGGTAGCCCTATGTAGAGGGCATTACAGGAATCAAGATGGGAGGTTACCAGCTAAATGACACTAAGGGGTTGTCTATACAGCAAAAATACTCTTCATATAATTCAATCCCGCATCAATCCACCATATTCGGAAGGAGGGACCAAACACACCAAATACTCCACGGGAGTAAAAAAAAAATAAAATAAAAAAAATCCAAAGGAAATACACATTCTCAGCCACTGGGACAACCAATTTGCTTTTCTGCACATTCCCCATAAGAGAAGAAGTGGGAAGCTGATTGGGTCAGATGTGCACAGAGGGTGGAGCTTGCTGGCAAGGCAAGTGCCCCAAACTGCCATGTTGGATTTTTGCCATAGCAAAATGCTCTGGGGCAACAAAACAGCCTTCCTCCCCCTTTCCCCCCTATTTATTTAAGCGGAATATTACACTTCCCACCTTGGATATGCTTTTATAAAAATACTGTTTGGATGCAGCAACCAGTGGGAATAAAAAATTCACTAGCACCTGCTATCTTGATTCACAGGCATGCCTATTGGAACAATGAACATGGATAGCTTTGCATGCCTGTGATCTTGCTAAAAAAATGTTGAGACAAATGAAAGCTGCTTCAAATTGGCATTAGTGCACCTCAAGCCACATTTTATAGCCTCATATAAACAACCTCTAATGGTTCTTCATTTCTAATATTCTTGTATGGTGTGAAGCACTGTTGGAGATTATTGCAGCTAGGGTCAGATTTACCACAACAGCACAATTAGTAAGCATTCTCAATATTAGCTCTGGAAACAGTTACAATGGGAGAAGTATGGCAGGGGTTGGACTGGATGGCCCCTGAGGTCTCTTCCAACTCTCTGATTCTGTGATTCTAAGTGAGAAGTTGTAACTGGGATTTTACATATTCAGCTGTGTAAAAGGAATTACATTGTTCACTTGTTGATTCTATTAACTCTTACTTTAGTCATAGTAGACTTTAAGATCTTTAATACTTTATAATACCCCCAAATTGTGATTTTATGGGATTATTCTCTCTGACATTTCACCCCTCCAACCAACAGGTTAAACTAATCAATTTGGCTTCTATTAACTTTTTAAATTCAGCATCTAAAATTATCTTGAATGCTGACAATATAAGGACTGCGTAAGCAGTCCCTTCTCTCCACCAGCAAAAAATCTTTTTTAAAATATATTTTTAATAATATTAATTTTATTATTAATTTTATAATCATACATTATATTATCTAATCAATACTTAGTTATTATAACACATAAAATTACTATAAAATCACAATTTTTCTATTAACTAGTTTCAAAAGGTACCATAGATTCTTTATTATAATTCTATTCAAAAATATTAATTCCCCTACCCCCCCCCCACCTCAGTGCTCCCCTTTACCGGAGCCATTATCCCTTACCTAATCTTTCCAGAATCTCATTTCTTCTCGTGGAAGTAACCTCCCATCTTTTGTCTGTAATACTTTTTTAATAAATACATTCCAAATTTTATCAAAGTCACTTTCTTTCCAACTTCTTCTTCTTACTTTGAGTCAACATGTTAACTTATCATTTATTGCCATCTTCCACACTCCTCCACTTGTACATTTATTTGCATTTTCCAATGTCTTGCTATAATTAATCTTGCTGCCGTTAATAAATTTGTTATTAAATCCTTTTCTGCTTGATTCCCATTCTCTTCATTATATATATTTTTTCCACCAGCAAAAAAATCTGTGAGCTTTGCAATGGATGTGTTTTCAGAAAAGGTAAAGGGGGACCAACCTGAGGATAAAGGAACAGAAGACACAACAGGGGAAATCCAGCACATAATAAGCAAAGAGGTAGTACAGGAATACCTTCTTAATCTAAATGAATTTAAATCTCCAGGACCAGATGAACTACATCCAAGGGTATTAAAAGAGCTGGCAAATATAATCTCAGAGCCATTGGCAATAATCTTTGAGAACTCCTGGAGAACAGGAGAAGTCCCAGCAGACTGGAGGAGGGCAAACGTTGTCCCCATCTTCAAAAGGGGGAAAAAAGAGGAAAAATTATCGTCCAGTTAGTCTGACATCAATACCAAGGAAGATTCTAGAGCAGATCATTAAACAGAGAGTCTATGAACATTTAGAAGGCAATGCCATAATCACGAAAAGTCAACATGGGTTTCAGAGTAACAAGTCATGCCAGACTAATCTGATCTCTTTTTTTGATAAAGTTACCAGCTTGGTAGATGAAGGGAATGCTGTGGACATCACATACCTTGATTTCCCCATGACATTCTTGCAAACAAGCTTGTAAAATGTGGGCTAGACAAGTTAACTGTTCAATGGATTTGTAATTGGTTGACCGGCCAAACCCAAAGGATGCTCAGCAATGGCTCCTCTTCATCTTGGAAAGATGTGACCAGTGGGGTGCCACAGGGTTCTGTCCTGGGCCCAGTGCTATTCAACATCTTTATCAATGACTTGGATGAGGGAATTAGGGGCATACTTATCAAATTTGCAGATGACACCAAATTAGGAGTAGCTAATACCCTGGAGGACAGGATCAAAATTCAAGATGACCTGGATAAACTGGAGAGCTGGGCCAAAGCTAACAAAATGAAATTCAATACGGAGAAATGTAAGGTACTGCACTTAGGGCAAAAAAATGAAATGCATAGATATAGGATGGGGGAGACCTGGCTGAATGAGACTATGTGCGAAAGGGATCTAGGAATCCTAGTAGACCACAAATTGAACATGAGTCAACAGTGTGATGCGGCAGCTAAAAAGGCCAATGCGATTTTGGGCTGCATCAATAGAAGTAAAGTGTGTAGATCAAGGGAAGTAATAGTGCCGCTCTATTCTGCCTTGGTCAGACCTCACCTAGAATACTGTGTCCAGTTCTGGACACCACAATTCAAAAGGGATATTGACAAATTGGAGCGTGTGCAAAGAAGGGCGACTAAAATGATGAAAGGTCTGGAAACGATGCCTTATGAAGAGAGACTTAGGGAGCTGGGTATGTTTAGCCTGGAAAAAAGATGGTTAAGGGGCAATATGATAGCCCTGTTTAAGTATTTGAAGGGGTGTCACATTGAGGATGGAGCAAGCTTGTTTTCTGCTGCTCCAGAGATTCTAACACGGAGCAATGGATGCAAGCTCCAGGAACAGAGATTCCACCTCAACATTAGGAGGAACTTTTTGACAGTCAGAGCTGTTCGGCAGTGGAACGCACTCCTTCAGAGCGTGGTGGGGTCTCCTTCCTTGGAGGTCTTTAAACAGAGGCTGGATGGCCATCTGTCGGGGATGCTTTGATCGTGATTTCCTGCATGGCAGGGGGTTGGACTGGATGGTCCTTGTGGTCTCTTCCAACTCTGAAATTCTATGATTCTATGAGTGTTTTCAAAGTGGAAAATCAAACTTCATTGCCTTTTCCCTGTCACAGCATACCTAGTTAAAACCTAGTAGTATCAGAGCACTATTTAAGAGTCTGCATACATCATCCCCTATTACATTATAAGATAGAAATGTATGTGTAGCATGATTTAGAGTTCCCATTTCCGCCATCCCTCCTGTTGCTGATTTTGTAACATTTTGCATTATAAAAATATCTAAATATATTGAAAGATGCACATAATTATGTGCCATTTAGGTTGGTCTTACAAAGGTATTGCCACAATAACACGTTCTAAATGTAATAGGTGGGACCTTCATTTGCTGGAGAAAGGGGGAAGGGTAAGCATGCAATTTAGTATTTTTATAATACTCCCAAAAAAGTTTTTGTTTGACTTTACTCTCAGAGATTTCACTCCTGTGCTTGGCCATACTTGG
This sequence comes from Gambelia wislizenii, assembly GCA_030847615.1. Lineage (NCBI taxonomy): Eukaryota > Metazoa > Chordata > Lepidosauria > Squamata > Crotaphytidae > Gambelia > Gambelia wislizenii. Next base: position 266,587,249 of record JAUMIR010000003.1, read on the forward strand.
CAGTTCCTCTAAGCAGATTATCAGATGCAGCAAATATGGTGTGATAATGATGACAGGATACTGCAAAAGGGCTCCCTTATCACACAATTGTTGTTCTCCAAGCATTCCACTGCTATGAACAAGGTATACTTTTTTTTATTAATGGGCCAAGCTGTCAATTGATCGCCAATAGAATTTTTTACGTGGCATTGTGTGCGTGTGAAACTGCATCCCATTTTGCTCTCTTGAATACAGTGTCAATGGGTGGACCCCACCAGGACACCTCTGGGTGAGATTGCGAAAACTAGGTATGGGACACTCTTTTTATGAACCTCCCCATTTTGCTGGCAAGTTGTAAAGTGTGTTTCAGTGTTTGTGTATTCATCTTCTTTGTTACTTTTAGTGTTTTTAGACTTTGAAGCATGTTTGCATCTTCTCGCGAGAACTGCCGAAGTCTTACCCACGCAAAAATGCGGAAATAAACAGCATGAGCAGAAGTGCTCTGGTAATTCAGGGGCAGCTCTTTCTCATTATTACAGCAATGTGTGATAAGAAGTGTTACTATACCAGGACACTTAGATTTTTTTAACATAGTGGAACAAAAACATTTTTTAATGCTCGTCTGATAATTTCCTAAGACTTATACAGCAGTCCTCTTAGACATACCAGAAACTTAAGAAAGCATTGAGCACCATCCTATTATTATTTTTTAGACTATGTGAATTAAGTATTCCCCAACTCCCTCTCCTTATCCTCCCCCTTTTAATGTTGTCCTGAATATGCAAAATGAATTATATGTTTCTGAAGCAGAATTAATTTTTTTCACCCTGAAATTAAAGCATAGCCAGTCATATGCATTCATATGCCTGTTACAATTCAATTAAGCCTCTGAAGTTGAAAGGTTAAACTGCTTCTTCTTTGCATAATTAAGAAGTTTATTCATTCAAATGTATTCATTTTAATTAGATAATCTATCTTAATAGCATATTTTAACACCACTGTAATAGAAGAAAATGCTGTTACAAATTATCTCTCCTTCATTCCTGTGTGCTCCATTCTTAATAAGAAAGAATTAGATTAAATGCAGAGAACTTCTAAAAGATGATATTATGATAAATTTGCTTGTCCTAATTACTGTGAACATGATTGATCAATAATGGGTGGCCAGGGTATTAAGAAATGAATGTCCATTGATGGCTAAGCATCTCTTTCTTTGATTTCTGGAAGACGACACTCACCAGGAAGTAGAACAGGGGTGTGCCTGCCACATCTGAAGGACCGCAGGATTATCAACAGGGTGTCAGAAAAAAATATCAGAGCTCTTGCAATTTTCAGTTTTGACACAGAAAAAGAGAAAAAGATGAGCTATTAGCTGGAATTGATCAAAACCGAAGGGTCACAGTTGTACTCTTTAGAACCTGATGCAAAATAACTGTCTGTACTAGTGACACAACAAAATCTGTTTTGCCAAAGGTAAACCTATTCTTGTGGCACTTAATTCCTTTGGTGATATTTTTGAATTTTGCTGTCATTATGAAGTGGCCAAGGGTGGTGTGTTGTTATTTTTTTTAATCTCCTTTCCAATTTAACCAATATCTTTAGTGGCACTTATTCGTTTGTCAAGAGCTGTTTGATAGTATAATACACTGCCTTGGAGTGTGACAGAGTGTTCTTCTTTGGAGGTTTTAAACAGAGGCTGGATGGCCATCTATCAGGTGTGTTTTGACGTATTCCTGAATGGCAGGTGGTTGGACAAGATAGTCTCTTCCAACTCTACAATTCTATTATTCTTTTTTCCTATGGAAGAGGATTCCAATTTTCAGCCTCATTCACAGGCTACTCTGTGTGTGTGTGTGGTTGGAAGCATTTGTCTAGCTTAGATTGTCATTATAAACAGGCCAAGGGAGCTGTTATATTTTTCTTTTCTTTCTATTACACACCTCTCCATTGTGTGGCATTTCCACATCTGCCCAAGCTTCCTGAACTGAAAAAGGTTCATGGGATTAATTAAGATTGCTGTGTTCTGCAGTGTACATAGTTGGCATCTTTGTCCTCACTCTGAGTTGTTCTACAGTGGGTCATTTGTGAAAATTCTCCATGAAACACATTATTTTTTAAAAAAAAAAACCCTGTACATTCAGCAGGACATTCAGATCAGAATTTAAAAGGTGGACTTTTTGTAATGATGATGTCTGTTAAAGAAAGGAGAACAATATGATTGGAGATCAGTAGAGATCCAAGATCTACTAGTGTATCAGTAAGGCTTTATAAAAACTTTTCGTTTGACCAGCAGACTATGATACCGTATCAAAAACTACTTTTAAAACTCCCATCAGAGTCACAACAGAAACTGATACATGCTTACTCTGCTATAGTATGTCTCGAAGAGCTTGAGGAGGCTTACTTCGATGATTGGGGGAGCAAAGGCTTTTTGTCAGACTGTTTCTCACATAGGATGTTAAAGAGGAAATTATGTTTTGGAGGAGGGGGGGAGGTCCCCCATGGATTTCACCACTTGGTTATAGACTCATCCTCACACAAACACAAAGGCTCCTTCCATCTTCAGAAACCATTTGATGCAGCATAGTTTATTTGCTTGAGGAATGAAGGAAGAGGGCAAGAGCTAAATCAAACAGACCCACCTTGAGTAAAGCTACTAAATGAATGGGACTTGCCATACCTGGTAGTTTAACATCCAATAGGTCCATTCTAGTTAGGAGTGAATGCTGAATATAATCCTATGTCCCTTGAAAAATTGTTTTGAAGAGTTGTGGATCACTGAACAGCAAGCGGGGGATGCTGGCAGTTTCAGGGGGAAAAGGAATCAGTAAAGATTGCCTGTCCCTCTTGCAGAAACATCTTGAAAAGAAATCTGCCTATACAGTGCTCCTACTGATGTGGGAGAACTAGGGGCCAACCTACAGTTAGACTTTGTTCAAAAATTCTGTTTTCCTTTTTAAGTATACCGTGTTTTCCATGCTTAGAAAATAGAATTGCTGAACAAAGTCCATTACAGATCAATGAATATAAATGAAATTTTAAACAGATATAGTTTGATGCTTCTGTTTACTTGGCAAAGAATATATTTATCACCTGTTTTACTACCATGTTTACATACTATATTTCTCCTTCTACAGCATACACTAAACAAATCCAGAAGTGTTGTTGGCATACTACAAAGAAAAAACAAAAGAGCTCTGGATGAATTTATAATCAGTCTGAGCCATCACCACACTTTGCAGTGGCATTCTGCCAGTGAATGGCAGCCTGAGGATAGGAAAACGATATAACTAAGAGTACCATAATTCAAATTTCATAGGAGATTTTCAGACGCCTCTTTCAGCCTCTTGCCACGCAAGCAGCCTCCGGAGCAGTAACGAGGCTGCTGCGCGGCAAGGGGTCCATTTTGGACGACGCCGTTTCTCTCTCGGTGTTGTCTGTGACTGTTGCAGCTAGCATTGGAGGCGGCCGTGCTGTTTTTCACTCATGGAAGTTGTCCGTGAGTAAAAAAAACAGCGCGGCCGCCTCCAGTGCTAGCCACAACAGTCACGGACGATGCCAAGAGAGAAACGGCGTCATCCAAAATGGGCCCCTTGCCACGCAACAGCCTCGTTACTGCACCAGAGGCTGCTTGAGTGGCAAGAGGCTGAAAGAGGCATCTGAAAATCTCCATAGTGTCATTATTTTACCTACTAATTCATTACAACTATCAAACAAGCCAACATTAGTGCACTCGAAGGATCAGAGGATATGTTATTAGCTCATTCCATTTGATGAGACTTTCCCATTTTTTTACCAACATATGGCAGACCAATCTCCTCATGCTTTCAAGCACTCCTGATGCATATCCATTGGTTCATATAACTATCTTTCAAGGAAATTCTCTGGTATTCACAAATATTGTTGGCAATATCCTTAATAACTACTCATTGGATTTTAAGATTAGGAGGGTTTTTTTAAGGGATAAAAACAGATTTATCCTTCCTGTGTCCTGTTCTGGGCACCACAATGCAAGGATATTGACAAGCTGGAAGGTGCCCAGAGAAAGGGGACCAAATTGGTGAAATGTCTGGAAACCATGCCCTATGAGGGGCAGCTTAGGGAGCTGGGTATTTTTAGCCTGGAGAAGAGAAGGTGAAGAGATGACATAATAGTCATGTTTAAATCCTTGAAAGGTTGTCATATGGTCATGCTTGTTTTCTGCTGCTCCAGAAACTAGGAGCAATGAATTCAAGTTGCAGAAAAAGAGATTCCACCTAAGCATTAGGAAGATCTTCCTGATTATAAGGGCTGTTCGACAGTGGAATGCAATGCCTTGGAGTGTGGTGGAGTCTCCTTCTTTGGAGGTTTTCAAACATCTGTCGGGAATGCTTTGATCATGTATTCCTGCATGGCAGGAATAGCATGGATAGCCCTCATGGCGCTAGGTTTGTAATGAATCATTTCCACTATTTCATGCCCTCTCTCACAATAATTGTTTCTGTAAGGAAATACTATATGTTACAACTAAGAAACATTTTGGGTCCTGATAGTAACCATTATGAACTGCTGAACATGACCCAGTGTGTGACATTTGTGAGAAAGGGGAATTCCATGCTGGGAAACATTAAAAATAAAACAGCCATTAGTTTAACCATACCCACCCTTGGAATAGTATATATAGGTCTGGTCACTGAAATCCAAAAAGGATACTGCAGAGCTGAGAAAGATATAGAAAAGAGCAACAAAATGATAAGGAGTGAAAAAGGGTACCAAGATGAAAAAGGGTACAACTCTGGAGGCTTTCTGGTTTAGAAAAAAAAAGATAGGCAAGTAAGAAGGACATGACAGAAGGGCATAAAAGTATATATAGTGAAGAGAAAGTAGATAGAAGGCTTTTCCCCCTCTCCTAAAAATCTGGAACTTGGAGTCATTGAGGATATGAGGAATATTTGCAAAATGTCTCATTCTTGTCAAGAGAGGATGCCTGTCAGGATCATTTTCCTGCCATGAATTCTGTGTGATGATGTTACTGTATATTGTGCTGGTTTGATGCTTTGCATTCCTTTGAAACTGGAAGAAGTTGATTAGCTGAGAATAGCCAAGGGAGGATGGGTTGTTGGAACAAATGGTTGGGAAGATACTGTAGCTGCAAAGACTGTGCAGAAAACAATAGGCAGAGTTAATGCTGTTTCAGAAGGGGGAGTGTGGGGATTTCGGTAACCAATGAATGAGTTGCCCACTAGATTTGGCTTACTGGAAATACTTTTTATTATACTGCTTTTCCTTTGAGCTTCATTTGGAGCAACAATGTTGTATATGTTTGCTCTTTAGTTTCTTCTGTGAGAATAAAGCTTACTATTCAACCCTGAAGCTACTGTTCACTGATTCTGAAGATACAGTTACATGACAGTGTCTCAACATGCTGAGACACTGGGTGAAGACACTCATGCTGTCATCTCACCTGAGATTTCTTATCTCCTATGTGAGAAGAAAATACTGAGAACTTTTTTTTGTCAAGGTTTGCACAATTTGCACAATTGTATCTTTTCCCTCTGTGAAACTTGTCTATATGGGCAATTTACCCCCAGCTTCCCCCTGAGTTGGAGACCTGCAATACAAATGATGCAGGGCTCTTATCTCAATTTACCTCCAGACAGTCCTGACAATGTCCAAGGCAAAGTTGGGGGTAAGCCAGGCTAAAACCATTTAAAACATTTTCAAAGAACACCTGGGAAAACCTGCATCATATGGGAAAATGCAGATGGGTTTGGCATGGGAACACAGGATCCATACCTGTACAGCAGGCTGCATTGCCAGATGCTGACACCGTTGCTGGAAAGGAGGTCAAAGGAAAGGAAGAAGTTCAGAAAGGAGGTCCCCAGCATGTGATCAAGGACTCCTGCATTTGACCAGCCTTGATCACATGCTAAGGGCCTCCTCCCTGGCTTCAGAGTATGACACATGGCAGCATTGGAGGTGCATGCTAATACCAGCTGGCATGTGCGTGTGGACTGTCATTTCATCACAGTGACAGGAGGGATCTGCGCCAGCTCCAGGGCAAAATATGCTGGCCACAAGGCAGCATATTTTGGCCAGTGTAGACAAGCCCACAGATGTGAAGCAAGCACAGGAACAGATTATTAATCAAAAAGACATCACACAACCCATCTGATGCTTCTGAATTTCAAAGTTTTAGGACTTTTGCAGACAGGACTTACCGTGCAAGAAGACTCTGGAACAGTTACAACACTGTTGTGCTGCAGGGCGTCCGTTTCAGACGATGCCATCCCTCTCTCAGCATTGTCCATGACTGTTCTGGGTATGATTGAAGGCAGCCACACCATTTTTTACTCACGGACAACTTCCATGAGTAAAAAATGGTGTGTCTGCCTTCAACCATACCCGGAACAGTCACGGACGATGCCAAGAGAGGGACGGCATCGTCCGAAACGGACCCCCTGCCACACGACAGTATTGTAACTGTTCCAGAGTCTTCTTGCGCAGTAAGTCCTGTCTGAAAAAGTCCTTAGACAGCAAAACAGCAGCTATGTGCTTTGCACAATGTATGCCATTTGCACAAAATTTTCTCACAAATGTGAGAATACTCTTGAGACCAACAGAAAATATCTTGCCCATCTTGCAGGAAAGGAGAACATTTTCAGTCTCCCATTCTCTTATGTAAAATCAAGAAAGACAAGGATTTACATCCCTAGAGGTCATCTAATGGATGAAGCTAGAAGAGTCAGGGCTAACACAAGTTTCTTTTTACAGCTAGAGATGTACAGGTGACCCCTTCCCACATATGCAGGACCAGTAACTGTGGTTTCAATTATCTGTTGTCCAAAAAATATGATCTCTCCAGGCATTTCCTAGGTCCTCCAGTGTGATTCTATGGGGTTTGCTATTACCCACAGGTTCAAGTATTCATGGTAAGTCTGGGAACATATCTGCCATGCATATGAAGAACGACCTGAAATTATTCATGAAATTAATTCTCAAACAAACCAAAGTATAAGTTTAGCAATTTTCTTCACACTGTAAAAAAATACTAGGGACAATTCAGTAGTATATGGAGAGGGTATTGTGGAGAAAACAGTATTTTCTGTACAGAAAATAACATTGCTGCACAGAAATATTAGTTTTTGTGCACAAAATGCTGTTTCCTGTGCAAAATAAATGTGAGTTGTGTGTAGCATAAGCACCGAACTGTGATTCTCAACAGTCTGATTGAGAAACTTTTAAAAACCATTTTCCAAATATTTTCAAATATTACTTCCTTCCCTAGCCACAGCACAGATTTAAACAATGGAAATAGCTACTAGAAGATTTGACAAAGTCAACCAACCTAGAAGGCCTTAAAGAAGAATTCCTAATGCATAGCACCTACAAGTCATGAAGGCTACATTCTATCTCTATGAACAGAAACAGCATGCCTTTGAATGTAAAGAGAATTTTCTAAATAGTAGTTGTGGATTACTGTGAGAAAGCTCCTGACCACAGGGATATGCTTGTTTAAAATACTTATTCCAGCAGGGGAGAGTGAGTAATTTAAACACATTTCTTTTCACTGCAGGAATGTCTTTAAAAAAGCAGTGGCTATCAAGAGCTTAGAGGATAGAGGCAAGTGCAGAGGATCACCCATCAAAGGCTTTCATAGCCACTGAGTGACAAGCCTTGCTTGGCTATCCCCAGCTCCCTCCCACTGGCACATATATGTGGCGGTCAACAGGAGTGTGTGGGGCAGAGGCAAAAAAGGATGATCAAAATCAATGGTTAACATAACTGTAGATGGAGATGCCTCACGCTGCTAACCCCTCACACCTATGCCAGCCTCATTTGCATAGGCAGGCAAGTGAGAAGAATTGTCTGTCAGTAGCTATCAAAGCTAGTGACAGAACAGCCTTTGTTGGCTACTCTCTCACACCCACATTGTCATGTACTGGCCCTACAAGTGGGAGGAGATGAAGGCAGCTGATCAAGGGGGATTTCCACACAAGCCCATGCATGCTGATGCAGGGAGTCAGAGCACGGTGTGTCTGGGCTTCTGGTGGGTTGAAATGTCCTCAAGTCTTTGTAGTGACTGGGGTGGGAGCAACATTCCGTTCATCAGGGTTTCTGGACATTTGAGAAGCTTCTCTATCTCCCTCCCCCCCCCCCCGCCGAATCTTTTAACATCCTTTTCACTGCTTCTGCCTACATTGTTTACTTTTGATTAATCACTGTGGGAAACTGGAAGCTGGACTGGAATGACTTTCAGTCAGGTTCAGGAGGAATCACACTTTATATGTCTTGTGTGAGAAGGAATCAACCATAGGAACTGAAAACATCTGCTTCCCACTATACAAGATGGCAGAAGTATTATTATTATTATTATTATTACTATTATTAAAGTTTACTTCTAGAGCGCTGCCGGTGTACATGGCACTGTACAAAGACAATCAAGGATAAAATAGAATAAAACCTGCCGGAGGTGTACAATCTAAATAAAACAATAGGCAAAATAATAAAAAATCAATTAAAAACAAGGATAATTACAACAATTAATAACAACATCATCCACAGTAAACCCAAGTGACAGAAGAAATAAATGTATATCAGACAAAGCCGGGGAATGCCTCCCTGAACAAGCTGGTCTTTAACTCAGATTTAAAAGTGGACAAAGAAGTAATGGCCTGTATTTGAGGAGGAAGAGGTTCCAGGAGTGAGGGGCGGCAAGCGAGAAGGGGCAAATCCAGGATGGAGCAGTGGAGATCCTAGGTTGGGACAGTAGGCCTAAAGTACTAGAAATGTAAGGAGAGAGAAAGTCAGATAAATAAAGAGGGGCTAGCCCATGCCGGGCTTTGAAAGTTAACAACAAAAGCTTATATTGGATACGGAAAGGGAAGGGAAGCCAGTAAGTAAAGACACTGGTCCATGGGGTGATGTAATCAATCAAGAAAAGGGATGTCCCAAATAGATGTTGACCACCTCCCACCCACACCCCCATCAACAACATCAACCTCTATCACCAACTTCATAAATCCTTGCATCTTGTTCTTTGTTGTTTACTCAACTCTGAGAGGAGCAACAGAGAAAACCAAGAATATTGATATGAGGGAGTGGTAGCCTTGCACAGTTCTATCCAGTCTTCTCCCCCATCCCCCTGCAGCTTTTGGATTCATACATACTAGATGCATGTATGATTATGTGAATGAGATGTCATCTTTATATATTTTTAACAAAATTATAAAATTGCTTGTAGTGTGGAGAATGAGGAATGTGTTACTAACAATGGATGTTATCTATCAATCATACCAAATTACATGCATTGCTAGCTGCGCTGTGAGGAACCAGTTCTGGATTTTCTTGGGCAACACCTGACAACATCACACAAATCTGAAACGTTGTTTCATTAATTGCCATAAAAAAGCACAACTAAAATATGTACCATGTACTATTTGTACCATGTAGCATGTAGTGTTCCCAAATACAATATACAAAAAGATTGTACATGCACCAATAGTTTGAGGATCCTTGTTCAAATGTCTTTCATTGTATATTTCATCCGTATTGATAATAGTAGTGTAATGCTAAGCTTGTTGGGAACAATGTTTCTTTAAGACATTGTAAAATAGCTTGTATGGCTGTAACTGATAAGTAACACCAGGTGTCAATCCTTAGTTATCACCACTGAATATAAGTGCTCTAAAACGCAGGGCATATGTGGGTTGAAGAGTAGGTTGATTGTAGAGAGTGGATTGCTGTATATCAGACAGTGAATGTTGGAGAGAGTTAAGGAAGGTTTGTATATAACTTGTAAATATTGCAACAAGTGATAAAAGTCTCAAAGTACTTTGGAAGAATCCAACTGTGTCTGTGCATCATTCAAGGTTGGCCAGTACAATATTGCCAAATACTACAAAGTGGGTTTGTGCTTCCATACTCTGCTGCAACTAGCTACTGTTGAGGTCAAGCACCTCAGTCAGTGCTGATGTGGCTTCTCCAGTGGGCCTAGTTTTATGTGTTTGACGCTGCATGCCTGAAGGACATAGAAGAGAGCCAACAAAGCTCTCTTCTTTTCACAGTTAGAATAAATTATACAGTATGTGTTCTATACAAAACAGCCATTTAGATGTGGGTTCATGCATAGATGTTTGCCTTGAGTGCTTTGTAGATGGTATGCTTTACATTTTTTCCCATCTTAAAATTTCAGGAGCAGTTTCATTTATCAATTGCACTTATTACAGGCATTTATATCCTGTCTGTCACCTACATTCCCATGGTAGTTTACCAAAATAAGTAAGTAAATAAATAAAGCATTTCATTTTCTTTGTTTATTTCCAGATTTCAGTTTTGATTTGGAAAGAGGTCTTCCTTAATATTATTAGAAAGGCCACAAACTGAATTTTGCTATTTTTACTAGCACTTTAAACTAGTGTGTGATAAGGATCTTGCCTTCATTATTAGACACCAGAGGAAAAGATGTGATGAGGCATAAACTGATAGCATTACTCACAAAGAAGGAAGTATCTAATTCATATGATGGCTCTCTGAGGGGTTTGTAAAAAAAAAATGGAAGCAGGCAGATGAGCATCACAAAGTATAAGGGGAAAAGAGTAAAAAGATATTTGAAAAAGGAAAGAGCAGGAGAGTAGCAGAACTCTATTTAACATCTGAATATACCAACATCAGCAGTCTCTGCCTTGTGTCTAGTAAAGGATTTCAATAAAATAGATTAGAGATAACTCCCACACCTGTGATTCAAAAGGCTATCACAGTGTCGAAACCCATCCTTCTATTGACTTCAAAAGGCTTCAGATCACTCATCAAATAACTAATTTTGTTGACAAAATAAGATTCATCAGTGATTTAAAATTAAAATAAACTCCTTTTGCAGTGCTTCGTTCAAATTACCATAAGTGCAATTTTGACAGGTGTCAAAAGAGCTATTTCAGTGATACCTCAGAGAGCTGGGGTTGCCCAGTGGAGTTTTAAAAACTTTTTTTAAAAACAGTACACCTTGCTGCCATATTAAAATTTTCTCATTTTTTCAGGTATGATATGTGCCACAAAGCATGGGGACTCTCTGAGAAAAATAAGTTCAAATCTCCCTTGGGCACACAGAACTAGTGACAGAATGTGTTGGCTTAGAAGAAATGTAGAGAAGATTTGCTAACAAACACACACTCCAGTCAAAATCAAATCAGCAACTGCTGTGCATGTGTATCACTCATGACAGCAAGTTTCAGGACTGTGATCAAAAGGTTGATAATTGTTGTAGTAAGACTGAAAGCTTTAATCAGTTTTACTGGTAAATCAAATGCAACCTTAGTAAAATAATTAGGATAGTTTAAATTAGTTGAGTAGCATATGGGTGTTTTTAGGAATTTTTGGGGATTAGGAATTTTCTAATAGATTGTCCTTGTTTTTTTCTGGGCTGTGAGGCCGTGTTCTGGAATACTTTTTTTCTGACATTTTTTATTGGAATAAGACCATTCTACTGAAAAATACACCCAACCTCAAAAGGCCGTAAAAATAATGCAAAAAAAGTTTTCCTCTTTTCTTACCAATACAAAAATAAAACTATCTATCCTAACACTAAAACATTTTTCCTCTTAATCTAAACACACTACAATCACTCTTTTTTCTTTTCCAATGAACATTATATTTACACATTACAATTCTACATATTTGGAAAAGAAAAAAATAATAAAAATTAATAAAAATAATAATACAAAAATACTGATAAAATATTTATTTAAAGATATCCTTTAAGTTATTCCTGGGGTTGTCTCATTAAACCATGGCCAAAACATTTTCCAACGATGGTTTGGCAATTACTCTTTTTCACTTGGAGCTAAATTTTCAATTACGTTCTTCACATAATAAGCAGTGTGAAGTTGAAGGCTTTCATGGCTGGCATCCATAGATTTTCCTTGGTTTTTTCCAGTCTGTGAGGCCGTGCTCTGGAATAGTTTCTGATGTTTCACCTGCATCTGTGGCTGGCATCCTCAGAGAATGGTTGGGTAGGTGTGTGTGTAGAGTTTATATGCTGTTTACCCCTGTTGGGGAGTATATGTAAATTTGTGTAATTGAATGGTTAGTTTCTGGGTATAGAAAAGCAAGGCTCATTAGTGTCTGTTTGGCTAATGGTTGGTTGATGGGACATTATCTGCTGGGAATCCCCCTGACCCTGGGTGGAATTCTTTTGTAAGTGTTGAGTTTTGATTCTATTGTATTTCAAAACTGGGAGCCAGATTTTGTTTACTTTTAGGGTTTATTTTTTCCTGTTGAAGTCCAGGTGTTTGTGGATTTCAATAGCTTCTCTGTGCATTCTGACATGATAGTTGTTGGCCTGGTCTGGAATTTCTGTGTTTTCAAGTAGCATTTTGTGTCCAGGTTGGTCTATAACATGTTCCGCTACAGCTGATTTTTCTGGCTGGCCCAGTCTGCAGTGTCTTTCATCTTCCTTGATTCATGTTTGCACAATTCGTTTAGTGGTCCCTATGTAAAGTCCAGGCCCCCTTGTTCTACCTTGCCATAAGCCACTGCTCTCACCAGGGGGAATGTGGCCATTCCCCAAAGGAACTTGAAGAGAACTCGATCAGCTTCTTTAATCACTGAATCCTGAGGTGGGAAAACAGCCACCAAGTTGGCTGTGACTGGAAGAAGGTAGGTATTTACAAAAGCGGCTCTCTGGTAAACAGTCAGCTTCCATCTCTGCCAGAGGGCCACTCTCTCCTTCACTTTTTCCAACCAGCAATATCAATTTTCTTTCCATCCGCCAGGACCCACTGCAAAGTTCAGCCCCAGGATCTTCACCCGATCCATCTTTGCCTCCTGCTCTGCTTGCCACCCTTCCTTTCCTTCAACCATATCCTTTATAGGAACAGCTTCCATCTTGTCCTCTGCAGCAAAAATCCTGATCAAAAAACTCTTTTCCATGTTAAGTCAAGCACCAGAATCTCAACCATAGGCCTCAAAAGCATCTTTAATCTTTCTAACTTCCATCCTGTCCTTAACCAAGAGGGCCACATCATCAGCATGGGCCACAAATTTAACAGATTCACATCAAACCAACCATGAACTGTCCAACGGACATGGGATTCGAATCCCCAAGACGCTTTTGTCTAAACTAATCTTACACAGGATAGCATCCAAAGCAGTAACAAACAAGAGAGGGCTCAGTGGACAACATTGCCTCACCCCAGAATTTAACTTAATCCTCTTTCCTCTATGAGCATTGACTTGCAAAACCATCTCTGCATCCCTATAAACCAATTTAACTACAGCAATAAATCTGTTTGGCACTCCTTTCCACTTGAGGGCTTCCCATAGGAATGTATGATCTACATTGTCAAAAGCTTTTATTTGGTCAATCTGTAGGATCTGACCAGTCCAAGCTCCCTCCTTGCTGAGTTGGAACACTTCCCGAAACAGAGTCTACCATAGTCCTACCTGCCACAGCACTGGATTGTGCTTCCATCACGATCTTATCAGCCACCTTAGCCAGCCAATCGTTCAGTATTTTTGCCAACATGCAGTAGTCTACGTTGGTCAGATCTATGGGGTTCCAGTTTTTTGGGAGGATAGGATCACCCTCCTTTGAGGAAAAAATCAGGACCCCTTGATAAAACGTCTCAGGCAGCTCATTATTATCACACAAAAAAATTAAACAAAGTGGTTAAAGGGGGAACAATACACTTCCTGTAAACTTTATAAAAATTCCAACTGAGGCCGTCCAGGCCAGGGGCTGACTTACCCTTCCCCTGAACTATGACCTCATGAACTTCTTGTTCTTCTATACGAGAGACCAACCTCTTCTGGTCCTCTGGACTCAAACCCTTATAGAGGGTGTCCATCTGGTCCTCCAAAAAAGCTTGGATAAAAACCTTCATCTCCTCTATACCTATTTTCTTTCAAGCATATATCTGCCCGTAATATCTCTCCGTGATATCCAGCATCTCGCTTGGTCTAAATGCAACAGGGTCCGACTCAGAGGCCCTCAAGCCGTTTAATTCAATAAGAGCCTTTGGACTCCGGGCCTGCCTTAACAGCATCACACATTGTATCACCATATTCAGAGGGAGGGGGGATAAATACACCATATATTTCACAGGAAAAGCCTTTGGGCTTTTCCTGGAGTTTTTAAAAAACACCAGGGGAAATGCCCATTTCTGCTCATTGGGAGAAGTAACTGAATTGATTCACTTTCCCAAAGAAGCAGAAGTTGAAAGCTGATTGGCTGGGCAACCATGACCTGAAACAAAAGAGGAGGTGGGAAGGGGTGGCCTTCACTAAAATTGTCTCTCCACTCCAAACCTATGTCATGGCATGAAGTGCCGTGACCCAATTAAAGGGCCTCTTCTCATGAGAAGTCATCAAAACACCTCCCCCCAAGCAATGCTGCACTGTGCCAGGGTGTGTGTTTTTTAATTATACACACACACACACACACACACACATATTACAGGAATACCTGGGCGTTACTGCATCAACAGAAAATGTGGTACCAGAGGCAGACATAACATATGAAAGGCAGGGATAGATTCCTACCCCACAAAAAAAGAAGAGTACCTCAACATGTTTCAGCAAAGTTTTTGTTTAGAACTAACAATATGTACATATGAATGAAACATGCTGACCAGATAAGCCTTGCCTAAGGAAAGAAAAACATCCTGAACCTGAGAGACCACTTGAAAATTACCCCCAAATCATCCAAAGATGTTTTTCCTTTCTTTCACAAGTCTCCATTTTTCTTATGGTTTCCATATTGGTGGCCATATTTATAGATCTGTGCTTTTTTAACATGCTGGGTGAGAGGTGGTGAAATAGATTTATCAGCTTTCCCCCTTCATTCTGTTTTCCTGTTCAAACTAGTTGAGTAATGGATTCTGGGGGCAGCTGCTGTTTACCTTGCCTGTTTTAGGCAGGCACACGTAGCTATAGGAGGATCTGCAAAAGAAAGATCCCATTCTTTCCCATCTCAAACTTTATTGTATCATTTACTGCTATGACTTTTAAAAAACATAGTAAGCATAGACACATTGCTGCAACCTGATGCCAAAAGTTTGTGTTTCTCCAGCTTGCCTTCAGTACACTTCCAGTGCCAACACTGCTAAAAAAAAAAAAACCCTTCCAGTTAAAAATAGGAGAAGGAGGAAAGGGTGTCGGCTGGGCAGGTTTTAAAAGACTTTATAAAAAGGAACTTTTTTGTCAGAGGATTTGTTAAATTAGGCCTGCCTGTACTCTTTTAATAACTGGTGGAAGGTGTTGCTAACTATAACATCTATTTTCTCAGCTATCTCAATAGGACACTGCTAATGAGTTTATATTAATATGTAAATGTGTAATGCAATCAACTTGGCATTAATTTTATATGTATAATTTAGAAGTCAATAGGTTATTGTGATTATTTAAATAATTCACATTAATCAAAATAATCTACTACTTATTACTAGAACATGCCTTCGTTATCTACCTGCTATATAATAAAATGACATAAAAGCTCTGCTTGCAAACCTAAAAATATTACTATTAATGCTTGCAGTAATGGTAATAGCATTATTGCCTTTAGTTTTAAAAATGGTCAGCAGTTTGGTTCTTTCTACAGAGTGCATAAGGTAGTGGTAAGGTAATTACCATTACCTTACGTAATTACCATTATGTAAGGTAATGGTCCAACTTAATTTGCTTGTGTTTAAATGTGTCTATATTTTAGGATACCCCAGTTGGATCCTAAAACATGGCCATAATCTAAGCTACTTCAAAATAAGCTTATTTTTTAAAAAAATTACAATGCTGATAATGATAATAGAATAAATGCAGGGTTCCTTTAAAGGATAATAACAAGGACAGTTATTCCATGGTGACTTTTTTCCTATTCACACATATGGACATGCATGTATATGTATGGGAATGGATAGAAAGAATATTCAGAGACTCAAGGGAAAAAAATGAGAAAGAGGCTTCTTGAATGTAGAGAAGGGGGCTTACCGGACTCGTCTGGTGGGCTGTTAGTGGCCTGTCTGGCATTCTGGTCCAGAAGAGGTGGCCCTACAGCTGCGGGGCTGCTGGCATGGGGGCTGCCATGTTCTTCGCAGGCTGGGAAGAGGGCACAAAATTGTACCCAATCAGAGTGGGCTTCCCCCACTACGATTGGCCAAAACAGGGTAGAGGGTGATGACATGGTCTCTGCATCAGGGGATGGTATATAAGCTGGCCCCTGACATCAAGAGACCTCAGTTGGCTCCACGGAGCCGAAGACCCACCCTCCTTTCATTGGATAGTTATGTTTAGCAGTGTTATTGTATGCCTGTATTATTTTACATCACAACTTGGTGGGCAGATGGCATTGGCCCTGATCCGGGGTAAGCAAAGGAAGGGGGTCTTCATCAAGTTCAAGTTTAAGTTCATGTCATGGGACTCCCTCCTTTTATAACTTTGTTTCTAGGGGAGAGGAGAGTGTCAAGTGGGTCATGCTTGGCCAGGGCTCTCCCCTCCATGTGTGGCTGTCGGTGGCAACCAACTGTCCATTGGCCAACATAGGGTTGGGCAATGAAGGGATCCAGACCAATGCAATTGGTGCTAACCATTTATAGCCATTACCAAGTTGTGGCCTTTTATTGCCAATATTCTATATACTAACTTCATATACCTAACCATTGTTACTCTTGTGTGTGCAATACATTTTGTGAAGATATTTTGATGTCGTGTATTCTTTCTTATGGGAGGGAGAGGGAGTGTCCAGGCTGGGTCCGCAAATCCCAATGAAGGAATCTTCCTCAATCACCATTCTCTCTTTCCCCCAATCCTTGAATAGACTCCATTGCTAACCTCAGCCCAGGCATAAACTTTCCCTGTCCCTACCCTCCCTGCATGGCAGAGGTAGATGAGCAAGGAGGACCATTTTCAGTGTAGTCTGAACACCACAATGGTATCATCCTTCAGAACTCTGAAGGACCTCTGAGAAGTCTTGAAGGGTGCCTGCATGCAGATGCTACAATGAGCAATCCTCCTTGCTCAGCTGCTACCATTACCTCCTGCCTAAACAGCTGTAACATAGCTGTGGGGGTGTGAGAGGGTCACAGAGAATAGCTGCCTGAGCTTATCCATCACTGGCTATGATACATCCACAGGCAACCCCTCTAGCTCCCTGGTCCCCTCCCACCACCTACTACACGGCCATGCCAGTGGGAGGGGGGTGAGAAACAGCTGAGTGAGGCTCATCCCTCACTGACTATGATAGTCTAAAAGTGATCCTCATCACTCACCTGGCCCCCACTCTGTCCTGTTGGCCACTATATGGTTGTTCTGATGGGACAGGGTGGGGAAGATAACCCAGTGAAACTTGTCCATCAACTACCATAATAGCTGTTGACAGGCAATTGTCCTTGCTCACCTGTCCCTATCATCTCCCACCAGCCATTATATGGCTGTGCCAGGAGGGGAAAGCCATTGACTGGTGATCCTCCTAGCTCATTTCCCTCCTATCTCCTCCTGCCAGCCACTACATTAAAACATTAAATTAAAACATCAATAAAAATATTCAGATAAAAGCTCACAGAAACATCTAATTAGACTAGTTAACTAAATTCAGGGCACCACTGCATCTGACCACTGAGGGTTGCTTCTTCAATGTGAACTTCAGCCAAATTTTTTGGAATGTATGTGACACCTATAATTGGGTGATTAACTGTGGCCTCTGGGTGAGTCTAGACAAGGGAATAAAATATAAATTGGGGCAGAGAAACACTAATTCGCAGCATCTGTCATCTGTCTAAACGGTTTTTGGTGAGATCGCTGGTGTGTGAAGCTCTCTGTGTTTCCTGTTCACATGGAGGCATGCCAGTGAATCAAGATGACAAATGAATTAATCATGGTTTTATATTCCCCAACTTGCCCCCACCAAACAATAAAAAACACACACAACAACCTAACTCTCAGGTGCGGAAGAGTGATCTTCTACTTAAATAATAAAAAAAGGAAAGAAAGACTGTTTCATCACTTCAGCACACAATCGCTACGGTGAAAATCCAACATGGTGGTTCTGTGATGTGTCATCTTACTAAGCTCTGCCCCCCAGTGCACATCTGACCAATCAGTTCTCCTCTTCAGCAATGTTATTCAGTTGTCCTCAAGGGCAAGGGTGTGCATTTCCATCTGGGTTTTTTAAAAACTCAGGAAAAGTCCCAGAAGCTTCTGCCACAGACTTTACCCGACTTTTGCTCCCCCTCCCTCCGAAAAGGATGGAACACTGTGGGATCTCATTTGGACACATGGGATTCCCCACGGATTCTAAGATATTTTGTTTTCATCATCTGGACTACCCCTCTGTCTCTCTAATAAGTTGATCTCTAACATGTTGTTCATTTTCCAAGCCAATGTTAGTTTTGGGAGCATAATGCCATCTGATCCCCAGCTTCACATTCAGTTAGACCTACCACCCAATGAGTTTTTAAGTGGCAAACACACACAAATGATTTGTTACCAGTTCCTATTGTTCTTAAAGAGTTTTCTGTGGTGAAGCAACTGCTATTGTAGTAAAACACTAAATCACATCACTCAGAGCAACTTACTTTGATTACAGAATTGATTCAGTGTTCTTTGATACAGATAGTAAAAAACAAGTGTTTTAGGAGAAAAAAAGGCCTCCAAGTCAGAATTATGGGTTACCACTTTAAAGGCATCCCTTCTTTTTATCATTTTTAATTAGCTCTAATGTATGTATAAGGAAAAAAATCAGTTGTTTTTAATGTCACAACCAAGTATTTCATACTCTTTGGGGACAGGTTTTGAGTAATAGATTGCTGTGAATTCAAACAGCTACTTCTTTATCCTCCCCTTTTCTGGTTCACAGACATTTTGGAACAGCTGTGTCTCAAGAGAGTTTTTGGAAGTAGTAATTGACTGCCTTTGAATTCATTTCTACACCATTCAAAAGCTATGGTGTTCAAACTCATGTGAAATAATTTATGCAGTTTCTTAACATAACTGAAATTGCTTGTAATTATTACGATCAATTCTCACAACTTTCAAGGCAGTGTGATTAAAATCTGGTGGCAAAGCCAAAAATATGCACACACAGTACTTTATCCTTCAATGATGATAACATTGTACAGGGCTCCCAGTCATAAGTGTGCCATACTTCATAGTTGTCAGACAAGACAATCTCATTCTTTTAAAGAACTTGAAGTTAGGTCCCAATCTTGTAAAGTGAAGCACCTGTAAAAAGCACCGTTAACACCACAGTGTGTCACAGCTTCTCTGTGATATGGCTCAGATGTGCTATTGCTGAGGGGAATAAAACATGTAAGGATGGTAAGGAAGGCCATCATCAAGAAATAAAAAGTTGTACTTTTCCTCTATGCTGCTTAATACACAAATATGAGATTATAGATCTACTTTGAACATTTGGAAACACAGCATTTAAGCAATTTAATTTTATAGATTTTCCTTGGTTTTTTTCTGGGCTGTGAGGCCATGTTCTGAAATAGTTTCTTTCTGAATGCCAGGCTAATCTGATCTTTTTTTTTTTTTTGATAAAGTTACCGGCTTGGTAGATGAAGGGAATGCTGTGGACATCGCATACCTTGATTTCAGTAAGGCCTTTGACAAGGTTCCCCATGACATTCTTGCAAACAAGCTTGTAAAATGTGGGCTAGACAAGTTAACTGTTCAATGGATTTGTAATTGGTTGTCCGGCCGAACCCAAAGGGTGCTCAGCAGTGGCTCCTCTTCGTCTTGGAAAGATGTGACCAGTGGGGTGCCTCAGGGTTCTGTCCTGGGCCCAGTGCTATTCAACATCTTTATCAATGACTTGGATGAGGGAATTAGGGACATACTTATCAAATTTGCAGATGACACCAAATTAGGAGGAGTAGCTAATACCCTAGAGGACAGGATCAAAATTCAAAATGACCTGGATAGACTGGAGAGCTGGGCCAAAGCTAACAAAATGAAATTCAATACGGAGAAATGTAAAGTACTGCATTTAGGGCGGGAAAATGAAATGCATAAATATAGGATGGGAGAGACCTGGCTGAATGAGACTACATGCGAAAGGGATCTAGGAGTCCTAGTAGACCACAAGTTGAACATGAGCCAACAGTGCGATGCGGCAGCTAAAAAGGCCAATGCGATTTTGGGCTGTATCAATAGAAGTATAGTGTCTAGATCAAGGGAAGTAATAGTGCCACTCTATTCTGCCTTGGTCAGACCTCACTTAGAATACTGTGTCCAGTTCTGAGCACCACAATTAAAAAAGGATATTGACAAATTGGAGCGTGTCCAGAGAAGGGCAACTAAAATGGTGAAAGGTCTGGAAATGATGCCTTATGAGGAGAGACTTAGGGAGCTGGGTATGTTTAGCCTGGAGGAAAGACGGTTAAGAGGCGATATGATAGCCCTGTTTAAGTATTTGAAGGGATGTCACGCTGAGGATGGAGCAGGCTTGTTTTCTGCTGCTCCAGAGACTGGAACACGGAGCAACGGGTGCAAGCTCCAGGAGCAGAGATTCCACCTCAACATTAGGAGGAACTTTTTGACAGTAAGAGCTGTTCGGCAGTGGAACGCACTCCCTCGGAGTATGGTGGGGTCTCCTTCCTTGGAGGTCTTTAAACAGAGGCTGGATGGCCATCTGTCGGGGATGCTTTGATCATGATTTCCTGCATGGCAGGGGGTTGGACTGGATGGCCCTCGTGGTCTCTTCCAACTCTGCAATTCTATGATTCTATGATTCTATGATGTTTCACCTGTATCTGAAGATCTGAAGAGATCTGAAGATGCCAGCCACAGATGCAGGTGAAACATTAAAAATAAACTCTTCCAGAACATGGCCTCACAGCCCAGAAAAAAACCCAAGGAAAATCTATGGATGCTGGCCGTGAAAGCGTTCGGCTTCACAGTTTAATTTTAATGTCTGTCTCAATGAGCAATATAATGGTATTTAGAAGAAGCAATGTGAAATACTGAAGGAGCTCGATTATAGAGGAAAGAGGAAAGAAACCATGTGTTTTAATGCATGATGCAGAATATTTGATGTTTGAATGTGAAGCATACAATTGATTTTCTGCATTTCACTTTCTACACCATCTCATGTCATCAGATTATCCAATCTTGTTTGCACATCAGCAGCACACAATATAAGATTGTTGATTAAATCTGGAACATGCAATCAGTTTCCTTCATATAAATATCATACCATCAAAAAAGAAAACAAAAACCCTACATTCCTTCAACAGCAAGGGAAAAAGCTGAATTTTCATACTAATTGGGCAATTACTGTTGAGGCAGTATACAAAGAAGAACCTCAGTCTTCATATACTTCCAGTCATATTCCCAGCATATCATTAGAATATTCCTCGACACAAAAAATCATTTTTTTCCTACATACTGCTATGAGACATATACTTCATGACACAAAGAAGCTTCCAGGTAGTCAACATTATAGAACTAAAAGCTGCATATCTATTTCTACGGACTTAGTTTCCCTCCCGACACACACACCAATCTGTTTGGATTTCTAAAAACTGGCAGTCATGACTGAAGATGAATTCACAATTCACTAGGTTTACTAGCATGCCAACACTATTTCATACCCTCCAACTGTCCCAGATTGGCAGATACAGCCCTGATTAATCCTCTGACATCACACTTTTCAGATGCTTTTAAAATGTCCCAAGGCTTGTCTACACTAAGGACTTTGATATTAACCCCTTAAAGTATTCTTTTGCTGGTATAAAAAATCAATTTTTATGCCAGCAAAAGAATATCCCCACATACACTTACCTTGCTTTCCCAGCAAAGGCTTCCGCAGTAATGAAAGAGGAAGTGAACGGAATTCTGTTCGCTTCCTCCTTTGAAATCCTGCAGATTATTGTGAGACTTCATCACATCGGAAATTCAAAAAACAATAATAACACTAAACAAGTTAAACAAAGCACAGGAACACACATTAAAAGTCCTGAGTAACCCAGGAAGTGTCATAAAAAGTGTGTCACATACCTGGATGTTGAGATCTCACCCCGAAGTGGTCGTGTCAGACAGGCCATTGATGGGGGTGAATACGAGGAAAAAACCTGTGAGGTTTCACACACTGGCAATGCTGGCTTCAACCATCAATTAAAAAGTACAGGTTGTGGTGGGGACATAAATGCAAAAGGGCGACATTGTGTGATATGTGCGCCCTTTCACATTTATGTGGTGTCGTTATAATGTTGTATTTTGAACATCTGACAAAGTCCTTTGAGTAAAATCCAGCTTCCCTTTGGATTTCCCTGGTCTGCAGCGACCAGGGGGTCGTTCATATGATCGCTACACACACCAAGGTGAGTTCAGGAGCACTGTCCACACAGTTCTCCCTTTCAAACCCACCCCAGCCTGATAAATCACAGTATGCACAGCTACACAGCTATGGCCACTCTGTTTTCCCCCTCCCTCATGCATGCAAATATGAATATGTCTTTTCCCATGGATTGGAGGGGCTTTGGAAATCCTATAATGCAGAGGTACCCACAGGTAATAATGATATGGGTATGCTGGTATGTATGCACTTTTCCAAACAACTGCCATGTGTGCAAATTAAATGGTGAGGCAAGAACTGCTGAAAAGAGACATTGAAACAGGGAAAGAGGTATTTCCTGGTGGGAAAGTTTAGCTGATTGCCTGGCTCAAGGAGACTCTTCCCAAAGTCTTCCACCCACCTGCTGAAACTCCTCCCCCCAGCACCACACTGATGTCACTATGGTCCACACAGTCCGCACACACACACACGAACATCTGGATTTTCTGTTCAAATCCCAAGTAAATCCCAACTCTTTTTTAGTCTGGATTAAAGCCCTGAAGCACTGAAAAGACCAGGATTCAAGTCATACATCATCTGGACAGTTCGCTGTGAAAACGAGGTGAGATCATTTTATTTGCCCTATGTGGACAAGCCCCCAATTTCATTATACTCCTCATCCCAGTTTCTTGCTTTGTCCTTTAGCAGCTACAGTCCCAATTGATTATCTCTAATGTCACTTTTTCAGTTTCTTTTAAAATGTCCCAGTTTGTCTGTCTTCCTCCCACTTCCACCCTTTGTCCACAGCTTACTTCAAGTGCTTCAAACTGAGTTCAAAGTGCAAAAGTAGTTTGAACTCAACTCCTTAGCAGGGGAGAGGAGAGGAAAGGAGATGAGGAGAACGAAGCTTGCCCTTCCCAAGCTTGGACCCTATCTACACAATGGAAAAGAAATCTGTTGGGGGGGGGGTAAAAAATCTGAAAAGGCAGCTGTTCATATGTGTATGATCTGCCTACATGATTTTTTTACCCTCCCCCAAACTCCATATGACCCTCCCTTGCCCAGCTGGCTAGAGCCAGCGATCCAAGCGGTGGTTTTAAATCTCCTGCCACTATTTTTAAATTTTAAAAGGTGCCTGTTTTGCGTACAGTCAGTTTTCCCTATTTACAATGTAAAATAAAAATCAATATATGTAAAAATCTCCATTTCATGGACTTACCAGCTCTCGCTTAGCCAGGAATCCAACATGGTGGCCGCTCCCAGTGCCCCTCTTTGCTAGCCCCGCCCCCTGTGCTCAGCTAGCCAATCAGATTATACTGCCTGTTCGTATGTGTGCAGATGGGGTGTACAGACAGTCAACAATACAAACGGCTGTACAGATTTTAGCTCGAGATTCGCTAATCCTCCTGAATGCCAAATCCCTGTAGTTTACAGGGGATTCACTAGTCCCCCTTCCGAAAGACACATATGTATCCAAATAGCCGTGTGTACACATGATCGATCTTCCGAACGCCGTATATATATATATATATATATATATATTACCGTGTAGACGGCCCCAAAAGCAAATGGCTTTAGGCTCTCTTAGCTTGTGTCTTCCCTCTTATTAATAACATTTGCCATTTTGACTACACCTGATGTTCCTTGGACATACACATCCTAATTTTCATCTGTCAAATACG
Organism: Gambelia wislizenii; assembly: GCA_030847615.1. Taxonomy (NCBI): domain Eukaryota; kingdom Metazoa; phylum Chordata; class Lepidosauria; order Squamata; family Crotaphytidae; genus Gambelia; species Gambelia wislizenii. Next base: position 266,611,153 of record JAUMIR010000003.1, read on the forward strand.
CCCCATCTTTGGAATGCTATATTCAAAAAGGCTCTTCCTCCCTCGGTGGCAAGAGTTATTGGCTACTTTACAGATTAACTTAGAAACTGCCCAAAATTAATTTCAGAAATAATATACAAGCAATTTGCCAAAATGAATATTTATTTTACCTGAAAATATTGTTGATGTGCATAAGCAGATATACTCATTAAAATGCTATATGAAATACATTCTGTCAAATATGAATACGGGGATTCTTCATTGTTCTATGATTTAATCTGTGCACATATCCTTGTGAGCAGGCATATTGGTAATTGCAAGCGAAACAGAAGGAAAAAAAGAACAAAACCTCCAACTCAATCTCAGTTGAAAACTTTTCTGTTTTCAAAAGATTATGGAATTATATTATTGTTGTTGGCCTTTTTTTTGTAGTTATCTGGATAATTTGTTTTACAATTGTATTTTATAGTCTTATGTTTATTCTTCCTTCCTTTCTTCCATCTGTGTGTGCTTATGTATACACTTATTTTAGACTGTATGCCTTTGAGAGAACCAAATGTTTTGTTTTGTTTTGTTTGCTCGTTTTGATGTAAAGCACCATGTACATAGATGGTGCTATATACAACAACAACAACAACAACAAACTCCCCATATGCGCCCATCTAAACTAAGTCTGGAAAAATCAAAACCAAATGAATATCTGTAAACAACATCAGGTAACTTGGGGGTGTTGAAATTTTTAAGAATTCCTAGTCTGTATAAATTTATATGTATCTTTCATAATCTGAGCTGAAAGCAAGCTTAAGGAGAAAAGGGGTTGGTTTAAAAGCCTCCCCTGTTGACCTCAGCAAAATATAGAGCAAACTTGAACAATAAAAGGCATGAAGTATTCAAGGGAAGCACATACACTTAACATGAGAAAGGCATTAAAAAGAGATATTTACTGCATTTTTTTCTCCACCATCTGAAATCTCTACCAGAGTAATACAGTTTCAATGGAAACTCTCTGTTAAAAGGAGTTCAAGAACATTTTTTTCAGGCAGATGGTAGGTCCAAAGACTTATCATACAGTGATATAAATTATATGTATTTTGCCAAAAATGAGGTCAGGCTGGAACATGCATTGTTATTAAAACACAACTGTGCTGGCACATAGCTTTTCCATTTATGTCTGTGTTGACTTCAACAGGATTGTAATTTACTTATACTATTCCATAATTATATCAAATCAGTTTCCTAAGAACTATTCCAAGTTCCTATGCATTAAACTTGGGGGTATGGGGAGAATGCTTTCTTGAGAAAGACAGTTTTATCCAGCTCTACCAAATTTCTGCCCAGTAGAATAGAATTAATTGTGCTCTTCTGCCAAACTGTCTGCATAATTTATTTTAGGCATCCCAGGGGAAAAGCAGTAAATTAACAGTGCATATTCTAACAGTAGCCAAAGTGCAGTAGCTGTTCAGATAAAAATCCTAGAGTAGCTAGAAACATATCTCAGTAGTTCCAGCAGTAAAACTAAAAGCACAAGTACAGTTGTCCCTTCATATTTGCTGGGGTTTGGTTCCAGGACCCCCCGTGGATACCAAAATCTGTGAATACTCAAGTCCCATCATATGCAATGGCATAGCAAAATGGTGTCCCTGATATAAGATGGCAAAATCAAGGTTTGCTTTTTGGATTGTTATTTTTTAAAGAATATTTTCAAACCGTGAATACTTAAATCCATGGATACCAATACTTAAATCCATGTACAGTTGTCCCTCCGTATCCACAGATTTGGTATCCACAGATTTGGTAGCCATGGATTTAAGTATCCATGGCTTGAAAATATTCTTTAAAAAATAATAATCCGAAATGCAAACCTTGATTTTGCCATCTTATATAAGGGACACCATTTTGCTATGCCATTGCATACATTGGGACTTGAGTATTCACAGATTTGGGTATCCATGGGGGGTCCTGGAACCAAACCCCAGTGAATATGAAGGGACAACTGTACATTATTGCAATTTAGTGATTCCCTGTACAGCCCAAAGATAATTCTAAGATGATTTCTAGGACATTACTCCCTACTCTAGATCTCCAGGATAGTGGGACAATATGTAGAAATGTACGTAAGGTTTGCCCTATTTGTGTTGATTCAGTGCACTGCAAGGTAGATGTATAGAGTGCAAATGGTGGAAGACCTTTGCTGGGTGTATCTCCTACCTGCTCCACATCCTATAATGGTAAAGAAAAGGAATCCCCCCTCCTTTTACTGCAGTTCTTCCTTCTCCTATTAGATCTCAGCTGGGTTTTCTTGATCCCATGATGATCTGTTTGAGATGACTTTCACTTTTTCTCAGTGTTTCTTTTTGGTAGGTTCATGGCAAATGAGATTTATTTAACCACCTTGCCCAATAAAGCAAAGTAAATATGCTTTTTAAACTGACATTTCCCCATGTTTTTTTTCCTTTTTTATGATCCCAGACACTTCTCTAGACCATAATTTATCTTATATCTCTTTCTCTGGAAATTTTCCCATTTAACCATTTTTTTCCCAGGTGTACATTGTAGAGATGTTTGTGCCGCGAGAGCTGGATAATTGTTTGCCTTTAAGTCCCCTATCAGCTTTCTGAGACAAGGACTGCTCAGAGGTGGTTTTGCCAATTCCTGCCTCTGAAATGTAGCCTAGAGATGGGGTGGTCTCCAATGCAAGTACTAACCAAAGCTGACCCTGCTTTGCTTCTAAGATGAGACAGACTCTGGTGGCTTTAGGATATTTGAACTGTGTTGAACATGGGCTTCCCACAATTAACTCGACAAGGCTTGTTTTATCTGAGAGAGAAGAGGCTTGCATCCTATTAAAGACTTATTTGAATCAACAGTCTTTAGTTGCATTTGCATTATTTCAACAGCTGCTTCATTACTTGGAGGAAACTGTGGATTGGATATCTCATGATAAAATCCATATTTACCTGTAGTCTTTTCAAACTGTGATGCCTTCATAAGTAGAAACAGAAGTCTACTGTTACTCTGTAGATATCATATATGGTAATTTGTGGATACTATATATGGTAATTTGTAAAGCAGAAAAGACATTGGTCTCTCAAGACAATCCAGTGGCAGTAATGGTTTGTGTTACATAGTACCTTTGGAATACATCTCAGGCATCTCCTTACCACCTATTCTGAGATGATGATTTTAGTTGAGAAGATGGGCTACCACACTCACCCCTTGGCCATGCTTGGCACTTTGTGATTCCCTAATGTCCACATAGTGAATACGGAAGAACATCTCCTGCTGAATCATGACTGGAATGGTTAGATGAACTCGCTCATCAGCAATTCAGCTGGAACTGCAGCCTATTTGTATTTTTGCCAAAATAATAACCCGATCTGTGTTTCTCCAGGTAAGATTGCATTCTCTTGTTGGTTCCTGCAGATTTCTCACAACATGGGGGCCATTTACATGGCAAAATAAACCCTCTAAGAATTCGCAAAGAGTCCTAATAGTTCCCAGATCTTTCGGATCAAAGTTGCCATATTCAGAAGGAGGGGGGGCAAAAAACCCCAGAAGTCACACAGTATCAGCTTTTGCTATTTTCCCCATCTTTTAAAAAAAGTAGCGCAAGTTAGCGCACTATCGACTGTGTGAAAGACCATTTTGCTTATGGCAGTGGGAAGTATCAGTAGTCTTTTCAAAACTGGCACAGCAGAGCTTATCCGTGATTGGTTGAATTGACCAAAAAGGAGGGAGGGGTGGACTTGCAAGAGATGAGGCTTGAAAAGATCCAGCCAGCTTGCTTGCCTTCTAGCTTAATTACAGTAATTAAGCCTCTCTCCCTCTCTTCCTCCCTCCCTCTCTCTCTCTGTATGAGAGAGAAAGAGTGACCGCTGGATTGTTCTTTTGTGTGTGTGCGTGTGTGCACGTGCTCCAGTGTGAAAGAGGGGGAGAGAGAGAGAGAGAGAGAGAGAGAGAGAGAGAAGCAGTCTGCTCAGCTGGCAGGGATCTCAGCTGCTTTCCTTCCCTCCTTTGTCATTGTTTCTCTCCTCCTCCATGGTCTCCCTCCTTATTTGTTGCTTTATATATAGATGAAGCTACGAACTTACAGTCTCTTTCCCCCTTGCACTGCCCCCCTTGCTTCCTCCCCGTCTCCTGCCTGGCTTTAATGATAGTGATCATTAAAGCCAGGAGGCCATGCCCCCCCCCGCGCCACATTTGTCTGCCGAAACTCATCGGATCTTCCAATTCAGCAATAAATCATGTGAACTATGCACCACTGGTACAAAAGGACGGAAATCCGGAATTTTGTGCACTTTATTCTGCTGTGTAACTGGCCCCTTAGAGTCTGAAACTAGAGGGTTAGTTATACTTGAATGAATACAGGTCCTAAGTTCCTATTCTAGTACCCCAATTCCTCATTATGTCAATGGCTGCCTAGAATCCTTAGGTCCTTCATAGGTACATGGGTAATATCAAATTAATATTCTAAGCTGTGTTAGATGTAGTGAAAATATTGTTTGAGAGCCATCTTCCTGCTATCTAACAACAGGAAGAAGACCTCTTCACAAGAATAGTATAAAATGTCTTTACTATGTCTCTAAGGGAGCTGTTTATTTCACTTAACAGGATAGGAACTGGTGCTTATGATCTGTGCCCTGCTATAGCAGCTTATTAATGAATGCCCCCCCCCGCTAGAGAACTGGACATCAGAAACCACCCACCCCAGTTAATCAGAAAGACTGATGTGGTAATTCTACTGTTCCTATTCAATATCATTAAAATATTAAATATCATTAAAATGTAATATTTTACTATTTCAAGGGACTAGGTTGTTCTATGTGCATTCATGATTTCAATATATGCCTATGAGGTGTCTAATAGCTAGGCTGGGGTAACAATACAGACATACTGCTGCTTAAAAAAGGCTGGACTTCAGAACTATATCTAACCTATGTTAATAGCATAAAATATATACAACATGGGTATGGAAATCACTGCCAGGCAACACTATGTTTTCAATTATCTACCACTTTTTCAACAGCTATATTTTGTCAGACTAATGAACTAAGTTAAACTCTAATGTATTGCTTTGTAACTTTATAAAGGAGAATAGTGTCATCTAATAATATACCAAGTGGTGTTAACCCTACATTGAAATAATCTAATACAGAGTAGTAAATTTTTGGCATATTAATTTGTCTTCCTTATGGTCACATGAGGAAACCCCCTTACAATGCAATGTAGCAGCTCAGTAAAGGAGACTACCAGGGGGAAGTTATTCAAGCAGATTGCCAGCTGCTGTTGTTGTGTATTTTTCTACCATTTTTGTTCATGTGGATGAATCACTCGTAGGCACGTAACTAACGCTTGCCTCAGATATGTTCAATTTGATATGCTGCCTTTTGTAAATACTGAAGGAATGCTGCTTGGGGACATCGTCAACAACCACTTCCTATGTGAAATGTCTACCTTTTTCAGCACCACAGTTTTAGCAATTAACACATCACACATCTTTCTGTAGTTCTTCTTGGCTACACTGCTACATTAATTCTTGGACACAGCAATGAAGTATTACTGTTAAAGGGAAATTCTGATTACTTTCTGCTTGCTTGACTGTTCACCAATCATCTTTGAGAAGAAACAGAATAATAATAATTTGATTTTATCAAGCAACCATAGGAAATTTTGCTAGTTATCTTTCACACACACACACACACACACATGCTTTTTGTGAATCCTTTTATAGTCCTTTCTCAAGTGTTTTTAGGTGGTCTTTCTGCATGTCTCTCAGGGAAAAAAATATCCCTGATAGTAAGCTGCAGCTACTTAGAAAATGTAAAGGAATAATATGAAGGGCATATTCTTCATATGTCTTAACTGCAGTTGGTTTGAGCATGCTTACAGCTGACCCATGTATGCTAACCTTTCCTTATGAAGGAGACGAGGCACATCATCCATGCAGGCTAGAAGACAGATTTGATTTCAATGTGTAGCTTTTTACGCAGAAAGTAATTTTTCAAAAATGGAAACCATCCTCCTTGAATCACCATCTTTGCATGACTCTGAAAGGGCCACTTAAGGTTATGTGGCATAAGAGGACAGAAGGAGACCCACCTTGGGATTGGCCTGAAGGATAAACCCCCACCTTAATCCATGTGGATTGGGTGAGGGACTTTTGAGTTGGCCTTCCAGATGCGGGTTGGCTGTGGAAGAACCCCAGCTATTGGGGTTCCTCTCCAGGGCCCAAGTATTTGCATGGGGAAGGTGGGAAGTGTGGTCTCAGACAGACCTAATGCCTCAGCTGCTCCCTCACTAGGTTGTCACCCCCACTGAAGACCTTTAGAGGGAAATAAATGGGTTAAATAAATACCTTTTTATCTCATCCCATTTCTTGTGTCTGGTCTCTTTATTTCCCTGAACGTCAACAATTTAGCTCCCCCCCCCCGATCGGCACAACCATGGGGGGAAGAGCTGCCTTTGCTGGATGGGAGGGGAGAGGAGACCTGAATATCAGCGCCTGGGTGCAAGCACCATTGCTTGGAGTGCAGGGGGCAGAGTCAGAGACTATATAGAGCGCTGCTGCCCCCTGCCTCTTCCTCTTTCTTTCAAATGTCGGCCCACCTTCCTGCCACTGACATAGTGTGATAGTGGTTGCTTCGGGGCTGGGTAGGAAGACACCAGGGGTAGCAAGCCTTAAATAAGGTAAGCTCCGCCCCAAGCTCTTCTATGCCATGGTGTGATACACCATGGCCCAATCCCTGACTCACCTCATGTGAGGCCATTAAAATACCTCCCCCCACGCAACTCTGTGTAGTGCTTGGGGGGGCAGTATTAGTTTCTCATGCAAAAATATCCCTGATAGTAAGCTGCAGCTACTTAGAAAATTTAAAGGAATATGAAGGGCATATTCTTCATGTCTTAGCTGCAATTTGTTTGAGCATGCTTACAGCTGACCCATGTACGCTAACCTTTCCTGATAAAGGAGAAGAGGCACATCATCCATGCAGGCTAGAAGACAGATTTGATTTCAATATGTATTTGTTTTTTACTCAGAAAGTAATTTTTCAAAAATGGAAACCAGCCTCCTTGAATCACTAGCATCTTTGCATGACTGAACTGACTTATTGAGATTTCTGAATAAAGAATAGTTAATATGTAAAATTCTTCACCTGAATTTAGATGTTGCTCACTGGTTGGCTAGAAGACAGTTAAATATTGAAAGATTATTTCTCTTAACACTACTGTCCACTCTTCTTTGCTCACTATAATGAACAATCTGCAAAGAGATCTTGTAGCATCTTTGAGACTAACTGAGAAAAAGAAGTTGTAGCATAAGCTTTCATAGACTTCAGTCTACTTCCCCACATACATGGAGTGAAATGCCTAGGAACAGACCTTTATGAGCAGACTGCATGCATAGCCATAGAAACGCAGAACATGTAGGTATGGTGATACAGTGGCAAGTTTTGAGGGGCAAAGGCATGATGAAAGATGTTGCCTAAAGCCAAGATGAGTAGATAACCCTATGAATGGTGGAGGGAGTTATTAGAATGTAATGTGAAACTGGAACCAGAAAGGAGATGTGATAAATTGGCCAAGAGTGCACTCATGAGACAAGTGTTATAATATGTGTAGTGTGCCAGGAAACCATTGTTTCTGTTCAACCTACTATTGATGCACAGGATTGTGTGAATATATTGCAATTTCACTGTTTCTCTTTCCAATCTTTGGTGAGACAATGTTTTGCTGGCACACTACACATATTTATTTATTTATTTATTTATTTATAACTCACTCTTCAGCCACAAGGCTATTAGAGCAGCTTACAATTTGTTTTAAGCAATAGAAATTTATACATCTACACTGCATTAAGCAGTTTCCAATGTGTGTTAGCTAATTGCCCCCACCAGCCGGGTACTTATTTTACCAACATACAAAAGGATGGAAGGCTGAGTGAACCTTGGAGCACTCTGGAATCGAACTTGCAACGTGGTGACTTGCAGTACTGGCACTGAGCCACTGCGCCACCCGGGCTCCATGTTATATTATGTGGCTCCTAATTATAATATGTGGAAGTAGAGGAAGTATACTGAAATCCATGAAAGCTTATGATCCAATTTCTTCCTCTCAGTTAGCCTGAAAGGTGCTACAATATTCCTTTGCATACTTATATTCCAGACTAACAAGGCTATGCCTTTGACTTCTATAACAAAGAAGTTGCACTCCTCTCCCCTAATACAAATGCAGAAGTCCTTAATCTTCTGCCCAGTGGTGGAATCAGTGTTCCAGGTGTAGACATCCTTTGCACAAGCCTTCTGAACTCTTTCCTTGTTCATGCTGTATTCTTTGTTATTAGCACACTTTGCACAGTGTCTTCAAATTCTTCAAATAGCCCAGCAAATTTTGAATGACCATTTTCCCAGTGATCTAAAATGACTGGATTATTTGCAGTATCAGCTGATCCTCCTTTAGGAGCATTATTATGTTCATGGGCACTGAGGAAGTAGTTACAAACAGATATGGTAATTCATGAACAACAATTTCTACAATCAAACCAACAACAACTTTGCTTTTAGGATAATAAGCATATAACATGAGTCAACTGTAAACCACTAAGTTTAGGTAGTTGGTCAGAAAAAAAAATGTTAGGAAAGGATGTGTCATACCCTGCATCTAGGGGACAGTGAAGATGAATTTGAGCTAGAGATACAGGGGCAGAGTGACCAGCGGGCTGAGGAACAAAGTGTTCAACAGACACAAGCTGCTGAGAAACGGAGAGCCCAGCAGGCTCACTCATCTGAGCAACAGGATATTCCACAGCCACAAACACCAGAGGAACAGAATACAAATTTACCTAGTTTCATGCAGGACTGACAAGAAAAGGAAAGTTATAGGAGACAAGAGAATAAATAGGAAATAGGAAGTAATTAGGCAACACTTGAAGGATGCTGCTGGCTCATAAATTAGGCAGCACCTCCTCCAGAACAGCATGGCAAACAACTGACCTGCTTGGGTGTAAGCCACAATGGACTCCAACTCTTGAAAGACTGCCCATGATCTTGAACCTTCCCTTTGCCTTTGTGACCTCATCTTTTGATTTCCCTGTTGGACTGTTGATTTGGCTTGTCTCTCCATGTTTGATTCTTATGACTGGACTGCATTCACTCTTTGTATCTGGCTCCTAGACTGATTTTGTATACTGGTGAGCTGACTAAAACCCAGCTACTCCCTTTGAACTGTGGAAGTTGATTTATTGGTTCTTGGCAGCCTGCTCTGAGCAGTATAGCACAGAATGTTTGGTACAATTATGAAGTTTATCTCTTATATTAACTGAACAAGCAAAAGCAAGAGTAGCTCTGCATGTAGGGTGAGCTTCCAAAACTAAAACTGAATATCTGCTGGGATTCTTCCTTGCACCACATCTAACTGTAGAGATTCATGGACAACTGGGGTGGGTCACTGTTGAATTCAACAGCATTGATGAAAATAAGCAGTGGTACGCCTCCCAGCACTGGTGGGGGAAAAGTGTGCACCTCAAAACATGCATTTCTACATTTCTGGTATAGTGTGTTTCCAAGAAATAAAATATATAATGTAATTTTATTTTATTTTATTATATTTTTGCCTTCAAGTCATTTCCAGCTTATGGGGACACTAAGGGTAACCTATCAGGGGGTTTTCTTGGCAATATTTGTTCAGAGAGGGTTTGCTTTTGCCTTCCCCTGAGGCTGAGAGAATGTGACTTGCCTAAGGTCACCCAGTATGTTTCCATGGCTGAGTGGAGATTCGGACTCTACTCTCCAGAGTCATAATCCAATTTTCAGTCTACTACATGACACTGCCCCACTATTTATTTTAAAATACAGCTGGCTAAAATATGCAAAATTTGGGTGGGGGAAGCAGAAATGCACTTTAATGAATGGAGGTTGCATAAAATTATGTAAACTGTAAAACTGTTTGAAACTAACAAAATGCAAGAGGGATTAAAAAACAACTGAGTGAAATAAAGATGTTCATGTCTCTGCTATAAATCTTAATATCGTTCGTTATAGAGATTCACTGTCAACAATTAATACTTCAATGGTACATAGTTCTGAATAACTTCAAGCTCCCACTGTATTTAAATAAATACATTTTTATTACTTTAATAAATAATATGCACATCCAGATATATTAAATGCCTTTGATAACAGATTGACATCTTAATATGCTATACATTTGATGAGACAGTAATTTTCTTTTTGAGGGAGTTCAATTTGACAGCAGTTGTAAAAATGAATGGAAATAATCAGTACTGATCATTGCTTCAAATCTGAGATGGTTCATAATGCCTGTAATATCACTTCCTATTTTTATGCATGTAGTACTTAAACTTTTGCAAGTATCTTACATGTGTCCAGTCCACTAAACTTCTTGATTTGTCTTTTAACAATGTAGAATATGTAAGCATAGCACAGTTCATTTTTATTCATGTATCACTATTCATTTACTTCATTTATGTGCCACCTTTCTCCCAAAGTGGGGTGCAAGGCAGTTTCCAAGAATCATCCATTAAAACAATTATAATAAAATTTAAAACTGTTAAAATCACAGATAAAAACATTTTAAAATCAGTTTTACATTGTTTAAAATGATAAAACTTTTACCTTATATCTCCAATATCTTGCATCTATTCAACAAAAGGAATTTACCTTCTAATAACATTATCCTATTTTAAATACTTAAATTCAACAATTCTAAATCTTTCCATTTTCCCTTATAATATCCCAATACCTTTATCCATTGTTCTTTAAATACATCAAGTGAATGTTCTTTTATCAAAGTTGTTAATTTGTCCATAAGTATCAGATTACTGAGTTTAATCAACGAGTCATCTACCAATGATATATTATTCAATATATTACTTCAAGATAAGAGCTGTATGGTAAATATTTACTGTAGAAACCTAGAATGGTACAAGAAAATTAAAGGGGAGGAAGGAAGTACTGAATGTGATTATGTTTAATTTTTCTTTATTTTACTTTTATAATTGATATATATATAAATGGAAATATTGAACGTGGTATAAGCAACAAATAAATGTGTGAAAATAATAATAATAATAATAATAATAATAATAATAATAATAATATAACACATCTATTTAAAACTCTTCCCCCTGCTTAGCATGCTTAAATAAATATGTCTTTGCCTGCTGGTGAAAGGAAAGCAGGGAAGGGACCAACCTAGCTTCCCACAGAAGGACATTCCAGGGGGTTGAAGCAGCCACTGAGAAGGCTCTCATGTCCTGACCAAGTAAGCTTGTGATGGTGGCAGGACCAAAAGAATTGGGTTCCCAGCACTGTTTGCTGCACTGATGAAGCCCCATTTGGTGAAGAGCAGGAGTGATGTCATTAATGCAGCTATGGCACCTGCGCCATTGATGGGGGAATGTGGGGTGAAGCCATAGGCTATTTAAGCACAGGAACCCTCTGCCGCCTCCTCCTCTTTGGCACCTCCCCCTTTTGGAGGTGAAGGGGGGATCTGGAACTTCCCCTTTAGGTCCTGTGAACTTAGGGTTGGGGAAAGTGACCTCCTTTGGGGCTAGCCTGAGAGATAAACCCTCCTTTTAAATCCTGTGGCTTGAGGGAGGGATGTTTGGGTTGGCCTTCCTAATGCGGGCTGGTGAGCTTATGAGCTCTCCCTGGTGTTCAGGTGTTTTTGCCCAAGGGAGGTTGGGGATGAGGTTTTGGTGCTGACCTCCTGCCCCAACTATTCACACACTAGGTTGCTCCCCCCATTGCAGATTTCTCAGAATGGTGTTAAACAGGTCATAGCTAAATAAAATTGGACCTTTACAACCCAGCTATATATGTGTGGTCTATTTATTTGTGTCTGGTCTCTTTATTCCTGTGTCTTCCAGCAAAGCCTTCTACTGGGGATCCCAGAACTCTAGCAGGTTCATACAGGGAAATATGGTCTTTCAATTAGTCTAAAACTTGGGATACAGTCCAAACCACTAAGCTTCTTTATTTGTCTTCAAAGTCCATGAGTATGTAAGCATAATACAGTTCATTTATACTAGAGTAGAAGCAAATAGTATCATACATGCAAAATCAATAATGTTTTGTTATTTTGTTGTTCAACATTTCAAAATTTAAAAGAAATTTAAATCAAACTTTAAATGTTACAGTTTTATGTTAAAATTTCAATGGTTTAGGCTTATATGTATTGATTATTGTATCTTCTTTTTGCTAAAAAGACAAATAGATGGGGCCTGGAGCAAATCAAACCTGAATTCTCCCTAGAAGCCTAAATGACTAAATTGAGACTGATGAACTTGGGACATATCATAAGAAGACAGGGCTCACTAGAAAAAACAACAATGCTTGGGAAGGTAGAAGGAAAAGAGGAAGACCATGCTGCACATGGATAGACTCGATCAAGGAAGCCACAGCCCTGAGCTGAGAGAAAGGCTGCTGATGACAGTGTGACTTGGAGGCCTCTCATTTATACGGTCACCATAAGTTGAAATCAACTTGACGGCACTTAACAACAAAAAGGATTGATATATGAAATCTTAGTTGAAACCTTAGTTGAAGCTATCATCCATCAAGTGGTAGCATCTTGGGTATATTTTGGCAGTGAAATCTATAAGGGAGAATTTTAAAAAATGGGGTAGAGTCAAGATTATTTGAGCTCTGCCACTACCTCGGATATGGATGATGGCACTTGTTCCCAGATATGTAAGGCAGATCCCCATGTATTCTTTTTTTTAAAAAAAACCCAAATACATGCGTTTTAATTATCTTATAGGAAAAAAATAACTCATCCTCAGAACCATAATTTCAAATAGCAGTGAAAACCATTTTGGTACTAAAGTTACTTTAAAAACCACAGCCAAGATAAATTACTGTATTATTGCTGGATTCTGGCTGTTTCATCCAGTTCTGGTTATTCTTCCCCTCTCCTGAAACCCTCCCCACCCCCAATACACCCTAAAATCTTATCTGGGAGACTTGGAAATCCTCTGGAAGAAAAATTTGATAACACAGAGGGTTACAGGAGCAGGGGCAGAAACATCATTTCTACTGTCTTTGGATGCCGAAGTACATCACTGGATCTCATCTTTTGCATTTGGGATATGGATATATTAAATTCCTAGACCCAACAACCAAACTCTACTTAGTATTTCTCCAAAGCTAAAACAGAAAAGCCTCCCCACAAAGAAAGCCATAGTGAAGTATTGTTCTGCAAATTTTTACATATTCACCTTGTTTATCAAATGAAAACAACGAGTTCTAAGTGTGTATGTTCATGGTACTTGCTGCTTTTAAAATTTCTGCTGCTCTTTGGTTGTTCACTTGAGATTTCTCAAGATTTAGGGACTTAGACTTCCTTTTGAAATACAAATCATAACCTTTGCTTATTATTTATGAAACTAAGGGACAAACAAATACATGCCTTTAAAAAGAATGGTTCACAAATCCTGCATGGCAAAAATCATTACACTAATAAATAACTGAGTTCATGAAGCAGACATAATTTTATACTGCTGACAAGGGAAACACTTGTACTGTAATGCCAATATGATTGGCAAGTGAAAGGACTTGATGCTGATAATATTCATGTGTGTGTGTGTTTTAATGCAAATCATAGAAACATAAAGCATGTTACTGCATTCTGTCGTTAGTAGTTCTCACACTACCTAAGCCAATTATGGTGCTTGTATTTTTATTGCAAAAAGGAGTGACTGAAACTGCACTGGAAGAGGCAAAACTGTCCCAGTGACAGTGTGGCATGAAACACTCTGGAGATTATCAGACGTGATTGAAGTGGTGTTATAGGAACACCAGGAGATTGCAAAAGGGCTCCCTAATAAGAAGATGTCATCCTCCATCATTATTTACCCATTCTGCTAGTGCTGCTTTTTATTGACGGGAGAAGCCATCAATAAATCCCCCCATTCCATTTCTGTCACAGATTTGTCTGTGTGCAACAAGGTGCCCCGTTATGCTGGCAAGATTCCCAGTGCCAGTACACTTCTGGGTGAGATTGGGACATACAGGTAAATGACACACTTTTTATAGTCCTCCCCAGGTTACTTTAAATTTTTAAAGTGTGTTTTTGTGCTTGCTGTCACCTTTTTTGGTTATTTTTATTTTTATTTTTGAATTTCCCGTGCATGCATCTTCTTGCAAGAATCCATGGGATTTTGATCCAGGAAGTGAAGGGAGCTCTGTTAGAGCTCCATTCACTCCTGGCTGCCAGAACAACATTAGATAAGGTAAGTGCGGTGGGGAGGGTGATTGTGATGGGTCAGGGATGGGAAAGAGGTGAGAGTGGAGATTGTGGGACAGGAACCCTTTTCTCATTCCTGTCTGATGTCTTCTGCCCATCTGGCCCCAAGGCTCCACACATAAGGACACCCTCCTCTGTATCAGTGTAGAACTTCAAACCTGCTAAATGGATGAGACTATTATGCTGCCATCTCCTCCTGAAAGAAATGTGCATTTGGCACTCTCTGAGTGTCCTTCAGGCTGGGTTGTAAAGTCACAACCACTAAAGGTAATGGCTTTGAATGGTCAATATGTTTAGCCTGGCAATACTGTGGTCTGTCTTTGTTTTCTAGCACTAAGGGAACTTTTTACAGGCCTTGTGGTTTAGTTTCAAGGATTCAAATGATCTCGTCCCAAATCATTATAACCCATGTTATAACACACACTCCCTGAAAAAAAATCTGAAAAGTAGAGTTAGAGCAGGCCATTCTTGTCCTCTTTGTTCCAAATGGATTTTCTTCCTATCATGTTGCAATGCTCTGGGGCGTCTACCAGCACATCTGATGTCTGCAAGACTGTGGACTTCTCCATTCTGTCTATCCCTTCTTCTATTTTGGCACACTGATGCCATTTCAGGAGGCCATCCTGGCATTTACCCCTCCTCCTTCAGCATTTTTAGCACTGATTATTTCTACGTTCTTTTCCAGTGCTAGTTCTGCTGGGTTCCCCTTTGGTCCCAGTTGAAATCTGCTCTGGCAGCACACTGATCCCTTCTGTGTGCTTAATGGGGGTCTATTTTTAGTACAAGTTATTCCTTCCACAAGAGACCTTCTACATTTTGCTTGATCCTAGTTTACATTTAGGGAATACAAGATGCAGATGCATAGATAATGTTTGTGCCAGAAGGAAGAAGTAATAGTGACATAATCTATTTCTGGGAGAAATAGAGGGAAGGATTCAATTAAATATTATTTTTGTGTTTCTGTGTGGGCCACAAGGGCAGCATCATCAGCGAAGAGCAGCTCACGGACTAGATAGTTTAGAGTCTTAGTGTGAGCCCTCAGGCGGCTTAAGTTAAACAAGCTACCATCAGTACGGTAACGTATATAGATGCCGTCGTCTTCTTCAAGCTCTGCCATAGCCCTTTGGAGCATCATGCTAAAGAAGATTGTAAATAAAGTTGGTGCAAGAACACAACCTTGCTTACTCCATTAGTTATTAGAAAGGGCTCTGAAAGAGCATCGCCATATCTGACTTGACCACGCTCATAGTTCTGTGTGGCCCACACAGAAGCAGCTCTGCAGCACCTAACATCCTGTTTTGCAACAGCTGCAGAGCTGTTTGGGCTAGAAGTCAACCTGAAGAAAACAGAAGTTCTTTACCAGCCTGCACTACAGGACGAACACCTCCATCCCCACATTGCCGTCGGCAAATCTGTGCTCAAGTGCATTCAGCAGCTCACCTACCTGGGAAGCATCATCTCTTCAGATGCCAAGATTGACAAAGAGATCAATCACAGATTAGCAAAGGCATATAGTGCATTTGGAAGACTTCACAAAAGAGTCTGGAGTAATAAACACCTGAGGCGAAACACAAAAATCAGTGTGTATAGAGCCATTGTACTGTCTATCCTCGTTTATGGATCTGAAACATGGGTCACCTATCGCCACCACCTACGACTCCTCGAGCGCTTTCATCAGCGCTGTCTACGCACAATCCTAAATATACACTGGACTGACTATGTGACGAATCTTGCTGTCCTTGAGCAATCAGGGATCACCAGCATTGAGGCCATGATATTGAGAACACAGCTGCGCTGGGCAGGGCACGTTTCTAGGATGGAGGACCATCACATCCCAAAAATACTACTCTACGGTGAACTCGCCACGGGTCAGCGTAAGAGGGGTGCTCCAAAAAAGCGATACAAAGACTCCCTGAAACAACACCTCAGGCTCGGCCAAATTGATCACCAACAGTGGTCCGCCTTGGCCTCACATCGGGAGGCATGGAGATGCACTATCCACAATGCTGCAGCCTTATTTGAGAACTCACGCCAAACAAGTCTTGAAGAGAAACAACAACGCAGAAAGAATCACAACCCAAAAACATCACCCAAGGAGACCTTCTGCTGTGCTTTCTGCAACCAGACTTGTTTATCTCGGATTGGCCTTTTTAGTCATCAGCGAGCTTGCAGAAAGTGCAGGATGTGTCCTTCCTGAATCTTCGTTTGCGAAGAAAAGCCAGAGAGATTTTTGTGTGATGTACTACATTTGCTGATAGAACTCTATGCCAGTATTGTGATACAACTGCATATTTTAAAAAGAAAATTGGGTATGATTGTAGCAAAGAAATAATGTTTAATCCAGCCCTTCTTTTCTTTCCTTCTTTCTCTCCCATTCTCCCTTCCAAACCAGGAAGCAAAGGACAGACAGTTTAGATGAAGGAGAAAAGGCAACAACTATAGCCCCAACAGCCATAAAACATATTATTTGGGGGTGTGTGAGAGAGAATGGAGAGATATGCAGGACCATGTTGTCATGGATGGTGGGAGTAAGGTGGAGTATGTAGGGAAATGAAACAGGAAATCGTGTGTGGATAGTGGACAGCAATGTAAGAAATAGAATAATGATCAGGAGAGTAAGTTCCCTGGTGTTTGGATTCAACAACAGGATGAAGTGATGCAAAGCAATACAAAGCATGTCCAAAAGATCCAGAAAACAGGACTCAAATTGAGTACTCCTGGATTCCTACTCTGTGTCATCCTCAAGGCAGAGAGTGAGTTTGGGAAAATGACATTTTTGGCTATCTTGTACTGTTATTGCACTAATTGAATGAGGCAATGGATTCATCCCTAGTGATGTATCCAAATGTCTTGGAGCAGAAGTGGCCAGAAGTTAGACTTCCAAATATTTTAGACTTCAGCTCTTATCAGCTTTCGCCAGTGGGGCCAATAGTCAGGGATTAGAGGAGATGAAATAAAAAACATTTGGAAAGCTACCTTCCTTTATTTTGTAAATTGACTGTGAGGGTGGGCTATACATGTGGAATTTTGATTAGAATATGGGTTATATTTTATTTCCCTCTTGTTTGTGGATATATATATACATTTGTGACATTAACTGAACTCATGTTGTTCATCTCTTGAATTTAAATTTTGGAAATGGATTATTTTTTCTTGTCTTAAAACATTTCAGATTGTTTTTCTTTTTAATGCTGTTGTATTTGATTGTATATGAAGATGCCATTTTTGGAGGGAGAACTAGAGCATAAATAGATACTAGTGTTTATAATAGTGATAATTATGATGGCAATAATAATCCTTCAAAAATAGGGGAGGGGATCATTGTGAAGTCATTTGAATGTCTGAGTGTAATTTGTCATTCGCTCCCTTTTAGTCAGACCACAGTTTTTACTCTTCATTCTATATAAAAAGTGCCATTTCATTGAGTGGTAACACACTAAATATGCGGTAGTAAGATCTGGTTGAAATTAATTCAAGGCGACCTTTGCATATGGTACATTGGACATGCACAGGCTTGGTGTGCATTCATATCTCCAAGGCAGCAGCCTGCCACAAAGCAAATGGAAAGAGTAGTTCAGCTCCTCACAGACTAGCTGGAGAACTGCCAGTCGATAGTTCTGCCAAGAAACAGAGCTTGGAAAGTCACATTTAGAAGAATTAATATAATGACACGCTGAAGCCATTCATAACTGAGCAGTGGTAAGATGATACTCTGTGTCCCTTGGCATCACACTTCCACTATTCAGTTATGGATGGCCTCTATTGCTTCTGCTTAAAAGTAACTTCCTGGGCTCTGCCAAGGAAGACACAGGATGAAGGATTACCAAATATTTCTTCTGCATCTCTTGCTTGCACTTGACTTGTCTCTGTCACTGTATGTTTCCAGGTGTTGCTTTATTGGGAAAGAACTAGTATTTTATAAGCTGCCTGGTCTTATTGAATAAGATAGGGGAGCATGGCTTCTCTTGAGCTTTCTGAGCTTTCCAGAGAGAAAGGGCATGATAAATGTGCAGGTGAAGCCACTGACTGCTGATGTTGTTTTTCGTATCTTCAAGACAATACTCCAATATGTATAACTTTTTTGGAGTGCGGGGGGGTGGGGGAGGACCCTGCATTATGCAGCAGCCCTGACTGGCTTAACTGAGGGCATTGGAAAGCCAGTATATATTGGTATGAATATGTTTTCATTACACCCACGGCAGCACCAAATAGTGGCTTTGCTCATCAGTACCATAGAAGGTTCTCTAGGTTCAGAACACAGAAAATGCTTTGCAAGGTATATGTCTCATAGAAGATTAACTGCTGCACCATCTGAGAGTTTTTAAATTTAGTAGACCCTGCCTCATAGGATATTAAGATCAGCTGCATATGGAGACAATGGAACATATAATTTCAGACCTGTGTGCTTAAATTTGATATTATACAGCTCGATGTAATGCATGATGCTTTCATGCAGCAATCTTGTATGCTTCTCGTAAAGGGCTTATTGATAAAAGTATGTTATTTTCTATCCAATACATGCCTCTGTGTTTGTTCTTTTTAACTGCTACAGCTGGAAAGTGGTTGGACGAGATGGCGGTGGGGGGGAGACAGTTGTGAGCAAAAATGAAGATCCAGAATTTAACTGGTATCAAAAGTAAAAAATGTCAGGGGAGGGAGAAAATGTTATCTGCATATCAAAAGGCATAGTGCCTAAGAAAAGCAGGAAAACATGTAACAAAAGCAAGAGCAATATTTCTGTTTTGTTCTCATTAATTTCCTGCTTCTTCCATATTGTTTTATGTATGAGCTGATTTCTACAATTCTACTCTATTATTATTCCATGGATCCAGCACATGCTGGCTTTTGCTCTGTTTGTTTTATATCTAAAAGGTAGGATTTGGAATGTTGCTAATGGGTGGAAGAAAAAACATCCCTTAAGATATATATATATATATATATATATATATCTGTTTGTGTGTGTGTGTGTATATATAATTCATATATTCTCCCCTCAAGATGAACACTGTTGCCTTTCTATGCC
The DNA here is from genome assembly GCA_030847615.1 of Gambelia wislizenii. NCBI lineage: Eukaryota > Metazoa > Chordata > Lepidosauria > Squamata > Crotaphytidae > Gambelia > Gambelia wislizenii. The sequence goes on from JAUMIR010000003.1 coordinate 266,630,420, forward strand.
TGTTATGCAGAAAATGTAAAACATACAAATAAACAACAACAAAAAGACAGCATAAAAATGTAGTATATTTTTGCCAAAATCATTTATTAGCGCCAAGAACATCAAAATCAAGGTCCTTCCGAAGTAAATCCTTGTGATCAAATAATGTTTCTTTAAAAAAAAAAATTCCAGTAGGAATGCTATGGCACTCCTACACAGCACAGAAACAAACAATGGGCACTGCAGTATTATATATGTTTGCCCAGAAATATGCCACATTCTGTTCAAAAAGAGTTTATTCCCAGGAAAGTGTGAGTAGGATTTAAGCCAAAACCACTTAAAACAGCACAGTCCATTCTTACAAATGTATATTCAGAGGTAAGCCTCATTTAGTTTATGTAGGATTGTAGTTTTATTCAGTCAAATTTATTTTACTGTCTCTACTTTTTACATGTGTTTATTCCATATGTCTATATGGAATACCAAAAGAACCACATATAGTCAGACCCCTATATCTGTGGAACCAATATCTGTGGTTTTAATTAACCACGGGACACAGAACAGGGACATATACCACAGATTCATCCTTAAAAATGCCTAGAGAGGCATCCTCTCTAGCCATCTTCTAGGTCCCCTAATGCAACCCTATGGTATTTTTAACTGCAAGTCTCTTTATTCTAATAGTGTTTGTTATCCATGGTTTCCATTATCAGTGGTAAGTCTGGGAGCCAAACCTCTGTAGATACAGGGGTCCAACTGTATTTCAATATTTCTAGTCACTTGGAACTCTAAGATTTATGGAGAAGGGAGAAAGGCAAAGAAGAACAGACAACATTTCTGCTGCATGTTTTGACATACATCAGCTGTACATCTTAAATATTAAACCTCGGAGTGTTTACAGTTTATGGAACAGAGTGGAAATTAAATATAGATTTATGTTAATTGATGTCCAAATGCCTTACAAGTGAAATCTACATAAGGCAAGAGTTCCCTTGAAATATTTATAATGAAAACCAAACAGGTTTATCAATGAAATTTCCTGTTCTGAGCCAAATCACACTTTTTTAGATTGCCTGCCAGATCACTGGGCTGTTTTCAAATGATTTGAAAGGTTGTACCAGACCCACCTGAATTTTAAAAGGAGTGCATAAAAATTCCAGAACAGCATGATTTCTATATAACTGCAAGGCACTATGCTGCTTATTTTTGAAAGTCTTTCTGCTGATGAACATCACTGCCACACCCCATTACTAGTACCTCTAATCAAATAAATATATAGGATTGCACAGCATTTAGCTAGAAACTCAACTCACCTTCTCTAAGTCTTTGTATCACAGGACCAGCTCTTGCTGTTTGCACATGGCCCCAAATAATGAAAGTAACTACTGTTACAATGAGAATGGTAAGGTGGTTGCCTTCAGCATTTGGGCATGAGCCCCCAACTTCCCAGAGGCTCTCCTAGAGGCTGAAAAAGTGCTGCTTTGGGGCTGCATGACACATCATACAACTGCTTATTTTCTAAGCTATTCCTTTCCCAGGAATAGTTTCAAGATAACCATATTCATTTAGGGGAAAGACAGTGGTTTGCTCAAAGTGAGTAAACATCCTGGCTCGAAAAGGAATTTCATACAGGCCAAGAGTATAGATTAACTAGACCACAATACTTGTGGAATCCATTTTGTAAGAATCCTGAAGTCAATATATTTTTAAAATATTTGGATTAGATAGATTTTAAAGTCTCTGATTGGAGAAACTGGGAGCCCCAGGCTATGAAATCTCTTTTTTCTCTTTCTTCAGTATGCATTCACAACATTGATGGATATTTTGTAGCATAGTAAATTTTCCAGGGTTATACCCATCACAGTAAAAATAACTTGTGCAGACTAGAAAAATAACAATGAAAAAGTATTGAAGAGGGGGGCAAAGATCTCTGTCTAGTCATTACTGTTGATTCTTGAATCAGAGCAACTGGTGAAGCACAATATATCATATCTTTATTTTGAAGAGCGATTTTAATAACCTGACACTACACTGAAGCTAAAACAACAACAAAGAAAAATTCTGTGCTTGGTTTAACAAAAACATCCAAACCAATTTATGTAAAAATTGGAAAAATAAATTGGTCCTGGGCTCACAACTACAACTGCCAAGTTCCAGCCCAGAGCAATTTAAATGTCATAATAATAATTTGAACCAGTTGGTGTGTGTGTGTGTGTGTGTGTGTGTGCACATGCAAAAAATACAACCTTGAAAAATCTACCATTATGTCATTTTGCTAAGCCACTTGAACACATTTGGTGGGTAAGTGATAGACTTGAAGAGTAGGAGACCAAAGTAACCCCTGCTTCTAAAACAGTATGATTTACAGAAAAAGAAGTCAGATAGATATTTATACTCCTCTATTCCTCATGGCAAATTAAGAAGGTGGTGGCATTGGTAGAATGTTTGAAAGTGCTACAATTTTAGAGAATGGCATTTTGCAAAATCACTAAGGAGCTTACTGCACTCCAAAGAAAAGCAGAAAAGCAGCAGGAATGTTCCATCTTTCCTGATGCCTTACCACATAGTGTCAGCCTTACCACATAGTGCCTTACCACATAGTGCCTTACCTGATGCCTTACCACATAGTGCCTTACCACATAGTTTCTTCCAGTGTTTTTTTGTTCCAATCCTGAGGGGGACCAAGGTAAAACCTTGTCTTTTTGCAAACAGATTTTTCTGGTTAGCAAAAAGATGCAGGTTTACCTCAGTCCTCCATGGGGCCGGAACAAAAGAATGCCAATGTCATGCGGTAAGGCAGCAGGAAAGACGGAATGTTCCTGCTGCTTTGCCACTTTACTTCGGAGTGTGGTAAGGCCCCCTGCTTTTCATGTGGCACTGCACCAACTGCTTCCCTTCTCAAACAGTCACTACACTGCTATTGTTATGTGTGAGTCAGACTTTTTATCCAAGTAAGGCCAAATAATACAACATAACACAGGTACAGTTGCCCCTTCATATTCACTGGGGTTTGGTTCCAGGTCCCTCTGTGGATACCAAAATCTGTGAATACTCAATTCCCATTATATGCAATGGCATAGCAAAATGGTGTCCATTATATAAGATGGCAAAATCAAGGTTTGCTTTTTGGATTAATATTTTTTTAAGAATATTTTCAAGCCGTGAATACTTAAATCTGTGGATACCAAATCCGTGGATACGGAGGGACCACTGTATAGGCAAACTGTTGCCCTTTAGATTTGACTGCCAAGCAGCTGCCAGAAGGCCAAGATCAGCATGGCTCCTGATCAAGGATCCTGGAAGATGTAGTGGAAAAGATTGGACAACTCTGGCTTGTGTACTCCTAATTTACCATATTAAGACGAGAATCCTGCTGATGCACTATACTAATAGCTGCACTTTTTCTAGGGTTGTGCAGTGATGGTGAGGGAAAGCAGACAAAATTCTCCTCTCCAAGAAGCTTATTTCTCAGGGCCTTCCTTCCTTCCCAGTACTCTGCCTGTGGCCTTTCCCCTTCTTCCATCACTGCCTAATAAGTTCTGCCTCCATAGCACAGAGGCAGAATTCCAGCCTATATGTTTCTAACGCCTTCTGATTATGCCTACTTTTAACTTGTTCTGATGTTTCCTATGACTGGGAAAATAAAACAGATTCCAGCTAGGTATCTGGCAGTTGCAGGCATCCAGTGAAGGTACTTTGTTTCCCTCTCTGTAAAGAAAGCAAGCGTAAAGAAAAGCAACAACAATGTAAAGAAAACAACTAAGTAGCTGCCAAACAAAAACTAGCAAGAATAACATATCTGTTATGACAGCACATTCACACTGCAATGAGTTTCCTTCTCCTATTGCCTTTTCCACCCAAACTTTATAATGATTAAGATGTAACAGTGTGGTAACATGGACATCAGTGACACAATCAAACTATACAATGCCTTATATAAGCAAGAAACTCTGTCTCTTCTCTCCCCCCACCCCTTACTCAGAAGTAAACTCAGACACACAATCAGGATGAGAACTCTAGCATGGTGTTTCCCTTTTTTTGGTTCTCCATAGGGACTCTATTTTGAGACCTCTACACCTACAATATGCATACAGGAAAAACTTTCTCCTTGAATACCCCCTCCCACAACCTAGGGGTTCGAATTAAGATTTAGTTCTGCACAAAGCACATTGTTTGCAGTGGCTTGCACTTAGGGCTGTGAAGGCACCAACGGTAGTGTGCTTTTATGAACATGGTTATAGGTCTCACCTCTTCACCAGGGCTTTTAAACTGTTTTTTCCCCCAATTTGTGAACTGGGATTTGAGCCTCTGATTCTAAATGTTTTAACTATGTATATTTTGTAACATATTACTTGCATTATAGTATGTTTTAACTGTTTTTCAAATATATAGCTGTACACAGCTTTTATCTGATGAAAATAACAATAAATAATAAAATTAACAATATGAATTAACTACTGAAAACCAGAGTTGTTTAAGGTGGTGGGGGAGCTAACGCAGGCCCCTCCTGCTCCAAACCCCCTACTTAACCCGACAATAGCCTGCTGTGATGCATTTAACATCCACTTTGCAGATAAAATCTCTCAGATAAGAGCCAACTTGGACACCAATTTTCTGACAGAATCCATAGATGAGGCGTCCAACAACTCCGTTGATGGCATTTTACTGGATTAGTTTCAATTGGTGAGTACCGATGACATGGACAAGCTCCTTGGAAGAGTGAGGAAGACAACTTGCCCTCTTGATCCCTGTCCATCTTGGCTGGTCGTCCAGGGGGGGATGCGTTGAGAGTATTCCTATGGGACACAATCAATGCATCCTTCAGGAAAGGTATCATACCATCTTGTTTAAAGGAGGTGGTGGTTAAGCCACTCCTGAATAAACCTTCCCTGGACCCCCTGGACAGGAACAATTACAGACCAGTGACCTTGCTACCTTTTTTAAGCAAGGTGATTGAGAGCGCAGTTGCTTCCCAACTCCAAGCCATCCTGGATGAAACCGATTATCTTGATCCATTTCAAATCGGCTTCAGGACAGGATATGGAGTTGAGACTGCCATGGTTGCTCTAACCAATGACCTCTGCCTGAGCATCGACAGGGATAGTATGACCCTGCTGGTGCTCTTGGACCTCTCAGTGGCCTTTGACACTATAGATCATTCCATCCTCTTGGATCGCCTGAGAGAGTTAGGAATTGGAGGCACTGCTCTGTTGTGGTTCCGTTCCTTTCTCTCGGGCAGATCCCAGAGGGTGAAGCTTGGGGACACTTGCTCTTCCAGAATTGAGCTTAATTGTGGCATCCCTCAGGGGGCCATCCTGTCCCCGATGCTATTTAATATTTATATGAAGCCACTAAGAGAGATCATCCGGAGGCATGGAGCTCGGTGTCATCAGTATGCTGATGCCACTCAGATATATTTCTCCATGACCAGATTGTCAGCTCAGACTCCAGATGGCGTCTCTCCTCTCAATGACTGTCTTAGAGCGGTAATGGATTGGATGAAGAAAAACAGATTGAGACTAAATCCAGACAAAATGGAGGTACTGACAGTCACAGGCCCGAAACCAGGTCTGGGAATACAACTTCCAGTCCTGGATGGACTCACACTCTCCTCTAAGTACTGTGTTCGCAGTCTGGGGGTACACCTAGATTCGTCACTTCACATGACTAGTCAGGTGAGTGTGACAGTCAGGAGTGCCTGTTATCAGCTTCGGTTGATACACCAGCTGCGCCCTTACCTGGATACAAGGGATCTGGAAACTGTGGTACATGTTTCGGTAACCTCATGTTTGGATTACTGTAATGCACTCTACATGGGGCTACCCTTGTGCCTAACCCAGAAACTTCAACTGGTACAAAATATGGTAGTCAGGTTAATTACAGGTACATCTAGGAGAGAGCATATAACACCTGTGCTTAAATCTCTCAACTGGCTGCCGATCAGTTTCTGGGCACAGTAGGTGTTGGTTTTAACCTTTAAAGCCCTACATGGCTTGGGTCCATCTTGTCTTTGGGACCACCTCATCCTATATGATCCCCCCCCCCATGCACTTCAGTCCTCTGGGAGGAACCTGCTGCAGCCTATGAAAATTAGGCTGTTGCAGACCTCCCAGGGGGCCTTCTTTTCTATGGCTCCCAGACTTTGGAATGGCCTGCTGGATGAGATCCGTCTTATCACTATTCTTGATAGCTTTAAGAAAGTGTTAAAGATTGATCTCTTCCAGCAGGCCTTCCCGGAATAATTCCCCAGCTCAAGTGGAGCTGATTGCTTACCCACTCCCCTGCCGCTATTGCCATTTATTTATTTATTTATTTATTTATTGTATTTTATCTTTGTTTTAATTCTCTGTTAGTTTAATTAGTTTTAAGGGGTGGGAGGGTTAGGATTGGGAAGGATTGTTTTAACTTGCTGTGTTTTAATCTTGTTGTATGCCACCCCGGTTGCCGAGCAGAGGGGTGGGTTAAAAATAAAAAATTATTATTATTTATTATTATTATTTATTATGTTTTCAATTAAGGTGGAAATTTTCTAACCCAAAGGTACAACTTAATTTAATTTGGTTTTTTTTTTTTTACCTCTGAAGTGATGCGCTTAAATTAACATTTTAAAACTAACAAGACAAAGAAGCTAACAAATTTTATATTTACCAGCTGGTTCTTTACCCAAAGCTTAGTGGCCTTGGGTTTTTTCAAGCATCTTTTCCCTTCTCTTAGTCCCTCAGAGTTGGGTGGTTAAACATTTACGTCACAAGATCCAATTGCTAATTTTGCTACATGATTACAGAATAATAGTGTAGTTATAATTAAAAGATTTTAAACCAACAACTAGTAAAGGCAGCCAGGAATGGGTGATTTTCTTTGCACCTAGGAAACTGAATGCTAAAGCTCTTAACTCTGGACTTCTGTCTGGGTGCATGTGGTAATCCTTAAGTTAAAAAGGGAGTAAGGAAATGGCATTATAAATGTGAAATAAACTGAAGAAAATATATAGTTTGTTGTAGCAGGGTAGATGACAAATGAGTTTCTAAAAAATGCATGTATCTTTCCTTCTCTCCAAAGTTCAAAACAGCAACAAGAGGAAGGATGGAAGGCAAATGATGCATGGTATTTTTCAACTTTATTCTAGTAAGCCTTCTAGTGGATACATTTAACTTAAATATACATGGCAATTTAATATGAATGTAACAGTAACCATCCAACATAAATGCAATTGAATTAGGGGCTGGACTTTTTTTTTTAAGCTTTTAATGATTAAATGCATCATTCCCTATTCCTGAATATATTTCCTATTTTTGAATAAAATATTCAGTCATACATGTGCATTCCCAATACACACTATACATTTTAGCCTAACACCTTCTAATGGGAAAATATAGCAAGTGGGGTCATCTTATGGTTTGGTCTAAAATTGGACTTCTTTGCACACTCGAGGGATAGGAGATTTTCACACGTCAAAAATATCCTCTGCGGAAATCGGGACAGAAAAATTTCTGTCCCGGAAGCAGCGCCGCAGTTTGCACACCCACCTCCCTCTCCTGATATGCCGGCGTCCTCGCACTGGGTTTTTTCTTCCCTCTTCCGTGATATTTTATTAACGGCAAACTCCCGTTAGTAAAATATTACAGAAGAGGGAAGAAAAAACTCAGTGCGAGGACGCCGGCATATCGGGAGAGGGAGGTGGGTGTGCGAACAGCGGTGCTGCTTCCGGGACAGAAATATTTCTGTCCCGATTTCCACGGAGGATATTTTTGACGTGTGAAAATCTCCATAAAGTCAGAGGCAAAAAGATTGGACAGTAAAATGGACAAAAACCCAAATAAAAATCCTCATCTCAACATAAAGCAAAAATGCAGATCCTCAAAGTGTGAAAAATACAGGCTTGAAATTAGACTAAGAGTTGTTAGGAAAAAGGTTTAGACAATGTCAGAAGTTAGATGAACTGTATTATAGCACAACAGAAGTGACTTAATAATCAATTTCTAATTAGGCAACTTTCACATGCTTCCTTGATGTAAGTTTAAATGCATCAATGGAAACATTTGTCATGGTATATTGGTTTCTTTTGTGTCTGACCCAATAATAACTGGTGCATAGAAGAGATATTTTCAAACGTCCTAATAATGGGCACACTAGAAAAATAGTCATAATGAGGCAAAGTGTTTCAGAGTTTGAACAGTTCCAAAAATAATGTGCCAAGAGCTGCACAAAGTGTAATTTTTATATTTCAGGCAAGCCTACAGCCAATAGGATGAGGGGGGTGCATTTTTAAAGAGTAATGAAGCTACACACATTTAATAGTCCAGGCCTGAAGAATCACTGCAAAGATTATGCTAATTCAGTGCTATTTAACTTGGACAAATAATAAAATAACAAACATGTTATTTTGGATTTCATAACCAGCCAATTAATTATGCAACTTAATTTGCAGAAGAGCTATGTGCTTTTCTCAGGGGCTAACAAACAAAATGCATAACTATATATCATCTGCATGTTTTATAGAATAAAACATTATCAAAATTATTTCTAATATGCCTCAACATTTTTATGGACCTCTTGAAACTCCTGCAGAGGTTTAGATTTTAAAAGGCAGTTTCTCTCAAATCTCAAAATTCCACATTTTCAGTAGCAGCTCTAGTCTTGAACTGTAGCTCCACTGCACTGCACTGAGGATGTCAATACTATAGAAGGAGCTTAGCTATTGACATGTGTGATTTCCAATACAAGAATACAAAAATTCTGAAATGGTTAAAAAGGTTAAGACATGTTTTCTAGGTCTATTTCAAATCCCATTAAATTCTATTGTTCAGCTGCAAAGTGCAAATAATTATGTGCACCTTAATGTATTATGTATGTGCTGTTTGGGATGACAATGAAGTATGATACTGATTGTGTTTAATTTCCTGCATCTAAACAAGATTCTAAATGAAAACATGGACCCCTGATATTATAAGAAATAATTTCTTCCAATACATCTGGATGTCATCTGCCTTTCAAAGTGGCAGCACTGGATATATTATTATTTATTGATCACCACATCTACCATAAAGATTATCAAGAGCTCACTTTATGCAATTGACCCTGGATAAGAACTGAAATCGTACAGTGGGCCCTTGGTACCCTTGGTTCCAGGACATCCCATGGATACCAAAATCTGTGGATGCTCAAGTCCATTATATACAATGGCATAGTGAAACGATGTTCCTTTATAAAAGGACAATAAGATTTGCTTTTTGGGCTTGTTGTTGTTGTTGTTTTTGGATGGGGAATATTTGGATGGTTGAATTTGTGGATGCAGAATCTGTGGCTACAGAGGGTCAACTATAACTCTTCTTGATGTATATTTATTTTCTCTCTATGATGTGGAAGCACTCCCATTTGTTCATACAACTGACAACACTTAATTTTTCCATAATAATTAATGTTCCTTCTTTAAGCCTATCTTTATCAATAGTAACCTATTTTGTCCAAAGCTAGCTAGAAAATGTTGATCTATCCAACAAAAATATAGAAGAATAACCAACAGTGTGTAATCTGGAAGCTGTCGGTGGACTTTGGGTATATGGGCATTGTGACAAACTAGAACCCAATGCAGGAAGTTACTATATATATATATATATATACATATATATACATATATATACATATATATATATATATATATATTATATATATATATATACATATATATACATATATATATATATTATATATATATATATATATATATGTATATATGGTGTCTGAAAATTATCTTTACAATTTCAATTTTATATTTCAGACACTATGTATAATATTTACATTTTAAAAAAAAAGTCTGGTGGCAGATACTAATCCAGCTGTGAAGTCAAAGGCTTTCAGGGCTGGCAACCATAGATTTTCCTTGGTTTTTTTTCTGGGCTGTGAGGCCGTGTTCTGGAATATTTTCTTTCTGATGTTTCACCTGCATCTGTGGCTGGCATCTTCAGAGAATGGTTGGGTAGAAGTGTATGTGGAGTTTATATGCTGTGAATCCCTATTGAGGAGTATATGTAAATTTGTGTAATTGAATGGTTAGTTTCTGGGTATAGAAATGCAAGGCTCGTTAATGTCTGTTTGGCTAATGGTTGGTTGCTGGGCCATTATCTGCTGGGAATCCCCCTGTCCCTGGGGGGAATTCTTTTGTAAGTGTTGAGTTTTGATTCTATTGTATTTCAAAACTAGGAGCCAGATTTTGTTTACTTTTCAGGTTTCTTCTTTCCTGTTGAAGTTGTCCAGGTGTTTGTGGATTTCAGTAGCTTCTCTGTGCATTCTAACATGATAGTTGTTGCCTGGTCCAGAATTTCTGTGTTTTTAAATAGCATTTTGTGTCCAGGTTTGTTTATCACATGTTCTGCTACTGCTGATTTTTCTGGCTGGCCCAGTCTGCAGTCTCTCTCATGTTCCTTGATTCGTGTTTGGACACTGCATTTAGTGGTCCCTGTGTAAAATTGTCCACAGCTGCATGGTATGCAGTAAACTCCTGCAGCTGTGAGAGGGTCTCTTTTGCCCTTTTGCCAGCCAGAAAAATCAGCAGTGTGCAGCTAAAATTAGCCAAGCAAAGCCACTTCATAGACTTTGAGCAAGAATTAGAAGTGTAGATTTTTAAAATGGCAAGAGGAAATGGGAGTGAATAGCTAGCAAAAGTGGGCTACATCTTTGCTCCAATCACTGAGCAATCTGTAATTGATGGTTTTAAATGGGACAGGGAACTTCGCAGCTTGTTCTGATCCATCAATGAAAGGAGACTTTCTTAACTGGTTTGACTCCCAGAAATGTCCAGTGCTTAACTCATACCCTCCAACATTTCACAGATGACAAGTAGGACATACATAGCCAGTCAACATCAGCATGTTGTCAAAATGGCAGGAGTTATTAATGGGGAAGAACATAAAAATTAGGAGAGGTTGCCTATTTTTTTGCATGAGATCACTGAGAAGGGCAAGATTTCATCTCCTCCTTCCCTCTTTCCCCTGCTGATTCAATTGAGTGCAAACCATTTTTGTACTTTGAAATCCGTTTTTGCCAACTGCAGCAAGCTGAAGACAAAGGGGAAAGTGGGAAGAAGGAAACTGGGACATTTAAAAAACAGCTGAAATTGTGGGATGACAGAGGATTGATTGGGACTGCCCCTGCCAAATCAGGACAGTTGGAACGAATTTTAACTTGGGGCTTGTCGACATAGCAAAAGGGGGCTGCTGGACTCACCTGCTTGTTCCAGCAGCCAATTTGCAGGTACGGTCAAGTCCCCCTTGCTCCTCTTCCACATGGTGTGTGGCATGGGCGCCACCATACTCATCTCCCCTTTCCTGGCCTGCTCCATGGTCCAGGAAGGAGCATGAATAAGGGAACCAATCAGGGCAAGTCAGCCCTGCCCTGATTGGTTGTTTGGAAGGAGGCAGGACACTGCTAACTTTTGCAGCAATTTTGCTACTCTTTTGCAGCAGTTTTGCGACAGGTTTGCAGCAGTTTTACAGCAGTTTGATTTAGGGGCAGCGCTCGGGTACATAACCCCGGCCACTGTGCTGGATTGGCCAGTGGCTCTTTAGGAGCTGAAACCCACCCACCCACCCACCTTCCCTTTATCTCTTATTTATAGGTTGTAGATATTTTGTAGCATGTATTTACTCTTTCTTACAACTTTGGGGTTGGCATGGGTCCTGATCCAAGGTCATTGGTAATGGGAGTGTCTGCCAAGTTCATGGTCAAAGTCAAGTTCACAGAGACCCAAGCCTTATCCCTACGGTTGGTGAGAAGGGGCAGTGTGAGGGATCGGCAGGCATGAGGGAGCCTGCCCAGGACTCCGCCCCCTTCGTTGTGGTGAGTGTCGGTGGTGGAGCAACAGTGGTTTTATCAACCAGCATTCGGGTTGGTCGATGTCTGGATCCAGACCCATGTGATTTGAGCCAACCATTGCAGCTGTTATCAATAGTTGTGGCCTTTATTGCTAATATATACAATAATCATGTATCAATATAGCATTCCAACTTATATATTGTTTCTGTCATTATTTAGGGAAGAGGGGTGGGGGGGAGCACATCTGGCCTGGACACCCAAATACTCCTCATGGAATTCAAGGAGAATATATTTTTTTAAAATGGCATCCTCAATCCACTGTATTCAAAAGGAGGGGGGAAATACTCTATATACTCCACAGGAAAAGCCTTTGCGGCTTTTCCCAAAGTTTTTAAACAATGTGCTTTCCCTCTTGTTGGGACAACCAATTCACTTTGATTTGCATTCCTGATAAGAGCAGAAGTGGAAAGCTGATTGGTCATATGTATGTGGGGGGCAGTGCTTGCTAAAAAAGCAAGAACCTGGAACTGCCATGTTGGATTTTCACTGTAGCGATTGTGTGCTGAAGCAATCAAAAAGCTTTTTTTTCTATTTATTTGGACAGAATATTGCACTTTTGCACCTTAGATATACTTTAAAAAAATATACTATGCAGCAGCAGCAATGGCTGACAATAAATAATAATAATATAATAATAATAAAATTTTATTTCTATCCCGCCCCTCTGCAACGCAATCAGGGCGGCTTACAATATAAAAACTCCATAGTCCCAGTACCCTAGCCCACCCCCCCCTTAAAATAATATTAAACTATAAAAGATTAAAAACATACAGTAAATTAAAAATATATAAATTAGAAAAAGATTAAAACATACAATAGTTTTTTTAAAAAATAAAATAAAATAAAAATGTGAGTAACTCACTCACACCTGCCATCTCGATTCACAGCCATGCCCATTTAAACAACTAATGTGGGTAGCTTCACATGCTTGCAATCTTGCCAAAAAAACAAAACAAAACAAAACAAAACAAAAACAAAAAAAACACCTGTTAAGACAAATAGAAGCTGCTTCGACTGGCATTAGTGTGCATCAATCCACATTTTCCCCTCACATAGACAAGCCCTAGGTGTCACACTTTCTGCAAGCTCACAACAGAAAACATTTAAGTCCCATTCTAGTTATACTACTATCAAAAACACTAATTCTGAATACACTTTACATTTTAGTCTGTTCCCAAACTGATAGCAAACAGAATGGCAATGAACAGAAGTGGGAGGGATGTTCAATGATTTTGCATTTCCCAGGAATCACAAGGAAAAATTATTTCATACCAGAATCAAAATTCCAATGAAAACAGAGTGCCTCAAGCCAAAGATGCCACAATGTAGAGGTGAATTAATTCAAAGTTTTGTGTTCATTAGACAAAATACAGTTTGTTGATGACTTGTTATTTTCACAGCTCTAGTCTTCCTTAAGTATGCTATTCTCAAGGTACACTAGTTGGAAAATTGACATTTGGAATTTTCACTAGAGACTCGTTAGACTTGGTTAAATATTTGATCATTACCCCACCCCACCCCTTGCCTTTATTATGCCTCTGTCTTTTTGGCTTCGTTTCTTTCTGGATACAGTACGTCTATGCAATAGACAAAGCTGCTTATGCTTTTAGCTCTGCAACAGCCGTTCAAGGACAACATCCAGTATCCCAAGGGTGACAAAATGGATGTGATATAGTATCTAAATACAGTTTGGCTGAGAGTGCTATCGAGCCCTAGCTCAACATTTTGCACTCAAACTTCTTCCTGGGCTCTGGCTGCTCAATTAAAACAAAGAGAAATCATACTTTACACTTGGATGTAGAGATCATGTTAGTGTGTCTTAGTTTCTTCGTTTTAAACAGTATGCACACAAATAAATGGGAAGAAGACCTGCTACCAAAGAAACATGGATTTAAATTAGCATATTTTCCTCCATTTGAGTTTATTAATAGTATCTGCAATTATTAAAATAGACACGGTACCACAATACAACGTGTAAGTATGAATGTAAAAGAACAAAAACAAATAAAGTATCAATTTGGCTGAGGGAGAAGCAAGCAGCCACTAGCTCTCTTTATAGCTGCAGCCCCTGTCCCTGGAGCTCAGCTGACAGGTGAGGCCAACAGGGAAGTTTTGCAGGGGTGTTTAGTGGCAGTTTGGAGGCGAGGCCTAGAATTCTGATTCAGTGCCTACCTAAGATTATTGAATATGAACAGTGAGGGAGCTGTTGCAGTCACCTACAACAGCTGTTGTATCTTTGTATTCTTTCCAGAAAATGTGAATATCTATACCTGCAGCAAGCACAACTTGGTTGTCCTATTGGAAGAGAAGTTCCAGCAACTTGAGGTCCATGTTTCTGTTCTTCAGCATATTAGGGAGCATGAGGTTTTCTTGGATAAAGCAGAATAGACTGTCCTAGATGAGGGACACACAGGGGAAGTCTCTGAGGAGGAGATCATTTCCCACACACAGGAGGTAAGCATTTGGAGGCATGCAACACACAGAAGAACTAGCAGGACCAGGGATCATTCTGTGAGTTTGGAGCTACAGGATTGATTTTACTTTCTCTCCCTTATCAGATATTATGAGTAACAGGAACAAGGGAGATAGTTCCAGTCCATAGAGAATATGCAGGTGACTGCAAAATTCAGTACATGGAATAACCCCTGCCAATCCACAGAAGTTATGTGTGGTGGTGTTAGGGGACTCACTGATGATGGGAACAGAAGTGGTGGTTTGCAGGCTTGACAAGATGTCTCAAGAAGTGTGCTATCTCCCTGGGCCAAAAATCCATAATGCAACATAGAGGCTGCCAAGACAAGTGAAGCCCACTGACCATTACCCCTTCCTTTTGGTCCACATGGGAACCAATTATACTGCAAGGCATAGCCTTCAGCATATCACAAGGGATTACAAAGCTCTAGGTAGGAAGCTTAAAGACCTTGATGTACAGGTTGTCATTTCATATCTCCTCCCAGATGAAGGACACAGCCCAGGAAGGGAGAGAATAATAGTGGAGGTGAACAACTGGCTTGGCAGATAGTTTAACCAGGAATGATTTGGCTTCTTGGACCATGATCTGCAATTTCACGAAGACACAGGAGATTTTCAGACTACACTGTTATAGTGTTATTATTCCACTTTAACTGCTCTGGCTCCCTCCTGTGGAATTCTGAGGCTTGTAGTTTAGTGAGGCCTAAGAGCTCTCTGGCTGAGAGTTGTAAATGCCCCTCCCTAAACTATAAATCTCAGAATTCCATAGGAGGAAGCCATAGCAAATAAAGTGGAATAGTAACACTATAACAGTGTAGTGTGAAAATCTCCATAGTCTGTCAAGGGATGGGTTGCACTTAACATCAGTTGCAGGGACAGTTTTTGCTAAGATTCTGAAAGATCTGATCAGTAGGTCTTTAAACTGAGTTATGTAGGGGAGGTAGACAGTATTCTTGAGGGCAGGAGTTCATCAACTGCTGAAGATAATAGCCCAAATGTTATAGAGAGAACTGTCCAAATAGTACAAGAACCCAAGAGGGGGAGGAAAAAAATCCTTAAATAATCAGCTAGGAGGAATGGCCCATGGTCTTATGTCTTTGCACTAATGCACAGAGCATGGGGAATAAAAAAGATGAACTTGAACTCTTAACATAGCAAAACAAGTATGATATAATAGGCATCACTAAAACCTGGTGAGATGAATCTCATGATTGGAATGTAGTAATAAAGGGAGAAATAGACCAAATAGGAAAAGAGGTGTAGTAATATCATAAGTCAAAGATGTTTATAAGGATGAGAAGAGATCTATGACTTAAATTCTGGAAGCCAGGCTGAAAGCAACTGGCCAAAAATTAATAGAGAGAGAGACACAACATGGATGCCATTTTGGTGGTCTACTACAGACCCCCAAGGCAGACTGAGGACATGGATGATGCCTTCCTAGAAAAGAATATTCCTGTGCAAGAATAAAAGGTTACTCCTGTGCAGAACCCGTTGCTTAACCCAACGACAGCCTGCTGTGACGCTTTTTTCAACTACTTTGCAGATAAAATATCTCGGATAAGAGCCGACTTAGATGCCAGTAATTTGACAGAAACAATTGAGGAGGTGTCCAGCAACTCCACTGATGTAAGTTTACTGGATCAATTTCAATCCATGCGTACTGAGGACATGGACAAGCTACTTGGTAGGGAGAGGAAGACGACCTGCCCTCTCGATCCTTGCCCTTCATGGCTGACCATCCAGGGGGGAACTGCCTTGATGGTGTTCCTTAAGGACATCATCAATCCATCCCTCAGAGAAGGGTGTGTTCCATCTTGTTTAAACGAAGCAGCTGTTAGGTCGCTCCTGAAAAAAATCTTCCCTTGACCCCCGGGACATGAACAACTATAGGCCGGTTTCTATGTTACCATTCTTGAGCAAAGTGATCGCGAGGGCAGTTGCGCTTCAACTCCAAGTGGTCTTGGATGAAACCGATTATTTACCCATTTCAAACTGGCTTTAGGACGGGATTTGGAGTTGAGACTGCCATGGTTGCCTTAACCGACGACCTGCATCTAAGCATCGACAGGGGTAGTGTGACCCTGTTGGTGCTTTTAGACATCTCAGCAGCTTTCAATACGATAGATCATGGCATCCTCTTGGATCGCTTGCGTGGGTTAGGAATCGGAGGCACTGCACTCCAGTGGTTCCGGTCCTTCCTCTCAGGCAGGTCCCAGAGGGTGTTGCTCGGGGACAGCTGCTCCAGCAGAAAGGAGCTTACTTGTGGTGTTCCACAGGGCGCCATCCTGTCCCTGATGCTGTTTAACATCTATATGAAGCCACTGGGTGAGATTATTTGGAGTTATGGGGCTGGGTGTTATCAGTACACTGATGACACCCAGATCTATTTCTCCTTGTCCGATCATCGGCCTCGAATTCCGATGGCGTCTCTCCTCTTAATGACTGTCTTAAAGCAGTAATGGGCTGGATGAGGAAAAACAGATTGAGATTAAATCCAGACAAAACGGAGGTGCTCACGGTAGCGGCCCCAAAACCAGGAGTTGGGTTGCAACCTCCAGTCCTGGACGGGGTCATGCTCTCTGTTAAGGACTGTGTTTACAGTCTGGGGGTGCTCCTTGATTCATCATTTCAGATGACTAGTCAGGTGAATGCGACAGTCAGGAGCGCCTGTTATCAGCTTTGGCTGATACGCCAGCTGCACCATTTCCTGGAAGCAAGGGACCTCGAGACTGTGGTGCATGCGCTGGTAACCTCTCGTCTAGATTTCTGCAATGCTCTCTACATGGGGCTGCCCTCATGCTTGGTCCGGAAACTTCAGTTGGTACAAAATATGGCAGCCAAAGTGGTCTCGGGAACATCTTGGAGACACCATATAACTCCAGTATTAAAATCTCTTCCAGGCCCAGTATAAGGTGTTGAATAGGTAAAGTACAGGAATACCTGGATATGCTAAATGAATTCAAGTCCCCTGGGCAAGATAAACTACATGCGAGAGTATTAAAAGAAGTGGCAGAAGTAATCTCCGAACCACTAGCAATAAACTTTTATAATTCCTGTAGAACATGAGAAGTCCCATCAGACTAGAAGAGTGCAAATGGTGTCTCCATCTTCAAACAGGGGGAAAAGAGGACTGAAACAATTTTCACCCTATCAGCCTGACATCAATACCAAGAGCAAATTATTAAACAGATAGTCTGTAAGTACCTAGAAAGGGATGCTGTGATCACTAGAAGTCAACATGGGTTTCTCAAAAACAAGTCATGTCAGATTAATCTTATCTCTTTTTTGATAGTTTTACAAGCTTGGTTGATGAAGGGAATGTTGCGCATGTAGCATATCTTGATTTCAGTTAGGTCTCTGACACAGTCCCCATAATATTCTTGAAATTAAGCTAGTAAAATATGGGCTAGACAATGCTACTGTTAAATGGATCTGTAATTGTTTGACTGACTGAACCCAAAGGATACTCACCAATGGCTCCTTTTCATACTGGAGAAATGTGACTCTTGGGGTACCACAGCGTTCTGTCCTGGGTCCCATACTATTCAGCATCTTTATCAATGACTTGGATGATGGAATAGAGGGCATGCTTATCAATTTTTTTAGATGAAACCAAATTAGGAGTGGTAGCAAATATCCCAGAGGACAGAATCAGAATTCAAAATGACCTGAACAGATTAGAAAGCTGGGCCAATTCTAACAAAATGAATTTCAACAGGGAGAAATAAAGGGCACTCTACATAGGCAGAAAAAAATGAAAGGCACAGATATAGGATGGGTGACAGCTCACTTGACAACAGTACATGTGAAAGGGATCTAGGAGTGATAGATTATGGACAGTTCATCAGCCAACAATGTAATTAAGTTTTCATCACTTTATTTTGTATTTCTATACAATGTGGTATGCTCATGACTTTATGGTATTCAGATAAAGGTATATGAGAAGGCAAAAAAACCAAACAAACGTGGTTTATTTTATAAGTGATCTAGAGGAGATGCAATTGTTAGCATGCCCTACTCCCTCCTTATACTATCTCATAATTAGAAATATTGGACAATTTGAAGGGGTCAAGTAGACCGGGGTGATCCACCTGAGGTCAAATGGAGGTCACAGGGACCGGTGAAGATGTCTTAGAAATGTTTTAGCAAGCATACACAAACTAGAATTGAGCAGAATCCCCTTAATAAACAAAACCGTCAAGGAGGTATATGCTAATTCCTTCTTGGGCTCCTCAATGATGAGTCACACATCCTAAACAGTCTACACAATCCAAATTCCCAGGAAAATTCCCTCAGAACCACCTCCTGTCCTACAATGTGAGGTTATCATAAACCCATCAATTTCTATCTCCCAGCTATTAACAGCAATCAGCTAAGTTTCAGTTTCCTTTGTTTATTCAGTGGGAAACCCATTTAAGCTTTGTTCTAGCCAAAGTACCCTGTTCAGGATACAAAGCAGGATATAAATATTAGCCCCAAACAATAGTAAAGTGTGCCACTGTGGACAAGACCCGTCCACTTTCTCTGTCTGCTTGCCCCTGGATCAGAACTTCCAGTGACACCATCAGGCTTCAGTCTGATTATTTCTCTACTCTTTAAGACAGGTAACGATCACCCTATTTCCTTAATCTATTCTTCTATTGAATCTTTCTGGTTTAACTTTTCAATAGCCTTGTGTGCTTCTTGTGAGCGTGTATTGCGTATGCGGCTGCTTTTGTCCTATTCCCAATAAAAACCATTTATTTCACTTTAATGTGGAGTTCTCTGCAGTTAGTACTGGTATACATAGGTGAAAATATCCTGAAGTTACCCATCTCTCGCAGCATTCCATTTGTGCTAATAACAATTTCCATGAACATTAACATAGTCTTTGACATCATGAGCGGGACTGTACGCTCCCCTACCTCTTGGGGTAACACAATAGCAGCAGCCTGGCTTGGAACTGGGAGTCGGGCAGTGAGTGCTTTGGCCCTCTCCCACTCCCTCAGAACACCTGGCCTTCAGAAAGCCTTTAAAGCTGGCTCTAGCCAGACCATCGGCAGCAGCTGCAGCCGGGCTTGGAATCTGGGACTTGGGCAGTGAGTGCTTTGTCCCCCTCCCCCTCCCTCAGATCACCTGGCCTTCAGAGAGCCTTTAAAGCTGGCTCCAGCTCAACCATTGGCAACAGGAGCAGCCAACCAGCGGTGAGCAGAGAGTTGGGCTGGGACTTTTTCCATCTAGCCGCCCAGCTCTCCTGCCACCTGAAAACGCCACAGGAGCCAGGCAGAGAGTGCTAGGTTTTGGGCAGAGTATTTAGCCTGCCCAAGAAACCCCTTCTTCACCAGTGGCGAGAGCTGGGCTGGGACTCTTCCACCAAGTCCCTCTTAATTAAAGATTGAAGCCCAGCACTAGCGGCAGGGGCAACAGAAGCCGAAAAGGTGGGTGGTGCCCTTTCAGCTTGCCCAAGCCATCACTTCCTGGCTCGCCAGCAATCACGCTGACGTTGTTTATGGACTCCTAGTGGCAAACATCTAAGGTGGCAATTGGGGACAAATTGTTATACTGGACCTGATGTTGATGTGGGTTGACATAAGACTTGTATTAGCAAGCCATTCGGTCTCTTATCATCTGACCACTATAGTAAATGGATTATGGGATTGGGGTTGGTTTATCCCCCAAATACCACTTTTTTCCAGTGGCTTGAAGCTTTACTGTTTCCCTTGAGGCCGGGAATGAGGTGAGGGTGGCTATAGGAGTTGTGCAGGGGCTGGAACAGAGCGAACAAATGTTACAAAAGAAGATGGGATCACTGTTTGAAAGCTTCCCCACCTTCAGTTCCCTCTGTTTCCCAGAATGGCTTGGAGAGAAGACCAAGCATTCCACAGAACCTTACTCTGCTCCTCTGCAATGCCAGGTCAGTCAAGAACAAGACCCATATCATCCATGATCTCCTCATGGATGAGGATGCTGACCTGGCTTGCATTACAGAGACCTTGCTGGGAGAGGATAGTGCAGTTACCTGGGCGCAGGCCCTCCCATCCGGGTACTCTGTCAGTGATCAGGTGAGGGGAAGTGGGTGGGGGTGGTGGAGTTGCTCCGGTTCATAAGAACAGCCTGATCTTGACCAGGATACCTGACCGGAACACAGTCCACTTCGAGTGTATGCACCTTAGCCTGAGGACCAGGGATAGTTTGGGGATTCTACTAGTCTACTGACCACCCCGTTGTCTAGCAGACTCCCTGACCGAGCTGACACAGCTGTTGGAGCTGTTGTTGGAGTCTCCCAGACTTTTAGTTTTGGGAGACTTCAACATTCCGCTTGAGACCAGTCTAACAGGTGCGGCTCGGGAGATCATGGAGACCATGACAAACATGGGCCTATCCCAATTGGTCATTGAGCCCACACATTGTGCAGGTCATACACTCGATGCGGTCTTCAGTACAGAACAGGAATATCTGTGGGCGGAGGTTGTAAGTACCTCCACATTGTCATGGTTGGATCATTTCCTGGTCAAGGCAGAACTTAGAGTTTGTACCCTCCCCACCGGTGGTGGTGGACCATTAGATTGGTCCACCCTCGAAGGCTAATGGAGCCAATTGGATTCCAGAAAGCCTTAGAGGGTTTAATGGTTGGGAATGCCGGTGACGCTGTCGATGCTCTAGTCAATATTTGGAACACTGATTTTGCCAGGGCTATTGACATGATCGCTCCGAAGCGTCCTTGCCGATCCGTTTCAAACCGTAAGCCATGTCACACACCAGAGCTTAGAAGAATGAAGCAGGTTGGACAACAACTAGAGTGCATGTGGTGCAAAACTCAACTCTTATCTGACAGAACTTGCCATAGAAACTTTCTTTGGTCCTATCGGGAGGCAATACGTACAGCGCAGAGATCTTTCTCCTCTGCACGTATTGCGTCTGCAGAGTCCATCCAGCAGAGCTGTTTTGGGTGGTAAGGGAGCTGACACAGGTACCCCCTGTGCCGAATCTCTTACTTAACCCAACAATGGCCTGCTGTGATGCGTTTAACAACTTTTTCACAGATAAAATATCTCAGATAAGAGCCGACTTAGATGCCAATGCTTTAACAGAAACCATAAGAGAGACGTCCAGCGACTCTGTCGATGAAGTTATTTTGGATCAGATCCAATCTGGGAGTACCGAGGACATGGACAAGCTGCTTGGTAGGGTGAGGAAAACAACTTGCCCTCTCGACCCTTGCCCATCATGGCTGGCTGTCCGGGGGGGGGAAGCATTGAGGAGATTCCTCATGGATATCATCAATGCATCCTTCAGGGAAGGACATGTTCCATCTTGTCTGAAGGAAGTGGCTGTTAGGCCACTTCTGAAAAAAACTTCCCTGGACCCCCTGGATATGAATAATTACAGGCCTGTTTCTTTATTGCCATTTCTGAGCAAGGTGATCGAGAGGGCGGTTGCTCTTCAACTCCAAGCTATCTTGGATGAAACCAATTATCTAGACCCATTTCAAACCAGCTTCAGGACAGGCTTTGGGGTTGAGACTGCAATGGTTGCCTTGACCGACCATCTCCATCTGAATATTGACAGGGGTAGTGTGACCCTGTTGGTGCTCTTAGACCTCTGAGCAGCTTTTGATACAATAGATCATGGCATCCTCTTGGACTGCCTGAAGGGGTTTGGTATCAGGGGCACTGCATTGCAATGGTTCTCATCCTACCTCTCGGGCAGGTCCCAGAGGGTGCTGCTCAGGGACAGTTATTCAAGCAAAAGAGAGCTCACCTGGGGAGTTCCACAGGGAGCTATCCTGTCCCCAATGTTATTTAACATCTATATGAAGCCGCTGGGTGAGATTATTCGGAGTTATGGGTGTTATCAGTATGCTGATGACACTCAGATCTATTTCTCCGTATCTTGTTCATCGGTCTCTAATTCCAATGGCATCTCTTCTCTCAATGAATGTCTTTGGGTGGTAATGGCCTGGAAGAGGAAAAACAGATTGAAACTGAATCCAGACAAGACAGAGGTGCTCATGGTAGTGGCCCCGAAACCAAGAATTGGGTTGCAACCTCCAGTCCTGGATGGGGTCACACTCTCCTCCAGTGACTGTGTTCGCAGTCTGGGGGTGCTCCTTCACTCATCACTCCTGATGATGAATCAGGTAAATACAAAAGTCAGGAGTGCCTGCTATCAGCTTTGGCTGATATGCCAGCTGCACCCTTTTCTGGAAGCAAGGGACCTCGAGACCATCATTCACATGCTGGTAACTTCACACCTAGATTTCTGTAATGCGCTCTACATGGGGCTACCCTTGTTCTTGGTTCAGAAACTTCAGTTAGTACAAAATATGGCGGCTTGTTTCAGGAACATCTAGGAGAGAACTCATCACTCTGGTTTTGAGGTCCCTCCACTGGCTGCTTATTGGTTTCCGGGCCTAGCACAAGGTGTTGGTTATCACCTTTAAAGACCTAAATGGCTTGGGTTGAAGCTATCTCAGGGACCGTCTCCTCCCCTATATTCTCCCCGCACACTCCAGTCCTCTGGGAGGAATTTGCTGCAGCTTCAAAAGTCGAGGCTTTCAGCTACCTCCCAGAGGGCTTTTTCTGTTGTTGCCCCCAGACTATGGAACAGTCTGCCAGATGAGATCTGCCAATTGACATCTTTGGACAGCTTCAAAAAGGCTATCAAGATGGATCTCTTCCGGCAGACCTTTCAAGAATAGATTATCCCGAATAGAACCCCCCACCCCTCTTTCAGGAGACTTTCCACAACCTCCTTTGTTAACCAAACTGAATATCACTGGGAATCTACTGTTATTGCTAAATGTAGGTGTGTGTTTTATTGAGTGTTTTAATTGTTGTTTTAATTTGTAAATTGATTTAATAACTTTTTAAGGGGGTGAGGGGAGTATATTTTTTTACTTTGTATGGTGTTTTAATGTTGTTAACCGCCCTGATTGGGTTACCAAAGGGTGGTATATAAATAAATTGTATTATTATTAACAAGGCAAGCCACATATTGCAACATATGCCTATTTGACAACATCAAGCTTCCCTTGTGTGCATCTCTGGTCTGAAGTAGGCTGTTACAAACAAGGATAATCTAGGCAGCTCAGCTTGCCATTTCTTCCCAAAAGGTGACCAGCATCCATCAAATGTGAAAGAGCTAATTATCTTTTTGGCCAAATTCATGTGTTGCAAAGGCCACTCTTGCAGCAAAGTTACCACTTTCAGAGCTTCAGCTAACAGGCTATTTTTTTTTTCATATTTTACAGGCTGACAGCAACAGCCTTTAAATTATTATTATTATTATTATTTTGCAATTTGTGTATATTTGTGGTCACTAATGTGAAATGGAATAATATAAAGATCACTTATTGTTACTGTGTAATTGATTTTATTTTTATATTAGATAGAGTAGGGCATGCAATGGAAAACAGAAATGATGAGAGATAAACGACTCCTATGTTATAAAAAGATAATACCTAGTTCAGCAGAGGATGCAAAATTATTTGAACCCATCCTTTCCTCATGAGAATTTAGATCTGAACAGTCAATCTTCTAAAACTAGGATCAGTACCCTGAAACACTATTTCCCCACTGAACATAACACTGTTTGTCAATCAAGAGGAGATAATTACCCAATGATGACTGTCTTGTGCTTTGCATCTAAAAATACTTTGACATCTAAATAACTAAAAATTAAAAGCTTGAACACTACAAAGAAACTCCGTGTTCTTTGCAAACAGAGTTTCTAACAGAACTACACATAGGGAGAAATATCTCAAAATTCATTTCAATTAATAAAAAGGGATGTACAAGAAAGATGCAAAGTTGGGATTTCTCTATGAACTTGCTAAATTTGGACCTGACAAACTACAAGTGTGCCAGAATACACCTGTGAGCTGAAATTTGTACTTTACTATTTTTTCAGTTTAATCGGTAATTCAAAAATACCCCAAAAGGGATATATTAGGAGAAGACATGTATAGACAGTTTGCGAAAAGAAGTCAGAGAGAGAGATATTTAGGGAAATGCTTAGCAATGTGTACAAAAATGTTTATTTTAGGAAAAAATAAATGTATTTTTAATGTTGTTACTCTCCATGTTCACAAACTGATATGAACCCAGACCAAAATAAACTCAGTCTGGGAAGTGGGAAAAAATAATTCTGTATCACCTACTTAGCTACATAACCACCCTAGTTATGTAGCTAAGTTGTTTCTTCCTTCCCCTATCCTCATTTCTTGGGTAGCTGCTGCTGCGAGCAACAGGTGTCTGTTCCCTTGTCAGTTGGGAAGCAGCTGACTGACATTTGCACACACGTGCACGCGCACACACACACACACTGTGAGTGATCTGCAGTGTGACAGTGAGAAGCAGAGTCGCTGTTGCAATACACAGTCCACTTTGAGTGTATGTACCTTAGTCTGAGGACCAGGGATAGTTTGGGGATTCTGCTAGTATACCAACCACCCCGTTGTCTAGCAGACTCCCTAACCGAGCTGACACAGCTGGTCTCAGAGTTGCTGTTGGAGTCGCCCAGACTTTTAATTTTGGGAGACTTCAACATTCCACTCGAGACCAGCTTGACAAATCTGACTGGTGCGGCTTGGGAGTCATGGGAACCATGACAAACATGGGCCTATCCCAATTGGTCATTGGGCCCACACATTGTGCGGGTTATACTCTCAATGCGGTCTTTAGTACGGAACAGGAATATCCGTGGGCGGCGGTTATTAAAGCCACCTCATTGTCATGGACGGATCATTTCCTGGTCAAGAATGAACTCAGAGTCTCTTCCCGCCCCACCGGGGGTGGTGGACCCATTAGAATGGTCCACCCCCGAAGGCTAATGGAACCAATTGGTAACGCCGGTGACCCTGTTGAAGCTTTGGTTAATACTGGGAACACCGATCTCACCAAGGCTATTGACACGATCGTTCCCAAGCATCCTTTCCAACCCGCTTCTAACCGTAAGCCATGGTATACTTCACAGCTTAGGAAAATGAAGCGAGTTGAACAACGACTAGAGTGCAACTGGTGGAAATCTCGACTCTTATCCGGCAGGACTCGATATAGGAACTTTCTTCGGTCCTATCGAGAGGCAATACGTGCAGAACAGAGATCCTTCTCCTCTGCACGTATTGCGTCTGCAGAGTCCCGTCCAGCAGAGCTGTTTAGGGTGGTAAGGGAGATGATGCAGGTTATACCTGCACAGAACCCATTGCTTAACGCAACAACGGCCTGCTCTGATGCATTTAACAACTACTTTGCAGATAAAATCTCTCGGATAAGAGCCGACTTAGATGCCAGCATTTTGACAGAAACAATTGACGAGGTGTCCAGCAACTCCGTTGATGTAAGTTTACTGAATCAATTTCAATCTGTGAGTACTGAGGACGTGGACAAGGTACTTGGTAGAGTGAGGAAAACGACCTACCCTCTTGATCCTTGCCCTTCATGGCTGGCCATCGGGGGGGGGCTGCCTTGATGGCGTTCCTTAAGGACATCATCAATGCATCCCTCAGGGAAGGGTGTGTTCCATCTTGTTTAAAGGAAGCGGCGGTTAGGCTGCTCCTGAAAAAACCTTCCCTAGACCCCCTGGACATGAACAATTATAGGCCGGTTTCTATGTTACCATTCTAGAGCAAAGTGATCGAGAGGGCAGTTGCTCTTCAACTCCAAGTGGTCTTGGATGAAACTTATTATCTAGACCCATTTCAAACTGGCTTCAGGATGGGATTTGGAGTTGAGACTGCCATGGTTGCCTTGACCAATGATCTGCGTCTAAGTATAGACAGGGGTAATGTGTCCCTGTTGGTGGTTCTGGACCTCTCAGCAGCCTTCGATATGATAGATCATGGCATTCTCCTGGATCGCCTGACGGGGTTAGGAATGAGAGGCACTGCACTTCAGTGGTTCCGGTCCTTCCTCTCGGGCAGGTCCCAGAGGGTGCGGCTTGGGGACAGCTGCTCCAGGAGAAAGGAGCTCACTTGTGGTGTTCCGCAGGGCGCTATCCTGTCCCCGATGCTGTTTAACATCTATATGAAGCCGCTGGGTGAGATTATTCGGAGTTATGGGGCTGGGTGTTATCAGTAAGCTGACAACACCCAGATCTATTTCTCCTTGTCCCGATCATCGGCCTCGAATTCCAATGGCATCTCTTCTCTTGATGACTGTCTTAAAGCAATAATGGGCTGGATGAGGAAAAACCGATTGAAATTAAATCCGGACAAAACGGAGGTGCTCAAGGTAGCGGCCCCGAAACCAGGAGTTGGGTTGCAACCTCCAGTCCTGGACGGGGTCACGCTCTCCATTAAGGACTGTGTTCGCAGCCTGGGGGTGCTCCTTGATTCATCGCTTCAGATGACGAGTCAAGTGAGTGCGATGGTCAGGAGCGCTTGTTCTCAGCTTCAGCTGATACGCCAGCTGTGCCCTTTCCTGGAAGTAAGCAACCTCAAGACTGTGGTGCACGCACTGGTAACCTCTCGTCTAGATTTCTGCAATGCGCTCTACATGGGGCTACCCTCGTGCTTGGTCCGGAAACTTCAGTTGGTACAAAACATGGCAGCCAGAGTGGTCTCAGGAACTTCTCTGAGAGATCATATAACTCCAGTATTAAAATCTCTCCACTGGCTGCCTATCAGTTTCCGGGCCCAGTATAAGGTGTTGGTTATTACCTTTAAAGCCCTAAATGGCTTGGGTCCAACTTATCTCCGGAACCGCCTCCTCCCATACAATCCGCCCCGCACACTCCGGTCCTCTGGGAGGAATCTGCTTCAGCCACAAAAATCTAGGCTGTCTGCAACCTCCCAGAGGGCCTTTTTGGTAATTGCCCCCAATTTATGGAATGGCCTGCCGAATGAGATCCGTCAGTTGACAAGCTTGAGTAGCTTTAAAAAAGCACTAAAGACGGATCTCTTTCGCCAGGCCTTTCCGGATTAGATCCCGGCCTCAGGAGCTCAGTCTCCTTGCTTTTTAAAATTATGTATATATTTGTTTTTAATGTGTTTTAGTTAGAAGGTTTTAATTTTATAGTGTTTAATGTCTTTTTATGGGGGAGGGTGGTGTTTTTAGTCATTATTATAATGTTTTAATTGTTGGAAGCTGCCCCGATTGTTTTTAGCAGAGGGCCGGGTTATAAATAAATTTTATTATTATCATTATTATTCCACTGACACCAGAGACCACTCACATGAGTGGGCTGAGAACGCCAGTCACTTCCTGATTGACAGGGGAACAGACCCCTTTCACTCACAGAGGCTCCTGCCTGGTAAGTGGGCAATGGGGGACTTCCATGGTGCCTATGTATTCCCTAAACAAGTGAATACTTATGGATCATGAATATGAATCCGTTATCAAAGTGTAATTCTAAGGTATGCATTTGTAACTGCTTTAGTGAATTCTGGCCAACATTCATAGATTTTCCCCTTCCCTATAATGAAAATCTAGTTCTGTTATACACAGCAGTGAAGGCCAACTTCCTTATTGAAAGAGTCCACTTTATTTTCCATACAGTTATCTGTGATCAAGATAGATGTTATACTGTCATTAAAAATATTGTGTTAATAAAGAGTTAACATGATCATAATTGCAACATCTTAATGCTTGTTGGAAAACTCTGAAGTATTACCTTTATTTTGAAAGCTGGATCCAGCCAAAACACTACAATTCCTCCTTTCTACCCCCTGAACTTTAAGGTGCATCTTTGCCCCAAACCACTGCATGCTCCTCTGTGTTGGTGCTTCATTGTTTCTTATCTCACTTTTCTCATGACTCTGATCTCATCCCTTATTACATCCTAACTCTGGCTTTCTGTCTGCTTCTTCATCCAGCATAAGTGTATTGTTCTTGCTTTCAAAGTCCTCCATGACTTGGCCGCTTTACTTTTCTGTTTCATATCCTAACACATCTCTGCTTGTAACCTTTGCTACTCAAGTAACAACAAGCCCAGGTATTCAAAGGGTTCTGCTTCCCTCAAAGCCTTTTTCTCCTTCTGCCCCTTATCCTTGGGACTGCCTACCAAAACACCTGTGATGCCACCTCTCTTACTTCAAATGTCTGCTCAGAACCAACTGATTCCATGAAACCATTGCCATGTCTTAGTGTAACTAAGAATGTCACAAGCATAAGCATGTGCAGCTGAAGGAACTGTATATTCTTTCCCTCTTTACTTCTTTCCCTCTTTACTTCATCTATTTTCTATTGCAAGAGCTTACCCTTGTCTAGTATTTAAAGCACCATACACACTGATGACTCCATATAAATAAATAATTGACTAGTTCCCATGATATCAGAACTATCAGAGTGCTAAAGGTATGTCAATCTTTTCCCCCTTTCAAAATGGAAATCCCTGTCTTTTCCCCCAAAGTGTAACATTTTGAATAGGATATAATAGAAAAAATGTTTTTATCTTTGGCTTAAAATTTCCTGTGTGTAAAAAAATCCTTCTCAAATTCATGTTTATCCTCTTGATAGCCAAAACATCAACTGATCACCTGCTTTTGTGAAAGAGCTACCTTAGGTCTTTTGAAAGAGTGATGTTTCAAACACAACTTAGAATTTTTAGACCACAGATAGCTATGCTGCATGGGAGATTTTGGGAGCTAAAAAAAGTCTCTTTTCCAGTCTTGGATACCATCAAATTAAACAATATGCTTCAACAAAGATAATACACATGTTCAGCAGAGATCTGTGTGACTGTGAAAACAAGACTCTTACCCAAATTGCTCAGGTCCGTGGAAATTCCATGAGTGTCTGAATCATAGTTTGGAGAATTTAGTTAGCTCAAATTGGCATGTGAGAGGTTTGGTAACTGCGGTCATCTTTTGACCAATGTATACCAGCACTCATTGAATGGATTCAAGGCAGAACGTACAATAAAAATTATCTTTATTCAAATTTAATCTTATCAGCATTCATGCTAACACTCAAGCTTCAAGCAATCACACAAGGCTATTGAAGAAAGTAGGAAGTATTTGGATAGAGAATAGAGTTTGGGATTGTGGGTTATACTATACCAATCCGAGAATTGTGTGGAAGCTATAACCTGGTAACACAGACTGACAGAGTGTCAGGACAAAAGAAATCTGTGCACACTTTGGTGGCATTTTAGGCCAAGTATTTATGTTTGAAATTTCCCTTGAAGGGATGAGATTTAGGAGATTTTCACACGGGCTATATATCCCGTGGCAGGAACAGAACAGGGTCGGGAAAGGATTTCCCTTTCGGACGACGTTGACCCCGTTCTGTCCTTCATCTATCCTACTCCCGTGACTGTTCCAGAACAATGTAATCACGATTTTTCATCGTGAATAGACCTCCCATTCTGTCACTATCACGGAATCACAGGTGTGCGAACAGGAGCCCCGTTCCTGTTCCGAAATGACAGCCGTGGAGGGGAGGTCCGTTCCGAGCACTTCCTGGTACGATCTGGACATCGAGGTAAGTGGCACCCTTTATTTTACCCTCCCTGTTTTGATTATGTGATTTAAAGAGGGCTTTTGTGCTTGGTGAACTGATTTTATGTTTGGGGGAGTTTTATTTTTTAAATTTACTGTCCGGCGTTATCACGTGATAACGTGATAATGTTTCAGATGGCCGGTCGTAAAAGCAGCCTTACGATGGCTCCATTTACGGCCAGCCAGCAAGGGGAGGGGGAGCCCGTTCCTGCTGCGGAATTAAGGTGAGTGTGCGAAAGATTTATGTTATTCCGTGGCAGGAACGGGAAAGGAGGTAGCGGGGCAGTAACGGGACATTTTGGCCCCGTGTGAAAATCTCCTTAGAGTGGAATACAATGTCTACCAGAGATTCCC
Source organism: Gambelia wislizenii (assembly GCA_030847615.1). NCBI lineage: Eukaryota > Metazoa > Chordata > Lepidosauria > Squamata > Crotaphytidae > Gambelia > Gambelia wislizenii. Next base: position 266,660,520 of record JAUMIR010000003.1, read on the forward strand.
AGGATTGAACAAAGGATTCTCTGGATGTCTTAACAATCATTGATAACTGAGACATTTGGGACTGAATGGGTACGGACAACCTTCTATTGTGAACAAGGGACGAAGAGGAAAAACTCATTTTGCAATCACTGAGTGCTCATTTGTCCTTGACTGGATTAGTGGATTTGTCATCTCCAGGTGGTCCCAGGAAGAACCTGGGTATGACCTGTGTAACGAATTTGGAAGGCTCCTCCCTAGGTTGCTCATGACTCCAGCCTTGGTATGTGGGAATTCCCTGGTTTACTTGCTGGTTTACACATAGCGGGCCACATCCAGCCACATTATTAAATATTGCCAATTATGTGGTATTAAAAGGTGGGAGCTGTCAAGGCAGGTAACAAGACTTTAAAATTCTGCTAGAACCATGAGGTGGAAGGATCTCATCAGTCTTGTCCAACTCCTTGTACTGTAATAGTTAGTATGCAGAGGGATCTTGTAGCATGTTTGAGACTAAATGAGAGAAAGAAGCTGTAGCATAAGCTTTTGCAGACTTGGTCTACTTCCTCAGATGCATGGAGTAAACCCAGGAATAGATCTTATAAGCAGGCTGTTGTCTAGCCATAGAGATGCAAAACCTGCTTATAAGATCTGTTCCTGGGCACTGGTTCACTTGATGCATCTGAGGAGGTAGACCAAGTCTACAAAAGCTTATTCTACAACTTCTCAGTTAGTCTTAAAAGTGCTACAAGATCCCTTTGCATACTGATATTCCAGACTAACATGGCTATGTCTGAATTCTGTAACACTTAGTAACAATAATAAAAACTTTTCTTAGGAATCCTGAAACCATACTTGGTACATTTTAAATTTATATCAATTTTGAAACATTGACTAATCCATAACACGGCCTCACAGCCTGGAAAAAAACCCAAGGAAAATCTACTTCTTTAATTTGTAATTTCCATATGGTTTGCCCATCTCCATGTACTTTCCCAACCTATTTCACAGTTACTCATGCCTAAAAGTTTATTTCTCAATGTAGGCTGAGTATCCCTTATCTGGAATTCTGAAATCCAAAATACTTCAAAGTCCAAAGTTGTACACTTGGGTGGCTGAGATAGTGGCACCTTTGTTTTTTGATGTTTTAATGTACACAAATTTTGTTTAATGCACAAAAATATTTTAAAAATATTGTGTATAAAATTACTTTCAGGCTTTGTGTAAAGGTGTATATGAAACATACATGAATTTTGTGCTTAAACTTGGGTCCCATCTCCAAGATATCTCATTATGTTTATGGAAGTATTCCAAAATCCCCTCCAAAAAAATCCAAAATACAGAACATGTCTGGTCCCAAGCATTTTGGATAAGGGGTACTCAACTGGTAGTTACAGTGCTAAGTTTCTTCTTCCACTGGGAAAATTATGCTGGATTTATTTCATATTAACCAAAGCATACACTACAGGTAAGCCTCATATGTCATTCACCTTGTGAAATGATCTTGTTCTCCTAGTAACTTATCATAGAATCATAGAATTTCAGAGTTGGAAGAGACCACAAGGGCCATCCAGTCCAACTTCAGGGATAAAACTCTTTTTCCACCTCCTGGAAAAAAACCATTGCATTAGATATCACTCAGATTCATTATTTATAAAAATAATGGTCTCCAAGCATTTCAATACCTTGTTTGTGCTTTACAAATTCTAAGAAAGACAAGCTGGATGTTGATCAGATACGTAGGTAGGTATCGAGACTAGCGACTCACTGAACTCATAATGATGGCACACAGTGAGCCTTTACAGTATTTTCTGTGGCAAAACACATCTCCATTAAGTACATGATGAGCTGGGGACTGAACATGCTGTGAAGGAGATATTCTTCTTGGATGCAGGGAACTGAAATCTCAACAAGAGCCCACTATCAAGCCTCATTTAGGAACAGATAAAAAATTGCATTTTTCTTGTCTTTTCTGTCTTTTTTCAGGTAAATTAAGTCTCACCACACTGGAGAAAGAAATACTGGAGATCTTTTGCCACCCATTACTGCTGCTGCTGCTGCTTAAAACTTGGGGATAACTTCTTAGTGTTGATCAGGACTGCCTTTTAACCAATCTGCCAAAAAGAAAGGGTGTTTCCAGCAGATCTATTGTGTAAGGGCAATGGATTTTTACATTTATTCAAACTTTTAAAATGTTACATTTTGGGTTGGATCCAAGATGGCTTTGAAATATATGTATAACTAAAACTTCACATTTGAAGGTTCTGTAACAACTAGGTCCTACTAGTCTACCAACTAGGCACCATTGTACATGGGCAAAAGACTACAGATTATAACACCACCATATCAATTGTTCCTAGTTGCAATCATGCACATTTTTTTGTAATATACAGTTTGCCCACCATATTCATGGATTCTTCATCCATGGATTCAACCATCCATGGCTTGAAAATATTTTAAAAAACAAACAAACCAAGAAGCAAAACTTGATTTTTCCAGTTTCTATTAGGGACACTATGTTATTACACCATTGTATATAATGGGACTTGAGCATCCATGGATTTTGGTATCCATGGGGGTCCTGGAAGCAAACCCCAGCAGATAGCAAGGGCTCACTGCGTATTTTTTCCTGTATACTTGTCAGAAAATGGCATGGATGTGACCACAAGATGGAGCTGTAAGCTTAGAAATGAAAGTAGTTAAGCTCCAGTGGCAGGTGTGTGTGTGAGTTAGCATTTGAGAGTATGCACACCTGAGATGCCTGATGTAACAGGCATTGTTTAACTGCCTATAAAAAGGAGATGGGAATTATCTCCAGTGTGGGTTTGGTGTGGATGGTGGTTGGCGAAGCAGTTTGTTGGTTAGGAGAAAGATTTATGAGTATTAGAGACGGCTGTCCTATACTCTGTGTATATATTGTAAATATACTGCAAACAAAGATTAAAGCCCTCAAGTTGAGTGAAGGCTGGCCTTGTTGCTGTCTTTATTTGGCAAGCCAGAGCTCAAGGCAGTGTGCTGGGGTGAAGGAAATTTTCCTTCTCAGCCTGAAGTCTTTTGCAGAAGTCTCTCCAGAAACCTTCTCCTTGGTGTCCTGTCAACGTGGAACAACTCTGCAGGTGGTGGTGGTGAACACAGCACGTCTTTCTATGCCCCAACATAATATATGTATTGTGTATGCCTTTTTTATTGTATAATTGCATTGCAAAATCTGGAGAAGAAAAAATATTCAAGGATGACATTGTAGATTGGTTCAAGTAGTGTGAACTTGTTACATGGATATTAAAAAAGATATGCATAAATTTCTCTCTATCCCTACATGTGAGCTCCCATCAGATTCACTTGGAAATTATGTAGCTTCCTACCTCTTAAGGACAAAAAATCCCTCATGATCTTCTAGCCAATCTGAGATTCAGAAAGGACTTGGTTCTCTCCAGCAATCCCTGCAGCCACATCTCCTTCCCTTTCCCCATCAACTGCTTTTTAAAACAGTAACACCCCCCCGCCACTGCCACCACCAAATACTGCTAGGAAGTATTAGTTTTTTCAGAGTGCAGTATTCCCTGTGCTTATGAGAAGTAAAAACATATCTCCAACAGGGAATTATTCCCGGCAGGAAAGGCAGTGTGTGTGGCTGCATCTCAGAGGAGTTCCCGAGGCTCAGCCACCAAACGTGGGAATACAGAAAAGTAGAAAACAAGCTTGGTGGTAACTCAGAAGCCCTGGGAAATTGGCAGAGGAGGAGACTTGCTTGGGCTCGAATACCAGTGTTAAAAGGCTAGAAAATCGGAAGAGGGTTCAGCACTTAATGCACTGAAGGAGCTGAAAGTTGTCGAACTGTGTTTGGTTGCCCCTGATGCTATAGCGCCGCCTTAAATGAAGAGAGAAGATATCTAAGCTAAGTTAAATTTATTTATTTATTTATTGGTCTGGGTCAGTGTTTAAATACCCAAGGATAACTCTTCTGTTTGTGTGAAAGAGGGAAGTGATGGGATAGAAGGAAAGAAAGTACTTCATGACCCGCAAGTTTCGCTTGAAGACACGGAGGTAAAGAATTGCTGTGTTGTTGAATTAAAGGGATAGACTGAATACAAACTTAAGAAATCAAACCAGTGGAAGAGGACTAGTGGGGTGTGAGAAGTAAGAAGACTGGGGAGTGGAATATACAGAGGAGAAAGGAGGAAGAAAAGAGAACTGAAAAAAAGGAGAAAGGAGAAAGGAGAGAGAAAGGAGCGAAAATTACATGGATAGAGCAGAAGGGAGGTGAGTGGATTGAAAATACGCTCTGAGAAATTGGAATAGACTTTTGAATTGAACCAAAGAGAAAAAGCCCGGAGGAAATCATTGAAGGAAATGCGAGTTTTGATTTAAATAGAAAGTACAGAGTGTGAGAGACAGATATTAAGGGATTCAGAAGGTCTGTGAAAGGGAAAAGAGAAAGAAAGTAGCTAAAAGGTCGGTTTGGAAACATTGTAACAGGGGGGTTATAGAAGGAAAATTTTTGAAACAATGTACATGAAGAGAGTTTGGTGAATTGTAAATTGAGAAGAAAGAGTTTGCACATATATGTATATATATTTAAAAAATAAGAAAGGAGAATTCAGAGGGAATTAAAGGAAGGAGAGTGTGTATACGAAGTAGGAAGTAGGAGTCAAGCTGAAAATACTGAGAGTTGAACTGAAAGGACTGAGAAACTGAAAAACATTAAAAGAACGGACTTTGGACTATTGTTATAGTAGGTGGAACCTACAGGTAGGAATTGTACTTGGGAAGAGGATTCATTGAGAAGAAAAAGGAGAAGAGACTTGAAAGAGAGAAAGGAAAACCTTGGAAAACTAAGGAATAGACTGTGAAGCTGTGTGCTGGGTTTTGGAGAAAAAGGGGTACTAGCTGGAAGAACTTGAAGAGGAAATAAATAATAAATGTGTGGAAGAAGTGAGAAGTGGCTGCAGAAGGAGATAAGAGATTATTAACATGTTAAGTTATTAATTTAGTATTAATCTATCTATACAAATAAAATCTGGCTTTGGGTGAATATAAATATAATATAATACATATTTACAATTATAATAATAATTAAGACTTGATAGAATTTGAGGGGAAGTAAGTTGATAGTGTAAGATATTGATTTGGCTGTAAGCTGATTGACTGGTTATCTGATTAATTAATATCATAACTGTACTGATTGTAGTGATTAATTGAGCCTACTGTGACTTAGAGGATTGGGACAAAGCAAAAATTATTTGGAGGTATAGAGAATTACCTGGAGGTATTGTGAATTAGTCGGAGGTATTGAGATATGGTGAGGAGGAATTAGGAAATAAGTTACAGAAAAACAAAGAAAGGAAAAGGAGAAGTAAAGTTGGAAATCCAGAGTAACATAAAATAAAAAAAAAGAATTTGAGCGGGAGGAAAAAAAGGGGAAAATATAGAAGGAATAGATAATGCCAACCACTAGAAAAGCATTGGCGCAACAACATTCACAACTACAATTGGTGAGGAGATCTTCGATAGAGGCATCTACAAAAGTTATGGATATAAATCAAGTGTTGTTAACGGAATTTTAAAAATTAAGAACAGAACTTAAAAATGAAATGGTGGAATTGAAATCTGATATTAGGACTGATATACAGAAACAGTTAGACAATTTTGGATCTCATTTGGAATCAGCCATTGAGGATGTCAAAAAATAACCACAGAATTACATGATTTACAAGGTAAGAGAATAACTCTGGAGAAGAAAACAAAAGAATTAGAATGACAGGTAGAGAGAGAAAGTAATCAGAATATAACTCAGGAATTAAGGTATAGAACAAAATGTTTAAAATTACGGGGAGTAGCAGAGCAAGCTGATGAAGACTTATCAATCAGGATAATACCACCTTTGGCGGATCTCATAAGGTGGGATTTGGAACAGCTAGATTTAGAAATTGATAAAATATATAGAATTGATTCCTGGGTAGCAAGGAAAAACAAGCTTCCAAGAGATATTGCTATATATTTTGTGTGAGAGAGGGTCAAAGATATCATAATTAGGAAAAACTTTGAAGAAAATTTAAAGATTGAGGGAATAGATGTGAAAATATTCAAAGATATACCTATACAGGTAATAAGGAAAAGAAGAGAATACAAATTTTTGACACAAGTTTTGAGGGAAAAGAATCTACAGTATAAATGGAATAAAATAGAAGGGGTGACAGTAACCTATAATTTCAAGAAATATTGGATTAATACAGTACATAAAGCTAAAGACTTTCTAATAAAGATTCAAAGAGGTAAAGGTATAGGGAAGGAAGATGGAAAAGAGAAAAATGGTGCAACAAGGAAATTGAATGATAATATTGGAAAAAAGTACAAGTGGAGATAATAAGAGAGTTGGGGAACAAGGAAAGGAAGGTTGAAAAGGAAGAAGAAGATAAGGAAATTTCAGGAAAAAACTTGGTAGAAGAAGTGGAAGAGATCAGGACAGAGATAGAGGAAGAGGAAGGAACAGAACTAGAGGGATTAGAGGGGGAAGTGGAAGAAATAGAGGAATTGGAAGGAGCTGTAGGAGGTGGAATTGGGATTGAAGGTTTGGATATACAACTGTTTGAATAAGATTGAGTATTGATCAAAATGGTTTTCTGCCAGGAAGGCAGGCTAGAAGTAATATCAGAATGGTGTTGGATATATTTGAAGTCTATGAAAAATATAACGATAAGAAGTTTGCAGTGATATTGGCGGATACTGAGAAAGCATTTGACAATGTCAGGTGGGACTTCATGTTTAAAGTGTTGGAAAAGATGGATATAGGAGATAATTTTGGTAGTTGGATATGTAAGATCTATAATAGACAGGAAGCACAAATAATTGTGAATGGGGATAAAACAAACAGTTGCAAGGTAAATAGGGCAACAAGGCAAGGATGTCCCTTGCCCCCTCTTCTGTTTATTATGGTTTTAGAGATATTGAATAGAAAGATAAAGACACAGAGATTCGAGGGCCAAAAATTAAAAATGATGAATTTAAATATAAGGCATTTGCCGATGACTTGATTTTCTTTCTAGGAGAACCAAGGAATGGTATAAAAAATTAAAGGAAGTAATTGAGGAATATGGTCAGTTAGCAGGGATGAGGATTAATAAAGAAAAGACAACAATATTGACAAAGAACCTGTCTAGATTAGAAGAGAAAGAATTGGAAGAATTATCGGAATTCAAGATAGTACAGAAAGCTAAATATCTGGGAATCACTATAACTAATAAGAACATAGATCAATTTGAAAACAATTACAGGAAATTATGGCGCCAAATAAAAGAAGACATAAAAAGATGGAATAAACAAAATATCTCTCTGCTTGGTAGAATAGCAACGATAAAAATGAATCTTCTTCCTAGGGTAATGTATTTCTTTATGAACATACCGATACTAATTAATGAAAAGCCATTTATAAGCTGGGAAAATATATTGGAAGACTTTATCTGGGCGGGGGGAAAGCCAAGGATTAAAAAAGAGATGCTATGTGATACTCCAAAAAGAGGTGGGTTTGGCCTGCCGGACCTAAGGTAATATTATGAAGCAAATTGTTTAGAATGGATAACGGAATGGATAAAGTTAAGAGATGACAGATTGTTACAGTTAGAAGGATTTAACCTTAGGTTCGGCTGGCATGCATACATGTGGCACGGGAAGACAACAGTACATAAAGAATTTGAACATCATTATATCCGGCATGCATTAATGCGAGTCTGGAAAAAATATAAGAGAAAACTGTACCCAAAGTTACCTCTTTGGGTATCGAACCAGGAGGCATTTTAGAAAGGAGAAAAGTCACAAATGGATAAATGGTTAACATATGAATCAATTTTACAAAGAAGAGGAGGAGAATATATAATGAAAACCCAGGAGGAACTTGGAAGAGAGGGAATTAACTGTCATTGGTTCATATATAGACAGTTAATGGAAAAGTTCAGATTTGACTCAAAGTTAGAAGGATTTATGACAGAAAAAACTAAATTAGATAATACAAGGAGTTGAAAAAAAAAGGATATCTAAAATATACCAATTGTTATTGGAAGTAAATCTGGAAAGGGAGGTTGTGAAACCATACATGGTTAAGTGGGCTAAGTGCATAAGACAGGAAATAAATCTAGAAGATTGGGAAGCAGCATGGATAAAGAATATAAAATTTACTAGAAGCTACAATCTGCGAGAAAATTTTTGTAAGATGATTAACATGTGGCACTTAACTCCCAAAAGAATGGCTAAAATATATAAGAATGGTTCAGGGTTGTTGAAATTTAATAAAAGAAAAGGAATTTATTATCATGTATGGTGGGGTTGTATGGAGACAAAAATATATTGGAAAAAGATACATAATATAATATCAAGGATATTAAAAATTAATTTTACGTGTGACCAGGAGATTTCTTTGTTGAACATGCTACATAAAATAGATTACAAAGTACAGAAAAGGTATGGCAGGATTATATTATATGTGGCCACTGCGGCGAGATTGCTTTTTGCAAAAGAATGGAAAAATAATAAAATACCCTCAATAGATGATTGGATAATTAAACTATTGGATATGTATTAAATGGACAGACTATCCAATTTATTGGATGATAGGGGAAATCAAAGGAAGATGGATGCATGGAAGGAGTTATTCGCACTCTGGAAACAGAAATGGGGAAAGTTAATAATTATATCCGTGGACTAGATAAAACTAAATAAAGTAATCAATTAGTAAAAGGGATAACAACAGGAGATGAATTAAGAGATTAGGAACTATGTGGGCAGTGTTAAATTTATGAATAATCAACCTGCCAGACAAGGAGACGAGAGAAGTCAATTTTATGTAAATTTAGTTGAGTATAAGACGTTATGTATGTATTACTTTATGTATGTTTAGTTTTGTATGTCTTGTGTCATCAGCGCGCTTGCAGAAGGCGTGGGATGAGTCCTTCCTGAATCTTCGTTTGCGAAGAAAAGCCAGAGAGGGTTGCTTGTTAGTTTTGATTGTTGTAAATCTTGTTTGTTTGATGTAAGTTTTTAGTATGTATTATATATAAATAAAATTAAAAAAAAGAATCATTGGAGCAAAGTGTACTAAGTAGAGGCTGCATATCTCCATATTGCCAGAGTAGGCTGAGAAATCTTCTCCATGAGCCGGTGAAGATGTTGAGGGGCAGAGTCACATTCAAGTTTGCTTTAGAAGTGAATATATTGAACCTCCAAGAGGGGATATCAGGATTGGCTTGCTACTGTCTTGTAGCTTCTGTCCAACTGAGGAGACTGCCAGCTGCTATATCAGCCAGTGACCAGAAGAATGCTAGCAAGCAGTGCAGTTGATCAGTCACCATATGACAGGGAAATTCTGGACATTCAGCAGACTGGAGAATGGGGCAACACTGGTATAAAAGCTGAGACTGTAGCCAGGGGAGGTGAGGAAGCAGTCAGTTTTAGATTTGTCCCAGGTTTGGAAGACTTTACAGAAAACCCAATAACCCACCCAGAAGGTAAAGGCTTTTGCAGGGAGAGAAGTTCAAGAAGGAGCTCTTCAGGAGGCTCTACACCAGGGTTTGGTTCCTAACCTTTTGAGATTCAACCTCCTTAGTTACATCAGCTTCCAGAGCAGTTCTAGGGATCTGAGGGAGATTAATTCTGTATTAGAAAGGGTCTGTCTGCCACATCTGTAAATATTCTGTAAATATCTGTAAATATTCTGCAGTCCAGTCAGGAAGAATGTTGTTCCCTGCAGCCCCATACTCTCCAACTGTCCTGATTCAGCAGGTGTCATCCTGATTAATGCTCTGCCACCCCACATTCTCAGCTCTTCCTAAAATTTCCCATTTTCTCTCCCTTCCTCCCACTTCTCTCCTTTGTTCTCAGCTTACTCCACTAACTGCAAACTGAGTTCAAAGTGCAAAAGTAGTCTGCACTCAATTCACTCAATGGGGAATGGGAAGAAGAGTGGAAGGAATCTTGCCCTTCACAGCAGGCTCTCCTAAGCTTGTGCATTCTTCCTCGTTAAGAACTTTGCCATCTTGTCCACCAGTGTCCCGGTTTTCATCTGTAAAATATTGGAGGGTAAAACAGAGACCTCTGGCTGGGAAATAGCTAGAGGCCTCTGTCCTGCTATTGTGAGTAGTTCTATAGGGTCTGAATCTGGACAGACACACACTATTCCATAGGCTTGACCACACTGAGAGGTCTGATCCTGTCCAGACTCACTCTCCTTCATACTGCTAGTCCTGCAGGGGAAAGCTTGGGAGGCCTAATCACTACCCTGACCCTGAGAATGAATAATAAGTCAGAGGGCATGCCTTTTGAACTGTGTAGTGGTTTGATACCAATAAACATCACTGAAGTAGAATTCTTGGTTAGGCTGCCTTGATAGATCATGGAGAGAGAGGGGTATGATGTCCAACTCCATAAGTAAGAGGAAGAAGGCACTGCAATCCCTGAAACTTATTTCCAGGGCCAAGCCTAGAATACCCTTCCATCTTTATGCTGATTGGACACTTAGGAAACTTACCAACCAATCAAAGCTCTCCCTTGCACAGCCAATCAGCACACTTGGGGCGGGAACTTGTGGAATTTAAAGTCCTTAAAAAAACTTTAAATAAAACACCCAAGTAACCCAGGGAGGGTACAAAAAAGTGTGTCACTTACCTCAATATCTCAATTGCACCTGGAAGTGTTCTGGCATGGACCTCCCAGTGATGCTGGCATCATGCCAGCATAATGGGGCACCTTTTCACTCACATGTCATTCTGTTACAGAAACAGAACAGGGGATCTTTTCATAGCTTAGCCCGTGAATGCAAAGCAGTGCTGGTGGAATGGAAGCAGCACGGGAGCATAACCGGACAGGGACAATGTCATCTGAAAGGTAACCCCTTTAGCAATCTCCTGGCATACTTGTTATAGTATGAAAGGGCCCAAGGAGTCTCTCTGGAGGAGCCACAGGAAAGAAACAGTAGGATGGCACAGTAGACTTATAATCTATATACTTGGACATATGTTCTGCTTCTTCCTCTCCTAGTACAGCTGCTGTGTTGCCCTTTATGGTGCACTCCTCAGTATGCCTGCTTTTGCAGGGGCATAGTTGCCTGTGATAGTGCTTGATAATGAAACATGTTTATGCAGTTGTAGGAGTTCTTGTGGATTGCACCTTTCAAGTTATCTGAAAATGTTTCACATACATACAAGTGTGTGTAGTAAAGTCCTATGAGGAGTTAAAAATGGTTTGCATGTAACTTATCAGAAGTCTTATTCACACTGTGACTGTCAAACAAAACATCTGATTTGGCTTCAGCAAGCCGGAATATCCTTAAATCAACTTATAATTCAACAATAAGTGTCTTCTGCAAGATTTGTAATCACCATAGTGCCTAGCATAGCCTATACATTTGGCAATGAGAGTTCTAAAAATAATAACAATTTATTTCACAGAAGAGCTTCCTTCCCATCTCAAGTCAGCCTTAGCATAGGAGCTTTATTCAATTTCTGCCTTCCTGAAATGTTGCAAAATTCCACAATTACCCAGCCCATCGAGTTTTTTCAATTGTATCCTTCACCAAATAAGAATTGGTTTCGTTCAGTTTGCTCTTTAGCTTCAAGCTTTCAGGACAGTTAACTTGAATTTTGCTTTATCTCAGTAACAAAAATCATGAAACATTTTTCTTCAAAAGAGGTCTGATGTACAGAGTTTTTACAGACAGTTTGCATTTATGACTTTAAGAGCCCTCCATAATATCTGCAAGACTTCTGTCGTTACCTGGATTACATATAAGAACATTCAGAAGATTTCATTTCTCTGCAGATGAAGTGTTTGCTGCAGTATATTTGTAAAATATGGAGATGTAAAGGTAGCTGCTGAGCACCTTTGTTTTTCCCGTTTTGCTATTAATCTACTTTTCATTTCAAATGAAACTATGATGTGGACCATGTACTAAAATACATTCATATATGGCAGACAAATCAGCTGAAATGTCTACAGATATTTTCTCCTTTCTTTCTATGACTCTTCACAAAATGCAACTTTTCCTTACCATCCTTTTCCAAAGAATCATCTCACTATGGAACTAAAAGCCTAAGGAAACTCTAAGATACAAATGTGTTCAATTTCTTCAAAGTTTTAATGTCTTTCACTGATCTTCAGTTAAACTGCCTGATGACTCTTAAGAGCAACAGAGAAGAAAGTAACACAGTGAATAAGTAAAAACTGGACATTTTATGGAACAACAACAACAAAAAAATTAACTAGGTCCAGCATTGTATGCTTTCATTAGTGCACAGCTTTCAATGGAGAATAAATGAACTGATCTCCCTCAAATTGTATCAAGCACAGTTTAAGTCCTGTACTAGTCACTCATTCTCTGGTTGTTGCAGGAAATGTACAGTCGGCCCACTGTGTCCACAAATTCTGCATTCATGGATTCAGCCAACCACCTTTTGGATTTGTTTTTAATTCTAAAAAAATTCTAAAAATAAAACCTTGATTCTGCTGTTTTATATAAGGGGTGCCATTTTACTATGCCATTGTATATAATGGGACTTGAGCATCCACAGATTTGGGTCTCCATGGGAGGTCCTGGAATAAAACCCCAGCAGATACCAAGGGCCCACTATATAAGCAATGAAACAAGATGATGATATACAAGATTCATGAGGTCTATGGCCTAGAAAAATCTCTATAATGTTAGTTGACTTAATATGCCCCTTTAACAACCTTGCATGTATATGTATACTACCACATTTAAAACTATGCCCCAAATGCCAGGAGTCAAACTTACTAATGATACAAGAATAAGGGATTGGAACAAAATAAACAAACAAACAAACATTGCATTTATAATTTGGCACTTATTTTACAAATCAGGTTTTGTTACAGAGATAAAAGAAATGAAATCATATTTTCACCTTAGATTTAACAGTGAAATGTTAAAATTATTCTGTGTTTGCTTCCACAATTTATCGTGATGTGTTACTTATTCCTCTGCTTGTTATATGTCTGCCTTTTCGTGATCTGAAATGAAAAGCAGATTAATAGCAAAACAGGAAAAACAAAGGTGATCAGCATCCACCTTTGGGACTGAAAGATTGTGTAGATGTAGTGACAAGGTGATAAATGAGAATAACAAAAATGTGTATAATATTAAAATGTGTCAGAAGAATTAGACAAGCTGGTTGCCCAGCATCACGCTCACAAGCTTAATTACTGTACACTATCCTCATACCAGACATCCTATCCAATTTCTAATCGGAATGTTTTCATTATTTCACAGAGAATCTGTTTTGTTCAATCTGACTCTATCCTAGTTAATGTTTCATGAAAGACTACTTTCTCCCCCCCCCAAAAAAAACCCACTAAACTTTTTTTTTTTTTTTTGACAGGCACAATAAGGATGTGAGTGACAGGTTTCTACTTTTTCTGCTGACAAGAGATAGAAAAAGGAACTATGCATAATATATAAATGTCGTGGTAATACATTCCTTTCCTATACAAGAAAGAAAAAGACAAGGTCTTCTGTGGGTGCAGGTATGATGTGAGGAGAATGCCAGCAACAAGACAAGCTTTACCCAACAAAGGGAAAGTCTATGCATAAATATAAGAGAGTCCAGGACACTGCATACAGGATGTATATATTGGGAAGGAAGGAAGGAAGGAAGGAAGGAGGGAGGGAGGGAAGATAGATAGATAGATAGATAGATGTGATTTTATCTACTTTAAGTTCCTACAGTTTAGCAACACAGCAATTTGACAACACAGGGGAAGAATTGGCCTAAGAAATGTTGCTGTCAAACATTAAGGACAAAATAGTGCTCCCCCCACTAGACTATAAAAGTCTAGTGGACTAGCAACTGACTTTTATTTGAACATTGGTGATGGGACACCATCTTCCCATATGCCTCAGGAACCAGTCTAGCTTAAGGTGTATACAGCAGAATGCCTGGAATACACATCCCTGTCATCCAGCAGGAGAGAATGGTCAAGGGGTTGCTCCATTTCTCATTCCACAACACACAGCTTCTATTGCCTGAAGCAACCACTGCTTGAAGACTGCTGCCCTTGGCTAGCTGAAGGCAACTTTACTGAAGGCCATCTTAGCTGAATTTCTTCAGATATTTGCAGGATGTACTTAACCAGAAACCCTGGAGCCAGGGAATAATGTTAAGCCATCAGTCCTGATTTAATCAGCCATGATAGGAATAAGAGGTGAGTACTCATGTGAACATTACTCCTCACATACATGTCACTGTAAGGCAAGAAGCCTGATTTAAGTATAACTGAGTATTCTGTGAAAACTGATAACTATGTTTCTAAGGACCTTTTCAAATGGGGGAGGGAGGAACCCTGCCCAGGTTGAGAGGAGGATGACGCTGTCTTGCTTACAGCGCTCCGTTTCAGATGACTCCGTCCTCCTCCCGACCTGCCATGCTTCCTCCATGCCAGGGGAGCAAGAATTACACCACCTTTTATTGACGGGGATTGTCCATTAATAAAAGTGGCATGTTTCTCGTGCCTGCAGCATGGAGGAAGCACGGCGAAAGGTCAGGAGGAAGACAAAGTTGTCGGAGCGCTGTAAGTGAGACAGTGTCATCCTCCTCCTGACATCGGTGGGTTTTTCCCCCCCATTTGAAAAAGTCTTAAGTCATGAATCATAAGATGGCTTTAAAATAAGGCTTATTTAGAAACAGCTAACCACACAGTTGCTGTTTTGGAGCTTAAAAGAAGGTAAGTCCAGCTTCCTGCCTCATTTTATTGCCCACCTGAAGGTGGATGCAAAATGATGCCATGCAAGTGAAGACTGCTCAGACCAGGATTTTATTGACCAAAGAGTCATTGTAATGGAGAATTCTAATATAATTCATGTTCACATAACACATGTTGTTGTCCTCCTTCTCATTCATATAGCAAACATTTGACCATGGTTGAAATGCAACTAGAAACAATGTAGTTATCCCTATCCCAGCACCTGCTTCAAAGCTTTACTGCTCAGAGTATAAATCAAGAGGAAGCTACAAATGTGTTCTACTTAGCATTAAGTGAACTATTCCTGTTACCATTAAATTGCTACGTGCTAAAACTATACGTGAGAGATCAACTTACGTAGCTATTTTCAAATCAAATTCTGACAATCCTACAGAAGCAGTAGAGGCCACACTAACACAAACATCTGTGGGTAAAGAACCGTTAGACAACAATGCCTATACTGAAATAATATCTTAAAACTGATTAAATGTCAACAAATGTATATGTTCTGAAAATATTGGAGATTCTCAGACGCAGCAAAAAGTACAAGAGCAGCACACCAGGACGATGTTACTGTCCGATGAACGGGACCCAGTTTCACACAATGTTGTCCTCATTGTGTTATGCTCCCATGCTGCAGCCATTAGTAAAGTATTGCTTTTCATTGATGGGACCTCAATATTTTTTTAAAAAAATTCAAAGTGCTTCACACCCACACACCCAGGGGTATGAAGAACAATTGTGCTATGTTCACCTCTTCCATGTTTTAGGACTAGGAGAGCCATTTTTATAAACAGAGAGTAAAACAGAATTAAATTCTGGGCCTCAGAATGCCTAGAAGGTATGGGAGTAAAAACAAAGGGTTTCAAAAATTGAGGGATAGGGAACATGTAGGGGTCTTAAAAATAGACATCTGGGCGGTTTGTATCCCACAGGCAGAACTGTACCCATTTATGGTATTGAAAAATGTGTGGGTGAACTCAAATTGGGCAAATAATATTGGCATATGAACAGTTGTTTAATTTGCTCATGGGGGGCTCCCCCCAATTAGTGGTTTCTATGAATGAAAGGGGGATTTTAGCTTTTCTTTTCCCTCTACAGCCCACTACACCCATAAAATGTGTTCCCAGAGATAGGACTCTTCGGACTAGTGTGGGAAGTGGTACTTCCTTTCTATTTACAGAAAGAAGCCTCAATTAAATCAAGCAGTCATCTGTGAACAGAAGGATGTCAGCTACAATTCTTTGCAAGTTTTATGACTGGAGATTTCTTTGCTTCTTTCCTTTTTACCTACCAATTTCTGCAGACTATGTAAAAAATACATTACAACAAGTAAATTATGAATGGATGTCTGACTGTTAATGACTAAATATGATTATTTTTATTTTGAGCAATTCAGAAAAAATTGAAGGGAGAGTTACAGACATAGGCAAATAACAGTTATAGTAATGAATAGAACAGTGAGATTAGGATATATCCCTGTGTTATTTAATGTACGCATTGGAAACATTGGAATTACTAATGGTTCTATAGCATAATTACTATCCATCTTTTCTTTTATGTAAATTGAACTGAGGCTATTAAATGAAAAACCTTCAACCATTTTTCTAAGGTCGCTGTATTTATTACCCCTCTGCATATTTGGCAAGACAAAGATGCCAATGAAATGTTGCACCTAATAAATATGGTTGCTCCACAGATCAGTATAAGCTTGAGAAAAATAAGGAGGAATAGCTGTTAAAAGCTGAATAGCTACCAAAACTTAACATAATAAATAGATAATGACCCAAGGCAGGAATGGGAATCATGTGGTTGTGCTGGCAAAGATTTCTGGGAGTTGCAGTTCAACAACATCTGAAGGTCGAAATGAATCCCAACTTTTCTGTATTATACAGTCGCCCCTCCACATTCACGAACTTGACATTCGCGGTTTTGATTATTCGTGGTTTTGGGAGGCCCCCCACCCCCCCAAAACCGTGACACCGGGCCTCCGGAGGCCCCGTGAAAGCCCTGGGAGGGAGCGGGGAGGGCCGGGGGGGCCTTCGGAGACCCTCCGGAGGCCCTGTGAAGGCCTTGGAAGGGAGGGGGGAGGGCTGGGGAGGCCTCCACGGGGCCTTCGGAGACCCTCCGGAGGCCCTGCGAAGGCCTTGGGAAGGAGGGGGGAGTACCGGGGAGGCCTTCACAGGGCCCCCGGAAACACTCCGGAGGCCCCATGAAGGCCCGGGGAAGGGGTGGGAAGGGCTGGGGAGGCGATCATGGGGCCTCCGGAAATGCTCCGGAGGCCCCATGAAGGCCTGGGAGGGAGCGGGTAGGGCTGGGGAGGCCTCCATAGGGCCTCCAGAGACGCTCCGGAGGCCCCACGTAGGCCCCGGGAGGGAGGGGGAAGGCCGGGAGAGGCCTCCGCGGGGCCTTGCTAGGCCCCACGAAGGCCCGGGGAGGGAGGGGGGAGGGCCGGGAGAGGCCTCCGCAGGGCCTTGCTAGGCCCCACAAAGGCCTGGGGAGGGAGGGAGGCCAGGAGAGGCCTCCGCGAGGCCTTGCTAGGCCCCACAAAGGCCCGGGGAGGGAGGGGGAGGGCCGGGAGAGGCCACCACGGGGCCTTGCTAGGCCCCACAAAGGCCCGGGGAGGGAGGGGGGAGGGCCGGGAGAGTCCTCCGCAGGGCCTTGCTAGGCCCCACAAAGGCCTGGGGAGGGAGGGAGGCCAGAAGAGGCCTCCGCGAGGCCTTGCTAGGCCCCACAAAGGCCCGGGAAGGGAGGGGGAGGGCCGGGAGAGGCCTCCACGGGGCCTTGCTAGGCCCCACAAAGGCCCGGGGAGGGAGGGGGGAGGGCCGGGAGAGGCCTCCGCAGGGCCTTGCTAGGCCCCACAAAGGTCTGGGGAGGGAGGGAGGCCAGAAGAGGCCTCCGCGAGGCCTTGCTAGGCCCCACAAAGGCCCGGGTTGGGAGGGGGGAGGGGCAGGGAGGCCTCCGCAGGGCCTCCGGAGACTCTCCGGAGGCCCCGTTGAAGGCTTGGGCGGGAGGGGGCAGGGCTGGGGAGGCATCCACGGGGCCTCTGGAGGGTGTCCGGAGGCCTCGGGAAGGCCTAGGAAGGGAGTGGGGAGGCTGGGGAAAGCGACTATGGGGCCTCCGGAGGCCCCATGGTCGCTATGGTGGGGGAGGGGGAGGGCAGTAGTTATTCGTGGATTTTTCACATTCGCGGGGGTCCATGGAACGTAACCCCCACAAATGTGAAGGGACAACTGTATTATCTACAGTAGTTTGTAGTTTCATCCAAAACTGAATAAGTATTCTCTGAACTGTGATGTAGGCATATAAGTGGTATGTAGATCATCCTTCTACATGATGGAGTATTTACATCAATCTTGCACTGGGTTTTAAAAAGTCACCTTTTGTGTCCCATGAATAAGGTACAGCATCACATCCTTCTATTGTCAGAAAATCCTACTGTTTGCTTATGCATCAACATGTATTTTATAGTCATCAGTGTCAAAAACTCATATTATTGGAAATCCAATCAGCTTATTTTAATGTATATTCCTACCCCCACATGCACATACATGCCCCCTTTTCTTTTCTTCCTCTTTCTTTTTTTCCCCTTTCTTTGCCATTATAATTTCTAAAATCCAACATTGTTTACAAGGTCAGTTCCTGAGTAAGAACAGGCATCATATTACACTTAATTGAAGGAAACTTTCGAGCATGAGAGTTGTTTTACAGGCAACTAGGGCTGGCCAGTGTATATGAGCCCTAGGTTGGCCACAATCCGTACACACAGCCATGGGCCTTTGATACCCTATAGAACAGGAATGGGCAACTTGTGGTTCTTGTGCAACTCCCTGCATCCCTCTCCACTGGATATGCCACAAGGGCTGATGGGACTTGTTCTTGAACAACATCTAGGGAAACTTGTGGCCCACCCCTGCTCTATAAGAATATGTCTGTTTCTCCATCTTTTGTAGAGTTGTTCATTAATGACTCCACAGCAGTCTCAGCTACACTGTACAGCTGCATATAGACAAGTAAGCATGTACCTGAAGCTTCTTGATCAGCATTTCCACAGTAAGAAAATGAACCATGCCTGTTCAACTTCTCATATTATGCCTGTCATGAGCATATTTAAAAATAATGCTGATCATATGGGGAATTCTATTTACCCTTGCTAAAGCGATCAGGAGAATTTCTTTTCATGCCAGTACCTCAAGCAGAAACCTGTGGTCGCTCCCATGTCAGACAGCCATGAATATTCTCCTGGCTCTGCCTGAACGCTAAAGATGCTTACCCAATGTGCTGAACTGATGCTGGAGATAGGGCATGTCAGATTCACCACACCACTGACATGGAAGCTATCAGCCACCATTGGCAGAAACAGTCAGCTGTCTTCTACACAGTGAAGACGTCTGCAAATACACTTGCAAATTTGAATTTCATTTGCAAAAATGTGCATTTGAAAATTTAATTTAATTTTAATTAGATATTTATACCCCGCTCTTCAGCCACAAAGGCTATCAGAGTGGCTTACAAATTGTTAAGGAATAGCAATTTTACATATCTACACTGCATTAAGCAGTTTCCAATGTGTATTAGCTAATTGCCCCCACAAGCTGGGTACTCATTTTACCGACCTATGAAAGGATGGAAGGCTGAGTGAACCATGGAGCCCTCTGGAATCGAACTTACAATGAGGTGACTTGCAGTACTGGCATTTAACCACTGCGCCACCATGGCTCCTTTTGTGATGCACCTGTAAATTTGTTCCTTAGTTACCATTTATTATTCCATGAATGGTATACTTGAAGAGTTATTTTAAATCTAGTAGTATTGTCAATAAGCATTCTTATATTAAAAAGCTTAGAATATCCACTACGTTTTGGCATATATAAATGTAACCTGAGTGAGTTATTTATTTATTTCATTAATTAATTTAATTCAATTCATTTTTAAGATATAGATTATGCAAGGGTCAGGAAAAATGAAGCAAAACAAAACATTTCCCATATATATAAAGACACACAACACACACACTCTCTCTCTCTGCTTCAGAATGCCCCCCCAAATGTATTCTAGCTAGTGTGGAGGGCATTTTCACAAGTTTTGAAGCTGCCTAGAACCCCCAGGGGTCAAATATGTTTTGCCCTGAAATATCCAGTAGGGGGCATGGGGCACATTTCTACTACATTTTGCAGCCTACCCTGGGCCAATTTAGGTCCAGGAACAGCCATTTTTGAAAAAGGAAATTACTTCTGATCACTTCCTGGTATTAAAAAAAGCTCTCACCTGGGCCTACAATGTCTAAAGAAGGATCCAAAACATGGTGAAATCGCCCCTGTTTCTCTTAGAGGACATTTGTGGGGGAAATTGATTTATTTTGTGGGAGCAGTTGTAGTGGATAGATGTGCCCCTCCAAGATCTCATGTGGGGGCTAATGTAGCCCCCTAACCTTATTCAGTTGCCCACCATTACTATACAGTATGTAGTAACTGCATTATATGTAGAGCTGGAAGCCAAATCCGAGTGGTCTGCAGGTGAAGCTTTCACCTCACAAATACTTCAGGAGTTCTTGGAATTCCTTGATGCACGTTTGTATACTATTCTAATATCTGTACAGACTTTGTACCATTGACAGGTCATATATTACCTCTTTTTAAAACACTCTATCCTTTGAAACTGATACTCAGATCCCAAATGGTTACTAAAAATACTAGTTTACTTAAGGTTCCATCCAATATACTAAGTGTGGACTTCTCTTGTTCAACAGAACTGTCCTTTCTTCTCCTCTGCTCTACACTTCCTATTCTGAACAGTTCCCCAAACCACTGAAGCAGATGGTGGAGGGCTACAGAGGAATCTCTGTAGCAATAGCAATTGTGGTCCGTTGCTTTTTGATTCTGATCCATTGTAAACATTGAGATTTTTTTATTTATGTGGCTAAAATATGTTGTAAGTCAGATGCAGAAGAGATTAAAATATATAAAAAAAACCATTCATTCATTCATTCATTCATTCAATTAAGATTCCACTCCAATGGGACTCAAGAGGCTTACAACATGTTAAAAACAATACATATTAAAATTATACAAAAACATCAATATAAAAGTAAATTAAAAGACAGTTAAACCATTTGCAATGTCAAAATCAGGGCCAGCACAGTGTGGTGGTTTGAGTGTGGACTAGGACTCTGGGAGACCAGTGTTCAGTTCCCCACTTGGCCACAGAAACCCACTGGGTTACCTTGGGCAAGCAACACTTTCTCAGCCTCAGGGAAGCTAATGGCAAACTCCTTCTGAACAAATGTTGCCAAGAAAACCATGATAGTTAATCTTTAGGTTACCGTAAGTCGAAATGACTTTAAGACTCACAACAACTAAGTTAAAGCCATTAGAATTTATTAAAAGACTATATACGAACCACAAAGCAGCACAGCACCACATTAAAAGCCCATTATAGTCAGTTTCTAAAAGTCTGATTTCTTTTACTTCCTGGCAGAGAAGATCCTAGCCTTCTATGGAAAGAATTCCAAAGTCTGGAAGAAGCCACCAAGAAGGCCTTCTCGCTTGTCCCCACCAAACAAGTCTGAAAAGATAATGGGACATATAAAAGTGTTTCTCCTAAGGATCATAGAGCTCTAATGGGCTCATAAAGGGAGACAGACTCCTTTAATTAGCCTGCACACAAGCCATATAGGACTTTATAGGTCATCACCACCACATTGAATTGTGCCCAGAAACATTTTATATAGACTGATTGGAGAGAGATATTATTCTAAAATAATCAAAATCCTATACTGATCAGCAGAGCTTTCACAATATCTCAAAATCTGCACACCACTAAAATCAGGAAATAGTTCAATAACTCTCATGAATAGTAAGTTTTTAAAGAAAGCTTTTAAAACTGTATACAATGTTTTTAGTGTGTTGAAATTATTTTTAGTGTTTTAAATTCTGAATGATTTTAAGCTTGGTTACTTGTATGTTACCCTGAGAACATACGATATAGGGCAGAATATAAATATTTTCATAGATAAATAAATAAATATAAAATATTTATTCTATAAAATCCATACAAATGTGTTTGTATAAATGTGTGTGTGTGTGTGTGTGTGTATACATAAACAGTTTGGTTACTACACTTTAAACAATTTCAAATAACAGAGGTGTAATAAACATTTCATTCAGTTTCACAATTCAGTCAGTTTTCCATATCCACGGTTCTGCATCTACAGGTTAAAACAACCATGGCTTGAAATTTTTCAAAAAGATAATTCCGAAAAAGCAAACCTTGCTATTTATATAAGGGACACCATTTTACTATGCTATTGTGTATGAGCATCCATGGATTTTGGTATCCACAGTACCCCAGTGGAGACTGAGACCTAATGAATCTCATACAGTTGTGTATTAATCAGTGCTTTTTTGTTGTTGTTCTAAACACATTACTGATAAAACTGTGATCTTCTTAATGATCTTCTCTTTTCCTAATAATATTTTTAAGTTTCAATTTTAACCATATTAAACACGACTTACTATGCTTTAAACCCAGATTCATCCCTTCCAAAAGCATCATGTGTCTGATTCCACCCCACCCACCCACCCCCAAAATAGGCTTTTTTGGTCACCCTGTGCTCCTATGGAATATATTTTTCTGATGCATCAATTAATTTTCTAAGCTTTAGTGTAAACAGAAAGAGGGAAGCAATTTTTTGTTTAGGAGGGGAAAAACAGTATTCAAGATATGGCAATTAGAGAAGTAGGTGCCATTGGGGAGAAAGTGTCAATGAATTCAGCAAAGCCCATGTGGGACTGAATAGATTTAATTTTTATGTACAATTTCTCCAAAGTAAAAGTCCTCTTTTAATCTTTTGTTACTATAAGCAAATTGCCTGTAGCATAATGCTAGAATGCCAGAGCCGTTAAAAGCATGTACTACACACATAACAACAGCTGGAAAACACTTTCCACTTCCTTTCCAGCATGTGTCCGCTGGTTTATATTAAAATGCCACTCCCTCTATAAAACTGCTGCAGTCTAAAAGATACAAAGCTGTAGCCTCAGTGTTTTCCACATCCAGCAAAACTTAACGTTATTAGTGTGAACACACTACATTTATCATGGCAGTTTCTATGTAATTTACTAGCCAGGTACTTTTTAATTATACTTATAACCTAGTTCCATGGAGCTGCCTTAAATGACAAACAATGGTCATTTAAATGAGAGACTCCAAGGCTGCTTCAAAATCATATTTATAGTGTGGTTCTTGTTGTGCTCAACTTAAGATGTATTATCTTTAAGCAATATTTTAGCACATGTCTATTTGAAGAGTTTTGGAATTCAAGACTATTATAAACTTATGAAACTGAAGTGTAAAGCTGACCAGAAAAAAGCAAAATTATGTCAGAAAATATCTATCTATCTATCCATCTATCTATAGAGAGCGAGCTATCTCACTGGATACTCTCACACTGTAAAACAAAATATGACATAAGCCTACTATTCAATGAAAACGCCTTTGAGTGAAAGAATTAAGAGCTGGAATTAAGCAGTGTGACCATACACACACATACCCTTGGTCTATGGGGCCTTTTTATTGGATTCCTCTTCAACAGACTTCAAATGGAGTTTCACAGAAACACTGACAAGGATTCCTGAGCCAAACTAGCTGATACCGCTTAGCAATATTTTTTGCAAAGGGTTTTTTTTTTTTTTTTTTTTTGCCCAGTTGGTGAAAGAGGTCTATCCTAGCATATAATTTTATATTTGCTTATGTATCCTGTATTTTGCATGGTTTGTTTTGGGAATGGTCATCAGAAGGCAAAATATTTTAATTTGCAAGATTGATTGCTCAGGCATATATCTCTGAGGAAATCCCATTATGGAAGGAAAACAGATCAGTCACAGTGGAAACACTCTTAATGTCCATTTCAACCTCCTGGTGTTCCAAGTGGAATTTTCTCCACTGGCACAGATTTCTCTGGAAGAAGGGAAAGGGATGTCATTTAAATACTTTTTTCTTAAAAAAAACTACAGTAGTGGAAGATTCTTTCCTCCCAAGTGTTCAGAAAAGAGGCATCAAGGTCCTAAAATGTTTTTACCTGAAACAGCACTAGGATACCTTTTTGCTAGAACTCTGCTGGCCTTTACACAGTTCAGAATAGTCGATGGCATCAAATAGAAAGACATCTTCCTTTGTATTTGCTCACCTTGCTCCTAAAATTCTTAAAGAATGGCTTTAAGGCTTACAATTCAATGAAAATAAATCAAGCACTCTGCTACTCATGGCAATTCCTTGAGAAACAGTTGGTGTAGCAACAGAAAGGAAGGAGACCACAATCTTGCTCAATAAACAATTCAACATAAAGCCCCGTTTCTTTATCTGGTCTCTTGATATCTACTAATCTTACCCTTTGTTGTTATGTGAATGCTATGTGAGTGACATGGATCAATAAATTCTACAATTAACTTTTCTCATGCAAATCAGTTGGGCCCTGATCTCTACAAAGACCAAGGAACATAAAAGGGTTGGATTTGCCTGGTATCTTTTATTATTCCTAACAGGGAAATGAAAAAATGTCCCAGCTTAAAGCTAGCTTGTTACATTCAGTGAGCCTGCACAGAAATCGTGAAAGAGTTCTTTTTATATATATTGTCAGAGGGAAACATTTAAACTTTCCAGATCAAGTACCATAAATATTTGATCAGAAAAGAGTACAGGTAGATGTGATTGTACTAACATTTATGTTCACAGTTAACTTGACACATTGAAAAACCTGAGCAAAAATGAAGAAATATGAGTACCAGGAGAACTCGTGAGTAAAAATATTAATATGCAACAAAATATTGTGGGTGCATATAAATATGTAAGATTTTTCACATGTTACATAAGAAGCACAAAGGGTTTTTGTGGTGATCCCCATAATTTTGCATTCAGGACACCTGTTTTTATTTCAGAGTGTATTTACTGAGAGGGTCAAGGGAACCAATTTCAGCTTTCAATGGCAGCCTTATTTGAATGCTTAACTGTGGTTATGTGAATTAACCTTGGATTCTTTGCCTCCCTCTTTGACACTAGTGTGGCTGAGAAGACTGAAGGTTTTATCTTCTTTTTTTAGCTAGCAAAATTATGTTAATCATGTCTGAAAACAGGCAAACCATAAAAAAGTTTGAAACACGGTTTATGAGGGAGGCTTGATTCATTAAACCATAGTTAAAATTAACCACAATTGAATCTTTGGATGTAATGCAGCACTGTGGTTAATGAAAATAGAAGTTGGTTAATTAAAAAAAGCAGTTGGTTAACTGAAAATAGAAGTGTTTCCAGTCATCTGTTCATGACCACCTGGTGTGAAATAGAAGAATTTTGTTTTGGTTTTTCAGTAAAAGAAAGACAAAGAAGTTGTAAATCCTCTGCTACTTCATCTTAAAAAAACATTACCTCCTCAATCCATAGAGGCCAGTTTCCATCCAGAAATAATGATAGCCTCTGATTGACCATTTCCCCTAAAACCACACCACAGAATTGCATAACTAAAACTTTCATCTTATGACTGCTTGTATAGATTTTATTTTTATTGCATCAGTAATATAGAGTAGCAAAGGAAGAAAAATGAATGATACATAATGTGACAAGGGTCATTTTTTTTGGTTGTGAATAATTTTTTGGGGGAATTACAAAATGGGGATTGTGAGTCAGAGAGGTCTTGCATATGGAACATTTGTATTTGTGAATATTTCTTACAGGGACCTTTCAGAATACAGAAAAACTGATTTTTTTAAAAAACTCTTGAAGATTTCCTTGTTAGCCCTTGACTTGAAGTCTATTCTAGGGGTTCTGTTCTTCAGCGTTCATCAGCATTTACCAGCATACCCACAAATAAAGGATAATATGAGCTGCAATACAAAAATATCCATAAGGCCACAGTTGCTGACCTCTGTTCTAGCAAGACACACTTGTTTTTTAATTAATTTATTTATTATTTATTTATTTCTACCCCACTCTTCAGCCACAAGGCTATCAGAGCAGCTTACAAATTGTTTTAAGCAATAGCAATTTACACATCTACACTGCACTAAGCAGTTTTCAATGTGTGTTAGCTAATTGCCCCCACAAGTTGGGTACTCATTTTACCAACCTATGAAAGGATGGAAGGCTGAGTGAACCTTGGAGCCCTTTGGAATTGAACTTGCAACATGGTGACTTGCAGTACTGGCATTTAACCACTGCACCACCAGAGCTTCCTCCAGGGCAATACAGTATAAGAATATTAGCAGGGTGTCCTTCTCTGCTGGAACTGATAGGATCTTGGCCCAGCACTTTATTGTTATAGGTATACATTTGCTGATCCTCTGCTGATAAATCATGTATCAAGGAACTGACATATTACAAGGGGGGAAACTTGAGGAATATCTAATTGTTATTAACTGAAACACTGAATTCTAAGAAAGTTGTAACTTCTTCCAAGGGTGGAGCCATATGTTATGTGGGAGATGAGATTGCTGGCTAAATCATGTCAAATTCTTCATGGTAACTCTTAGGAGTGTGCAATCCATATCATGATGGCACCATAAAAATATGTGATACTACAGCATTGAGTAGGTAATACTACACATTTTGCAAAGGAGGTCAGGTGCTGGAGATCCCCTTTTTTGGTGGAACAGGGAAGAAATTCAATATAGAAATGAGAAAAAATAATCCATTTTTAAATGTACACATCTGCCATACACATTTCCCCTAAAATACATACAGTATTTTGTTTATGTATTAAGGTGTGTTTGGGCATATTTTTCTATTGTACACATTTTAACCTCCATATTTTAAAAATGTATGCGTAGACACGGGTGTATTTTATTTCTCTGAAATACATTGCAAGTTTTGAAAATCTGCAGATACCTGCTATAAGGTTCATTCTGTCTTAGAATGAGTCTTGGGGGATGTGCAAGAAGCATTTTCATTGAGAATCCCAACTCCATCCAAAGTATGTTCTGTCCCTCGTCCCATGTCATACAAGACCATTGTACCACTGAAAAACTACGGGCTACAGAGTCATGATTCAAGAAGGAACATTGATCCACCAGTGTTTGTGATATTCTTTATTATTGTTGCTGTTTTTAAAAGGGCTATGCTCATTTGGCCTGAACTCTTACACATTGTCCCATAAAACATTCACTTATTGTATTGAACAGAAAATAAAAAAGCAGGAAACTTGGTTTTTATAATTAAATAATACAAAACTCCTCTCCATTGATGCCCCCTTGTTGTGGGAGAGAGGCTTGCGTACCCTAATGATGTTTTGAGCTATGCTGGAGGTGGCACAATAGGGTCTCCCATGCCAGACAGGTCAAAACCGAAGGGTCTGACAAAGAGCGTCAAAGGGCAGGATGGGCTCTCTAGCCTTATGGCAACCATTCTAGGAGAAGGAAAACTCTAATCCCAAACCCAGGCAGATGGTGCCCATCCAACCCTGTAAGGTCAACCATCTAAGAGAAGGAAAATCTAACCAAACCTACAGCCCGAGGACCTCACTGCTACCATCCATGCTTGCAAGGCCAGCAGATGAACCTTTGGTTTAAAGGGTGAGGCGAGTTCTGTGCACGCTGCACTCCACAAGACAAATCCATTGCAAAGGCTTGAAGGACGAATCCAGTTCCAAAAAAGCCCTGTAGCGATAGGCGAGGGACAAAATGGCAGGTGTAAAGATGCACTGGAAGCCGCAGACCCAACCCTGCATGCAGGCGGTTCAGGACATTGGTCACTCGAGGATGACCCGGGAGATGACAGTCTTGTTTGGCAGCATCCTGAATGACCAAGCAGATTTTTTAAGGAGAGCACTGCTTGCTCCATATGGAGAGGGGCCTAGAAAAGGTGACCTAATGAAAGCTCATCCCCAACTACCGGGTTGGCTAGCTGCAGCCAACGGAAAGCTTCTGATGCGGTCAAACCAAGGCAAAGAAACAAAGGTGCACACCGGCCTCCAAAGGTGTAAATAAACTGATGCTTGCATGCTGGAACATCAGAACCATGCGAGATTCTGAAGATAGTAGATGGCCTGAGCATTATTCTGCCCTAATAGCCCATGAACTATCATGATATTGACATCACTGCTCTTAGTGAAGTTCGCTTCCATGAGGAAGGCAGCCTTAAAGAACATGGCGCCGGCTACACACTTTACTGGTCTGGCAAACCCAAAAGCGAAAAACATCTTTCAGGAATAGGCTTCATGATTAAAAACTCCATTGCCTCCAAACTCGAAACTTTGCCAACAGGACACTCTGATCGCATTATTTCCTTACACCTCCCACATGTTCTTCTCTTTAGTATATATGCCCCAACTATGCAAGCTGACCCTGTAGAGAAAGAAAAATTGTACACAGACCTACACCACCTCATACAAAAAGTCCCTGTAGAAGATAAAATTATTATCCTTGGTGACTTCAATGCCAGAGTAGGAAAGAACTACTCTGGAAAGGTGTCTAAGGCAAGCATGGTGTTGGAAATTGCAATGATAACGGACACCTCTTGCTAGAGTTCTGTGCAGAACAACAGTTGACTATTACAAACACTATCTTTCAGCAGAAAGACAGCTTGAAGACAACCTGGATGCATCCCCGATCCAAACATTGGCACCTCATTGACTATGTTCTAGTCCGCCAGAGAAACATTTGCGATGTCCGCCATACTAGAGTGATGCCCAGATCATCACCTCGTCAGATGTAAACTAAATCGTCATCTTAAGTTCAAACCTAAGAGGGGTGGTATCATAAAGAAGAGACTCCAAGTCAACAATCTTCAACAAGCTACCATGAGAGACAACTTCCAGGCAAACCTGCAAACAAAACTTGAAAACCATACGATAGATCCTTCTCCTACAGTGCTTTGGCAACATATCAAAAACAGTATCCTCCAGTCTTCGGAAGAATCTCTCAGGTTCTCCCACAAGAAAAATCAAGACTGGTTTGATGAAAACAACCAAGAGATTGGCAAAGAAGAGAACTGCTCACCAGGCATACCTCGCCCAGTCAAATTGCCATGTAAGAAAAGTAGCTTTCCATCTCACATGTAGTAAACTTCAACAAAAACTCCAAGACATGCAGAACAAGTGGTGGATCAATATAGCAGAAAAGACACAATGCTGTGCAGATCTGGGGGATCTAGAGGATTTTATGAAGCTCTTAAGGCAGTGTTTGGACCAATATAATAATAATCAGGTCCAATATAATAATAATAATAATAATAACAATTATTATTATTATTTATATCCCGCCCCTCTGCGAGCAATCGGGGTGGCTTACAACAATAAAATAGTGCACAGTATAAAACAACTCAAAATCCCTTCCCCCCTTAAAACATTATTAAATTAATACAAATTAAAATCAATATATAATACAATTTATTAAAAACCCTTTCAAGCAAGCAGCATCAGTTTGGAGGTCCAGAAGCAACCTCCAGAGGGGGTTCCTGAGGCCGGGGTTAGCTATTCTGGAAAAGCCTGCCTGAAGAGAACCGTCTTGACAGCTTTTTTAAAGCTGTCTAATGATGTCAATAGGCGGATCTCATCCAGCACGCCGTTCCACAATTTGGGGGTGACAGCCGAGAAAGCCCTCTGGGAGGGGGTCGCCAGCCTAGGTCTTTGTGGCTGCAACAAATTCCTCCCAGAGGACCGGAGAGCATGGGGAGGATTATAAGGGAGAAGGCGGTCCCTGAGATAGCTTGGGGCCAAGACATTTAGGGCTTTAAAGGTGATAACCAACACCTTGTACTGGGCCTGGAAGCTGATAGGCAGCCAGTGGAGGGACCTCAGAACCGGAGTAATGTGGTCCCTCCTAGATGCCCCAGAAACTACCCTGGCTGCCAGGGTATTTTGTACCAGCTGTAATTTCCGAACTAAGCACAAGGGTAGCCCCATGTAGAGTGCATTATAGAAATCAAGACGTGAGGTTACCAGCGCGTGCACAACGGTCTCAAGATCCCTTACTTCCAGAAAAGGGCGCAGCTGGCATATCAGCCGAAGCTGATAACAAGCACTCCTGACTGTCGCATTTACCTGATTTGTCATCAGGAGTGACGAGTCAAGGAGCACCCCTAGACTGCGAACACAGTCACTGGAGGAGAGTGTGACCCCATCTAGGACTGGAGATTGCAACCCGATTCTTGGTTTTGGGGCCGCTACCGTGAGCACCTCCGTCTTGTCTGGATTCAGTCTCAATCTGTTTTTCCTCATCCATCCCATTACTGCCCGAAGACATTCATTGAGAGAAGATATGCCATCAGAATTCGAGACCAACGAACGAGATACAGAGAAATAGATCCAAAGCTCCTTATACAGTACAGATGGTCAAACATTAATTACTGATAAAAGCCTCCATCCTGAATCGATGGGCTGAACACTTTCAAAGTCTCTTTAGTGCCAACCGAGTAGTCCAAGGCTCAGCTATCCAACATATGATACAAAAACCAATGAAAAATGAATTGGACATAGCTCCCACTTTGGAAGAGACCCTTAAGGCCATACAACAGTTGAAAAACAGGAAGGCAGTTGGGATTGATGGAATCCCACCTGAAGTTTGGAAACACGGAAGTCGTGTACTCCATGATAAATTGCATGAACTCCTTGTGAATTGCTGGGAAAAGAGGGAACTGCGATCATATCTCCGAGATGCAGTCACCATCACCCTGTACAAGAAAAAAGGAGCAAAATCCGATTGCTCAAACTATCGAGGCATAACACGGCTCTCTATTGCTGGAAAAATCCTTGCAAGGATACTCCTGAACAGATTAGTTCCTGCCATTGCAGAAGAACTTCTTCCTGAAAGCCAATGTGGCTTCAGAGCCAGTAGGAGTACTACATATATGGTATTTGCCCTTAGACAACGGCAAGAAAAGTGTAGAGAGCAGAACAAGGGTCTCTATGTAACATTTGTTGACCTCACCAAAGCCTTCGACACCGTGAGTAGGAAAAGTCTGTGGCAGATAATGGAAAGACTAGGATGTCCCCCCAAATTCCTTAAAATGATTATCTTGCTACACGAGGGCCAGCGCGGTCAAGTCAGATATAGCGATGCTCTTTCAGAGCCCTTTCTAATAACTAATGGAGTGAAGCAAGGTTGTGTTCTTGCACCAACTTTATTTACAATCTTCTTCAACATGATGCTCCAAAGGGCTACGGCAGAGCTCAAAGAACACGATGGCATCTATATACGTTACCATACTGATGGTACCTTGTTTAACTTAAGCCGTCTGAGGGCTCGCACTATCTAGTCTACCTAGTCCGTGAGCTGCTCTTCGCTGATGATGCTGCCCTTGTTGCCCACACAGAAGCAGCTCTGCAGCGCCTAACATCCTGCTTCACAACAGCTGCAGAGCTGTTTGGGCTGGAAGTCAACCTTAAGAAAACGGAAGTTCTTCACCAGCCTGCACCACAGGACGAACACCACCACCCCCACATTGCCGTCGGCAACTCTGTGCTTAAGTCCGTTCAGCAGTTCACCTACGTGGAAAGCATCATCTTCTCAGATGCCAAGATTGACAAAGAGACTGATCACAGATTAGCAAAGGCACATAGCACATTTGGAAGACTTTACAAAAGAGTCTGTAGTAATAAACACAAAAATGAGGCGAAACACAAAAATCAGTGTGTATAGAGCCATTGTACTGTCTATTCTCCTTTATGGGTCTGAAACATGGGTCACCTATCGCCACCACTTACAACTCCTTGAACGCTTCCATCAGCGCTGTTTATGCACAATCGTAAATATACACTGGACTGACTATGTGACGAATGTTGCTGTCCTTGAGCAAGCAGGGATCACCAGCACTGAGGCCATGATATTGAGAACACAGCTGCACTGGGCAGGGCATGTTTCTAGGATGGAGGACCATCGCCTCCCCAAATTAGTATTCTACGGTGAACTCGCCATGGGTCAGCATAAGAGGGACGCTCCAAAAAAGTGATACAAGGACTCCCTGAAACAACACCTCAGGCTCGGCCAAATTGATCACCAACAATGGTCCGCCCTGGCCTCACATCGGGAGGCATGGAGGCACACTCTCCACTATGCTGCAGCCTTATTTGAGAACTCACGCCAAACAAGTCTTGAAGAGAAACGACAACGCAGAAAAAAATCACAACCCGGAAACATCACCGAAGGAAACCTTCTGCTGTGCTTTCTGCAACCGGACTTGTCCATCTTGGATTGGCCTTTTTAGTCATCAGCGCACTTGCAGAAAGCGCGGGACGAGTCCTTCCTGAATCTTCGTTTGCGAAGAGAAGCCAGAGAGAGAGAGAGAGAGAGAGAGAGAGAGAGAGAGAGAGAAGGAAGATAGTATTCTTGTAAGGGATGTGCACTTTGATAATAAATGTGCTTTTATAAACATTCTAACAATTTTTGTTTAAATAAGCTAACCTCTTTTTTGGCTGAAATTCCAATGCAGGGAAATAACATTTTTCAACAGCACTCAGTCATTCACATTAATCACTGTCTTTTTCACAATAACTTCTCCCTCAGAAGTTGAACTTCACCTGAATTGCCATATTATAGATTTATCTAATACACAAAGAGCAGCATCATTTGAAATTCACTGAATCATTACTACTATAATGCATATTAATAAAAAGTAGACAGTGTATTGGTACAATAGCATGCCATAGTATTGGGAACACTTACAGCAGTACAGTTGTTCGTCCGTATCCATGGATTTGGTATCCACAGATTTAAGGATTCATGGCTTGAAAATATTCTTTAAAAAATAATAATCCAAAAAGCAAACCTTGATTTTGACATCTTATATAAGGGACACCATTTTGCTATGCCATTACATATAATGGGATGAGTATTCACGGATTTTGGTATCCACAGGGGTTCTGGTACCAAACCCCAGAGAATATGAAGGTACAACTGTACTGTTCTTTCTCTCCAGAGTTTTTATAATTTTGGACAGAAAATTAAACAAATAGTTTTGGGGGAAGCTGTTATATTATTTAAACGTCAAGTTGAGACAGTGAAAGTGACACCACTCTCTTAACCCAGTCATAGAAAATTCTACAGCGTAAAGTCCTTTATGTATGTTTCAGACAATGGACAATGACATCACCGACAAGTAAGCCATAGCATTAAAATTGACCATTGCTTCATATTGGCTAAAATGTATAAAAGAACATCAATCTTGTATGAAATACCTTTATTAAAAACATGCTTCTTTAATCTTAACTGCAATAGTTTGTTTTCCCCATAAATACTGGGTACTTATATATCAAATATATGTTATAATTAGAAGGCATTGTCATGATGACCTGCCAGTCATCATGGAATCCCATCACAAACTCACAGGAACAACATTAGAAATTCCACTCCTTATTTGGAAATGGGAAGAGGGTGGGAGAACCTCATTGAATAAACATGATGTCACATCACTTGATTAAGATAGCCACTCTGATTGGCAAAGGCAGAGCCAATCAGAGATCACCACAAAAGACTTTTAAAAGTTCTGATCTTTCCTTGGTTCTGGCTGAACTGAGTGGGAGCACATGGCCTAGCTCTGGGCGACATGGTCAACAAAGCCATGGATTAATCAATAATAATAATAATAATAATAATAATAATAAAATTTTATTTCTATCCCGCCCCTCTGCAACGCAATCGGGGCAGCTTACAATATAAAAACTCCATAGTCCCAGTACCCTAGCCCACCCCCCCTTAAAATAATATTAGACTATAAAAGATTAAAAACATACAGTAAATTAAAAATATATAAATTAGAAAAATATTAAAACATACAATAGTTTTTAAAAAAATGATTACAGCTCAGGGAGGACAACCGAGTCTTGGGCCGGGATAGTTATTCAGGAAAGGCCTGCCGGAAAAGACCCGTCTTGACAGCTTTTTTAAAGCCGTCTAAGCTGTTAATAAGACGGATCTCGTCCGGCAGGCCATTCCATAATCTGGGAGCAACAGCGGAGAAGGCCCTCTGGGAGGTCACCGACAGCCTTGTTTTCATAGCCTGTAACAGATTCCTCCCAGAGGACCTAAGTGCGCGGGGAGGGTCATACGGAAGGAGGCAGTCCCGGAGATAAGTCGGACCCAACCATGTAGGGCTTTAAAGGTTATAACCAACACCTTGTACTGTGCCCGTAAACTAATAGGCAGCCAGTGGAGAGATTTTACCACAGGTGTTATACACTCTCTTCTGGAAACACCAGAAATCAACCTGGCTGCCATGTTCTGAACTAGTTGAAGTTTCTGAGTCAAGCACAAGGGTAGCCCCATGTAGAGTGCATTACAGAAATCCAGACAGGAGGTTACCAGTGCATGTACCACAGTTTCGAGGTCCCTGGTTTCCAGGAAAGGGCGCAGCTGGCATATCAGCCGAAGTTGGTAACAGGCACTCCTGACCGTCGCATTTACCTGATTAGACATCTGGAGCGTTGGGTCCAGGAGCACCCCCAGACTGCGAACACAGTCTTTGGAGGAGAGTGTAGTTCCATCCAGGACTGGAAGTTGTATTCCCAGACCTGGTTTCGGGCCTGTAACTGTTAGTACCTCCGTTTTGTCTGGATTCAGTCTCAATTTGTTTTTCCTCATCCAGTCCATTACTGCTTTAAGACAATCATTGAGAGGAGAGATGCCATCAACACGATACCAAACTGTGATAACAAAAGGTTGTGGGGAGCCAACTTTGCCCAAAGGCCTCAAAAGACTCCAAAAAGACTCTGAATTCCATCACACAGACTGTAAGTTACCTTTGCATTTAGTAGATAGGGAAATGTTTAGTTAGCTTGTGTTAGATTATGATTCTTTTAAGTGCTCTGAAGGAATGTATAACTTGTTAAGCTTTAAGTTGAACCTGGGAATGTTTTGCCTTCTCAAGTAACATAGACTCCTGGAATTGAATAAAGCTTTTCTGTTATTTTCTAACCTGCCTCGAATTGCCTGCTTCTGGTCAGCTATCAAAACCTTCTCTAGATTAGAGAAAAGGGTTATTATTATTCTCATAACCGGTCTGGCTTCCCGTTGCACCAGACAAGAAAGGAAACTCAACGGGTGGTGGCTTCAAAGAGCATTTCTTGGGTTTTTAGGATTAAAAATGTAAGGCCAACTTTGGACTCAAGCAGCATAGATCCTTGGGTGGCCTTATGACATGGTGACAGTGCTTTGAACTCTGGGGTTGGGAATAACACTTAAGCAGTGGCTGTGGAGTAGTTCTGGGAGTTTTTGGTAAGCTTTCTGTGTCCTGTTTCAGCCCTGGAACGGAGGGGCTGTGCTGTGTGTCTGCTATACTTTCCTCGGAGTCCTCTGTTTGGTTTTTCTTTGTTGCAGCCGGTGGCTGGCTTGTGTGTGTATGTTTTCCTGGAGGTGTGGGGGGCATTCCTTCCCTGGGCTTGCGCTCTGCAAGTGGGGGGGGGTCTTCCTCCCTGGCTTTACCACTTGCGATCTGGGTTTTTTTTTTTTTGTTTTTTTTTTTAGCACACATTGGCCTACTCCATAAGCTGTGGAACTTATTTTTGTGTCTTTCTATGGCTGCAAAGCCTAATTTCTCAAAGCAGTAGAACCGGTTTCTCTGTCCTTGGTTTCCCTTTGTCTCTTGATGGTCATTCTTTGTTTCTCTGCTGTAGATGAGATTGGAATGTGTGTGTGTGGTGGGCAGTCCCCACTCTTTCTCTCAGTTTGGCTTTCAATGCATAGTTTTTTTCTGCAGCTACTGTGTTCCCTGCTGTGAAATTCCTATACTGTCTTGGAGTTTCCTCTACTGTGTGCTCTGTGAACTGTTTTGTTCTCCAAATGCTGTTGAGGGGGGTGAGACATGCACATTGTTACACTTTTGTAGTGATATTTGAAATAATTATACAATGGTATCCTCAGATTCACAGGGATTTGGTTCTGGGACCCCACAGACATATAAACAAACACGAATGATCACATCCCATATTATTAAATGGTGGGAACATGAATGTTTATGTGACACTCCACGGTTGGTTTAATTTGTGAATCCAGAGGATCCACTGTAATAATTTTCATTTCAATTTAAAATCAACACTAATAGACATAAGATACTGAACTTCCCCAGGGTGGTAGAAATTAGGATAAGCTGGATAAATCTCCCTCTGCTTGTGAAAAGAGGGCATGCCAACCTGTGAAGCCTCACTGCCATTTTAGATATCGCAGCAAGCATAAGTCTAGCTGTAGAATCAGAAAGAAATTATTCTAGGGTTTCATCCATTTCTCCATGAGGTCTCATTAACTATGATAGCAGCCAGGCTAAACCTTGCAAATCCACCTTCTACATCTCTTCTTCTGGCTATGGTGGTCAGCCAGTAGGCTTTGGGAGTGACAGGTGATCCACAAATTCACCCCATCATTACCAACTAAGATTGCTCTCTAAAATAATCATATATAACCTTAACATCAACCACCTCACAACAGATTCTGGGCAGTGATAACCAGTGGATGTTTACAGATTATACAGATCATTTTGTTCACAATATATTAAAAGGTAATCCCTCCACACCACCACCCCCATGCCCTCTGAAATCTAGTTTTTCCTCAGACAGATGTTGCAAAGTTTTAATGATTTAATCTTTTCCTTTCTATTTATTTTCATATGGATTTTTTCTGCATTAATGCAGGAAGACGATTGCAAATGAAGGGGTTATTTTTAAAAAGGCTAACAGAAAAGTAGAAGGCCAGAAGGAACTTGTATTTTAATAAGCAAATTAGATTTAGATTTTCTTTATTTATTCCATGCATTGCTGGTAACAATAAATTGGGGTGGGACGGCGATTTAGCACCTGTCCCACAAATCAAATGAAAAATGTCCACGATGTTGTACTAGGGAATATACATAACCCTAGGGTTATGTGCAAAATTCTCCATTGATTTTTTAATTGGATTTGTTTGATCTCCATACACACACATACGGGGGCGGTGGGCGGTAAATGGACACAATTTCCAGCTGGAAATTTATGCATTTCTGGGTTTGTGATGTGAAAGAAGAAATCTGTTCAGTAAAATCTGAAAAATGTGTGAAAGAACCTGTGTACAATTCTACAATATGCACAAAGCCGTGTTGAATGGTGATGTCCATCCATTCAGAAAATGGAGACCAATATGCATATGTTTTTTCCCATTAAAAAAAATGGAAGGTGTCCATATTGAATGGACTTGAAGGTTGGGAAAGGAAAGAGATGGTAGCACATTTGTCAGTTCCTAGTAGTCCTGATATTCTGGTACAGATTTCTTTATAGTCTACAAAACTACGCAGGGAAGGCAGAGGAAAAGGGCAGGTCTGATTATGCCAAAGTCAGGCTTGAAGAATCTACATTGTTTAGCTTCTGTCTAACCTCCTTCCCAAGTTCTATATGTATCATTTGGAATAAACATGACAGGCCTGGATAATATAGATTACCTGTATATTATTATGATGATAACTGAGCACACACACACAAAAAACCCTTTCGGCATGTTAAAAACAAATCCTTTCTGTCTTAGTACTGGTTTACATAAGAAACGTGTTGATGGAACAGATGAATTTATCTAGTACAGCATACTGTTTCTCTAATTTGCTAGTGAAATGTTTCCAGGAAACAATCTAAATCTTTCAGGATTAAAAACTTTGTCGCCCCCGGTCTCTTTGGACAAAACTGAAAATTAACACAAAAGATATAATGAATTATTAATAGAAGAACATTTTCTGCAACATGCATTGCTATTGCTGGTAATTAGCTTTCCAGGTGGTTTGCAACTATTAATTAAGTAAAATTCCTTTTTTATTACCACTAGGTTTACATAATGTTTTCCTCATCAAATGAAAACAATCTAGACCTAAGTGGGCTGTGTCAGCTGTGTACAGTCTTGCAATTTATTACAGAAACTTTGTGTGTCAAAACACCGCAGTTTCTGAAAACACACCAAAATTATATTGTTGTTGTTTTCTGCATACAGGCCCAGAAAAAAAAGGGGTGGTACCAGTTATTACAGATAGAGCCTTTTATTATTTTATGACTAGAAACAATTGAAGCATACAGCCAAGGATCATACTTCATAGTCTGCCAGCTGCAGGAAGAAAAGTGGGCCCAACATTGGATTTAGGCCAATGAAGTTTAAATAATATATTAGATTAAAATTATCAATACACTAATTATATATCCTAGGCATACTAATTTTATATACTATTAAGCTAATGTACTAATGTTAAAAGTAACAAATGTTAGCAATGCGTGCTAGAAATTGGCAAAATACAGTAGAAATGCTAATTGGCTACAGAGAGAAAGAACTGCTCAATACCTACTTCTGCCAACAGGAAAACAGTGTTCAGTTTAGTGGAAATAGAGTAAATGACAGACTAAGGGAGCTACAGCTAAATATAGGTAAAGATTTGATATAGGAATATGCAGCTACCTTAAATTAATTCAGCTCTTCGGGACTAGATGGTCTGTGGTCAAGGGTTGTAAAAGGACTGACAGGCATAATCAGTCTGTAATTTTGATAGTTATTGGAGAATAAATAAAACCCAGGGGTCAGAGACATATCCTCCCCATGTTCTATGGGGAAAAAATAAGAGTACCCATACATCTACTGATCAACCAGCCTGACACTGATACCAGGATCTTTAGTCAGTCTGTGAATGTACAGAATACAATGATGTGATGACCAAGAGCCAGACTAATCCCTCTCACAATCCATCCCCCACTGCAAAAAAAGTTACAGGTATGGTAGGTCAACGGAATTCTGTGGATTTCAGCAAGGTTTTCAACAAGATCAACAAGGATCCTCATTATTTTCTTGTGGACAAGTTGGTAAAATGTGGGCTAGATGCTGCTGTTTTTAGGTGGATTTCTAATTGATTCACAGATTGTACACAAGGAATGCTCACCAATGGTTCCTCAATATGAAGGAGAGAAGTGTTGTGTTAAAAGAGGGGTGGATAAATATGGCCTGCAGGCCATAAATGGGTCCTGGGGACCAATAGCCCCCAAAGCCCCATTTTTAAAATGAAATTTGGGGCATCATCATCATCATCATCATCCTGCCATATATCACATAGCTTTAAATAGCATTAAAACAAGTTAAAACAGTTTAAAACAATAAAATAATGTAAATAAGCTAAAACAATTAAGCACTAAAATAAGTTAAAAAGATATAAAAAGACTTAAATGTTTGTAAAACTATGACCAATAGTATTTGAGATGAATTAATGAGGCCCAAATGCCTTATTGAAAAACCAAGTTGTAACTTGACACCTAATGAGATGAGTATTGGTGCCCACTGGGCCTCCAAGGGGAGGCAACTCCACAGTTTGGGGTGCCACAGCTGTGAAGGCCATCTCCTATGACACAACACAGTGTATTGACATCACTAGTGGGACACAGAAAAGCTCTCCCCAGCAGACCTTAATGCTTGAGCAGGTATACAGTTTTCCCTTCATATTTGCTAGGGTTTGGTTCCAGGACCCCCCGTGGATACCAAAATCCATGAATACTCAAGTCCCATTATATGCAATAGCATAGCAAAATGGTGTCCCTTATATAAGATGGCAAAATCAAGGTTTGCTTTTTGAATTATTATTTTTTAAAGAATATTTTCAAGCTGTGAATACTTAAATCTATGGATACCAAATCCATGGATATGGAGAGACAGCTGTATATGGGGAGAGGCACCAAGCTGTTTAGGGCTTTACATGTCATCACAACCACCTTGAATTAAGACTGGATATGTATTGGAAGCCATTGCAATTGTTTTGAGATAAGATAAGATATCACAGGAGAGATGATGAGTGGGGCTAAAGGGGCTAATAGCAAATGTTTGTTTAGTTGCAAATGTTGCTGACCTTCTACCATATGCAAGTGGTTTGTAGCTTGAACTTCTGTAAAATATGAGTGTTTGCCATATTATGAACTGATTAGTGTTTCCCCTCTCCCAGGCTTCCATTTAAAAAAGCTAAGTTATTTTTGTATTTTACATTCACACTTAGTGCTTGTATCTGCCTAATATACATGTAATGTGATAGAAAATTCCACTGCTGAACAGGCATTTAATTTTTGCAAAATTAAAAATTTTCAGATGGCTGTTAATAAAGGGAAAATTAGAGAATTGTGTGGGCCTCAGAACTAGTGTGGTTTTAGCTTTTTTTGAGCCAAAGCCTATATATGTTTGTGCAGAAGTAAGCTCTTACCCTTTCTGGTGTTAGGTGTCATATGATTACCATCATTATTATATTGTATTGTTCCCCCTCCATTGTTTTACACTCCTGATTTTAAAGTCACTTGCCTTAGTGCAGATTCAGGTCCAAGAGGGCGACAATATTACCAACTCTGGCTTAGTGTGCTATTACTAGAATACCAAACAACAGCAACAAAACACCGCTATGCCTGCTCAATTTTGGTTTATTATCTGGCTTGTGGATTACTCTTAGGCATACAATAATAGCTCTCAAGTAAAAATCAGTTTGATGTAGTAGTGGTTAGAATATTTAGCTAGGAACAGGAAGATCTGTGTTCTAGTCCCTAGTGAAGACATGAAGCTAACTGGGTGATCTTGGTTCGTTTTCTCTCTCTCTCTCTCTCTCTCTCTCTCTCTCTCTCTCACACACACACACACACACACGGAGACTTAGCCTGACTTATCTCAGCTGGGAAGCAACCTACACTACCTTGAGTAAAATGAAGGACATAATAAAACATGGAATTAATATTGGAAGGGGGTGGAGAGATTTATGAACTGGGGAAGTGTGTCCATGAATGTACTCTTTGGTACTGAAGAATGCAGAAACAACTCTTGTGTACAATACTGAGTTCAATGATTTAATCAATGACTTTGCAGAAGCAAAAGCAATGAAGGCTCATTTCTAAAGTAAGAAACTCTACTATGATTTTTTAAAAAGTAAAAGTACTAGTAGTTTGAATTGTCAAAACATATCCATCTTTTTCACATCCAGGCACACAGAATATTTACGGGGCAGGGGGGAGGCAGTAAGATTTTGTACTTTCTTCCTCTATGTATCTATCCCTTTCTAACTATTTATTTTTCATGCCACTACTCCTCCAATAGCTCTTATATATGTCCAAATTGAGCCCTATTTTTGAAACTGCTCCAGGCCCTTAACCACCTTAATGTGTCCTTGCTGCAGCCTACTCACCAGGCACCCTATGATGCAGAATGACAATATTCACAATTGCAACATATTTCAGCATCTGTATATAGACCATCAACTTTGAATACCTCAGCCACTTCTGCTATATGGAAAACATATCTTCAGAGAAACTGAAATCAGCAAGTGTAGTTTATCTGTTAAAAAGCACTAAATTTGATGGCAATGAAGTTAGAATTGAATGGAATAAAGAGTTTGATTGTCCTGTGCAAATCAATCAAAGAAAAAAACTGCCCTCACTACAATATCTAAAATCTCTCCATATTTAAAACATTTGGTTCAGCAAAAATTGATGATTCAAGTATATTGAACCTCACTATATTTTTATGGAAAGAAATTGTCTGTTTCAGCAAAATGTTGCCAATTGAATACAGGTAATGCTTCCTTCTGTCATCTGGTGTTGGTGTGGTCAGTGATCAACCTTTCTGGCTGCATGCACTGCAATATATTAATCTGGTATTTGGAGGGGAGGATGGTATTTGCAGACATGTAATTTAACTGACAGTCAACATGGTTGGATCCTACATGCTGTCACTAACTAAAACATTCATATTCCAAAGTTGGAAGACAGACATAGAATCATAGAATCATAGAATCATAGAATCATAGAATTGCAGAGTTGGAAGAGACCACGAGGGCCATCCAGTCCAACCCCCCTGCCACGCAGGAAATCACAATCAAAGCATCCCCGACAGATGGCCATCCAGCCTCTGTTTAAAGACCTCCAAGGAAGGAGACCCCACCACGCTCCGAGGGAGTGCGTTCCACTGCCAAACAGCTCTTACTGTCAAAAAGTTCCTCCTAATGTTGAGGTGGAATCTCTGTTCCTGGAGCTTGCACCCATTGCTCCGTGTTCCAGTCTCTGGAGCAGCAGAAAACAAGCCTGCTCCATCCTCAGCGTGACATCCCTTCAAATACTTAAACAGGGCTATCATATCGCCTCTAAACCGTCTTTTTTC
The DNA here is from genome assembly GCA_030847615.1 of Gambelia wislizenii. NCBI lineage: Eukaryota > Metazoa > Chordata > Lepidosauria > Squamata > Crotaphytidae > Gambelia > Gambelia wislizenii. The sequence continues at coordinate 266,702,312 of JAUMIR010000003.1, forward strand.
CAGGCTAAACATACCCAGCTCCCTAAGTCTCTCCTCATAAGGCATTGTTTCCAGACCTTTCACCATTTTAGTTGCCCTTCTCTGGACACGCTCCAATTTGTCAATATCCTTTCTGAATTGTGGTGCCCAGAACTGGACACAGTGTTCTAAGTGAGGTCTGACCAAGGCAGAATAGAGTGGCACTATTACTTCCCTTGATCTAGACACTATACTTCTATTGATACAGCCCAAAATTGCATTGGCCTTTTTAGCTGCCGCATCACACTGTTGGCTCATGTTCAACTTGTGGTCTACTAGGACTCCTAGATCCCTTTCGCACGTAGTCTCATTCAGCCAGGTCTCTCCCATCCTATATTTATGCATTTCATTTTTCCGCCCTAAATGCAGTACTTTACATTTCTCCGTATTGAATTTCATTTTGTTAGCTTTGGCCCAGCTCTCCAGTCTATCCAGGTCATTCTGAATTTTGATCCTGTCCTCTAGGGTATTAGCTACTCCTCCCAATTTGGTGTCATCTGCAAATTTGATAAGTATGCCCCTAATTCCCTCATCTAAGTCATTGATAAAGATGTTGAATAGCACTGGGCCCAGGACAGAACCCTGTGGCACCCCACTGGTCACATCTTTCCAAGACGAAGAGAAGCCACTGCTGAGCACCCTTTGGGTTCGGCCGGTCAACCAATTACAAATCCATTGAACAGTTAACTTGTCTAGCCCACATTCTACAAGCTTGTTTGCAAGAATGTCATGGGGAACCTTGTCAAAGGCCTTACTGAAATCAAGGTATGCAATGTCCACAGCATTCCCTTCATCTACCAAGCTGGTAACTTTATCAAAAAAAGAGATCAGATTAGTCTGGCATGACTTGTTTCTCTGAAACCCATGCTGACTTTTTGTGATTATGGCATTGCCTTCTAAATGTTCACAGACTCTCTGTTTAATGATCTGTTCTAGAATCTTCCCTGGTATTGATGTCAGACTAACTGGACGATAGTTGTTGGGATCCTCTTTTTTCCCCTTTTTGAAGATGGGAACAACGTTTGTCCTCCTCCAGTCTGCTGGGACTTCTCCTGTTCTCCAGGAGTTCTCAAATATTATTGCCAATGGCTCTGAGATTATATTTGCCAGCTCTTTTAATACTCTTGGATGTAGTTCATCTGGTCCTGGAGATTTAAATTCATTTAGATTAAGAAGGTATTCCTGTACTACCTCTTTACTTATTTTGAGCTGGATTTCCCCTATTGTGTCCTCTGTTCCATTCTCCTCAGGTTGGTCCTCCTTTTCCTTTTCTGAAAACACTGAGGCAAAGAAGGTGTTGAGTAATTCTGCCTTTTCTCTGTCCCCTGTTAGCATTTTGCCATCTTCTCCACGTAGCGGCCCTATCATTTCCTTCTTCCTCCTTTTGCTGCGGACATACCCAAAAAAACCCTTTTTATTGTTCTTAACCTCCCTAGCAAGCCTGAGCTCATTCTGCGCTTTAGCTTTTCTGACTTTACTCCTACACGTGTTCGCTATCTGTTTGAATTCTTCTTTGGTGATTTCCCCCCTTTCCATTTCCTATACATGTTCCGTTTAAAACTTAGCTCCATTGAAAGTTCTTTAGTCATCCATCCTGGTTTCTTGAGACACCTCCCATTTTTCTTCCTCAATGGTACTGTTTGAAATTGTGCCTTCAGTATCTCCCTTTTGAGAAAGTCCCATCCGTCTTGAGGTCCCTTCTCTTTTAGTATTCTTGACCATGGGATCATCCCCAGTATTTCCCTGAGTTTATTGAAATCAGCTCTCCTAAAGTCAAGAATGCGTGTCTGACTATGCCTGACTTCTCCTTTCCATTGTATAACAAACTCCAGGAGAACATGATCACTCTCACCTAAGGATCCCACCACTTGCACCCCATTAACAAGGTCGTCTCTGTTGGTTAGGATCAGATCTAAAATAGCTGACCCCCTTGTTGCCTCTTCCACCTTTTGGACCATGAAATTGTCTTCCAGGCATGTAAGGAATTTGCTAGACCTTGTAGTTTTGGCTGAGTTAGATTGCCAGCAAATATCAGGATAGTTGAAGTCACCCATCACTACTACATCTCTCCTTTCTGCATGTATGTTCATCTGTTCTAGAAAGGCAACATCCAATTCCTCCGTCTGATTTGGGGGTCTGTAGTAGAGTCCCACAATAACATCCCTGTTGTTTCCCTCCCCTTTAATTTTTATCCAGATGCTCTCCACCTGGCTTCCAGTATTGATGTCATGGATCACTTCACTGGTGTAAATATCCCTGACATATAATGCTATTCCTCCTCCTTTCCTGTTTGGCCTGTTTCTCCTATAAAGGTTATACCCCTCTATTCCTACATTCCAATCATGAGACTCGTCCCACCAGGTTTCAGTAACGCCTATTATATCATATTTGTTTTGTAGTGCAAGGAGTTCTAGTTCATCTTGCTTGTTTCCCATGCTCTGTGCATTAGTGTAGAGACATCTGAGACCATGTGTTCCCTTTACTTGCTCCCTGTGCAAGTTTTTTTGCCTCCCACTGTTGGGTCCTTGCGCTGTTCGCCTTGTTCCCTCTATGACAGTTTGACTATTTTCTCCAGCCCTTTTGCCTTCCACTACTTTATCTATGCATGAACATGTATTTCACAGACATCAGCTCCATGAAAATGTATTTTTGGACATATGGACAGCTTATATTAATGTTCATATCACATTTGTTTATGACCCCCTTTCATTCTTTTGTTTTACCTTTTTATCCTCTCCCATTTTCTTTGTATTTATATTTTTAAAATACAATGATAAAATTTTAAGAAAGAAAGTCCCTTTAATACTCCCTTAGGCAGGACCTTATAGAACTGTTCTTCTCTATAAGCTCATTGACCTACATTTAGGAGCCTATCATTGTCAGTAGAATCTTTTGGCTGGTCTAGAAGGTGTGAATTTGTGCACAGAAATGCCAATTCGCAGCAGCTGCCAGATGTCTCAATGACATTTTCAGAAGATCACTGGTGTGTGAAGCTCTCTGTGTTTGCTGTTCACATGGAGCCATGCCAGTGAATCAAGATGGTGGGCACAAGTGAACTACTCCCGGTCCTGTAGTCCCCATGCCAGCGAATCAAGGTGGTGGGCACAAGTGAACTACTCCCAGTTCTGTACTCCCCAAATTGTCCCTGCCAAACAAAACTTAAAAAAAAAAAAGCCTAATTCCAAGGTGTAGAAGAGTGATCTTCCACTGAAATAATGAAAAAAAGTAGGAAAGAAAGGCTGTTTCATCACCTGAGCACACGATCGCTATGGCAACAATCCAACATGGTAGTTCCGCAATTTTCTGTCTTGATGAGCTCCACACCCTGCACGTGTCCAACCAATTAGCTGTCCTCTTCACCTATGCGCTCCAATGCGATTTGGTTGTCCTAACATGTGGGAGTACACATTTCCTCCGCAGTTGTCAAAAAACTCAGGAAAAGTCGCAAAGGCTTTTGCCATGGACTTTCTCTGACTTTTGTTCCTCCATCCTCCAAAAAGGACAGAACACTGCAGGATCCCATTTGGACACATGGGATTCCAGGAGGATTCTATGAGGATTTATTTCACCATATGGACTACCCCTTTGTTACTTGCCCTACTGAAGCTATACCATTTTGAATCTCCTGTCCAGTACATAAACTGATTGAATTAACTGTGAAGCACTAAGATCTACACTCGCTTCATTGGCAATTCTAGCAGATTTACTGGCAGTTGGTAGGCTGCCAAAAAAGGAAAGAAAAAAAAAGGCTTTGTACAGAAAGTAATGGTTCAATTTCAGTTAGAGATAACCTCTTCACTGTGGATTATTAATCATTTATGATCAGAACATTATATTCCATATCACATTCTGATTGCTATATTTAAATAACACTGAAATAATGATTTACCTCAGGCTTCTTGATTCTACACACATATGCACATAAAAAAATAAATGAAATAATGGAATCTCCTCCAAAAAGCTTAAGAGAGAATTCAGATTGGTATCCATATAAATTAAATGCAGACAGAGGTAAAACCATGTTCACAATCCAAAGTTTGTCTTATCTGTTTGTTAAACCAGTTCTTTGCCAAACAAACAAAGCTATGTTGAGTTTTAAAAGCATAATATTTTCTATAACAGCAGCTACTGGTACATGAAAACAAATTAGAAACTTCTAGTTGCAGATATATCTCTAACAGTGAGGGAGAGGGATGTGTGTTATTTAGATCTCAACTCCATATATATGCATTTATGCATCACAGTAATTTAAATGGAAACAATTTAAATCCTCATTCATCCTGCACAATAATTTCAATGGACAATTTAAATCCTCAGTCATCCTGCAGAATAGCCTGGCCCTAAGATGAAAATATAAACAGAAAGAGAAATTGAACCACAACAGAAACTGATCAGGGAATACACAGGGAGCTGGGTTGAAACAAGGGCCACTTTATTTGACCTAAAACCTGTTTATGCTTGGTTGAACCTGGAAAGGAACAAGAGGGGTGAGCAACCTAGTGGGGGGAAGCTGAGGCTAGGTGTCACCCCTTGACAACCTTGCCAGACTTCCCTTGGATAAAACACCTGAGCCCCAAGGGCAATCCAATAACTGGGTTGCTCACTGGCCAGCTATCTTCTGGAAGGCAGACCTGAAACACCCCCACACACTCACAGGACTTAAAGTGAGAGAAAAACTCCCAGGGCAATTTCAAAGATAGACTCTTTCACCACCCCTGCGTCATAGGATCTAAAGAGGCAGTTCCAGAGACCTGTCCTTCACCAAAAGGGTGCCAAGATGAACATCAAAACTCTTTATCTCCCCCCCAGTACCTGCTAAATGACAGTCTATTTCAAGACACCACCCAGATCCAATCATGAAAGTCCCCCAGATACAATCTGGGATTAATAAAACAGGAAAAAGAGAGAACAATCCTGCCCAGGCTAGCAAAGCTCACACTGCACAGAAGGTGGGAGGGTGGGCCAAGATTGTGATGTGAAGAGGCTGTGGAGGGGGTGGTAAAAGCCTAAATAGCCTGTGGCACCACTCCACCAGATGTCATTATCCCTGGCCTCTCTGCCCTGGAGGCCATCAAAGCTTCCCCCTGCTCCATATGCGTGGGTCCTGGTGTCATATTCTGAAGATGGAAAGAAAAATGAAGAAGGAAAAACAGTACATCTGAAGACAGAGTCAGTTCAGTCCAGATCTTCCCCCATGGTTGTAAAAGTATTAATTGATCAATTCCTGCCACTCCATTGTTACCCAAAATCAGTTTTGCACAACTGGAAATGGTGTTAGTGCCCAAGAAATCTTAAAACTACTGAATTTTCAAAGAGCCAGGAATTATTCTTAAATACCAAAGTGATCAAAACAACAATAAAGCATTACTTGTTCCTTGAACTGATTCCACTAGCTTTCTAAAATTTAGTCACTTAATCTTAAGAGATTCAACCCACTCACTCTATTCTCAAGCAGTGCATTAGGATGAATATGTAGATGGGTAGTTTCTTGAATGGGTCAGAATCTTTCACCTCACAAGTAAAGGCTAACAACAGGTTCTGATTCATTCCAATATCCTATCTGTTGAACAATGAATAATTCAGTTCAAGTATCTTGTGAGTTCCTTAGCAGAATCCCCTGGGTGCTCTCAGAACATTGGTCGTGCAAAGTCTCCCTACTTATTTCTTCAGTTTAATTACTAGCCCAATGTTTAAGAGCTCTAGCTGCTTTTATTGAAGTATATACAGTTAGAACTTCTGAAAAAAAATGGAAAAGAAGGGAAAATAGGATGGGCAAACTTTATTTCAGAGAAAATGTTCTGTCTGCTCAGTCATGAAGCTCATTGGTTACCCTCAGGGTAGCCTCTCTCTATGTAGTATATTTTACAAGGCTATTGTGAAGAAAAGGACAGGTTGCTTACCTGTAACTGTAGTTCTTCGAGTGGTCATCTGTGAATTCACACATAAAGGGTTAATCCTGCGCCTGCGCAGTAGCATTCGGAAGTCATTAGAGTCAATAGCTATTTAACTGAATTTTTGGCGGTAATCCCGCCCATCATCCCTCTAGGCTATGTAGGCCCTCCTCGAGCCCGCCTTCTCAGTTCCGAATAGCCGCGGTTGCAGCCTATGGTCAGGAGCAATTTATCTCCCCTTCTTTTTTTCTCTTTTTTTTTGAGGAGGTAGTCTAGGACACCAGAGGGGAGGATGGGTGGGATTGTGTGAATTCACAGATGACAACTCGAAGAACTACAGTTACAGGTAGCAACCTGTCCTTCTTCTTCGTGGTCTCTGTGAATCCACACATAAAGGGTAGATTAGCAAGCTTATATCTAGGAGGAGGGGTGTCCTGTCTAAGAGGAAGGAGAAAGGGACACCATAGACTAGGCTAGGATTAAAAATGAAACCACAAGGGTTGCTTTATTTACTGGAAGAGGTAGGTGGGAGACACCAGTCTCTGGTGTCTGAGCGATTATGATCCCTGCCGGGATCCCTGTGCAACACAAGACATGAGGACTGCACGGCCCAGTGCCGCGTCCTCTCTGGAAGCCGAGTCCACCTTATACACCTTAACAAAGGTCAGGGGGATTGCCCAGGTGGCCGCCCTGCAGATGTCCTGGATAGGCACCCCGTTCAGGAATGCCGTAGAGGTGGAGGTAGCTCTGGTCGAATGGCTGCGGACGGGTTCCGGCAGCCGTTTTCCCAGAGTTTGGTAGGCTAGCTTGATCGCTGCAGACACCCATTTTGAAAAACGTTGTGAAGACACAGGCTCGCCTTTCCTTGGGCCCGCATAGCAGATGAAGAGCCTATTGGTTTTCCTTAGCTGTGAAGTCCTCTCTATGTAGAAGGCTAGGGCCCATCTTACATCCAGGTGGTGGAGGAACCATTGTAGGTCATCCGACGGGTGCTGGAAGAATGCTGGCAATACGATGTCCTGGTTGAGGTGGAAGTAGGATACAACTTTAGGCAGGAAAGCGATGTCCGGCCTTATTACCACCTTGTCTCAGTGAAAACAGGTATACGGTGGGTCAACCTGGAGAGCACACAGTTCGCTGGCTCGTCTTGCTGATGTGATCGCGACTAGGAACGCCGTCTTCATGGAAATGAGGTGAAGGTCACACGTGGCTATCGGTTCAAAGGGGGTCTTAGATAGGGCTGCCAAGACTATCTCAAGACTCCATGCAGGAATGGGTCCCAGTGCAGGGGGGTGCAAGTTGGTATATCCTTTAAGGAAGGCTTTGATCCTGGGATCCCGAAAACACGATGGCTTGCCCGGGCGTTGCAAGTGCCAGGACACAGCTGCTACATAGCTTTTGATTGAAGAGGTAGAGAAATTCCTGTTTGAGAAAGAATCCAGGAAGTCCATCAGATTGGAGGGGCCCGCTTGCCTTAGCGGGATTCCCTCCTCCTCCAGGAAGGAACAGAATTTTTTCCACTTGTAGTTATAGGCTCTCACTGTTGATGGGCAGTGAGCTGCTTTGATGATCCTCTCTGCTGCCTCCGAAAGAGAGTTCACATTGTGATCAGCCAGGCTGTTGGGTTAATCAGTTTGAGGTCCGGGCGGAGAATTTGGCCGTTCACCATTGATAGCAAGTCTGGTGTCTGCGGGAGGCGCTTGTATCGCCCCTGTGCCATTCTGAGCAGTGGTGCGAACCAATGTTGGCGAGGCCACCATGGGGTTATTAGGATGCACTTGGCTTTGTCCTGTTGTACTTCGAGATCACTCTGGGTATGAGGGGAAAGGGAGGGAAGGCATAAAGCAGGGGGCCCTCCTAGTGCCATAGGAATGCACCCCCTAGGCTGTCCCGTGATCGGCGGCCTCTGGAGCAGAATAATGGACGCACTGCATTGTCCTTGGTGGCAAAGAGGTCTATCACTGGGGTGCCCCACTGCGAGAAGAGAGAGAGAAGGACCTGGTGATTCAGCAACCACTCGGGATTGCTGGTGGTCGATCTGCTGAGTGTATCTGCCAGTACGTTGCTCTGGCCTGGGATGTGTATGGCAAATAGGATGATGTCTCGTTCTACACACTGCTCCCAAAGGTCCAGGGAGAGGCAGAGTAGTGTCCGTGAGTGTGTTCCTATCTGTTTGTTTATGTAGAACACAGTCGTAGTGTTGTCTGAAGCCACCTGTACTACCTGACCCTTAAGGCCTTGAACACAGCTAGTAGTTCTAGGGCGTTGATGTGTAGGGCTCCCTCCTTCTGCGACCAGCGCCCCCTGATGGACAGTCCGTCAGAGAGCGCTCCCCAGCCCGACAGTGAGGCGTCTGTCGTGATAGCCCTTGTGGGATTTGGGTGTTCGAATTGGGAGCCCTGCCGGACTGCACGCGGGTCTGTCCACCAGAGGAGGGACTTCCTGAGCAGGAGGGGGAATGGTGAGTAGTTTGAATGGACCGTGAGCAAACGGTCTGAACCTTACGATGAACCAGCTTTGTAAGGGCCTCATGCGGAGTCGTGCGAGAGGTGTGACTGCTGTGGTGGAGGCCATGTGGCCTAAGGCTTGTTGTATGTCTCGCACTGTGGATCTCTTTCGTCCTATGCACTTCTGTACTGCTGCACGCAGTGTCTGAAATCGGTCGTCTGGGAGGAACGCTTTACCTGTGATGGAATCTAGAGAGGCCCCTATAAACCTGACAGTCCAGGAGGGCTGAAGGTGCGATTTATCGTAATTCACCATCAATCCTAGGCGTTTGAGCCAGGCAAGGGCCAAACTGATGTCTCTGTCCAGCTTTTCGGCTGAGGGAGCAGTAAAAAGCCAATTGTCCAAATATGGGAATACTACGTTATCTTTTTGTCTGAGCCAAGCCACTACCACCGCCATACATTTTGTGAAGACCCTTGGAGCTGTACAGAGGCTGAATGGCAAAACTCTGAACTGGAAGGCCGTGCCACCGACCATGAAGGCGAGGAATCTCCTGTGGGAGGGTGCAATCGGGATGTGGAAGTAAGCGTCCTTCAAATCCAGGGTGGCAAACCAGTCTGCTTTTCTCAAAAAGGGGAGGATGGATGGAAGTGTAACCATGCGGAACTTCCGTGGGCGGACAAAGGAGTTCAGGCCTCTTAAGTCCAGGATGGGATGGAATCCTCCATCTTTCTTTTCAATAACGAAGTATCTGGAGAGGAATAGGCCTCCCGTCTTCGAACGGTGAACTCGCTCTATGGCGCCCTTTTGTAGGAGACTGTTGACTTCTATGATGGGCAGAGATGGTGGGGTTACCCTGTGAGGGGCCGGAGGTGGGAGTGCCTTGAAATCTATGTAGTACCCTCTCCGTATGATGTTCAGGACCCAGTGGTCTGAGGTGATGAGCTGCCATGAGTGGAATGCATCGTAGAGACGGCTGGCAGGGGAGGGTGAAGTAAGGAATGAAGGGGAGAGGTTGATGCCAGAGGGTGGTAGTGGCTCTTCGGAGTCAGGCCCGCTGTTTGGATGACTCCGTCTTCCTTTTGCTGCAGTGGGGTTTGGACTTGAAGGATTGGAATTTCTTATGGGGTTGGTAGGAAGACGATTGGCGTGACCGGGAGGGTGGCGGGCTAAATCTTTTTCTGTATGAGGAACCTGGTCTGCGAAAAGGCAATCGTCGTCTCGAAGGCTGGTGGGTGGTGGGTAGACCAAACTTCTTGGCCGTTGACCTCATTTTCTCTGCATGCTCCAGCTTCGAGTCAGTGTCTGCATGGAACAGGCCGAGTTCGTCGAAGGGGAGGTCCTCAATGATGGAGCGTGCTGTGTGGGACAGTCCCGATGAGCCAAGCGTGATGGTGGACTGCAATAGAGTTGGCCACGATCTTTCCTGTACACTCGGCTATGTGTTTGGCGACTTGTCGCTAGTATCCCGTCAGTGCCAGGCCTTCCTCCCTGAAGGAGTTGACGATCCTTTGGTCCTGTTCCGACAGCTTTGAGATATGCACAGCCAGCACGTCCCAGAGGAACTTCTGGTAAGCCCCCATACATGCTGCGTAAGATGTCATCTTAGTGAGGAGGCAGGCAGATGAGTAGAACTTGCACCCTATGGCATCTAACTTCTTGCCTTCTTTGTTGGATGGGGTGTAGTGTAACCTCTGAGAGATTTTCATCTGGGCCGTCTCGACCACCACCGAGTTTGGTTTGGGGTGGAGCGAAAGCCATGGCGCCGAATCCGTGCACACGTGGTACAGGTGATCTAGGCCTCTGGATGTGGGTGGTGTTGAGGAGAGTGTCGCCCAGGATGATTTCAACACCTGCAGCAAGTATGGAGAGATAGATAGGGAGGGGAGGGATGGTGCCCTTTGTTGTAAGTCCTCAAATATGGGATCATCCACTTCTTTTCCAGGCTGAGTGGTCTTAATTACCAGGGTGCTGGCTAGTCTGTGCATGAAGTTGGCGAAAGCCTTCATATCATCTGTGGGGGACGGAGGGTCCGGCCGGGCTCCCCCTGGAACCGGCGATGGTCTCGGGGATGGAGTAGAGGATCTTGAATCCGACTCCGAGGAGTGAGCCAAGGGGGTCCTCGACGGAGACCTTCTCGGCGACACCGGGATCTCTGGCCGTCCTCTCTTATGCTGTCTGGACGGTACTGTGGCCCCCGACGGTGAGCCCCTTGGGGGAGACCTGTGAGGGGCTGGCCTCTCTCTCGAGGGCGATCTGGAGACTGATCTCGACGGGGGGGCTCCTTCCCTTTTCCGGAATCTGTGGGTACGGTACCGGTCCCCGAATTGGGTGTAGACTCCGTTGGTGGTCTAGTGATGGGTTGGTGGTGCTCCTTCTCCGGGGTGCGCAGTGGGGACCGAGGGCGATCCCTATGTCTCTTGTATCTGTAGCATGGCGAGGGGTCAAAGGTATCCTCATAGTAGGCGTGCTGAGGGTCGTGGTCCCAGTAGCGGCTGAAGGGGTGATACCGATGGTACCTAGGAGGGTGGTCGTAGTATAAGTGGCCATATTGCTCCCTCAGCCATTCCTCTTCCGATGTTCCCAGGTCGGAGATGTATGAACCCGAAGAGTCTGATCGGGACCGAGGCTGTCGTGGCAAGCGGGACCGATGCCTTCGCCTCGGGGAATGGGATCTGAGGGGCCTCTGAGGTGAGCAGGATCGCCGAGGTGTCCAGGACCGATGCGGGGATCGTCTCGGCAAGCGGAATTGCCAGGGGTGCGAGACCGCCGTGGTGACCTTTCCTGAGAGCAGGGTCAGTCTTGAGAGCGGGACCAGGAGCAACGCGGAGACCGGTGCGGGGTGGGCGGCCTATGGGGCTGCGACGAGCGGGACCAATGGGATGCCGGGGTGGCCGACTTTGAGCGGGACCGGCAATGTCCGTCCCTCTCGACCCAATCATTGGTCCCGATCATCCACTACAGACATCGGAGATGGTTCCCTCGAACGCGATCGGAGCTTGGAGAGGCTGAGTCTGAGCAGGGAGACCACCAGGGACCTCTGGCCTGGGGAGTGGTCCAGTTGTTCCGGGGTTCAGCCTCTCTGTGTGCCACTCGAGAGAGTATCATCAGACTTTCTTTTCTTCTTTTTCGGGGGCTCATCTTGCGGTGTGGTCTTTGGAGAGGTAAGCCTCACTGCTTTGTGTTTGTCCTTCGACCGGTCTTGCGTAGCGGTACCAGAGGTGCCTTTCGAGGCGGTACCATCCGCGGTACCGGAGTCGGGCTTCCTCGGTTTTGAGGACGTGGTCTTATCCCCCACTTTATCCCGATCCTGGGATCTGGGTTTGGAAGCCTCCTTCGATGGTTGCTTATGGGCCTGTGACAAACCCGACGGTATTGAGGCCCTCTGGGCCAATGATGAGGCTGAGCCTGACAAACGTGCTCATATAGTTGGGCCTTCAGCCTTTTATCCCTGTTACGCCTTGCCTGAGGGGTAAAGGCATTGCAGTGGCGACAGGATCGGACATCATGTCTCTCTCCCAGGCACATCAAGCAATTAGAATGCCCGTCTGACTCAGGCATTTTTGCCCCACAGGTTAAACAGGTCTTAAAGAAGCCCGTCGATGCCATCATCAACAAAATAGGGACACTCACGAGTTCGAAATTCGAGATCAATTCTGAGGTCGTACCGAGAAGAATCGCCAAAAAACCAGTCCAGAATCCGAGGAGTTACCAAAACAGTCCGAAGGTCCAAATCTGGGAGTGCAAAGCTGTTGGAGGGGTAGAAATACTAGACTAAAGACTAAATACTCCAACAACGTTCCTCGTGCTGCTAATGCGGTGGAAAAAAACGAACTGAGAAGGCGGGCTCGAGGAGGGCCTATATAGCCTAGAGGGATGGTGGGTGGGATTACCGCCAAAAATTCAATTAAATAGCTATTGACTCTAACGACTTCCGAATGCTACTGCGCAGGTGCAGGATTAACCCTTTATGTGTGGATTCACAGAGACCATGAAGAAGAACCAGAGGGACTTTGTCTGCTTTGAGCTCCCTGGGTGATATAAAAGATTTTAAAAAGTAAGACACCAAGCAGATAGTATAGAGCTCACAGGTACACCAATACTGTGAAATTGTTCAACTTCACAAGCATTCATGTCATTTGTTTAAATGCTGCCAGTTGAACTGTAATAATAAAATTTGAAAAGGGAAGACATTACCACATCAAAAATAATATAGTTGCTTCACAAATAACAGTAACTATTTAAAGATTTAAGAAATATCTGTGTTCCATACAGAAAACAATTCAAAATGTATGTTAAATCAAGCTGAACTACAGGACCGGGGCAGCAGGGGAGTAATTTGCTGCAAACCAGAATTGCGCACAAAATACTTCTTAAGAGACACAGGATGGAAGACATTATTTAAAGCACTAAACTGGCTAAGCCCAGGGACACATTCTCCTTTACAAACTTAAAAGCATAGTTGCATGATACAAGTAGTCCCTGCTCTGGGTTTAAGGATGTACATCTTTATTTTTTGTTATTTTTAATATAAATATCTTGTTTGTTCCAGATATGTTTTTAACATTCACTTTTGTACAAACAACACCAATCCTCACTCCAAAGTGCTGCTCTTTTGCTCTCATGCATGGAAGAAAAATCTTGAGGTATCATTTCTGGGTTTTGAGAAAATTGGTAAACACCCTTTGTTTTGTGTGCCAGACCCACATGATCGACTGGTGGGCTACATGCAACAAGATGCAATTGGATTCTATTTACAAAACAGAACTTCTCCTGCTTGCTCTCTATACACTCCAAATGTGTGCAGGTTTGGAAGGCACATATGAAATTATTTATTTTATTGAATGTATATCCTGCCTTTCTCCCAAGATGGAATTCAAGGGGGGGGGTTATGTGAAGGTGCCAAGTGGAGGGAAACAGGAAACCTTTTGTATCAAAATTATCTATTAAGCTAGCAAACATTATTGAATGTCTTATGGCTTCGTGAATCAGGAGGCATCTCTTAGCATTCTATCTACTTTTTTTAAAAAAAATGAGACTTGAATATCAGAATGTCCTTCAAATGGTGGCAGTATATAGCTTGATCTTCCTTCCATCCTTCCTTCCTTCCTTCCTTCCTTCCTTCCTTCCTTCCTTCTTTGATGGACTTTAATCCATTTTGTATGGATATGGATTGAATTTCTAAATAAATATGGTATCTCTTGTGAATTCATTCCCTTCTCACTTTTTAATTTTTAATTTACTAGTATTTTTGTCCATGCAGAGGGCAAAGGATTAAGCTTTGCACTATGTTAAATCATCTTACACTATGTACCCATACTGACCTAGCTTGAAATTAAGGATCACACTGTGTTGGTTTGACAGAAATAGCTGCAGAAATAAAATTTAGCTGATATGTTGCTGACACATACATATAATTACGAAAGTTGATCACTTGTTGTTTACGTTTATTAATATCAAAATAAATGTCTAGGAATGTGGCAGACTGTTCTAACTGCATTTACAGCTTCACACTCATAAGCAATTGGTCACTAGGGATATAATTAGAGCAAAGCATGTAGTAAATCAGACTGATCTATAGCTTTCATGCATATTTTCAAAATAAATGTCTAAAGGAGAATTTGTTTAAAATGAAATTGCTATTTGCTCACACACATTACTTCTGAAGACCTCTAATGTATCTGGATTTAGCCTAACAGTGTATCATATCTACTGAATAAGATTTTGCAAAAGCAAATGAAATGGAATTCTGTTAATCATTAATTTGAATATTAAAATGATATGACTGAATATACTTATTCACTGAAGAATGGGCAGAAAATTGTAGACTCAGCAAACCTGAATGGAATGGAAGTGCAGCTGCCTTAGCACTGAGATAAGAATTCAGTAAAGAGTTTCCCCAGCCATTATGCCAGTAATATATGCCAGTTTGCCAGTGTATGAGAGTTTAACATCACTTTGGAACTGTGAGACTATGAAGCCATGCATAGGAACTTCTGGATAATGCTGTAACTAAAATGTCAGATTGCAAATGGACTCCTATTGGAACACTGATGCTTGGCAGTATAAGCACAACATGTAGATGTCTATTAAGTGGTTTAATTACTTCATTAGATTCTGCAGCACCTAGAGACCTTTCAGTATATGGCTCTAAACTTGTATTATAGATGAGCTCTCAATTTTCTAGACAGGAGGTAAGAAAGAAACAGTAAATACTGTTAATGGATTTTGTCAATATACCCACTAAATGGGACATTGACCAGAGTCAGCAAAAGAACTCAACTGTGTTTGGTTATAATCAAACTTTGCATTTATGGGTGCTTACAAATATATCAAAATCTGTTCATCCATACTCAAACCTGTTGTGATGGTTAAAATTATTACATTATGTGTCTGGAAAAAAATCCATATACAAGTGATATCCAAATTAACTAACTGGTGAAAGAATTGCATTATCCAAATGACAGATATAATCACTGCATTTCCATGTTCAATATGGATCAATTCGTCAGTACAAAGACAGGTGTTTTACAAGAAACATAATTCCAATAAGGAAGAAAGGTGGGAGGTGTCTAAAGAAACAAAGAACTTTCAGATAAGCTGAGATTTGAAAGAGATGTGTAAAAAATGGGTGGGGGGGGGAGAGGGAAAAATCACCAGAGAGGAATGCAAACAAAATACAGTACTTATAGGAGGAAGGCCAGGGGAGCTAAAGCTCAGAATGACCTCAGGCTTGTTAATGAGGTTTTTAAAATGGGGTTTTGGCTTTGTTCAGATCAAGAGGAAGAACAAGGAAATGGTAGTGCCACTGCATAGAGAACATATCAAAAATCTAACAGGGAACAGAGAAAAGGCTGTTTAATACTTTCATTGCCTCAGTTCCTCGCAAAAGGAAAACAGGGCTCTAACTGGTGAAAATAGATTAAAATGATGCAATAAGAAGACTGCAGCCCAGAATAGCTAAAGACACAGTAAAGGAATAACCTGCTATTCTAAATGAAGTCAAGTCTCAAGGGCTGGAAGTGCTGCATGCAAGAGTACTGAAGGAACTTGCAGAAATAATCTCATGACCACTGTCAATAATTTTTGTGAACTCTTGGAGAACAGCAGAAGTCCCTGCATTTTGGAGGAGAGCAAATGTGATCTCCGTCTCCAAAGGAGGGGGAGAGATGAACCAAGCAACTACTAACCAGTCAGCTTGATACTGATGCCAGGAAAGGTTCCAGAACAGATATTTAAATTATCATTGTGAGGACACTAAGCACGGAATGATGTGATTACAAAGAGCCAGCCGGGGTGGGGTCTCAAAAAGAAGGCATGCCAACTTATCTCTTTCTCTCTTTTTTTGATGGAGTTACAAGCTTAGTAGATCAGGGGAGTGCTGTAAATGTAGTATATATCAATTCAGTAATGCTTTTGACAAGAACCCCCATGATATTTTTGCAGGCAAGTTCATGAACTGGGGGCTAGATAGTGCTTCTATTCAGTGGATCTGTATTGGTTGACCGACTGAACCAAGAGAGTGCTTACCACTGTTTCTCTTCATCCTGAACAGAAGTGACTACAAGATCCCTTTGCATATTAGCAGTCAGCATGGATCATGGACACTGTTCACCAGTTTCCACCAGGGCATTGGTAGCATATGGGAGTCTCCTTGGGGGACTGGGGTTATGGGCCTGACAGGATACCATGCAGGCAGGGGGTGTACACCTGTCTGGCACCTCTCCCAGTGACTAGGGGGTGACATTGGGCTCCTGTTCCTCCTGTCATCTGGTGGGTCAGCTCTGGCCAGTAACTAAGGACTTTATCACACTACACTGTTGTAGTGCTATTATTCCACTTTAACTGCTATGGCTGCCTCCTGTGGAATTCTGGGGTTTGTATTTTAGGAAGGCCTAAGATATCTCTGCCTGAGAATGCTAAATGCTCCTCCCTAAACTGCAACTCCCAGGATTCCACAGGGGCGAGCAGAGGGTTAAAGTGGAATAATAGCACTATAACAGTGCAGTGTGATAAAGTCCTTGGGGTCACTGATCAACAAGTGGGTCGGTTGATGCCTGGATCTGGACCTATTCCTAAGCCAACCAAGTTACAGCTGTAACCAATAAAAGGTTGTGACCATTTCCTTTCCATTTCAGTCGGTGTGCATGGTTTTCTTGAGTGCTTTACTTCATACCTGGACCTGCAAAAGTGCTTGTGAAGGAGTTCCAGCTTATGTCTAAGTTCAAAAGAGTCTGATTCTGAGTCTGAAACAGCCCAGGTAGGCAGAAATATGGCAAAATTGCCTCCCATACTACAGAGGATGCATTTTGAGTAGAAAAATTAAAAAGCTTTTGGGGTGGAGCACGCCATGGTAGGGTTCAGTCCCTGAAGTCTGAGGAGGGGCAAGTGTTAGGCAGAATTATAATGATCATCATCGTCTTTTATTTCTATAGTGCCATCAATGTACATGGTGCTTTACAAGGAAAAGGACAACAAAACAATTCCCTGCCGTCAAGCTTAGAATAAGCTGAAGGCCTGCTCTGCACATCTCTCTCATCTATGCATTTCTTATTGAGGCTTGAGACTGTGGCATCACTAAGGCTAGTGTCACCCCTCCCCCTGACAGTATCACCTGGTGCAGCTCGGCCTCTCTGGAGAGTATGTTGCTGTTCATCACTGCTTTATTTAATAGCCTCCTGTGAGAAATTTTCTACAATTATTTCACATGTGATAGCTACCTTTTCATTCTCTTTAGACTCTAAAACAATTATGTGTAACAAATTTCATGGACATTTTCCTGAACTGATAGCTTGAATGCATTTTTCCCATTTTACTGTAAGCTTCTATTCACAGGAATTTATGTAATTAAATTTAGTTCCAGAAGACTACATAACAATTGTAAAAATCACATTGATATCCTTCAAAGATAGGGATGCCACAGCTTATCGCAGTTGTCCACTATTTTTGTTTTTAGAAATGTTAAGTTTATTACTTAACACATAACACTTTAAAATACTTAAGCTGTATTCAGGTTAATCTCCTTCTTTGGAGGTTTTTAAACAGAGGTGGTATGGGCATCTGTCAGGAATGCTTTGATTGTGTATCCCTGCAGGGCAGGAGGTTGGAATAGATGGCCTTTGTGGTCTTTTCCAACTCTATGATTCTATGATATAATTTAAGTAATGTGCACTTTTGACACAAGATATTTTCAATACTCACTGTTATTCCTAATATTTATTATTTGGCAATAATGTTTACATAACTTTCTGAGTCATATGGTATGAAAGTGGCAATCATTTGTGATTGCTTCAGCCCCAAACAGATATCTAAAGCAGAGTCAGATACAAGGTAACCATTTCCCACTACACTTGGGGCCCTTTGTGTATGTGTTAAGTGTGGGCTTGCATGCAAGTTAATGCCACCACTGCATCAGTTTATATTACTTTATCATGGTGACTATTTTATTCCAGTAAACTCTCATGCAGTGAGAACTGGCATTCAAGCATGTGGTGGGGGGGGGATGAGAAGTGAATTGCTAATGTGACTGCAGCTGGAAAAACAGAGGTCAAGAATCCAACATATTGTGTGCTAAGTAAGGACTTCCCAGATCTATGAGGGCTTGGAAAAATAACTTTCTTTGGACTATTACTAGCATAATCTGCTAGCCACCAGGGCCACTAGCCATCTTGCTAGGGAATTTTGGGAGTTGTAGTCCGAAACTCTAACATCTCCATCATCTAAATCTCCTTCATTTGGAGAAAAAAAAATTCCTCCTTTTCTTTTAATCTTCATGCCAGCATCATCAGTGAGAGAACACTCTTGCTTCTTGCAATTGATGCTTTTATAAGATAGCATTCATATTTCTCTCCTTTGGTTCAGAGGGTTTTTGTATGTGAAAACAAGAGGAAGAGACTAGATGTTGCATTGTATGAAAAGGTTCTATAACATTTATGGGATCATAAATGTCATAAAATGGTATGCATTGTTTTTTGTGTGAGAGCCCTTTTCATGTCATGCTGAATTGATGCTGTTCTGTGGTGCTTACATATAATGAACTGTTGAGGTGATTTCAACATCAACCATATCTTGGAAATCTGAGAGATTTATTCAGGATGAAAAGTACTATACAAGTCTTAAGAGCTTTTTTATTATATTTTGATACATCCATTAAATCAGAGATTGAAGCTGTCTTGCTACTATTTCCCAAGAGCCCTTCCCAGTTAAAGTTATAATACAAACTGGCTCACTTTTATGGTGAAGTATCTTTGTTAGTGGTATGTCATCACAGTTAGGTCAGAAGACTGCTTTTTCTGCAGAATCTGCTTTTTGCTGTTGATCACTTAGTTCTCTGTCTGACACTGTATTTATTGGGGTGATTAAATCAAAAGTACACATCATCACCATTCTGAGAAGACACTAGGAGTAACAATGATATGGAAGTATGTTCCTTTTACCACTTTATTTGGACATGGGACCATGTGTATGTCATATCATGTAATCACATTTCACATTCCCACAACACCTCTTCTGCAAATGCTATAGAACAAATTGAAGTGTACCTGATTTTCTGTCCCACAGTTATTTGTTTTAAAATATATTTTTCACATTCTTGATGTACCTGTTTTCTCCTACACTTTAATCACCAAAGAGCATAGTAATAAACCCTGTACATGGACCAGTAAAGCAGGAATGGAAACCACACAGTCTTCCAGATGTTGTTGGACTGTAACTCACAGGATTCTGCACTATTGACAATGCTGGTCAGGGCTGCTGGGACTTGCAGTCCAACAAAATCTGGAAAACTGCATGATTCCCACCCCTACTCTAAAGTCTGTATGCCCTAAAAAAATGGTTCAGGGCATGAATCAATCTTCTTGCCTGAAGAAATGCTACTTCTTGCCTTCTACACCTATAAAGTACCAGCCATTTTTGGAGAAGCAGGGCCTTCAACTCTGTTTGTTCATATCAACAGAAGTTATCTCTGTGTTGATTTCAGCAGGCTACTAATGATCCAGCACCTCTGACAATGGGTGGCACATAACCAATGTCATGGATGTGTGAGTTTTCCCCTCCTGAAAGTTTCCATGAAAGGCATTTGACTTTTTCATTCTTCTATGGAAATGCTTTCAAAACCTTGACAATTTATGAACCAGTAATGGGGATATCTGTGTATTCCTTGAGCTGACAAGGGTGCAGGTTGGCCTCCTTGAATTGCAGTGAAGTAGAATGGTGGGATATAAATGAAATGATGGGTGGGTGGCCAATTCTGTTTTTAACAGAAATTTGTTCACCACTATAAGAAGCAACTGGATACTCTGCTGGACTCATGCTCATGAAGTCTATAATGGCATGCAAAAGTTCTGTTTGGGGTCTTGAGTGCTATCCAGGTCAGGTGGCTTATTCTCCAATAATCAGGCAGTCATAGGACATTTTAGTGAGGTGATGCTCACTGCCCATCAATTTCTTAGGAAATAACCTTTGGAATAAAAAAAATAGTTATTTATACCCCTCTCTTCAGCCACAAGGCTATCAGAGCAGCTTACAAATTGTTTTAAGCAATAGCTATTTACACATCTACACTGCATTAAACAGTTTTCAATGTGTGTTAGCTAATTGGAATTGCCCCCGACAAGCTAGGTACTCAATTTACTGACCTACGAAAGGATGGAAGGCTGAGTGAACCTTGGAGCCCGCTGGAATCAAACTTGCAATGTGGTGGCTTGCAGTACTGGCATTTAACCACTGTGCCACCAGGGCTCCCTGTATGTCTCTTTAGTGACATACCTGTATGTCTCTTTAGTGAGTTGCTCATCATATATATTTGTACATTGAATAATAAAGAATGAGTGCAGTTTCAAGGAGTTATAGGCTTTGCCAACTCTTTCCAAGAAGTTTTCTTCTTTTATGAGCTGTAATTAGAGAAACATTGAGATATTACTTTAAAACTTTCTGATTAAACAGTCGATTGGACAATGGAGAACAATCTCTCTAGCACTTATAATTCTAAAAGCACTGAAATAACATTGAGATAATAAAGCTAAATGCCATTTTTCTTATTTCTTGTCACTTTCCCAACCACTTAAAATGAAACCCTATTCAGAACCTGATAGTTCTGCTGTGAGATAGTGTCAGAAAAGCCACAAATCCTAACAACACAGCAGTGCTACACTGTACTCCAAGATGATTAAAAACTAGCAAAAAGGATATAAATATTACTAAAGGTCACAGAAGAGGAGGCATAGCTGTCTTACTGATAATTATTTAATTAAATTTATTCACATATACTGTAACATACATTTGAAATGCTTTCACTGGGAAGAAAATAACCTTCAACTAAATAGAGATGATATAAAGTGCGAGGCTAAACAGCTAGTCCATGAATTGTAAAACAGACATTTCTGGGAGGAAAATGATTGTGGAATAATCATAAGACAAATTGATCATTGAAATGGGCTTGAGATTGCTCTATTTGAAAAGATATCCATGGTTTCAAATGCTTCTCCAATAGAGAAAAAAATGTGAAAAAGGAAATATAGGTAAGTTGTTCTTCTTTTGAGTGCACACTTAATGGTTAAAAATGAAATTCTATGGTGAAGCCACTGTATTTGATCCAGATACAGAAACAGTTTCCATAATCTTCCTGTTTTTCCCTTTAATTATATCAGAAGTAAGGTGGGAAGAAGTACAGTATGTATTGTGTTATTTTTGTGTGCATTTTCAATTGTATACATTTTGGTATGCCTCCACTCATTGAATAAAATATATGAGTGTTTTAGATATGTGTCTTTCTTTTCTTTGTATATTTTAGTAATGTGCTATTTGCATATCTCATTTTTGTTGTTAGTATTTGAATATATTGTATGCTTGAAAATGATGCAGATTTATGGCTACAAATTGCATTGCATAACATCTACAAGATAGACTATTTAAGTCCCAAAAACAGATGAACAAAACATTAATACTTCGATGGTGAAAATTCCACATACAGCTCTAGCAACATCACTGCCATCTCTCAAATCCACCTTCTTTATGCAATGTATTAATCTAGATATTCTCTCTAAGTATATAAATAAATAAAATCCTCACAACTCCTTACTTTACCCTACGACTTACCTTTGTGCTGTTTCTAGGAAAGGAAGGGTATAAAGAGACCCTTTGAGTAAGTGATCTTCAGCTTGAGATCAACATTTTCTCTTACAATTTTCAACCTGTCCCTGTATCTAAAACTAACAGTCCAAAATAGTTCAATATCAGCTGTTTTATCATCAAGGTACAGAGATGATAGGACACTCAGTCTCAAATTTGGAAAAATTTGCACTTATGAGATGAATTTTAGTATCATTTCAAAGTCCATGAGTCAATCGCCCTAGCCTAACAATTAACACTCCCATTCTGCTGAAATTGTTCCTACAATTCTGAGAATTCATAATTTGCTACCTTTGAAGGCTTTGAAACTTGCATTTGCTTGCACTGGCTTAATTAATATGCTTTAGTAAGAATGCAATTAAAGTGCTAAACAGCATTACTCATCTAAATCTCCAAACCTAGGAGGCCAACTAATTGTGTCTTTAATTTATGCAGATGCAATCTTATGCTCACTTACTGAGGAGTAGGGCACACTGAACCTAATGAGATTACTTTTGTTTAGATAAGTACAAGCTTATACTGTTATTGATGTTTTGTACAAGTATACAAAGCTCAAAAAGCTTCACTTCAGTCTACCTTCAACATTAGAAAACACTGTATTTGCTAGAATGGAAGGCCCATTTTAAGTTCAGGATTTTTTCCCTAAATGCTTGCTAAATTATTTAAGATGTGATACATTGGCAGACCAAATTTATAGCCTTTGCATTATCTTCACTCCTTATTTTGTCACACACCCCTTCTGCAGGTTCTATTTGTAAGCACATTCACTATATCCCATATTCATTGCCATTTCATTATACCTAGCTATATATTTCTTGAAGTTTATGTGTTCTTCTTCAATGTTTTCATTACTTCAAAGATTTTAAATATCGAGAGATTAATTTCTTCAATTTGTATAGCCTTGCTGCTACATCAACATCCCGAAACGTTATAAGGGCTCTGGCCATCAAATAATTATAGAATAAGTATTGGATATTTTCTATATCCCCTTTTTTCATAAAGGTTATCCCAAGGGCTGTAAGCTGTTGTAAAAAATGAGATTTCCTGCTAGGTTGGGAGGTGAAACCATGAGGCTTAGCGTGTATTAGAGCTTGTTTGAGAAGCAGATAAATACTGTTTATCTTCTTTTTTGTTTAACTGGGCTGTACTATGATTGTTACTGACCTCATCCTTCCCCTCTAGTATCTGGGGGTTTTGTTTGTTTGTTTGTTTTTTGTCATAAGTCTTGTTAAGTTGCTAGAATCCACCTGGGAAAAGTTGCTAATTTAGATTCATTTGGTTTTGCAGTCAGCTTTATTTCCTTTCCTTTATTCTTAATGGACCCTGTAATCTTCCCAGTTAAGCCCAAATTTGTAGGAAATTTTGAGGGATTGTCCAAGAGACTAAATAGTCTCTTGAAGTTAAAGTTTACAGACTTCCTAGCTCTGACTAGTTGTTTCTCCAAATTTCAGCTAGGAGCATTACTAATAGTCCCCCTCCTCTTTTTGCTCTTCTTTTTATTGGATCACTTTTTAGTTTTGTTATCTGACTGAGGAGTAACTTGGATCAAACTAATATCATTCCAAGGTGAGAATTTACCCAAATGATCTACATCTGTATTTAAAAACCATACAGCTTTTGGGGGTGCAGCCTGTAAGATCACTTCACTAAAAGTCCAGGATATTATATCTATGTTATTTTTGATAGTGGTTATTAAATCATGTTGGTTTTTTAACATATGAAATAATACAGAGAAATGAGGATTTTCATTCACTATTAACTCATTTAATTTCTCATCAGAGTCTACTAAGGGACACAAACTTTCTTCATATTTGGGGGATTCTGCTTCTAGAGCACTTAACTGTTGGTTAATTATTTCCCTACACTTATTGTATTCTTCTAATGTTCTTTTTTCGTTCTCCAATAAGATTTCCAAAGGAGGCATGTCTTCAAAAAAAGACAGAAGATAATCTTTATTATTCTTAGGATCACTTGTCTGACCTAAGTTTATAGTACTATTATCTGGATTTAGTTCTGGATGCTCATGTTCAACAGGCAGTTAAGACCCATTCCCATATCCTTAGTTGGACTAGATTATGATACAGATGGTTGAGGATCGAGATCAGAGTGTTGCCAGGTATATCAGAGATAGAATCCTCAGTAGGGTCAATTTCTACAGTACCGGTATGTTTACCTTTCAAGTTATAAGATTCTTCCCTTTGAGTACTTAGCCGCTTTACCTCTGTTCCCTCTTGTGATTTTAACAAAGGGCCAGATTGAGCTGAGGAGAGTATTTTTGTTCATTTTAGAGGATTTTCTAAGTTTCTTTGAGAGGTCAGATTGACTCCTGGTTACTACCATGGTTAGCCCAAGCCAGCAAAAAGAGGGGAGTGGACTATAAATCCACACTATAGAATAAATAAAATATCACAAGTAAAATAAAGCAAAAATCTATTGACTGTATGATCATGTAAAATATATAAAAATTAGAAAATAAAATATATCAATAACTGTATATAGTAAAATCTGAGCTATATTAGTTAAAACAACCAGTAAACAGAGGCAAATCAAGTATTAAATCTTTTAAGGCAACCTCTGAGTGCCTTTGAGAAAAAAAAAACAAGACTTAACTGGAATAATGATTGTAAACAACTGTGGGGAAAGCTCTCATTTCCTTACATTAGGTGCCAAAGCTTAAGCACAAAGTGGGACAGCAGCAAACAGCTGCAGCTGGGGCTGGCGGTGTGGCTTGTGGGGGGGTGGCTTTTGACACTGCCGTCACTGCCTTCCTGGCTCTCCGGGGCTCCTCCACCTCAGGTAGTGCTGCTGCTGTTGCAGCTGTTGCTGAGACTGGCTCCTAGCTGCTCCCGGTGGAAGTGACCTTGCCCTTTTACCCTCAAGAGCCAGAGGCAGAGCCAGAGAATTTCAGTAACCAAACAAAAATACAGCAGACCTAAAAGTACAGCTTAGCATTCTCAGAGTTAACCGAGAGTTCTTAGATTACCTAAAAGCTCTCATCATGGACACTGAGGGGACTGCAGCAGTCACTTGCAACACTTGTGCGATGTTTGTCTTCTTGTCTACAGACGTGGAGAACTTCACATGCACCAAATGCAAGCTGGTAGCCCTCTTGGAGGAGAAAGTACAGCAGCTGGAGACACGGGTAGCTACACTTCAACAGATTCGTGAGCAAGAGGTTTTCCTGGACAGAACAGAACAAACAGTCTTGGATGGGGACCACACAGAGGAAGTGGCTGTGGAGGAGAGGGTCACTTCACGGACACAGGAAGTAGACAGCTGGAGGAATGTCACACACAGAACAAGAAAATCCAGGGATTCTTCCAGCAGCTTGCAGCTACAGAATCGATTCGAAGCCCTTTCCCTTATCAAGGACAACGAGGAAGAACAGCATGGACAGACTTCAGGGGTAGAGCAGGGGACCTTGAGAGAACCAACCGCAAGGAACAGCAGCTGCGAAGCCTCAGCGGAGGCGTGTGGTGGTAGTGGGGGACTCCTTGCTGAGGGGTACAGAAGCAGTGGTATGTGGGCCTGACAAGGTGACTCGGGAGGTGTGTTGTCTCCCTGGGGCAAAGATCTGTGATGTGACCGAGAGGCTGACAAGACTCGTCAAGCCTACGGATCATTACCCCTTCCTTTTGGTCCATGTGGGAACCAATGATACTGCAAGGCACAGCTTTCCCAAGATCAGAAGAGATTATGAGGCCCTGGGGAGGAAGCTGAAAGAAATGAACGCACAGGTGGTCATCTCGTCTCTTCTGCCAGTTGAAGGGCATGGTCCAAGAAGGGAGAGGAAAATAGCCGACGTAAACAACTGGCTCCGTAGATGGTGTCACCGAGAACAAATTGGATTCTTGGATCATGGACTGCGCTTCCATGCGGGGGGACTTCTGGCAAGAGATGGGGTGCATCTTACAACAGTTGGAAGAAACATTTTTGCCAACAGTCTCAAGAATTTGATCAGGAGGGCTTTAAACTGAGTCAAATGGGGGAGGGAGACAGTATTCTGGAAGGCAAAAGGGCTGGAGAAAATAGTCAAACTGTCATAGAGGGAACAAGGCAAACAGCGCAAGGACCCAACAGTGGGAGGCAAAAAAACTTGCACAGGGAGCAAGTAAAGGGAACACATGGTCTCAGATGTCTCTACACTAATGCACAGAGCATGGGAAATAAGCAAGATGAACTTGAACTCCTTGCACTACAAAACAAATATGATATAATAGGCATTACTGAAACCTGGTGGGACGAGTCTCATGATTGGAATGTAGGAATAGAGGGGTATAACCTTTATAGGAGAAACAGGCCAAACAGGAAAGGAGGAGGAATAGCATTATATGTCAGGGATATTTACACCAGTGAAGTGATCCACGACATCAATACTGGAAGCCAGGTGGAGAGCATCTGGATAAAAATTAAAGGGGAGGGAAACAACAGGGATGTTATTGTGGGACTCTACTACAGACCCCCAAATCAGACGGAGGAATTGGATGTTGCCTTTCTAGAACAGATGAACATACATGCAGAAAGGAGAGATGTAGTAGTGATGGGTGACTTCAACTATCCTGATATTTGCTGGCAATCTAACTCAGCCAAAACTACAAGGTCTAGCAAATTCCTTACTTCCCTGGAAGACAATTTCATGGTCCAAAAGGTGGAAGAGGCAACAAGGGGGTCAGCTATTTTAGATCTGATCCTAACCAACAGAGACGATCTGGTTAATGGGGTGCAAATGGTGGGATCCTTAGGTGAGAGTGATCATGTTCTCCTGGAGTTTGTTATACAATGGAAAGGAGAAGCCAGTCATAGTCAGACACGTATTCTTGACTTTAGGAGAGCTGATTTCAGTAAACTCAGGGAAATACTGGGGATGATCCCATGGTCAGGAATACTAAAAGAGAAGAGACCTCAAGACGGATGGGACTTTCTCAAAAGGGAGATACTGAAGGCACAATTTCAAACAGTACCATTGAGGAAGAAAAATGGGAGGTGTCTCAAGAAACCAGGATGGACGACTAAAGAACTTTCAATGGAGCTAAGTTTTAAACGGAACATGTATAGGAAATGGAAAAGGGGGGAAATCACCAAAGAAGAATTTAAACAGATAGCGAACACGTGTAGGAGTAAAGTCAGAAAAGCTAAAGCGCAGAATGAGCTCAGGCTTGCTAGGGAGGTTAAGAACAATAAAAAGGGTTTTTTTGGGTATGTCCGCAGCAAAAGGAGGAAGAAGGAAATGATAGGGCCGCTACGTGGAGAAGATGGCAAAATGCTAACAGGGGACAGAGAAAAGACAGAATTACTCAACACCTTCTTTGCCTCAGTGTTTTCAGAAAAGGAAAAGGAGGACCAACCTGAGGATAATGGAACAGAGGACACAATAGGGGAAATCCAGCTCAAAATAAGTAAAGAGGTAGTACAGGAATACCTTCTTAATCTAAATGAATTTAAATCTCCAGGACCAGATGAACTACATCCAAGAGTATTAAAAGAGCTGGCAAATATAATCTCAGAGCCATTGGCAATAATATTTGAGAACTCCTGGAGAACAGGAGAAGTCCCAGCAGACTGGAGGAGGGCAAACGTTGTTCCCATCTTCAAAAAGGGGAAAAAAGAGGATCCCAACAATTATCGTCCAGTTAGTCTGACATCAATACCAGGGAAGATTCTAGAACAGATCATTAAACAGAGAGTCTGTGAACATTTAGAAGGCAATGCCATAATCACAAAAAGTCAACATGGGTTTCAGAGAAACAAGTCATGCCAGACTAATCTGATCTCTTTTTTTGATAAAGTTACCAGCTTGGTAGATGAAGGGAATGCTGTGGACATTGCATACCTTGATTTCAGTAAGGCCTTTGACAAGGTTCCCCATGACATTCTTGCAAACAAGCTTGTAGAATGTGGGCTAGACAAGTTAACTGTTCAATGGATTTGTAATTGGTTGACCAGCCGAACCCAAAGGGTGCTCAGCAGTGGCTCCTCTTCGTCTTGGAAAGATGTGACCAGTGGGGTGCCACAGGGTTCTGTCCTGGGCCCAGTGCTATTCAACATCTTTATCAATGACTTAGATGAGGGAATTAGGGGCATACTTATCAAATTTGCAGATGACACCAAATTGGGAGGAGTAGCTAATACCCTAGAGGACAGGATCAAAATTCAAAATGACCTGGATAGACTGGAGAGCTGGGCCAAAGCTAACAAAATGAAATTCAGTACGGAGAAATGTAAAGTACTGCATTTAGGGCGGAAAAATGAAATGCATAAATATAGGATGGGAGAGACCTGGCTGAATGAGACTACGTGCGAAAGGGATCTAGGAGTCCTAGTAGACCACAAGTTGAACATGAGCCAACAGTGTGATGCGGCAGCTAAAAAGGCCAATGCAATTTTGGGCTGTATCAATAGAAGTATAGTGTCTAGATCAAGGGAAGTAATAGTGCCACTCTATTCTGCCTTGGTCAGACCTCACTTAGAATACTGTGTCCAGTTCTGGGCACCACAATTCAGAAAGGATATTGACAAATTGGAGCGTGTCCAGAGAAGGGCAACTAAAATGGTGAAAGGTCTGGAAACGATGCCTTATGAGGAGAGACTTAGGGAGCTGGGTATGTTTAGCCTGGAAAAAAGACGGTTTAGAGGCGATATGATAGCCCTGTTTAAGTATTTGAAGGGATGTCACGCTGAGGATGGAGCAGGCTTGTTTTCTGCTTCTCCAGAGACTGGAACACGGAGCAATGGGTGCAAGCTCCAGGAACAGAGATTCCACCTCAACATGAGGAGGAACTTTTTGACAGTAAGAGCTGTTCAGCAGTGGAACGCACTCCCTTGGAGCGTGGTGGGGTCTCCTTCCTTGGAGGTCTTTAAACAGAGGCTGGATGGCCATCTGTCGGGGATGCTTTGATCAAGATTTCCTGCGTGGCAGGGGGGTTGGACTGGATGGCCCTCGTGGTCTCTTCCAACTCTGCAATTCTATGATTCTATGATTCTATGATTCTATGAAGTGGCTAAGGACATTTTGAGGTCTGAAGATGCCCACACTCACTCCTAGCTGCTCCTGGAGGAAAAGGTGATGGATGAAGGCTTTTTTGAAGGTTTCAGATGCCCACACTCACTCCTAGCTGCTGCTGGAGGGAAAGGTGGTGGCTGAAGCCTTTTTTAAGGGCTGCAGACGCCCACACTCACTCGTAGCTGCTCCTGGAGGGAAAGGTGGTGGGTGAAGGCTTTTTTGAAGGCTGCAGACACCCAAACTCACTCCAAGCTGCTCCTGGAGGAAAAGGTGGTGGCTGAAGGCTTTTTCTTTCTTTTTTTTTTTTGGAAGGCTGCAGATGCCTACACTCACTCCTAGCTGTTCCTGGAGGGAAAGGTGGTGGCTGAAGGCTTTTTTGAAGGCTGTAGTTGCCCACACTCATTCCTAGCTGCTCCTATAGGAAAAGGTGGTGGCTGAGGGCATTTTGAGGGCTGCAGACACCCACACTCACTCCTAGTGATTTTAAATATCTGTAGTATAAACATATGGGAATCTCGATAGATATTAAGTACTCATTTGTGCTATTTAGGCAGAGAAAATAAGCACAAACTACTGTGTACCATATTGTGGTGTGTGCGTTTCTGCTATGGTCTTTTTATGGCCTATACGAAATGTTTCATTTCAGCAGCTACAATGACAATTCTCTGACAGAGATGGAGAGAATATTCACTGTTATTCTTTTCCTGATGGAAAAATAGTTATCCTACAGTGGCAAGAATTTTGTACAATTTTCATTTGGTATTTGCATATCCTGCAGTTTATTGAGAAATTATTCTCCACAATAATCCATATTGGTTCTTTGTATGTTAACTGTGGGGAGTGGGTGTGTGTGAAAATTTGTTCTTTTGCACAAAGAGTGAGAGCCACAACTTACCACTAAGCCTGTTTGTCGGCTGTTGCATGGCTCCAGGAAATAAGGGGATTGCCATCTCCTTCAAGGAAGTCTCCTTCTCTTCCTACATGATTTTCATGGGCTTCAGTGAAGGATAACCAATCTGGAACCAGGGACAGCATGACTCCAGTTTGATTGAGGAGTATAAATTAAGGTGTTTGCTGGGTCTCTCAGCAACTGGGTTTGAACACCCTTCCCACCCATTCTCCATTATGATGTGTTATTAATATGACTGTTGTCACAACTTTGGAGCAATGCACCATAGGGCAGGGTCCAGTTTTGGGGGGGGATGCAGACACATTTAAATCTTTATTTCTGCCATAATAACTTCCATATTGGTGCATTTGGAGAAAACCAAAGGAAGGAAATCATTTCTCCCTAAGTATAAAATAACTCACACAATGTAAAATAAAAACAACCACACATATACTACATACTGTTATTATGGATTAAAATGAATAAGTTCACATGACATCAGTAATATGAAACAGCAAGATTTCAAAGATGTATAGTGACATTTATTTTCACTGATGACTGCTAGCATCAATTGGCTTTTGTTATGCTCTAGAAAGAAATCCATACCTTCCTTTCTAGTGACTGAAATGCAAGGTATCTCTACTATCTTTTCAAAGAAAGACAGAAAAATTACAAAAAGAAGCATCACTTGGGTCTGCACAGTAGCATGTCCTTCAATGTCTAATTGCAAAGATTAATCAGGGAGAGGAGAACTGCACAAATTTTAATCTGTAATTAAAGCATGAATTGATTAATTATCTCAGGCAGTTCCCTTACTCCCCTTGATGTGTTGTTGTAAATACCATATTCCTTTTTAAATTATTATTATTATTCATGGTAATCTTTATATCCCAACTTCCCACTACAGAACCTCAAATAGCTTCCTGTATAAAATTTTAGAACCATCAAATTAAAAATATTAACTGACAATATCAACATTTGGAAGAAGGAATTTAAACATCTCTCTCTCTCATAAATATGTGTTTGTGTATGTGCATGTGTGTGTGTGTACTACAGAAGCCATATATACAATTAATTTGTGCTCATCTCTTTTCTTTTTTAAAGCCAGTCTGGTTTTCTGCCAAAAGGTGACTAATAAGCCCCTTGACCTTTTGTGGTCTCTTGTGGGAAGAAATTCCACCTGCCAGAATAAATAAAGCTCCTCTCCTCCTCATATGGATAATAGAACCCATAATCTCTTATTTTCTCTGAGATACATGAGAACAAAATTTGTCCCTTTCCATTTCAGTTCCAATTCAGATTGTCTGAAAACAAGAGGCTTGCAACACATCTGTTTCCCAAGGCTGCAGCGTCATTTCTGTTCATCACCTATTCCATCTTGGTCAACCCAGCTCCTATTAAGAAGAACCAGTTGTCAGCCATCAACTTTCAACTCTCACACATTGGAAAGTATTGCCATAAACATCTACCACCACTGACAGCTCTACTTAGGTGCATTTCATAATCAATAGTTATATAGTTAGAGGGATCCTGAATTAGCAGCCAGGAGCACTGGCTGTAAGGATTCCTGAAAGGTCATTCAGACTAACACTAAGCCATTTATAAATGTTTTATTTTACCCAAACCACCACTTAAGCCTCAACTACTTTCTCTAGCTTTTTTTTAACCTGTGGATTAGAAAACTAACTTTTTCTCACGTTAAAAAAAAAATCCATCTTACAAAGTCAGTCAAACCATTTTCGCAGTTTCACTGTGGTCTCAAGAAATTTGTAACAGATGAGCTACTCAATGTGTAACTCCAACTTAGTGATCAAGTAAGTTGGTCACTAAGTTATCAAGCATGAAAAAATGATGCCAAACCTTCAGCTCATGCTCATGTTCCCTCTCTGGGCAGGCCACAAGGAGTTTAGACACTTTCATCTCCATTTCCCATTAACCACAGCTTGTAAGTTTGTGCATACTGGCAAAAAGTAGTTGATGTTAAACATTAAAAACAAAAAAACAAAAACAAGAACATTTCAAAACATGGCTAGTAAACCTAGCTTATTTAAATAAACCATGGTTAATATTACATATTGCAACAGATTTCTATAAAATGCTAAGGTATGGTTACTTGAAAATTAAGGAAAATGTGTCTAAACTAGAGAAATTGTAGAGGGAACGTATAAGTTTAGACAGGCATTTTGTGACACCGTTGCCTGGAATATTGTAAACAATGTCAACACAATCATCTACCATGTATAGTTTTGTTTGTTTGCTTGTTTTAATTGTTACAAAAATCTATTATATTTGTGCTGCAAAAATGGAGGACTAACAGCCCTATAACAAATGTCCCTTTCAGATAACACATGCTTTTTGGCTGTGGCTGTTTTGGTACTGTATCTACAAACACTCCTGAGAACTTTGGAACATTTTAATATTACATAGTACATTGGAATTCCCATTGGGATAAGAAAATACCCTAGTTAAGGGATAAGAAAATACCCTAGTTAAGTCAATCAATTGATTTTTTTTTCTTTGCTTGCATGAGGATTAACATACTGTTCTAATGTAGCAATGGTTAACATGTATGACAAATGGTATCCAGCTATGAGTTCTCAAACTCAAGGAATAATGTGCACTGATGGATTGCTTACTGGAAAAGAAAACCAACAATTAAAGCACTGACAATTTCTTTAATTATGCAAACAGCAAATGTTGTGTCTTATATTGTGGGATGAGAACATGTTAATTAAGTATCAAAAGCTATTTTGATCATAGGCATATTAGTAGCTTGAAATTCTAAACTATTTTGTGATATAATTAGTAATCTAAACAGCGATAATGCCAGTGAACTTAATTATCAGTTTAAAACATGAACAATGGGAAGTATGGCAACATGCTGGTATCAAAGTGGGAGTGAGCAAGCTTTTCTAGTAGGACATCGATTTTTTTGCAACTGGAATGATGGCCCAGATTTGTTCTAGCTTACTGCGCAACAAACACTCCATTATAAACTATTGCTAGATAAAGCTAATTTTTGTGTCTCTCCTTTTCTGATATCATTTTTAAATGTTCTACTCAAAGAGTAGGGAAAGACCTACACATTGCTAAGTGGTGCTAGTCTAACTGGGACTAGCAGTGTGAAATTTGTTGCTTACTAATGAAGGAATCAGAATCACAGATCTGGAAGGGACTCTATGGGCCATCAAGTCCAACCCCCTGCTCAAAGCCAGATCTCCAACTAGGCGATCCTCAGCAGGTAAGCTGCCCAGTCTCTCTTTGAAGACATCCAGAAAATTAGACCTTACCACCTCTCTAGGCAACTGGTTCCATCACCAAACCATTCTCACTGTCAAGAAGTTCCTTCTAATGTTCAATCAAAATCTACTCTCCTGTAACTTCAGTCCATTAAACCTTGGGCAGCAGAGAACAAACCTGCCTCCTCCTATCTGTGGTAGCCTGTAAAATATTTAAACTGTGTGACCATGTCACCCTCGGTCTTCTCTTCACCAAGCTGAACATTCCCAGCTCCATTCAACCTTTCCTCATATATTTTGTTCTCCGTATCTCTTATCATCCTTGTATCATCACTTCTCTGAACTCATGCCAGCTTGTCTATATTCTTCTTAAACTGAGGTGCCCAGGAATGAATGCATTATTCCAGATGAGACCTGAACAGTGCGGAATACAGTGGGATTCTTACTTCCCTCCACTTGGAATGCTTCTATTAATACAGGCTAAAATAGCATTTGCCTTCTTTACTTTAGCATCACACTAATGTCTCATACTCAACTTACGATCAACAATAATCCTGAGATTCTTTTCACGTGTAGTACATTTAGGGAGAAAGGTTGCCTTGTTGCAAAACAAAACAAAAAAAAGCAGCCATGCTCCAAAGGAACCACCCATAGACAACTAGTTTACATCAACTTAAAATAGTTCTTGTACATGTCAGTACAGGATTGGGGAAGGGCATAGTCTTGAGCATAAGAGAAATAGAAGAGGGACACTGTCACCGTAAGAACTCGATGTAAAGAAAGAGACAGAACTAGACATCCTCAACAAATAAATAAAAATAAACATACTGATATGACACCTCAGCTTAGACATCTGGATAAGCTCCAATAGTGAACAACATGTGAGACAATCAGAGACATAGGGCATGCTGTTGACTTTCACTGTTCCAGGATAGTCTTTCCACAAAAGCCTGAAGTCCCTTATGCAAATTGACTCCCAAATCTATCAGAGCACATCAATGAAAGTGTATAATAGTCAATGAATACAGCCACATATCTGAGGAAGTGTGGCTGCATAAGCCCATGTCTTATACAAAATAAAATGTCTTAAAAGTTTTTATACACCACAAGCCTCTTTGCTGCTTTTGCTGCAACAGACTACATCACCAATGACACTGAAAGTTGCTGAGAGGGCTGCTAGGTCAACTGAAGCAGTATTAACACCAGAACCAAACTGAACCCCAGATTTAAATGGTTCCAGCTAAATCATTTCCCCCAGGAAAATGTTCAGCAAGCCCTACCATCTGTTCAAGTCCTTTGTCTAAGTGTGGAATGTTCAAAAATGGCTGCTAGTTATTCAACTATGCAAGAGAAGATAAGTTTTTCTACCATTCTTTAAGATCCGGGGGGGGGGTCTGTTATCTGAGGACATACTTTTGTTTCCTTTAGTAAAGATGGCACAATACCCTCTTTCAGAGCAGCACTAATGATTTTGACCATCCAACAACCCATTCCCATCCCAACATATTTCACAGGCTACAAACGACAAGGCTCAAAAGTGCTCATGGTAGAATTTAGATCTAAATATTTTATAGGAAGATCGGAAGCTATTTTATATCAAGCCAGACTATTTGTTTATATAGTCTACTGTTATCTACATTTACTAGTGGCAGCTCTTATGGATCACAAACCGAAACACATGTATCCTGCATAGTGGCAGTTGATGCTCACTGATAGGGCAGACACTAAGGTCATCAGAGCTAGAGCCAGCAATATCAAGTTTGCTCCCCAGTTATGATTATAGTAACAAGGGTCTTTATTTTCACAAAAAAAGCAGAATTATGTGTGCTTCAATGCTGGAGAAAAAACTATATAAAACAGAACAACTTATTAAACATAAAATTGAGAATCAAAAAGGTTAATGAAATGGCAAAGTAAAGCTGTGGGGGAAAAGTAAGCCTTGCAGCTATTTTTAAAAATGATAATGTTTTATAGTGGTGTTTTTTTTGCTTAATCTAAAAAAAAGGTTAAAAGGTTAAAAGACTTAGAGAAAGAACTCATTCTAAAATTGTGAAAATAAATGTAAAAGCTACCCCCCTCTCTTTAAATGGAAGTGGTGTCAGAAGAGGAGAGAGTGCGTCACTGGTCACTGACCTTAACCAATACAAGTTTTGTAGGGATAGTACTTTATAAGCCACACATTTCTTGGACTGAATACTGGGAAAATGCAATTTCTTCACTATGGAAAAGTTACCTTGTTTGAAACTGCTTGGCCACTGCAACTGCCTGCAATTCATCCTGTCAGCCTCCCCTTGGTGGCATTTTAGATGACAACAACAACAACGATGATAACAACAACAGTGGCAGACACAGCCTAGTCAAGATAAGAATACACACATACCACACACAGACACATTCAGGCAGTAAAGAAATATTTGGCAAATGATATCTTAGATGAGGCTTCTGGCTTTATGTTTTATTTTTTAAAGTAAAAAGGCTTTACAGTAGTTTTCACTGGCCAACTTTCATGAACAATCTTCAATCGATAAGATTCATATACACAAATTCCAAGATACATTAGTTCCTCTCTAGGTCATTTCTCTGTCTAAAAGTATACATAAGGTTAGAGACACACAGGAAAAAAAGAGAGAACCATGAATTTCCCCCATTGAGATTATCTACCCACATTGTCTTTTTATTTTCACAGTCCCAACCTGAAACCAGCAGGAAAGAACTTGAAATATGGATACTGTACTACCTAATATTACTATTTCAGCATTAATTATTAAAAAAAATTGCAAAAATATTTTAGAGCTTCCCTCTTAAATTTCAAGGATTTATATCTGGCTTCCAACCATGAAACTGTAACAAAGTAAAATCATAAAAATAATGCTATATCATTACAAAAGAAAAGACAAATAGTAATGGCATAAAAGCCAGCTAGAAGTACCCAAATCAGTAGGCTTGGCTACACAGTCAATAATAATAATAATTATTATTATATCCTCAAACAATTTGAGGAGAATGCTAGTTAGTGGTCCTCATGGAGCAACAGCATGATTTGCCATATACAGAAGAAGGAGGGCTGAAAACTCTGAAAAACTCCAAAATAATTGAGATAACTCTTATGGGAATGCAATGTCCACTCCCACTCTGCCTAGTAAGACAGTAAAATCTGTTGCAGAGTTTCAGCAAAAGACGTGGGCTTTGAGCAAAGAATTGCATCTCTCTGGTAAGAATTCAATAAAGTCTTAAAGGTCTTCCATAGCTTTATTGTAAGATTAACAAGTTAAACCAAAATACAGAGAGCATTCATTTCTGCTTCTGTGTCTCTCCAAGGTTTCTTCAAAACTAACAGGGGAAAAAAACTTACATTGCATTGCACCAAAAAAACTCCCCTGCTTTTTTATAATAAAATACAAGACATTCAGTCTGCTCTGAGAAACAAAAGTAACTACAGTTGTCCCTCCACATTCGTGGGGGTTAGGTTCTTGAGACCCCCGCAAATGTGGAAAAACCATGAATAACAGATGCTGCTCCCGCGCCCCCCCCCCCGAGGGAGGGAGGCAGCGGGAGGGTGTCTGGCCAGCCTGGCTGGCCTCTCCGCAGCCTTTCTGAGGGGACTCCAGGCCTTAGAAGCCCCAGAGCCCGCTGAGGAAGGCGGGGAAGGCAGGGTGTGGGTGGGGATGAGGCTGCGCTGCCTCTCTCTGGCCTTCCAAAGCGGGCACCAGGGCTTTGGAGCCCTGGCGCCTGCTTCGGAAGGCCGGGGACAGCAGCGGGTGGGGAGGAGGCTGCGCTGCCTCTCCCCAGCCTTTCTCAGTGGGCTCTAGGGCTCCAAAGCCCCGGACCCCACTGAGAAAGGCCGGGGAAAACAGCGTGTGGGTGGGTAGGAGGCTGCGCTGCCTCTCTCCGGCCTTCTGAAGCGGGCGCCGGGGCTTTGGAGCCCTGGCACCCGCTTCGGAAGGCCAGGGACAGCAGCGGGCGGGCGGGCGGGCTGGTGGGGAGGAGGCTGCGCTGCCTCTCTCTGGCCTTTCTCACCCCCCGCCCTTCCCAAAGTGGCTGTGGGGGCTTCAGAAGCCACCGCTGCCACTCTCCCTCACCCCCCGCCCTTCCCAAAGTGGCTACGGTGGCTTCCGAAGCCCCCACCACCACTCTCCCTCACCCCCACCCTTCCCAAAGTGGCGTAGGGGGCTTCAGAAGCCCCCGCCGCCACTCTCCCTCAACCCCCCACCCTTCCCAAAGTGGCGTAGGGGGTTCCTCACTGCCTTGGGAAGGGACTGGGGTGGAATGAGGGAGGCTTTCCACCCCCCCTTTCCCAAGGCAGTGAAGGGATTCCTGAGAACCCCTTCGCTGCCTTGGGAAGGGACGGAGTGGAGGGGGGGCAGGCGGCTTTCCGCGAATAATCAAAACCATGAATATGAAAGTCGCGAATGTGGAGGGGCAACTGTATTCCCATCTCTACTCTGTTTACCTAGCCTTGAAGAGACCAAATTCAAGACACAAAACCAGGCGCCAATCCTGACAGATTAGAATCTTTTAGCAAGACTAGCTGGCTGTTTTTGCCTGGTGATTAAAATTATCTGAAAGGGGCCCATGGATTTCAATCACGACATTTATTTTCCCTGACAATAACAGCCTTCACTGTTTTTAGCAATCTTTTTTTAAAAGTCCGTGAAATATCGCATAATTATTTGCGTGATCAACCAATTCGAAAAGAGACACACAGTACATAGCAGGGCTGAAACCCGATTGGTCGGAGCTCGGGGGAGGGCTTAAAAGGGAGGGCTCTTGATGCTGGAGCCATTATTATTATTATTATTATTATTATTATTATTAGGGCCAGCACGATTGTTAAAGTGGCAGAGCAAAAGAACAAAGGTATTTTTTTAGTGAAAAATTGCTCTTCCGCAACCAGTTATTTTTTTTTTTTTAAAGGAGAGAGTAGGTTTTCGGGACTCGACCCACTCGTGGCCACCATGATGCAGCTCCTTGTGAACAGCCAAATTGCTACTTTTCCTTTTCAGCAACCTTTTGGATGAGTTGTGGGCACAAATGGAGTCTGCAGTGATAGGGAGGTAAGTTGCTATTTTTTTGCGATAAATTCTCCCATCTAGCTGACCCTACTGTTTATGTTTCTGCTGACTATAGTGCAAAAAGGTGTATTTTTCTAGCACAGGACAAAAGGAAAGGAGGAATAGTGGTTTCACACTCCATTCCTTCCAATTTTTTTTTCTTTTAATTTTTTTCTCCCATTGCAAGCAATAGGAAGGAAACATTTAAACCAGATCTCAGGTGGTTTTAAAATGTCCCCCACATTGGAGGAATTTAGCAAACTTGGATAATTCGGGGTACCATTTTCTCTTAAGTTTCTTTTCCATTCACCCCCTGCTGCTGATTCATCTACTGGTTGTTGTTTTTTTCCTTTCCAACACCACAGTATGAAGAGCCCTGAGAATGAATGAATGAATCAATCAATCAAAAAACCAATCATTTTATTTATACCTGCCTTTCCTAAAAAAAAAAATTATCTTTCTTTCCAAGGTCAGAGTACTGTCAGAACCTCAGAAGGGGTTTTCAAACTTACTTTTTGGCCTCTGTGATACTGAACTTAAGGACTGCATTAAGGATTTAATGATGATTCTATTAAAATTGTTAGCATGCTACTTCCACAATTTAAAAACTTAAGATTTCCAATGGCTGAATTTTAAAATGTGTTGTTGTTGTCATATTAATATCATCATTTTTAAAAAACAAATCTGTTTCATGTCCTAATGTACTGGAACCAAAGCAGCCTATATCATCATCAATAATATCTAATATCTGTTTTTAGCTCGGAATTCCCCATATTGAAATAACCCCTAATCAATTATTCAACTAAAGCCCTGAAATAGTTAAAACTGACATCGCTGCTACACCCTCATGCTATATCTCTAGCTTTTGAAATCTTCATAGCTCTTACCTGTGGCGTCACCAAGGCTGGTGTCACCCCTCCCCCTGACGGTGTCACCTGGTATGGTTCAGCCTCTCTGCACTCCCCTAGTGCCGCCACAGGCTCTTATTCTTTTTCTTGGAATCAGTAAAAGGAGAGCTTTATTTAATAGGGTTAGCAAAAGGAAAAGGAAGAAGAGAGGGAAACTTTTAATGATTTGAGGCTTCAGATAGGTGGGAAAATATAGGGTAGGGAATGATTATTGTGCATTCTACCTCTTGTTGTTTAATGAAACAGTTCATTGTCTAGACAGGAAATCTTTTACATACAAATTAGCAATATCTTACATTGGCTATCAGATATTCCCAGCAGTGAGGAGGAATGAATATTGCAATTAATCTCAGTGCCATTTTCAAGCCACAGGGCAGCAATCCCCACCACCACCCAAGAGATCATGATCTTGACTTGTGCTTAACTTTAACTTTTTATTCGGTAAGTCACCAATTACTATTAAGTTCAGTGGCCTGAAAGTGAATTAGATTTAAGTGGAGCACAGTGCTTTTGTAACTCCATATGTGATCAAGGCAAGCGTTTATGTGTAATGTGTTCAACGAAGATGAAAATACTAAATGTGGGAGTCAATTGCAAAGTCATTATGCTTTCCCTCTAACTAATGAAAACATCACATTTGATGCAATATACAATTACAGGCTAAAGGAACGCGCCTACTGAGCAGTTATTGAGCATTATTCAGTTTAAGGAGAGGGATCTGAACAGTTTGAGATGTCATTTTAAGGGTTAAGAATTAAAACAAATTATTACTCATGATTTCAACATGACAGCAAAATAACCTGAATTTTAAATCAAACAGAAAGAGGGAATAATCCCTTAAAAACCTCCCATAAGCATGCTGTTTAGCTCAATGAGGGCTCATATATACTGGTGCCATAATCTGGGGCCAGTCTGGAGCATTATGCTCCAGAGCTGCCCTGGATTAACAAGATGCTGACTACACGTACCAGCATGGATCTATCCGGAGCCGTGCCATAGTACAGATGGGCTGCTGGGCCAACTGTCCCCCTTGGTGCTGCTGCTGCTATCTCACAGGCTGGCCAAGCAGCTCTCTGCAACAGCATGGCCATGGTGAGGTCAGAATGTGGCACCCATGTAATCAACGAGGAGGGGTAGAGCAAGCCCTTCCTTGTTACTCACATGGCACAGTGCCCCATTCTGACCTCACCAGCAGCAATGGCGATGGCCAGGCGCTCGCAGAGAGCTGCTTGGCTGGTGGCAGTGGCACCAAGGAGGATGGGCTAGCAGAGCTAATAAAGTGGGTGTGTAGATGTGTGGACAGCTGGGTCACTCCAGATCTAGCCTGATTCAGCTGTCCACATGTCCAAAACACTGGGGGCACTCTGGAGTTTCCAGGATTCTGTTAAACTGGATTAACAGCTAAAAGGAACAGATTTGCTGTGTGCCTCATGTGTACAAATGACACCAGATCCAGGGTGAGTATATGTTTTATCCTTGATGTAGACAAGCCCTTTCACAGTAAGCATTTGTACAAAGAAGGAAGTATTTCCCCTTTGCTGCTCAAGAATCTTTGTTCTGTTGATTGGAAAGGGTGATTTAAACAGTATTAAACCATGTACACCTATAGATTTGGACGAAATCATTAGACCACAAAGTATTTAATAAAAAGCCATGTTTTTAACTTGCAGGAGGAATAAAGCCACCATTGGCACCAATCCAAGGGGATGATAATTCACAACCAGGGTACCACATCAAAGAAGCCCCTCAAACAGTTGAACACTGAGAATGACTCCTACAGCAGTCCCCAGTCCACCAGCAAGCATATAAATCTAAAGTTTATATTTAAAAAATGTGATGGTTACATAGAATTTACATAGAGATGTGGACCTTGAGTGCTTGCCCAATATATGTTTAAAATTCATTACAAAATTAAAAGAATGCTGGACTATGATGCTATATTTTTTATTAGTAGTTTAGCATCAGTTTTCAAGATAATAAAAAGTGGGTTTTTTTTGCATGATATGAAGCATCTTTTTTTAATCCTGTCAGAATATTCCCCTTATCCAGAGAATAAAGAAATATAAAATTCCATTTGCAATCTGCAGCAGCTATCTTAAACTCTTTAGACAAAGAAAGAGGGGAATTTTACACACACAAAAACTTTGTCTTTGACCTTTCCAATTTGTGTGGCAAAATCCCCTAAAGTTAAAAGGGTCCATTAAGCCCTTGTCCATGAAAAACTTAAAAACAAAACACACTTGCATTTATATACAAAATGGCACAAGTTCAACATAGAATCCTCAAATAGTATAATTGCCTAAGGCTTGTTTCACAACATTTGATTTTTGATTCACAAACAGATTCATGAAGGCTTGAAAAAACTGAATCCATGACATTGTTCTTTCTTTTTATCTCCCACAATTTGCAAGAGGAGCACTCAAGACAAGCACATAAGAAATTGACTGTTCTTCCACAGCTGCCTGAGGCATGTCTCAAGGACAAACCTAGAGGGGAGGGGGTAAGTGAAGATTTCAAGAATGCTATTCAACAAGTGAGGAAGTATCATTCTTGCATGCCCTTAAGAGCCAGACAACCCAACATCAAAAATACAAAATCCCATCTTATTTTACATGGGACAGTTTCCCTGCCTTTATTGCAATGAATCATTTCCTATGGCATATAAACCCATGGGGTTCCCAGATCTCAGGTCATGCCTCCTCTTCTCTGGTCCTCAGGGTGAAGGGAGGAATAACAGAGTGAGAGCACTGCCTTGAACAATGTATGTTTGTACATTTCCTTCATTTTTTTTTTAAAAAAAAATCAAATGGCATAATCTCTGCAACCATGGTTGATGCCCAGGACAGGACCCTGTGGCACCTCACTAGTCACTTTTTTCCAGGATGAAGAGGAGACATTGGTGACTATGCTTTAGGTTCAGTCAGTCAACCAATTACAAATTCACCTAACAGTTGCACTGTCTAGCCCACAGGTTACTAATTTTTTTGCAGGAATATCATGGGGGACCTTGTCAAAAGCCTTACTGAAATCAAGATACACTATATCCATCACATTCCCTTCATCTATCAAGTTGGTAACTCTATCAAAAAAAGAGGTAAGATTAGTCTGGCATGACTTGTTTTTGAAAAATCCATGTTGACTTTTAGTGGTCATGACATTCCTTTCTAAATGCTTACAAATTGTCTGTTGAATAATCTACTCTAGAATATTTCCTAATATTGATGTCAGGATGACTGGGCAGTAATTATTTGGGTCTTCTCCCCCCCCCCCTTTTAAAAGATGGGAGCAACATTTGTCTGTTGGGACCTCTCCTGTTCTCCAGGAATTCTCAAAGATTATTGACAGTGGTTCTGAGATTACTTCTGCCATTTCTTTTAATAGCCTTGGATGAAGTTCATCTGGCCCTGGAGACTTGAATTCATTTAAACTGACCAGATATTCCTGAACTACTGTACCACTTTATCAATTCTGTACCAGGTACTCCTGAACTACCTCTTTACCAGTTTCCCCTACTGCATCATCTGCTCTATTTTCTCCAGGTTGAGCACTCTTCTCCCTTTGGGAGAAGACTGAAGCAAAGAAGGTGTTAAGAATTTCTGCCTTCTCTCTGTCCCATTAGCCTTTCACCATCTTCTCCACACAGTGGCCCTACCATTTATTTGTTCTTCTTTTTGCTACAGACATAACCAAAATATCCCTTTTTATTGTTTTTAACCTCTCTAGTAAGCCTGAGCTCCATTTGTGCTTTAGCTTTTCTGACTCCCCCTACATGAACTGGCTATTTGTTTGAATTCTTCTTTCCCCCTTTTTCCATTTCTTGTACATGTCCTTTTTTAATTTTAGCTCTCTTAGTTTCTCTTTTTTCTTCCCTGGACAGGACACCTATTTGTGCCAACGTACATACTTCATAAACTATCTTGGCTACATTTCCAAGTAGTTTATCACATTAGGAAGACTTAGTTTATTACACTTACTGGTGAGCTCTTCCAGATGAGGTAAAGGTGTCAAGAGGTTGCTGGAGGTTGTGATATTTTGTTTCTTCAGATCTCAGGGTTTGTTTTTCTTTTTAAAAAATATCTAAACAATGTTACTTTGTCCCAGACTATTTTTTTCACAATTTCCAGCTCCTATTGCAACATTTTATTCCCATACATGAGTGGATTTCATTTTAATTCTGAGACATTTCAGAACAAAGAAGTATCCCTCCTTTGTTCTACCTTCCCTTTTCAAATTATTTATTTATTTGGTGCAATAATATTGGGTTGGGCCTCAGTGAAATGTCATTTTTGCACTATAATTCTGTAAGTTCAATAATTTGCCTTTCAGACTGCCAGTTGCACCTTAGAAGACCATGTTCTGTTCTTCTTTAAAAAAAGAAAAAAAAACTTTTTTCAAACCTGCCCCCCCACAAAAAAGAAGTTGCTACAAACAGGGCCCCAAAAGAATGGAGGCAACAAGAACCATCAAAGCCTGACAAGACCCAAGGACCTATAATGCCAATCTCATTGGTCAATCCTGATTTGTTTAAACAGAATATTACCCACTCTTCAGAAAATTGTCTACAGTAGTTTACAAAAACTATAGCAGAGTTGATACCCAACAGGCCTTTTTGATGAAGAAATTCTAAATACAGGATGCCACCGTTGAGAAGTAAGTACTGTGCTACTTCCAGGATTTTGGTTTTATCTGCTGTGTAGGAAAAAATATATCTCTGGGGGTTTTGTAAGTATTTTTAATCTGTGCATTTTAATGCCATTTTTTTTACAATTTTATGCATTGTTTACATGCATGCAAGCATTAAATACTAATAATAATAATAATAATAAAAATTTCGGGGCGGCTTCCAACAATTAAAATGCTACAATGCCGACTAAAAGCACCACCCACACACACCCTCCCCCATAAAAAGACATTAAACAGTATAAAATTAAAACCACCTAAACTAAAATCACATTAAAAAAACAAATATAAACAAGACTAAAAAAAAAAAAAAAAAGGCCAGGAGACACAGCTCCTGAGGC
This sequence comes from Gambelia wislizenii, assembly GCA_030847615.1. Lineage (NCBI taxonomy): Eukaryota > Metazoa > Chordata > Lepidosauria > Squamata > Crotaphytidae > Gambelia > Gambelia wislizenii. Next base: position 266,745,905 of record JAUMIR010000003.1, read on the forward strand.
CGGGATCTAATCAGGAAAGGCCTGCTGAAAGAGATCTGTCTTTAGTGCTTTTTAAAAGCTACTTAAGCTCGTCATCTGACGGATCTCATTTGGCAGGCCATTCCATAAACTGGGGGCGATTACCGAAAAGGCCCTCTGGGAGGTTGCAGAAAGCCTAGATTTTTGTGGCTGAAGCAAATTCTTCCCAGAGGACCGGAGTGCGTGGGGAGGAGGCGGTTCTGAAGATAAGTTGGACCTAAGACATTTAGGGCTTTAAAGGTAATAACCGACACCTTATACTGGGCCCAGAAACTGATAGGCAGCCAGTGGAGAAATTTTAATACTGGAGTTATATGGTCTCTCCAAGATGTTCCCGAGACCACTCTGGCTGCCATATTTTGTACCAACTGAAGTTTCTGGACCAAGCACAAGGGTAGCCCCATGTAGAGCACATAGCAGAAATCTAGATGAGAGGTTAGTCTTGAGGTCCCTTACATCCAGGAAAGGGCACAGCTGGCGTATCAGCCGAAGCTGATAACAAGCGCTCCTGACCGTCGCTTTTACCAGACTCATCATCTGAAGCGATGAATCAAGGAGCACCCCCAGACTGCGAACACAGTCCTTAATGGAGAGCATGATCCCATCCAGGACTGGAGGTTGCAACCCAACTCCTGGTTTCAGGGCCGCTGCCGTGAGCACCTCCGTTTTGTCCGGATATAATCACAATCTCTTTTTCCTCATCCAGCCCATTACTGCTTTAAGACACTCATTAAGAGGAGAGACGCCATTGGAATTCAAGGCCGATGATCGGGACAAGGAGAAATCAGTGTACTGATAACACCCAGTCCCATAACTCTGAATAATCTCACCCAGCAGTTTCATATAGGTATTAAACAGCACCGGGGACAGGATGGCACCCTGAGGAACACCACAAGTAAGCTCCTTTCTGCTGAAGCAGCTGTCCCCTCTGGGACGTGCCCAAGAGGAAGGACCAGAACCACTGGAGTGAAGTGCCTCCAATTGCTAACCCACTCAGGCGATCCAGAAGGATGCTATGATCTATTGTATCGAAAGCCGCTGAGAGGTCTAGAAGCAGCAACAGGGACACATTACCCCTGTCGATGCTTAGACGCAGGTCATCGGTCAAGGCAACCATGGCAGTCTCAACTGCAAATCCCATCCTGAAGCCAGTTTGAAATGGGTTTAGATAATCAGTTTCATCCAAGACCACTTGGAGTTGAAGAGCAACTGCCCTCTCGATCACTTTTTTCAAGAATGGAAACATAGAAACCGGCCTATAGTTGTTCATGCCCAGGGGGTCCAGGGAAGGTTTTTTTCAGAGCGGCCTAACCGCCGCTTCTTTAAACAAGATGGAACACACCCTTCCCTGAGGGATGCATTGATGGTGTCCTTAAGGAATACCATCAAGGCACCCCTCCCGATGGCCAGCCATGAAGGGAAAGGATCAAGAGGGCAGGTTGTCTTCCTCACTCTACCAAGTAACTTGTCCATGTCCTTGGTACTCACGGATTGAAATTGATCTAGTAAACTTACATCAATGGAGTTGCTGGACACCTCATCAATTGTTTCTGTCAAAATACTGGCATCTAAGTCAGCTCTTATCCGAGAGATTTTATCTGCAAAGTAGTTGAAAAAAGCATCACACCAGGCTGTTGTTGGGTTAAGCAACAGGTTCTGCACAGGTATAACCTGCGACATCTCCCTTACCACCCTAAACAGCTCTGCTGGATGGGACTCTGCAGACACAATATGTACAAAGGAGAAGGATCTCTGCACTGCACATATTGCCTCTCAATAGGACCAAAGAAAGTTCCTATGACGAGTCCTGTTGGATAAGATTCGAGTTTTCTGCCAGTTGCTCTCTAGTTGTTGTTCAACCTGTTTCATTTTCCTAAGCTCTGAAGTATACCATGGCTTGCGGTTAGGAGCGGGTTGGAAAGGATGCTTGGGAATGATCGTGTCAATAGCCTTAGTAAGACCGGTGTTCCAGGTATTAACCAAAGTTTTACAGGGTCACCAGCATTACCAACCATTAAACCCTCCAAGGCTTTCTGGAATCCTATTGGTTCCATTAGTCTTCAGGGGCGCACCATTCTAATGGGTCCACCACTCCCAGTGGGGCAGAAAGAGACTCTTAGTTCATTCTTGACCAGGAAATGATCCGTCCATGACAATGCGGTGGTTTTAATAACCTCTGCCCATGGATATTCCTGTTCCGTACTGAAGACCGCATCAAGGGTATGACCCACACAATGTGTGGGCCCAATGACCAATTAGGATAGGCCCATGTTTGACATGGTTTCCATGAACTCCCAAGTTGCACCAATCAGATTTGTCAAGCTGGTTTCAAGTGGAATGTTGAAGTCACCCAAAACTAAAAGTCTGGGCAACTCCAACAGCAACTCTGAGACCAGCTGTGTCAGCTTGGTTAGGGAGTCTGCTAGACAACAGGGTAGTCGGTATAGTAGCAGAATCCCCAAACTATCCCTGGTCCTCAGGCTAAGGTACATACACTAAAAGTGGACTGTGTTTCGGACAGGTATCCTGGTCAAAGTCAGATGGTCCTTATAAACCAGAGCTACTACGCCCCCCCGCCCACTTCCCCTCACCTGCTCACTGACAGAATACCCAGCTTGGAGGGCCTGCATCCACGTGACAGTGCTATCCTCTCCCAGTCAGGTTTCTGTGAGGCAAGCCAGGTTGGCATCCTCATCCAAAAGAAAATCGTAAATAATGTGTGTTTTTTTCTTAACCGACCTGGCATTGCAGAGGAGCAAAGTAAGGTTCTGTGGAATGGTTGGTACACTCTCCAATCCACTCCAGGAAACAGGGTGAACTGAAGGTTGGATAGCTAACAAACAGTGATCCCACCTTCTTTTGTAACATCTGTTCACTCCATTCCGATCATACCTCCCTTTCCCCAGCACAACTCCAATTTCCGCCCCCACTCCATTCCCGGCCTCAGCTGACTCCAATTGCAGGCTTCAGTCTTCCTGGCTGGCAGGCTGGTGTTCCTGAGGGGTGTGGGAGTGGCTTAAAATGCCAGCCACTCCTGGCCATGTCCCCTCTTGCTGCTGCCCTGCTCCTAGAAGTCCTCGGGGTCCTCTGCAGCCTTCTAGCTAGGTAGAGTGGGGAAAAGAGGCTGCTGCAGGCTTAGAGTCCTTCTGGCTGGCAAACTGGTGTAAATAAAGCATGTTATATTCTTGCCATTGATAGTAAGTAAAATATTATTTTTCCATGTTTTTTTTCTGTTGATACATCTATCATCCCTAATAAGAAAGTTTCTCATTATAGAGTGGAATATTGACTTGTAATATTTCTGTTATGACTTTGTGAATATCTCGCCAATATTTTTTTACTTTGTCACAAGTGAAGGGAAGAATGGATGGAGTAAAGAAAGGATGTAGATGAAAAGAAGTAGAAGAAAGGAGAGGAAAGGATGGTAAAGAAAATGAAAGAGACAGAAAGTAAAGATTGGTGGTTAAATTATTTTATAAGAAATGAAAATAGTATGAGATCAAGGCAAATATTGATACATAAATGTATTATCAAGTTTCATAAAGTTTCTGTTGTTTAAATCTCTTAAATAAAATTAAAAAAATAAAATAAAGCATGTTCACACACCTTTTGGAAGAAACATTTTTCTACAACCACTTTATAATGTGTGCATTTTATCAGATGGATTCCTCAATATTCTTAGCTGCATAAATTTCTGAAAGTAATGAAAGTCCAGCTCATGACTTTCCTCTACAGAAAACTACAGAAATCTTCTCCCCAAAAATCTGATGGAACCAATTCCTCACACGTCCCCAACTAAGGCTACAAACAGACAAGTATAAGATTATTACCTATGGCTGGACTTAGTAGAAGCAAAACCACTTGATAAATCACATTTTTGGATTCATTTTCACATGTTAGCTGAAATTCTGCCAGAAGCTAAAAATAACCCAGAGAGGCTATTGAAAAAGTATTCTGACTTCATCTCCTTCCTAGCAGCATTCTTTTAATGTACTCTTCACCCTTTTTTAAATATTACAAACACTTTTTAAAGCCTGTGCCTAGAGCACTTAGAAATATAAGAGATCACCTATATTAGATTGCATAGTGATTTGGAAAAGCTCAAAGCATAAACAAGTAGTTTTTGTTCACAATTTGTTTTTGCCCAACCATTTCCCAGAGCTATGCCTCACAATCACTCACATTACCTACAGGGGTCTGCTTTGGTAAAGCATGCTTGAAAATGTGTGGATTCTTGCATGAAAAAGCTACTAGCCCCACAAAGATAAACCTACCTCTAAGCAAACAAGAATTTGTAGTGTTCGTGTATGTTCACCCAAAGTGCAGGGGCACATATCCTTATTTTGAGCAGAACCATGACACCTAGAAAAAGTTTCCCACTTCATAGTTGAAGAGGATGCCTGATACAAGGGGTTGTCATCCTTTGTGGTTCCCACTTTGCAGCATTATATCAGAAAATTAAAGCATCCACCAAGAACTCCACTGTAATCTGCCACACTGCTCTTTTATCAATGAAAAGATGGGATCTATCTAACTACCTCTACTTTGCTTCTACTGGGTTGCACTCAAGGATATTCATGTATAAGGCAAAGTAAGGGAAACTTCATGGTCAGCCAGGGGTCTTCATCCAGCCTGCCAGCTATTCCTCATGTCTTCCCCCTCCCCTTCTCTCCTGAGTAAGCACAATATATTATCACTAAATGGAAATAGTAAATTATCTGTCCCCCCACTCTGAAAAACCTATATGCTTTAAAAACAGCCTCTGTTGTCAAGGTGGGGCATGGGGGGTGTATGTCACTACTAGAGAGAGAAGGGTGAACTTTCCATTCACCATTGGTGAAACCAACACCATCTACTAAACAAGCAGTAGCAGGCTACATTTCAATCACCTGCAAGTATATCCATAGTAGCAGTCCAGAAAAATTAATGATACACGAAATACAGAAGCTTCCCTGTTGTCTCTTATAACAGAGGTTCTGGACTTATAAATGTATGGACCAAAACACTTTTTTTTTTTAAGAAAGAAAGAAATATTAGCTTGTAAATAACTTGGCATGTTCTGTCCTACTCCAGTAACTGCACTTTAACATTGGTATGATCCACATTCTAGAGAAGATAAAATAGAAAAGGACAATATTGAATTATTGTGTTCTGCTCTGACAGTTTCTGACAGCTCAAGATTTAGTGAGCTTTAAGTATGAATATTCATGGCCTGACAATCTTGTTTGCCTTGAGTGTGAATATTTATGGCTGACAATTTTAGTTAATAGCCACTTTCAGTCCTATCATGCATGTGCCCTTGTGGTTTCTTTTAACTGTATAACTCTGTTGGTTACTGGAACACGTATAACTAAAAAAATCTTAGACCTCAAGTCTGAATTATCTTTTATTTAGATTTAAAATACGTTATTTCCTTGGTTGCTACTCAGAATTATATATGCTAACTAAAGTGAACAAAAAAATACAAGTCTCTCTTAATATTAAACATGTCCACCATCCATTAGTTATAGATGCATTACTAATGAGACATTAATACTGTCTAAATGATTATCTATCCTAGTTTTGACAGGTGCTAACATTCTATTTGCCTTGCTGATTGATGCATTGAGAAAGCTATCTATAAAGATTGCAAAATCCTTTTGGAGTGGCAACAGCTAATTTATATCCAACAGTTATTAGATGTACTTCAGGTTATATACTTAGTTTCCCTTAGGTGACAATAAATATGCTATCAGCTTGTGACCAGAGTTTCCTTCCTCCTGTAGTGTTGGGGACACACAGGGACATACTAAAATGGAATAGATTTCAATGGTGCTCATGCTCTTCTTTCCACAAATTCCTTAGCATTTAAGAGCCTTTAATAAAGCACATTCATGGAAAGCTCTCCAACAATACCACTGAATTGCCTTGCTGAAGTACAATCTACCCATCAATCTATCATTTGACCTTCAAGTATAATTGAAATATTTCCTTTTGAAAAAGAAAACAGCATTAGCATCTAATAAGACATCTCTTACTGCTTTTCTCTTTAATTTTATAGCCACACTGAAACCTAAATCAGACATAGCACTAGTGTCATTGCAACAGCACCATGACAGAAATCCTTTCCTTCCACCCACCCTTCCAAAGTTGCCTGAAAACTGGCTCCAAAGAGTCTTTCAGATTTCAGGACCAGTTTTTCAGTTGGACATGGAGGATGCAGTGGGAAACGGAGACTACCTCCCCATATTTCTGCTGGCTCCCACTGTTCCACCAACCGAAGTCCAGTATTGGATTGTGCATATCGCTTTACTCTACATTTAAAAAAAAAACAAAACTTCAAGTTCTTTCTCCCAACTATGACACAATTTACACAAATTCTTCATAAACTGATAAACTGAAACAAAATTCTTACTCTGTAACTAGCTGTGGCTCTGCCTACCCCCACTACCAGCATGGGAAGTTGATCCCCTCTGGCCTGAGGATCCATCCATAACAGTTGTGCACCGGACACTCAGCAGCTGAAGTAAGACTAGAGTTTGTTAGTTTAGTATGCAGCAGTTCACTCAACCGAACAAGAAAGGCTTAACCAGCCTTTTAATTACTTGAACAGAAAAATACCTATTGGTTACAGGGATAGCATTGAGAACAAACAGGCAAAAGAAGACATTCTTCCTTGAGTACTCCCAATTCCCTCCCCTCTTTATAGATCCTTAGCGTTACCACCTGCCCCTTGATACTGGGTGTTACAGTCTCCAGGCCAGGCCTTAACATGTGTCCAGTTCTCATGGGAACTTTCCAGGGTGCCTTAATTGCTTGATTCTGGCCAGCCCGCCTTAAGGGGGTGGTGGTGGTAAACTCAGCCTCTAGACTTCAAGGGCGTACAGCTGTGCAATGCAACCACCCATATCCTCCCTGCACCATTCTCAGGCTTTAGGAATCTTTCTTGTAACTGTGTGGAATCGAAATTTACTGATGGTTTTAGCTGTCTGCTCAGTTCAATGTTTGCCAGAACTGGCTCTGAAATGAAACTGTGTGAGCACAGCCTGATCAATAAATTGTTTTGCTGCTAAATGAGTGTTGTTTCAGTGTGTGCGCTAACGAGTTCATCACAGTAAGCCAGTTTTCCTAAAGTCCCTACCATCGACTTGCCGCGAAATGTCTCAAGCCATGGGGGACCAAACCCTGATGGACGGAGCTACGACTGCAGCCTCTGCAGAAGGGATGAAAGGAGCTACAGCTTTAGCCTCCAGGGAAGGAACCAAGTTGCAAGGTGCCAGCTCAGAGCTATTGACGGAGGAGCTGGGTCTGGAGCAAAGACGGGCCAGGAAACTGCTCCCCAGCAACCTGATGGAGATGGGAACCTAGGAAGACTCTAGAAGCACCCGGCCACCCCTTTTCAGAGATGCCCTTATTTGGAGCGAGCCCTGCCTTGGGAGCCAGTTGGCTCTGGCCAAATGAACATGGTTGGGAGGACTGCAGATCACTGAGGTGGGACTAGCGACAGATCAGCAGGGCTCACGACTATGAGGTAAGATGCCCTCATACATAGTTGGAGAGAGAGGTTCACCAGCTAAAGCAGCAGATGGATGCAAGGATGCAAGGATGCAAACCAACCTTGGAGAGATTCTACAGAGACTGCCTCAGCAACCAGCCCCACTGGCCACCCTTCCTCAGGGGGACAGAGGCTTCCCAGCATCTGGTCCAGATCCAGTACTAGCAGTAGCACCAGGCAGAGCTCCTACACCACTGGGGAGGGTCCCAGCCCCGCCAGCTCCCAGTCCACCAGCACCCCCAGTGGGTGCTACACCGGTTGAGCCATGGGAGCACCCCTGTGGCCTCAAGCACCAGGACCTGAAGCCAACATTTGAAGGGGATGGTGTGAAACTACTGTTCTTCCTCACCCAGGTGATGGAGTTCATGTCTCACTGGGAGAGGGAATTTCAGACGAAGGCTGAGAAGGTCCAGTATGTCTCCAACCAGCTCGAGGGAGGGAGAGGCGACACAGTGGCTGACATGGGATCCCCGGAGTTGGGGAACTTCCACAACTTCATGTTGGCGCTCTGGGCCCGGTTTGAAGACCCGTTTCGAAGGAAGCGGGCATGCACAGAGTTGCAATGACTACGTCAAGGGACCTGAACAGTGAATAATTGTCAAAAAAGTAGCCATGTTAGTCTCTTGCAGAATAAGAAGGCAAAAGGAAAGGGAAGGCAGCACCTTTAAACCTACCTGCTTTAAAAAAAAAAAATTGCATGAGCCTTCATGGATAAACCCATTTCTTCCCATGCAATACTGAGTGGCAATAAGGCTTCAGTCATAAGCATATTTATACCTTAATACCATTCAGTACTGCATCCAAAGAAGTGGATTTATATCCACAAAAGCTCATGTGAAAATAAAAACCAGTTAGTCTTAAAGGTGCTGCTACATTTATATTTGAATAGTGAATAGTTTTTGAATACTGTCCAGTTTTTGATGACTTTCTTTCAGAAAGTATTGGTAAAGTGTATATATTGCTGTTGTAAGAAACATAGATTTCTTCATCTGATCAATATGGTTTGGATTTCTTTAAAAAGTCTGTTCTAAGCTAACATTCTTTTGGGAAGATTTCAGGATACTGATAAATCCAAAAGAACAGTATCTCTTTTGTTGTTAGGGAAATATCACATTGAATATAAGATTTTCTGTGCTTTTTAAAATTACTGCCAACATGCTGTTTGCACTTTAGATATGCATATCTGTTGGCTGAAGAGTTTATTTCCACATCCCCACACGTTAATCAGTGATATAAACATGTTCAATGTTGGTATTTACATTGAACAAAGATTTCTCTTAGGCTAGCCTAGTTATACAGATAAAGCTACTACAGCCTCTGAAGTAATTATTTCCTTTTGTCATAACTAGATCACTCTTCTAGATCCTCAGGTACAATTTATGCCTAATGGCCTTTTATATCACACAGATATAACACTGCATAGATTTTGCCTAAGAGCATTGGAAATTTTCACAATGTAGCAGAAAGCACTTTAGGAAAAACTATTCCAAAGAACACTGTAGTATATTAAATAAATCACTTTTATATGCCCATAAACTATTGGCTTAGAAAATAAGGTATATTTGTAATAAATGTAGAAAATAATATCATTTCGAGCCAGAAGACTAAGATTATCAATGCCATGAAAAAATAGTTTAAAATATGTGGGTCCCTCCGCTTTTTTAAAGCTACCATTCACAGCAATGAGAAAAAGTCAGAGTTATGGACACAGCTCTCTGGAAAACATAGGACAATACAATCTTGACTATACACGAGACAAGATCTGGTGGTTAGTTTCCAGTTCATGTGGCATCCTCTGAACCACCAGTATGATTTGAGATAATGGACAGATGATACAAACAGGCTTTCCTAAGATGTGCCTTTATATTCAGAGGCTTCAGTTTAGACAATGAGGTTCTACAGATAGAATGGAAGGACGTGAAAGCTCAACGGCTGTTCCTACAACCTGTCATGTACAGTATATCATTTTAAGGGACAATGTGTTTGACATCTTACCATATTTTCATGGCCTGTTCTCCAATCTTGAGGAAGCATAATATCCTAAGCCTAAGAATGGGCAGTTTCACACCAAATAATTATAGCATTTTGACACCACTTTAATTAAGTGTCACAGTTCCATCCTATGGAATCATGGGATTGGTAGTTTAAAGAGGGGAGGGTACTTAGAATTCTTTGCCAGAAAGCTGTAGTGCCTCACCACACTACAAACCTCAGGATTCCATAGGATGCAGCCATGGCAGATGAAAAGGAATTAGATTGCTATAATTGTACAGTATGACAGGGCCCCAATCTTTAGTCAGATGCTCTCATCAATTTTTCCCTCCATGGGAAAGTGCAAAATACAGCCTGCTCTTTGAATCCATCACTTCTCTCAGCATTTTACTATTATAGCATCAATCCACAGCTTGTCTTACACATTAATATATTTATGTATTTATTTATTTAATTTGAATCCTGCTTTTCTCCATTAGGGGGCCCCAAGTGGCTTACACTGCAGATTGAAATTTACAGCTGAAAAATCTATAATAACAAAAACTTTTAAAAAGATTTAACAACAATCCACTTAAAAACATTGGTTTAAGACAGTTAAAAGCAAATTAAAAGCTATCACATATAATGCACACCAGTTGCATTACCCCAACCAGTTGAAAGCTGAAGGTGTGTTTAAATAAAGTCTATGTCTTCTGGTGAAAAGAGAGTAATGGAACATTTATTGCCAGATAGTTCCATACTCTGGGAGCAGCCACTGAGATGACTCTCCCTCACCAGTAGTACCTCTGATTGAGGTGGGACTAAGAGAATGGCCTCCCACAAAGTTCATGTAGGCTCATATAGGGAGATGTGACCTTTCAGATAATCTGGATTTAAGATGATGAATTTTATAGATATGTACCTTTATAGGTAACTGCAGCAGAGCTTTAGGCATTTTTATCTTCTTTCATCTACCTTTTATTTATTTTTATTTTTTTGGTCTTCCCAATATAAAAACTGTGACCCATCCTTGCAGCTATGAAAGATGTGACAGAAATAATAAAGGGATAGGTAGTGAAAATTAAAGATTAAAATGATACTACACATCAAACTGTGTGAATTCTTCTTTTTTTTTTTAACATGTAAAAAGAATATAGTGCCTGTGATTAACATTTTAAATGCAGGTATTTTAAAGCTCAATACCTCCTCTTAAAAATGTTTTAAGCATTTTTAAGATCTTATAAATGCAAATCACAATAAATATGCAAATCATAATAGATGTAGTTTCATTGTAATATATCAATGGGACAGAGCTATTCTTTGCATGTACTGCTGTAGCACACTTCAAAATTACTTATTTTACTGCCTGTTTAATGCACTTCCAGTCACTCAAAATTTGTGCATTGGTCTCAGTGTTCTATCTTTTAACATCTCTAGTAAGAAAAAAGGCACAAACAGGCACAATGCAATCAAATAAAACACTAAAGTTGTATAATATCAAAGATTTAAGATAAATTCACAGATGCAGATAGAGAAGTGCCATGCAATAATGTGTTTTGACATATTTTGATATGAGCACCTGAATGCAAGGTAGACATTTAAATGTAAATGATTTCTGATTTCACTGTGATCCTTTAACATTCTCATCTTCATTCTAGCCCAGCCATCCCCACCCTAGTGTACAGAGTTGTAGTCCAACACATCTGGAAGGTACCAGAGTGATTAAAGCTGTTCTAGTCAGATGAAGACCAAGGGCCCCTCTATACAAGGGTGAAAAATGTGAATTGATTCATACACAAATTCGAAGTAGGATTGCCTTGTCCTAATGGTGTTTGGCAAAATTACAGGCATTCGAGCTTTCCTGCTTTTGCTGTCCCAACGGGCATGCCTGCAATTCAGGATGGCGACTACAAGGCATGTTTTTATTTTTGCCCGTCACTGCCATCAAACTTTTTTTTAAAGGGGGCATACCTAGGGTGTGAAAGTGCAATACTCCCCCAAAATAAATTTTAAAAAGAAAAGAAAAGGGCTGTTTTGTCACATGATCATTTGCTTGCTAAGGTGAAAATCAAGTTGGCATTTCCAGGGTGCTTGCCTCTTAGCAAACCCCACCCCCTGCTCCCATCTGGCCAATCAGCTATTTCCACCTTTCTGGGGTATGCGAATAAATGTGAATCACCTGTCCTAATGATCAAAAATGCACATTCTCTACAGTGTTTTTTTTTAACTTTGGGGAAAGCCTCTGAGGCTTCCCCCGAGGAGTTATGGGTGGATATAGCCCCCTCCTTCCAAATATGGTGGAATTATGCAAGGTCCAATTAAGACAGGTCACAATCTCCTCTAATTCTATGAGGAGAATTTTCACGATTTAGACAGGCCCCAAGAGACTGTCAGAAATTCAGGAAGAAGAAGAAAAGAATGTGTGTTTCAGAGCGCACAATCTTTTCTTGGGTTATCTTATACTAACACCAGTTGAAACTTTTTAAAGATGAAGGCCACATTCTCTCAGGGGAAAAAAAATATAGAAGATAGCATCACCTATGGATAGGGAGCTGGTGGAGAGTGGGACTAGAACCAGTGATGGATAGAGCTAAAGCCCTATTCCTTTCTGCCACACCTTTTTTTCTCTTCCCGCTTTTCTCTCTCCCTAAGGGAGCAGGGAGGTGTTCTTCCTCCTCCACCACCATGTACTGCTTGTTGTAGTAGTGAAGTATTTGAAAAGTACTAGTAATTTGTGTGCTCTTTTCCCCTTCTACTCATTTGCCTTGGTTTCATACAAAATTGTGATCTTGTGCAATGCATAATTGCTTATGTTCTCTTCTGTCATCTCCATACAGCTATAAGCTATGTGCGAGGATATGCTACCACTGAAATATTGCTTGAAGCAAAAAGTGGTGCACATTTTGAGGTTCTTTTGGGGATGTATCTCAATAAGAGAAACTACATTAGGTTCTATAAGACTAGAGAAATTTCTCAGGGGTGGTGAAGCCTGCTGTTTCCTTGAGATGTTTCTTGGAATTGCCAAAATAAAAATGTGATGTTTCTTCTTAAATAAAATGATTACAGAATTGTTACGCAAACAAAAGTTTGATAACCCCAAGGCAAAGCGGTAGGATAGCTAAATAATGGAAATCATTATTTCCACCTAACTAGAGTAGAATGAAAGAAGAGTGGGGAAGAATGTTGACATACAAGGACAGGAGAGGTGGGCTCTAATATCAGTAGGGTGAGGTGTCCATTTTAGGCTCTAGTCTGAACATGAAAGGGACTAACTAAAGAGCTGAACCTTATACCCCAAAAGTTCAGCATCTTAGATAGGTCCTTTAAATTAAAAATAAAACTTGGATTCACCACTCCACTGACACTGGAGCCACCCACCTTTTGTGCTCAGGGCATAAGTAAGGCCCCCAAATTTATGTCCATGGCGCTTGCCATGGACATAAATGGCAATATTTGTGGTCTATTTTTATGGATATTATTGTGGTCTAATAATTCAGACCACAGATTTCCCACCAATTAAATTGAAGTAAACACATAAAGTAAAGCATTGTTCTTTATTGTTTTTACCATACCTAGAGACTTTCCTATATTTAATCTATATCCAACCACTTAAACCTCTGATCAACTATCTGTTCTGTAGATAAGCATGAATAAATAATACTACATGTTGGTGTACAAGCAGTAGTCTCTTGCTGCATGCAAAGTTCTGTTGACGGGGTTTAATACTGGCATCAGAAGGAAAATCACAGGGCATCAGACTAAGCCAGGCACACTTAGTAATGTCTTTACTTTTCATATTGATTTCAATGAGACACAAGTCTGGCTAGCTTCGCTTGTACTCAAGCCAACATTAGCAGGAAAAGGTCCTCCTAAAAACACATCTAGAGAATATTGTAAATGTAATGCTTCTTCTCTTCCATCCTTTCAAGACCAAAATAAGATCACAAGGAGATTCAGGATAGCTTACTTTCACAAATTAAAATAATGCTCAATGGGGCTCCTTGCCTGGCTTTCAGTTCACAATTTTCTAGGTTGAATAGGGCAATAAAGTCTGCCAGCCTGACCAACTGATCTCTTACTTGAACTTTGTGGCCCCTTCAAGGAAGGTTACATCTGAAGAGTAAATCTATCAAACTGATTCCTAGTACATTTTTAAAATATATGTCTCTCCTAATTATGAATATATTTGGTTAACTTTTCATCAAAGACAAACTAAGCAAAATTCTCTACCAACTGCACTAGACAAATTATAGAGATACAGTTGTTACCAGCATGGAGAACACTATATTGTATATTGTACCTGTCTGCCATGTTGCTCTTCAAGGGGAGAAACCTCTCCCAAAAGAGCAATGTGACAACAATGTGACAATGCAGCACTGCCAACACAATTAAACATTGCAGCCATTCAAACTCAGACTTCTAAGCATTTAGGTATTCAAAGCCCTCTGCCAAGATGGGTGAATCTCATTCATTCCATAGTCCCATCCTAATCTTTTGAGAATGAAAGAGTTAGAGTCATTTCAGCTAAAATTGATTAAAGCTGTTTAGACCAACTAGTTTCTGAGTTTAGATGAAAATACAGACCACTTTCTACAGCTAATCTTTATTATTCTCTTCCTAGAAACCAATAAAAGGAAGTAAGACAACAATAAACATAGACTTATCCAATGATCCACATTATTCTTTGTCCTTGAAAACTTAAAATATGCACAGCACATCTATAAACTAATGGAAAAAATAATCAGAGGGAGTTTAATTGCTAAAAGGCTAATTCTCCCGCAGTTGAACATAAGCAAAAGCTAAAAATAGCACACTTGTGTAAAGACACAAGTGAACTAGCAATATAAAAGAAAATATAAAACAGGTTGAGTCTCCCTTATCTGGAATTCCAAAATCCAAAATATTCCAAAATCCAAAATAGTCCACATGGGTAGCTGAGGTTGTGACAATGTTACTTTCTGATGGTTCAATGTACAAAAACTTTGTTTCATGCACAACATTATTAAAAATATTGCAGATAAAAACTACCTTCATGCCATGTGTTTAAGGTATACATGAAACTTAAATGAATTTTGTGTTTAGACTTGGTCACCTCTCCAAGATATCTCAGTATGTATATGCAAATATTCCAAAATCCGAAATATTCCTAAACCCATAATACCTCTGGTCCTAAGTATTTTGGACAAGTGACCTGTACTAGTACTGAATGATAAAGCTGCTAATTTATTTTATTTTCATCAAGAATATGTCAATTATATTATGAGTATATTTGATGCTATATGTACAAACTTAGACAAACCAGCTAGCATTTATGCATTGACTTCAGCATTCATTTCATCACATATATGTAGGATTTCAGTTTTACAGAAGCAGGGGTCAAACCTACACATGTATTGTTTGGGTACCGTCAGACAATGTTATTGTCTGATGGTATCCAAGGGACCTTGATGAGCTCCCAAAGCCTGGAAATAAAACCAAGGAAAAT
This sequence comes from Gambelia wislizenii, assembly GCA_030847615.1. Taxonomy (NCBI): domain Eukaryota; kingdom Metazoa; phylum Chordata; class Lepidosauria; order Squamata; family Crotaphytidae; genus Gambelia; species Gambelia wislizenii. The sequence continues at coordinate 266,760,913 of JAUMIR010000003.1, forward strand.
CTATGGATGCCAGTCGTGAAAGCCTTTGACTTCACATCCAGAATAATTTTCACATTTTAACATGGCTGCAGAAATTCTCTGGCTACTAAAACAGCTCCAGCCTTTGAAGGAAAGCACAAGTGTGTATCCTCCAAAGCACTGACACTTTTTCTAAAGTGAAATGTAGAAGTTCCATACTTATCTGAAAATTTATATACCTCCATAAGGACATGCAAAAGTTGGGCAGAAATTTGAGGACAAAGATAGAGCAAGGTAAAACAAAAATATAATACATAAGTTGTCACTGTGGACTCCAAAATATAATGTAACCATTGGTATGGGCAAGTGACCAACAGTCTAGAAATGTTGGTCAACAGGATGCCATCTGTCCCCACTCATTCATCCCACTACACATATATAGAAGGTTAGGCAGCAGTAAAGAAAAAAATACCCAAACAGTTGTCGAAATCTAAGGCCCAGATCCAAGGTTTTTCCACATCAGTTTTCCTTGGGCCCATCTACACGAGGGAAAAAAATCCCAAATACCTCATATTATTTGCATCTTGCAGCAGCAGCAATGTGTCCAAATGGTTTTTCTGGCCTAGGAAGCCCCCATAAGCCTTCAATTCCTGATGGCAGCTGTGAGTGATTTACTTGCATTAGTTCTTCACTGCCACCAGGTGTTTTTTTTAAGTCATCCCAAGGTGTGCTGGTGCAATAGAGCGATTCTCCAAAACAAGACAGAAAATATTGATCCTTTTTATCACCTTAGCGAGTGATTGCTATGATATTGTTCAGTAGTCCAAATGAGCAAAAATGCACACCTGCCTCATGGTTTGTGAAAAAGTACGGGGAAATCTGCAAAGGCTTTTAGTGCACTGTTTTTGCCATTTTGCCCCCCCCCTTCTTCCGAATAGTGTGGATTGGTTCTGGATCCTGTTTAGACTGGTAGGATTCCCAGTGAATTCCATGAAGGCATTTTCACCATTTAGATGGGCCCCAAGTTTCATGTCAAGATTACTCAGCACTGTAAGCATTACTGTAAGACAAGTATATCCCCAAAGCATGCTTTTTGTTGTTTCTGCATGCATGCAGTTCAAACAATTTGTATTTTCAATCAAGCCTTCCTCCTGTCTATGTGGAGGAAACATCTATCTGACTATGACATAAACTGACTATTTTTAAAATGATTTATCTTACTGTAAGGGTTTTGTAGATGACTAGATTTAGCAACTTTGAGTCTAATCACAGTGACAATGATATCTTCTGCCAGCAATAATCATGCAAATATGTCAGTGTTTACAAATTGGCAAACCAGACATATGCACCACCAAAACCAATATCACAGTGCTATATTAAGCTCATTTCTTTTGTTCCTCCAAGATATTTATAAATCACTGTAGCTTTGAAAGAAGGACACATATTCAATATAATGAAGATAAAAATTCCATCTTATGTTGAAAGCCAGAGGGAGAATCTATGAAGCCTTTTGTTGTAATGGAACAAAGAGTACCCATAAAAAAACAAGAGAAAAGGGGGAACCAAATAATGAATTTCAAATAATTATCTTAACTCTGAATATCACCTGGTCTCTTTAGATGACATCTTTCTAATTCCTACCATTCCTAACAATGAATTATTAGTTTTATAAAATTAAAGAAAAGTCCATCTTAACATAGTACAGTTGTCCCTCCACATTCATGGATTTGGCATTCACGGTTTTAAGTATTCACGGCTTGAAAATATTCTTTAAAAAATAATAATCCAAAAAGCAAACCTTGATTTTGCCATCTAATATAAGGTACACCATTTTGCTATGCCATTGCATATAATGGGACTTGAGTAGTCACGGATTTGGGTATTCGCGGGGGGTCCTGAAACCAAACCCCAGTGAATGTGAAGGGACAACTGTACTCCATATGATTTGGATATTATAGTCTTATATTTCCCTCCCCCACTCCTCTCCTACTCTGGCATGGCCACAGGGAGCAAATTACAAGCATTTGATTTGGCCATAAGAAGCAAATTATAAGTATTTGTTTTTCGTTTAACACAAGCCATAGTTTTTTATTACATCCGAAAAAGAGACAAAATGTGGTTAGTTCAAACAACTGTACATTTTCTTGCCATGTAGAAAATACAATTGTGGCTTCCTAATAAACCACAGTTAACCATAGACATGGTTTCTCCTTTTGCTTGTTGATTGGTTATACAGTCAGCCCTCTGTATCCACGGATTTGGCATCTGCAGATTCAACCATCCACAGCTTGAAAATACCCCCCCCCAAAAAAAAAAATCCAAGAAGCAAACATTGATTTGCCATTTTATATAAGGGACACCATTTTACTATACCATTGTATTTAATGAGACTGGAGCATTCACAGACGTTGGTATCCAGCAGATACAAAGGGCCCACTGTAACACAGTCAGCCCTCCACTTTTGCGGGTTTAGCACTTGCAGATTTGACTATTTGTGGATTTGATTAATACAGTATGTTCCCTCTAGGCATTTGTCGGTCTTCAACCATAATTCTATGTCTTTGGTGCTTGTATACTGGGGCAGGGATATTAGAGAAAGCCCCAATTCCCTTCATTCTCCCTGCTCTGGCAGAGGCTCTTTTATGGCTTCCCTGCCATGGTGGGGTGAGCAGACCTTCTTTCAGGCTCCCCCAGCATGGACTAAGCTCTTGGAGCTTGCTCTGGGCTGGGAGAGGCTGCAGGAAAGATTGGACACTGCTCTCTCTTTGGCTGCACTTTTGGGGCTTCACTGCCATGATGGGGTGGGAGGAGGAGAACAGAGCTTCTTTCAGGCTCCCCAAGCATGGACTAAGCTCTCCTTTCCATCTGGTTCCAAGAAAGCTGTTTCAGTACTGAACCAATGTATGTGGACTGGATGAGGGCAAACAAATTGAAACTTAGTGCAGACAACCAGAGGTGCTCCTAATCAACAGAAGGCAGATCAGGGAATAGGGACTCTGTTCTTATGCTGGATGGGGACTACTGTAATGCACTCTGTGCAGAGATGCCTTTGGAAAATGTTTGGAAACTTCAGCAGGTCCAAAATGCTGTGGCCACAATGCTGAACAAGGCCAGCTATGGGGACTCCCTTGTTAAAACAGCTTCACTGGCTACTGGTTCATTTCCAGGCACAATTCAAAGTCATGCTTATGACCTACAAAACCCTATATGGCTTAGCTCCAGAATAGAGTAGCACCCTGCTATCCGCTGATTCACCATCTGCTGATCACTGATTCAATTATCCACGGATGGCAACAGCAGGGGGTGAACAGGAGGGCATGCTCCAGGATCGCTCCAGTGGCAGTGGTGGTGTGTGCAGCAAAAGCGGAGGAGGCCTGGGAGGCCGCAACAGCAGCAGGGGTGATGACAATGGCAGCGGCAGAGGAGGAGGGGACCAGGCAGCAGCGGGGGTGATAGCAGTGGCGGAGGAAGAGGAGGAGGCTGGGTGGTAGGGGAATGATGATGGTGATGGTGGCAGCGGAGGAGGAGGCCAGGCGGCAGTGGGGGTGATGGCAGTGGGGTGTGTGGTGGTGGTGGGGGCCTGGTAGGCCATGACATCAGCAGGGGTAATGGCAGTGGTAGTGGCAGCGGTGATGGCGGCGAAGGAGGCCTGGACCACAAGCCTCCCTCCAGTTCTCCTCCTCCAGGGCATTTGCTATTATCCATGGATTTCACCATCTGCGGTCCCACTGGAACCAATCCCCCATGGATGCAGAAGTGCTATTGTATTTTAAAGGCCATAGCTCCCTATGTGAACCTACCAGAGTTCTGAGAGTCACAAGAAAAGAAGGAGGAAGTGGAGGGCACTTGGGCTTAAAATAGCTCCTAGTTTGCCCTCCGTTCCCCTGGCAATGGCACAGGTGCTGTGCCTGGGTTAATCATCTCCTCTTGCTCTTCAGCAAAGGAGGGGTTCATTCATGCAGCCTGCAGTGTAGTGAACCCCATTCCCTCAATCCTGCCACCATCACAGGCTCGTTTGGTTGAGGACATGAGACAGAGCCTTCTCGGTGGCTGCTCCCACCTTCCGGAATGCCTTTCTGTGGGTGGCTAGACTGGCCTCCTCCCTGCTTTCCTTTTGCTGGCAGGCAAAGATGTTTTTGTTTAAGCAGGCTTTTAATGTGTAAGCAGGGGGGGGTATTGGGTGTTTTATTTACCTTTTAAAACTTTTGTTTATTGTTAAAATGATTTAAAATATTTTATCTAGTGATTTTAAATGTTCTAAATTTTACTGTTTTTAATTGGCTACTTCTGGAAGCTGCCTTGGGTCCTGCTATGGAAGAAAAGTGGCATATAAATGAAATAAATAAAATAAACCTCCTACAGTGTGTCCCAGCCAACAGCAAGCTCCAAGAGTCCATTCCAGAGGAGTCTGAAAAAAGCCCGGTTCCCCCCTTCCCACCCCACCTTGGCAGAGAGACCTCAAAAGTGCTGCCAAAGGGAGAGAGAGCGGTGTCCGTTTCTTCCTGCAACCTCACTCAGCACAGAGTAAGCTCCATTAGAGCTAATAATTCCCCCAGTTAATGAGATTTTGGCATCATGGGTTAATAATCAGTTAACAATCCCTAGCGTATATGTCTGTGTACACACACATACACACCATATATAGTATTAGGCTCTTTCTCACAGATATTAAAAAAAATAATAATAAGACAATCTTCTTCCCTGAAACATCTTTTGAGCATCATGGAGTAGTAATTTTAACCCCCCACACACAGAGAGACACAGACATAGTCTATCATTCATTAAATCCGACAATAGGTTTGGCTTTTCTATTATTTCATGTTTAATAAAAGTACTTTTCTGAATGAGGCTTTTAAGCTCATATTCCATCCCTGGATTTAAAATTTCAAATATTTAACTCTATGTGTGCTACTAATTTTTCAGTGGAACTAAATAGGATGTCACATCTAATGTGACTGTAAAGAACATTAGTCTTTACATAATACAATTTAGAAAATCTCCTTATGAAATTTTCTTTGCAAGCAATCCTTTGTCCCTGGGTATTACATCTATGTTTTATACTTTCTTTCCAGTGCAAATAGTGATGCACTAATGCCCTAATTGAAAATAAGTGGGAATTGTTTAGAGAATATCTTATCCCCATGTCATTTTTGGTATTTAGATTTGTGTGAGTGCACACACATGTTAATTATGTAAGTACCCTGAAAAGTCACTAATATTTAATATGTTATCATTGTGATCTTACAAATTTACTAGTGCTTGGAAGTTACTCATTAGAAGCAACAAGCTTGTAACTCATTGGATCAGACTTAGGCTAGTACAATGTGATGTTCTGACCATTTCAAGAAGTATCACTGGCTGCCCAGCAACACTTTCTGCAGTGGCTGCAACATCACATACATGTATACATATGCACAGAGACAGAGGACTTTTTCAAACGGAGTAAAAAAAAACCCGAGGATGCCGGGAAAAGAACAGGGTTGTCGCGCTTACAGAGCACCATTTCAGACAGCCCCATCCTCCTCCTGACCTTCCTCCATGCTGTGGGTACTGCTTTTTATTGACGGGGTTATCCGTGAATAAAAGTGGTGCATTTCTTGCACAGGCAGCATGGAGGAAGGATGGGGGAAGGTTTGGAGGAGGACGGGGCTGTCTGAAATGGGGCTCTCTAAGCACAACAGCCCCGTTCTTCTCTCAACCTCCTCGGGTTTTTTTTACCCCATTTGAAAAAGTCCAGAGATACAAAAAATTATTGCAATTAGGAATAACCAGCCATAGCAAATACAATACAGATTTTTTTTCCTACATACTCTTCCAAGATCTTCCAAGAGATGAGAAACAAATGGGAGATAGGAAGCGGAGCTAAAACATTATATGTTAGTATTCCTGTTGTGCTCATAAGTTTAGGTTTTTCAGCAATATAAAAAATAAGCAACAGGAAAATAATCACAGTTAAGTCATGGCTGCCTGACACAGTACTTTGGAGTACAAACCATGAAGAACCCTCATTTGGGGGGAGAATTAAAAACCACTCCCTTCTACCAGGTTATACTTTAAAATTCTGTTTCACCCCTCTAATCCTTAAATGGGAGGAAAAAGGCCCCAATGCCTTTCTCCAGAATGACTGGATAAGATGAATTCATATTTCTGGTCTTCTCAAATAGTATCTGCAGTGGTGTGGTGAGGTCCTGGAAGAGCCAAAATGGCCTTTTGATCTTAAAGAGCAATAAATAAATAAATAAATAAAGCCTGAACATCATCAACCTGATAGTACCTGATGTTTAAGACCTGAACTATACATAGAAATGAGTGTGTGTGTGTGTGTGTGTGTGTGTGTGTAGTTATTACAAACATGTACTCTGAAACCCAAATGAGCCTGCCCAGAACCTATGATCATCACCTGAGGCCCACCATGTCTCCACTTCTAAAATGGTTAGTCTCAGCTGCACAACTTTCTTTCCAGGGAGGTTAGATTGGTCCCCTCATTATTTACCAGATGCCTGATGGCTGGTAGATAATATACTGTTCTATTTAGCTTTTAGTGATCAATCATTATCACTTTGCTTAGTATAAAAACACCCTCACTGTTTTTGAGTGATTCTGAAACATAGTCAATAGGTTATTAAGTATAATATGTGTCTGATATGAGCAACACATTAGCGGCCTCCTGTGGCCATGGGAGAAGGTCTTTGAGAAGCTCAGGTTTCTGAGATACATCAATTGACCCTCAGCTAATATTGGTCTCATGATAGCAACATCTCTGTAAACATTGAGGCAGTGGCAAGATGGAACTACATGTTCCATCACCATCTCATATCTTGTTCTCCTTTCCAAAGTTACACCAGGGCCATTGGACATTTACAGACGGGGCCAAATACCCTGTTCCTCCCTTGCTATCCCCAGTCCCATTTCTGCCACAGAACCAAAGAAAATGTTTCGGATACTTATCCTGATCCCGCGGCAGGAACGTCCTCCACCTCCCCTTGCTTTGACTGGTTGTAAATGCAGCCGCCCTAATTTATGACCGGCAAATGAAATTGTGCCCATTCTCATAAGGGAACAGGCACGCAGCAATTTTTTTTTTAAGAAACCCAAATGTCAAAGCAGTACACGAAGCACAAAAACACAGGAGGAAAGAACAAGTAACCCAGGGAGCAGGGGAAAGGGGTGCCACTTACCTGGATGTCCCGATCGTGCTCGGAAGTGCTGGGAACAGACCTCCTCCCCCACACCTGTCATCTCGGAACAGGAACAGGGCTCCTTTTCTCACATCCCTGATTCCATGACAGACACGGAACAGGTGGTCTGTTCACAATGTTTCCGGGAGCAGCATAGGGGCAGGACAGGAGTAGGAGGGAATGGGTTGACATAGTCCGAAAGGGAGACCCTTTCTCGACCCTTTTCCATGCCTGCCATGGAGCATTGAGGCCATCTGAAAATCTGTCAATTTTCAAGGATAATATGACCTGTCAATAAGCAAGGATAATATGAATGATTGAACCCCCTTTCTTAAACTGAGCAACAGACAGTAACCGTTTTCTGGTCTGCTGAGAAACCAACATTTATTTTGGAGTGTATTGTTTGTTTGTTTTTTGTTTTTTGTTTGTTTGTTTGTTTGTTTTAACTGTCCAGGCTAGCAAAGGCCCAACGATTTTGCCTATCCTCTTTCCTCAAGAGAGGATGATCAGCATATGGAAGAGGAGTGATTAAGTTTTCAGAGATTTCAGAGATTTATACAGCACCCATAGTTAGTGTTCCATGTCAATATTTAACACAAAGGATACTCTGACACTTTATTGCCTGACATACTGCACAACTCTACAGTTGTGAGGATAGGAATGTCTGTTTTTGAATGAAAGAAAGGACATTATTTCTTTAAATACATTTTTTTTTATCACACATCAGACACCATGAGAAATGTTATGTGGCTACACAGTATGAAATGGCACTCTATGTCTTTGCAACAGCTAGAAAGATTAAGTTGTAACTGTGTTCAATTACAGATTAACAAACTAACACAGGAGATTTTCAGACGCGTTTCAGCATGCCTAGTGCGGGAGGAACTTTTGGGAGAGGGACGGCGATCTTGCGCAGCAGGGGGGCGTTTTCAGATGCCGTTGTCCCTCTCCTGAAACCATCCGTGTCATTTCCGTGAAGCTTCGGAAGCCGCAGAGCCATATTTTAATCACAGAGGTTGCCCATGATTAAAATATGGCACTGAGGCTTCCGAAGCTTCACGGAAGTGACACGGATGGTTTCAGGAGAGGGACAACGGCATCCGAAAATGCCCCCCTGCTGCACAAGATTGCCGTCCCTCTCCTGAAAGTTCCTCCCGCACTAGGCATGCTGAAACGCGGTCTGAAAATCTCCACAGTCAACTATATTACTAAACTTTGAGTCTGAAAGCCAGTTATTCAGTTTTATGGCATGAATAATATTATTATTGATGTATTTATTAGGATTTCATTCTCTATGTAGGAATTCTTGTGACAGGTTGGAAAACTAATATAAATTTGGAGAATCAGACATCTTGGTAGACTGAAGCTAAGTTAACAGAAAATTTAGTGTTCACATTCAATTGATTGCATCATTATTCCTTTAAGTCTATTCACTTTTTTCTTTGATACATAGCAAATCATTCCAAAACACATATAATTCCAAAGGCCATATCCTTACCCTTAGCACTGTATTGCCTTATGCCCACGGTAACTTACACATAAATCACCAGCATTTATGCAACGTTTGTGTAAAGCTCTATACACTGCCAAGATGATCTATACAAGTAGCCAAACTTAGATGTAACAAAAGGAACAGCTATATAGGAAGCCTTATATAATAGCACACAATCTAGCGACTAATGCCTAGTTTTCAAAATACAACCCGGTTTCAAATTGTTTAAAGGTTTGGGAGGTGTGAATTTGTAAATCTGTGGGGGGAGGGAACCTAAACAAGCTTGATGGAGAAAGTTCCTCTTTGCCAGCCCACCTTCATGTTTTGTAGTTGTGTAGAGTTTAAAAATGCATTTTTTGATACCAATTAAGAAACTGTTATAAAGTATCAGTACTAGAATTAACTAAAAATGTAGACACAGAGTATATCTGGCCAGGATGCTACCACCAGTCAAACAGAGGCTTCATATTAACTTATCTGTTTGCTAAGTTAGGCTGGGAAAGTGAACTATATCTAGCCAGAATGCTGCCATGATAGCACCACCAATCAAATAGAAGTAGCTACTGGGTACATTAGGACTGTAAAGTCATAAGGGCACAGCCTAACCTCTTACAATGAAAAATGCAGCCTAAAGATAGATCTAAATGAAATCAGGCTTCATTTTTTAATAAAATGACCACCTCCAGTGAAAAACAGTGCATTATTTAGATGGCTTTAAAAAGCTCCCCTCCTCAATGGTGTGAACTCTATAAAATAACAATATTAATAAAACATGGAGCTCAAGAAATGTTTAAAATATGAGTGATTGATTTCACATATTGTTCTGCAAAACTTGGATCTAGCAAATGCTCAGCTCAACCCTAATTAACATTACACAGAGTGTTTTCATTGCTGCTGGTACAGAAATGTCAGTCTGAACTCAGTTGTTAAGGTATTGTTTTCTCTAGGGATAAAGCAAAAAGTTCCTTACAGTCTATAGTTTTCTTTTTCTCTGAACAATTCAGTATCTTTTAATTGCTTTTTATTTGACTCTCCATTAACAAACTCTGTTTTGTTACAATATCAGCATGACATAATATTTCAGCACCTGTTTACTAAAGACAGATCCTCATCTTACTAAGAAACATTTCTGTATCCCTGCTAGCCATTTGACTCAATTCTGAAATCAAGACGATTCCTTTAAGATATTCATACGTACACCATCTTCTACAAAGGTATCACTGATGACAAAGGATTGGCCACTTTTCTGAGCCTCTTCATTCATTATTATGAATTGTTATGATCTAAATCTATTATATTACATCAGGGAAGAACAGAGACAACACAGAGAAAAGCTGCTTGCTTCCCTCAAAACCGACTTCTAATACATTTTTAATGGAAGACTATACACACAGTTATTAATGTAGCTTCACTCCCTAAACCTTGTGTAAAAGTTACCAGAACCAGATATCCATCTTAATCTAGAAGTACCTGCTAATGAAAAGCAACAACACTACTGTATTACCTTGCCCTAGAAAGCTGTACTAGAAATTGATCAATCCATCTGTAAATGCAGACTTCTTCCAAATAGTACTTTTCCTTAGTAACACTGAGACCTTCCACTCAGCTTTCAAATCAGTGTTTTAAGTGAAGAAGCCAAACATCCTAGCTCACACCAACTACAGCCACACTGAGCATAAGTGTTGTGTTATGCTTAAAATTTTTGCAGACATCAAGTGCTCTTGAACAGTTATACTTTTAAAAAATGAATAATCAAACATTTGATTTTAGTGGTGAATAAAGGATTTTTCTTACCTTAGCAAACTGTGCATTTACCCATTTTGTGAATGTTTTCTTTTGAACATCTTCCCTTTCATCTATAAAACACAAAGTAAAGTTGTTAAGTTAATATGGTTTGGCTAGAGTTAAATCTGAACTTTGTTGCTATCATTTTGGGCAACAGGGAAAAAATATGCACTACACTATCAGTAACCTCTAAGTAAGTAATGTGCTACTTTTTGATAGTTTTACCTTTCCCCATAAACTTAGACATGAACAATGGCAGAAATAGTCTAGAATACCACCACACAAGGCTCCAAAGATCTTAGAGGTAACAAGCAATTGTCACTGATTACATGATAATGTAATCAGTTTGTTATGTTACTTTGTAAAAGGAATGTCACTGTTCAAATTACCTCACAGAAATAATGTGTTTGATCCTTGGGGCTTGGGGCTCTTTCACACAACAGAATAACAGCACTTTGACAGAACTTTAACTGCTATGGCTCCATGGTATATAATCCTTGGATTTAAAGTTTCATCAAGTATTAAGAATTTTCTGCCAGAGAACTCTAAGTCCTCACTAAACTACAAATTCCAGTGTGCCCATGGCAATGAAAATGCTATCAAAGTGCTACCACTCTGCCACATTAAAGAGACCTTTAATAAAAGGAATGGAAAGAATATTTAAAAATATTTGAAAATGAACAAAATGTGTTTGTCAAGTGTCAGGAAACTCTGATGAGGATAATGCAGGACTGGTGAGAGAGTTTGCAGATCAGGACTGATTCTGTACAATATACACACACTGGGTTTCATATGTGAATTTTTGGTGCATTTTCTATACAGAAAATGCTGGGATTTTGCATAAAAATACCAGCCTGAATTTTGAATAGAATAAATTGCATGTTGTGAATAGTCTTTGAAAACTGCACAGTTTTTGAAGATTTTGTCATAGCAGGAGGAAAATTGTTAAAATGACTCCTTGCTTCCTTCAAGAAAGTAATTATTAAAGAACTACATTCTTAATTGATCTACTGTATACTTTTATTACTTTGTACAAAATAGAGAAAATCTTTTGACAGCAGTATTGCATTGTTATTTAAACAGAATATTACATATTGTTGACAGTAGCTATTAAAATATAATATTTAATGTGAAAATTAAATAATGTTTTAGTGTAAAAGCAGGATCTGCTATTTTTATTGTTGAATTAATAAACCATGTTCTTTGCCCCAAACAGCACCTCAATTTGTGTACGACAACAAAACCAAATAGGAAACATTAGTTTTTAAACTACCACTCTAGAATTAAAGCATTAAAATAGTAGCTTAAGTGACACTCCGCCCCAATGACTACAATTCAGCATCAGTTTTATCATCCCTTTATCTGATCCTTTGTTAGATCTTAGTCCACATCCCTATGCAATGTATGGCTTCCAATTTCAGCAGGTTTCATCAACTTTTCATCAGTCCAGGCCATTTAAATATTTAATCAATGATTTCAGATTTAGGCTTCCAATATTCAATACAATATTTTAAAAATGGGTAAAGTCTAGGGAGGTTCTGAGCTAAATATTACATCTTAAAACAGCATTTTCTTCATTTCATTCCATACAGAATTTCTCTGTGAAGAGATATCATCAAGTTAATGGAGGTAATCACAGAAGGAAGGACTGATTCCAAGACTTAATCAAGGGAGGTAGAATAACGGAAGTGCAAGTGGTCAAGAAAAAGATTCTTAGTAATATGCAATCAAGGCCCAGTATATCAAAATTAATAATGAGTGGAGGTGCAAGACAGCTATTATAGATATGTCATACTTTGCATTTGCAACCTCCCTACTGCATTGTAGAATATTTTCTGTAAGTCCTGAAAATACTCTAGGCATACCTCTTGAACAAACTACTTTAAACAAAAGGGGAAAGGGTTTCTAAAGAAACCAACAGGAGACCAAAACTCTTACAGGTCACTCTGAGTGTAAAGAAAGGTAATGGTGAAACCTACTACCAGGAATTTTGCTACCAGAGACTGAGCTTGCTCCTTTTAATCTATAGAGTCAAGCCCAGGGAAAAAGTTATCACTGCCAATCTCGTTAACATATTTAAAACGCAGGGAAATGGTGTTATCATGTGTATTCTTATGCACCTTTTTTTTTTCATTCTCTGGAGTAAATGATCCTGTCCTTTCCTTATCCATGCACTGCTAGACATAATTAATGATAACAAGAGGTCCCTCATGAGGCAGGTGTTGAAAACAGGCCTTGAAACAATTTGCATACCTTAACTGGGAATCTTGCTAGTATTAACCATGGTCAGTGAGTGTTGGTGCATGATGATTTAATATTAAGTTATGCTTAATAGAAATAAGGGAAGAAATAAATGAGGGAGAATAGATGCCACTCTGTCTTAGGCCTAAATCCAAATCTTAGCCTCAAATAGAGTAGGCCCACTGAACTAACAGGACTTTGGTGATGACTTGCTGTTCAGCAATTGTGTTGAAAGATATATTCTCATTGGAATTAGCCATTGGATTTAAGCATGGCCAGCACACTGTCTCTGAAGTCCAGTCATCATGGCAGCATCTACATCTCCCTTCCTAATCAGTACTGTCTCTATCTATCTATCTATCTATGGAGATTTTCGATTGGGGAAAATAACCCCTGCGGAGATTGGGAGAGAATTCCCCTGTGTGAAAATCTCCTATCTATCATTTAATATATGTCTGTGACCCTGTAAGATAGAACACACTGGGAAATATTTATCCGTATTACCCAGAATCAGTTACCACTACTGCATTTTAAACTTACTTTTGCCCTACATTCATGAAAATCTAGGCTTATATATAGTTGGACCCCCATATCTGCGGGGGTTTGGTTCCCAGTCTTACCATGGATACTGGAAACAGTGGAAAATAGCAAACCCTATTAAAACAAAGGACATCTGGTAAAAACATACCATAGAGTTGCGTTGGAGGACCTAGAAGATGTCTACAGAGGATATCTCTCTAGGCATTTTCCAGCATGACTGTATGATATGTGTCCCCTATTTTGTGTCCCATGGATAACTGAAACTGTGGATATTGGATACATGGATACATGAGTCTGACTGTACTTCTAGAGAAGCATAGGTCCCATGTCAAAGATTTGGCCGAAAATGGCTGGCCACCATATGCACAGGCATTTGTGTGCCTGCCATGTCTCACCAGAAGTCCCATGAGACTACCAGCCTAATGAGATTTCTGCTAAAATCCAGTGCAAAACTCACCCCAGATCTTCCCCAAGTCTTGCAATGGCTCCAAACATTGCAAGATTTTACTCCGTGCTTGCTCTGAGCTGCCACTTGAAACCAAGTCAGTACTGTGGTGCTGGGCTTAGTGAAGCTCTGTGCAAACATCCCCCCTCCTCTAGGCATGTGAGGGATAAGCCTTTTTCAAAGCTTCCTTTAAACTTTGGAACAACATATTAGCATGGCCATGAAAACTAACTTCATGGCAAGTGACCTCTCAGCCTCAGAGGAAGGCACAGGCAAATCACCTCTGAACAAATCTTGTCAAGAAAACCCTGTGATAGAGTCCTCATAGGGTTGTCGTAAGTCGGAAATGACTTGAAGGAACACAATAGCAACAAATGTTTCTGTTAAGTAGTACATTGGTGACATGAAGCCTAAATTTATGCAAGAAAACCAAATCAACTCTGATTTCTAAGTCATTAAAGAATGAAGCAGAAAAATGTTCAGAAAAACTTGCTTTAAAATAAACTTACTATATACATGTATTAATAAATAATAATAATAATAATAATAATATTTATTTATACCCCGCCCCTCTGCTAAAACAATCGGGGGGGGGGCTTCCAACAATTAAAACATAATAATGACTAAAACACCACCCACCCCCACCCACCCCCATAAAAAGACATTAAACACTATAAAATTAAAACCATCTAACTAAAAACACATTAAAAACAAATATATACATGATTTAAAAAGCCAGGAGACGCAGCTCCTGAGGCCAGGATCTAATCAAGAAAAGGCCTGGTGAAAGAGATCCTAAGGATATTAATATCCTAAGGCTGTGATTCTTAACTTTTTTCTTTTCCAGGGACCCCATTTAAAATCTTTTGTCGCTGTGAACCCCCAAGAGTTAACTCAAGATTGAAAACAACAACAATAATTACACCATCCATTAAACCTTCCCTTAGAGGCACTGGAGTGGGAGGGAAGACCTTTCTCCCACTTCTTCCTGCAAGTTTGTGGCTGGAGTGGATTGAACAGCAATGCACAGGCCAAGCCAGCCAGCCAGCCAGCCTTTGCCTGGGCTCCTGTCATGTGGGTGCTCCTCTGCAGGGAAGAGGTGGACTGAGCAGCCTTCAAGCCTTTAAGGACCCCCGTGAAGACATTGCAGCCCCCTGGGGATCCACGGACCGCAGGTTAAGAACCACTGTCCTAAGGAACATCAGGAGCTTAAGCTCAACTCATCAAAGCAAGAGTTCTTGCTACTATACATATAACAAAGGAATCTTCACTGCAAGAATTTTGAACCCAGGGGAATTGACTTTTGGTAAGCAGATTTCTTGCATTCACACATCAACACTAACTGACCATTTGTAATGATTTGAAAGACCTGTATCACCTCAACAACCCCTTTAAAATTTTAGGACAAGGGACATGATTTGCTTTTTCTGGATGCTGTTGTATTCTGTCCCACTTTCACAACTGTATAAATATGCTTTATACCTGAGGCTTTACTATCACTCTGTGCTGCATCTAAAGAAATAGGTTTATATCCATGAAAGCTCATGTTAAAATAAAAACTGGTTAGTCTTAAAGGTGCTCCCACATTCTTTTTTTCCTACTTTTCCCTTCCTCCTTTATATTCATCAAAGCAGGTTTCAGGAGAAGGACTGAGACCCAACCATAGACTCAATGGCATACAGGGGCTTATCTTTCTCACTGCTAACTGCTTGAAGGGAATCTTAGGCAACTGCATATGACCCAGAAATAATAATAATAAAAAATCAAATTGGCTTGGGGCAGGGGGACGTCATGGCTCTTCCAGGTAACTTCTGCAGTTCCTAATGTATGCTGAGTCATATGAAGGGAGTTTGTTCAAGCTACATGTCTGGACAGGTTGTCCTTGTCAGGCTTCTGGTAAAGGAGGGTTGGGGAGGTTAGATTAATTATAGCAGAACATGGAGTCACATGTCCCATTGGCCAAAGCAGCACCTGGAGCCTCCCATGACTCCCCCTTTTTTCCACATATGGAAACCACATCAATTTTCCACATCATTTCTGCTTTCACCAGGAGGGGCTGCTGTGGCCCACAGCCAGTTCAGGAGTGTATGGAAAATGTCTTTCAGATGCTCAGAAGTTGCCCACCCATGCATTACAGCCTTGTCACTCCCTATACGTATTTTAAAACAAATCATACATTAATCGTTAGGTATTTATAGTTCTTTAACCAGAATTTTGCTTCATTGCCTCAATGTACTTATTTGTACTTATTAGCATATTCAGTGCAAATGAAGCTTCATTGGAGCTATACCTAAGACTTCAATAATATGTAAAAACATGAAGATCTGTAATTCCTGTTTAGGAGAATTAAGTATACATATAGCTGGCATATGAAACCTGAAGAAAGTAATACTATTAAAAGACTTTCTTTCATGGCATTCTATCATATTAGAACAGCTTGGCAGAAGCACTAACAAAATCAATGGCATGACGATACCAATTGTTCCATTATAGCTTCTTGGGAGAAAGGCTGCATTTTAATATCCACTTAACTGTTCAAGGAATCAACAAGTGAGACAAATTATGAAATCAAATGAACAAGGGGGAAAAGGAGGATACAGAGAGAGTGACCCAACATTTTATCATTGTCATCGAATCCAACAACAAAAAAAGCATTTTCAAATAAAACCTCATTAGCACTATACCCAAATTTCCTCATTTTCCCCTCCCCCAAGTCACATTGAGTATTTGCCAGAAGTAATACAAAGAAAGTCAATGGTGGCAAAGAGTGAAAGAAAAATCACAACTCTATTGATTTTGCTAGTCTTGTCATGTCAAGTATGTGTATATGGAAAACCCATCTTTCATTTTCTTATTTTGATGGATTGATTTTTAATGCAGTGTTTGTGGCACTCGCTGTAAAGGTGATTACTGAGCCTATACATTAGATCAAACAGTGTGTCAGTTCTTGGATTCACACAGAAAACACTGGAAAGAAGCAACGTGTAGCTTTCTTTTATGTTTGTGGCTGACATGAATGCCTCTCCAATTTTACAATCATTCATTCTCTTAAGTACAAATTAAATTTACAGCACAAGTAAATCAATTAATTAAAATACATTTAAAGGATCCTCTGAATTGTATTTCATGGTGTGTGTGTTTACCATCACACACCATCATAGAGTCACACTTGATTTTAAGATTATCTTGGAAATTTACAATCAGGAAGGCATTCCAAAGGTTATTAATTTAAGTTTCATAATTTAAAAAGAGTACAGATAAGCACAGGCACTTATGGAGTAACATGCATAATATGTCAGCAAATATTATATAAAATGCATTTTAGTATGAGTTTTAAGACATTTAATTTTTTCCCAATTACCCTCTGTAGTGAGGACATGCAATATGGTTACACCAGATAAATCACATGTGAGAAAGTAACATGACAAGTGGGATGATAACATAAAAAGCATTTATCGTCCAACTGACAATTCTGAGTTAGCTCCGAGTGAGCTTACCTATATTGTGTGCAACATGAACCTGTAATATGGAAATTACAGATTTGATAAAAATGGGTGATCCTTCCATCCTCTAGGGGCTTATCTACATGGTTGATTTACCCCAGCTTAGATTTTCCTTAGGTTTTTTTCCAGGCTGTGAGTCCATGTTCTGGAAGAGTATTTCTGATGTTTCGCCTGCATCTGTGGCTGGCATAAGGCTTTCACAGCCAACATCCATAGATTTTCCTTGGGTTTTTCCAGGCTGTGAGGCTGTGTTCTGGAAGAGTTTATTCTGACATTTTGCCTGCATCTGTGGCTGGCATCTTCTCCAGAACACAGTCTCACAGTTCGGAAAAACCCCAACGAAAATGTATGGATGTTGGCCATGCAAGCCTTTGACTTCACATTACCCTGGCTTGCTCCCCATTCCAGAGCCCTGCAGTCCAAACCATGCAGGACATTTACCCCAATCTTCTCCCAGGCAGTCCAAATGACCCCCAGGGCAGATATGGGGCTGGACCAGGGGCAAGCAGGATAGGGCCTAATAAACTATTCTAATGTAATACCTGGTTTACCCAGCAAAAACCAGATTGGGCCCTGCATATCCACGGGAGCCCACCCAGCACATCATCCTTTGCTGCTGCTGCTGCTGCTGCTGCTGCTATCTCCATGGTTCTCCCAGAAGCCAGGCAGGAGTACCTCAGCATGTGGCTGAGGCTGGTCACATGTAAGGAGCCTGCTGTCTCATGTTCCAGTACACCTGCCTGGCTTCTATATTAGTGGGGAAAATGGCAGTGGCAGCAGCTTCAGCAACAGGATGGCATCCTGTTTCGACTCTGGCCCATCTTCTCCAGGTAACAGGGGTGGATGGAACAGGCCAGCTCTGCAGACAGGATACACCAGCAGGGAGCCAGCATATCCTGGCTAGTGTAGATGACCCCTAAGCTAGGCATACTCACTCTTCCACCTATGGGCCTATACTTCCACATGTGGCATGATCTCAATTTTGTCACTTGCTTTACATACACACATAACACTTATCGGTGCCAAAGCATTCCCTAAGCAATTTACAACATGTTAGCTAATTGCCCCCAACAAGCTGGAGATTATTTCTAACTCCATGTCATTCAGAGGAATGGCCTTCAGTTAACTTGATGAAGAAATTTTAAAGAACATACAGACCCTTTAAAATGAAAGCAAGGGGGGGATACTGAATGTTCATGTGCTTCGTGTTTACATTAGGGTCAACAGGTGCACTGGATAATAATCTATTATAGCATAGCAATAGCATTGATATTTCTACACCGCTTATCAGTGCCAAAGCACTCCCTAAGTGGATTACAATGTGGGTTAGCTAATTGCCTCCAACAAGCTGAGTACTCATTTTACTGACCTACAGAGGGGTGAAAGGCTGAGTCAACCTTGGAGCCCTCTGGGATCAAACTTATAATGTTGTGGCTGCAGTACTGGCATTTAACCACTGCGCTGCCTGGGCTCCCTTGTTAATAGTAAGCTTGATGCTGCTGCATTTGTCTGCTCTGTCTTTTCCTTAAAGTGGATCACTGCTTTAAATAAATATCTGTACCTGTACCCCACCTCTCTATATATACTACAGCTGCACAGATTTCATGTATGTATGCATGCACTCTTGGGTTCCATTATGGTCAGCAGGGCTTGCTGCCTTCCAAGCAAATTTAGAATTATAGCCTTAAAAATACTGTATAAAGCTTTCATAATGTTACAAAAAAAAAAAAAAAAGCAACTACAATGGGCAGCTGTCCCTGATGCTAGGCAGCAAGCATTCCCCAGAACTAATGGATTTCATAGTGAGCACTACTGATGCCCTGTCCTGATTTTAGAAAAGTCACTTCTTTGGACTATAACTCCCAGTACCTCCTGGCCATATTTTTCACATTCCATTTGAATTAAGGTAGCAGGAAGAACTATTTTTGAACTACAATTTTAAATTTTACACTTCCAAAGCCAAAGTCAATAACACTTACTTTTAGTGTGAATGTGGATCCTAAGAGGGATCACACATCAATCCTAGGGGGAAAAATCTGACCATTCTAAATAAACTAAAAACTTGATCATTCTAAATAAACGACAGTACTGCCTAATGCAAGCCAGTATGTTTCCTAATAGCTTGGTGCCTGTCTAAACCAATTAGCACACAGACAATTTTAGTCTGCTGGACTGACTCCCTATTTTTATTGTGTGCGACCCAATTAGTTTTTGCTACTTAATTTGAGTGGCAGCTATGACATACTGTATATCAATAGAAATGATGTTATTGGCTGTAACATATATTTTGGCTCTGTGTGATGTATAAATGTGCTTCTCTCATACTCTAGCCTGGACAGAAGATAGTCTTTGATCTGAATGTTGGTCTTAAGCTATGTCTAATAATGCAGAACAAGAAAAATGGATCTGTTTCTAGATTATCTTAAATTAATGGATCAAAAACTAGGCCAAACTGAAAGTGATGAGATAAATATAAAAGGTAAGCTATTTGAGATAAGGAGTTGTGTTTACTTTGATAATTTACACAGACTTTAAGTGAAACTATCTTACATCCTTTAGGGTGTATGCGTATGCATGCTTATATGGAAGCTGTATACAGGACTTTTAAAAAAAACATAATTAGCTGGTCGCTTCTAATCCAAATAAATGCAGGAAAAGCTATCTTGGACTAAGTTTTCATTGGACCACAATCATTTCTTTTTTTGTGATCTCTTCATTATGGTATTTTATTTTTATATTTTAAAAAATCTCATAAACCCTTTTTCTGAAAATACAGATTGCATTTCCCTACCGCACTACATATGCAACAAGGGACAGATAAGACAAGAAGGGACAAATGAGAGAGAAATTTGAATAATCAAGTATGTGTGGTTTTTGTGTGTGTGTGTGTGTGTGTGTGTGTGTATACAGACCTTCAAATCACCTGTTAGTTTATGGTAATCCCAACAATTTCACAAGGTTTTCTTAGGCAAGGAGTACTCAGAGGTGGTTTTGCCAGCTCCTTCCTCTGAAATACATCTCACAGTACCTGTCATTTATTTGGCAGTCTCCCATCCAAGTACTAACCAGGGCTGGACTCCTTAGTTTCCAAGATAAGACAGGATCTGGTGCCTTTAGGGTATTTATAGCTTAACTATATTAGTAAATCCTATTTTTTTCTATTGTTAAAAGCATTCTTTAGAACCTTTTGAAAGTGTCCACACTGGGGACCTATGTTTGTGACATGCTGTTCTATCCCTTAGTGATGGATATCCACTTGAATCAAAATTGGATTTGGTTTTTCAAAATTGGATTTGGTTCACATTGGTCAATGAAAAATAGCTTTCATTTATGACACCAATGCTAATATTTCAATATCTCGGAATCCATTACATTAATAGGAACATGATAAATTCCTGTGAAACAGCCCAGCTTCTTCCCACTTTGATTCTTACAACAAGTAGTGACCACAGGATGGCAGAGATGGATTATGCACCAGCAATTTCAAAGCATTTTTCTCCTCCCTAAGCATTATTAGACGATCTAGATATATTGATGGCAGGTTTATTTGCTTAAATATGGAGCTGTCCCATTAAAGAGAAGATGTCTGGTAAAGTGACTACAGGGATGGGCAACTACCCTCTTATTTGTTCTGAAACACATGGAGGATTTATAACATTTCAAGCAAACATGTACTTGCAGGCACCCAAGAAGAAGAAACTACTGTCACATCTCTTTCCCCAAACAAAAGAAACATATTTATCAAGAGTACGTCTCGCCTCAGGAGAAGACAGAAGCAACCAGAGAAAGTTGCAGAACCCAAAGACGTATCTTTTCACTGGGAACTGTGACTACAAGTCCCAGAATTCCCAGCACAACACTGATACTGTGTACACTATTTCTTTTAGGAGAGGACCTTTGAATAGTCTCTCGGGTTTCTGACTCTGGACAAGGAAATTCCTGGAAGTTTTTTTTCCTTCAAACTAAGATATAATTTCTACATGTTGCTTTATCTGACTAAATTCATGGGCCTTTCACCCAACTTCTTTACCATTTAAACCCAAACTTAGAAATCAGATCTTAAGAAGTCTGAGATCTTCCTTTTATTTAGTTTGTTTATTTTATATTTTTGTGTGTTTTCTTCTGTCAGTATATCCTCGTTTCTTTCTGCATGTCATTTTGTTGCCATTCTGTACAAAAAAAGTGAACAATGTTTAAAATACTAGAGAACCCTGTCCTTCACCTCCCTTAGTATTAATATTGTAAAAATTAAGCAATCTGCTTAATTCCCTTTGTGACAGAAAAGTAACATACAGTTAATGGGAAGAATTACTTGTGCCCCTTTGTGGGAACCAGCAGACAGAGCTGGGGGAAAAAAACAAAACCCTGCATTATTCAAGTCCATAAAGCAAAACTTTTGGTGCCAAAAATATTTTTGTCACACTGGTTGTTTTTGTCTATTCACAAGACTTTTTTAAAAAAGTAATTTCAGAATAAGGCAATATTCTTGGAAGCACTTTGCTACTACAATATTTGCTTACATAGCTGAAATGGTGGAAAATACTATGGAAAACCTGCCCTACTTCTGCTATTAGCATCTGATTTTCTTAGGAGAAGCCTTTCAGTAAAATATGATGTGATAGTGACATTCTTTTCTGTTGTTTCCCTTATTCCTTGTGTTTTATGTTTCCCGCATGGATCCTCAATACATCCCCCCAATACTTAACTGAAAGCAATTGACCATATAGAATGTTGCAACTGTGTGAATTGTGTGACTCTGTGAAGCCAGTTTTTGATTCCATCATCCTTCCATCATTCATAATTAAAGCTTCTTGTTGTTGTTGTTGTTGTTGTTGTGTGTCTTCAAGTCATTTCCAACTTATGATGACCCTAAGGCAAACTTATCACAGGGTTGGTTTCTAAGGGCTGAGTGTTTGTGACTTCTCCAAGGTCACCCAGTGGCCAAGTAGGAATTCAGTCCCTGGTCTCCAGATTCATAGTCTAGCATTTAAACTACTATGCCATGCTGCACAAACTTAAAGCTCAACTTTTTTTTAGTGAGCTACTGTCTGACAGTCCTTCACCACCAGTGTCTTAAATTTAAGCATGAAAATTCATATAATGGGCCAGTGTAGTACAAAGAGGTAAAGGTAAAGGTAAAACATAATCTGCTCAAATAATACAAAATGCTTCTTGGCCTTGTGAGCAGAGAACTTGACTTTGGGTTGGGAAAAAATAGTGACAGGCACAGGATCAAGTTGCACAAACACAGTGGGACCATACTTTTTAAACATTAGAGTAAACTTCCGTTTCGCTGCCTTATTTTCCTGCACCATCTTGCCTATAATGAATGCTTGTCCCCTTAATCAAACCAACTTCAGCTGAAGCAACATGTTTCTGTTAAGACAGAACCATATCCATCATGTGCAGTTTGACCCTCACTTCTAATTCTGCCCAATATTTCCTTGAAAACAAAGTAACAGTTATATTAAAGCCCAAACCTTTAAAGAAATATTGCTCTATGGTACTGACCTAACAATGAAAATTGATTTCCTTTCTTTGGCTGGACAGAATCAAAAGCACCATGGAGGAAACTGCCATATCACTTCAATACAAATTAAATAGCTGACACAATCCTTTACTTTCACAATGAATCTTTTGTAACACTGAGATAACCATCTCGTTTTGCAAACACATCACAGTCTCAATGTACAGCAAACCCTCTCATTAAAGCAGCATGCAAAAAGAAATACAGTATTCTTTCTCCTTTCCAGTACTCCTTCTAAGCACTTACAGTCAAGTTAATGCAAACATTTAACTTGCATTCCCCTTCAGGGTAAAGTCAAAATGAAAATCAAATTGAGTTTCCCCTTAACTTTGACTAAGATGCCTCTGAGCTCTTCTCAGGGAGTATAAAATAAGAATAAAATTTTCCACAGGGCAGCAAGGACCTAAAGTTAAATATAATCCTGTAATATACATAAAGTCATGCTGATGTACCAGGAGTCCAATGAATGAATGCACCCTTGAAATGGTTCTGAAGGCCAAGATGGACTCGAAAAACTCTACTCAGTACACACAAATAGTTCTTTCACTCATTTGATTGTACACTTCCAGAACTTTATCTCTTGACTTTCATCTTACCCCTTTTGTTTCTGATCTTAAACATTTATTAAAAAATCATATTTTGTTTCATGCATTTTGAATGGAATCCTTTCTCTGCTCTTCCCTTCCACTTATATGTTCAGTGTCTCTTTAGGTAACAAATCTCCATGCAGGATTGGCTTTTAAAAATCCTAGCAATATTGGACACCTTAGGCTTTACCAAGAACCACCAGCGCCTCTTCAGTGTTTTTTTCAACCAATCACAGGAAATCAGTGGATAGGCTGAGGCAGCCTAGGAAAGGGACTACCAGTGGGAGGTGGACTGCCACCACCACTCAGAGAAGACAGAGTGCTTGTTGTTATTTGCACTTTCCACTGCTTCCAGTTCTGTCTCACTTTGTGGACTTCTGCTTATCAACCAGACCTCCACCCCTTTTCAGGAACAGGCCACCGAGGTATTATGTCTGGCAAGTTAGCCAATTTCCACCTGTCCACTTCCCCAGAAGAAGATATAAACTAATGGGTTTATGGGGTAGGCCTGCCACCAGCAGGGGGACCGCTAAAAGAGTGATTCCCAAGTGTTGGGAGAAGGCCACCCCTTTGGAAGAATTTAATTTTTTAATTTAATTTAATTAGGTATCTATACCTTGCTATTCAGCCACAAAGGCTATCAGAGCAGCTTACAAATTGTTAAGCAATAGCAATTTACACATCTACACTGCATTAAGCAGTTTCCAATGTGTATTAGCTAATTACCCCCACAAGGCGGGTACTCATTTTACCAACCTATGAAAGGATAGAAGGCTGAGTGAACCTTGGAGCCCTCTGGAATCGAACTTGCAACGTGGTGACTTGCAGTACTGGCATTTAACCACTGCACCACTAGGGCTCCCTTGCAGGGGTAAGGGACAGTTCCTGTGCTTAAGATAGGGAAAGAAGATTGCTTCCACTTGACAAAACAGTGTCATTTTTCTTTTTAAATTGCCTCATCAGTAACAAAGAAAGGTGTATTCTGCAGAGACATATTTGATGAGGACATCTCAGGGGGCCTTCTTGGTGGCCATTCCCAGACTATGAACTTTCCTTATTGGAAAAATTGTGTCCCTTTCTGCTCTCCTTCTGCCAGCAGGCAAATAAGTATATTATTTAAACAGGTTTTTGGTGATTACCTGGCTGCTGTGTAAGGCTATTTTTAATTTGGGGGGGCATAGTGATTTTCTTTTTATCTTTTGTTCATGTTTCAAAGGCCTTTAAACTAGTTTTAAATCAATGCTGGTTTTAATATGATAGTTCCATTTGATCACATTATTACCTGCCCAGACATCCCAACTCTTAATAATTCATTACTTGGCTATATTTCATAAAATGTCTTACTATTGGCACTCCATGTGGTTGGTAGTAGACCAGGGACTCCCAAGGACAAGGAATCAAGGTTTGCTAAGAAATCCTAAGGAATTAGCCTGCTAAATTCCTAAAAAGATATGCCTAAAAAGATAAGCGAACCACCCTTGAACTGGTGAGTTGGGGATGAATTCTCCTGGCTGTACAAAGAAATGAGTCATTCAATAATCCCATCAAGGTAGCTGGATACTCTATGCCTACAAAACTGATCATTCCTCTCACCTGTCCTAAAACAATAGAGGTTAGCCTGACATCCATCACTTTTAATGTTTCAACCATTAGCGATCATTAACACATCCGGAGAATCCATTGTTTAATCCTAGGAAACTCTGGCAGACATTGTATTCCACTCAAACTCACCCCTTCAGGGGGAATATTGAATATAAATATCACCCAAAACACTGCAAAAGTGTTCTCAGTCTCTCCCACCTCATCACTCTGCTGATTTGCTGCATGACCCTTAGAGCTACACTTTGAGTATCTTCTGAAACATGAATCTCTGCTCTTAGGATAGTTATGGTATAGACCATCATCCTGAACTCTATTCCTCTATCCTAATGCTTCATACTCTCTTTGATATGCCTTGTGTGGATGTTTGAAGCATGAGTGTATGTATGTGTGCCTTCCCCTGTTTATATTTCAATAAAAAATATTTTTATTTTATCCCCTGGCTTAGAGTCTCCTCCGTTATTACTGGTATACATAGGTGAAAAGATCCCATGGTTACCCAGCCTCTCACGGCCACATTTAAACTAAGTAAAATTCCCCATAGAAATACTGATTTTTGGTAGACACATGGAATTTCCACAGACCTCAGAAATTCCGATAGCATCATTATTGGACATCCTTTCCCCCCCTTTTTCCTTTTTTTTTTTTTTAAAAAAAACTAAAACTATTTTAGCTATATAGGTCAACCTCTCCCCGCTTATCCACGGAACCCAATCTGCAGTTTCAGTTATTTGAGGGGACAATACCCTAGAGTTGTGCTGGAAAATGCCTAGAGGCATGTCCTCTCTAGGAACTGATAGGTCGTCCAGTGCAACTCTATGGTATGTTTGTACAGGAAGCCCTTTATTTTAATAGGTTTTGCTATTATCTATGGTTTCACTGATACATGGTAAGTCTGGGAATGTATCCCCCCTGGAGATGGGGGCTTGATGACACCTGTATTCTGTTTTAATATTTTTGGAAGCCACCTAGCGTCTCACTGTGAGAGAAAAAGATAATATAAATTTATTTATTTATTTATTTCTCTTAATCTGGCCTAACTGTCAAAAACCTTTTTCAACAGCTGAAAAAAAATTCATGCTTGACTCACAAAATTTTGTATGTTTCAAATACCTAAACTATTTTATTCATACAGGGCACAGTAAGTATCTCAGTTTCATGAATTGTGTATTATGTCTCAGGACTTGCAGAAACATCATGTAATGTACCAACAAAGAGTTACACGGAGAAAGGCAAAATTATGCTAGCACTGCAAGAGTGAAATTGGAGTTTTCTTTTTTAAGAGAATAAAAAATGTACTTGTCGGTTTATACACATCCCTTTACAATGCTCCTTCAATTTTTAAAGAATATGTTCAGCAGCAGAGCAAGCTTGCCCAGCTGAGATGGGGGAAGAAATAGAATTGCCATCACCTTGCTGCCACCTACCTCCTGTCCTGCTCTAGGAGAAAGACAGAGGGCAGATCAGCTCTGTAGAGAACAGGCCTTCTTTTGTGGGAGCCATCCAAGTCCAAATGCCTGAGTTTAAGAGCTTTTTCCTCAGAGCTGATGGGAAAGCATTTTGGACAGGGTCTCCCAGGAGATTGCTTGTGTCTTTAGGAAGGAGAGAGACCATAATTCACTAGCCCTCTTGCTGCAGCTGAGGTGAGCACCTCATCCTGCCTAATGTGAGGGCTGACCTCCGTAAAGGATATATTGCATTAAAATGTTGTCTTATTTGAACTACTTCTACTATACAATCTAAATGGGTGGTTTATGTTGGCATAAAATGGAATGTGTGCTTCTTTACAAATTTACAAAGGATGTCATATGAATTTATAAGGTTTAGCAAGTGGAACACTAGAGTTATATATTAACAAGAATATAGCACCAGGGCAGAGAATAATAAATCAAGACAGGATAAAAAAAATTGCACCAATTCTATGAAACCCAACACCAGAGAATGAATGAAAATTAGCAAGCAGCTTGAAATTTCTAACATACCTACATTTGTTGACTTCAAAACAGAAGTAGTTTAAAGTGGCAAAACATAAAAAGGCCATACACAGCAAATTATTAAATAGTTGACTTGTTTTAAAAAGAAAACAGCTGAACTGCAGCAGTGAGAGAACAATTTATGCAGAAGCTAAGTACTGTTGGATTTACTCCTAAAGAAGCATGCATAGGATCCTAATTGTGAATCCCCAAAGCAACATTGCTTCTCCCTTTCAAATTTTTTACTATGGATTACTTAACATGGCTTCTTCCCACTTCCTTTTTTCTGTGCCACTGAAATTTCTACATAAATTCTACTTTCAAAGAACCCATTTTCATCTTCTAATGGCTATCAGGGGATTCATTCGCTGAGAACAGATGAATCATTTACAATTGCTTTTTATGAAAGTGTAGTCAGTGATAATTTCATATTGGGGTCACTCTCCCATATTCGCATTTACCCATTATACAAAATGTTATTTCCAACTCAAACCTACCCATGCTCCATGTTATGTCATTAAATATCATCACCATTGCTTTAAATTAGATAGGAATTTGTAAAGTACTTTACACTATGGTAAATGCCTAGAAGGTAACAAAGGGAGCTTTAAATCATTGAATCAGTGAACAGGCAATGGAGAAGTGACAAGGACCAGAGACTGCTCAGAGAGGTGAGTCTACTGAGGGCATTCTGACCAAGGGATCCTAAAATTAGAGGCAGCCCTTTCAATATACAAGTACAGTATGTATATGAGGAACCTGCTTCTTATCAGATTCTTCTGGAACAGAAACCTGATTTTGCAAAATTCTAGTAATCTTAGGCTTCTGAAACTTGAACTACTTGATTAAAAAACTGCAGGCTTCCCAAGCTAATTTCAGGCTTTGATATTCTACATCATCCCTCATTTTGCAATTCCAGTTGGGGAACAACAATCTCCTCTCATTTTCAGAATTTTTAAGTGTTTTATTATTCCTCCACTTTTCCATTTCAGGGGTATTCAAAGTGAAGAACAGAACACAGTCCCTTTTCATTTATTCATAAATAAGGCTGATAATGAAAAACAACTGTGGGAAAGTCAGTTCAGTTATAAAATTAATATATTCAGTGTATCAGAGCATCACAGGGGGGAATAGAGAAAGTTCTTTCCCCTTCTCTCTCGCCATAAGCTCATACTATTCAGTCACACTTTCTCATACTTAACAGCCACTTTTGTGTTTAATCATATTTGAAGAGAGAACATGTTTTCCAAATTCAGACCTTGATTGGGCTGTGATATTCCTAACAGTGGTTGAAGGTGAAACCACAAAAGATGGTATCTTTGCATCTCTTTAATTCATTATTGTTTCATAATCTTTCTTTTTTTTAAAAAAAAAAATCCAAACACATTCACAGTTTGTTCCAATGATTTAGGCAGGGCAGGAATAGAGAGTTAAATTACAAATACATTAGTCCCAGGTCCTGATAAGTGACACTTCCAGATCCAAATGAGAACTAACAGAGAGAGATTAATGGTACCCAAGTCAGACAATTGTCCCTTTTGAGATAATCAGGAAAGTAAAATAAAGCTATAATAAGGTCAGTTACATCTAGGAACTCAGTGGAACAAATTGTCACTCATCCCCTCCATGGTTGGAGACAGTTTTGTCAGGCCTCCTCTCTGCTCTTGTTCAGCCTGTGGTTCATGATCCTGGTTGTAGGCAGATTATACCTGTGTTCTTTTCTATCAGTTTAACAGCTCTTTCTGGTTCTGCCTCCCCCTTCCATGTTTTTTTTTTCTGAAACACCCATGGCTTCCTTAAAAGTTACTCCTATGATAGCCTGTCAGTGCATGTGCTCCTGTGGTCCCTCTCAGCTGGGTTCTCCAAAGCTGTATCCTCCTTACAGTGTACAAGGCACAAAAGAGTAACTCTGACCCTCAAAGCTCTATTTACGGAACTTTACTTATGGAGTATATACAAGCTAATAGCTGTCTATCTTTAGAAAAATCCAACAGCACTGTTGGCCACAACTCCAACAAAATAACTCTCCACAAAAAAATTGGCTACACCCACTTATATACATTGTCCATGGTATGGTTGCATCAGCTGTGCTGTATCATCCTCTTGCATCAGCCATACTGTGTCATCCTGTGCACCTCTTGTGTGATGTAGTGATGACAGTCTATATCTATAACTATGCAGCAACCTTTTCCTCATGTTGCATCATACAGGCTTTTCAATAGCTACGGTAGCCACATTCTGTCCTGAGAAATTCTGTCAGGCCTTGGCCCATGCCTGACATACCCCATAGGATTGCATCCAAGGGAGCCCTGGTGGTGCGTGGCTAAATGCCAGAATTGCCAAGTTGCAAGTTTGATCCCAGAGGGCTCCAAGGTTCACTCAGCCTTCCATCCTTTTGGTAAAATGAGTACACAGCTTGTGGGAGCAATTAGCTAATGCACATTGGAAACCACTTAATGTGGAGTAGATGTGTAAATTGCAATTGCTTAAACAATTTGTAAGCCACTCTGGGAGCCTTTGTGGCTGAAGAGCAGGGTATAAATACCTAAATAAATAAATAAAAGCATCATTACAAAGCATGTAATGACCCTTGGAAATTAGGTGCACCTGATATTCATAGCCTACAGAACCTAGTATTCATTGGTTGTCTCCCATCCAAGTACTAGTGAGAGCTTACCCTGCTTAGCTTCCAAGGTTCAAGGACAGGGTCTGGTGCCTTTAGGGTATTGAGACCCCTTGAAATTAGACACCACTTGAAACATATTAAAGATTGCTCATAGGAGGCAATCAAGGCATTGCAAACTGACACATCTTCTATAGTAGTGTGGGGATATTCAGAGATGAAACAGCAACCATAGTGCTGAAGCATTTTGTACGTGTATTCTTGAAAGTATTTTAAGTACCTAACGGAACATCATATTTTCTTGTAGTTCATCTGTGTATATATTTTTTAAAATGCCCTAATGCCTTTCACTTTATAGGCACTGACATAGGACCTCATTTGGAATTTTGCTGTTTGTATTCCACATTTGGAGAGATCCATTTAGTGGACCTGCCACCGCACCATGATTTCAGAAATGAACAGATGGTTTGATATCAGACATCCATGGCTGTCCTGGATGCAAAAAGTACTGTAGAGTCTGTGACACATCCTTGGAAAGACCACGGAGAAGTACAAGCTGATGTAGAGTTTTATCAAAGTGGACTGATTCTGCATCCTGACATATGGAAAAAAAAAGAAAAGAAAAGAAAAGAAATTTTGATTTGTAAGGATGCAGGCAGTACATCTATAAACCATAACATATTTCCTCACAAGACCTCTATGTAAAGAAAATACCAAGATGTGGAGAGGGAGTAGTTTTGTTTGGTAATTCTAAGTCCCAGTCACATAGACACAAACCTTTAACTGCTTTTCCTACATCATGACATCCCTTCTCTTTCCCTTGCAAAAATTTGCAGGTTTCTTGTGTAAGAGGGGCACTATCACTATAACTCAGGTAAGCAGTGGTCAGAGTG
The DNA here is from genome assembly GCA_030847615.1 of Gambelia wislizenii. Classification (NCBI taxonomy): domain Eukaryota; kingdom Metazoa; phylum Chordata; class Lepidosauria; order Squamata; family Crotaphytidae; genus Gambelia; species Gambelia wislizenii. The sequence goes on from JAUMIR010000003.1 coordinate 266,791,257, forward strand.
TTGGATTCAGACTCAGGAAACTGGGCTCTAGCCTCCCTTGAGCCATGAAATTCTATCAAGGATATATATATATATATATATATATATATATATATAAAATTAAATTTAAAAGGTGTTCTGCACAACACCTATTTGCAATTCAGCATGTCTATTTGTTTGCAATTTAGCATATAAATCCCTTCATAAGATGCTACTTTGTCAGAATGGAAGAAATGTCCAGGAAGAATAATATCTTATGACGTAATTACTGAGATGGGGAGAAATAGCCATGAATTAATTTCAATGAGAGTCAATGGGAGGTGAAAGATGGATTCAGATTCAGACTGAAATCAAACAATGAGGCCTCTGAATCACCAAAAGGTGAATCTGGCAGTTTTACATATCACCAAATCAAGGTGAAAGCCAAATCTTGTATTAAGTGCACACTCTTCATATCAATTGTTACATGTACCAAAGCACTCATAAAGTAATAATGACAATGGGCTTTATATGCATTCCTGCATGGCAGGGGGTTGGACTGGATGGCCCTCGTGGTCTCACCCAACACTACAATTCTATGATTCTATGATCTCCTTGCCCTCCTACCCCATCAATAGCCTGAGCTTATTTGTTCCAAAACCACAGTCTTCAGCTTTACTAACAATCGCATAATGAGCAACATCCCAGAAAGTCTTTTCCTGTTAAAACATGAATCTTTTGCAGCTTTATCTCACCTCCCTAACCTCTCCCACTATATCACAAGCCCAAGGAATTCATGAATTTCTGCAAGCATTTTATTTTTTTACATTTACAGAATTTGTTCATTCTTCTTAGAGCCAGTCCTTGGACTATCTTCTTTTTCCTATGCCGCCTATTCAAAACCACCTCCAATGCTTGCTATCACATTCACAATACATTCCATGTTACCCTTCCAACCATAGTTAGCATACCCATGCCTCAGTTTAAAAAAAAAAAAGGATTTTGAACCTCTTTAGACTATTAATTACAGTAGCTTGAAAACTGAGTGACTTAGTCAAAGATCTATAGAACAAAAGAACCAGAAGTGGATATGACTCCATTAGAGGCCACTGAAATAATGTCCTAGATACCTCACAACCATGGATGTTTCCTCAGCAGAGAGATGGTACTGAATCATTTCATTTTAACTTACAAACCCATTTTTTTAAGTCATGGTCTTTTTTGAGAATTCTAAATCAGTGTGTATAAAGCCATTGTACTATCTATTCTCCTTTATGGATCTGAAACATGGGTCACCTATCACCACCACTTACGACTCCTCGAACACTTTCATCAGTGCTGTATATGCACAATCCTAAATATACACTGGACTGACTATGTGATGAATGTTGCTGTCCTTGAGCAAGCAGGGATCACCAGCATTGAGGCCATGATATTGAGAACACAGCTGTGCTGGGCACAGCACATTTCTAGGATGGAGGACCATCGCCTCCCAAAAATAGTACTCCACTACTATGGTGAACTCGCCATGGGTCAGCGTAAGAGGGCTGCTCCAAAAAAGTGATACAAGGACTCCCTGAAAGAACATCTCAGGCTTGGCCAAATTGATCACCAATAATGGTCCGCCATGGCCTCACATCGGGAAGCATGGAGACGCACTATCCACAATGCTGCAGCCTTATTTGAGATCTCATGCTGAACAAGTCTTGAAGAGAATGCAGAAAGAATCACAACCCAGAATCAACACCCAAGGAGACCTTCTGCTGTGCTTTCTGCAACCGGACATGTTTATCTCAGATTGGCCTTTTCAGTCATCAGCGCGCTTGCAGAAAGCGTGGGATGAGTCCTTCCTGAATCTTCGTTTGCGAAGAAAAGCCAGAGATTTTATTAACTTCTGTTCTTGGATTGAATTAACATCCAATTATATTTTAATATATTAGCTATATTGAATCTGGTAAGTCATCTTGTGAAGCTACCTAAAATACCTATTGTTAGTAATGGGACATAACATTAAGGCGTATTAATTAAAAACAAGTAATTAGAAGACCAAAGTAATTAGAAGTCCAAAGAGGCTGGCCTTATAGAGAACATGATAACAATCTGTTGTTCTAAACACTCAGTTTTATTAGCTGAACAATTAATAATTCTAAGGAAGGATTTATTTCAATGTTATTGTACTTCTCTATGGGAAACTGGACTATATTAAATATTCCCAATTAAATGCCCAGAGCTGCTTCCCAAAAGAGATTTTTTGGCTTAATGTGGCAGCAATCTCCAAAACCCAGGAGCTTGACGCTTCCGCCTCCCTTGCTAACCCCTTGCTGGGATTGACTTCCATCAGCCAAGGGGAGGGGGAGCCAGCAGTGGCAATCTCTGAGGGCCAGGCTCACATTCTTCCTGCTTCCTGCATGCCAGTTGCAGCTACTGCCCTGGGGCCACTTCTCACCATGGCTACAGTCAATCACAGGTAAAAACATTATTTTTTTCAATCCATAGTTGCTCAAATCCATGGATACCGAACTCACAGATACTGAGGATCCACTGTAGAAGAACTTTCTTTGGATTTAGATAGAGAAAAGAGACAGACTTGGCTTTCAATAACATACTGATGAAACAGAACCTTGGAAATCTAGACAGCCTCTCTCAATGGTTTCATGCATCTGTTAAAAACATTGAAAGCAACACAGCACCCTCAAGGATTGCATAAGCTGGGGATCACAGTTAAAGAAGGTCCAGTTTCACCCCAAAACAGGGCCTCCAAGTCCCATCAAGAAAGGCAATAGAAAAGTATGCTTTGGTCAGTGTTATCAAAACAAGACAAGAGGTCCAGCAGGACCAACAGAGACCTATTTCCCTCTTTAGTTTCCATGTAAATCATCTACCAAGAAAATCAATGTTGTCTCTGCCCCTTACCCTGTGCAAAACCAGTTTAAATTGAATTTATACAGTCCATTTCATCTTAGAGAAGATACCATCACATGCTCAAGGACCTTGCCCAAGAACTGAATACTAGAGAAGAAGTTCTTCAACAAGTTTAGGAAAATTTATTTCAGCAGATGTTCCACCATCACCTCTTTTAGGTAAGTTGAAATTCTGCCTTCTCATTTGACATTTACAGTTGTCCCTTCACATTCTCAGGGGTTACGGCTGCCAGACCCCCCACAAATGTGGAAAAAAAATGCGAATAACAATCGCCCTCTCCTGGGCTTTCGCCCTCCCTGAAAAGGCAGCCAAGGCTCAGCAGAGGAGCGATTTAAGAGGTTTTGCCTCACTCCCTTGGCTTCCCTGGCTCTTCGTTCCCTTTGTGAAGACCCAGGGAAGCCCAGGGAGTGAGGGGGGAAAAAATCTCAAACCAGCCATCCACTGGGTTTTTGCCCTCCCAGCAAAGGCAGCGAAGGCTCAGCAGAGGGGCGGTTTAAGAGGTTTTGCCTCACCCCCGTGCTTTCCTGGGTCTTCATTTCCTTTGTGAAGAGAAGCGAAGATCCAGGAGACAGGCAGTGGGTGAGGGAAAACCGCGAATAATCAAAACCGCAAGTGTCAAAGCCGCAAATGTGAAGGGACAACTGTATATCAAAAGAAGCAGCTACCACAAAACAATGAGCTAGTCATTGATCAAATTAAAATGTAGCTGTAATCAGACTTGCAATATTGGGTTGTTTAAAAAAGTTGCTCTAGTAATGGCAGAGCAACACAGTGAAAATTCTCAAGTGACACATAACTGCAATTATTTCCTTTCCAAAGGGATGAATAAACTGATAAGAAGCACAGCAGAAGAAAATAAAGAAAAAAATTCACACAAAGGAAACAATAAAATATTTAAACAGCTTTATTAATATAAGGATTTAATCCTCCCAGTGCTCATTGTTTGTAATTGTGTACTTAATATTAAAACCACAGGATTGCCAGTATGTAGCACATGTTCAGGAGCAAAAGCTTAAGAAAGCAATCTTGAATACAACGTGCTTCAATGTGTTAACCTGAAGACATTTTAGCAGCATGCCTGTGCAAAGCACTGCAACCTAAGGGTACAAGAGTAAAGGTGTAGAATTGTTATCCCCACCTTCTCCCATTGGTAGTTTTCTTGAAATTGCTAGATAACACATTGTCTCTTTTTCACTTAAATAAAGTAAGGCTGCAAAGACTTGGAGTTGAAGATAGCATGACCTAAGTAGAAATGATAAATAATTCAGAATCCCCAAAAGTGTTCAACACATCAGTCTTCACACAACTGAACAAACAGTACCTCATATCTAGTCTCTGGAATCTATTACTCTATTAAGTATCTCTTTGAGTGACAGACTACTTGGCATTAAGAATTAACATAGGTTCAACTTTTCTCTCACCAAGCCCTTATCCTTCTCTTCCATAATAGAAGACATATTATCAGGAACATGTTCTAGAGGCCTAAGAACTCTTTTCTAAGCCTTCCTTGCCCCATCCTTTCTTGATATCAATGGTCATTGTGTCATCAAAGTCATCCTCCTACTTCCACTCCTCTTCTTTAAAATGCAATTAATTTGCTGACCGATTCAGGGAAATAACGAGACCAGACACAAGAAATGGGATATAATAAAATGGCATTTTATTTAGCTCTACCGTTTTATAACCCTCTAAAGATCTTCAGTGGGAGAGGCAACCTAGTGAGGGAGCAGCTGAGCCAGTAGGCCTATCCCAGGCCTTACTCTTCAGCTTCCCAGGATGAGCCCCTGAGCCCTAGAGAGGAACCCCAAGAATTAGAGTTCCTTCCCAACTGGCCTGTATCTGGAGGGCCAACCCAAAAGTCCCTCAAACAAGCCCCATGACTTAAGCTGAGGGTTTAACCTTCAGATCAACCCCAAGGAAAGTCTCTTTACTCACCCCTAAGACCCGTGATCTAAGGTGGCAAAATTGGTGCCATAGGTGCCCACCAAAATCTACGCCTCTCCCCTCCTCCGGCCACAGATAGGGGCAAGCATCCGCTTAGTCCCTGTCCCCCACTAGCCTGTCCAAAAGGTCCCTCACACCCTGCTGAAGATCACCCAGGAATATTGAATTGCCCCAGTCAGAGAGATACACCCCAGCCACTCTGTAGAGCTCGGGTCTTGCAAAAACAATGTCAGGGTGAGGGAGATAATAAACCAATCCCTTTGCCAAAGTGTCAAATTTCCTTGTTCACCCTTCGCCTTGCTCTGTCAAGCAGGTGGGGATCCCAATCCCCACACCATAGTTACCTTGGCAGTATAGCTGACCACAAGATTTTGACTGCAGCCAACCGTGACCTGATCACTTCCATATCATATATTGCTTGTATGATCAAAGCCTTTCCATTCGACAGCCCCAGGTCACTGATTCCAAGGTGAATAACCAGAATGTGCAGTGGGGGCCCCTGGCACTCGTGAAAGAGCAAAGGCATGAGGCCATGCCACTGAAGGCCCCTCTTTTTTTAAAAAAAAATATATTTTTATTAATTTCATAACCATACATTATATTATCCAATCAATATTTAGTTAGTATAACACATAAAATTACTATAAACATAGCAATTTTTCTATTAACTAATTTCAAAAGTTAACATAGATTCTTTACTATAATTCTATTCAAAAATATTAATTCCCCTACCCCCCACCCACCTCAGTGCTCCCCTTCACCGGGGCCATTATTCCTTACCTAATCTTTCCAGAATCTCATTTCTTCTCGTGGAGGTAACCTCCCATCTTTTGTCTGTAATACTTTTTTAACAAATACTTTCCAAATTTTATCAAAATCACTTTCTTTCCAACTTCCTCTTCTTACTTTAATTCTATATGTTAACTTATCATTTATTGCCATCTTCCAAACTTCTTTATACCACTCCTCCACTTGTACATTTGTTTGCATTTGCCAATGTCTTGCTATAATTAATCTTGCTGCCGTTAATAAATTTGTTATTAAATCCTTTTCTGCTTGGCTCCCATTCTCTCCATTATAAATTGACATCAATGCTATGCCTGGTTTCCATTCTATATTTCTATTCAGAATATTCTCTATTTCTATAAAAACCATTTCCCAAAACTGCTGTACAAATTTACAATTCCACCACATATGCATATATATACCTATTTCTTGACAACCTCTCCAACAATATTTAGAGTTATTCTTATCTATATTATGCAATCTTGCTGGTGTCAAATACCATCTCCATATTATTTTATAATAATTTTCTTTTATCCATATCGACATATTTTTCAGATGTCTTTGTTTCCATATCTTATCCCAATTAATGATCTCCAATTTTTTGTTTCAAATCTTCCTCCCATATTCACCTTAGATATCCCCTTTGTCTTTTTTATCCTTATTTTTTAATCAATATTTTATATAATTCACTTGTAATATCTTTCATAGTTTCATTATCATCCCTCTTTTCACCGTTTTTCACCAAATTTTCAATTTTTGTAAATTCCCTTGTTTATGATTCTTTTTCCAATTTTTAATCCATTGTTCTAACTGTATACAATTAAACCATGAAATTTTCGTTCCACATAATTTCTCTCTTATACTCCCTTTCTCATTCATCCATCCTATCCATCCCTCTATTTTGTCTAGTCCTCTTTTATTTTAATACCTTTCCCATTTTTTCCTTCAAATTATTTGGGATTTTTTCCCCCATTATAACCGGTGTTAATACTGAATCAATAGGCAAAAATTCTTCTTATATTTATACCATATTTCCCATATATTTTGCAGAAATGGGTTCTCAATTCCTTTAATTTCCTTTTTTTGTAAAATTATCAAAAAATATGTTCCATATTCTCTTTTCTATCTCCCTGTTTCTGTCTCTAACCATTCTAAATCCCCCTGTCCTACAATTCCTTCTATAACATATCTCAATTGATTAGCTTCATAATATCCTTTTATTTGGGGAAGACCAAGTCCTCCCTCCTTCTGTGATATATACCAAAATAATTTATTTAATCTTGTCCTTTCCCCTCCATTACAATATATATTCAACATATTTTGCCATTTTTTCAGTTCTACTTCTGATATTTTTATTGGTAACATTCTAAACAAAAAATTTAGTTTAGGTAATATTTTCATTTTAACTAAAGCTACTCTTCCAAACCATGATAGTTGAATATTTTTATATTCTTCCAACTTCTTTTCCATTTCTTTCCTTAGTACCATAATATTTTTCTCTTCTAGTTCTTTTAAATCTTTTGTAATATTTATTCCTAAATACTTAATATTACTTTTTAATCTTACTTCTAATTTTTTCTCTTTTACAAATATATTTTCTTCTTCCTTAGTATAGTTAAACAACATCATATCTGATTTGTTCCAATTAACCTGTATAGCCTGTCATCTCCTCAAATACTTTTAAATGTTCTTTAATTTTTCCTATTCCGTTAATCAATTCCTTAATTGTTAGCAACGTATCGTCAGCAAACAAGCTTATCTTATGTTGAAGGCCCCTCTTGCCAAGCCATTCGACCACTGCCTTGCTCCTCAGGCTGAGTTCCAAAATGGCACAAATGGGCTTTCAGCAAGGGCCGGCCTCTCCCCCCTCAGATCTGGCAAAAGGCCATTCCCTCCCTTATCCGGCTGCTCCAGATGGGAGGTGAGTGGAATTCCTTTACTTCTGTTGTTGTTGTGTGCCTTCAAGTAATTTCCAACCTAAGATGAATCTACCACAGTGTTTTCTTGGCCACATTTGTTCAGAGGACTTTGCCTTTGCCTTTCTCTGAGGCTAAGATAGTACAAGATCACCCAGTGGGTTTCCATGGCTGAGAGGGGATTCGAACCTTGGTTTCCAGAGTCATAGTCCAATGCTCAAACCACTACACCACACTGGTTCTATGACCTTATATGCTATACATGAGCTTGATTTAGCTGTCTCAGTGGACTGTCCTCAATCTAGGACCAGAAATTATACACATCTCTATAAAAGCTCATTCCTCACCCCAACATTTCCTTGACCTGCCTTGAGCAGTGAAAATACCTTTCTGCTCAGAGGTTGCACTGTTAGATCAAAGTCATTAGGCAGCATGACATCAAATTCACACTAGCATGCACAACATGACAAGGATTTTTTGTTGTGTTTCTTCAAGTCATTTCCGATTTATGGCAACCCTAAGGCAAACTGATCATGGGGTTTTCTTGGCAAGATTTGTTCAGAGGTGGGTTTGCCTTTCTCATCCTCTGGGGCTGAAAGATTATGGAGATTATCACATGGTCCAAATATCCCAGGACAGGGATGACAAGAGATCACTAAAATGCTTACCTATCAGACGACGTCATCCCTGTCCTGTTCTCCACCTGTGCTAGCTCCATGATGCCTCCGTTTACCCTTATTGATGGGGAAAAGTCATCAATAAGGATTTACACAAATTTACATATATTCCCAACAGGGAGTCACAGAATATAAACTCCACATACACTCCTACTCCTACCCAACAATTCAGCGTTTGAAGACGGCAGCCAGAGATGCAGGTGAAACGTCAGAAAGAAACTATTCCAGAACATGGCCTCACAGCCCCGAAAAAACTCCAAGGAAAATCTATGGATGCTGGTCATGAAAGCCTTCGACTTCACATCAGTAAGGAGCCTGTTCCATTAAAGAAACAGAAACACGGACGTATGAATGAGAGCCCCATTGTGCTGATGCAGTGACGACATAACGTGACATCACTGAGAGGTCCGTTCAGAACACTTCTGGATACAATCATGATGAGGAGGTAAATGACATCTTTCCCCCCTTCCCCAGGTTACTTTGGGTTTTTAAATTGTGTTTTGGGGTTTTCTGTGGATTTTTTCCTGTGCTGTGAGGCCATGTTCTAGAAGAGTTTATTCCTGACATTTCGCCTGGGTAGGGCGAATGGTTGGGTAGGGGTGTGTGGGGCTTTGTGGGGGGGGGAATGTTTGGTTTATTTTTTTATTATTAAATTTCCCATGTGATCGTTTTCTCATGAGAATGAGTGGGATTTTCTTCCCCTGTAGTAAAAGCAGCTTTACAGTGGCTGCATTTACGTCAGGGAAGCCGAGGGGAGGGGGAGCGATTTCCATCGCAGAATAAGGTGTTTGAAAACTTTTTAAAAAACTGTTACAGGCATGGGAGTGGGGCAGGTGGGGGGGTACTGGGACAAAGACGGTTTAAAAGGGCCTGTGTAATACTCTCTTATGACTTTCCTCAGGTTACCCAATGGGTTTCCAAGGCCAAGAGGGGATTTCAACCCTTGTCTCCAGAGTTGTATCCTAAAGCTGAAACAACTAAACCATGCTGGCTCTTAAGTAAATAGGCAGTAAACATATGCACACACAATTCCCTTGTGTTTGTTAGTGCAGATCTCTTCCTATATGTTCCAAAATAGGCATTTTGATACTGGCCTTAATAAATGAAATTACAACAGTTCATCAATCCATAAGCAACATTATTTAACTACAGACTCTAGGCTTTTCCAACACTATGGTGTTTCTCAATGCATTTCTCTTCTTGAGAACATAATAGCAGCCTGTTTGGATCACTTACGTTCATTTAGGCCAATTTTCTGTCTCCAGTAAAAAGCTATTCTGACCATCAGGGGATTGCTAGTGAATTTCATGTAGTTCTCTTCTGGGGATTATAGCATTCTTAAAGATTTGGAAGAAATGTCTCTTAATGTTCAAGTTTTAAAAAATTATTTAATCACTCATTTAAAAAATAATAGATTAGAATATTGTCTGTTGCATCTAATGGAGTTGCAAGTTAGTCATACTTACATTTTGTGTGTGTGGAGAATAAGAACTGCTCACCATTTTTTTAAAAAAGTCTACTGAACTTCATACTTCAATAGTAATAAAGCACTACTTACAATTATAGAAATGCAAATTAATATCAGCTCAGTAGTATAAAAACAATTGTCTTTGTTTTTGCAATAAAAACAACATACAGTTGTGCATTAACAGTATAATTTTATGTTTATCTACAGAGAACTAAGTTAACTGAGCTTGACAGGCTTACTTCCAGGAATGTCTGACCAGGACAACAACCTAAAGATGCAATGTACACTGCTTTATTTTCAGGAAGTTATTCTTACTGAATTCAGTGGGGCTTTCAACTGAGGATAAATGATGAATTTTTGTCATTTCAGGTGGCATATGAAGATTTCACACACTATTGTGTGTATTCAAACCCTTATTTAGCCCCTAACATATAATTAGTAATATCATCAAGTTCCTTTAAAAAACCTCAACATTACATTTTTTACAAGTATATTACCTATTTTTTCATATCCCCTCTTTACCCCATCTTAACAATATTTTTTTTAAAAAAAACAACACACATACACAATTATGGACTATTACTTGTCATAGGTATTTTTGCCATGGCAACTATGGTCTCTTCAGTCTATCTCTGTATCTGAAGTTGTTACAAGGACTTTCTAACACCTAATGTGTGCTCTTTTCATGGAATCATTAGCGCTAGTCACAGTACTATGGTTATTCTGGTTTGAAATAGGCTATGGCCAACTAATATGTTTTTGCAAACATCAGGTTTTATACTCGTAGCACAAAACATCATATAAATGAGGAAACACAACAGTGTTACTATAGTATTTATCATTAGTTTTATCTACTCTGCAATGCAAAGTTAGCTTCCTTGTTTTCCTTTCAGCACTGTGACCAGTTTTATCCATGCATTTACTATATAACCTGCTCACAACGAAAGGCTGATCAAGTATACAACCTGAATCCTACTGGCAGTCCCAAGCAGAGTAGAACCACTGAAGCAATTGCTGAATGGTGAGTTAACACTTAAGTAAATCACACTGATTTAATGGTCCTACTCTGGTTAGACTACTAACAAAATTCAGGCCTAGGGAAAGAAAAGAGATTCTAGTATGTGAGCACAGTGAAATGTGAGCATAATTTGCACGCATAGAATTTTCCATATGACACAGCTGTATTTTTTCCTTGTGTGTGGCAATGCATGCATGTGTGTGCATGTGTCTATATATGCTTTAATCCTCAGCATCACGTCCAATGACAATAAAAGCCTACAAAAAATGGGGGGAAATCCTCAGACATCACTGATACAGAATACAAGAGACACTGTGCATTCTGACAAAAAGTTTGATGATTAAGAATTTGGAGTGGGTGGGTAGAAGACAAGAGGAAGACAACAAAAAAGTAATGATAAAGTACATATATGGCTTGGTGGTGTTGCAATGGTCACCTTTATTTGTTACAGCATTGGCACAGAATAGAACAATTGGTCTAGCATCAGCTGGCTCACTGCTGATTCATGTAAACGCTTGCCCTACCACCTGTTGGAGGAACCCATAGGATGGCAGGAAATTGGATCCATGGGGCATAAGCCACTACATGTTTCCCTTGGGATTTAGAAGCAAGGCAGGGTCTATTGCCCCTGAGATGGGAATGTCCCTGAACATCTCCACTACTAAGATCTCTTAAGGCTCCCCTGATCTGGCTGGTTCTTTTCACATGTGCAGATTGTTAGTTTCAAATAAAAGGTTTGCTGAAACATGTTGAACTGCTATTCTTTTTTTGGGGGGTGGGGTGTAAGAAATTATCCCTATTCTTTCCATGTTACATCTATCTCTGGTACCAAATTGTCTGTTAAAGAAGTAATGCACAGGAACACATCTACTTTGTTAGCTGAGCTATACCTTTACTAGGTTTACCCCTCTTCTGTTTTCCAGTGAGTAGAATATGCCTTAAATGTATCTTTCTATCTGCAGCTAAATCTTAAATTCTTTATCTGGTTCCATTTACCTCATGTAACTGTGCTCTATCCTTTAATAAACTGCACTGCTGCTATAATCAACCTCACAGACCTACTCTTGCATATCCTTACAAAAAGCCAATGCACCAGGAAACTACGTAACCCTGAACTATATTTCACACATTTTAGTTAAGGCCCACCCCTTGTTGTGGGAGAGAGGCTTGTGTACCCTAATGATGTTTTGAGCTATGCTGGCAGTGGCATAATAGCCACTGGTAGGGTCTCCCATGCCAGACAGGTCAAAACCGAAGGGTCTGACAAAGAGCGTCAAAGGGCAGGATGGGCTCTCTAGCCTTGTGGCAACCGTCCTAGGAGAAGGAAAACTCTAATCCCAAACCTGGGCAGATGGTGCTCGTCCAACCCTGTAAGGTCAACCATCTAAGAGAAGGAAACTCTAATCAAACCTACGGCCCGAGGACCTCGCTGCCACGTCCATGCTTGCAAGGCCACTGCAGATGAATCTCTGGTTTAAAGGGTGAGGCCAGTTCTGTGCACGCTGTGCTTCACCAGAAAAATCCATTGCACAGGCTCGAAGGACAAAAAGTTAAGGCCCAAGATGCAAAGATCATGAATTCTTGTTTTTGCAGATACTATTGGGGGAGGGAAGGTTAGATATAACTATTGCCCATCACTGCAAGATTAAAGTTTCAATTTCTGATTGAGTTTTTCTTTTTAAATGGGGCAGCAACCACTTCCTACTTGGGATAATAATAACAGTGACTTAAAGATGAACCTAGAAATCCCTTCATCACAGAAAAGTGAGCCAATCATTCCTCTGAACTAATTCATTGGCTAGAAACAATGAAACATTACAGGAACAGGCTACACATTTACCAAACCAACAGACAGCACAGCAATTACATTTTGCTTTCAGTCTCAGCTTCTGCAAGGGTTAAGACTTATTTTGTGTGTTGCTGTTGTTTTAAAGTAAAGAAAGAAAATAAACTGAAAGTATAAAGACTGAAATGCTGCAAAGTGTAAACTTCTGCCAGCACACCATACAATCCAGGATACAGACACCTGGGGGCCATTTACATGGCAAAATAAATTCTCAAAGAAATCGCAGAGTCCTAATAGTTCCCACAACTTTCAGCTCAAAGTCACCATATTCAGACGGAGGGAGGCCAAAAAAAAACCAAAAAAAAAAAAAAAAAAACCAAAACAAAAACAAAACATAAGTCACACAGTATAAACTTTCACTGTTTTCCCAAACTTTTTTGAAAACTAGAGCAAGTTAGCACAGTATTGACTGTGTGAATGACCATTTTGCTTACGGCCGTGGAAACAGTCAGCAGTCTTTTCGAAATTGCCACAGCAGAACTCGTCATGATTGGTTGAATTTACCCAAGGAGGAGGGAGTGAACTTGGGAAAGATGAGAAAAGATCTAGCCAGCTGCCTTGCTATGTAGCATAATTACTGTTCCTGTGCCCATCCCTTCCTCCCTCCCTCCCTGTGTATGCTCTACCAGCTGATCTATCCATAGATCGTTTTATGTATGTGTGTGTGTGCACACGCGAATACACAGCGCTGGCATGAGCAAGGGAGAGAAAACAGTCTACTCAGATAGGAGAAATGTAGAGGAAAAATAATTCTTTCCTTCCCTTCTTTGTCATTTAATCCTCCTCCCTCCTGGGTCTCCCTGCTTTTTAGTTGCTTTCTAGTTTTCTCTAGCTCAAACAAAGCTGTGAAAGGCAATACTGTTGCTTTGTATACAGACAACTTACGATCTCTTTTCCCCTTCTGAGGAATGCCTGCAATTAAAGCCCTTTCAGTCATGGAGGAGCTATTCCCCCCCATCCAGGGCCGGTTTAACCAGTTTGCCGAATCAGCATTGGTGGGGGGGAGCCACAGTGGGGGCCCCCATGAGTCCTCCTCCTCCATCCACTCCCTCCAAACCCAAAGCCCATCCCCCCCGCCTCAGCTCGGCAGTGGTCCCGCCTCCTCCTCTTCCTCCTCCTCCTCCCTCTAGCATCCTGGCTCCCTCCCGCCAGGGTACGGTGCTGTGCCATCCCACCAGCCACCCACCTTCCCACTGCCCGCCTGGCCATCCCTCCTTCCCCCTCTCTCTCCATCTCCTCGTCCCACCCGGGCTCCGGCCTTGGGGAGAAGTCCCAGGTTGGAAGAAGGGCCGGCCATGGAGGAGGGAGGGGGAGGCAGCAGTGGTGGCTCGAGCCTGCGGCCCTTGTAGGAAGAGGAGGAGGAGGAGCAGGAGGTGTCCCCCCCACTGCCACCCCCAACCCTTTCATCCTGCGGCTGAGCTGCCTGCAGAGAGCAAAGGTGAGGCGCCTGGGGCCTCTGCCTAAGGGCCATGGGGGGAGCTCTGAGGAGGTTTCTTTTGGGAATGTGGGGTGCCTCTGTGCAGACCAGGCAGGAACTGGGACAGTGCGGGGGGGGGAGAAGGGCATTTTTATGTGGAGAGCTTGTGCACTGGGGGGGGGAGATGACTGACAGGTCATGCCCATATGGGGCACCCCAAATCCCTTAAACTGGCCCATATGGGGCCCCCAAAATAAAGTGTTGCAGGGCCCCCCAAAATTCCTTACACCGGCCCTGCCCCCATCAAGCCCTTCCTCCATCAACTGTGTGTGTTTCAGTGAGTGGCTTTAAGAGGCAGGCATTTAAGGGGCAGGTAGGCATGCCCCCCCCCGCACCTTTGCCCGTCCGAACCAGAAAGCAAAAAAGTAAACAACACAACTGAATCCCCCATAAATCATCTAAACTATCCGGCAGTGGTGTGAAAAAGCACTAAAGCACAAATTGCCACATTAAAAAATGCCGTGTACCTGACCCCAAGGTCTGGTGGTGGCCTAAGACAGACTTCCTGATGCACTCCAATAGCCAATCAGTGGCAATAGGGGTTGGTGGGGGATAAAGCTATGCCTGGGCACCATCTGGCAGCCATTGAATTGACAAGCAAACCTCCTGGAAGGAAGAACTGGATATCTCCTTACATATCATAAGACTAGATTTGCTGGTGAAACCCGCAATTAAATTAGTGTAAAGCTCAAAAACATTCTGGCCTATACCATATCAGGACAGGAGGAAGTTCTTCCCTTGTCCTCTTCTGCTGTGGTAACATGTTTAATAAATATAGTGATCAGCATAATGCAAGCTGTCTCCTGCTGTTTCCAGATAGTAAAGGGGGAAATAAACTACAGTAGAAAAGGCTGGAGACTACTACAAGCAACCCCATTCTTATGAAAGCCATGCTAAAACAAAGATCTCATTTATGCAAGCTTATATCCCACCAGGTTGATATTATCATTATATTTTTAGTGTGTGCACATTTCATAAAAAAACACAAAGTCACACCATAAGAATAGAGCAAGCAGCATTCATCTTAGCTGCAAGTTGGCCCCAACCTCCAGAACACTGCAGAGAGTTTGAATTTGGCAGCTGGACCCTCAGTAGATGTGGTCTGAGAGATCACCTTAAATCTCTTGATGACTAGCTGGAATGGGGCCTATCTGGATACATTAAAACATAAATAAATGTAGGATTCCAGTGTGAGAAAGGACCACCTTAACCCCTACCCCATAGATGCCAATGGGTAAGACATATCAAACCATGGTTTACCTTACATGAATAAACAGTGGTCTTGCAAACCTCCATCCATCATGCAGTGATTTCATGCCTCATTTTTCTATATAACAGAATTCTGCTTTTGTTGATTCATCTGAATAAACAAACCATTTTCAATTTCTTCTGGAAATAATAAGCAAACTCTGGTTTCTAATCTTGGGTTGCATGGCAAATACAATCCATTATTTTCTTTCTGGTTGGAGGAAATAAGAAACTTGCTTACTTCAAACCCAGATAGGAGGTAGATTCCTGATTGTTCATTTATATAATCCAAGATACTTTCTAAAAATATGTATCTGAATCTATCCTACCTGTCAAATAACGCACATGGCATGACAAAGAAGTAAGTTAAAACATATGAAAGATGTGGATATAAGTATACCTTATGCCATTGTAACACTATACTAATATTATTCCATCTTACAAGATTTTATATCCTTGTTGATATTGCTATGTCCTTTCAAGTTGACTCCAAGTTATAGCAACCCTATCATAGGGTTTTGAAGGGGTATGAGTGTTGGACTATGACTCTGGACCAGGGTTTTAATCCCCACTTAGCCATTCATGGACCTTGGCCATGAAACCCCCTGGGCAAGTTGCACACTCTCAGCTCTCAGATAGGTTCACCTTAGGGTCACCACAAATCGGAAATGACTTGAAGGCACACAACAGCAACAACAACAGCAAGGTTTGTCATTGCCTGCCTCTAAGGTCAAGAGAGTATGCCTTGCCCAAGGTCACTCAACTGGCCTCCATGGCTGTGTAAGAACTAGAACCACACTGGTTCTTATATTCTTATTCTTATCCTGGCCCTTATATTCTTCTTGGTCTTATTATTATATCTCTTAGGACTTTTTCGGATGGAAGAAAAGTAACGCAAGTAGCGTCGCCAGGTTGCGACGCTGCTGCGCAAGAGGGCGCCAGTTTCGAATGACGCTCTCCCAGCAGTACTGTTGCAGTACCGCTGGGACATTTGAGCGTGATATTTTTCCTTCCCAGCATCATATTCCCAGCGTCGTTTGAAACTGGCGCCCTCTTGCGCAGCAGCGTCGCAACCTGGCGACGCTGCTTGCGTTACTTTTCTTCCATCCGAAAAAGTCCACAGTCTTTCTTATATGATTTTATGTCTTACCCTTTGAATAAATTTATCAGGATAATATCCCTTTAAGTGTAGTAAGAAACTGTTGAAGCAACAGGCCACTCTGCTCGCACAGCTAAATAATAATAAATAATAAAATTTATTTATATCCTGCCCCTCTACAAAACACAATCTGGGTGGTTTACAACAATTAAAATATACATCCAAACTCTCAATCCCACCCACTCCTTAAAATACAATTAAATACCCACAGCTGGAGTGGGTATGTGCACAGTTGTAGTCATGAAGAAGGTGACTAGCCAAACACTCCTATAAAGATATACTCTATGTGAGTTACTATTGTGGGTTGATGTTGTGGAGTGTTGGATTTGTTCTTGAGGTTTGCTGTATGTATTCTGCAATTGTTTTGTACTGGAACTGAAGATAAAGCCTCCAGAAGGACCTTGCTGCTTGTAAGTCTTCTTATTGTGAGTGAAAGTGGGTCAGAGCAGCAATAAAGCCTGGTAGCTGAAGCCTTTGTTTTTCAAGCCATATTCTGCTGCATAATTTATTTGCTGTTTAGCTACTTCTGGGATTAGTTTGTCCCCAGGCTGTGCCAGTCACCACTCGGTGAGCCTATACTGGTTGGACAAAATTCCCACTGTAGCTTACCATAAAAAAATCAAGGGAATAGGTGTGCCATGACAGAAGCTTATTTACCAATCTTTATGTAACAGATGTAATGAGTGGGAAAGCTCCTGCTCAAAGCGATCTGAGCAAATAGCTGCACTGGATGTTCTATTCTTACAACAGCAATGCCATCGAGGGTCCATAAGAGAGCAACAAAGGCCAAGACACAGTGAGTGTTGCTGAAGCTGCATCTCACATATTGATTTGAAATAGCCAACTGATTATGGTCTGTCTGTTTTAGGTAAATGCAGTTCAACAACATCTAAAATGCCACACCCTCTTCTAAGTATTAGTTCTTCAATACTTTCATTGTCGTCATTTGACTCTGTCTCCATTCTAGTCCCTTTAAAATTCAGCCTACAGGGATTATATCCCTTAAGTGGTGTTTGTAAAATTAATACTGGTTTAATTAAAGCTAATTAAAAATTCAGGAGCTCATTACATTTTGCATTGAGTTTAGAAACATCAGACTCTTTAAAATGAAAAAGACATTAGCACTAGAAATAACCAAAGTAATGCAGCAAATTAACTGGTCTACTTGTACGAGACTATCAAGGTGCAGACATTCTTGCTATAAATAGTTGCTGTTGTTTTTCATTAGTGTTTTCTGGATTTTATGGGGAAAGAATGCCTACTCTAAACCAAAACATAGTAAAAAATTGGTTGGCCTGCTCAATATGGAAACTGAGGTTGATACAAACTGAGTCTGATACTTTTTCTTTTACTATAATAGAGCTAAAATGTATAAAAGATTTGTAACTATAAAATAGCTTTGGGTTTGTCTACACAGGCTAAATATCCCATCTTGCCCACATCTCAGAGCCCCACAGTCCATATGATGCAAGGCTCTTGACCCATTCTGCCCCGGGCAGTACTCCCCCACTCACAACAGATATGGGCTGGAACAGGGGGAAGGCAGGATAGGGCCTGATAACATGGTTTATAAAAATACTTAGTTTACTTAGTTACAGCCAGGTAACAATTATTGGGCCCCATGTGTCCTCAGGAGCCCATCCATACAGGCTGGCTCTTGCTGCCACCGCCATCTTCCTGACTCTCCTGGAAGGCAGGGAGGAGTCCTGCAGCATGTGACCAAGGCTGGTCACATGCAATGGGCCTTGGTTACATGTTGTGTGGGGGCCCCTTCCTGGCTTCAGAGACAGCAAGGAAAATGGCGGCAGTGGTGGCTGCAGGGACAGGCCTGTTCTGTCCAGGTAGTGGTGGAAAAACTAGCCTAATCCGCAGCCAGAATGTGCTGGCAGGGAGCTGGTGTATCCTGGCTCATGGATATGAGCCTTTTATTATCCTCCAAGGATTGCTGAGCAAAATTTGTTAATAGATAAGTAACATTCTGGAAATAGAATCTATCAGTGTTTGTCTGTGTAAGCTGCATGTTATTACCATCAACACATGGATTTCCATGTAGCATATTAAGCACCACAAGGCACTTACGAAAATAAATAGTCTGAGGGACTCTTGTTATCAGCTGACAAAACAAGCTCCTGACGTGAGGCCAAATCTATATGGCTACTGCTTACAAACAGTAACAGTCCTGTAGTCATTTGTTACAAATTACCTTAGAGATAAATCTATCCAGAAAGTCCTTAGCTGTATAGCAACCACTTCCTGCACCCTAATGATAAATTCAGCATTGCATCACAAAGAGAAAAAAAATCCTAATCAGAAAGAGTATTTACTTGCCAGGGTACATGCTATGCAATTGACTTAATGAATCTATATTTCAATCTGTACGAACTCTCTCATGATAATGTGACACTAATTGCATCAACAGACTGAACAAAGCTTCTTGGTTGAAAACCAAATGCAAATAAACAAGCAATATAAAAAAACTCTCACCCAGCAAAAAGTACTGAACTACTATACCAGCACTAACATTAATGAAACCTTTCAGTTATGTTATTGGGAAAATATTTAGCTCTGCAATACCCAGAAATAAAGGCTAAGTATCTAAAGCAAACAGCATGTGTACAGTAAATGTTGGGGTTGATACATCATATTGCTTTGAGTTAATATCAGGCTCGAGGGTATAGACCTAATAATTTAAAATCATATCTATGCAAACAGTTGACATACTTTTCTTTATCTTTTCTTTTTTAAAAAAAGCCTCAGCAAGAATTACAATGTACTTTATTCCTGCACCTCAAAAGGTAACATACCACCTCAGAGTGAACTACTGTCATCAGCAATATTTATCTCTGTGAGCAAAGAGCACAGGCTCCACATGAAATGCAGAAAAGAATAGCATGCAAGAAATGATTGCAAATGTCAGATCACAATTGACACAAAAGATATCCTGAACAAGCAGAACATTTTTATAACCTTTGAAAGGCAGAATCCTGATCTAGATATCCTGTACAAGTTTCATACACTAGAGCCAGAAGTGCTACAATGACCATTCCATTTGTTCTCCTTTGGTTACTCCTAGGAAGGGATCCAGTAAGGAAACATAGGAGATTATCAGACACAGCAAATGTGGCATGATAATGATGACACGATACTGCAAAAGGGCTTCCCTATTGCAGGAGTTTAGAACTATAAAACGTCATCCTCTCGCATTTTCTAAGTGTTCTGCTCCTGTGAAAAAAGGTGTTCTTTTTTTATTAATGGGCCAAGCCATCAACTGATCACCAATAGCAGGGTTTTTTTTACAGTATTGCCAGTTCTGAAACACTGTCCCATTATGCTCTCATGAATACACATCAATGGGTGGTCCCCAACAGAACACTTCTGGGTGAGAATGCAAAAACTAGGTATAGGACTCTCTTTTTATGAACCTCCACATTTTGCTCATAAATCCTTGAGTGTGTTTCAGTGCTTGTGTGTTCATCTTCTTTGTTAATTTTGGAGTTTTTAGACTTTTAAGCATGCTCATGTCTTCTTGCAAGAACTGCTGAGATCATGTGCCCTGGCAAACACGGAAGTAAACAATGCTAGCAGTCATGTTCTGATAATGTTGGGGCTGCTCTTCCTCATTTTTACAGCAATGTTTGATAAAAAAAGTGTTATTATGCCTGGACACTAACCCTTTTAAATATAGTGGGACAGAAAAGTTTTTAGACACTCCTTTGATAATCTCCATACTGTATGGATTCCTTCCTAGGATTTTCCATAATCATCTCATCAAGCACTTTGCTTACTGCGAAGTGCCACTGTTTCATCACTTATAGAAAGAGGCTGATATTTTCTAACCATCTCTTTATAGGCCAAAGAAAAAGGAAAAGAAGAAGAAGAAAATTCAAATCTTTCTCTTTGTTAAAGGAAGTGTACAAAGGTCTCTGCATTATGAAACAGAATGAATGTTGCACCTTAGGTCCTCTTCAATTTAACCTCATTAAAATAGTACAAGACTGTCTTGTATGTGCAAAATTAAAGTTTCCATAGAAACATACACAAATTCACAACCAATGTCCTTTTAAAAAAAGTAACCATTTTAATGTGAAAGGCTAAAGTTAACTTTCAATTGAGAGGCATAATTTTAAAGAGCAGAAAATGTGCTTAGATAAAACAAAAAATAGAGCTGGCAACGGCACAAAATTAGTAATAATGAGGACATATGGGCCTGTTTTTTAATTTATTCCTTTTCCTTTCATTCCCTAGCAAATGCTGTTTTATAGGAAGACTGGGGCATCTTAATGAACATAACACAATAAAGCAGCAGATATGTTGGAAGATAACATTCTGTTCAAGGTCAAATTCAACAGGGACCAGATATTCAGACATATGCTCCTTTCAAAGAAAAGAAGAAACAGCTTTGCTCCCTACTTACTTTAACACCACTTTTTTTTTTTTATGACCTTTACAAGGACTACCCCAAATCCAGATGAGGCCTTCGCTTACTATGTAGGACAGAACTAATTGCATCAATAAAGATCAAAGCATAAGAATCCTATTGGGGCGGGGATGGAGATTCAGTGAGAAAGAATGATGCAACCAGCCTTCTTCCCACTCCCCATCTATGATGGAACCATGTTATTCTTCTGTATGTCCCAACATTTCACAGATGAAAGTCATTCCTAAGTGTTCAAAAGAGTGTGGCCAGGTGGCAAGAGGGCAAAAGTTCTTATTGAGGAAGAACACACAAAAGATTTCTATTTTAAGCAGAGAAACCATGGAATGGATGTATTGACTTTAGGAAAGCCTTAAATTAAAGAACCCCAAATGAGCCTACTGAGAAGGGCAAAACTCTACCCCTTTCTCTCCTCTCCCCTCCTGCCGTATTAAATGAGTGCAAACTACTCTTGCACTTCGAACTCAGTTTGCATCAAATGAAGTAAGCCAAGCAAAAAAGGGGGAAAGTGGAAAAAGGAGAGAGAAACCACTTCTCCTGGCAACTAGCCACATGAGGCTCTTTTGCATTCCACAATTATAGCACTATGATTCCACCACAACTGCCAAGGCAATATTCTATGTAATCTTGGGATTTGCAGTTCATGGAGGGGAATTTAGAATTCTCAGCCAAAGAGCTTCTGTGCCTCTGTGAACTACAAACCACAGGACACATAGGATGTTGCCATAGCAGTTAAAATGGAATCATAGCGCTAGAATTATGGAGTATGAAAGGGCCCATGGACCGATTATGCAGGTTTCTATACTATGAGGGAAGCCTACTTGAGTACAGCAAGCTCCCAGCTGCAGAATTTCACTGGCAACAAGAGAAGAACTACAGCATGCAAACTGTGACACAGCAGAGAGGATGTGACTAATACATGCATATCCCTACTCTCCTCTCATGTGTTTTTAATTGTGCACCTTCAATCATATGATTGGAGCTGGTGTGATAGAGGTCATCTATGCCTTCAGAGGACACAAATACTTTGGGGTTTTTTGGTAGAGTTCATGTGCCTTGGACAGCTAATTGCTGAACAGAAATATAGGGTTCACTACTATCCATGATTTTTGCTATCAGCAGTTAAGTCTAGGAATGTATCTGCTGCATATATGTCGTACTGTATAAACATTTTTTTGCAGGCACTTTCTTTTAACACACATATTTCTGAATCTCCAATGTGGTTCTGACTGGAGAAATGCATTTCAACAATCAGGGGAGGAATGTGAATGCTGAAGTATAACTTGGCTTTTAGTATAAATTAGGTAAGTTTGTATTAAAATGAAATAATCCCAGGTGGCACCCCAATAAAGACAGGAGCTGTAGGAGCACTCCTGAAACTGGTGCCTTTGTTGGTGAACTGGCTTTGCTTCATGTATGCTCTCTCCCTCAACTACAGAAAAGTCCATATGCATCACAGTTGTATAGAATATGACACTGCCCCAATATTATATAGTTCATAGCAATCCCACCCCTGTTGTATGCAGTTCTTAAAAATGACTCCAGAAAATCTAGGAAACATAGGACATTTTCAGACGCGATTTTCAGCAGCAAATATCCCAAAACAGCTCCGTTGCTGCCGTGCAGCAGGGGAGTGGCTTCGGATGACACTGTCCCTCTGCCGAAACCCTCCATGTCACATCCGTGACAGAATGGAGGAAGCCGCATCATATTTAATTCACAAATGTTGCCCATGAGTGAAATATGACACGGTTTCCTCCATTCTGTCACGGAAGTGACACGGAGGGTTTCAGCAGAGGGACAGCATCATCTGAAACCGCTGTCCTGCCACACGGCAGCAACGGAGCTGTTTTGGGATATTTGCTGCCGAAAATTGCGTCTGAAAATGTCCATAGTCAGAGATAGCTGTATTCACCATAAAGCAAAAGACAACCAACTAAAAAAATCCACAAAAAGAGTGATACTTTTATTGGCCAACCAAAATGTAGAAAATTCATCATGCAAATTTTTATCATGCATTCTCTGTATTTTGGTTGACCAATAAAGGTACAGTATTGCTCTTTTGTGAATTTTAGACTACCCCGAATATGTTTCCTGGATTTGAAGATATTGAATTTTGCACAACAGGGGACACTTTAATAAGAGGAAACAATGGATTGGGACTAAATTCTTTAAGTTTATTACCACCAACAAAGGTAAAACTCTTTCCCTGCAGTACGTTTGGCAAGTTTTACCTATATAGCACCTAAAAACTTTTCCAGATGTACCAGTACAGATACCCCTTAAGAAATGCAATGTTCTCTGCCTAACAAAGGAGCAGTTAGTTTCTCATGGAACAGGGACAGCTGGCTCTCAAGAGAAGTTACTCTTCTGCTGCTAAAGGAGCTAAAATTTTATGGCCTGTCTTTTATTACCCTTTCTCCCTGGTCCTCACATGGCCAAGAAGGGGAGTGGTCTCTGCCTGCATTGAAATCCTTCAATAACAACTTAACTGACTCTAGAGTAACATCTGAGAGGGAATGTAGGCCTGTGACTCAAACCTCTTTCTCCTGTAAGATTTTTAACATCTTCGCCTGATGAAGAAGCCAGTGAAGCTTCGTAAGCTTGCATGATGCATTTTCAGAAAACCTAGATACCCAGTTTAGATACTGGATGAGGGGGGAATGTTGCCACAGTTTGCAGCAGCCATCTTATATCCAGAAGTTCAAACTTATTTGGGGATGAGGATAAGCATACAAGCATGCACAGTAACTATGGAATGTAGCTTAAGCTCATTATGGACACAAAGTCTTCTAATCAGCCGTTATATCTTCATCTCTAACATTCTGTTACAACAATATGAAGGTAAAATACTGAGATGTCTGTGGACTAGCTCAGAAACATCAGTCTTTGGCATTGTGGTATGCTTTGCCAATTAGGTCATGTCACTTGTGACAATTAGACTACAATCAGGTAGGTGGGCTCCTGCAGCCAAATGCATCCTTGAGAACAATTCATTAGAGAAGTCTCATCAGCTGTGACATTCCCAAAGACTCCCCTGCACAGCATCTCATTCACATGCTAAAGAGTATAATACCTCATAAGAAACAGAAGCCACAATAACAAACACACCATCTAAGAACAATATAGTTAATAATCCCCAAGAGCTTTAAAAGGTAACAAACCATCTAGAAATAATAAAAAACAAACAACTAACCAACTAAAATTAAATACATCTCCCCAAAACCAGTCACTGAGAAGCCAAGCATAAATATTGGCATGTGTGGGAACAATATGATGTACAACTATTTACAAACGGAGCACCTTAGGCATACAGTATTTCAGCAAGGTACACAAACGCAGTGGTTTAGTCAAGACCAAATTGATTTTCATCTGTATGTTATCTAAATTATTTCCTCCTCTAGTGACAATAAGCATTGCAAAAACAAAGGTATGTCAGCCCACACAGTACCAACAACAACAAAAAAGACGTCAATACAACTGAACAGCCAATGGCTGCAATAATGTAGAATCATTACTAGCAACACATCCCTTCCCATCTTGACAGATATTTACTGTTTTGATTTTTTCCTGTATTGTGTTGGCCAAATCCAAAGGCCAAGGTTGACTGTATCAGAGAAAGGCTCTGGCAATATATGTGTTCAGGTGTTCTAGACCCACCCACTGCATTTAAACAGTCCTTATAAGTAACAGAGAGTCTAAGCTATGAGACTCGGTGCATATACCATTATCCCTGATGTCAAATCCAATAGTCTGAAGGAACTGTTCACTTAGGCAGAACCTTGTGACATCGAAGGCTTTCACGGCCGGCATCCATAGATTTTCCTTGGTTTTTTTCCAGGCTGTGAGGCCATGTTCTGGAATAGTTTCTTTCTGACCTTTCGCCTGCATCTGTCGCTGGCATCCTCAGATAATGGTTGGGTAAGGTGTGTGTGTGGAGTTTATATGCTGTGAACACCTGTTGGGGAGAATATGTAAATTTGTGTAATTGAATGGTTAGTTTCTAGATATAGAAATGCAAGGCTCGTTAGTGTCTGGCTGAATAATGGTTGGTTGATGGGACATTATCTGCTGGGAATCCCCCTGTCCCTGGGTAGAATTCTTTTCTAAGTGTTGATTTTTGATTCTATTGTATTCCAAAACTGGGAGACAGATGTTTACTTTTAAGGTTTCTTCTTTTCTGTTGAGGTTGTCCAGGGAGATTTTCACACGCCGAAAATATCGCCGCCAGAAACCGGGACAGAAATATTTCTGTCCCGGAAGCAGCGCCACGGTTCGCACGCTCACCTCCCTCTTCCATTGTTCCGTCGTCCTCGCTTTGGGTTTTTCCCTCCCTCTTCTGGAATATTTTACTAACGGGAGTTTGCTGTTAATAAAATATTCCGGAAGAGAGAGGAAAAAACCCAAAGCGAGGACGACGGAACAACGGAAGAGGGAGGTGAGTGTGCGAACCGCGGCGCTGCTTCCGGGACAGAAATATTTCTGTCCCGGTTTCAGGCGGCGATATTTTCAGCGTGTGAAAATCTCCTAGGTGTTTGTAGATTTCAATAGCTTCTCTGTGCATTCTGACATGATAGTTGTTGGCCTGGTCTAGAATTTCAGTATTTTCAAACAGCATTTTGTGTCCAGGTTGGTTTCTAACATGTTCTGCTACTGCTGATTTTTGTCATTCCTGAACCACCTGAACAGCATCCACCCAAATATCCAATTCACGATGGGAAAAGAGAAGGAAGGAACATTCTTGGATGTCCTAGTCATCCACAAACCAAACCAACAGTTAGGCCACAAGGTATACAGAAAACACACACACACAGACAGGTACCTACACAAGAACTCCAAGCATCACCCAGGACAAAATAAAAGCACAATAAAAAGATTGGTAGACCATGCAAAAAGGATCTGCGAACCCCACTACCTGGAGGACAAACTGAGGACCCTAAACTGGGCCCTACAGGCTAATGGTTACTCCAGATCAGACATCACAAGAGCAGCCAGACCCAGAAAAAAACCACAGGAACGAAGAAGAAAAACAGCCACCCAAAAGGAAGGTATTTTTACCATACATCAAAGGAGTCACAGACAGAATAGGGAAACTAATGAGGAAATACAACCTCCAAATGATCTACGGACCAACCAAGAAAATTCAAGAAATGCTACACTCAGCGAAGGACAAAAGACACCCCCTCACAGCTGCAGGTGTTTACCACATACCATGCAGCTGTGGACAAGTTTACATAAGGACCACTAAACGCAGTGTGCAAACATAAATCAAGGAACATGAGAGACACTGCAGACTGGGCCAGCCAGAAAAATCAGTAGCAGCAGTAACAGAACATGTGATAAACCAACCTGGTCACAAAATGTTACTTGAAAACACAGAAATTCTAGACCAGGCCAACAACTATCATGTCAGAATGCACAGAGAAGCTATTGAAATCCACAAACTCCTGGACAACCTCAACAGGAAAGAAGAAACCTTAAAAGTAAACAAAATCTGGCTTCCAGTTTTGAAATACAATAGAATCAAAACTCAAAACTTACAAAAGAATTCCACCCAGGGACAGGTGGATTCCCAGAAGACAATGGCCCATCAACCAACCATTAGCCAAACAGACACTAATCCTCCTTGCATATCTATACCCAGAAACTAACCATTCAATTACACAAATTTACACATTCTCCCCAACAGGTGGTCACAGCATATAAACTCCACACACACACCTACCCAACCATTCTCTGAGGATGCCAGCGACAGATGCAGGCAAAACGTCAAAAAGAAACTATTCCAGAACATGGCCTCACAGCCCGGAAAAACCCAAGGAAAATCCTTGTGACATTGTTCCTACAATAAATTCATAAAGAAGCAGGCAAAGCAAATTCCTAAGCAACTGATGGGTTTATTTTTAAACCATGACAAGCAAAAGATTTTAACAGCATCTAAGCAGAACTACATTGAGAAAAACCATGATTTTCTTTCAATCATTTATTTCAGTATGTTTTCTAATTGTATTAGTCATTTCTCATAGAATCATAGAATTGTAGAGTTGGAAGAGACCACAAGGACCAGAAAAAAACTGGAAGAAAAATAAGCTCAGATCTTTCACAGCTAGAAAATTAAAATAGGCATACTTATTCTAGTCTTGACATCACTCTGAACCATCCGTGTTTGATCAGGGCCCCCCAAACTCCTGAAGTTGCATCACTTGAGGGAGGGGCAGTGGTTTTGAAACCCACAGATGACAATCCTAAACTGAACCAGACCGAGACTGGAAAATAACAACACATAAATCCACATTAACTACAAGCACATGTACATCTACACACACACACACACCACTAGGTAAGAAGAATGACTCACATCACTCTTACCACCTGTCAGGTTGAGGCAAATGCCAGAACGTCTGGCATTCATTACGTTTGTGAAGGGAGGGATAGTCTTCCAAACTTGTTTTCACCTTTTTCATCATGATTTTATGATAGCATCTATTACATACAGGAAAAGCTGCAGGAAGCAACAGAATCTGCAGCAAGCAATTCTAGAAAAAGAACAGCTTTTGTGGGCCCATGCCTGTCTTTATTAAGCTGACTGGCTTTTCAGGGCACTAAGCTCTCTTCTATTGGTTTTCAGAGATTAAAGCTTTAAAAACCATACAAATTGGAACACATAAAAATGTGACAGCAAAAGTTATCTCTTAGAAATTGCCCACAATAGTGCTTAAAATGTTTAACCCATTTCATCCAGGGTTTTTAAAAAACGCATCAGAAATTGTTCTTTTTAGCCAGTCGCTTCAAAACCTGGGGGTATTACCAATTATAAGAAAGCTGAACATACATTCAGTTCTGATGCACCACAAAACTTCCTATATTATTTTATGTTGGTCTTGCAAGCCATGTTAGGCCATCCAACCTCTGTGCCAAAGGAGGAACCTATGAATACCGTTGGTGGATCAGATCAAAGTTTGCGCTTGTCCATACATTCCTAACCTAGTGACCTCCAGAAATTTTGGACATCTGGTGCCATGACTGACTGGAAAGTTTCCGAGTGTCTACAAGTGATGGTGCTGTCAAGCACTAAGGCCTCTTAGGGTCTGAGAACTGGATAATTAGCACAGGAAAACAGGCTGCACCATGACAACAACCCAATCACTCTGAGTTTACCTTACAGAATAACTATGGGGTTGAGCCCAAAAGATAAAAGTGGCTCATATTATTTCATACTTATCTAAAAATGTTCATCTCATACATCTCAGAAGACTCAAGAGAGTTAATAACTATTTGAAACAGATAATATGCATACTAATAATGTACTGCAAATTAAGAAGATGGAAATGTCCCACTACTATAGGAGAAAAGAATCTCTAAAGGACTTGAGAACAGATTTTAGGAAACAGGGGTTTTTTTTAGGGGGGATCTCCACATATGCCTCATCCTGGCACA
Source organism: Gambelia wislizenii (assembly GCA_030847615.1). NCBI lineage: Eukaryota > Metazoa > Chordata > Lepidosauria > Squamata > Crotaphytidae > Gambelia > Gambelia wislizenii. The sequence goes on from JAUMIR010000003.1 coordinate 266,819,548, forward strand.
CAGATGATGAATGAAAAGGGCAACACAAGCTTGGTAGGTGAAGGGAATGCTGTGAATATAGTATTTCTTGATTTCAGTAATGCCTTTGACAAAGTCGTCCATGATACTCTTGCAAAAACGTTAGTAACATGTGGGTTCGACAATGCAACTGTTAGGTGGATTTGCAATTGGTTGACTGACGGAACCCAAAGGGCAGTCACCAATGGCTCCTCTTCATCCTGGAGAGAAGTGACCAGTGGGATGCCACTGGGTTCTGTCCTGGGCCCAGTGTTATTCAACATTTTTACCAAAGATTTGGATGATGGAATTCTTATCAATTATTATTATTATTATTATTATTGCCACGTACTTCTGTTAAAAAAAATTGGGGTGGCTTACAACAGTTAAAACACAACAATACAGACTAAAATCCCTAAGCCCCACCCAACCCCACCCTCCCCCATAAAAAAGATATTAAACTAGTATGAAATTAAAATCCACTTAAACTTAAAATCACATAAATAAACAAATACAAAAATCAACAGCCACTGAGTCACGGTAAAGGACTAAAAGAGGACAGGAGATGCTGCTCCTGAGGCCAGGATCTAATCAGGAAAGGCCTGCCGACAAAGATCCAGCTTTAGTGCTTTTTTAAAGCCACTCAGGCTTGTCATCTGATGGATCTCGTTCGGCAGGCCATTCCATAATTTGGGGGTTATTACCGAAAAGGCCCTCTGGGAGGTTGCAGACAGCCTAGATTTTTGTGGCTGAAGCAAATTCCTCCCAGAGGACTGGAGTGCACGGGGAGGATTGTATGGGAGGAGGCGGTTCCAAAGATAAGTTGGACCCAAGACATCTAGGGCTTTAAAGGTAATAACCAACACCCTATACTGGGCCCAGAAATTGATAGGCAGCCGGTGGAGAGATTTTAATACCAGAGTTATATGGTCTCTCCGAGATGTTCCTGAGCTCACTCTGGTTGCCCTATTTTGTACCAACTGAAGTTTCCGGACCAAGCACGAGGGTAGGCCCATGTAGAATGCATTGCAGAAACCTAGATGAGAGGTTACCAGCGCGTGCACCACAGTCTCGAGGTTGCTTACTTCCAGAAAAGGGCACAGCTGGCATATCAGCTGAAGCTGATAACAGGCGCTCCTGACCGTCACATTCACCTGACTAGTCATCTGAAGTGATGAATGAAGGAGCATCCCCATACTGCTAATACAGTCCTTAACGGAGAGTGTGACCCCATCCAGGACTGGAAGTTGCAACCCAACTCCTGGTTTCAGGGCTGCTACCGTGAGCACCTCCGTTTTGTCCAGATTTAATCTCAATCTGTTTTTCCTCATCCAGCCCATTACTGCTTTAAGACAGTCATTAGGAGGAGAAACACCATCGGAATTCGAGGCCGACGATCGAGACAAAGAGAAATAGATCTGGGTGTCATAGAATCATAGAATTGCAGAGTTGGAAGAGACCACGAGGGCCATCCAGTCCAACCCCCTTTCTCACAGGAAATCACGATCAAAGCATCCCCGAAAGATGGCCATCCAGCTTCTGGTTAAAGACCTCCAAGGAAGGAGACCCCACCATGCTCTGAGGGAGTGTGTTCCACTGCCAAACAGCTCTTACTGTCAAAAAGTTCCTCCTAATGTTGAGGTGGAATCTCTGTTCCTGGAGCTTGCATTCATTGCTCCGTGTTCCAGTCTCTGGAGCAGCAGAAAACAAGCCTGCTCCATCCTCAATGTGACACCCCTTCAAATACTTAAATGGTGCTATCATATTGAACTGATAGCGTACTGATAACACCCAATCCCATAATTCCAAATAATCTCACCCAGCGGCTTCATATAGATGTTAAACAGCATCAGGGACAGGATGGCACCTTGTGGAACACCACAAGTAAGCTCTTTTTTACTGGAGCAGCTGTCCCTGAGCAGCATCCTCTGGGACCTGCCCGAGAGGGTGGTCCGGAACCACGGGAGCGCAGTGCCTCCAATTCCTAACCCACTCAGGCAATCCAAGAGGATGCTATGATCTATCGTATCGAAAGCCGCCGAGAGGTCTAGAAGCACCAACAGGGTCACACTTCCCCCAGCCACATTCCTATCAAGTTTGCAGATGACACCATATTAGGAGGGGGAACTAATACCCCAGAGGACAGATATAGAACTCAAAATGAGCTTAATTAGGAAAGAAAGTTTAGCCAAAACTAACAAAATATGTTTCTACATGTGAAATGTAGAATGTACTACACTTAGGCAGAAAAAATGCAATGCACAGATATAGGATCAGTGACACCTATTTGACAGCAGTACATGAGAAAGGGATCTTTTTTTTTCTTTTTTTTTTTTTTTTTTAAGGAGTCTTAGTGGACCACAAGCTGAACACGAGTCAGCAGTGTGATGCAGTAGCCAGAAAAATCAATGTGATTCTGGGCTGCATCAACAGGAATATAGTGTCTTGATCGAGGGAAGTAATAGTATCACTCTATTCTGCTTTGGTCAGACCTCACCTGAAATACAGTGTCCAGTTCTGGGCACCAAAATTCAAGAAGGATGCTGACAAGCTAGTGTGTCCAGAGGAGGATGACCAAAATGGTGAAAGGTCTGGAAATCATGTCCTATAAGGAATGGATTAGGGAGCTTGGTATGTTTAGCCTGGAGAAGAGAAGGTTGAGAGGTGACATGATAGCCATGTTTAAATATTTGAAGGGATGCCATCTTGTGGGTGGAGCAAGCGTGTTTGTGGCTACTCCAGAGACTAGGACATGGAGAAATGGATTTAAATGACAGGAAAAGATATTCCACCTAAACATTAGGAAGAACTTCCTGACAGTAAGGGCTCTTTTACAGTGGAATGTGCTGCTTTGGAGTGTGGTGGAGTTTCCTTCTTTGGAAGTTTTTAAACAGAGGCTGGATGGCCATCTGTCATGTGTGCTATGATTGTATATTCCTGCAGGGCAGGGGGTTGGACTAGATGGCCCTTGTTCTCTCTTCCAATTCTATGATCCGATGCTAATAATAATAATAATAATAAAATTTATTTCTAGCCCGCTCCTCTGCAACACAATCAGGGTGGCTTACAGTATAAAACTCCATAATTACATCAATAGCCTAACCCACCCATGACTTAAAATAATATTAAATTAGAAAAGATTAAAACACATACAATAATTAAAACAGAAGCAAAAAATAATAATTCAATGGCAGCTCAAAGGGGGGAAAAAACAGCCGAATCTTCGGGCCAGGATAGTTATTCAGGAAAGGCCTGCCAGATAAGATCCAATATGCTCATTTAACACAAAAGATGCTCATTTTAACACAGAAGTTGTATCCTAGTAGTAAAAGATAACAATTCTGCTCTGAAGAAAATCATACCAAGGCATTTGTTTCATGTTGCATAAGAGCACATAGAAAACAAACAGGTAAGCTGAAATCTTCCACTATGCTGGTGGAGCACAAAGCTATCCCAGGTATAGATAAGTGTCCTCCACCTCCCCACATGCTCAAACAAACTCTTCACAGACTGGGTGCCTCCATGGTCATTTAATTTCCAGGGAGACAGAGGAAGGGAAGGATAGGGGGCAATCTGTTCCTGCATTTCACTGTAAGAAGACTTCATCCTCTTGAACCTTCAGAGGACCCTTTGAAGATCAAGGAAGATGGCTGTTCTTTCCTGCAGTAGATAGCTGATAATCTGACAGAGCAATTATCAGAGATAATAGTGCTGTTCAGTGGTTCTGTAATTATGTACACAAGTGGCTCTTTAAACTTTTCTTTACCAGGGACCCCTTTAAATATCATTTGCTGCTGTAGACCCCCAAGACTTAACTCAAGATTTAAAACCCTAAGCCTTCGCAGACCCCCTGTGAGGACATCATGGACCCCTGGGGGTACCTGGACCATAGGTTAAGAAGCATTGATATAGACTAAAGATATGAGGGTGGGTAGTGTTCTGAATTGTGTGGAGAACATATAGAATGTTCACTTCTTAAGAAAGTCACTCTCCAAATGAGAAGAGCATCAGAAGCAACAAGAAGGAGAGAGAGCTTGCATATTTCCCCCCTCATGCGTTTAACCCACACATTAAGTGACTTTAATTTTTCTTCAAAAATGTCCAGGCAACTAGCCAAAACTTGTTACTACACAGCTGATAAGCAAAGGCACAGCACAATCAGAAAATCACCAGGTAAAGGAATCCAGGCAGCATGAAGTCAGTGAGCAAAAACACAAGTCCAGAAGCAAAGTCCAATAAACAAGGTTCAGGTACAGCAAACAGAGTCAAGGGCAGTCCAGCAGAATACAGGTCAGGCACGCAAGAGTCCAGAGTAAACAAACACAGTCCATGTCAAGCACAGAGATCAGAAACACACCGAGTTTGACAGGTAGGTCAGATAATCTCCAACAACCCCTGGAGGGCAGTGCTACATATTTATCTCTCTCTGGCTTTTCTTTGCAAATGAAGATTCAGGAAGAACTCATCCCACACTTTCTACAAGTGCACTGATGACTGAAAAGGCCAATCCGAGATAAACAAGTCCGGTTGCAGAAAGCACAGCAGAGGGTCTCCTTGGGTGATGTTTCCGGGTTGTGATTCTTTCTGTGTTGTCGTTTCTCTTCAAGACTTGTTCAGCGTGAGTTCTCATATAAGGCTGCAGCATTGTGGATAGTGCATTTCCATGCCTCCCAATGTGAAGCCAGGGTGGACCATTGTTGGTGATCAATTTGGCCAAGCCTGAGATGTTGCTTCAGGGAGTCCTTGTATCACTTTTTTGGAGTGCCCCTCTTACACTGACCTGTGGTGAGTTCACTGTAGAGTACTATTTTTGGGAGGCAATGGTCCTCCATCCTAGAAACATGCCCAGCAGCTAATGCAGCTGCTGCTTAACTAATTGCTGCTTCCTAAAAATACACTGAGACCTCCTCAAGCCCCCCCTTTTTTGTCTATGTGCTGTGAAGGTAGGTAAAGGTAAGTAGTCCTCTGTATCTGAATGGGCAAGACCCTCTGCCAGAACTGGTACTGATAAACCTGGACTATTGTCTGTATCTGAGCCCTGCAGCTCTGGAATTTCTTCCAGCTCTGGTTCAGCAGGTCCTGGCATGTCCACTGCTTCAGTCACTGGAGATTTTCACATGGGGAAAGTAACCCCCGGGGAGATTGGCAGAGAAACGGGGCTGTTCCAGTTGCAGCGCTCTATTTTGCATGCCCCCTTCCTTCTCCCGATCTCCCATCATGCTCCCTCCATCCTGCTTCCATTTCCCTCCCGCTATGTTCTGCAATATTTTACTAATGAAGAACTTTCATTAGTAAAAAATAGCAGGAGGGAAATGGAAGCAGCACAGAGGGAGGACGACGGGAGATCGGGAGAAGGAAGGGGGCGTGCAAAATGGAGCTCTGCAACTGGAGCAGCCCTGTTTCTGTCCCAATCTCCCCAGGGGTTACTTTCCCTGTGTGAAAATCTCCTCTGTGTCAGAGTCCATTTCCAAGTTCTGGAAGTAGGGCATGACACTTTTACTGATACACAACTTTACTGACACATAGTTGCTTGATGCATTTAATGTAATTTTTAAAAAGCACATTGCTCTCTCTATGTGTTTTTGGAGATGTAGGGTGGAAGACAAAGTTCTTCATTTCCTTAGTTTATACAACTCTACTTCATATTCCAGAAGGGAAATCTGAATCCTAACAGCCCAGAAAAAATCACCAGATTTTCTCTTAGGACAGTGATGGCGAACCTATGACAAGCGTGTCAGCACTGACACGTGTAGCCATTTGTGCTGACACATGGCAGTAGGCCTCCTCCCCCCTTGCCCGCAACCCACCACCCTCCCTAAAGTGGCGATCCAGGATTCAAAGCCTCACTTTAGGGAAGGGGAGAGAAAAGTGGCAGGTGGGGCTACAAAGCCCCAATCGCCACTTTAGGGAGGGTGGAAGAAAGTGGTGGGCATGGGTACAAAGCCCCGATCACCACTTTAGGGAGGCGGGGGGTGTAGCCTCCCCCCCACCTGGCCACCATCACCCCTGAGGCCTTCCGTGCATCCCCAGAGCCACCTTAGAAAGGCTGGGTAAGGTGGCTGGTGGGCAAGACTCTGCCGGGGAAGGTAGCGGGCAAGTGGAAGGGTGGTCACCCAGCTTCTCCCTGGCCTTTCCAAGGTGGCTCCGAGGCTTTGAAGCCTTGGAGCCGCCTCAGAAAGGCCGGGGAAGATGGCGGGCAAGCGGGAGGGTGGCTGCCCGCCCTCTCCCCAGCCTTCCAGAGGTGGCTCCAAGGCTTTGAAGCCTCAGAGCCACCTCGGAAAGGCCGGGGAACATGGTGAGCGAGCGAGAGGGTGGCTGTCCGCCCTCTGCCTGGCCTTCCCGAGGGGGCTCCGAGGCTTTGAAGCCTCGGAGCCACCTCAGAAAGGCCGGGGAAGATGGTGGGCGAGTGGGAGGGTGGCTGCCTGGCTCTCCCCGGCCTCAGGAAGGCTGAGGAAGATGGCGGGCGAGTGAGAGGGTGGCCACCCGCCCTCTCCCCGGCCTTCCTGAGGGGGCTCCATGGCTTTGAAGCCTCAGAGCCGCCTCGAGAAGGCCGAGGAAGATGGCAGGCGAGTGGAAGGGTGGCCACCCACCCTCTCCCTGGCCTTCCTGAGGGGGCTCTGTGGCTTCGAAGCCTCGGAAAGGCTGGGGAAGGTGGCTGGCAGGTGGGCCTCTTGTTTGAGCCCAGGGCACCACGCGTAGCTTCTCCAGTGGATCCCTCCTAAATAGCTCTGTATAGGGGAGCTGCCAAAAGAGGGAGGGGGAGAATGCGCATGTGTGTGTGTGTGTGCGTGCATGGCCTTGTGGGGAGTGGGAGTAAATGCTGTGAAGGGAAGAAGCTGAGGGTCTGGGAGCCAAGGAGCTGCCCACATACTTGCTCTTAGTCTAGTCTAGTCTAGCCAGCAATACATGCTCTGCTCCATGGCTAACTCAGGCTGCCTCCTCATCTCCAATTCCACTCCCACACTCACTACCATGCCTCCCAGCCTTCTTCTACCTCCAGCAGGTAAGTCCACCTCTTTTATATCTTTCCCTGCTTCACTCGTGGGTGAGGTATCTCTCCCCCAAAATAAACCCATAGGTCAGAGGGAGGATGGGGGAGGTGAGGGGAAAGTAGTGATGGGGCCTCCAAAGGCCCCGTCGCCACTTTCGGTAGGCTGGGTTGGGTGTGGGTGGGGAAGTAGTGTTGGGGCCTCCGGAAGCCCCGTCACCACTTTTGGGAGGCCGGCAGGGTGGTGGGGGGAAAGTAGCGATGGGGCCTCCGGAGGCCCCGTACCACTTTCGGGAGGCCAGGGGGGCTGTTATTATTCGCGGATTTTATTCATTCACGGGGGTCTTTGGAACCTAACCCCCACAAATGTGAAGGGACGACTGTACATTTTGATTTCTCAGTTGTCACATGAGCTGTGACAACTCATTAATTATTAATCAACAATTAATAATATTGTTGATTAAACAATAGCATGAAATAATGTTTTTTCCTTAAAGTGACACACCACCTGAGTTATGGTCAGTTTTTTGGCAACGTTTGGCACACCAAGCTCAAAAGGTTGCCCATCACTGTCTTAGGAGATTTTCAGGCATACTAAATATGGCATTATCACAACGCCAGGAGACTGCTAAAGAGCTTCCTTTTCAGATGACATTGCTCCCATCTCGTCATGCACCTGTGCTGCTGCTGTTCTGCCAGTGCTGCTTTTTATTGACAAGCTAAGCTGTCAATGGATTCCCCATTCTGTTTCTGTCACAGAATCTCCTGCATCTGAAAAGGTGCCTCGTTACGCTGGTGCAATGCCAGTGTCAATGGGAGGTCCCTGCTAGAACACTTCCGGGTGAGATCAGGAGATCAAGGTAAGTGGCACACTTTTTTGTATTCTCCCTAGGTTACTTGCTATGTTTTAAGTGTGTTTTTGTGCTTGCTGTCACTTTTCCCCTTTTATTTTGCTTGTAATTTTTGAATTTCCTGCCCTCTCATCTTCTCACAAAAATGGCCGGGATTTCAAACCAGGAAGTGAATGGAGCTCCGTTCGAGTTCCATTCACTCCTGAGCAGCAATGAAGATGCTTCCAAGGTAGGTCTGAAACTTTGGGTGATTGTGACATGACAGGGATGGGAGAGGGGCGGGAAAGGAGATTGTGGGATGGGAATGCTTTTTTGTTGTTGTTTCCATTTGATAATCTCCTTACTGTCAAAGATTATGATAGACAGTGCATGAGTACTTTTCTCTTTCTGTTTTCCCACCTTACAAATTAACTTAATTTTATTGTTAAACCTTCTTTCCAATTTAGAAAATTAGAACAGTGTTGGGGATGATAGGACATTCAATCCCTGAAGGAAGCAAAAATATCTCAGTAGAAATCAGCAGCAACCCGCTCCCAAGAAGGATACTCACACAGAGAGATTGGCTTCCAAGCAAACAGGAGGTACTTTATCTTGAAGCTCAAAGCAGTTACAATATGTACAGGCATTTATAAGGTAGATGGACAAACTGCTATGCCAGGCACTGGATATGCTCAAGAGAGAAAGTGGGTGTCTTCTGAACCAGGAAAAGCATTTTTGAAAACATAATATTAAAACTGGACAATGATGTAGTTATTATATAGCCTTAGAAATCTGAGATCTTCAGAGGAGACTCTGTTACATGTTCCAACACCTTGTAAACTTAGGTTTGCCCCATCTCTTTTATGCTTCCAGTGGGCAGCCAAATCAGTGCTGTTCCACATGGCATTCAGTGTTTGAAATTTACTCTTTCAAAACGGATTCTAAATATGTTTTTAGATTGCTTTTAGGAGTTTTTAAAGTGTATTTTAACATGCTTTGTTTTTATCTTTGTATTATTTTAATTTGGTTTTTATTTTTTCATCATTTTGGGAGCCCTTGTGGGCTGGGAGGCAATATAGAAATACTATAAACAAATAAGTATTATTAATTAGATTGCTTCCTTTGGTGAAAAGTAATTTTAAAAAACTAAACAGACCAGCAGACCTACTACATGATCACTACTTACATTATTCTGATGTTTCAGGAACGTGATTCACCACTCTTTAGTTGTATCTCTTTAACTTCTTTATATTTTATTTTATAAGCTAAAATACAAACATATAATAAAATGCACCAGCACTATGTCAGGAAGCACTTAAAGTCCAATATGAAATGAACAGCAAACTAAAAAGACCAGACAAACCAAGGTTTATGTCTGGCACCAAAAGTTATGCAAGTTACTCTGGAAAGTATGTAAATAGAATGCTGCAGCAGAAAGGACCTGCCCAGATCATCATCATCACTCACTCACTCACACACACTTGGGGAAGTTTCCTTTCACAGTGTGCTGATTGGCTGCTCACTCAACCAATGCCCTCCCTCTCCTTTCTCCCTCAGCCAATCACCACCCATATGCAAATTTCCTCTCCACCTCACTATCCACTCCTGCCACTAAATCTGCATCTACACCTCCAGCCTCACAAGGCACCATCTCTCACTCCTTTAGCCACTCACCACCTACATGTAAAAAAAATGTAATATTATTTTCTTAAAATAATAGCATATAGCTGAACCATGCGAATCTTTCAAATCTACTATAATGGCATATGTTATGCTGGGTCAGCTAGTAATAATAAATGTCAAACACTGTGTGATCTTTTGCCCCAGTGCAAGACCAGCACTTTTTCCAGCAGCTCCAGTAATTACAAAATGCTGGTCAAATTCTTGCATGAACTCTATAACTACCATGAATAACAACTGGACATCATGCTGTGTACTAGAAAATACTACTTATGGTCACAAGACTGATTTCAAGAATGTCATATGATCACGATGGTCTCACCACTTGGAATTGACAACATGGGACAGACATTAAAGGCATGAAAGCCTATTCAAGTGTTCTCTCCCATACAAATGCAAGTACAGTTGTCCCTTCACATTCGCTGGGGTTTGGTTCCAGGACCCCCCGTGAATACCCAAATCCGTGAATACTCAAGTCCCATGATATGCAATGGCAGAGCAAAATGGTGTCCCTTATATAAGATGGCAAAATCAAGGTTTGCTATTAGGATTGTTATTTTTTTAAGAATATTTTTCAAGCTGTGAATACTCAAATCCGTGAATGTCAAATCCGTGAATGTGGAGGGACAACTGTACTGGGAAGAACAGGCTCCTTACCATCTAAGCATCTTAGAATTAGAAAACCTGATCTGGGAGTGCTGTTCTTTGAAGCAAGGTACCTTGTAGGAAGCCAACAACTGTGTAAGCGGCTCCCTACTTCAGAGCTACCACTTCCAACATGTGGAGGTTGGTGGACAATCCACTCTTCAGCATTAATGCATTGATTTCTAGACATTTGCTAAGTTCTGAAATTATGTGATATTCGCTTTTAGCTCTAACAGAGCTTCTGCAATATAAATATTATTACTCTACAGAGATCTGAACCGGAACAATGAGATTTATATCTCAGACCTTGCCAAAAAGTTATATATTTTATGAACGCTGGAAGTTATCTAAGCTAATATCCTTCATAGAGATGGACAAATCCTCGGGGAGAAATTAAAGAACATTTATATTTCCAATACTGTATCTTAAAATAGGACTTCCAGCTTTTCCATTCAGTACTGACATATGAGAATGTTTTTACTGAGAAACTGATTTTAAGACAGGAAATACATACATACACATACAAACACACGCACACACGGAATGTGTAAATTTTGTCCATAGGTTCCTGACTGATGTATCAGCATTAATTAGAATTAAAAATAATAAATTAGTGGAAGAATATTTATATGCACAAGTACAAAATTGGAATGAATTGTGTAGCTATATGTAGGTATATATATGCACAGTACAACCCCCATATCCGCAGGACTGGTATCTGCAGTTTCACGTACCTGTGTCTGAAAAAATAGGGTCTGAAAAAATATGCTCCAGCCCAAGTATACTATAGAATCATGCTAGAAAATGCCTAGATAGGTGTTCTCTCTAGGGATCTCTAGATTCTCCAACATGACTCTATGGTATGGTGGGCCAGTAGTCATTCATTTCAATAGGGTTCGCTATTGATGACTAACACATGAAATAACGAGATCAGACACAAAGCTTGGGCTAAAACAGGAGCCACTTTATTTATTCTATCATCTATCTATCTATATAATTCTCTTGGGTATGTTGCCATTTCCAGTGTGCTGACTGGCTGCTTAGGAAACTAACCAACCAATCACAGCTTGGTTGGGGAGCCAGTCAGCACACTGGAGGCAGGAACATGTGGAGTTCTACCTCCAGTGTAAACATGGCCACCGGTAAGGAGTGAGTGGCTGGGAGTGTGTCTGGCATGGTGTGTGCATGGGGCTTGGGGAGGGCAGCAGGGGGTGGTGAGGGCTGTCGGGGGGAAGGTACTATGGGGGGAGGGAGGCAGTGTGGGGGAGGGAGGTGGCAGGTGGATAGGGAGGGAGCGACATGTGTGTTCATGCGCATGGGGGGTGGGTGGGAGGGCATCAGGGGGTGGGAGGGCCGTGGGGGGGAAGGGGTGTGGTGGGGAGCAGTGTATGTGTGTCTGCACGTGGGCAAGAAGAGTGGCAGGGGATGGGCGGGCCGTGGTGGGGGTGTAGGTGCTGCGTGGGGGGAAGGAAGGTGGTGTGGGGTAGGAGCAATGCGTATGTGTGCACAGGGGTGGGGAGGGTGGAAGGGGGTGGGGCGGCCTTGTTGGGGGGAGGGAGAGCAGAGTGTGTGCGTGCACATGGGCAGGGAGAGCAGCAGGGGACAGGAGGGCCGCAGTGGGGGGGCAGATGCTGCATGGAGGGGAGGGAGGTGGCACGGGGTGGGTGGGAGGTGGTATGTGTGTGTGTGTGTGCATGGGAGGGTGGGGAGGCAGCAGGAGTCAGGGCAGCTGTGGGGGGGAAGGTGCCACATGGGGGAGGGAGGCAGCATGGGCTAGGTGGGAGCAGTGTGTGTGTGTGCACGCATGGGGGGAAGGGAGGGCAGCAGGGGTGATGGTGTATGCTACCCCGAGTATATAGCTAGTTTAACCTTTATTCCTTGGGATATGAAAACTAGGGGGGAGACCCAATGCAGAAAAAGCTGGTGCCAATGGTCTCACCCAGACCTACTTCCCAGCTTGCCTGGGCAAAGACCTGAGCCCCGGGGGGGGGGGTCCCATCAACTGGGCTACCTCACTTGCAAAGGTGGTTTGATAGAGACTTCCTTCACCCAAAATGGTGCCATAGGTATACACCAAACTATTCCCCGTCTCCCCCAAAATTTGCCAGGTGACCACCTATTTATGATTCCAACCTAAGGCCAACTCTCCAAGTCCCTTGTAACAGTGTGGGGTAGGCAAAAAAACCCTGTGGAAAAGGGGGAAAATCCTACCTGGCCCATAAGCGACCAAAAGACTCACACTATTATAGAAGCAGGAGGGTGGGTCAAATTCAAAAGAGGAGGAGAGAAGGGGCGTCCCTTGTTAAAATAGTCTCTGCTCTGCCCCAAACCTCCTATATCATGACATGAGATGCTATGACACAATTAGAAGCCTCTCAACATGGGAGGCCATCAAAGTGCCTCTCCTCATGCAATGCTATGCTGTGTTGGGTTTCTGTGTTCATTATCCATGGTTTCCAGTTTCCACAGTCAGTCCAGGAATGTATGTCCCATGGATATGGGGTCACACTGTACTTTAAAAATAAATTTTAAGAATGATTGAATCTTTTGATTCTAACCAGATGAACTCAGCAACCCCTCCCCCCTCAAAATAGAAATAATTTCTAGGTTTGGTTAACAGAGAGCAATTGTGGCTAGGGTCCAACAATTTACTTCTTCTGGTTTCTGCTCCTTCTGCCAATCTATTTGGGACTTTCTTTTTCTTCACCCTTCCTCCTTATGCTCTAAAACCAGCTCCAAAGGACTGAGAAATACCAATATTCTTTTCTGCCTACAGAGGACTATGGGGAAGGGGCAGGGAAAAGAAAGAAACCCTACTTCTTCTGCTCAAATCAGCAGAATGTAGAGGATTTTCACTTCTGCGTCCTGGCCAGTAGGTGATGCACAATCGCATGAATATTTCCATAGCTCTGTTGTTGCTTATCTAAATTTGTGGGAAACCAATTGCAATCTGGAAAAAAAAAGTCATATGATGATGACTGTGATGTACCAGGCACACGCTTGCAGTAACTCAATAAGGTTTCTTTATTAAGTAAGGAAACACAGGCCAGTAACATAGGCAAAGCCCAAACTAAAACCAATCTAGTACAGCCTCCAGATAAACCCTTACAGCGTGAGAATGGCATGTAGGGAGGGCTGTAGGAGTGCAGCTACCTCCAGGTGCTGTGGCCTTGAAGCTGCCCGAGGAACAGCGTTTCCAGACCCAAAAGGCGGGTTGGCTGCTGTCCACAGATAGAGAGGCCCAGGCAGGGAAAACAGGCCAAGAACCAAACTCATGTCAGGCCTATTACCAAACTCATGTCAGGGTCTTCCATGGAGTCTACTCTAATACCCAGAATCCAGGGATGAGCATGACAATGAATTCCCTGTGAATTATTTTTCCTTTATCATACTAACTGTTCTAAATATATACATGGATAGCTCCCTTTAATGGGTCTTTGCTCCATTGCTGGACATAGCGGGAAGCAACAGCAATCTAAATACTGAGCAATAATACTTTGAAGATATCCTGGAAGGTGAAGACAACCCACAGCAGTTCAGAGCTGTTTTTCTTTTTAAAGTGGGGACCAAAGGTGGGCATGAACAGTGAGCACAAGGACCATGACAATCACCAAGACTACTACCTGCTGCCCTGACCACACTGGTGCTTGATCTTCTGGTCTATGTGCAGACTTCCACAACTTTATTTAGTTAACATTCAAATATAATTTTTAAAAATTGGAGAAACCAGAGCTTGGAATGAATTCTTTTGGACTACAACTTCCTACTGATTACAGTATCTGACAACCTTGGCTGGATGGACATTGTTAATGTATGGTCAAATCTAATCCTATTCAGTCTATGGTGGAATCTATGGTGGTGATTCCCTGAAATGAGCAGAAATGTTGCGAACAGGGAGGTGGAATGTGGATGCCAATGATGGGAAGATGACATTATTGCATGTTTAAATATTGTACATACATGACTGAAGCTTTTCAGGAATAATGAGGTTCACCTTTTTCATGAAAGAAATGATACATTCTTGTCAGGTCATGTGAATAGGGACTATAAAATCTTATCTGATATTGGTACTAAAAAGAAGCTGGTCAATCACCTGTGACAGATACATATGGGTAAGGTTTTTTTAGGGTGAGATTATTGAATTGTTGACCACCTTAGAAATGTATTAAGTGACTCACAATTCCTGAGTCTTGATGGGTTTAGAGGACAGTTTAGGAACCAAGCCAACTCACACAATTGGGAGGGAGTTCAAAGGCCTCAGGAGGGAATAGCCTGGGAAAGTCTCCTGACCACTACACTGGCCAGGGGTAGGATAATCAGCTGATTGCTCTTTTCTTGGGATTAAGGGCAAGTCTCTAATTAGTTATGGCAGACCAGTTGCCTGTTTTAGACTACCTGCACTGAAACCCATTTTCAGATCAAAATACAGTTGTCCCTTCACATTCACTGGGGTTTGGTTCCAGGACCCCCCGTGAATACCCAAATCCGTGAACACTCAAGTCCCATTATATGCAATGGCATAGCAAAATGGTGTCACTTATATAAGATGGCAAAATCAAGGTTTGCTTTTTGGATTATTATTTTTTAAAGAATATTTTCAAGCCATGAATGCTTAAATCTGTGAATGCCAAATCTGTGAATGTGGAGGGACAACTGTATATACTAATAAATGCACCCTTATTTTTAGGCCCTATCTATATGAGGGTGGGGAATGTTGTGCCCTTCAGTAAGAGCAAGTAGGTTTTTCCCCAGCAGCCCCCATAAGCTTCGTGGTGGGACAGGGGGACAGGGAAGGGGGAGAGGATGGCAACCATCCTACCTCCCCCAATCTCTGCGGGGGTGACGTCAGCAGTGGCAACTACATGGGTGGGAAACCAAGGAAGGGAGAAGAGGTCAAAAGAGCCCACCCCCCTCCCTCAGTCCCGGCAGGGGCAGCGGCAGGGGCAGCAGTAGCTGGGGTGGGTGGAAATGACAGCCACCCTCTCTCTTCCCCATTCCCGATCACTCAGGGGGAAAATGGCAGCTGTGGGAGCTTGCCCTGTCAGGAAGCCCATACCCCTGTGCTTATCCAGCAAATCAGCTTTACGCTTCCTGTGATATGGGCAAGCAAATCAAGGTGAATTGCTTGTCCTAACAAGCAGGAATGTGCACCCCCTCACAGTTTTTTTATTAAAAACTTCATGGAAAACGGTGAAGTCTCCTGACACACAGTATATGGCCTTTTTTGTCCCCCTCCTCCTGAATAGGGTGAATTGCTGTGGGTTGCCATTAATACAACACATTTTCTCCTCAAATTGTACAAGAATATTTTTTTTCACTGTTTAGACAACCCCTTAATCCAGCTGCTGGTGCCTTGTCTCTATTTTTCCTCCATTTGCAACACTAGTGATGATAATCACTACAGATATTATAGTGTATTGTATGTATTTACACTTATATTCCCATCACCATCTCTTGTGGCACCAACCAAGTGCCTTATTATTCCTTGGTTTATATACTTGAATGTCTGTACTATAGTGAAACTTTGAGAACATTAAGCTTAAATGTCCAACTAAAAGCCGGTTCTTTTAGCTCACATTTCTGGTGCATAAAACACAGATATATCTATACAGTTGTCCCTTCACATTCACTGGGGTTTGCTTCCTGGACCCCCCGTGGATACCAAAATCTGCGAATACTTAAGCCCCATTATATGCAATGGCATAGAAAAATGGTGTCCCTTATATAAGATGGCAAAATCAAGGTTTGCTTTTTGAATTATTATTTTTTAAGAATATTTTCAAGCCATGAATACTTAAATCCGTGAATGCCAAATCCGTGAATGTGGAGGGACAACTGTACTTTTGGACTATTGATTTATAGAGCTTCTAGTTTTAATTAAAATAACATTTCTTTAATAATATTAATCCTGATGTCTCCCAATTCATCTTCCTCTATAAGTGGTCTCTGAAAACAGAAAGGCCATTCAGAAATCAATACTTGTCACATCCTTTGCTTCCATGGAAAAGCAGATCAAAAAGGTGAAAATGAATGACTATCACACCTTATTTAATAGTATCATAATTAGAGACCAGAACCAGTGTGTCAAATAGATGCTACAGGAGTATAAACCTCTGCATATTTTATATTTACATACACCAGTCTTATTCATTTTGTGACAGTAAAATTGCATTTGACAGTATCATCTATTTCTATTGACCTGGCCCTTAGTCATATGAAAAGGGATATTTAAAAATAATAACAATAACAATAATAATAGAAAAACAATAACAATTCCATCAGACTACATGTTTACGTCAAATATTGTATCACTTTATATTTGCTTACCTATAGTTCTCTTTCATCTTGCAAGAACAGATTACAGTACTACATGATAAATATATGCATCAGAGCCAGATAAAGTTCTCAGTTTGAGAAGAAGCAGGTACCTACAGACTAGTTCAGCTACTACGTAAGGTAAAGTGCCCCACCTCAAAAGCTAATAGTACTAACGCCTGACTGAGCCAAAGCCTGGTGGGGAACTTCAGTTTCAGAAAGGAAGAGTGGAAGAGGCTAGCACCAAGGCTGATGTGTTTCCTGTAGAAAACACCACAAGGGAGGGGAACGCAAAGTGGGAAGAGCAGTCTTCCTTCCAATCCTTGACATGTTTATGGATGGATCACATAATAGACAGAAACTCCTAGCTGTTAAAATATCCAGGCGATTCCCTTTTCATTCCTGATCACTATATTGTTCTTTAGCAGAAATAAGTAGGGATCACTACTTTTGTTTTCTCTAAGACTTGTTGCAAGAAGAAACATGCCTCACCTGGAGAATTCATATACCCCTATATCTGTGGAACCAATAGCCATGGTTTCAATTATCTGTGGGACACAAAAAGAAGAATACATACCATAGAGTCTTCCTAGAAAATGCCTAAAGGTGTCCTCCCTAGACATTTTATAGGTCCTCCAAGGCAACTCCATGGTATTTTAAATCTGAAGTCCCATTATTTTCAATGGTGTTTGCTGTTATCCATAGTTTCTGGTATCTGCTATAAGTGTAGGAAGTGAACACCCACAAGGGGTTCCGATTGTTTTGCTAGGTTTGCACAGCAGTTAGGGGAAATGAAGTCAGTACAAAATAGAAATTTAATTTTTCATCTTTGCATATGAAGACATAATAGTTGAAAATGTAAACATGCAACAATTTTGTCTTCATATGTGAGGATGAAAGTAAGGGAGTCACTTTCATGTGGCTTCTTTTCCTACCTCCATCGTAACCCTTAGAAGCTTGGATCCATATGATCAAGGACAGTGGTGAATATAGAAAATACTTGGCTTGGCCACTTAAAAAAAATAAGCAAGATGAAAATGCAACAATACCACTGTGTTGAGTTATGAAGCTATCCAAGGCTCTACCAGTTGCAAATAGTCTGTGGAAATTGGTTCTTCACAGGGTTAGAAACTGATAAGAAAATATCACCCTGCTCTTACAGCTTTTGCAGCAGCTTGATCTGTAAATATCAGCAGACGATACAGAATGGAAATAAGCTTCATCACCAGTTCTAAGGCAGTTATAGGCACAGTGAGAAATGGCAACAGAAGAATTTGCAAGCCCTGGTCAACTTACACATGAAGATCACATTGAGTATTGCTCATAGGATGCGATGGCAAAGCACGCCCAACAAACAGAATAGTTGGTCAGGTGGGAATGGCACTGGTAGGAGACAAGCCATTGAACTATACTTCTGGGGTATATACTCCTGTCTTATTATAGTCATGATAGTCCACCAACATTGTGTTTATTGTTCTTAAATGCAAACTCTGAAATACGTAAGATGTACATGTCTATGAACGGAACTTAAGTCCAATAAGTCAACAGAAGTAATGACTTTTGTAAGCAGTGCTTCATTCTGTGTAAATGCTAATTTAGGCTCCTATTCTTTGCTAATGCTTTTCTCCTTATGCTAATAACCATTCAGTATTGACAAGGAAAATAAAAATAAAACTCTTATCCAAACAACCTCAAAATTGCCAACCCACACTAATTGACCTTCCATTTAAGTTCATTACCTCTAAATCTAATCAACTCCTAGGACATCTGAGTACTTAACTCTGCCAAGATTAAAAGCTCTGCATTCATGACTATTTTTGAATTAACAGATGAGAGGTATAAACAGGCACTTCTTCATTCCAAATGATTAAATGAATGTTATCACTTCCAAACAGAATATCTTTATTCACACCTTCTGATTTATTTCATTTTTGTTTGGAAATCAATCTGCAGAATGAGCCATTGACTGGCTTCTCTCTCTCCTCACCCTTTTGTGCATTTTAAAAGAAGCAAAACTGGATCTTTGCCTTCTGCATTAAAGAATGCAGGCATAGAGATTATTAGCTAGCCAATGTTCCCACACAAGAGACATTTACTCAAAGGATGTCTAACTAATTTCTAAGACTCCAACTTTGTCTGAATTCATACATTTGGAACAACTGCTCATTATAGAACATTTTAAATGCACAATTGTATTTTCAAAATCGAAGTCTACTGATGAAATTTTGACTACAAGGAAATGTAATTCATTTACATTGTGCTTCAAAGATACATGCAGAGTTGAATGGCAAACTCTCTGAAAATAGTTTCTTTTCCTTATGAAAAATATATAAATATAATCCATTATGGGCACTTTTCATGTCAATTCTTTAACTGTGCTTCCAAATGATCATGCTTCTAACAGTTCATGTGTGTGTTTCTTTCCATACAGCACAAATCAATGGCACAATGTGATTTCAAATAACTTCAGTGGGCCCTTGGTATCCACTGGGGTTTGGCTCTAGGCCCCCCCTCCCCCATGGATACTAAAATCCATGGATGCTCAAGTCCCATTATATACTCTCTCCGGCTTTTCTTCGCAAACGAAGATTCAGGAAGGACTCATCCCGTGCTTTCTGCAAGAGCACTGATGACTAAAAAAGCCAATCTGAGATAAACAAGTCCGGTTGCAGAAAGCACAGCAGAAGGTCTCCTTGAGTGATGCTTCCGGGTTGTAATTCTTTCTGTGTTGTCGTTTCTCTTCAAGACTTGCTCGGCGTGAGTACTCAAATAAGGCTGCAGCATTGTGGATAGTGCGTCTCTATGCCTCCCAATGTGAGGCCAGGGTGGACCATTGTTGGCGATCAATTTGGCCGAGCCTGAGATGTTGTTTCAGGGAATCCTTGTATTGCTTTTTTGGAGTGCCCCTCTTACGCTGACCCATGGCGAGTTCACTGTAGAGTACTTTTTTTGGGAGCCAATGGTCCTCCATCCTAGAAAGGTGCCCTGCCCAGTGCAGCTGTGTTCTCAATATCATGGCCTCAATGCTGGTGATCCCTGCTTGCTCAAGGACAGCAACATTCATCACATAATCAGGCCAGTGTATATTTAGGATTGTGCGTATACAGCACTGATGAAAGTGTTCGAGGAGTCGTAAGTGTTGGTGTTAGGTGACCCATGTTTCAGACCCATAAAGGAGAATAGACAATACAATGGCTCTATACACACTGATTTTTGAAATGGCAAAATCAAGGTTTGCCTCTGGGAATTATTTTTTGGGAGAATATTTTCAAGCCATGGGTGGTTGAATCTGTGGATGCAGAATCCATGGATACAGAGGGCTGACTATACTGGCAATGCTGTTGTGTTTTATTCAACAATATTTTATAAACTGAACTTAGGGGGTAAATATAACATGATTGGAATAGATCCATGCATTTAAATGGTACACAGAAATTTGAGTTCAGCCCTAATGTAAAGAGTGTAAGAATATGCAGGGGATGAAAACTGAATCTCTACCTTTCCTGTGGCTGACTACCACTCAGTCCTGCTCTCCAAGTGCTTTTCTGTCAACCAAGCTCACTTCTAGGAACAAAAGCCTCTCTTGGGAGAGTACGGAACTCCAGGAGCACTCCAGGGAAAGCATTCTGCAGGGAAAGGGCTCACCCACATGTTCCTTTGACTGTTTAAATCCAATTCAGAAATCATTGGAGTCATTAAGAAATCCACTCCAGTCCCTTGAATAGTAGCTGATCTCGATTTAGATAGAAAGATCTACTACTGCTGAATCTATTTGAGCACTACACTACAGAAACTTCCAAAACAAAGGATTTGATTAAGGACTTGCTGAGCATAACATTGTCTGAAGGATGAGAAGAAACACTGTATTTTTACCTATTTATGTTTTAGATATTCCATCAATAACCTTTTAATCTGCTTATAATATAATAAAGTAAGCTTCGGTTTGCTGTGTGTATTAGGTATAAGTCAATTATGACTACAGTAGTTAAAGCTGGGTGGGAGGATTAAAGCTTTGAACATGACTAGGGGAAAGGTACCTCAATAACATGGAAAGTAAAATACAATTTAGATTGGTCAGAGATCAACAGATTTGATAGGAAGCTGGAAGGCCTGTAAAGAATATGATTGATTGGCTGCTCTGTCCAGAAGATTAAGGTCATGTGATACATAACATTTGGATACAACTTGTGGCTGGCTAGAAAGGGGTTGGAAGGAAGCAACACTCAGATGTGAAGTGAAGAGACACATTCCCTGATGTTTCAAAGAACACTGCTGGAAGCAGACCTGAATATCAGAGCTGGTGGATGAGGAAAGCAAGAAACAATGCTGTGAGGCTATGGTGAAGCTTTAAAGATGAAGCAGAGCCCAACACTACAAGGTTTCAAGCAGTGATCTGATCTGAAGGAATTTCAGCAACTCTTTCTTATTAAAACTCAACAACCCTAGAAGCCAGAGGAAGCAGCAGGAACTTGAGACAGTGGAAGGCTTTTATATACACCATTTTTTCCCCTGGTTGTCTAGGATGGTTAGGGAAATCTGATCAGATATAAAAGATACTGAGAGGGAACATAATCTTACATATTTGGAACAAAGTTAAACTAAGTAAATTTGGGCAATTTCAACCTGTTATTTGAATATAATTATCCAGTCTTAGTTTTGCATGTATTCAGTCATAAAAACTGTCTATACAATGTCTGAATTCATTTTAAAAATGCATGAACACTTTATTTTTATCCATGACCTTCCTCAATGTATCTGTTTGGCATGTGACTTTCTATGCATGCAACTGTCTTTTGTATGCATATTTCTGTATGCAGTTTGAGACAAGAATTGCATTGCAGTAGCCCCAAAGAAAACTATTTTCAGACCTTAAATACTGACCCAGGAAGTGCAAATTAGTTCTGTTTGCTTTTGAACCAGGATGGGACATTTTAGTCCCCCAGATTGTGCTTTTTGCAACCCCTTCTTCAAGAACTCCCACCCTTGCTGGGTGTCTTTTTCCTTTAGCATGTCTAGCCATGGGATTCTATCCAGTAATTCCCTGAACTTGTTAAAAATCATTTTTCCTGAAATCTAAGGTCCATGTTTGACTATATTCTTCTTCACCACAATTGTGAATTCTAGCAGTTTGTAAGCAGGTGGAAGCTAAAAACCAAACAACAAAAATCAGGGTTCTGTGGTATGAGTGTTGGACCATGACTCTGGAGACCAGGGTTTGAGTCCCTGCTCAGCCATGGAATCCCACTGGGTGATCTTGAGCAAGTCACATTCTCTCAGCCTCAAAGGAAGGCAAAGGCAAACCATCTCTGAACAATTCTTGCCAAGAAAATCCCATGATAGGTTCATCTCAGGGTCTCTATAAGTCGGAAATGATTTGAAGGCACGCAACAACAAGAAGAAGGATGTGCAATGGCCATGCTGTTTGAATATGCAGAAAGTGCCTTGTGTGTGTGTGTGTTTTTAATTAGGATTTTAAAAAAATAACTGGATTGATTGTTCAATGTCATTTTAACTTTTGTACCATGTACTGTTTTAGCTACAGAGCCAGCATAGTATAGCCAATTTGAGCCTTGTACTATAACTCTGGAGACCAGGGTTTAAATCCCTGCTTGGCCATGGAAACCCACTGGGTGATCCTGGGCACGTCACACAGAGGAAGGAAAAGGAAAAACCCCTCTGAACAAATCTTGCCAAGAAAAACAGATGATAGGGTTGCCTTAGGATCGCCATAACTCAGAAACTACTTGAAAGCACACCACCACCACCACCACCACCTTAGATTTTCCTTGTTTTTTTTCTGAACTGAGAGGCTGTGTTCTGGAAGAGTTTACTTCTGACGTTTCAGCTGCATCTGTGGCTGGCATCTTCAGAGAATGGTTGTGTAGGCATGTGTGTTGAGTTTACATACTGTGAGCCCCTGTTGGGAAGGATATGTAAATTTGTGTGTTTGAATGGTTAGTTTCTGGGTATAGAAATGCAAGGCGGATTAGTGTCTGTTTGGCTAATGATTGATTGATGGCCCATTATCTGCTGGAAATCCCCCTGTCCCTGGGTGGAATTGCTTTGTAAGTGTTGAGTTTTATACCACCATGAGCAGGCGAAACATCAGAAGTAAACTCTTCTAGAACACAGCCTCACAGCTCGTAAAAAACAACAACCTTGTTTGGCTATTCTTTTTAGAGTATATTGTTAGCTGCTTTGGGTCCCAATTTGGGAAAAAGGCAGGATACAAATAAATAAGAAATCTTTTGTTAAAGAATTGTTGCAGACCTAGACTTACAGTATAGGCATTCTAGGGCACTGTCATCTACAGAGTTATAAACAATGTCCCCAAGTTTCAACCATTTTCCATATATACAGCCCCCCCCCCCACTGTACCCACAGGGGATACCTTCTTGGACTTACTGTAATAGCAAACCCTATTAAAATAAAGGACTTCCTGTACAAACATACCATTGAGTTGAACATAAGGGCCTAGAACAGTGATTCTTAATCTGTGGCCTCACAGGGGGTCTGTGAAAGCTTGAAGACTGCTTAGCCCATGTGACAGGAGCCAAGGCAAAAGCTGGCTAATTTGGCCAGTGCATTGCTCTTCAATCTGCACCAGCCACCAATTTGCAGGAAGAAGCCTGAGAAAAGTCTTCCCTCCCCTCTAGTGCCTCTGAGAAAAGGGTTAATGGATGGTGTAACTGTGTTGTTGGTGATGTTGTTGTTAGGGTTTTAAATCTTGAGTTAAGACTTGGGGGTCAGTGGCAACAAAATATATTTAAAGGGGATCCCTGGTAAAGAAAAGGTTGAGAGCCACTGGTCTAGAAGATGCCTAGAGAGGATGCCTCTTTAGGCATTTTCCAGGATGACTCTATGGTATGTGTTCCTATTTTGGGTCTCAAGGATAGCTGAAACAGTGGATATTGGTTCCACAGATACATGTGAGTGACCTGTATACCATTATTTTAAAAGGCTGCAAGAACATTAAGAACAATAAAGATGGCCGAACAAATTGTTACACTGATTTTTTTTTTATACTGGTGTGCTTTCTTGTTACAGCCAACACAAAATAATTGGTCAACAAATAAAATTCCCACAACATTTTCTGCACATCATAATGCAAAGTAGTGATGTAATCTGGTTGTCAGTAGGTTGCTTCCAGGAGGAGTACCAGCATTCTTACTGGAGTAAAAAAATACAGAACTACATAGTGAACCTCCTGGCGCCGTAAGTCCTGTCTCAAAAAGTCCTTAATCACATTGCTAATCTTACTGCTAATCTTCAAAGCACTGGAATTCTTGCTTGGGTAAAAAATAAAACAAAAACCACAACTTATTCCATGCAATTTTCCCCCTCCCAGTGCCTAAGGCTTAAAAGTACAGACCAAAGAAAACATTTTGCCTTCTCTAAATGATACATATTTTCCCGCAATAACTGTATCAAGTCAAACCATTTTAAGTCACTACAGGCATTAGACACAGACTTAAAACTATTGCTAATAATTGCTATATATAGTTTACTATCACTTTCACTGTAGTAAACCTGTAGATAATGTTATTTTATACCACCATGACCAAATAAACCTTGTGTGTATGTGCATTCAAGTCACATGTTGACTTATGGCAACCCCATGAGTTTCATAGGGTTTTCTTAGGTAAGGAATACTCAAAGGTAGTTTTGCCAGTTCTTTCCTCTAAAATATAGGCTGCCACACCTGGTATCCATTGGTGATCTGTCATCCAAATGCTAACCAGGGCTGATGCTGCTTAGCTTCTTAAATAAACATTATTTGAAATAAAAGAAGCACTAATACCATGAATAAAAACAACTTTAAATAAATGTTTTACATTTAATAATGCCTTGTTTTCGTGAGTCTTTCAGGAAAAGGTATGATATGATCATGTATTTTCTTTCTCCTACCATAGGCAGCATTCATTTACTATAGGGTAATAATGTTGGGAAGACACAAGGGGTCATCTGGTGCAACAATATGATTCATATAGTGCCCCAGTTGGCCTGTTGTATCAGTGTAATCCTATTACCAAAAGGCCTGCAAGAGCTCTGGGTATGACGTGCACTGCACCAGGTCTATCAGAATTAGCTGTGCAGAATGTCAGCACGTAGTAGCACTACACATAATGTTCTCCGCAGCTACACAGAAAATACCTCCCAGCAATACATAATGATGCTCACATTGTGCACAACATGTGAGTGTTAATCATAACTACTAAGGCCTAAAGCTCAAAACATATAGCAGGTGAATATTTATATACAGTATTTATAAGAGGTCATGGTACCATTTCTGGTTGGTATACAAGTATAAAAACATGAATATTCAAAATAACATAAACAATTCTAATAAAAACCCCAAACTCTCCAATGTAATTTTAGATCGAACAAAAACCAGCTGGAATTTCAACCTACCAAATGCCAAGGTAAACAGAAGGGACCGTGAGTGAATGTTTTCTATCTGATATATGTATACTGTTTAGGCTTGTTACATTATATTACACAGAAGTATGCAACGGTATATGATACATTACGTATCCTTTATAGAATATAGTACACACTATGATTCTGGTACTGTACTTATCTGCAGTCCTCCAGGAGGCATGAGACCACACATCAACTTCTAACTAGTGTACAGAACACTGACTAGTATCACTTACCCATGCTTTATATGCTATTCTAAGGCGCTTGTTTATCTTATGTACATGATTTGTCTCCTGATGTCCACCAAATCAATTCACTCAGCTGCTCTAAGAAGAAAAGTCCATTATACTGGTAATCTGATCCTGTAAGCCCTACTCAAGCATAAGGACAACTGCCATAAACACAATTTGTGATGATAGACTAGACTATAATAGTTCAAGTCATCTGAAACCTACTGGTGAGATCTGTGCAACAGTAGCTTAATTCAGCCTGGAATTCTGCCAATTAATTCAGAAGTTAATGTTGCTTACCTGTCAAACAGGCCATATCAGAGTATTCCTTAAATAACAGAGGTAATTAAGAATCATGAATATTACAGGACATATTAAAATTATATTTGCTAATAGACAATATTTCAAATCAAGACAAGCAATTGTCAGCAGGTGATTTAAGGTCCTTAAATCACAGAATTTAATAGGATTAACCTCTTGTCCTATATATTGAAAGTGTGTTTCAGTATAATACTGCAGCAGATTTAGCTCTTTCTAATGCTCATCTATATAAAGAACTGTCAACACAGCAGCCAAAGAATAACCACCATGAAAGAAACACACCCCTCCATGAAGCTACAAACAACCTTAGCCCATGTTGGATGGAACAGCCTGTAATATCTCATCAATAACTTGCCTCAACTATTAATTCTAAAGAAAGAATTTATGTATCTTTACCTATGCTAAAATGACAGAAAGTGAAATGAAAGGAGAGCCATGTATCACAGCCAACAGAGGGGGAAACATACAAACACATATTAACATCCTGATTGCATCATGTGGAAGAAAGAATACTTTAAACAACATCAAAGCATTATCTTGAAAACTTAAATTGATATGGAAGCTTGTAATAAATTGTCTCCCATATAGTGACAATATGCATAGTTAGGGTATGAAAATGGGGCTCTGTGTTTTTGTGTCTGAAGAGTTTTTTAACTAAGATACAAGGACAAATAAATGCATAATGATATTAATGAGATTAAAATTCCTATCAGTAAATTTCCTTTTGGAACAGAAATACTCAGTTAAGGAAGAAATGGAAATGTGGAAATGGCCACTTGAGATAAGATAGGATCCCACATTAATAAAGATGCATGAAGTTTCATTATGAAAAAGCAGCTTCATATGGCTGTTTGTCAGATCTTATAGCAGCATCTGTAAGACTAAGAATGTATGAAAGCAAAATGAAGTTTTATTAATGGGATTGTGCTTACTTTCGTATTTCAAAGAAAGCAATTCCGAAAAAGAAATAAAGTATCTCCTTTAAAAACAAACATACATATATTATTTTTATATCGTATGATATTACACAGATAAATAAGAGTTGTGGGATAGATTTGGAAGCTAAAAATGTCATGATTCTTCCTATTGGTCTATCTTTGTGTATAATAAAGTAGCAAGTAATTGAGTATTAATGCCATAGAGAAACTTGGGGATTATTTCTAAGTCCATGTCTTTCGGAGGAATGTCCTTCAGTTAACTTGGTGAAGAAACTTTAAAAAACATACATACCCTTTAAAAGGAAAGCAAGGGGGAGATACTGAATGTTCATGTGCTTCTTGTTTACATTAGGGTCAACAGGTGCACTGGATAATAATCTATTACAGCATAGCAGTAGCATTGATATTTCTATACCACTTATCAGTGCCAAAGCACTCCCTAAGTGGTTTACAATGTGTATTAGCTAATTGCCCCCAACAAGCTGGGTACTCATTTTACCAACCTTTGGAAGGCTGAGTCAACCTTGGAGCCATCTGGATTGAATTCATAATGTTGTGGTTTGCAGTACTGGCATTTAACCACTACATCACCAGGGCTCCCTATTATGTAACAGACCTAATAAAAGTATATGACCTCTACCCTTAACTCCCATTCAGTGGTTCTGAAAGGAAGGGGAAAATGTTCCATCTGGGACAAGACTGCTTCCACTTTATTATCTTTACTGAAGGGTATCATAAGGTGGAGGACCAAAGTACCCTAAAGGCACCAGATCACATCTGATCTTGGACACTAAGCAGGTCAGCCCTGGTTAGTAATTGGATGGGAGAAGACCAATGAATACTACATGTTGTGGGCTATATTTTAAAGGAAGGAACTTGCAAGAATATGTCTGAGTATTCCTTGCCTAAGAAAACCCTATGAAACCCATGTGGTCACCCTAAGTTGACAGTTGACTTGAAGGTATACATACATATACATACACCATAAAATAAATAATCACCTCCCCAAACTTTTTATGAAAGAAGTTTCATTGGTTAATTTGCCAGCCTTTTCAGAGATCTGAGGCAGTAACATCTTCAGAGCAGTAAAAACCTCTCAAATTGTGTTCTGGGATACTCTGTAGTAAGGCATCAAGGGACTCAGTTTAGGAACTCTAAGCACAGAGTTCAAGTGCTTTACCTCCCTTGCTGTGGTCACAGAGCAATCAACTATGGAAGCTACTGGACTCAACTTTATAGTTCCATGGCACCATCTAGAACAAGACTGGTGTCCTGAGACCTTTAAGTCCACACAATACAGCCATTTGTAAACAATCACCTCAGGCTTTTACAAGAACATCCTGTACGAGAGGGAGAATGGATGGACTCATCTACTTACAAATGAAAAGAATATTTGAAATTATTATGCACAATTTAAAAACCTGTTTTGTAGAAAAGGGGGGCCCATTGGGAAAAATAACAATCTGGTGAGACTTCTGGATTTCTGCCAGGATTTGAGCATTTCCTGACTGAGTACTTTGTTATGCCACTTCCAAACAAAAGCTAACACCAGCCCTATGACTTGCCAGCCAGAACAACACTGGCCAAGAACACACGATGTAGTCCTATATACAGCTGCCATAAGGCTTGCAACAGGAGGGCAACTCATAATATTTGTATTTCTAGGCTCTTGCAATATCTCACATCTTGTAGGAACCCCCAAGCCTAGAATGGCAGGCCAGCACCCACTGTGAGATGAAAGCAGGAACAGCTTAAAGACTGCCCAGTTAGACTTCACTCACAGTGTTCTTGTTGGTGTTTTTGTTGTGTAATAAACCTATCCTCAGCCGTATTGCAGCCCTATCACCATGTGAGCCTGCTTTATAGAAATCTTGAACATAAGAAATTGAAAATATTAACTTTAAGATGTACAGGTCGCCCCTGTATCTACAGAACCAATATCCGTGGTTTCAGTTATTCTCAGCTGAAAAAATAGGGACGCATACCTTAGAGTTGTGCTGAAACATGCCTTGAGAACCTCTCTAGGAATCACTAGGTTGCCCAGTTCAACTCTCTGATATGTTTGTACTGGAAGTCCTTTATTTTAATAGGGTTTGCTAGTGTTTGTGGTTTCACTTATAAACGATCACTCCAAGAATGTATCCTCTCTGAATATGTGTGTGTGTGTGGGGAACCTGTATTTGTGTCCAGGGGGGGGGCAGGAATAGAGCATGGTATAGTATTTGTGTTGAGAGGTGTACTGATCAGCAAATGAGACTCCAGTAACAATATTATGTTGATTATTACATGAACAGGAAGCTATTGAGATGCTATTATCATACTACATTTTAAGGATTAGGAATACTCACTCCGTTAAGTGCCAATAAAGATACCAATGGAAACTTCTAATAATTATTTCCTACTTACCAAGTGTAATGATTTCTTAATTAAGTCACTGTTGATCAACAACTTTTATCCCTCTTGTGCATGCAGGAGACTTACAAGATCATTATTTCGCTCATCTTACAGATGAGACATTAAAGCTTAATAACAGTGACTTGCCTGAGGCTAGTAAGCTTAAACAGCAAAGGTTTTGAATGATAGTTTTCATGTTTCAGGTCTAACATGATGCTTTCTGCTACTGTGTGGACCTACCTTTGCTATCATTACTTCAAAGTGAAAGAAATTTGTTGGATGCACATTTCTTTACAAAAATGCCAACTTTGCATACTACCAGTGGAAAATAATGCATCTTGCAGCTGCTTCAGAAATCTATACATCTGTATGGCTTATGTTTCAGAAAGAAATCAAATGAACTGATTTTTAAAAAATGTTTGTGACTAAAAATCTATACACCCCAAAATCCAGAGAACATGTTTTACACAGAGAAGTGCATAAGAGCCTTATAGCACTATACAATTAATAGCCTTTAGATTTGGGGAGGAATCTCAAGTGCTTAGCTAGGAGTGGCAACCACACAGTCTTCCAGATGTTTCATGGACTGCATCTCTCCGCATGGGTTGCACTCTTCAGCACCAGTTGTCCTGGATAGGGCTACTTGGAGTTCCAGGTCAACAACACCTGAGGAGCTGCATGAGTTCCACTCCTGGCTGAGGAGGTTCAAGCCTCTCCTACTCTCTACTGTAGCTTAATATTCCCATTCTTTTAGATCTTCACCAGTCTTAAAATTAAGTTGGTGGTAAGAGTAGCCAATATCTGCATGTTTACCATTCAAACTCAGATATTGGGGGTGGCAGAGAGAAGAGATTTCAGGGTTAAAATATAAGAAGACCTAGTGGTGTAGCTACAAGGGGAAAGGAAATAAGGGCACTACCCCGTCCCCCAAATAAGAATTCTGCCCCTGCCAATAACATTTTCCTTAGTTCTCCAAATTTATACCATTACAGTAATTTACAACTTCAGTTGAACATTCAGAAACATAGTTTAGGCATCCAAAGAAAAGAGACAGGCAAGGGAAAATGAACACAGCAAATATGAGTTCTGGGTATGAAGAATTTTCAATGTCTTGCTCTCTGCAATTGTAAAAATTTGGGGACTACAGGGATGTTTTTTTGGGGGGGGGCATAATTCTTATTTTCTCCCCCCATAGCTACACTCCTGAAACACCCTTCCATTTTAAGGGGAGTTGTTTTATGTCACACATTGTGTTTGTTGGTAGTAGTAACCACATAAAGCTTTACACAGAATTTACTGCTATGGTTATAGAATCATAGCATCATAGAACTGTAGAGTTGGAAGAGACAACAAGGGCCATCCAGTCCAATCCCCTGCCATGCAGGAATACACAATTAAAGCATCCATCTGTCATCTGTCAGGGATGCTTTGATCAAAATTTCCTGTGTGGCAGGGGGTTGGACTGGATGGCCCTCATGGTCTCTTCCAACTTTACAATTCTATGATTCTATGATTCTATGCCTGACAGATGGCCATCCAGCCACTGTTTAAAGACCTCCAAGGAAGGAGACCCCACAACTCTCCAAGGAAGTGTGTTCCACTGCTGAATAGCTCTTACTGTCAGAAAGTTCCTCCTAGTGTTGAGGTGGAATCTCTGTTCCTGGAGCTTGCATCCATTGCTCCGTGTTCTAGTCTCTAGAACAGCAGAAAACAAGCTTGCTCCATCCTCAATGTGACACCCCTTCGAATACTTAAACAGGGCTATCATATTGCCCCTTAACTGTCTTTTTTCCAGGCTAAACATACCCAACTCCCTAAGTCTTTTCTCATAAGGCATGGTTTCCAGACCTTTCACCATTTTAGTCGCCCTTCTCTGGACACGCTCCAATTTGTCAATAGCCTTTTTGAATTGTGGTGCCCAGAACTGGACACAGAATTCTAGGTTAGGCCTGACCAAGGCAGAATAGAGTGGCACTATTACTTCCCTTGATCTAGACACTATACTTTTATTGATGCAGCCCAAAATCGCATTGGCCTTTTTAGTAGCCGTATCACACTGTTGACTCATGTTCAACTTGTGGTTATCTTCTTGCACATTACTGCAACTTTCTCAAGACCATAACATGTTAGGATATACATTCAGCTTCTTAAAGACATGCAAAGTATTTTTCCGACTTAAATATTCCTGCATTTGGTCAGGCATCCTTGAAATGGGCAGCTTCTTCCCTCTAATCATCTGCCTATATCAGAGGTATAGCAAGTATGGTGGCTCTCCAGATGTTGTTGGATAGCACTTCCCAGAGATCTTCACCAATAGATATGCTGGCTAGGAATGATAGTCCAATTAACATCTGGAGAGCCACACTTTACTCAGTCTTGCACTATACTAATGTTATACAAAGGGCAATTCCTTTCAGTCTTAACTCTGTTCATCCATTTGGATTTGCAGTACCTTTGTTTTGTGTGTAGATTAATAGAAAACAAATATTCCTGACCTTATACATAATATATTTTTATTTCAGGACAGAGAATATTATCCTCTAGCAGCTGGTATAATACAGTTCCATTATAGTGCAATTAAGCCAACTAGGAACCAACTGCTATGTAACAAAAAATTAAAAGACACAGTAGCAGGTCTAGTCTAAGTGCTTTAGAGTTGAAACACCTTACATCCTTTTTGTAAAAGAATGTTTATACGCAAAACCTTTTGTCATCCTACTAAGTACATAAAATAAAGGCAGAGAGCCCCATTTCTAGTTTTCTCCAACAGGTCAGAGAGAATGTAGGATTTTACATATGGGGGGAGAAAAAGAAGAGGAGGAAAAGAGAACATTTTGTAAGAACTTATGTATTTGTCTCATTCTCTCAAGAACTATGTAGACATCATGTTTAAGTAAGTAACTGAACATGTTGCATATACACTAACATTGCTACCTACCCACTGATCTAAACACATGAGTAGGGATGTCCTGTGTGGCTCTCATTCAATGTAACCCTACCCCTAGGTACCTGTACTGTACTTACAGTGTGGAGGTCTGCAAAGAGGATGACTTCATATGTACAACTGTATATAATCTGCTACTATCCTATGCTTATTTCTCCGCTAAACTAATTTCTCTGCCTTTCCCCTTTCTTAGCTGCTTTTACTCCCCCATCCATTGCTTCAAACTGTACTTTGAATTCAAAGTCAAAGAAGTTTGCACTCAACTCAGCAGGGGCCAGCTGTACTCGGAGAAGGGGGCAGAGTCTTGCTCTTACCATTCAGAACAAGAAAGTAGAAACTGAGTTTGTGTTATGTGACCAAATTGTTCCTTGTTTTTGCTAGAAGGAAAACTGTACACACAACACCAAGAACGTGGAGAATCCTGACAAGTGAAAGTTTTCCTTAAGAACATACCTTTTGCATCTTCATAACCATGTTCTCTCTCTTTCTCTCTCTCTCTCTCTCTCTCTCTCTCTCACACACACACACACACATAGAGAGAGAGAGAAATTTCCTCACACTGAATGGATCTTAGATTTCCCCTCCACATCTAATGGATCTTAAAACAGGATCACTACTACAGAGAAGCATTTCTGACTTGAAATTATTTTTCTCCTCCCATCAGATCTAATTTTCATTTTGACATTTGCATATTTCAAGGCTTAGTTTGATTGGTTTTCTTCTTTTCACCCCCTTCCTACTAATCTTATGTGTGTATTTGCATGCCTGTGCCATAGGGAAGAAACCGTGATACAGAAAGATTTAGTGTCTACTTGCTCCAGTTCACCCCCCACACACACACACACCAAGCAATATTCCATTTATATTAACAATACAACCATACATATATGCAGGGCTGGTTTAACCAGTCTGCCAAATCAGCATTGGCAGGGGGCCCCAAGGACAAGGCCCCCACTGCTGACCTCCTTATCTGAGAAAGGAGACAGCCAGGAAACAGCCAGGAGGAAACGCTGCTTTGTAGCCCCCTCCTACCCTCCTCCTCCAAAAACTCCCTGCTGGCTTTAAAAAAAAAAAACAGCGTCTCCCAAACTAAAAAGAGAAAGAGAAAGAAGCAGCAGCCCTCCATGGCAGAAGCTGGAGGGAGTTTGCTGCTGCAAAATGCAAGCCAGTCAGGCATGTCGGAGAGGGGTGAGTGTGTGTGTATGAGAGAGGGGGGAATTGGAGGGTTGTCTCTTTCCCTCAGAAAGGGTTGGTTTCTTTCTTCCTTTCTTCCTTCCTTTCTTCCCTTTCCTTCCCTTTCCTTCCTTCCACATAAATCCCCTCCAGTCCATCCTTCCTGCTGCTCTTAACATATCCTGGTTCCTCTCCCCTGTGAAATGTTGGAGGGTATGGAGCTATATCCACAGACTTCCACATGAATGAAAACCTTGACTGATCAGGATTCCAACAATAGCTTTACACATGGAGGCTCTCCTCTGCAGACTATAAACAGAGTGTGGTCCCCCAAAAGCTTGATGAAGAGTGGCATGCTGAAGGGGGAATGATTTGATGGCCTCCCTGATGAGAGGCCCAACAGTTGGTTGTTTGGCTTTGCACGCCAAAACTGGTAGCATGATTGAGGGGCATGGCCAGAGCCAATTTAAGGCTTGGCAGCCCTCCTTCGCACCCTGTTATTGCTTATTACCCATTAGGAAACATACCCAACCAATCATAGCAGCCAATCAGCAGCTTGAGGGGTTTCTTTTCAGCACCACCTTCTTGGCCTACAGCCACATTTTTGCCCGTTAAGCTTAAGTAACTAAATACTCAACCAGCTCCCCTTGCTGTCAATAGGTATGCATGGGAAAAAATAATGTTGCTTTTTATGCATCCCTCACCCTCTTTTTTCTTCTTTTTCCTCCTGTTCTACCTTGTAGGGTAGGTTTTTTTCCTCCTTCCTCCATTCTTCGCTCCTTCTGACCCAAAAACTTGAGCCCTTTCACCCCTGTTCTTCTGTCAGGGTAATATTGCATTAAGTTGCAAAAGGAAAAATCTTGGAGCAACAGACCACAGACTAGCACACCTGAAATGGGTTTGTTCACAGCTGTGGCTAGGCAGAGGGATGACTAGCAAGCAAGCCAAAGTATGCCAGCCATTGTATGTGGGTTGGTGTCATGGAGAAAGAAGAGTATTGATGGATGTTGGAGAAATGGGTGTTGAGTTTGTTAGTGAGGGTTGCTGTGTATATGCTATATTTTTTATACTGAAACTGAAAATAAAAATCTCCAGATATTTTTGGATGAACCTCATTGTCTGTAAGTGTGTGTGTGGAAGTGGGTCAGAACTGTGGAACAGCTGCTAGCTGAAGCCTCTGTTTCTGTGCCCTTTCTGCTGTGCAGTTCTGCTGTTTTGGCTACTCCTGGGTTAGTTTGTCCCCAGGCTGTGCCAGGTGCTGTTCAGTGAGCCTATACTGACTGGACACCTTCTGTCCTGAGGAACTTACAGGATGAAAAAAAAAAACTGGAAAGAGGTGGGAAGGAGGTGAGAGGCTTCCCTGGAGTTCCAGGTCCTCTTTTTCCTCCTTTGGGGTCTTTTTCCTTCTTAGGGGAGCTTTGTGAGGTGTAGATGCAGATTGAGTGGCAGGCGTGGATTGTGAGGTGGAGAGGGAATTTGCATGTGGGTGGTGATTGGCTGAGGGAGGGAGGGGATTATTTGGATGTTTCCTAAGCCTCCTATCAGCACACTGGGAAAGGAAGCATACCCAAGCCTTATAGAGAGAGATGGTCTATTTTGTAAGAACTGAGACAGTGAAGATGGACCTCCTAACTAATTAATTGAATTTTTGGAATAGTAAACATTATTTACTCTGTTATAGAACTAAACCAACTCTTGATATGGGTTTTGATATCACCTGGGTGCCCAGGGGGTTACATCATTGCCCCACCACTCCTGCTGTCGCTGCGATGGAACCCAGGCAGTTAACTGGTGGCGGGGACAGGGCAACAGAGCAACTCACTCTTAACCCACCAATGGCATATGTTACATCAGGTACAGCTAGTGATTGTTAAATTGCACTCAAGGTCAGGTGTTTCACCCAAGGGAAGGAGGGGGGGATGGTCACAAGTTGATGGCTGGTCATCAGCTGGATCCACATCAGGTTGTGCCCCCTATTTGGTTCATCCCCAGGCTGAAATAGTTTTTAGGTCAATAAAGTGCTCCTTGTT
This sequence comes from Gambelia wislizenii, assembly GCA_030847615.1. Taxonomy (NCBI): domain Eukaryota; kingdom Metazoa; phylum Chordata; class Lepidosauria; order Squamata; family Crotaphytidae; genus Gambelia; species Gambelia wislizenii. Next base: position 266,854,454 of record JAUMIR010000003.1, read on the forward strand.
AACCCATTTACTGTGCCTAGCCTCAATATTTCAGGGTTGGTCATCAAACATCTTACAAGTAGGTCTACAGGGTACATATCATGTCAGATCTAGAGCTATGTGATTTGTTTGTATGCTTAGCTGCCTACTTCATTGTAAATTTTGAGCAGGGCTATAGGGAAGGAAAGAAGCAGACAACAGCGATGGAAAGAATATTCTAATGCTCAAAGGAAAAAAAAAATGAGAAAGTAGCTTTAGGAGTGGCCACAGAGCCCAATGAGGAGAATCCACTCAAGCCCCTTTCTGTTTTCCCTCCAGTCCTTAAACAGATTTACTTCCTATTAGAATGCCATGGAGCAAGCAGGAACAGAAGAGCCAGAAAACGATCCTGGAAGGCTACAGAGTTCAGATCCATGGATGCCTTCCCCATGCCTGATGTCATGCAAGGTGGGAGAGCTGCCCCCACCCTCCCCCAATGTCAGACAGGGTAGGCAAGGGTGAAAAGCAGCTGAGAATCTGGAAGGTTACAGCTTCCTAAATACATAGATAATTCCTCCCACTCTTCCAATGACATATGGGGTAGGTGAGGGAAAAGGCAGCCAAAGACCTGGAAAGCTCTCACCGGCCTTCTATTGCTTGATCTACTAAGGTTTCCCCATCCCTTTTTATAAGTTGATAAACTCTTTCTGTGAAGCAACCATAGATGTTGTCCAATGAAATGTATGGTTGTTCTTTGTAACATTTTGTAATGGTTATTGTGCCTTATACAAATAAACTGTTGTTGTTGACCTGGAAATCTAACATCTGATGGCACATGGCAGAATCTCCCATCCCTTCTGCCAGCCATGTACAACTTCTGCTGTGCTTTTTGCAACCGGACTTGTTTATCTCGGATTGGCCTTTTTAGTCATCAGCGCGCTTGCAGAAAGCGCGGGACGTGTCCTTCCTGAATCTTCGTTTGCAAAGAAAAGCCAGAGAGAGACAACATCTTTGATTACTGCATGATTCTCCCTTGCAGAAATAATAATTTAACGAAGTGCAGCCCTAGTAGACAAGGTAAAAAAAGTCTATGTTTTTTACCTCCATACATTCTCCAGAAAAATCAAGGCAGAGATAATGAGGAGGAGGTGGAGAAGAAACAGAGTGGCAGGTTCACTAAGGTAAGTAAAAGAAGAAATGGTGGTGGTTGGCCACTGGTGAATTCGCTCCAGGTTTTTCTCTCACAGCAGCTTATTAATGAAGCTGAAATGTTACATCAAAGATACAAAATACAGTAATCCAATCTAAACCTTTTGTATATGTGTGCTCACAAATGTCACATAAATCAGAATCTTACATCTTAATTCAAAGTTAAGGCTATTCCTACACTTACTGGTCAACAAATGTATTACTGTCGTTCAAGTATCCAATTACTACTACCGATTTCTCCACTGTAATATAAAATCCATAAGGACCATTGAGTTCCTAACTAATTCCTAACTTTATGATGTGTAATGTGTGTTATTCGCTTGAGTATATTGAAAGGAGAATGATTAAAGAAGGATTCATTGAACTCTAACTGCACAGTGCCTCAAATGAATTTCCATTAGCAATATGTACATGTGGGTTTTTGTATCAACATTGTTTGTTTGTTTTAATTGTCTGTCTGTTTCTTTTCTCTTTTTGTGTATTTGTAGATATTATATATACTGTTTAGCATTCGGTATGATTGTTTATATATAATAAAATTTAATTAAAGAAAAAGACTGGGGCAGAAAGGAGACATTTTAAAATCTCAAGGTACCAGGAATCACAACACTTGTGACATCAGGCTCCAGCAATCCCATCAAGTTCCAAGCACACTTAGAAGGTTCTTTTGTAACTGTATCGGAATAAACAGTAATATAAAATTGGTATCCATCCCACAAGATTTGCTTGTTTGCATTAAATCTGCAGGATTCACAATTTCAAAAGGCTGAACCACTCAATTTGCTGACTTATGCCACCAGCCACTTTTTAATAATCAATATATAGGTAAGTTCTCCAAGGTAAACTAGTTTTGGTAACATATTAACAATGGTACCATATATGGTGACAAATTTTATATATATATATATATATATATATATTGATTTGTCACCATGTATCTTTTTAAATGAGCAGCCATCAGATGATGACTGAAGCCAGATGGTGGTAAATTGATATTTTAGATTGGTGTTTCATAAGTGTAGTAAGGTTTTTACAGTTATTATGTCCCAAGATGGGGGCTACACACAGAATAACTATGTCATTTTATTTCACCAGAGCAAGGGGGCTTTTAAAATATAACAACCATGGATAGCACAGTACATTTGACGTTCATCATCTGTTCATTTCACTGTGACACTGGCAGTTCATTTTATTTTCATTCTAATAGTTTAGTTTTAAAAGAGAAGGCATTCTCACATTCACTCTCCTAGGCACAGGGAACCACTGCAGGGATAACAGCAAGCAACAGTCTTTCGAACTGCTCATATGAGACTCATGGAAGCTGTACACACCTTTTCCATTTTTATATTGCAGCTCCACTGTCTACAATATTCAGCTAAAATCAGTTAGGAATACTTTTTCTTCTAAGTTTTCCCAGAACATCAGTCATGTTAGTCTGAATCCAATTCTATGGCATTTCAAAAACTAGAAAAGCTGTTATTGTAAAAGTAGGCTAGATGCTACTTTTATCAAGCTATCAAAACCATGCATTGGCTCCCTCAACATAAAAGAAGTATATACATATTTCAAACAAACAAGAAATACACAGGCAGGAGTCAGGTGTGCATGTGAATACAAGCTGCCCACCATAATTTCTGTATACGTCAAATAAATGTGTCCATTTATGATAATTTCTCAATGTATGAAGCTTGAACTGCCTCCAATGTGCAATGCAGACAGCTGTTAATCATCCATAGCTGCTTCTAAAATGGCCCCTTAGTAGTTAAAGATGAGATCTAAAACCACTACATGTGGTCTGAAATTAATGGTAAGCCTGTAGCCTGTCAGATGTTGTTGGACTGCATCATCCCTAGCCAACACAGCCAGTACAGCTGAAATTGCACTGCACCATAGGATTGTCAGGTCAGGACTATCCCAGGTCCACAGATTTCAAAACCAGATCTTTAGACTTAGGGACAACCTCTTGTAATGTCATAGGATATGGGCCCTTGTGATGTTGCAAGGGTGATTTTAGAAAGGGCAGCTTCTGATCATGAAGCACAATACATTAAGTATTAACCATGACTGCACAGAGGATGTGATTCAAATAAGAGGCAGTACAGTAAGACCCTCATGTTCACTGATTCAATTATCCATGGGACACAAAACAGCACACCTACCATAGAGTCTTCCTAGAAAATGTGTCGTCTCTAGCCATTTTCTAGGTACTCCAAGACAACTCTATGGTATTTTAAACCAGAAGTCCCATCATTTTCAATGGTGTATGCTATTATCCATGGTTTTTGGTACACACACACACGAAACAATCCCCAGTGGATACAGGGTCCTACTATAAGCATAACGAATGGGGATAATATATGTACACAAACCTTTCAAGATACCATTCTCACCCTGAGATTCCTCCCCCTCACCCTGAGGATCAGAGAAGAGCAGCCAGGTCATTCAACTCAGATTTCATGACCCTACACCAACACCATCTGGAGGACTATATATTGACTACTCTCACACAACACAAATACTGCAAAATACAACATAAGCTTTTCAATCATGATTTTGACATTTTTTTAGGTCTGGAAGATGCAATAAAATGTTTATAAACTTTTAAAATCTGCAGTGTTAAACAAGGCGGAAGTCTTGCTCTATTATCTCTGATTGACCTTAGAATCCATTAACTGACCATCATAATTTTCTAGATGTGTATATGAAGTAAAATCATGAAGAGATGGACATTTACCTTTTGTATGTTGTAATTCGAAATATTTTACATGCTACAGATATGTGGAACAATTATTCACTTCATCTTTGCAAATGAGGATAAAATAATAATAAAGAAATCCCTGCAAGAGCCTTAGTTATTCTTCAAGTACAATTCAGACACAGACACAATTCAGCAAAAGCTAATTGTAGTACATAATCTTATTTACCCAGGGATATATCATATAGAACATAGGAGGGATAAGAATGTGTGTCCCTTTCAAAACAACTGAACACTTGCAAATTATTTCTAGAAAAACTGTCCCTTTTATTTGTTCTACTGTTCTTTTAAAAAACTTTTACAGAAATTTAGTATATTGTATGGAATATATGTATGAAACAAAGCAACCAGTATATTTTTTGTATAAAATGCCCATATTATTCCATATAGCATGTTTTGCATAATCTGTCAACATATACAATAGATATCAAGACTTGGAAAACCCTAGTCACAGCTAGTAATAGCAGACTGACTCATATGAGATTTTTAACCCAATGACCCAGTCTTCTTACTACTCTAGCAAGCCATATACAGCAATGTTTCATATAATGCATAGTTACTTGGAAGTAAGCTGTAGCAAACTCAAAACATATAAGCACACATGATATTAGGCTTTTGTTTAATAAATCCTCACCTTTAAGAATAACCATTCCATCATATACGCAAAAATAAATTATGGTGCAAAAATATCTAAAATATAGATATGCAAAAATATATAAAACAAAATAATTAGGTTAACAACAGCAGTATAAACACTGAATATTCTGTGGAATCTCTTCCAAAGCATCCCTTCCATGGGTTAAGTTCATCAGAAGTTACAATGCATTATTTTTTGTTATGATTATAGTCACAGGGTCAGTTTCTATAATCACATTGTTAGTTACACAATAAAAACCAATGCTATTATTAGCACCAAGTTCAAACAACATTTTTTCTCTTTTCAACTTCAACTTCCCTTCCTCCCTCTCTCTAAGTTTTTAGAATACTACCTTTTAAGGTCAGGATACAACAGTAAGACAAATATGTCTGAAGACAAGGCAAACTGACCCAAAAGCTATCTTTAGGGCATGACACTGTTAAAATGTTAAAATTTCTTTGTCATATTTATCTATAGTGGTGGAGGTTTTATTTTCTTCTTTTAAACTTACCAGATGAGTCACCAGATATTTCAAACAGTGTCCTGGCTTGTACTTCCATGAGAAACCTTTCTCTCACACTCGTTCACTCTTTTTTTTTTTTAATTTCCCAGTTGGCTCCTCTCTAGCACAGTGAAGATAATGCCTGCACATCTACGCTCTACAATTTTCAAGAGACAGAAAATAGCACAATCTTTTCAGCTGCCTTAAGGAATATTACATTCTCTGATACTGTTGTAAACAATAACAGTAAAGAACTCTCAGCTACCATCCTGTGAGAATACTAATGTCACCCCCCCTTTTTTCCCCCAGGGCAATGGTTTCTTCCAACACAGTGTCAATCTACCTGATTATGTTCTTTTCCAATCAGTAATCTTTGTTTTCTCTGCAACTGCTCAACCTCGTGTTCATGTGGGAGTTTTGCAAAGAAGCAGCCACAACAACCTAACCCTGCTATGCAAGAACAGGAATAAGTGGAGGGAGAAACAGAAACACCTGAAAGCACTTGGATTGTCCTTAATTCAAACACTGTCTATACTGAATATATGAGCCAGTGTTTTTGAGAGAGAGACTAATCCTGCCTTGCCAAGCTTGTTGAAACTGTGTTAAGTCCTTGGGGATTCTTATTGAGTGGCTCCAAGTATTATCTTTAATTATTTTGGGGGGAGGGAGAACTGTGAAATTCAAAACCAATTCACCAAATAGATTTTCCTTGGTTTTTTTCTTGGCTGTGAGGCTGTGTTCTGGAATAGTTTCTATACCAGAACACAACCTCACAGCCCAGAAAAAAAACAAGGAAAATCTATGGATGCCGGCCGTGAAAGCCTTCGACTTCACAATTCACCAAATGTTTTATTGCCAAAATACCTAACCACACCTATGATGATTATTGCTTTCTATTGCATCTCACTTGTGTTGTGCTATATATTTTTCCAGACTTTTCTAGTGAAAATACTGTGGTATAAGAGAGAAACTGGATTTAAAACTACAATAGTTTACAGGTGGCTTCTTAAAATTCTCCACTGTATTTACAGGTCTCATCTATACGAGCCTGAAAAAAAAATGGATTACTCTGCTTTAATAGCAAGTCACAGCACCTGCAACTTGTTTTAATGGTTTTACAGCTGCCATAAACTTTGCATGCCCTCTAGCCAAGATGGTGGCTGTAAGTGAATTGCTTGCATTTTTAAATCTGCCACCACCAAATTTTTTAAAAAAACTATTTCCGTGGTGCACACAAGCGATATTTTGCCTTTACAAAAAAAAAAAAAAGAAAAAGAAAAAACAACACCCCTTTTTATCACCATAGTGATTGCTTGCTAAGGCAAAAATCCAGCATGGCAGCAGCAGCCGCTTGCCCTGTTAGCAAGTCCCCTGCACTCGTCCAGCCAATCGGGTTTGCACTTCCTCTTGTATGGGGAAGTGATTCAAAGTGAATCTTGTGTCCTAGTGAGCAGGAATGCACATTTCCCATGCAGCTTTTAAAAAACGCTGGGAAAAACCACCAAGGTTTTCCTGACGTTGTTTTTGGCGTTTTTTGCTGCCTCCTTCTGAACACGGCATATTGATGCAGGTTCCCATTGAGACTGATTATCTTCCCAGCAAATTTCATTAGGATTATTTTGACTATTTAGCTGACCCCCATCGTCATAGAAATGGGGGTCATTCTCCCTCAAACTTTTCTAGGAGGTGGCAGAATTCTTCAGCACTTTCCACAAGGGTGGGGAAGATTTGAAATGACACTAGAAATGACACCTCCCCTTTGCCTCTAGTTTATTTAGTTGTTGCTGTTTTGTTGCAGTGCAAGCGGCACTAGCACATAGCAACAATTGCACTGGTAGTCTGGGTGCCATTTAGCATGACTCTGCACCATGTTCCACAACGCTCAAGCGATATCATTGTTGTGGAGTAAGTGGGGAGGGTGGGGGCGGGGGAGAGTTTAATTTAATTTAATTTTGAGAAATTTCACCTCACAATGTATAGCTCAGCAGTTTTACATATTCATAGAATCATAGAATTGTAGAGTTGGAAGAGACAGCAAGGGCAACTCTCTGCCATGCAGAAATACACAATCAAATCAGTCCTGACAGATTGCCATCCAGTCTCTGTTTAAAAACCTCCAAAGGAGACTCTAGCATACTCTGAGGCTATGTATTCCATGGTCAAGCAACTTTTACTGTCAGAAAGTTCCTCCTAATGTTTAGGTGGAATCTCTTTTCCTGTAGTTTGAGACCATTGCTCCATGTCCTAGTTTCTGGAGCGGCAGAAAATAAGCTTGCTCCTTCTTCAATATAACAGCCTTTCAAATATTTAAACATGAACGTCATGTTACCTCTTAATCTTCTTTTCTATAGGCTAAACATACCCTGCTTCCTATGCCCTTCTCATAGGGCACGGCTTCCAGAACTGCCACCATTTTGGTTGCCCTCCTCTGGACATGTTCCAGCTTGTCAATATCCTTCTTGAATTGCTGTGCCCAGAACTGGACACAGTATTCCAGGTGAGGTCTGACCCAAACAGAATAGAGTGGTACAATTACATCCCTTGATCTAGGAGATTATCAGATGTGGGGGTACACACACACACACACACACACAAACGTGTTCCCAACTACGTCACAAGATTGCTATAAGAACAGAAAGGGTGACTTTACCAGATGCCCACATCCTTCTGCCATTCTGGGGGTGTAGCACTGCTGAGGATGAGGCTTCCCTTTTTTATGGATGGGGACAAGGCTCTAATAAAAAGAGATGCCTTACTCATGGCTGTGCTAGGCCCACAGAATGCTGGGAGATGACATCATCTGATAATCTTGCTCCTTTCTGCCCTCTTTTGATGTGGTTTTTGCCACCTCTGATAATCTCCCTAGATACAATACTCCTATTGATGTAGCCCAAAATTGCATTGGCTTTTTAAGCTGTCACATCACACTGTTGACTTATATTCAGCTTGTGGTCTATTAAGATGCCTATATCCCTTTCACATGGATTGTTGTCAAGCCGTGTATCACCCATCCTATATCTATGCATTTCATTTTTTCTACCTTAAAATCCCACCTATTGAAATTAATTTTTTTAGTTGTTACTCAGTGAGATTGATTTCTTCAAATATCTCCTTCCCATGCAGGATAGACAGAATAAGTTTAACCAGAAATCATATCTACTCAGAAGTAAGTCCAACGAGTTCCAGTGGACTTGCTCCCATAGAATCATAGAATCATAGAATTGCAGGGTTGGAAGAGACCACGAGGGCCATTCAGTCCAACCCCCTGCCATGCAGGAAATCACGATCAAAGCATCCCTGACAGATGGCCATCCAGCCTCTGTTTAAAGACCTCCAAGGAAGGAGACCCCACCATGCTCCAAGGGAGTGTGTTTCACTGCCGAATAGCTCTTACTGTCAAAAAGTTCCTCCTAATGTTGAGGCGGAATCTCTGTTCCTGGAGCTTACATCCATTGCTCATGTTCCAATCTCTGGAGCAGCAGAAAACAAGCTTGCTCCATCCTCAACGTGACACCCCTTCAAATACTTAAACAGGGCTATCATATCGCCTCTTAACCATCTTTTTTCCAGGCTAAACCTACCCAGCTCCCTAAGTCTCTCCTCATAAGGCATCGTTTCCAGACCTTTCACCATTTTAGTTGCCCTCCTCTGGACACGCTCCAATTTGTCAATAAGGTCCCAGGTAAGAGTGTATACCATTGAAGTTTTATGATATATTGTTCACAAGAGTTCCTTCAGTTTTCCAGATCTAACACTGTCTGGAATTTTCCAGAAGTCACCCTTCTTTTCCATGGGAAAATTAAAGCTCAGGTAGGGAGGCTCGAGAGCTTTTCTGCTGTCCACTCTGTCTCCACAGCATATGTAGATGTATCTATAAGCGTCTTCCCTTTCAGGAATCATCCCCTACTGCCCCTGAGCACCAGGATCCCAGAATCCACACCCTGATATGCCAAGGAACTGTCCTTTAGGTTTCAGGCTTCACTTGCTGAGTCACTGGATCTGAGTCTCATGAGGAAAATTGAATATGTATTCAGTATTTTCCTTTTTGGACAGAGAATATGGAATGGAAAACTCTTAATGATGACATGCTGAAAAGAGGCTACCATTTCTTATGAAAGTAAGTTGAAAGGAAACAGGCTGCTATAGTGAGAAAATGCACCAGAAGAGAAAGAAATGAGATTTAGAGCCCTGATATATAGTGCTTGAGCTGACACGGTTTCCCTCAAGGCTGTGTAACAAGAGCCGGATTTCCACGTCAGCTCTCTCTTGCCAGACCCACTGTGGTCATGAGCAGGGATATGAAGAGTTGGTTCAATATCATAAGGAAATTTCTCTGGACTGTTATAATAAGAAAACTTCGTTTTACCTGGAGGTTGTGCTTAGTTGACAATTACAAACAGTTCAGCCTGGGATCTCAGGAATACACAACCCCTCCTCCCAGCACTTTAGTCAGCAGAGGCAATGAGCTGGAGTTAATATATTTTGCAGAGGTAATGTAAATCTTTAAAGACATTTCCCAATGGCATTTATTCCCTTCTAAGGAACTTTGGTTGTCAAGTTCCAACCCCTGATTCTCACTTAAATATATAAGTTTACTTTTTTTAAAAAAAGAAGTATTAATAATCTGTGACAGATACCAAATATAACTCTTGAAAACCCATCACTGATCTCTTGATCCCTGGACTACATCAGTGGCAGGGATATTGAGAAGATGATGGTGAAACTCCTAAATGGAGAATAACGATTTATGCTGGTAATCTACTGGCGTTTACTGACAGAGTGGAAATGAGAGAGGGGTGGGGATTGTGTGGAAATAAGTAGGTTTAAGAAGTAATTATCTACAACTAAAATTGAGCCCGGATTCTTTTTAAAAGCTTAGAAAATAAATACAAACAAAACTATCCAAACAGAGAATAAACAGGATGGTTAAAATCCCTTTTTTTTTAATGTTAACATTCTTTAAAATAAACACATTTAGAAAATTCACTCAGCATTGAAGGTTGTTGGTTTTTGCTTTTGTTTTGTCTTTTTGTCATGTTAAGTACTCATCATACTAGAAACAGCATTATTGGTATTACGAAAGGTTTTTTTTTCCTTTTTAATTGTGATTTGAATATAGCTGTTCCAACATTTATCTAACACAGCTTCTTTCAGATGGTAATATGCTTAAAATATAGCATGTCAAAATAGTATTTCTTTGTACTGAAAAAAATATTCATATATATTTCCTCAGCAAGACATTAAGTGGAACCAGTCCATTTTGGTACATTAAGAAATTAATGGAAAAATACAAAATTACATTAAAACTCTGAACTCAGTGGTATCCAGATTGTTTTAGTGGAGTCAGATTTTTCTGGTAGTGAAAAACCATAGGTATATCAAAACTATACAGTTATAGCCCTTTAATATCATTTTAATTGCCATAGCTGCATGCCAAGAAATCCTGGCATTAAGCTGAGGTACTTAGAATTCTTTGCCTGAGACCTTTGGTGCTATAGTTCAGGGATGTGGACTAGAACATTTGAAGTCCCTCCTTAAACTATAAATCCCAGGAATCCATAGGATGGAACAACAGCAATTAAAGTAATATCAAACTGCTGTAATTGTGTAGTATGGCTGCATCCCATATTTGAAAAATGGTACAGGTAGAGTATCCCTTATTCAAAATACTTGGGACTAGAAGTTTCCATATTTTGGATTTTTAAATTTTCTTGAAATATTTGCATATACATAATGAGATATCTTGGAGATGGGGCCCAAGTCTAAACTTGAGGTTCATTTATTTTTATATAACCTTGTAAACTAAAGGTAATTTTTTTACACAACATTTTTAATAATTTTGTGTATGAAACAAAGTTTGTATACATGAAACATCAGAAAGCAAAGATGTCACACTCTCCATCACCCATGTGGACAATTTTGGATTTTGGAGTATTTTGGATTTCAGAATTCCGAATAATGGATACTCAATCTGTATTTGAAGGTCACTATCCCACAACCTTCAGGGGAATGCTATCTCTAGTTTTCACCACATTCACAGGCATATTTGGTGGGAACATAAGATGTGTCCTTCTTGGCAGCTGCTCTTTGGTACTGGAACTCCCTTTGCACGGGAGATTAGACTGCTTTCCTTCCTTCCTTCCACCATCAGGAAAACTCCTTTTTTTTTATTTAAACAGGCTAACTTGTTTCTATAGCAGGTTCTTTTAAAAGGATGAGGTTGTTTACCCTTTTTTGTTCTGTTTTAAACACCTTTCAACTGTTTTAATACAATACTTCGTTTCAATATGATAGTGTATTTAATTCTGCAAAATTGCCCTTTAGTGTTATAACTAATTGGTTTTTGTTGTATATAGCTTTAATCTGTATTATAAACCTCTTTGGGTCCTGCACCAGGAGAAAGGTAGGATATAAATCAATCAATAAATAAATAATGCTTTTACAACCATTGAGCAGAACACAGAACCTCTACAAGAACAGCAACACCTTTTGCATTTTTTTTTTGCTGCTGCTGTTGTTATCTTTATTTATATCCCTCTTCTCCCCTGACTTGGGCCTCAAAGTTGATTCTGATTTATGCTGACCCTCTCCTAGGGTTTCCTTGACAAGATTTCTCCAGATGTTTGCTGAAGGCTGAGAGGGGCTGAGAGGGGATTTGGCCAAGGAGGGGATTTGGCTCTCACGGCTGAGAGGGGATTTGAACCATGGTCTCACGGCATCCTTGTCCAACACTCAAACCACTATATGTCAGAGAGTCCAAAAATAAAGGCCTCTCTGCCATGCTAAATTTAGTTTAAGTTTGATAAGCTGCTCTGTAGTCATGTTAGACAGTATTTCTCAACCAGGGTTCCCTGGAACCCTAGGGTTCCCCAAGAGGTTGCTAGGGGTTCCTCAAGAGATTGTGACTGTGAGGGGAAAGCAATAGCAGTATATAGAATAATATTTATGCAGGGGTTCCCTGCAACCTGAAAATTATTTCAAGGGTTCCTCCAGGATAAAAAGGTTGAGAAAGGCTGTGTTAAAGGGATGTTGATAGTTGGAAAGGGGTGCAGATGTGGAGACTGGTAGTGTGAAAACCAAGGTCACTGGAATTGCCTGGTACTGAGTGGGAAAGAATGTTGTTGGGTGGTGGAAGGGGAGAAATGGGTAACTATGAACAGTTTTAAAACTGTTCTTGGAATAGATTGCCAGAGCTTGCAAGAACCTGCTACTGTGCTCATACTATGCTTCAATACAGCGTGCTTGGAATTACACAGAAGCCTTTTCACTGAGTATGGAAAAGACAGGGGCATCACACTATACTATTCTGGCTTCCCCTATACACATAGGACTTTATCACACAAGTGTCTAAAAATGCTGTGATTGTGCAATTGAGGAAAGTGGAAACATAGTGGTATGATTATAGTAATCCTCACATATTGCTGTAATTGCACAACACTACTGGTAGCGGAAGATCACACAACCACTTACTAGCATTTTAAAAACAGGATTGAAGCTCATGCTATAGTAACACTTGCTTTCACACTGCATTGTAATGATGGAGTATTAATGGCTTGAGATGGCCCCCATGTGTGTGTTGCTTTTTAAAATTCTCCTACTTCTGTGATTTTGCATGGGCAAGATTTTGGTGGTTCTTGCGTGAAGATGCCACTTTGATTAAACACACCAAAAACAAAGAAATCAACAAAGAAATTAACCAATTCACAACTTAACAATTAAACAAACAAATAAAAATGTTCCGACAGTTCATTAAAAGAGAGTCCTGGGGGGCCTCTTCATGCTCTCCCCCACAAGTTTAATTATGTGCTCTTGATGTGAATGGGGAGGGGGGAAAGAGGGAGGAACACCCATTCATGAGGAAATATCGGAACTACGGTGGGATGGAATTAATACACACTTGTCAATGCCGTGAAAAGATTGCTTGTCAGTGCCATGAAAAGATTGCTATTGGCAACTATTCATGGCTTTTGCCTGTGAATGAAAAGTTACATGCAATTAATGGTTGGAGCACACATGGACCACAGGAGGACAATGATGACATGCGATAACAGGAAGCCATTTGTTCTACTATCCTGCCTTAATTCTGTAATTTCAGCTTCATGTCATAAAGTCCATATACTAAGCCTACTACACAAATATCCTAGCCCACTAATGCACATTCCTGGTGTTTGGGTGGAGTCTCTTTTCCTGTGGTTTGAACCCATTGCTCCGTGTCCTGGTCTCTGGAGCAGTGGAAAACAGGCTTGCCCCATCCTCAGTATGAAATCCTTTCAAATGTCTAAACATGGCTGTCATGTCCCCTCTTGGCCTTCTCTTCTTCAGGCTAAACATTCCCAGCTCCCTAAGCCACTCCTCATAGGGCATGGCTTCCAGACCTCCCAGCATTTTGGTTGCCCTCCTCTTGACACGTTCCAGCTCCTCAATATTCTTCCTGAATGGTGGTGCCCAGAACTGGACACAGTATTCCAGGTGAGGTCTGACCAAAGCAGAATAGAGTGGCACTATTACTTCCCTTGATCTAGACACTATACTCCTATTAATGCAGCCTAGAATTACATTGGCTCTTTTAGAGTTCTTGCTATTTTCAAGACTGGTAACTATAATTCCATTTATGGTCCCAGGTGGCGCAGTGGTTAAATGCCAGTACTGCAAGTCACCACATTGCAAGTTCGAGTCCAGAGGGCTCCAAGGTTCACTCAGCGTTCCTTTTGTAGGTCGGTACAATGAGTACCTGGCTTGTGGGGGCAATTAGCTAACACACATTGGAAACTGCTTAATGCAGTGTAGATGTGTAAATTGCTATTGCTGAAAAACAATTTGTAAGCCACTCTGATAGCCTTGTGGCTGAAGAGCAGGGTATAAATAAATAAATAAATAAATAATAAAAAATAAATTGTATAAAAATACTGATTTTAACACTTTTCTCTGGTGAATTATACCCTGTAAAAGATCCTTCTAGATCTGTCTTTCTCAACTTTTTTTTTTTAACCTGAAGGAGCCCTTGAAATAAATTTCAGATCTCATGGAACCCCTACATAAATATTATTATATCTTCAGATTTAAAAAGTAAGGTATTTTTTCAATTGCAACCTCTCACAGAACCACTAGCGACCATGTTTGGAACCTAGGGTTCCAAAAAAACTGTGGCTGAGAAACCATGATCTAGATTCTAGATAGTCAATGAATGGGACAAGTCAGAGGTAATTAAATGTGCCTTTACTGTCAGTAGCCACCAATCAAAACATATTGAATTGACACAATCATTTTAGAAGTGTTGTTTAAAAGGAAAAACTTAGACTATCACCTGTTTCCTAAGGCAGGCTAACCTAAGTAAAATAACCTTTAAGTTACTTAGGTGAACAAGATGGGAAATGTTTTTTCCCCAAGTTAATAAGCTATCAAAGGTGGTAGTATGTTTGACGTGCCATGGAATCACATTGATTGGACAGACCGTTTAGTAAAAGTGATGTGTTTGCAGGTTGGTAACATTAATGGATTTATTTACAAAGCTTAAGATGAAGAATTTATTTACAAAGTTCAGGAAGTACACAAAACAAAGTAGTAGCCAAGTTATTTCCTTGCAACATTTTAGGACTGTTTTTTCATGACCTTGTTACGCTTGTAAAGAAACCAAACCATAAAAGACAGGCATAAATTTGTTTTCTGGTTCAGTACTCATCACTGGAGGTAAATAAAAATAAGACTACTACAGACCAATCAGCTTGACAGCATGCTAAAATACATACTGACAATCACATCACACACTGCAGTTATGATGTTACTATTCTTAAATATCCTGTCAAATTCACAAGACAGTAAAATAAGGCTTATTCAACTTTTTCAATTTGCATTGGTAAGTGAAGGAAGGATTCCTGCCATATTAGTAACTGGAAATTCAGAACAGGAAACAGGTAATGATAACTTATTTCACCTGCATCTTTATAGTCTTACGTAAATCAGAGCAAATGTTTGCCACCAGTCTTGTGCCATAGAGCCATAGGATTGGAAGGGATTTCATGGACCATCTAGTCCAACACCCTGTTCAAGACAGGATCTCCAGCTAGAGCATCCCAAGCCGGTAGCTGTCTGTCAGGCTCATCCCTGAATTCTGGGCATTGGAGTGGAATTCATGGAGGCCCTGACATGTAGCTAGTATTTTCTCAGGATTTTGGAATGCCTGAGAAGTGAGCCAGGCCTCCTGGTTGGCATGGTAACGCAAGTCCTACCGGGAACTCAAGGCCACGCTCCCCAGCTACTTTTGCTCCCCCGTGTCTGTTCTCACGCTTGATGCCTTATTATCTCTGGATAGTTTACATTTACTTCAGTAGCAGCTTTGCAATGGTTCCTTACACAAGCTACTCTTCCAATAAAGAGTTTTATTGAAGAACCCTGAGTTTGTGTTCTGAGTACATCACAGAAAGCTGCTACTCTTTACTTTTATTTTTTTTTCCTCTGTCCTGAAACTGTGGAGCCTTTGCCTGCAATGTCTGACGACGCAGAGACTGGCACACAGACGGACCAAGATCTGATTGCAGCCAGCGCCAGAGAAGCCGAGGCCTCGAAGCAGGAGGCCGGGGCAGAGGGGGGTGCTGTAGCTGCCGCAGCTGAAGGCACCAGCCGGGACCGAGACCGCCGGAGGGCTGCAGTATTTCGACCCTCCACTGAGCCCTGGGAGCTGGGGATGGAGCTGGCTCCAGGGAGGGGCAGCCTGCCAAGCTTCGGCACTCCAGTGCGAGAGGTTTTAGGCCCTGCCTGGCCATGGGCAGGGGCCGGACGCCGAGAAGACCGCCGGTCCCGGTGGGACAGACCCCAGGGTGAGGGGCCTAGAGAGCCAGAAGCGAAGTTTTCCTTGGCAGAAGTTGGAACCGAGGTTCTTCAACTGAAACAGCAAATGGGTGAGATACGGGAGGTGCTCCTAGAACTCCTGCACAGAACCCCTCCAGCTCCACCAGCACCCGGAGGGGCCCAGCCTCCCCCAGCGCCACCTGCGGCTGCCCAGGCGCCCGGGGATGGAGTCCCCGCTCAGCCCCCAGCTGTACCTGGCCTGCCGGCTCCTGGACCGGCTCCCCCGGTGGGGGCTGGCCCGGTTGAGCCGCAGGAGCGACCCCGGGGCTGGAAACACCGGCACCTGAAGGCGAAGTTCGATGGGGATCCAGCAAAACTACCCTACTTCATGACTCAAGTGGTGAGTTACATGACCCAGTGGGAAGGGGAGTTCCAGTCTGAGGCTGAGAAAGTGCAGTATGTGTCCAACCAACTGGAGGGAGAGGCGGCTCAGTGGTTGGTGGGTCTGTATGATATGGGAGCCCCTGAACTGGGTAATTACCAAGAGTTCCTGATGGCTCTCAGGGCCCAGTTTGACGATCCCTTAAGAGGGAAGCGGGCTCGAAGCAAGCTTAGGAGCCTGAAGCAAGGCACGATGCCCGTGGCCGAGTACGCAGCTGAGTTCCGCCGCCTAGCCAGCCAAGTACCGGAGTGGCCAGAGGAGGTCAAGGTGCAGTTTTTCCAGGAGGGCCTGAACCCTGACATTCTAGAGTGGGCCAAGTTCCAGGGAGACCCCGAAACCCTCATGGGGTGGATACGGCTGGCTGGGGAAGTGGAGTCGGTGAAGGCCAGCATTAAGATGTTGCGCCGCCAGGCTGGGACGGAGGGGAAATCCGCTGGGGGCCCCGGGAAGAAGACCAAGACGGCACGCTCGGGGGGAGGCACCACCGGAGAGACCGAACGTGAGCGAAGGATGAGAAAGGGTCTGTGCCTGCATTGTGGGAGGAGCGGACACCGCATAGCGGAGTGCCCAGAGAGGAGCCCACGGGAGCAACCCGCCGCCGCCAAGCCAGCGCGGAGCGAGGGGAGATCCGGGTCCTCCAAGACGCCCTCCAAACCCAAGACCAGGGCGACGGCCAGGGCCCTGGCAGCGGGCCAGGCGGCAGGGGAGTCCTCAGATGATCCCGAGGATAGTGGGTCCTACTCCTCCGACGCTGAGCCGGCGGGAAACGGGCCCAGCCCGCCCTACTGAGCGCCCGAGGGCGGGCTAATCCGGAAGGGCGCCCGGATGCCGTGGTGAGTGGAGTGAAGGGCCCGTTCTTTATCAAAGCTCGAGTGGGGGTTGGAGGGGAGGGCCCCACCCGCAAAGTTATGTTAATGATTGACTCTGGTTGTACCCAAGTACTTATTCATCCCTCCTTAGTCAGTGAACTAAACGTTGATACTGTTAAGCTGGACAAGCCCGTGTGGCTGTCTCAGATGGATGGGGGGATGATGAAGGGGGGCCCCGCCCGGCGCATAACTGGTCCCATGCACATGAGGATGGGCAACCACCAGGAGGAACTGCAGTTTGTGATTGCTCCAGGATTAGTCCCTGCGGCAGTTGTGGGTCTGAACTGGCTAAAGTACCACAACCCCTCCATAGACTGGATAAAAGAAACACTGACTTTTGCAGACCCGTTGTGTATCAAGGAGCACGGGGCGGGGGGAGGATCCCCAGGGGACGGGGGCCCCCTGGTGGATAAGCCGCAGAATTACACAACTGCCTTAGTAAAAGGGGAGCTGAAAGGGTTGCCAGTGGAGTACAAGGCGTGGCAATATGTGTTTGAGGAGAAGGAATGTGACATTTTGCCACCCCACCGGCCTTTTGACTGTGCCATTGAGATACTCTCGGAGTCCAGCCTGCCCAAACCTCGCATTTATTCTATGACACCAGCTGAAATGGAGGCGCTCCGAGAGTTCATAGATAAGAACTTAGCCCGAGGGTTCATTAGGCCCTCAACCTCGCCTGTGGGGGCCCCGGTGATGTTTAGGCGCAAGGCTGATGGCGGGCTTCGTTTGATTCAGGATTACAGAGGGCTAAACGCTATTAGTGTCTCCAACCAGTACCCCCTGCCCTTGATGAAGGACATATTAGCCCATCTCTCCAAAGGGAAGATTTTCACGAAGCTGGATCTACGAGAGGCCTACTACAGAGTACGGATTCGGGAGGGGGACGAGTGGAAGACTGCATTTAATTGCCCCCTAGGGGCTTTTGAGTTCCTCGTCATGCCTTTCGGCCTCAAAGGGGCCCCTGGCATCTTTCAGAACTTGATTAATGATGTGTTACGTGAATTTTTGTACAAAGGGGTGTTGGTGTACCTTGATGATGTGTTGATTTATTCGGAGGACTACACGTCCCATGTGAAACTGGTGAAAAAGGTGCTTACCAGGTTGGGGGAAAATCATCTGTATGCGAAAATGTCCAAGTGTGAGTTCCACCAAAGCCGTCTAGATTATCTAGGGTACCGCATCTCAAACAAAGGGATTGAAATGGACCCAGAAAAGGTTAAGGGGGTCTTGGCATGGGAAGCCCCTAGAACCAGGAAACAGTTGCAGAGCTTCCTGGGGTTTGCTAATTTTTATCGGTCCTTCATCCCTGACTTTGCGTCGGTAGCCCTCCCCCTGACAGATTTGTTAAAAACCAAAGAAGGGAAAACCAAAGGTTCCAAGCACGGTAAAGGGAACAAACCTCCCCAAAAAATTGTGTGGTCACCACAGTGCCAACAAGCATTTGACAAATTGAAATCCCTTTTCACTTCTGAACCTATTCTCAAACACCCCGACCCCTCCCAACCTTTCGTGGTCCAAGTGGACGCATCTGATGTGGCTATGGGTGGGGTGTTGTTGCAAAAGGGGGAGGACGGGGATTTGAGGCCATGTGCCTATTTATCCAGAAAGTTCAATGACACGGAACGAAATTGGCCAGTGTGGGAGAAAGAGGCAGGTGCTATCAAGTTGGCACTAGAGACATGGCGCCACCTACTGGAGGGCTCACCCAAACCGTTTGAAGTTTGGACTGATCATAAAAATTTGGAAGTATTGGCTACCCCTAGGCGTTTGAGCCCCAAGCAGGTCAGGTGGGCCAGTTTCTTTTACCGATTTAATTTCACCTTGAAATTTATCCCGGGGAAAAGGAATTTTCTGGCTGACGCTTTGTCCAGGCTACCACAGCATGAGAGTAAGCGCAAGGAGGTCATTGATACCGTTTTTTCTCCTTCCCACTTGGGACTAGCCGTCCTCACTCGGAGCAAAGCCAAAGAACAGAAATCCACTGATAGCCCTGCTCAGGTGCCGGGTCCTACTGAAAGTGGCGGTGATTCACCCTTGGCGCAGGGACCGGTGCCACAGCCCTTGAACCCCGACCCGCCTTCCCCCGATCCGGGGACCCAGGGGGTGACCCCTACGGCAGATGGCTCTGCCACGCCCACTGTTTCTCAAGGGGAGGAAGGAGGGTGGCATGCTCAATTGGCCTCGGAACTGCCCCGGGACCAGTGGTTCCTGGCTCACCCCAATGAGGTAACTGTGAAGGAGGGGGTGGCCTGGAAAGGGGATCGCCTGTATGTTCCTGAGGTCTTGAGAGCGAGTATTCTCAAACAGTGCCATGATGTCAAGAGTGCGGGACATTTTGGGTATCTCAAAACTTTACATTTGGCCCGCAGACAATTTTGGTGGCCCCGCATGAGGAAGGAGGTGGAGGATTATGTAAAGGGGTGTACCACTTGTGCAGTGTCAAAAGGGGGGTCAGGGAAGCCCAAGGGTTTGCTCCACCCTCTACCTACCCCAAACAAGCCCTGGGAGGTCATTAGCATGGATTTTATTGTGGATTTGCCAGAGAGTAGGAAAAAGACGGTTATTTGGGTTGTGACTGATTTGTTTTCCAAGCAAGCGCATTTTGTGGCCTGTAAGAAGCTCCCCACAGCCTCCCAACTAGCCAAATTGTTCATTCAGCATATTTATCGGATTCATGGCATTCCGGCCAAGATTGTGTCGGATCGGGGGGCACAATTTACTTCGCAGTTTTGGAAGGCTTTCACAAACCTTCTAGGGGTGGAGCTTGGTCTCAGCAGCTCCCATCATCCCCAATCGGATGGACAATCGGAACGAACGAACCAGACTCTGGAACAATACCTAAGGTGCTATGTGAATTTCCAACAATCTGATTGGGTTGATCTTCTACCTTTTGCTGAAGTGGCCTACAATAATGCCACTCACCAGAGCACTGGGCTCTCGCCGTTCAAGGTTGTGTCTGGGCATGATTTCGGTCCCCTCCCCTTGTTGGAGGGGTCTCCCAACTCTGACCCCGTTTCGGTCTCCCAGTGGAGTCAAAAGGTCAGGGATGCGTGGCCTCATGTAATCTCGGCCTTGGACTTTGCCAAAGCACGCTACAAACATTATGCTGATCAGAAACGGGACCCTTCCCCCAGATATGCAGTGGGAGATATGGTTTATTTGTCCACCAAATTCCTTAAGTGTCCCCAACCCTCAAAAAAGTTGGGAGCCAAATACATCGGACCTTTTCGTGTTGTTAGGATGATAAATCCTGTGGCTTTTGAACTGTCTTTGCCTAAGTTGTACCGTCATGTACATCCTGTGTTTCATTCCAGCCTGCTCAAGCCCGTGAGCCCTCCGGACAAACACCACCCGGCTCCAGAACCTGCTCCTCAGCCGATCCTGGTGGATCAAGACCAACATTTTGAAATTTCTGAGATTCTGGACTCTAGACTTCACCGGGGAGGGTTACAGTATTTGGTAAAGTGGAAACACCTGCCTTTGGGCCATGCAGAGTGGGTTGCTTCTGAGCATGTCAATGCCAAACGCTTATTGCGAAAGTTTCATGCCCGCTTTCCCGATAAGCCGGGCTGAGAAAGGGGGAGGGTTGGTCTTCAGGGGGGCAGTATGTCAGGCTCATCCCTGAATTCTGGGCATTGGAGTGGAATTCATGGAGGCCCTGACATGTAGCTAGTATTTTCTCAGGATTTTGGAATGCCTGAGAAGTGAGCCAGGCCTCCTGGTTGGCATGGTAACGCAAGTCCTACCGGGAACTCAAGGCCACGCTCCCCAGCTACTTTTGCTCCCCCGTGTCTGTTCTCACGCTTGATGCCTTATTATCTCTGGATAGTTTACATTTACTTCAGTAGCAGCTTTGCAATGGTTCCTTACACAAGCTACTCTTCCAATAAAGAGTTTTATTGAAGAACCCTGAGTTTGTGTTCTGAGTACATCACACTGTCCAGCCTCTTTTGAACATGGCCAGAAAAGGAGACTTCACCACCTCTATGGGCAACTGATTCCATTGCTCAACTGCTCTTAGTGTCAAGAAGTTCCTTCTAATGTTCAATCAAAATTTACTCTCCTGTAACTTCAGTCCACTAGACTTGGCCCTACCCTCTGGGGCAGCGGAGGACAGGCCTGCCTCCTATATGTGACAGCACTTGAGGTATGTAGAGTGCAATTATGTTACTCCTTGGTCTTCTCTTCACCAAGTTGAACATGTCCAGCTACTTCAATCTTTCTTCATATGTTTTGTTCTTACCCTCCCTGTTGCCCTTCTCTGAACCTGCTCCAACTTGTCTATATCCTTTTTAGAATAAGATGTCCAGAAATGAACATGGTACTCCAGATGAGGCCTGACCAGCACAGAAGATAATGGGATTATTACTTCCCTCAGCTTGGAAATTATGCTTCTATTATTACAGGCTAAAATAGCATTCACTTTTTTTGCTGCAGCATCACACTGCTGACTCATTTTCAATTTATGATCAACAATAACCCCAAGATAATTTTCTCATGTAGTACTGCTTAGCCATGTGTCCCCCACCCTATACCTGTACATTTGGTTTTTGGTGGCCTAAGTGTAGAATTTTGCATTTGATTGTATTGAATTTCATTTTATTAGTTTCTGCTCAGTTTTTTAGTTTATCTAGGTCCTTTTGAATTCTGTTCCTAGCTTCCAAATGTTAGCCACCCCTTCCAGTTTTGTGTCATCTGCAAACTTGATAAAGATTCCCTTCACCCCATCAGTTAAATCATTGATAGCCTTGGGGTGTGTTGTAGTCCCCTTCTTTGTAGGTTTTTAAACAGGCAGGATGGCCATCTGTTGGGAATGCTTTGGTTGTGTATTCCTGCAGGGCAGTTGTTTGGACTAGATGGCCCTTGTGGTATCTTCCAGCTCTTTGATTCTATGATAACAATATTGAAGGGTAATGGCTCTAGGACAGAACCCTGAGGTATCCCACTCAAGACCTCCCTCTAGTCTGAAGTGAAGTCATTGATGACAACTCTTTGAGTATGGTTTTCCAACCAGTTATGGATCCATCTGACAGTGTTCCTATCTATTCCACATTTAGTCAGTTTGCTAATCAAAACATTATGGGAGATCTTATCAAATGCTTTGCTGAAATCCAGATAAATGGCATCCAGAGCATTCCCACCATGTCCTAAAGTAGTGACCTGATCAGGGGAAAAAAAAAAAAGATTGTTTGGCAGGTTTTGTTCTTGACAAACCCATGTTGGCTCCTACTAATCACTGTATTACCATCAAGATATTTGCAGACAGACTCCTACATAATCCATTCTGATATTTTTCCAGGTATTGAAGTCAGGCTGACTGGTCTACAGTCTCCTAGAACTTCTTTCTTGAAAACAGGGACAATATTTGCTTGTTCCCAGTTCTCTGTCTCCTCACCTGTTCTCCAAGATTTCTCTAAACTGATGGCAAGGGGTTCTGTGAGTATACCAGGAAGTTTTCTTCAGTACTTTGTGAGGCAGTTCATTTGGTCCTACAGATTTGAACTCATTAAGGTTAATTAGGTGATACAGGTACCTGACTAACTCCTTATCAGTCTTGATATGTAATCCAGATTGCTTGCCAAGAGCTCTGCTGCTGCATGGAAGTACAGAGTTCTCTTTTTGGGAGTGGAAACAGAAGCAAAATAAGTATTGAGTAGTTCTACCTTTTCATTGTGATCTGTTAGTATTTTGCCATCCTTATTGAAGTGTGGCCTTACTGTCTCCTTGGTCATTTTCTTGCCTTGAATGTATCTGGAAAAAAGCCTTTTGTTGTTTTTTGCTTGCCTAGCTAGTCTCAACTCATTTTGAGCTTTAACTTTCTTTATACTATTCCTTCAAGCTTGGGCTACACATCTGTACTCTTCCTTGCTGGTTTGTCCTTCTTTCCATTCTATATACATATTCCTTTTTCTTTTCACTTCTTCCTTGACTTTGCTATTCAGCCATATTGGCTTTTTCAGATGTTTCCCATTTTTATTCCATGGGATTATTTTGTGACTGTGCATTTTGTGTCTACTTCTTCAAGAACTCCCACTCTTTTTCCTTTAGCATGTCTAGTCATGGGATTCCATCCAGTAATTCCCTGAAATCAGCTTTCCTGAAATCCACGGTCTATGTTTGACTATATTATTCTTTACCCTGTCCCACAATTGTGAAGTCTAGCATTTTGTAAATAGGTGGAAGCTAAAAAACAAACAGCAACAAAAATCAGGGTTCTGTGGTTTGAGTGTTGGACTATGGTCTTATCTACATGGGCCATTCACCCTATTCTGCTCATCTGAGAGCATTGCAGTCGAAAGACATAGGACATTTGCACCATTCTGCTCCTGGGCAGTCCTTACAACCCCAGGGAAGAAATGGGGTTCAGCCTAATACCGTGTTATAAAATAATATCCAGTTTACTCTGTTACTGCTGGGAGGAAACAGATTGGGCCCCGCATGTCTATGGGAGCCTGTCCCTACAGGCCAGCCAATCGCTCTAACTGCTGGGTGCCCTTTTAAAGTTGTCCCAATCCTGGTGATATCTACTTTCTGTGCATGACTAATGCCTTTGTGGTTATAGGTTGCTATGCATCATCTACAAGATGAGACTCATCACCACAAGAATCATAACAGATGAACATGTAGTCTTAAAAATCATTAATTGTATATTTAGGTTTAACATAAAAGAACTTTAAAAGGATACATGTTAAAATACATAAGTATAGGATTATTTGGTACTCAGAACACTTGGAGTAACTATTACACATCCAGATCATATTAAATGTGGCAAACAGTAGTGGAATCTTGCTCTCCACTTTGTTTCATTGCCTCCTCTGGGATGAGTGGGGATCTGTATGTGAAAGCCCTCTGACCTGGTGTTGTAAAGATCTATTTTTCCCCCCTGATGTGGTTGTGGTAGAAAACAATATGAAATATTTCACATATATTGTATGGCACAACCAGCAGAATAAAGGGTGACAGATTTTAATTTGTGCCTTGGTGTCAGTTACACATTCAGTTATGAGAGTAACAGCAGTAGCAGTAGTGAAATAATAAAACTGTGGTAGTGGTAATGGCAGTAGCAATAAAATTCTCCAGAATCCCCACCTGCCACTTCTGGCATATATAGGTGAGCTGAAAAGAGATGGCATTTTTGAAAAGGACAAGGGACAGTGCCTCAAGAGAGGGAACATTTTCATGGTGTGCGCATATTTCTCTTGTCCACTGTCAATCCTGATCAAAAAGATTTTGCAAGTCTGTATACAAATCCCTAAACGGTCTATTTACCAGAGGTCATAAGAAGCAATCCCTTTTTAGTTTGGTTCAGGATTTCACTTAAAGAACCAGAATTATTGTCTATCTCCAGCACTGCTTAAGCAAACAAGATAACATCTATTGGAGAAAGTTTTCTATATCAAGGCATGCAAGGAATGGCAGAGTCACAGCTTTAAAAAGGACACAGTTACAAAGTGCAACTGTATGTCAATAATGCTTAACTCAGAAAATATTGAATTGGTGCACTTAGTGCTTCATTGCAGACTAGAAAAACAGACCAAGCTTTTCCAAATGAGAAAATTATGAGGGGAAAATAAATTTATCCTTGATCTGTAATTGACATCATGATTTAACTGCCTTGATGAAAAAAATAGGTCTGAATCTAAGGGAAGAAAAGCTTTTCTCAAGAAGTGAGTCAGAAATCTAAACAATACTATTTTATTTATTAAATGTGTTCTTTTGCATGCCATGCATTGCAAAATTTCTTCCCTTTCTTCTAGATTATGCAATGACTTTTTTTGGATCAAATAAATTGTGCATATCTGCATTGCTGGACAGATAACGGCTTGCCATCCACCAGCTACATGTTACTAGTTAAATTCAGAATGAATTAAAGAATGAATTCAGTGGTCTTCAAAGGCAAGCCTATGAATGCAGGATCAGGGGTGAGACCAACAGCACTTTATCACTTTAGGATACCATGATCCTGTAGAAGCATGATCCTATATACCTACTCTACACATGATTCACCTGGCATCAAGGAGAGCATTATGCTAAATCAATGGGTTGTGAAATACCAAAGTAGTCCTGACATGATTATTACTGTCACCATAATTTATTATTCATCTTATACGAACCCATTTTATTTATATCTTTATAAAATTTCATTCCCTGCCCTTATGGTGCCTCACACTACTCTGGGTGGCTAACAATAATTAAAACCAGGAATAAAAACACATTAAACAACAAAACAATATAGAATTTTAAAACAGGCAAATATAAAATTTATCCATCTGATGGATGATAAAAATCCATCTGCCTAAACAATAACAATTTTACCATATGATGAAACACCATAAGAAGGGGTGCCAACTGAGAATTCTAGAGCAAAGAGATATACCAATTAGGTGCTAGCGGATAAAAAGGTAAAATTATCTGATACTCTTTCCCAACATTTTGTTGTAGATAATATGGGAGAACAAGATAGAAATCCAAGGACACTGATGGCCAAATAAAAGTTTCTCAACATCATCTTCAGAAACACTCTAGGTGCTACTTCTGGCAGAACTGTCCAAGTTCAAAGCTAATTAAATAACTACCTGTCTTTCATATTAAATACATCCCCAAAGTATTTTGTTTGTAAATGTTCAGAGGTTTACTGCTTTTCTCCTCAATATGTGTACTAAGCACACACAGTATGCTATTAAAATTCAGATCTATCCTTTCTTTAAATTATAGATGCATCAACCAGTAAATGGAAATTTAAAAGAACATGCTTGTCATTTTTAACTGGAAGCAAACTTCCTTGAAGATCTCACAGAATACCAAGTGGTGCCCTTTTAAGTGGATCGATCACTGGAGAACAGCCTTTGTTAAAGAAATTCCTTTTGGTTAACTGGTACAAAAATAAATACACAAGGCACTTAAGGACATTAACAACCAAAGCCATCCCTCTTCCTATGGCAAAGCTACCCAAACATTATTTGAAATGCAAATCTTCAGGGCTTACTCTCCCCTCTCCCCCGCCACTGTAATTTGGTTCATACTAATTTTGAGAATAAGAAAAACATCATGAAATCACATATACAGTAACTTTTGACAATAATCCCTCCTATTTCAAAAGCAATTTACAATAGGAGGTGAATCCTTCAGGAGGCCACACATCTTTGGGTGTATAGATTCAATTATGAAGGTCTTTTGATAGATGGCAAAGTTTCCCTGGCTAACAAGATTCCCTCTATTGGGTAAGTGTACTGTTTTTATATACTGTGCTAGTTTTATTTGTTGTTGTTTTTACCTCTAAAGGATTAGGGTCCAAGAGAGCTACCATTTAGTAAAATAGAGTGTATTATCACCCACAGAGCAGTAGACCCACTGGCCACTATCCTACTGATAACATTGGCAATGTGGCTAGTGTTAACAGTCCAACAACTGGTGCAGTGGTACACACTACACATTCCTGGTTTATTTTATGAATAAGCAGAGAGAGAAAGTATAAACCATTTTGTGAGTTATTGAGACATTAAGGTCACACATATTCCTTAGAATGCAACAACTATCACAGTAAGGGAGCTATGAAGTAATACATCATTTTTGTTCAGGTATTTACCTAAGTGTCAGGGCTGGGAAGCCTGAATTGGATTCTTTTAACTCAGGGTTGTCTGCTGAACCGTAAAAACCACCTTCTTTTGACTATTGGAAGGACAGCATAACTTGCACAATGTCTATTCCAAGTAAGGTGCAGCAGTGCTAATGAGGATATAGCTAAGATATACTACACTGGATTGACTATGTGATGAATGTTGCTGTCCATGAGCAAGCAGGGATCACCAGCATTGAGGCCATGATATTGAGAACACAGCTGCGCTGGACAGGGTACGTTTCTAGGATGGAGGACCATCGCCTCCCAAAAATAGTACTCTACGGTGAACTCGCCACGGGTCAACATAAGAGGGGCACTCCAAAAAAGCGATACAAGGACTCCCTGAAACAACATCTCAGGCTTGACCAAATTGATCACCAACAATGGTCTGCCCTGGCCTCACATCGGGAGACATGGAGACGCACTATCCACAATGCTGCAGCCTTATTTGAGAACTCACGCTGAACAAATCTTGAAGAGAAACGACAACGCAGAAAGAATCACAACCCAGAAACATCACTCAAGGAGACCTTCTGCTGTGCTTTCTGCAACCAGACTTGTTTATCTCGGATTGGCCTTTTTAGTCATCAGCGCACTTGCAGAAAGTGCGGGATGAGTCCTTCCTGAATCTTCGTTTGTGAAGAAAAGCCAGAGAGAGAGAGAGAGAGAGAAAGAGAGAGATGGTGATTCTTTTACCCTGCTTTTCTTGAGATCTTTGTGCTCCCCCTGTGTCTGTCATTGGTTTTGCCATTTATCTCAATTTTCAATTAGATTCCACATAGTGAGGGGTAGCCACACCATTTAGGGAGAAACATCAGTATCGTAGCCCACATTTGATCACATTGAATACTAAGCATGTAGATTGTAATAAGTTTTCTTCACAAGCAAACATTAACAACTTTACCATGTTTCCCCTCACTGAGAGAAAATCATCCAAAATTACACAGTTTTGAAAGACTATTGACTGTTCATGACCTATCTGTGCAACCAAACACATAATTTTTTTTTTTGCACAGAAAGCTGCATGTTCTACACAAAAAACAAGCTTCCTGCATAGAAAAGACCATTTTCTTTGCAGAAAATACTGCTTTCTGTGCAGGAACCTTGTTTTCTGCACAGAAATATCATTTTCTGTGCCAAAAAATTGCATGCATTTTTCTACATAGAATAAGTACTAAATTGTGAAGAGTCTTGCCACTCTACAATTTTCACCAGGGTTTCCTGAAAGTTAAGAAACCAATTTTCAACCATTTACAACCCATTTTCAAATACTCTTTCCATTCTTCTGAATGGAATTCTGGCAAACTTACTGGTAGGGACGGAAATAATATTCAAAAATATTGGGAAAATAGTTAAAATGTGTTTCATGACTGTCAAAAAACTCTGACAAAGTCCTGAATTACCAGTAGTTTTCAAAACCTGTAATTTTCAAAGACTTTCTCACAGCAAAAACAAAACAGCTAAAATTATTAGTTCTTCCTTTGCAGATGACATTAATGAAGAATGACCTCCCTGCTCACTAGTTATCAGCAGTGGCAGTGTAGTCTGGGCCCTGCAAAGTAGCTGTGGAGTTGTATGCAGTCTTTGGACATATGTTGCATGCCCCCAATATATGTCTTCCATTTTTGTTCCAAGTGTGATCTGCTACATATCCACCCCTGACAAGTGTTGTTCCTGATCTCTCTAACATAGGTTGGCCGTTACAAATGAACACCATAAGCCTACTTTGAAAAGGTGACTTGTTTCTGTGCTCCTAGTACATTTGCTTGTTAAGACGATGTGATTTGCTTTGGCTCACTTCCTATTGCTCATCCAGGTAGCAAAAATGAGTGCAGCTATTCAGATGACACGGTTTACACTGTACATATATGCACAATTATACTCTATGCTATTAATCCAAGATTTATGATGTTACCTTTGGTTACAATAATCTCATCTACCTTCCAATCTGTATTTGCCAGAATCATTCTCAAACTGCAAAGATTTTCAGTTGGCTAGGATTCTCTTTGTCAGGATTTCCTAACCCTCAATTAACCCATTTTGGACAATTTTTGAATTATTTAATTAATCTTCCCATCCCTGCTCTAGAAAGGTGTGCTATCAGGTGATGCAGGGAGCTGCATGGGCAAAAGGGAGGACAGAGACTTCCAAAATTGCAATTTTCCCAATTCAGTTTAACACTGAATTGTGATATTTCCATATGTCCACACTTGGGACTTTTTCGGACGAAGAAAAATAACGCAAGCAGCCTCTCCAGCTTGCAACTTTCATGAGTAAAAAATCAACGAAATATGACGCTCAGCAGCAGTACCGGCAGGGGCGAGCATCATACGAAAGGGGCGCTTTGCAGCACAGCAGCCTCACAAGCTGGAGAGGCTGCTTGCGTTATTTTTCTTCATCCGAAAAAGTCCTTGGTTTTGTTTATTTTATTATCTCTTCTTGGGGAGTGTGTGCATGAGGGTATTGATCCCTCAAAAACAAATCAGTCTGAAGAACAATACCATATCAAGGGGTCTTACATCACCAGGCAGTAATAGCCAAACTGAAACTATTTCTTTTTTCTGGATGACAAATTGAGTTCTGAGAGATTATATACTAAATGTTTGCCAACAGGCAAATAGTTGCAGCTAGCATGCTATCAGCTCAATTAATTACTTTGAATAGAGGGACGATAGTTAACTGTGGCTAATTTGGAACCATCTTACCATCCAATGATAATAATACATTGAATTAACAGCAAAAGGAAAGTAAATCTACAGTAATTTTCTTAAGGGCAGTTGTTAGCTTCAAATGGATCACATATTCTTTATTTAATATGTATCAGTTATATTTGGATACCAGTAGAAAATTCAAGGGAATTTTTCACAAACAAAATGAGAAACGAAGGCTTCTCATCTAAAAAATTAAAATATTTATAATGGTGCCCATTGATTTCCAGGCTGTCAGGATTTTGTTTCTAAATGAAAGAAACAAGGAAGAGCTTAGTGCTTCACGGCAGTATCATTACTGTTCAAAATCCCACTTGAGATAAACCCTTTGCTGTCTGTCAGCCATTAGATAAACAGAGTTTAGCAAAAGGAGATTTCTGAAAAGTGAGTTCAAATGTGAATCTCAGTCTATTCTGCATGAGTAGTAAAGATGGTACTGCCCTTTCCACAAGAGTAAGGGTTTGTCAAATGCCATTGCTAAAATGTCAGATCACAACTCAGTGATGTCAACAGTATTATTTTTTCAGGTGGTTTCAGCAAACTTTAACTTAAAACTTTTGTGCACAGAGCAAGCAATGTGGAATGGGTCATTTTATTTACATTCTGATAGCTGGATTTCCCTCCTGGATGTTAAGATCCTTTGGATCAAATTATTAGACTGGATGGCCCTCGTGGTCTCTTCCAACTCTATAATTCTATGATTCTATGATATATTAATCATTTGCTGCTGCTGGAACCCTTGTCATCAAGCAAAGCCAAGTAGCATTCTAAATGCAAAGATGTGTGATATTAAGCTAGTTTGCTTAATAAAGCTTCTTAAATCTAAGATGGAGAAGGAATAGTAACCCGTGGACATTGCAAGCATTACAGTATATAAAAAAACCCACACATATACCTGGGGACTTTCTTTGCAGCTGTTGTTTGGATAGGAGGAGGGATGGAGCAGGAGAGATGCCTAATGATTGGTCTACATGTGGCTGCTGTTCTAGAGCTACACAAATATGCATAGGTATGTGTGTGAGTGGGAATACATTAGCAATTCTCCCAGGAGGTAGGGCTTCAGAGCTGACCTAGCTGGACACCTTTTCTTTTTGGGAAACCTTTCCCTGGGCCTTAAATAGGAGGCCCTGCCTGGAGCTCATAGCAAAGCTATTAGTTGATCTTATATAGGAAGACTGTTACTGTAAGTGCAATTACCTTATGGAAACTGTTTCTTTGTCATCTTGCATGGTTTCATATTCCTATCACAACACTAATTGAAGACACTTGCTGATATCCACTGATGGGGTAGGTAAGGGTTTAAACTCTCTGTTTCTCACAGGGACCCCATGTGCCCCAAGCTAGCATGAATGCTGGCATAACAGCCTCATACCTAAGTGGGAGAATGCACCTACACAATCTGTCATACCTCTTCCAGTTATATCATCCCAGCATGCAGGATGGGATCATGTTACCAGACAGGAAGGCAGGCTATCCATTAATAGGAATTTTCTTGCCTTGTTCCATGTCAACATTACCTGAGCTGTAAGAAATACAAATTGTTACCACCGATGTGTTCAATTGTTCTCTCTCGAATCCTGCTTCCCACTCTGTGCTGCTGACAGAAAGACCCTCCTTGGACTTTATGTCCTTTCCCCAGTTTTTAAATGTCTGCCTTAACATTTCATTTTAAATGAACTTCCACAGTAGAAAGTCCTACAGATTGGTACCAGTAGTGCTGGCTGCCTTTGAAGAGGTGTGATTATTAACAGAAGTGCTGAAAAAGGTTTTGCCTATGTGTAAGAAAGCTCATTCCTAGAAAGTCTTCCTAAGAAAGTTGGCAGTGGGAGTGGTGATGAAAAATTCACAGTATCATTGCTCTAGGGGTGTCCCTTCAACACAAGCAAGAAATCAAACCATTATGTTTGCACGTATAACTGAGAACTAAATTGATTTGACCTTTATTGGAAATAAAGATTCTAAATCTGAACATATGATAAATAGATACAAGTTGCCACACCTTGGAAAAGTTATTCTTTTGCACTATAGCCTCTAGAATCTTCCAACGATGGAGGCTTCTGGGCCATGGAGGATTCTGGGTATTGTAGTAAAGAAAAATATGATTTCCAAACTCTGGTTGGTTGCTTTAAATTGAGTGTATGTGTATGGGTAGATGGGTGTATCCCTCTTATGCCAGGCTTTTTATACAATGAACAAAATAAGGCAATTATTTAAAAGTACGGAGCCTGGACAAGGGATCTTGAATTCTTTTTTCACCAGCTTAAATTTCCAGAAAACTTTGGGGATAAGTAGGCCATTATGAAAACATCACCTTCCAGATAAGAAGACTTGTTTTGCTCTCTTCTGAGATATTTTTATTTTCTCCAGCCAGTCTTTCATGATTGTTATATATGCTGAACTTCTACAATGAGCAAAAATAGACGTTCAAGCAGAATTTGGGATTTGGAAGACATACTGTAGTGCTTATACTTAAGAATTTTAAAAAGGCTTTTTCAGTGTGAGGCCTTGGCTGGAAATAACAGTTAAACTTCCTGTAAAGGAGGGTTTTTAACCAAGTATATTGCATACATATGATGGATTCCTATGAAATTCTGATGAGTCTGGTACTTCAGAAAGATGCAGTTATCCAAAAGGGAACAAAAATTATACAAATACTTATACAAAAGGTTCTGTTTATAATTTCTTCCAGTACTTTTGATCTAATCTTCATGCCTACAATAAATTGTGTACAGAGGGCTATCTGAGCTATCAAAGTGCAAATCAAGAACAGTTTTCCTATCTTGTTATTATACAGTTCTCTCCCATCTGCCACCCATCTTTATTAAGTGGAATACAAATCAGACACATTCCCCTGGTCAGGAAGTACTTTCCAAACTCTTCATTGACAACCAGGCCCCATGCCTAGGGATAATTCATTAGTGATGAAGATCCAGAGATACATCATTTGTCGTGGTAAAAAGATGCTGTCAGGATTGGCCCCTGATAGTGCCTGTTCCTGCCATTTTCAGTTATTTTCCTGTAACCTTGATAATAATTGTGTGGTTTTTTTTCCCCCTTAGTACTTGCTAACAAGTGTTCTTTGCCAAGTGTGTGTGGGGTATGGTGGTAATGGTTTCGGATGGTTTGGGGAAAAGATAAGGATGCAGCTGCAAAATCAGCCTGGGAAAAGGATTTTTTTTTTAATTGGAATAAGACCATTCTACTGAAAAATACACCCGACTGCAAAGGAGGCTGGTTAGTGTAAGAGAATGTCATGTCAGGGGATGATGGTTATCCAATGGTGTTAGAGACCACTAGATTTTATAGATTATAATATGTTTTTAATACAGTGTGTATCCCTTAAATTTCAATTCTCAGCAACAACCTTGTATGCTATGCTTCTTGGATTTCTGACAATAAAGTTTTTTGAAGAACTCTGAAACTGTTCACTGTGTCTGGGAATGCAAGTACATGACAGATGCAAAAGTATCCTAAATCATTGCTAACACTATGCATAGTACTTTATGCAGGGTTAACTCAGGTTCGTGTCAGAATCAGTTAAACACACAAAGATTAACCCTATTAGCTGTACTAAGCAAAATGAGCAAGTTAAGTAAATCGAACCACTTCCAATAGGAGCACAAGTAATATAGATCATACCATTCCATCATCATCATCTTCTTCTTCTTCTTTTATTTCTATAGTGTGATCATTGTACATGCACTTTACAAGAAAAAGAACTATAAAGCAGTTCCCTGCCCTCATGCTTACAGTCTAATGAAGACATAATATAAATGGAAAGGAGATGGCAGTAGAGGGTGGGATTAAGTCTAGCATTCTCTTCTCTCCCTCCTTGGCCAGGGCAATGGCAGTTGAGATGGAGGGAGGACCATTCTACTTCTTGGCTGAAGCAAGATGTAGCTCTGTATGACTTTTGTTCCGTCCCTCCTTGGCCATAGCAATGACAGTTGGGATGGAGGGAATGTTATTGTCTACATTAATAC
Source organism: Gambelia wislizenii (assembly GCA_030847615.1). Lineage (NCBI taxonomy): Eukaryota > Metazoa > Chordata > Lepidosauria > Squamata > Crotaphytidae > Gambelia > Gambelia wislizenii. The sequence continues at coordinate 266,887,921 of JAUMIR010000003.1, forward strand.
AATGCATCAATACATTAGCCAAGTAATACTTTCATTCCAGTGAGGAAACAAACAAACAGACAGACAGTTCCCTTTTAAAAGTGAAATCTTCTGGGTTCATAATTTATCAAGTTTTGATCACAGTTGTTCCTATTTGTTAAAGAATCAGGTGAACCCTTCACATTGCATTCTGGTCCTGCAATTTGGAATAGGAACTCTACATATGACCTTCATCTTATATGATCCTTTGCAAAGACACATGGCATCCATTTAGAGGAAGTGGTAATTCCCCTACTCTGTATTCTTATTTATGAATTAAGAACTTTTAATTTGCCAAGTCCTGTGAAGCATCTTTTTAATAGTATAAATTAAGGCTGTCATATTAAACTGCAGCTTAGAGAATGCAAAGGTACATACTGTATGTATCAGCTTGTTTACCATTTGTCAAAGATAAATTATCTAGTGCAACTTATAGGTATGCAATAATTAAGCACACAGTGTTTTCTTTTGAAATGTCTCCCCACCATGATAGCCATCAATTTATTTATATTTTTTCCATATTATATTGCAGCAGCCAGGCTGGTCTCTTAAGCAAAGTACTTCCTCTTCCCTGCCCGTGCTTCAATTAATCATAGTTTGGTCTTTGAATTGTAATACTTTCTTTACTTTTTGGGTAAAAGAAACTGGAATGATTTGAAATTCTACACTACCTATGGATGGACAAGGATTTGTCTTGTTTTTTTTTTAATGAGTTTTTAAAACAAGCAAACAAACAAACAAACAAACAAATTCATTCCCCCCAGAAAAGATAAAAAGATAAAAATAGTGTGCGATTTTAAACATTTATATCTGGAAAAATCTGAAATGACAGATTTGCCATGCATTTTGATTGCTAAGTTTTTTAAAGTGTGGGGACTTTATCAGACCCCCCCCCATTATTGTTTCTCAGAACCACACACACACACACACACCAAACCTTACACTCCATAACATTAAAGAGGCAGCCCTGGCACTAACAGAGAGTGAACAGAGCTTTGTTCAGTTCTGTGCTCATGATCTCCGCAAATCTCACAAGAAGACGTGAGTGTGGGAAATTTAAAAATAGAAGGAAAATAAAGACATAAAAAGTTAACAGAAGCACAGGAACACATTTTAAAAGCCCCAAGTATATGGGGGGGGGTTATAAAAAGAGTATCCCCTACGTGGCTGTCCTGATCTCACCCAGAAGTGTTCTGTCATTCAGGTGAGCAAAATGGCACAAAGTTTCAAACGCCAGCAATGTCGGCAACAAAGCACCACAGGAGATCAATGGATAGCTTGGCCCGCCAATAAAAAAGTACACCTTATTGAAAAGATATGATCGTAAAAGGATGTCATCATCTGGTATACACACACTTTCACAATCATTAGGCATCCTTATGATGCCATATTTGCCGCATCTGATAAAGTTCTGGCTTTGAATCCTTTATAATGAAGGGAGTGGTATTCAATTACAGGGTCACCACTTTTTTGTGTGTGTGTTTTCATGTTTAATAATACTACATGGCTAGCAGGCACAACTTGCTGTTCTCAGAGCTTCCCAAATTGTGAAGTCGAACACTTTCACGGCTGGCATCCACAGGTTTTCTGTGTCCCCCCCCCCCCGGGCTGTGAGGTCATGTACTGGAACAGTTTATTCCTGGCCTTTCATCTGCATCTGTGGCTGGCATCTTCTGAAGATGCCAGCCACAGATGCAGATAAAGGCCAGGAATAAACTCTTCCAGAACACGGCCTCACAGCCCGGGGGGGGGGGATAGAAAACTTCCCAAATTCACTGTTTATACCTCACTGGGGAAAAAATGAAGTTTTTAAAAAAGAGAGAAAATAAAACTAACTAACTAACTAAACTAATCATTCCCTAAAGCTTCACTGAACCATGACCAATAGCACAATATTGCCACTAGGTTTTAATGACCAAGGGGAATAGAATAGATCATGTGTTAAGGTCTGGTCTCTGTGTAAGTCATTCTTGCACAAAATAAAACACAGTAAATCTATTATCAAATGACAGTATAGGACAGCAGAATACAGGACAACACAGGGAGAAAAGAATAAAGGAAAGCCCTCCCAAAGAGTGCGTGCATGCCATCCCACACATCTAGGGATTATAAATCTATTGGATGAAACATATTTTTTCTTAAAAGCTTAGCACCAAACAATTCTATTGTTCAGTGTGAATAACTGGCCACAACACAAAACTTTTATGTGTTTTAGTATATATTCTGACCAACCCAAATCTAGCAGTCATCTGGACTATTATATATACTTCTATGCAAAAGAAAATATAGCTATGAAGAAACTATGCAGAAGGTGAAAAATACTATAGTTATATTAATTCACTATGTAAATTGTTTTTATAGACTCCAGATTACTTGGAGCACTGTACACTTTCATTACATTTCATCACTCTGACATGATGGAAAATCATATATCAAAAGCATATAAAGCACATACACTGTATGCTAATAGGTATAAGTAAATGTCTTCTAATAAAATACCAAAAAGTATAATCTTATCTCAATAACTTAAATCAATGCTTGCTCAATGACAAATGCCTCCATCAATCTATTGACTCAGTAATGCATAAAGAAAGTAATTGTGCTACTTGACAAAAATTCTCAAGTTAAATAAATTCCCAATATAACATTTGTGGCAGTGAATTGCAAAATATGTGAAAACCCTTCTTTGAGAAGGTCATTAATGCATGATCAGAGGATTTCACCTTGGTGTTTTTGGAAGTATGTAGACAGTTACCTAAGATAAGGATAGCTCATACTTTGATCGAACAGGTAGCTTTAAGTAACATTGTTAGGAAGCTAAATGTTTAACAGTGTGATCCTAAGCACATTTAGTGAGAAGTGTGTCTTGTTAAATTTAGTGTGAGTTCATCTTGGGTAAACCTGAATCACATTTTGACAAAGTCCCATTAAACACATTATATCAGTATATTTGATGCATTGCACCAAAAGAGGATACCATTTACCTTGTCTAACCTTCCTTGTATACACAGATGGATGTCTATAGATATATCTACTTTACAATGTTTTTCCTTATTAAAATGTCTCTACCCTTCTCCCATAGAGGTGAATGTAACAAGTATTATTCTGTCAATTTTAAGAAAAATAATTAATTGATAGAGCATAGATTAATTGATAAATAGCTGCCTTTGTCCCTCTGAGTCACGGATTCATGTTCTTGCAGATATTTTTATTTTCTCCAAGTTGGTATTGGTTCCTTTCTTTGTCTGAGTATAATTTGTATTTCAATATTTGTTTCTTTCATACAAAGAGTAACAAATGTTGAAGTACAAAATATGCTCATATAGTGGAAGGAATAAATGCTAACATGGAGGAAACCACGAGACTTGTCTTGCTCCAAGAAACAGTCTTTAATATTGAAATAACCTTTACAGAGTTTGCCGTGCGAAGTGTTGTTTCCAGGGTCATTGGTCAGACATAGGGATAATAAGACTATTCAAAAGCATTCAAAAATGACCAAATAATATGTTTTTGAGCATCAGAAACTGCTGATGAGGAAAATCCTAGACTGATGAGAATCTTCAGTTTGGGACTTATTCTGTGTAAAATTCACACAAAGGTATTTTCTGCACACATATACACACCAAGCATTTTCTGCACAGGAACTAGCATTTTTTGCACAAAAATTTTCTATGTAGAAAATGCTGTATGTAATGCAAAAAAAAAATTTTTTTTTTTTTGCTGTTTTCTGTGCCAAAAAAACAATGTGTGGATTTTGTACAGAATAAGTTCCCAAGAAAAACATTTTCTGGGCAGGAAATACTACTTACTTTGTTAAAAGTGTTGTTTTCTGTGCAACCTCCCCTCAATGAAAATTTTGCACAGAATAAGTCCTGAACGTCAAACTTTTTCACTGCAGAAAGAACATTTCTAAAATTACTTGTCACTTCTTTTGAGAATAAAATTAGCAAACCGTTACATCCTTAGTCAGAAGCAAGCATGATCCTCCTCCCTATTCTTTTTTTCTTCACACAAGGTGCAGGCTTCCTCTTCACTTCTACTGTGCCCTTCCTTCTGACTTCTTTGTTTCACACTTGTTCTGTTTCTGCTGCTTCTCTTGTGTCCCAGGGCCCATATAAAAACTATTTTGGTGTATTTGGGAAATCATCGATTAGGGCATGGGTTGAGATCTCCAGTTTTCTATATATTGTTGGGTCTATTTATTTCATCAAGAGGGTTTTTTGGTAATAGCTCTTTTTAATTGTTGGTTTGGTTCGGAGAATCAGGTTTTACCACTTCTTTTATTCTACATGCATTTAATTTCATTGTTTTGTGTGGGTGTGCTTCAATCTATTTCAAATAGAGTATTCCACACTTTGCCAGGGAGAGCACATTGGGTTAGCTGATCCAGTAAAGATTACAGAAATAAGTTTGATAGTGGAACATAGCAAAATACCATAAAGGACAGCAGGAATATGCAGAGTGATTGGTGATGCACCCCATTTTCCTATGGTACAGCTACTTCAACAACACATGAAATCTAATATGCATCAATCATTGCCTGCTCCCTGCCCTGCGTGGCTTCCAAAACTGTTGGAACCCATAAACTTTTCTCTCTAGCCCAGCTGATCATTTGAATGCTGACTAAAATATGGTGTTCCTTGGTGTGATGAAAAGGCCGCTCTTTAGCCAATCTCAGAGTAGTAGGTGCCCAGCCAATAGGAAGGCAGCTGGGCATGGCTATAAAAGGGGCCTGTCAGAGAGTGAGAGGGGTTTAGTTGTTTTGAGGTTTGACTGGAAAGAAAGAGTTACACTGAAGGGAGGGTGTGCTCTTAGAGTTCCTGAGGGAACTTTTCAGTCTGACGACCACAGAAGGGTCTTAAGGGTCCAGAGAGGGACTGAATAGACCTGGAGAGTCTAGTAGGAGGAGGCTCAGAACAAGTCAAGTATATAAAGGGAATTTAGGACTTTGTGCCTGAGTTAGTAGTGCTGGTGTGTCTAAATTGATGTTATTATTTTAAAAGGAATCTGATGTAACTAAGCCTTAAGAAGATTAACAACTTTAATATTCAACTACAGTTTATTTGTTTTATATTTTTCAATAAACTTTCATTAGAGTTTAAAGCTGTTTGGCCTTCATTTAATTTAAACCACGCTACCTGATATCAGGGACACAAAGGGCTGTCCCAATAGAAAGTGGTTGGGGCTTTGCCAATTCTTTTGGGGGCAGTCATGGGATGCAAGAGACCCCACAGGACTGCCATCCTAAAGTCAGAGTGTTAAGGTGGTGGGTTGACCATGTACGGGTCACTACACTTGGCTTCTGAGTTTGCTGCTTTCCTGTTGTTAGTAACAGAGGGTAAAGAGCCAGTTCAGTGGAGACTGTTCAGGGATAGGAGTGTGCTGAAATACTATTGTGTGGCTATGTATGTGCAAATGAAGAAATTTATGTGCACATATATATGTGTGTGTAGCCCCCACACCAGCCAATATCAGGTGCCACTCTTGTGGATAGGACAACTTGTTGACTCTGTTAATAGGTTATCATACCATCAAAATCTTAAACTGTACTCCTAAACCACTTTGGAACATTTGTATTATTATTCTGAGTTATGTGGTTAGGAAGCCTCTCTTCAGATTAGCTCTTCAAGGCAAAAGGTCACACTGTTATAAAGCTGTGTGTATTGCAAGCGTTCCAGAAGTAATGAATAGCACAATCCTTCTTCCAAATTCTAAAAACCGGATCTCTGTTTCATTATGATGAATTTACTTTTACCAAGCTGAGTTTCAATCAAATGGGAGCTTTGCACTGACAGTGAGGAGAGAAGAACCACACTCAATTTATCGAATACAGTTAAGCTATCTTTGTGAGAATGAAAAGGATACTAAAAATCTCTCTATGTTTAATATTTTAAAAGGGCATATGATAAATTCAGTTGCTCATTCTAGCATGTGCCTCTGGGTATTTCTACATAAGAAGAGAAAGGAACTAATATAATATTTTCTATCAATCCTTTTCCAATCTCTTAAATGTCTCAGACTGGTGGAAGACTTTTATTCAAGATGCCATTTTTCTTTCCAAGGCAATTTATATCCCAAGGATTACTTTTAATAAATATCCAGTTAATATTAGGAACACTTTTTTAAAAATGAAAGAAACAAAATTAGATAATCTGATCTACATGTCAAATGAGTCAGATTATCTAAACATAAACCAATTAAGCTCAACTTAAACCAAGGGAATTTACTGGCTTAAATAATGGCACACTTTGCTTCTTCTTCTGAATTAATTATTAATACTGATCCCAGTAACCTACTTGAGCTGATGTAATACAAAATAGTGGCATGTACCACTTCAACATCCAGTCCATATTCCATTTGTGAAACAAATTTCCTTTACAGATGAGGATTATGTTAGTCCCAGGAGACAGATCTGGCCCAACGAACCTTCTTTCGAAAGATAAAGAATGAACAGCTACTAGGTATAGTTGTCCTAGAAGGGAATTGTGGTGCCAGAGAACAGATGTAACCCAATGTCCTTGCACAGCCTATTCTCCTCCCTCTAGTATATGTACTAGTAAGTAAGGTCAAGACAGATCTAAGCAGAAACTCAACAGCAGACACAGGAAAAGTGTGATCCCAGGACTGTATGTGCCCCAAAGGGATATTTTGCATCCCTAATCTTTCCAGGTTTTGGAAAAAAGTACAAAATTTTCTGTCCCCAAACTCCCTGTAGGGGATTTCAAGGGCAATTTGGCCACATTATTGGCCACACTGGGTTGTTTTAGACCCTTTGTTAACAGGAAGGGACATTGAAGTTGTCTTCCATGTTACTTTCTGTTGGTAAAAGCATTTTCTGTGCCTGAAGTTGCCTAAAATGGTCTCTTATAAATCTAAAATAGCCCAGAGAGGATCACAATGTGGCAAAATCAATTGCCCACACTCCATAGGATGGGGGGGGGCATTTGAGTTAAATATAGTCAAACCAATATCAGTGGTTCCAGTTATCCGTGGGACACAAAATAAGGGACACATACCATAGAGTCATGCTGGAAAATGTGTAGAGGCATCCTCTCTAGGCATCTTCTAGGTCTGGCAATGCAACTCTATTTTTTTTCCCTGGAAGTCCTTTATTTTAATAGAATTCACTGTTATCTGCAGTTTCCAGTATCCATGGTAAGTCTGGGAACCAAACTCCCGCATATGTAGACCCTGACTGTACATTTTTTAAAGAATTGGGTGAGGGTGGGAGGCACAGCAATCCAAGTTTCTATCAAATAACACTGTGATCCACAACAGTAATGGTTGCTTATTTCTGCTCTATAGATTTATAATCAAACTACACATTACATTAATGCAGTGTTGGTGGACAGAAAGATTTCTTATATAGCCTCAGCCACTTGTCATTGGACATATCACTCAGATGGTCTGCTGAATCCAAAACTCCATCTCTCTGGCTTTTCTTCACAAACAAAAATTCAGGAAGGACTCATCCAGTGCTTACTGCAAGTGCGCTGATGACTAAAAAGGCCATTCGGAGATAAACAAGTCCGGTTGCAGAAAGTACAGCAGAAGGTCTCCTTGGGTGATGTTTCCGGGTTGTGATTCTTTCTGCACTGTCGTTTCTCTTCAAGACTTGTTCGGCGTGAGTTCTCAAATAAGGCTGCAGCATTGTGGATAGTGCGTCTCCATGCCTCCCAATGTGAGGCCAGGGCGGACCATTGTTGGGGATCAATTTGGCCGAGCCTGAGATGTTGTTTCAGGGAGTCCTTGTATCACTTTTTGGAGCCCCCCCCCTTACACTGACCCGTGGCGAGTTCACCGTAGAGTACTATTTTGGGGAGGCAATGGTCCTCCATCCTAGAAACGTGCCCTGCCCAGCACAGCTGTGTTCTCAATATCATGGCCTCAATGCTGGTGATCCCTGCTTGCTCAAGGACAGCAACTTTCGTCACATAGTCAGTCCAGTGTATATTTAGGATTGTGCATAAACAGCGCTGATGGAAGCGTTCGAGGAGTCGTAAGTGGTGGTGATAGGTGACCCATGTTTCAGACCCATAAAGGAGAATAGACAGTACAATGGCTCTACACACATTGATTTTTGTGCTTCGCCTCAGGTGTTTATTACTTCAGACTCTTTTGTAAAGTCTTCCAAATGTGCTATATGCCTTTGCTAATCTGTGATCGATCTCTTTGTCAATCTTGACATCTGAGGAGATGATACTTCCAAGGCAGGTGAACTGCTGAACGGACTTAAGCACAGAGTTGCCGATTGCAATGTGGGGATGGTGGTATTCATCCTGTGGTGCAGGCTGGTAAAGAACTTCTGTTTTCTTCAGGTTGACTTCCAGCCCAAACAGCTCTGCAGCTGTTGCAAAGCAGGATGTTAGGTGCTGCAGAGCTGCTTCTATGTGGGCAACAAGGGCAGCATCATCAGCTAAGAGCAGCTCACGGACTAGATAGTTTAGAGTCTTAGTGTGAGCCCTCAGACGACTTAAGTTAAACAAGCTACCATCAGTACGGTAACATATATAGATGCCGTCTTCTTCTTCAAGCTCTGCCATAGCCCTTTGGAGCATTGTGCTAAAGAAGATTGTAAATAAATTTGGTGCAAGAACACAACCTTGCTTCACCCCATTAGTTATTAGAAAGGTCTCTGAAAAAGCATCACCATATCTGACTTGACCATGCTGGCCCTCGTGTAGCATGATAATCATTTTAAGGAATTTGGGGGGATATCCTAGTCTTTCCAGGATCTGCCACAGACCTTTTCTACTCACGGTGTCACCTACTGCCACCATATATTGATTGACAGAGAGCAGTGGGCCTTTCCCTTTTATACACTTAACTATGTATATAAAACAGAGTGTGTGGAAAGATGTATCAACATTAGATTCTTCTCAGAGTAGAACAGAGGAATTTCCATCATAGATAAAGATTTATTTATTGAACATAACTTTCCTTCTTTGGTTCCACATAGGAAAACAGGTCCCTCAGAAAGAGTACAGGAGGCAACTAAACCCAGGAGGATCCTAGAGGGAAGTGTGGCTCGGCAGTAAGGATGAAGAAGCAGTGTGATCTGGCCAGTCCAAATCAATCACAGTCAAGCAATAAATCCAAACAACAGTCCAAAATGGGGATCCAAAAGCATAGTCAGCAAATTGAGCAAGTTCTGAGGTTATCAGGAACATTGGTCAGAAGTATTGCTTACATCAAAGAGAATTGTTGTGAGGAACAAGGTTCTAGGGAGGGGCCAGAATTTATGGTCCATTGTCAGCATGTAGATGTTCCCTGGTTAATGAACATTTGGTTCTTAAATGGTCCGACCTCCATAGGCCCTCTTTTCCCCTTCTTTATTGTGCCATGATTTGCACTGTTAGCTCTGTGTCTTGTTCAGAAACTGCCATGCCTTCTTGGTCTTCTGCATTACTAACTTGACACGCTGCCATTCTAGCTTGATACTCTGACTATCTTGATCCTCTGCCTCACTATCTGAGTCTGAGTCCTGGGGGTGAGGCACAACACTAACATCTACTAAAAGGAACAACTAGACCAGTGAAGGGGAACATTTGTCTCCTCTGTTATGACAGTTACACTGGCTACCAGATTGTTTCCGTACACAAAGTTCTGATTATCACAATATAGGGATCTATATGAGTTCGGTCCAGTCTGACTGAAGGAACATTTTCTTCTATATACGTCTAAATGTGTTTTTACATCTTGGAAGGAGTCTCTTCTCTCAGACCAACAACATCGAGATGATGTGACAGAGGGCTTTCTTGGTGGTTGGTTCTACACGGCTGTATTTCTTCCTGAAGTCCCTCCTCCTGTTCTCTCAGCACACAGAACTTTCTGTTTATAGACATGTCTTTGTAAATTAAGCTGTGGCTTGCTAGTGAAGTGAGTTTTAACTGGAGGCACATCTACACTGTAGAAAAAATGCCATTGACATCACTTTAATTCCCATAGCTCCATCCTACAGAATCCTGGGATTTTTAGTTTTGTGAGGCACCAGCACGCTTTGGCAGAGAAGGCTAAAGACATTGTAAAACTACAAACCCCAGGATTCTGTAGGACTGAGCAAGAGCACTTAAAGTGGTATCAAACTGCATTATTTCTACATGTCAATACACCCTGGTTTTTTGTTTTTTTTTTTACTGTAGTGCTTTTAAGTGTGTTTTGGTCTTTCTGTCTTTTTAATCTTACAAAATAAAGGAGTGGTGGGATTCACTTAATTACTTTGAACCACATGTCAGGACTTGAACCCACAAACAGATCTTAAACCTGGAGTGTCATTAATGGATTGAGCCCAAGAAGAGTTGAGAAAGCTGCAGAAAGGAACAACAACAGGACTTAGAAGGTCAGGTGACACTCTCTGACCTTGTAAAAGCTTTAATGTCAGGTTCCACCAGTAATCACGGCCATGAAAAGACTCTGTGCCTATTTTTCTGCAGAAGACTGCCTTTCCTCCCATGGACTATGCTACTTTCTTATGCCACTTGATTGACCCTGGATCTGAATCTAAAATAAATGATACAAATCCATTGGAAAGCAGTATTGTACTGCTCTGTACTGTACAGTTGGAAAGATTAGTTAGTTTTGGAAGACATAGGCATGAAAAACACACATTAGTTTGCAGGAAGCATTATTTGCCGACCCAGACCATACGCCCCACTCCCTTCCCTTAAGAAAGACCCGTTACTTCTACAGGCTGTGTTAACAATTGTATTAAGTACAAGATAAACATAAAGATTAAGTATAGGTTAGTATGAAGATAATTGGCAATAAAAAGGCTACAGCTTTCTAATGGCTGCAAATGATTGGCACTATTGCATGTGCCCAGATCCCTTCATTGCCCAACCCTGTGTTGGCCAATGGCCCAATGTCAGATGTCACCAACCCTTCCTGGAGGGGAGAGTTCCTGGACAAGCTGCTCCGCTTGACACTCTCCCCTCCCCTAGAAACAAGGTGTTAATCCTTAAATGGGGGAAAGGGAGGTCTCTGTGAACTTGAACTTGACAAAGACCCCCCCAATATCCACTTACCCAGATCAGGGCCCATGCCGCCTAGCAAATTGCAAGAAGTAACATAAGCAAACATATAATAAGCATATAATAATAATAATGGGAGGGTGGGCAGGTTCTTCAGCTCCTGTCGAGCCAACTGAGGAGCCTACACCGGGGGCCAGCTTTTATACCAGCCCCAGGCGCAGGCTCCTTGTCATCCATCCGTGCCAGAAGCATGGCCAGAAGTCCTGCCCTTCTGTCTCCTTAGAGCCAACCGGTGTGAGGGAAGCTCGCTCCGATTGGCTCCCCATTTTCATGCTCCTTTCCAGCTGCAATGTGAGTCATGAAGGAGAAGACCAAGATGGCGGCCCCCATGCTGGCCAGGCAGCCAAGGGGGCCACAGCAAGAGGAGCTGCAGGGGGCACCGGCCGGGCTGCAAATAGTCCCACCGGTGAGCCAGGAAGCCCCGTTGTGACTAGCTTGGAACATGAATTCTTGAACTATTTGCCATTTTACAGGGAGCCATGCTTATATCATTTAAAAAATAAACTTTATTTCAAGAAATGTTCATTTATATAAAAAATGGTAAAGAGAAAAGGATTGACAGGATTACATCATTTAACAAGATATAGTTCACTCTTCACTACAGACATAAATGCCCTCTATTCCTGCATTTAATCCCATCTCTCTCTTTCATACATACATAGGCACACAGCTGGAAGCAGCCCAAACTAAATTCAGCTAGTTTAACCCTCTACCCTAGGATGAGATTCTCCAAGCCTTAAATCAGGTTCATTCACACTGTAAATTCATCCCTCCATCTCATCTCCATGGGATCTATCTGTCTGTCTATCTAATTTTTTTGTCCTGGTTCTTTAATTTTTCTCCAGGTTTTATGCACCTCTTATTTTGTTACACTGTTGTTTTATGTTGTAATCCGATTGTTGTTGTAAGCTGCCAAAAGTGGTACATTTACTCAATATATAAATAAAATTTAATTGATCTCAAATGATAACAAATATAACAAATCTGAACCACAGAACAAACCCCAACCATGGACCCTACGAAACATTGTTAGAAAAATGTCTGTCCGGAAATAAAAGTCTTGACTTGCATGACAAAGCAAACCATATGCAGTTCCAAATACTGAGGTCATGGATGGGACAAAACCATGAAAGCACCACAAAAAAATCTACAATGTGTCCCACAACAGATTTCCCTTTTACGTACAAAGGCAGGGTTTCACTTAACATTTCAAAATAAAAGAAGATATTTATGAGTGAAAATACTACCTAGTAAGTATTGATCTTAAGCCACAGAGAGCTTTACAGTTAGTGACAAAAAAAAAAACAAAAACTTGAATTACACTTCAGAAAGAAAAACAAAAAACAAGAAGACATTGCATGTGCTGAAGAGTAACAGCAGTTATCTGTTCACAGTTAACCTGCCCAAGTCAGTCAGTTGAATGTCATTTCGAAGCAATCTCTATCTGTAGTTTCTACAAAAATGCCAAGGAAGATTGCATGTTTAACACTCTATGGTTATCAATCCTGGAGTTAACTGAAGTATGCAAGATGGTGGCTATGTACCTGCCTTCTGGGACAGCTTGTCTCATTGTATTATAAACAAGGATGCTTCAGGAATTTGTTCTTTGCAAATTCTTGATATGAACTGACCTGATCTGTATCTCCCAGACTAATACACGCACAATTATTCTTCCAGTTTCATGCTTCTCTGCAACGCAACTCTTGGCTCAAAAAATACCAAAATGCTTATAGGAATGTGTCCTTTTATGCTAAAGAAATATATTATTAAGACTAAATTACAATACATTAAGCAATGTATTATTTTTAAATAGAAATATTTTATCCTGCAATTCAGTGTTTAGAATCAGTCAGGTTGGCAAACTGCAATTCTGAGAGAAAATGTACATGTTTAAATGGCACATTTTGTGGGGAAAATACATTTAAATCTTGTTTTTAAGTACATTTTTATAGATTGTTGTTTCAAAATTGCAGCTTGATACAGAAATAGAATGGATTGCATTTTCATGTAACTGACACATGGTATAAATAGATTGATCCATTCATCCAAATTAGAAGTATGTTTCAATTTCATTATCAATGAGAACAGGAGCAGTCTCAGAATGAGAATTTGATCTTCCATTCTACACATCACAGGTTATCTAACTGCTCAAGATCACCTGTAATGGATGAGAGCAAAGCCAATTACTACATGGGCAGGATTATCAGCCAGGGAGATTTGACAAAAATTCCTTCATGTAGTCTCAAAGTGAGATAATGAGCATTATGTTGCACTTTACCTTATATTACTGAAAATTACTGTAATCTATTCTTCTTGTTATCTTAAGGAAGGAACAAGGTGACATTTTCCCAAACATTTTCCAACCTACTATCAAACTTTCTGACCTAAATTCAACTGTAGCCAGAGAGAAACAGGAAGAGTGACACAGGAATTGCTCTAACTAGGAATTCATCTATTTAATATGTAGAACTACTATATGAAGAGGGAACTGTGAGGGAAACTCCTTCTAAGCCATGCTAGAAGTTTGTGGGAAAGGTCCCAAAAATGCTTCCCTGGCCTGAGTGAGTGATGATCTTAGATCAGGGTGGGCAATTATTCCTACCTTTGAGAAGAAACGTAGTGAAGAATTACATCCCTATACTTTACCCAACCTGTTTGAGATCATTACTTCCCCAAACAAGATATTAAAGATTACCTTCTAATCTCACCCCTCTTGAGGCTTCACAACTCTGAGAAGGTGAGTGCAGTAGAGTTTTAGAGCTTTACTGACAACTATCTTACCCAAAAGTCCAAGGCCCCTAGTTGCAAGGAGTGGAACCACCAAGTGGTTCCAACCCTATTCCTTAACACAGCTCTAGCACAAACCTGTCCAAATTGAACAGATGTGACCAAGCCAAGAATCAAACCATAAATTAATAAATGTAACATGATTAAGTGAAACTGACAACTCGCAAAAACCAAGTTATAATATTAACAAATAGCACAAAATTAACCTAAATTGCTGATACCCACCAACAACACAACTCCTTCATCCCACCTTGTTCAGTACAGAGTAGGAAAAAAAGACATGTCACCTGAAAATGGGGAAAAAAATGGAATTCCTACTTAACTCCAACATGATCAGCAAAACCAATGCTAAACACATGGAAGTGAATGCTAAAAAAAATCCAAAGAGGCATAGGGTGTGAAATGGCAGACCTATGTTCCTATTGATTGCATACTCTACCACTGAGGGACTGTGTGTAGTTACACAAACACATGATGTCATGCCTCTTCCTCTCTGTCCATATCATTGGCTGGGCACCAAAAGAATCCAGAGTAAGGACGCCCTTATTAGTCTGAACTATAGAAGACCTATTGAATCAATAGGAATTCATAAGTCAACAGTTCTATAAATTCCATTGTCTCATTAGTCTAGTCTAGGTAAGACTACTCTTCCTTTTCCTTCTCTTCCTTTTCAAATCTCACATTTCCCCCATAACTGGTATTGAAGGTGGCTTACAGAAATTAAAACAGATGCAGATAAAAACATATTGCAGTAAAAAATATTTAAATGTAATAAAAAGATAATTATTTGTAGGTTTAAAAACTGCTTTGGATTTAGGTGAAAAGGAGAAATAGACATGGATTTCTTCAGTCTACTGCTGTCAAACCCCAGAACTCCAGACTATCTCTTCCAGAGGTTTTATGTAGAAGTTAAATAACAAGAGGGGGCAGAATGGACTCCATGGGCCATTGGCCAAGATATCAAATAGGAATCCTGTGACATTACCTTCTGGGCTTGAGCCTTCAAAAAGAAATTTAGCTATTTTACATTTCCTGCAAGTCCAATCCCAGGAAAGCAGACCAGAAAGATACCATGGCTCATGGTATCAAAAGTCACCAAAATGTCTAGCAGAGTCAACAGGGATACATTCCCTCTCTCCAGTTCCTATTGTAGATCATCCAAGCTGACTCTATTTGAAGATTGATTTGAAATAGATCCAGATAATTAGTCTCATCCAGAAACTGCTAGGGTAGGGAGGGCATCATATTTTCCAGTACGTTGCCCAGAAAGGTAATACAGTTGGCCCTCCATATCCACAGATTCTGTGTCCATGGATTCCACCATTCTCTGCTTGAAAATATCCCCCCCCAAAAAAAGGGGGGGGGAGAAAAAGCAAAGCTTGATTTTGCCATTTTAAATAAGGGACACCATTCTAGTATGCCATTGTATATAATAGGATTTAGCATCCATTGATTTTGGTATTCACAGGGGGGTCCTAGAACCAAACCCCAGAGGCAAACAAGAGACCACTGTATTGTAAACTCTCTGGTAGAATCCAATATGGTGAGATCCAGGGAGGACTTTTAAACAGAGGTCTTAAAACTTTCTCCTTTAGGCATGTTGAAATCCTATTTTGTTGTAAATGTTGCTCTCTTTACCCACACAGTCCCAATCTGACCTTTTTTTAATAAGCCAAGAAGGACAATTCAACAATTGGATCTGGGCCATTCTCGCTCTCTTTTTAACTCAAAGATCATTGTGCCAACTTTGAAACTATTTAGCACTGAGCCAAATGTTTCCATTCCAGATTGTGGATGTGCTTGTCTGCCAAAGCTAGGTTCATTCCCTCTCTGTGTTCCCCTTGTAGGCAAATACAGTATTTTTTTAAAATCCAAGAGGACTGTACAATGCAAGCCTGTCTGCAGCTGAAGGGGTTATAAGCAGCCAGGTGCTGGCTATGTCTTTTATTGCTGTGTTCTTGTGTTTTAAATTTGTTTGTTTTTCAGTTATGTTTTAAAGATGATTTTAAAATCTTTTATACTTTATTATTTAACTCCCACCCCCAAAAGACAAAATAGCAATAAAATGTGTTTAGAACTATTCCATTAGAATTCCTGTATGTAACATACTGGGATTCTCTGTTTGTCCATTTTCCTATTGATAGTCACAAGAAGCAAGTATATCTCAGGGCAGAGAACACCCCGCTTATCAAAACTATTTTCCTCAGTGCTTGTGCCTGAAGTAGCATCCCTGAGCAAAGCACCTCTGTAATATATCTTCATTTGGGCCCTGTCGAACACAGTGAATGGAACGTGTAAGATATGATTAGTCCTGGGAGGAAGTAGCATCCTTTTTGCCCTAGGATTCAGCCAAGCTAAGAATTTGGAATGATGCATTTCTATGCAACTTCCATAACATGATGAAATTTCTCTCATCCCTTCTGGTTTTGTATTTAATGAAATGCCATCTCCATTAAGTGATGTAGTTTTTCATGTGTATACCATTGATTTCCCACCTCAAAATTGTCATTGAGCCTGAATCAGTGGAGGCCAGTCCATTAGTACAAGTGGGGTTCTGCCTGCTATGTTGAACCTATCCCCACCCATCCTACTTTTGTCTGCTTCTTTCACTTATAACAGGTCCATGAAATGGCATTGGCTGTCAGCTTCCTCCTTAGTCAATCCCTCAGTCTTGCCTGTGTAGAGCTCAGCAAACACATCCCTCTGAAAAAGACTCACAGCATCCCCTACTCACTAAACTAAACCAAAGGTACATGAGATTCTTCATGGCCAAGGTCTCTCTCCCTCCAAAGAAATACCCTCCATCTGTCCTGATTTGACAGTCCCTATTAATCCTCCATTGTCCCACTTTTTCAACATCTTTTAAAATGTTCCAGTTTCTCCTCATTTGTTCTACACATTCCAGATACATTTTTAATACTACATTACAGTCTTTTGAAGTACTGGTGATGAAAACAAAGTGCCAATTCATAACTAAAATATTTCTGTGGGTTAAGGAATGTGAATATGTTCTGGACTACAGTGGAGTGCCTATTTAGAAAAGGTTCTCAAGTTCTCCAATAAGTTAACTTTGTCTGCTCCTCATTCCTCAAAAGTCATGGGTTACCTTTGTTTTTTAAATTAAAGAACATGCATTCATTTAATAGCAATTGTAAAGTACATTGTCGTGCAATCAATGGAGGCATTTTTAAATATCCAGGCTTCTTCTATATTAGACTCTATAAAGCAATCTTAGCTTTACTGAACTTTTTTATTATTCAGTTTTAAGTCCATTTTTATGACTTCCACTGTAAAGACTTAATAAAGTACAGTTTTTTTTTGTTTTTTTTTTTAGCCTATTGCAGTTGTGGAAAGAATATGTATATAGTTACAAAAAACAAGTTGTGTGTGTGAGAGAGAGCGAGAGCGAGAGAGAGAGAGAGAGAGAGAGAGAGAATGTACACACATGCATACCTATCTATCTATGAGAAGCAGATAAATAAACTGGCATTTAAACAGATGTAACATTCACAATAATATTCTTTTCTTTGGACAAAATGAAATATGCAGAGTCTGAAATTCTATGTACAGTGAACACATTCGTACTTACTCTGCAGCAAGTAGAAATGAGAATGCTATTGTAGATTTTTCTTGGGTTTTCTCTGGGCTGTTATGGAATAGTTTCTTTCTGATGTTTCACCTGCATCTGTGGCTGGTATCTTCAGAGAATGGCATCTTCATTCTCTGAAGATGCCAGCCACAGATGCAGGTGAAACATCAAATGTAAACTCTTCCAGAACACAGCCTCACAGCCTAGGGGGGGGAAAAAAAACCCCAAGAAAAATCTATGGATGCCAGCTGTGAAAGCCTTCGATTTCACAGAGAATGCTACTCTTCGTCTACACCAAGCAGAGAAGAGACTTTGCCCTCCTGTCTCCCTTCTTTGCAGGAATGACATGGGGAAACTAACCAGATAGGGCAGCCAAATACAGTCATCCCTTCACATTTGCGGGCGTTAGGAGCAGAAGACCTCTGCAAATGTGAAAAAAACATGAATAATAATAGTCCTCCCTGCGCCCATCCATGACACCCCCCATTGCCACTCTCTCCCACCACCCTGCCCTTTCCAAAGTGGCGAGGGGGGCTTCAGGAGCCCCCATCACCACTCACTCTCATCCCCTCCCTTTCATTTCCCTCGCTGCCTTGGAAGGGATGGGGATGGAGAGCAGGAGGGAGGGAGGCTTTCCACACACCCCTTCCTAAGATGGCGACAGACTTCATGAGAAACCCTTCGCTGCCTTGGGAAGGGACAATGTGGAGGGGGGGCAGGTGGCTTTCCATGAATAATCGAAACCGCGAATGTGAAAGTTGTGAATGTGGAGAGGCAACTGTATTTTCCTGCTGTATCTGCCTTACTGGGCTGCTTAGTGCTTCAGAGTGATCCTAAGCACTTATGTATATGGACTAAATGCCTCAGCTTGCCCTATCTCAGAGCCCTGCAGTTCAAACGATGCAGAACATTTGCCCTGTTCTGCCCCAAGGAAGTCCTCACCACCCCCGGGCAGATATGGGTTGGAGATGGGGGCAAGCCAGAATAGAACCCAATTAACTGTTAGACCATCACTCCCTGGCTTTTCTTTGCAAACGAAGATTCAGGAAGGACTCATCATGGGCTTTCTGCAAGCGCGCTGATGACTAAAAAGGCCAATCCAAGATAAACAAGTCCAGTTGCAGAAAGCACAGCAGAAGATCTCCTTGGGTGATGTTTCCGGGTTTTGATTCTTTGTGCATTGCCATTTCTCTTCAAGACTTGTTCAGCGTGAATTCTCAAATAAGGCTGCAGCAGTGTGGATAGTGTGTCTCCATGCCTCCCGATGTGAAGCCAGGGCAGACCATTGTTGATGATCAATTTGGCCGAGCCTGAAATTCAGGGAGTCCTTGTATCGCTTTTTTGGAGCGCCCCTCATATGCTGACCCATGGCGAGTTCACCATAGAGTACTGTTTTTGGGAGACGATGGTCCTCCATCCTAGAAACATGCCCTGCCCAGTGCAGCTGTGTTGTTATACCATAATACCCATTTAAATCCAGTACTGCTGGCCAAATTCCAGATCAGGCCCATGTGTTTGCAGGAGACATCTGACATACCAGCCCTTGCTGCCACTACCAGCTTCCTAGCTCTCCTGTAAGCCAGGCAGGGTCCTGAAGCCTATGACCAAGGCTGGTCCTATGCAGGGGGCCTTCAGTCCCCGTTCCTGGCTTCCGAGATAAAAAATGGTGGTGGCTGCAGCAACAGATCAGCATTCCTCTGTGAACTCTGGCTTGTTTCCTCCAGGTAATAGGAGAAAAACAGGTCATGTCTGCAGCCAGGATACGCTGGTGGGGAGCCAGCATATCCTGGCTGGTATAGATAAGCCCCAAGAAGCAATTCATCTTTTTTTGTGTCACCATGGATTCCTTCAGTCACTATTGGTTGGTGGCTGAGCAAGGGATATTTGCTTTCTTCCCCAAACTAATTTATGCTATATTTGGTGGTGGTTAAGCTGATTAGGCATTTAGCAAATCCAGGTGGCACAGTACAGGCCATGAAGAGAATTGGGATTAAGGGTCTTCGGTTAACACCATGAGGCATCTTATGAATAAGGATCTGCTCATCCAGATGTCCCCTCACAGTTGACCACTGAGGGGGATTTGGGAGAGGACAACTAAACTGGACAGCTAAACTGAATTTATGGGATGGGCAGTCACAGCAGAGACCCCTTACCCATCCTTCTAGGCAAATGTAGCTATGGCAAGAACTGACGAGGTATCTGTATCACTCACGGTTTTAAGTATTTGCGGTTTGTCCTCACTCTCCTGCCCGTCCCTGGGGACTGCAGCAATGGAGCAAGAGGAGCAGCAGCAGCCACCTTGGTTGCCTCTTCCAATCAGAGGCATTGCCAGTGCTGCTGTGGTCGCAACAGGAAGGAAGTGGAAGAGGAGGAAGAAGAGGCAGTGGAGGCAGGGAGAGGGAGGTCTGGGGGGCCAGGGAACTGATGCCTCCTCTAGCCTGGCACAGGGTATGTGAGGCAAAGCCTCTAAAATCGCCACTCTCCTGGGCCTTCGCTCCCTTTGGGGAGGGGAGCAAAGGCCTAGGAGAGCAGCAATTTTAGTGGTTTGCCTCACCTGCTGCCGCTCTCCTGGGCCTTCACTTCCCTTCACAGAGGGAGCAAAGATGCTGGAGAGTGGTGGCAGGTGAGGTAAAGCCTCTAAAATTGCCCCTCACCTGGGCCTTCGCTCCCTTTGGGGGGGAAGCAAAGGCCCAAGAGGGGCAATTTTAGGGGTTTGCCTCACCTGCTGCCACTCTCAAGGAACTTCACTTCCCTTTGCAAAGGGAGCAAAGACCCAGGAAAGCACGGGGGGTGAGGAGAACCCTCTAAAATCACCCCTCTCCTGGGCCTTCACTCCCTTTGGGGAGAGAGAAGCGCAGGCCCAGGAGAGGGCAATTTTAGCAGTTTGCCTCACCCGTCACCGCTTTCCTGGGCCTTCACTTCCCTTCGCAAATGGGGCAAAAACCGAGGAGAGCAGTGGCGGGTGAGGTGAAGCCTCTAAATTTGCCCCTCTCCTGGGCCTTCACTCCTTTTCAGGGGGAAGCGAATGCCCAGGAGAGGGGCGATATTTATTCGTGTTTTTTTTCACATTTGTGGGGGTCTTGCAGCCCTAGCCCCCGTGAATGTGAAGGGACGACTGTATACACATTTCAAAAATGAATGGACAACATATACAATGTGCACAAAATTGCATTTTAAAAGATCTTTTAAAAAAATATTTATCAGAACTATATAGGAATGTGTGTTTGTGTGTGTGTGTGTGTGTGTGTGTGTCTTCAAGTCACCTGTCAACTTATGGCAACCCCATGGATTTCATAGCATTTTTCTAGGCAAGGAGTACTCAGAGGTGGTTTTGCCAGTTCATTCCTCTACATATATAGGCTACAGCACCTGGTATTTCTTGGTGCTTTCCCATCCAAGTACTAACCAGGGTTAACCTTGCTTAGTTCCAAGGATCAGACAAGAAATGGGATGGAACCAATTCAGATGAGCAATTGTAGCCACCTGGTTGTGTTTGGAGCTGAACATACCCAAGATCCACTGAATGAAGAGCAAGTAGGAAGAGACCTGGCAGTAGGGCAAAGCTTCCATTTTAAAATAAACATGTCAATGTGCAGTATTTCCTCCACCTTCCTCTCAGCTTTGCTGACAGTCTTGAAATCTGGAGCTGCTGGAAAGTTCTGTTTCCCTTCTGGCAACCAAAGGTGAGAGGAAAGAATAGGCTGTTTTGCCAGCATGAATGAGTTCTAAAACAATCCTTTCTTTATAAAGCAAAAAGGCATGAAGTGTAAATCTCAGCATCTGTTTTGCTTTAACCCAAATTTGCAGTGTGTTTCAGTGGAAATCATCTGCCAAGTATTGTGGCTCATACCCTCATTTTTTCAAGCCTACACACACATTACAGGTAGGATCACCATTCATGGTTGATGCAAAGTCTGTGTATATCACAAAACATGCAAGTCTGTTTTAAGCATAGATAATAAACTTTCACACAAGGCTAGGTGTGGCTGAAGTTTTTGCACCTGTTTGTTGTGAAGAGCAGCATTCACATGTTTCTTCATAGCTGGGATGGGGGGGAGTAGGTTTAAAACATTTAAATGTGGGAGAAAGTTAGACATATTTCCTCATCCCTAAACAAGACTCGATTTCATAGTTAAAAATGAGGTCTGCATGGTAGGTGAAGTTGTGTCATGATCAAAGTTTGAGAAAACTCATTTCTTTGCTCCCTGATGGTGGTGCCATTCCATCTTAGGTGAGGAAAGTAGATGCCTATAAATGACCTATAAATGGCAGTTAAGATGGCAGAGACTAGACTTAGGAACTCCTTTTCGCTTCTGTGTCTATTCTGGAATCCCCACCTTTGGCAAGCTAGTTTAGCACTCTTTGTCAGGAGCAGGGATGCACTATCATCCCTAGGTCATCTAAAAGGAGCCTGGCCCTGCTGCAAGCTCCACATTTACACAGAAAAGACTGAGATTTTATGTGGGCTCCAAGCTAGCACAAACAAAATACATACTCATGTTTTACATTGCCTCTTGCTTCCCACACCCCACTGCCTCACCTCAGGGCTGCAAAGGATTTTCCTGCTCTTCAGGGGAACACTATTTCTTGCTGAGGAAATGATTGGGACTACAAACAGTGGGAGTTTGATTCTGTTTGTTTGCCCCAGGAAGCAAAATATCTTGGCCTGGACTCTTGCACAGCAGCCTGCACCTGAGAAATATAGATAGTTCAGATCTGTAAATTATTCTAATATTTTGCTCTTTTGCCCAGACCCAATTGGCACTTGGCTATTGCTCTGAGGATAAACATGGATTGGCCTGTTAATAAGCTTTGTGGGTTTGACTTGAGAGCCAGTTCACTCTGGAAAGAGGTGACCAGAAGAATTTCCAGGCTGATGACAGTAGTCAGCCTGGACAGCTCACATTAACTAATCTTCCTACCATTTCACCTGATTCTGGGGACATCTGCTATGTGCCTTGAAGGAAGGTAAATGTGGGCCATAACTGGGCCATTTCATACTTCACAACTATAGCACTGTGATTCTGTTTTAACCACCATTGCTGGAGCCTATGGAAACCCGGGTTTTGTAGTTTGGTGAGGTACTAAAGCTCTCTAGTTTAGAATTCTAAATATCCCTCCCAAAACTGAATTCCAGGATTCCATAAGACACAGCCATGGCTGTTAAAGTTGAACCACTTCTGGTGCATCAGCAGAAAAGGGTGTATAGAAATGCATTCAGTAAATAGACAAACCACCTGCCTTGGGTTGTTTCAGCAGACACACTTTCATAGTCAGTGGATAGGATATCAGCAATACTGGAGTGTTGCCACCCATGTTAAGGCAAATTTAGGAAAGAAGTCTAACTTCTAATTTGAGTGGGGTCATATGATTGCAATAAACCTTGACTTCACTTGACTTAAATAAGCAGTGAAGTTGTTTTCAACAAGTGGCTCCTCTTTCCATCTATCCCAGGTAGATGACAGATATATGCAACAACTCATGTTTAAGAGTTCTATGAAATGTTTTGTTTCAAACTTTAACTTATTTCTTTGCAAGTTATATCACAGGCTTATCAGTATCTAGAATCTATCCTATGCAAATTTATTAGTTCAGCGTACCCTGTTCCTTGGATATTTTTGTAGCATTGTACCACATTTCTTAATATTGCAGTTCTACCAGCATTATTTATTGATAGAACTGCACCACTACGGCATTTCCACCACACATATCTGGATCCAAAACCTCTGTCTTCAGGGAAATAAGGTATGTACATCCTATGCACATTTTCTTGAGAATAAACCTCACCCAACTCATTAGGACCATGAGTAAATAAGCATAGAATTATACTGTAAGAAACGTCACCAAAAATATATACGATTTGTCCACCATATCCATGGATTATGTATCCATGGATTCAACCATCCATGGCTTGAAAATATTTCAGGAAAAAAAAAATCCAAAAAGCAAACCTTGATTTTGCCATTTTATATAAGGTACAGTATTTTACTATGCCATTATATATAATGGGACTTGAGCATCCACAGATTTTGGTATCCATGTGGCGTCCTGGAACCAAACCCTAGCAGATAACAAGGGCCCACTGTATGTTAGCTGCACTGGCGAGCCAAGTAAACTTTGTGTATCAATACAGAGATCTAAAATTGATTTTCTCTTTGAAATCTCTGTGATGTACACAATAAGATTTGGAATAGTCACTTCAGCTTCGAGAGTGCTATTACATCAGATGAAAGGTGATTTAGTCCAGTGGTCTGTCCCACATTGACCAAGCACCTATGGGAAGCCACCATCTCTGCCTCTGATCCTAGAGGTATTATACAGCAATGAGCTAGTATAGCCTTTAAGTCCATGACTCTGTCTCTGTGTATGGATGTGCCTTCAAGTCACCTGTTGATTTATGGTGACACTTTGATGTGGTCCCTTTAAGGTACTTAGGCCTAATCCACCTTTGAAGTGATCCACCTTGTTGCTCATCTTATCTTCAGATAGTTATATCCATAGTTCAGCTACATACTGTGTGAAAGTCTGTCCTTTTATTGTTCCTGAATATACCACTGTTTAGCTTCAGTGAACAACACCATTATTGTGAAAGAAAAAGATAGATTTTTTAAAAGCCTTCCTGTCCTCCTGTCTTTATACCACCATGTTCCCCCTCCTCACCTTTTTCTTTAAAGTGCCCTAAACAATAAAACAATGAAACCATTCCTCTTAAGGAGTCTTTCCACCTCTTTCAAATGTTGGTTGCCCTTTTCTGTGACTTTTCCAGTTCTACAATATCCTTTTTTAAGGTATGATGAACAGAACTGTATCTAGTATTCCAAGTGTGACTACACCCATAGAATTGTACAAGGCATCATGACATTGGCATTTTGTTTTCAGTTTCTTTCCTAATGATCCCTAGCATTGAATTTGCTTTTTTGCAGCTGCTGCACACTGGGCTAATATACTCATCAAGCTACCTACTACAATGCCAAGAACCAAAGATTTAAAAAGTAATATGTTTGCAACACTTTTTACATTAACAAAGCAGCAGCAGAAAGGAGCCACTGGAAATGAATGAAAGCAATGAAACCATTCAGCAGATTGAAGTAGATGACAATAACTGAAATTGTCTTAATTTTCAAAAATTAAACAGTGATTGCCTGATTTTTATATAACCAAAAACAGCAATAAAACAAAGCAGATGATTAGCTTACTGAAGTGGGATAAGACTTTATATTTGGAATCAGATAAATCATTTGGATCAAAATCAGCTGAATACCACTGTAAAGACAGGGCAATCACAGTCCATTCAATTACTACTTTTTCATTAAACGCGCCTAACAACAGAAATTAACACTGACACTTTAAGATGTATTTCAAGTTTAATCTGAAATGGAATTGAAACAAGTGCAATACCTTTAGTACAGAAGAGAAAACAGCAGTCAAATAAATCCTATTCCTAAAATACTAAGTGTATTGCAGTTCTTACCCAAAGATCAATGAACTGTACCTTCAGAAACTCCAAGGAATTGCCTTTTGAAGTTGAAAGGTCAAGACTGATTTTAGAAGAACAGCTATTGAAGTAACCTGATCCTTATAGATTATTCCCAGTTTGATGGTGAATTTGTAAAAAATGTTGGCCTTGGATATAAACAAGGAAGCTTACATAATTTCCTATTGTTTAAACAGAATGAGCTTCCCTTTTATTCTGACCATCTCTTTTACATATTTTCATGCCTCTTTAACTGATTTTATTTGTATATTTTGAGAACTAATGTCACTTGCTTCCCCATTAGTTCAAATACTAATATATCCCCTCCCCTCTACTTAATAGACTAGAGCATACAGCCAGCTATATTGGAGAAATTGGATGGCAGGATGCTGTTCTGAGCTATTCAGATGAGGCGTTAAATAGTATATCAAAGTAATAAGCTAAGGCTTTACCTTCAGTTGTGTCTCTGAAGCAGCAGGAAAAGGAAGAGGGGACTGTGGAGATTATCAGACAGCTCAAATATCCCAGGACAGGGATGACCAGAGATCGCTAAAAGGCTTTCCTTTTAGAGCAGAATGTGTTGATCCTATTCTGCTCCTGTTTCCCCCAGTTCCTCTTATTAACAATTTTAATCATTAATAAGGCACCCGTTCCATCTCTGTGACAGAATCACAGGCATATGAAAAGGTGCCCCATTATGCTGGCGCTATGTCAGCCACAGTGAGGCAAAGCACAAAAATCAGTGTTTATAGAGCCATTGTACTGTCTATCCTCCTTTATGGATCTGAAACATAAAGCGCTTTCATCAGCGCTGTCTACGCACAATCCTAAATATACACTGGACTGACTATGTGACGAATGTTGCTGTCCTTGAGCAAGCACGGATCACCAGTATTGAGGCCATGATATTGAGAACGCAGCTGCGCTGGGCAGGGCACGTTTCTAGCATGGAGGACCATCGCCTCCCAAAAATACTACTCTACGGTAAACTCGCCACGGGTCAGTGTAAGAGGGGCGCTCCAAAAAGGCAATACAAAGACTCCCTGAAACAACATCTCAGGCTTGGCCAAATTGATCACCAACAGTGGTCCGCCCTGGCCTCACATTGGGAAGCATGCAGACGCACTATCCTCAATGCTTCAGCCTTATTTGAGAACTCATGCCGAACAAGTCTTGAAGAGAAACGACAACGCAGAAAGAATCACAACCCAAAAACATCACCCAAGGAGACCTTCTGCTGTGCTTTCTGCAACCGGACTTGTTTATCTCGGATTGGCCTTTTTAGTCACCAGCTCACTTGCAGAAAGTGCGGGATGAGTCCTTCCTGAATCTTCGTTTGCGAAGAAAAGCCAGAGAGAGAGATGTCAGCCACAGTGGGAGGTCCCTCCTGAAAACTTCCAGGTGTGATCGGGACAAGGAGGTAAATAACAGCCTTCCCTCTGCCTGGGTTACTTGTAATTTTTAAATTTTATTTTTGTGCTTGCTGTCACTTTTCTTCCTTTCGTTCCTTTTTAAAAAAATTCCTATGCACTTTTTAAAGTTTTTTAAAAATTTCCCATACGGCCCAAGATTTCAAATAAGGAAGTGAATACAGCTCCGTGTGAGCTGTATTCAGTTCCTTGACTGCCGGAGGGAGGGGGAGTCGTTTCTGTCATGGCTCCAAGGTAGGTCTGAATATTTTTTTAAAAAAGTGGTACAGGGACGGGAGTGGGGCGGGATTGGCATACTGGGACAGGGTCGGGTTTTAGGACCCTTTGTGATAATCTCCTAAGATACTCTACATCAAAGGTAGGTATCCAAGGAGCATGGGAAGGGCATTTTCAAGTCCCCTAACCGTATGTGCTATTTTCCCAACATGTGCCATTTTCTGAAACTAGAAGTGACATTCCAGCTAGTATTGTTTGCTTGGGGGGGGTGGGGGCTGTTTCCAAGTGAGGCCTTTAAAACTTGCATTTATGGAAGCATTGTCCATCCTAGAGGTATTTTTTTCAGCAGGAGATAATGAGAAAAAAGTCAGATTTGTTTATTTGGAAGGAGATGGGTTAGCTGAGGGTCACAGGTGACTCCCCCTCTCCAAGCACATGTAAACCATGGGTCGTGTGTTTCCCATCTCTGCCCTACATACATTTTTTTAAAAAAACAGTCCAACTAGCATGGAACTGGAGAAGCAATACCCCCCCCTCAAGAAATTTCTCTAGAGATACAAGAACACACACAACTATGCCTTATACTGGCAATACAGCTTATGTTAAAACTGATTTTAGTGAATGCCAATGCGAAGACAATAAAAGGGATTTTGTCTCACAGATATAAGCTGCCATGAATCTCAGAAATGAATGGATCAAAAACTCATATGAGCTAAGGAGTTTTTTTTGGGGGAGGGAAATAAAATTATCCAATATGTGCTCTGTAAAGAGAGTTCACATGTGAAGTCAAAGGCTTTCACAGCAGGCATTCATAGATTTTCCTTTGGTTTTTTTCCGGGTTGTGAGACCGTGTTGTGGAATAGTTTCTTTCTGATGTTTCACCTGCATCTGTGGCTGGCATCTTCACAGAATGGTTGGGTAGGGGTGTATGTGGAGTTTATATGCTGTGAACCCTTGTTGGCGAGTATATGTAAATTTGTGTAATTGAATGGTTAGTTTCTGGGTATAGAAATGCAAAGCTCATTAGTGTCTGTTTGGCTAATGGTTGGTTGATGGACCATTATCTCCTGGAAATCCCCCTGGGTGGAATTCCTTTGTAAGTGCTGAGTTTTGATTCTATTGTTCTTCAAAACTGGAGCCAGATTTTGTTTACTTTTAGAGTTTCTTCTTTCCTGTTGAAGTTGTCCAGGTATTTGTGGATTTCAGTAGCTTTTTTGTGCATTCTGGCATGATAGGTTGGCCTGGTCTAGAATTTCTGTGTTTTCAAATAGCATTTTATGTCCGGTTGGTTTATCACATGTTCTGTTATTGTTGATTTTTCTGGCTGGCCCAGTCTGCAGTGTCTCTCATGTTCCTTGATTCATGTTTGCACACTGCATTTAATGGTCCCTATGTAAACTTGTCCACAGCTGCATGGTATGCGGTAAACTCCTGCAGCTGTGAGAAGGTCTCTTTTGTCCTTTGCTGAGCATAGCATTTCTTGGTTTTTCTTGGTTGGTCTGTAGATTGTTTGGAGGTTGTGTTTCCTCATCAGTTTGCCTATTCTGTCTGTGACTCCTTTGATGTATGGTAAAAATACCTTCCCTTCATGTGGCTGTTTTTCTTCATCATCACTGTGGTTTTTTCTGGGTCTGGCTGCTCTTGTGATGTCTGATCTGGAGTAACCATTAGCCTGTAGAGCCCAGTTTAGGTGTCTCAGTTCATCTTCCAGGTAGTGGGGTTCGCAGATCCTTTTTGCCTGGACTACCAATGTTTTATTGTGCTTCTTTTTTGTCCTGGGTGATGACTGGAGTTCTTGTGTAGAGTTCACATGCATCTTTCAGTTTCCCGCCACCAGAAATAAACTGTACATTTATTTTTTTTATTTTTTGAACTATGCACAAGTAAATCTATGCAACAAAAATATGCATCTTTCAAAGATATGTACAACCACCCTTTAGTCAATGAAAAAAAAAGCAAAAAAGTGCACATTAACAACAATAAAAAGTGTTTACGGTAGGCACATAAATATCAGTAAGGAGAGAAGTCCGATTGGCCCCCTCCCTGCTCTCTTTTTATCAGCAGGTGAAGACATTTTTATTTAGGCAGGTGTTTGAAATGTGCATTTTAATTTGTGTGCTGCTTTTAATGTCTTTTAGTGTTTGAATTTTTTATTGACATTGTGTTTTTAATCTATGTTGTGTTTTAAACCATGTTTTAATAACTAACTAGTTAGTGGTAATTATTTAATTTTTTTTTTTAAAAAAACCTTTTGTAATGTTTTAGTTGTATTTTTAAATTATTGTAAGCTGCTTTGAATCCCATCTTGGGAGAAAGGAGGGATATAGATACAATAAATAAATAAGTAAATAAATAAATAACAAAACAAAGTCTAGTAACCTGGTATGAAACAAGAATAGGAAGAAAATGTAGATGGCATTTGGAGAAATGAAACAAAAGTGAAACTGGGAAATTTTTCATCAGTGTCCTTGGGCTTGCAAAATTTTCCTCTCCTTTCCTCCTTCCAAGCAACTCTAAGAAGACAGAAATCTTGCACTTCCATCTTAGATTAACCACATTTTTATCTTCTGGCTGAAAGTGGAATGATGTATAATCTTAACTATGAGATATTGAAACAAGCTTACGTTAAACTATGCTTTGAAGCTCTCTTTTCCCAGAAGTGATTCTTAGGACTAGCCACAGTTGGTTTGTTTCAGATGACGTAGTAAACCAAATCAGTATTGGCAAGGAATTGTGTGTGAACCTGATGATTGACTAGATTTGATCTTGTAATGCTAAACTGTGATTTATTATTATGTCCAAAACAGCAACACGGTATAAAGAGTGTTCTGCAATCTGTATCTGCAATTTCAGAAGCTATTTCTAGTCCAAAAGCCAATAGTAGCCCATCATGCTCCAAAACACAATTGCCAACTGGAGTCTTTGGATAATAACTTTCAGGCTTATCCGTCCTTTTGGTGATGGAGATCACTGCAGAATATTTGCTCCTTGTCACAGTGAAAAACCCCATGATCATACAACATTTATATGCCTTATATATTTCCAAGATTATCTCTTGGGAAATGGTGATATAGTAATTTCTTGCCAATGCAGGAACTCCCACTTTATTTTTCATGGTAAAATTTATAAAACTCTCTGGGTAACAAATCTTTCTCCAATGCTTTCACAGATTTATTCATTTCATTATTTTTTTTAAAATGAAACCAATGAATAAATGCAACTTTCTGAATTCACAGATATTCAAGAAGGCCAATTTTGGCTACCCTCCATTCCTGAAAGAGCAGTGTTCGGTGGCTCTGATTCCCACCTAATAACTAAATATAGTGGACAGGAAAACTGGGGTCTCTATTAAGAAAGTAGAAAAACTATGTCATATATCTGGCCAAGCATTCATCCCAAGGGAGGGGAGGGAATCATGCCAGCTTTGCAAAGCAGGTTGTTTGTATCCACAGCAAGGAACTGAAAGATATAGCAGTTTGAGCTTCTTGCCTCTGAACAGAGATAATCTTCTCTCTCTCATACTCCCAGACTGCAAACTTGCACATAGCAGTATGAACAGCTCCAGAATGGAGTGATGTGATTTCAGCCATTACAGTAATTCACCCTGTTTCCCTGTCTATATAGATGTGACATATAAATAATAGGTTTTTAATGAAATTAAAAAAAATTCTACATTTAAAGCAAAAAAAAAATATGGAAATCTAATAAATAATGCAAACTAATAGCCTGAGAAATTCAGCTAGAGTTGTCATAGGCAACTTAACCTCTAATTGGAATACCTCACAATTTATCCCTAATGTGAAACTTCTTTGCACATTATATATATTTTTCTTTACTAAATATATAGCACTGTTGAAAAAACTTATTATTTATGAGGATATCATGAGTGAAGATCATGTGTGTGTCAATTCTGCTGAATTACCCTTGCTCAGTGTACAGTTGTAATCCAACCAGTGTCAACATAGGTATACATACTAGGTAGGGATGTAAAGCTTTATAAATTTCATTATCACAAGCAAGAAACAGAATCTTTTAGGGAATCCTGGTGATGCAGTAGTTAAATACCAGTACTTCAGCCCCAACGTTGGAAGTTTGATCCCAAGGGCTCCATGGTTCACTCAGCCTTTCATCCTTTCGAAGGTCAGTAAAATGAGTACCCAGCTTGTGGGGGCAATTAGCTAACACACATTGGAAACTGCTTAATGCAGTGTAGATGTGTAAATTGCTATTGCTTAAAACAATTTGTAAGCCACTCTGATAGCCTTGTGGCTGAAGAGCGGGGTATAAATAAATAAATAAATAAATAAATGGTTCACTCAGCCTTCCAACTTTTCATAGGTCAGTAAAATGAGTACCTGGCTTGTGGGGGCAATTAGCTAACACCCATTGGAAACTGCTTAGTGCCTATAAAGTGGTGTAAATATGTAAATTGCTATTACTTAACAACTTGTAAGCCACTCTGAGTGCCTTTGTGGCTAAAGAACAGGGTATAAATACCTTAAATAAATAAATAAATAAGGACAAATACTTTTATTTGTGCAATTTTTAAAGTCTTTGTGTAAAAATGCATATTTTTGTACAGAACACTGCATTTTCTATGCAGAAAACCTGTTTCCTGAAAAAATTCCAGCATTTTGTGCATGGAAAACCACATTCCTGTATATAAAATGCTGTTTTCTGTGAT